>OY829542.1:22819911-24231022 GCA_963691705.1 Viola odorata
GAGGGCTTAGATCCACAACTTTCCACTAACTCGGTCAAGTTCGTCCTTGTTTTTTGTCAAAAAGACCCGTCTCCTCGGGACGTTAAGAATTCTACTAGGAGGCCGCTGGGGCGCTCGTGATTCTGAAGGCATCACTTTTATTCAGCGATACTGGCCCATTTGGCCTTTCAATAGGACTTATGAAGTCTCAGCTTGCGATATCGTCGCGTATAAGGACCGTCGATAGGTCGCTTGCGATATCGTCGCGTATATTCAACCAGGCCGCACCATGGGCTGGCATATATTTTGGGTCTATCGTCCTTCCAAGTGTTCTGCAAAGGCACAGAGGAGATAGAAACTTAAATAGAAGTTAGCAAACTTTATACTTACAGAGATTCGAGGTCATACGTGCCCAATTTTTCTTTTACGCTCGAGAAAACGACAGTATCAGCGTGGCTTTATACCATCAGCTACCTTATGGTTATCGCGGCTTCATACCACCAGACGCCTGTGATGTCATCGCGGTTTTACGCATCCAGGGCCACCGGCGACATCAACGCGGCCTTACACTGTGGATACCGGTAACCTTATGGTTTTAGCGTTAGGGCTACCAGTGATATCGTGCCTCTCAACGTTTTTCAGATTCTGCCTCGTACTCCTTCCGGTATCTGTATCGTGAACGTCACCCGTCCCTTTCGTTTACGCTTATCAATCCTCGAGGTTATCGGGGCGGCTCGTTTTTTGAGGACCTCAATCTCTTTTCCCAAGGCCTCCCTTCACTGGAGCCTATAAATCGGAGAGCTTTCTCCACCCACGTTCTCCTCATCTTTATCAGCTAGCATCATGGATAATTTGACTAAGAATTTTCTTCTCTCCAAGGGTCACTCACTCAGGAACCTCAATGACGGCGACGTCGGTTTCCTGGAGAACATGTTGGTCAAGACTTCTGAGGATATTCTGGAGCTGCAAGGGATGCTGACTCAGCTTTATTCCCGGCTAGGGGCTATTTCCCTGGAGGACTTCAGTCCTTTGGAGAGCGTATCAAAGCTGTCTGCCTCTATCGCTCGGATTCAGATGGTGATTGCCATGCTGCAGCAGCGTAAGGACATGTTGGGGTGCTGCCTGAAGGGGATGAGAGCTACTTCCCATGATCTTATCCTGGTCATGGATTCCTTGAGGGACCTTCCTGAGGTGCCCGAGGATGCTGGCTCTGACGCCTGATAGTGATGGCTCCCTTTGGGCCTTTTCTCTTTCCCCCTTATCTTGTCAATGTATCTTCCGGTCACTAGGCCGTAATAAATAAAGTATTTTCCTCATTCCCTCTCGCAACTGTTCTTCTTCTTTACTGCGCTCTTTGTCGTTTTCCAAGAGGATATTCTTAGCCCAACTGAAAACAGTCTTGCTATTGGGCGGTTTTTCTGCCGATCGTTCCGCCTTAACTCCGCGCCGTCCTCATTATAACAACTGATTGACCGAGATTATAATTATTCTTGAATTGCGCGAGATTTCAACAGGCGTGACTGCAAATCCATATTTGCATTCCAGAATGTATATGTGCCAATCTTCAAGAGTCGGGTTGGAGGATCGACGAGTCTCTTTTCTTCTTTTCCCGGCTATTTAATGAGGCTTTTCCTCCTTCATTCTTATCCATTTCTTTCTCCTTCATTTTTCTTCGTTATATGTCCTCTGCAAGTCTCATGGCTGATTCTTATTTGCTAGGTACGGCTTCGGGGAATTCACCGCCAACTCCTCCGACCACCCCTGACACAGATAATCCTCCCCCCTCGCCTCCTTGGAGGCCGGTTGTCCGCCGGCGATGTCGCAAGAGACGGAGGAAGGAAGTTGAACGACGAAGGAAGGAGGCTGCCCAGGCCTCTAAGTCATTTTTCGACTCTCTGGCTTCTCTGGCTAGGGAGGAGAAAAAACCGTCTCCCCCTCCGCAGGAATCACCTCTGCGGGCTCCCTCTGCTTGCTCGGCCGCCGGGGCAGTATCGCCAGGCGTTAAGGAGGAGTTACCCAAATTGACTTCTGCCGCTGGAAAGGAGGTCGGTGAGTCTTCTCCCCCTGTTATTGTGGATTCACCATTCTGGGGTGGCGATGACGAAGAGGACGTAGTCTATTGCTACGGCGTTACTTGGTCCGACAGTGATGAGTAGGGCCTTAATCCTTCTTTTTGTAGATGCCGTATGGCCTTTCTCCTAATAATGAATGATGGTTTTACTTCCTTTTCGCTTTTCATCGCTTACTTATTGTTTCTTTCTGAGCGTTCCGGGTTAACGCGGATGCGTCCCTTTCGCTACGGGTAACTGCCTTCAACTTCTAATCGGTAACTGTCTTCTTTCAGAAGACACAAACGACTATGCACGTGTCTTTTTCTGTTCTGTACGTGTTTCATTTTTACAGGCTGTTTCTTCTTCAGGCTTTCCTTTATAAGGAAATCATCTCTCTCTTTTACTGCTTCTGCGAATATTTTGAGTTTTTGCACATTTTCTCTCTCTTCTGCACTTCTTTTCTTCGAGAGGTTTTTCCGCGACCGCTCACTGGTGCCGGCGACCGGCTTACTGGCTTTTTGCTCCAGGTATTTACTCCTTCTACCGCCGTAGATTTACTTTTACTGTCCCTTATGTCTTCAACTGCTGAAAACCCCATAGATCCCGAAGCTAGGCGAGCTCGCAGCATATTCAATTGCAATGAGGTTTTGAGGGTTGAATTAGAGGAGAGTGGTATTACTTTTCCCACGGGCTATCGCCCTTTTGTCTCTTTGAAGGACACTCGGCTGCCTGACGCCATGTGGGGAACATTCCGGTTAGTTTATTTCAAGATGTTTACTTACGGATTCCGTTTCCCACTCCATACTTCTCTGTTGAAACTGCTAGATCATTACGACCTTAATCCCGTCCAGATTACTCCACCCTCTTGGTGTGGTATTTACGCTTTCCTTCGTTCGTGCGAGATGAAGCGTATATTTGCTCCATCGCTTGATCTATTCCGCACATTCTTTGTCTTGAGTTGTCGCGACTGCCTGGTAGATATTACCCCCAGATGGGGTGATGTCGTTGTGCAACTGTTCTGGCGGAACTTTCAAGGTTTTGAGGAACACGTAGATGACTGGAAGTCTGGCTTTTTCACCCTCCGTTTGCCGTCACGGCTCTGGCGCGGGGGTTTCAATCGAAAAATCAATAGTGGCGTTTGGAAAAGACCGGAAGCGCTGTCAAGCCAGGATGTTTCCAACGTTAGCGCCTTGTTAGAAATAGAAGGGTCTTTCCGTATCCGGGAGTTTGCTCGGTTCAGGCCCTTGTTAGAGTGCGTTGTGGGTGAGTTTCCTTTTTCTTCTTTATCGCTTCACTCTTCTTAATTTGCTAATATGTTTTGTTGGCAGGTAACGCTGAGAGTAGTTCTTCTGGGGAAGGTGACGCCCCTTTGAACGTAACACCTCTACAGTCGCTGCCTCCTTATCCTCCGCCTAAAAACTCCCGCCGCCCACCCATTCCGCCTAGAAGGGGAAGGACTAAAACCGTCACAACTCGCAGAGCCTCCACTCGACCTTCTTGTTTCCTTGAAAATTGGCTTCCTTCCCGTGGCAAGAGGGTAGCTCAAGGCGATCCTGTGTTTGAGAAAATCGACAGTGATAGCGAGAGCATGGACACTGGTCCTGAATTACGTCACGCTACTATTGCCCAAAGGATGAAACTTAGGTCGAGGAGGAATGATGACACGGCGGAATCGGCTGAGGACGATAACGAAGAAATTGCAGAAGAGACGGAGAGTCTCGTAAAGAAGGTTCGCACAGAGAAAACTAAACCCCTAGTTCCCCCTTTGAAGGGAGTTAACGCGCCCCCCTCCGAGAATATTAACGCTTCTCATGCTACGAGTACTTCGCAAGTGGTGAAAAATATCAAAGCTATCAGGGTGCCTTCCGCCGTTTCTATCGAAAACAATGAGACCTCGGTAGCCGCGACCTCTCCTTTGTCGTCGGGCCATCCTGCTTCCCCGATAGGTTCTTTTATCCCAGAGACAACCCCACCAGTTTCGAGTTTAGGAGTTCCTCCTGAATTTCTCCCACGGAAGCCTCCTCTTTTGTTTCTGTCTTCAATTTCGGGCGTTGGTGATTGCGCAAAAAATTGTTCCCCTCCTTACATCGCCAACCTTTCTCCTCAGAGGTCCCAGGGCCCTACTAGATATCAGCTGGATTTGTCCTCTTTCGGCACTGACGGGCTTCGTGCCTTAGGAATATCGGATCCGTTATCGCGAGAAGAGCTCGTGGGTCCCATAGTGGGACAGATGTTTACTTCTTCCAAGGACAGGGAAGAGTTTTTACAGCATGCTCCCGAGACACGACAGTCACACCTTATGAACGACATGCTGGCCAGCTTTCGGAAATTTCATTACTTTCTTGAAGGCCAGCGTAACAAAACTCGATCCTGTTCGGATTTGCAGGAACAATTAGACGCGGCTTTGGCGAAGGCGAAGGAGCTATCGCAGTTGCAAGAACGAACTCGGGCGGAGTTGGAGGATTGTCGCGCTGACCTTTCTCGGGAGAAGTCGAAGGGGAAGGCGAGAGCAGAGCTAATGGAGGCGGAACTGGTGGTGGCTGATAAAAAGAATGCCTTCCTCCGCGAAGAGTTGTCATCTCGCGATGCCGATTTGGCCAAAGTTCCTTCGAAGATGGCCTGGTGGAAGAATAAGACCATCGAGGTTTGTATCGCAGGGTTTAAGGATCTCCATGTCCGAGGCGCTGTCGATTCATCCATGCTAGCCGATTACGCCTCTCAAAAAATTAAAGATCTTAGTGAAGGCGAAAGGAGTTTTCCTTCTTCTGGGGAAAAGCAAGGGAATGATGACGGCGAGGCATGCGATGACTCTTAATTGATCCATTGAAGAACATTGCTATTTATTTTCTATGTCTTGTAATAACGTCATGTCGCGAGGCGATATCGGTACTTTGCTCTTTGGGTGATATCTTGTTTTATTTCGCTCTCTTGCTGTCTTTGAGAACTGTTCTTTTATTCAACGCCGATTTGCATTATTTCCTTTCTTGTGATATCGCTTTTGCTTTTTATCAAAAGTCGCATCTACTTTTCAGAGCATTTAATGCTCGCGACCCTTCCGTCGATGCGCGGGAAAAGTCATGATGGTGCCGACACACGTGTTCGTTTCTTCTGCCACTTCACCTTAGCGTGTTTAGAAATTTTAACCAGATCGAAGCGTTTGCCGCGCTTCTTCTAGAGTCGTACTCATTGCTTGAGTCTTATCCCTCATGCCGCTTCGACACAACGACTGCAGCATCCGTCGTTTCCTTTTAATTACTAGGGTTATAAACCCTCTTTATTTCTTCCCTTTTCTTTTTCACTCCACTTTTTCATATTATCTCTCAGCCGTCTTGTCCTTCTCACCTCCATTCAAGGCTTTCGAAGTTCTTTCCTTCCAAAGGTACTTCCCTTCCTTTCCCTCGTCTTCTTCATTTCTATTTCCTTAGTCCTACCATGGCAAAGACTCGCCGTTCTGAGTCGAAATCCATCGATGAGAAGAAAATGGATACCACGGTCAGTGTTATTACCACGGAGGCCATTCTCCGGGAGCATTTGGCTACTCATGGTGTCGTTATTCCTGACGGTTACCAAGCTGTTGTTGCCCCTGGGTCGGTTCGTTTAAACAGCGTTCTGACCGGCAATCAAAGGGTGTTATATGCCCAGATGTTTCGCTACGGTTTCCAGTTCCCTATCGATTCTTTCGTCAAGGGTTTGCTTATTGCTGGCAATTTCAATCCTGCCCAGTTAGCCCCAAATGCATATTGCTGTGTTTATGCTTTCTTGGAACTCTGTAGATATAAGGGGATCACTTCCCCTTCTCTTTTGTTGCTTAGATCCCTTTTTAAATTGATGAAGTGCCGGGGTGTGATAACCATATCGCCTCGCTTTGACGATGATTCTCTCAAGTCTTTTACTTGGAAGTTGCTCCATATTGAGTCTTCTGTTGAGGCTTGGAAAAAGGAGTTCTTTCTGATAAATTTTCCTGACGCTCCTGGTCCCGAGTGGCGTTCTGGGTTCAACCAGGACGTCCAAGATGGCGTTTGGAGTCGACCAGGGACACTTCCCGCTCGTGAACAAGGATGGTTAAACACCTTACTCCAACTGGAGATCAGCGTTCATATTCGACTCACGGCCTGCAGAATGGCCATTCAGGAGTGCGTTAGACGTGAGTATCGTGCTACCTTTCCCTTTCACCGCTGATACTAACGCTGACGTTATCTTGTGATTTTGCAGCGACGGATCCTGACTATAAACCTGAAAGCGTAAGAAGACGCTTAAGGAGAGCTCGTAATAGAGAGGAAAAGGAGAAGCTCGATTCAGAGGCCACTGATAATCCTTCTGAGCTTCCGGCTACTTCCGCGAATCTCGCTCAAGTATCCTCCTCCTCAGTTGGCGAAGGGAATACTGACATCCCTGAAGGTGTTCCTATCGTGACCGTTGCTGCTCCCTCGTCTTCTCAGGCTCCTAAGGCCATTGCCAGAGGAAAAAAGAAGAAAAGAACACGGAGTATCGCCACTCTTACTCCTTCTCCCGACGCTGCGGGTTCTTCTGAGGCACTATCTTCCCTCAACACCGCTACCGTAAGCGTGTTTTTTCTTTCTCAATATCTGTCGTCATTTGATCTATTTTTCTTTTCTCAATTTGTACTCCTTGCAGGAGGCCGTTGTAGTTACTGCGTCCGCTCCTTCAGGCGATATGAATCTCACTTATGTGCTGAGGGGTTCTGCGAAGAGGGCCCGGATAGAAGGCGAGGATGAGAACATACCCTCTTCTAACATCGCGGGGGAAGGTGGTTCCGTTAACGTTCCTGATTCCGCAGTGGTTCCTCCAGGTAGACATTCCGTGGAAGATTTGGGGAACCTAGGCGGTGCGGACCCCTTTGGTGCTTCGCCCAGTTCCTTTGGCGGGCCTGTGCATCATTATTCCTCTTCTTTAGGCTATCAAGACGTCTTTCCTGACCTTTCGGGCTATCAGCCTCCAGGTACCTTCCTGCCCCCAGGCAGTTCTTCTTCACAGGTTCGCGCCCCTCGTCCTCTGGCTTTCGTTCCCTCTAGCGTTCCTTGGCGGCAACGCTATAATGAAGCCGGAACCTCTTTCAATTTTGCGGCGGATCTTTGTCCATTAAACGGGCTCGGCGAAGTGACCCATTAGGTTGAGTTGTTCGACTTCCGTACCCGTGGTTTGGCAGCCCTCGGGGGCGATGGTTCAGATGAGGTTTCTGCCCTGCTGGCTTCTCAAATTCTAGCCTCATCTGCAGAACGGGAAGCTTTCCTTTCCCTGGCGGAAGATGACCAAGTGAACTCCTTCCGTGCTAGCCTTTTCTCCAATATGATGAAATTTCACTACTGGGCGGAGGAGATGAAGCATCGGGCTGTTTCCCTTCGTTCTGTTTCGGCGGAGCTGTCCAAGGAGCAAGAGGAAAGGAAAAAGGTGTTGGCAGATCGTTCCAAGATACTGCTGGCTCACCACGATTTGCAGAAACAGCATTCCGCCCTGGAAACAGCTTTGTCAGAGGAACAAGCCAAAGTGACTGCTTTGCAGAATGAGAAGTCCTCTTTAGAAAAAGAGAAGGCAGCTTTGGCGGAAGAGTCAGTCGATATGGGCTGGTGGCATGCTGAACAGACCGCCCGTGTTCTAGTTAAGTGTTTCGAAGAAATTCATGGGGTGGATGCGTACAAGGGCGAAGATGTCGCGAAAGCCTTTCTACAGAGTTCTGCCCATATCAACGAGGCAGGCTATCGCCAAGCCAAGGCAGCGGGCTGGAAACGACAAATCCCCGAGAGCTGATTTGCCGCGATATTTGGTCGTTCCCTCCAGCAATCACATATCGCTTGGCTTTTGTCTTTTGTCTTTGCAGCATCAATATTTTGAACAGTGATTCTTTGTAAATCCTTGAGATGCCTTTAATGTTTCTAGACAATCCCTTTATCGATATTTCTCTTTTATTTTTCTCATCGCGAGACTTCTCTCGTCACTGAGGTTGCCTTATCCGCACGGTGCGTTTACTTTCTTGAGCAGATCCTTGGTATTTATACCAAGAAGACCAAGATCTATGTCGGGTTGGCCTTTCGATGAGCCTATCGGTATCATGACCACCTCTCCTTCCACTGCTCAGAAGCATTCTGCACATCTCTAATTGTAGATTATCAGTAACAAAATGAGATTTGAGAGATAGTGATTACCCATAGGAGCCCGTTCGCTGCTATCATTAGGTTTTATCACGGAACCCGTTTCGAATCGCGTTTTCCCTCAGCTCTATATTTCGCCAAGGGTTACTTATCCGGTTACCAGCTGGAATTACGCGATCCTTCACGTTTCCCTTATCTCTCGATCGGCCTTTCTAAGTGCCTCATCTCGTGAGCTGTCGGATCTGGACGGCTATCACAAGGCTAGGGAATTTTCACTTTTATAGGCGTTGTCCTCTCGTTTAGAACCGTGTCCTTACTTAATGGTTTAGCTGCACCAGCCCGACCGTTAAGATAGGATTCTTGTTTCTAAACAGAGTTTCTAACTCTTTGGGGTGTGTCTTGTCTTGATGTACTGTCTCCACGAGATCGGTTATCATTAAAGAACTTTTCACTCCCAAAGATACCGGGCAGTGCCCTCACTTAGTGAGCCATCTGATCAAGATCGGTCATCACAAGGATAGGACTTTTCACCCCCGGGGGCGTCAAGGATCTTTCAATCCGACGCTAACCAAGGATACACTGGGGTCGTGCCCTCACTTAGTGGGCCATCTGATCAAGACCGACCATCACAAGGATAGGACTTTTCACTCCCAGGGTACCCCCCTTTTTATCTGCACAAAAGCAACCACAAACCCACGAAAACTCTCCTATTGAGCGTTAGCCACGGTTAGGGTCGTTATAATCCAAATAGTGCAGATAAAATTAAACTCTAGGATAATATAACTTCAAACGAGCGATATTCCAGGAGTTGGATAAAGGCGTACCGTCAAGTGTCTCCAGGCGATAGGCCCCTCTTCCGACAACGTGGGTTACGCGATACGGTCCTTCCCAGTTAGGACTAAGCTTTCCCATACGTTGTCCGGTTGCTCGCCTGTCTCGGAGCACAAGGTCACCGTTTTTCAACAATCGCTCTTTGACCTGCCTGTTATGATAACGGGCCATTTTTCTTTTGTAGTGTTGCGTTTTCAGTAGGACTTCTTCTCGAACCTCTGGTAACGCGTCCAGATTAGCACGTAACCGTTCCTCGTTCCGTTCCTCACGAAAGTGAGCCACCCGTAGGCTCATGGCCCCAATTTCCACTGGCGTAACGGCTTCAGTTCCAAAAGCCAACGCAAAAGGTGTTTCTCCAGTGCTAACTTTTACGGTCACGCGGTATGCCCACATCACGTATGGCAATTCATCAGCCCACTTCTTCTTAGACCCCTCTAGGTTTTTCTTAATGCCGCTGAGGATGCTCCTATTAGTTACCTCTGCCTGTCCGTTGGTTTGTGGGTGAGCCACGGAAGAGAATCTCTGCTCAATCCCGAATTCTGAGCATTGGTCTTTGAAGAATTGGCTGGTGAACTGGGTCCCGTTATCGCTGACAAGGATACGAGGCACCCCAAATCTCATGATAACTTGATGTTTGAAAAAACGCCATGTTTTTTCTGCCGTGATTGTGGCAACCGCTTCAGCTTCCGCCCACTTCGTAAAATAGTCCACAGCCACTATCACAAATTTCAGTTGGGACCTTGCCTTTGGAAATGGACCCAAGATGTCAATCCCCCATTTGGCAAAAGGGCAAGGGGCGATGATTTCCGATATTTCCGTGGCTGGACGTCGAGGAATTTTAGCGAATTCCTGACATTTGGGGCAAGCTTGTACATAATCGTGGCAATCCCTTCGTATAGTGGGCCAGTAGAATCCTGATCTGAAAACTTGTGCCGCCAAGGTGCCGCCTGACGCGTGCATTCCGCATATCCCTTCATGGATTTCGCATAAGGTGTGAAGGCCCTCTTGTTCGGTTATACATTTGGCGCCGGGGTGAGAAAAACATCTTCGAATTAGATCCCCGTTATAGTATGTGCAACGAGCAGCCTGTCTTAGCACTTTCATCTTTTCAGCGTTACCGTCGGGCAGCTCTTCGTGCATCAGGTATTTTATTACCGGAATCCGCCAATCATTCTCGAGCTCATTTACACACAAAGAGGCTTGTTCCTCCATGAAGGACGGCACCGATAGCTCACGATAATACACATCTTTAGGTATAAATGCTTCAGGATTCGCGGCCAGCTTGGCAAGGTAATCGGCTTCAGCATTTTCCTCTCGGGGGATGTGCTCGAAGCTGACTTGCATGCCCTCTTTCTTTATTTCCACTAGCTCTCGCGTTACCTTAGAGAGGTATTGCACCATAATAGGTTCTCGAGCCTGAGAGTGTCCTGAGACCTGGTCAATTATCAGTTTGGAGTCTCCATAAATTTTTAGACGCAGATCTCCTGTTTGGCCGGTATCGCGTCTTCCCTTTGAAGAAAACTCTCTTCCTATTCTGAGTCCAGCTAGCAACGCCTCATATTCGGCTGCGTTATTGGACAAAGGATGCAAGATTCGAACAGCATACCGTATATGCATATCGTGCGGCCCGTTTATGAAGACTCCAACCCCTGCCAGTTCTTGGTTTTTGGCTCCGTCCACATGAATGATCCAAAGATCTGTATAAGTTTCTGGGAACGGGAGATCCATATCGTTCCATTCCGCTTCCGGTACACCACTCAAAGGGTCCTCTGTGAAAGTACACTCTGCTATAAAATCAGCAAGGACCTGAGCCTTTACGGATGGCTGGGACTGGTATCTCAAACCATATTGTTCGAGTTCTAGGGCCCAGATCAGCATTCTTCCTGAAGATTCAGGCTTTCGAAATATCCTCTTCAAGGGTTGGTCTGTAAGTACAACGATAGGATAAGACTGGAAGTATCGGTCCATCTTGCGGGCGGCTTGTATAAGGGCGAACGCTATTTTCTCAATACGAGCATATCGCCATTCCGCGTCCTTTAAGACATGACTCACGAAGTAAACTGGGCGATGAGTGCGGTTATCGTCACGAACAAGAACGGCGCTGACCACTTCGTCCGCCGCGCCCAAGTACAAGTACAGAGTATCGCCGGACTCGGGCCTTGTCAATAACAAATCAGATGAAAAATAGTCCTTTAAGTCCGCAAATGCTTGCTCACATTCTGGGGTCCACCCGAACGTGGCTTTCCGTCGTATGACTTTGAAAAAAGGGAGACACTTTTCTCCTTGCTTGGAGACGAATCGTCCCAGAGCGATAACGCGCCCTGTTAGCCTTTGCACTTCCTTAACGGTTCTCGGTGATATCATATCATGTATAGCTTTAACCTTGGATGGATTAGGCTGGATACCTTTCTGGCTAACTACGTAGCCCAAGAACTTACCCGTCTGGAATGCAAACATGCACTTCCGGGGGTTTAGCTTCATGCGATACCTTGTCATCACATCAAAAACTTCCTTTAGATCCCGCAGGTGATCGTGAAAATTCGCACTCTTTACCAGTATGTCGTCAACATATGCTTCCACATTTCTCCCTATCTGTTCCTCAAAAATCTTATTTGCCATTCGCTGAAACGTGGCCCCCGCGTTCTTTAGTCCAAATGGCATCGCTGTGTAGCAATACGTGGCTTTAGGAGTAAGGAAGGCGGTCTTCTCCTCATCCTCTAGGGCCATAGGGATTTGATGATATCCGGAATTGGCGTCCAATGAGCTTAGATATGCGTACCCAGCAGTTTGATCAACCAACTGATCTATGCGAGGAAGCGGGTAGCAATCCTTAGGACAAGCATCGTTCAAATCAGTGAAGTCAATGCACATACGCCAGTCTCCATTTGGTTTAGGAACAAGAACCGGGTTGGCTAACCAAGTGGGATATTGTACTTCGCGAATAAAACCCGCGTCAAGGAGCTTCACAACCTCCTTTTCCACAGCCGACGCTTTTTCGGTGGAGAACGCCCGTCGTTTTTGCTGAACTGTCTTGGCGTTAGGGTCAACGTTAAGCCTGTGCTCGGCTATTTCTCGGGATATACCTGGCATATCGGCGGGCTCCCATGCGAAATTTCCTTGGCATTTGTTCAGCAGCCGTGCCAGTTGAAGATTTTCCGCTGGGCTGAGCTTATCGCTGACCAGGAAGCTGGCTCCCTCTTTGCCTATCACTGATACGGGCACCATCTTGTCAAGGGGTTGAGCGCGTTTTTCATCACCCTGCTCGTAGGGGTCTACAGCTATACACACGTATCTATCGCAACTCGTCCGAGTCATGAGCGAATAGCATTCTGCCGCCAGTTTCTGATCACCTTTTATCGATACCACCCCGTCCCAGGAGGGGTATTTCATCTTTAGATGTTTTTGTGATATCGCCGCTCCAAAGCGATTGAGGAAAGGCCGTCCGAGTATGACGTTATAGGGCAGATTCAGATCCACAACAAGGAACAACAAATTCTCTGACCGTTTGTAAGTGTCTTCTCGGAAGTATACGGGTAGGGTGATTACTCCCGTAACAGGGATAGGGGTCCCATCCACTCCGACTATGGGTCTCTTACTAGGCGTTAACTCATCGTGGGGGAGTTTCATGAGGTTGTAAGCTTCCAGCGAAAAAAGGTTCACGGCACTCCCGTTGTCCACAAGAGTCCTTCTTATACCATGACTGGCGATGACAGGTGTGACTACCAAGGCGTCATTATGGGGATAGATAACGCCTTTCTCATCCTCTTCTGAAAAGGATAAGATCATACGATCAAGTATGTCTATCGCTCCACCTTTCTTTGTCATGCCGTCTCGCGTACGCTTTTCCCCTTTCGCCACCATCGACTGTTCTGATTCATCTGTGTAGGGGATCCCTCCTGCTATGATATTGATTATGGGGATGTCGTCGCCATCTATCGCGAAGGTTTCCCCACCTTTTCCTTTGGGAGCGTTATCCGGCTGTAGGACTGGAGGGGGTCTTGGTCTCTCGTCTACCGCTCTTCTTATCGGATTGTTTCGGGCATCCTCCCTTACTTGAGTCGCAAATTCTCCCAGATATCCTTCCTCTACCAAGCGTTCTATCGCCCACCTTAATTCTCTGCAAGCCTCTGTGGAATGTCCTCTGGCTTTGTGGAATTTACAGTAAGCGTTTTCTCTCCTGCCTAAAAGCACTCCAGGCTTCGTGGGTGCCGGATAACGGATAGGAAGATCTCGCTGTTCCGCTATCGCCAATATCTCCGCTCTTGGTACATTCAAGGAGGGAAAATTCGGATCATACGCCCGATTTTTGTTAGCGTTCCCTTGACGCTGACGAGGGGAACTACCTTGTCTTCCTTTCGAGGAATTTCCTTTTTGCTTATCGTAGGTCTTTGGGATGTAATCTTTCCGTCGAGCGTAATCATCAGTGTAATGATCGTCAACCAGAGGATTTGCGGGAGCGGCAGGGATGCGAGGTGCCCCAGGCGGCATATCAAATGTTCTATTTCTATTTTCTTCTTCTTCCATTTTCGCATAATTATGGGCTTTAAGTCTTAGTGCGTCCAAGGATATTGGAGGATCCACCATCAATGCATCTTTCAGTTTTCCATAATGGCAGTTTCTTTTCAGAGCTTCTATGGCGAAATCAACGGTAACGCCCGGCGTTAATGACATTTCCAGATCGAATCGGCTAAGAAATTCTTTCAATGTCTCTTGGGGCTTCTGCTGTATGTCAAATAACGCTGCGGCAGATTTCCGAATTGGAATTGCTGTACTAAATCTGCTCCGAAATTTGGATTCCAACTGTGCGAAATTACTAATGGATACGCCAGGAAGACCTTCAAACCAAAGACGAGCAACTCCCGATAAGGTCATAACAAATATCTGACATAAAGCCGCATCACTGTGGGTTTGAAACTGGACGAAATCCTTCACTTTGTTGATGTGCGAAATAGGATCTTTAGTACCATCATAAGTATCAGCGGGAAGCTTCACTCGCCTGCTGACCCTGTGACGTCTTACACGACGACTGAAAGGGTGACCTGAGGTATCATCAAGAATCTCACGCGCAGGACGTGGGGGAGATATGTCTCCTTGTCGCCCTCCTTCCCTTGGTTCAGGTATACGATGTCGCCTGGGAGACCGACTGCGACTCCTGGGAGAACGACTTCGATATCTTCTACTACTAGATCTTTCACTGTACACGGGAGATAAACTCCTGTTTGTTCCTTCCCTCCGTCCGGCCCAACGGTTCCTTAACGCCTCAAGCTGCCTGTCTTCCTGCAGAAGAAGTCTTTGCGGCATTTGCGGTACATAAGCCTCTACTCCTCCTTGAGTGAGCTGTATGTGACCAACCGGGGGATTTCCTGTGGATAAAGGCACTTGGGGGTTCTCTGGAAACAACGGGGGCAGAGGTCGATCAGCAACAATAGATGATGTGAACAAGGCGCGAGGAGGAACGCTAGATCCAGAAGCACCAGGCGTGACTCTAGTGGCCATTTCAGTCAAATATTCCAGGCGGGAACGAAGGGCCGCTATTTCCATAGCAAAAGGATTTTCATTGTTAAGCACAGATCCTTCCAAAAGAGGGGTATAAAGATCAGATCCCACCGTCTGTGATGAAGAAATGACCGTCTGCGAGGAGATAGATCCTCCGGCGATCCCGACCGAGAGGTCCAGAGGTCCCGAGATAGTCGATTGCGTCGTCATAGAGAGGTCAGCAGTAGCAAAAGGAAATAACCGCCTGCGAGTTGAGAAAGGAATACTAGAAAATGTAGTCCGATCTTGCTCCGATCTGGCTGTCATAACCGTTCCGATCTCCCAACTAAACGGAGCTTGGCTATTAAGGACACTCACTTAATACACCAAAGCTCTCAATGAAAGCACCATTTGATAAGATCCGAGATCTCTTCTGGTCGGAAACGGCTGCTGCAGCTAGTCGGAGGGGAAGCGATCGGCGTCGGAGATACCTGCAAAGCGCCGGAGGGGGACTCCGGCGTAGACACTCCGATGCTTAAGTTAGTTCGAGTTTTTAGAATGGTAGAGGTTCTCCAAGATGATCTCGATCTTACCTTCTGTTTGGAAAGATGGGGGAATTTATAGGCCGAAGTTGGCGATACCTGACAGCGATAAGGGTGCAGCGATAAGCATCGTCCGAAGTTATCGCCTCCAGCGATAATGGGTGAGCCATCGCGGGCGATAATCACATAAGGCCTATCAGGAGCGACATCCTCTTCGTTCCCCTAGGATGGGATGACGCCGTACGCGTAAAGATGCACGAGATCCCCCCCCCCCCCCCCCGCTGAAGTCGACCATCCTAGGAAACTTCCGCCGGCCCAGGCGATAGGTTGGCTTTTCAGGGAAGCGTATAAAAACTCGTCAAGGATAGATGCCGTGGCTACAATATTGCCGTCAGGAGCATTCCAATTGTTATCACCGCTATTCCTTGAATGAATTTAATGCTGCTTTAGGCTTTGTAAAAGAAAATGAACTGAATGCTGATTGGTATGCTAATGCTTTGAGCGAATATCCTGATGACTTTGACACACAATCTGCCTACCAACAACTGACCGGAAAACCAAAATTAAAATTTGATGACAAAAAGGCTAAGGCACACCAGATTTTAGACCCTGCCCTTAGGATTTTGCATAGAGTCCTTTCCACTAATTTCGCTGGGAAAGATCACATTGCTGGTGTTCTTTCCAAGCAAGAGCTTTTCATTTTGTGGGGCATGGTCAACAAAAAGCCCATCAATTTAGGTTATTGGATTGCTGCTCAGTTGCATTATTATAGGGAAAAGGATAAGCTCATCATGGGATCGCTCATTACTCATCTTGCTGTGAATATATGCAATCTGGATCTTCAAACTGCAAAATTATTTAATTGTGCCTCCTTGAAAATTATGAATATTATGGCACTTGATCAGATGGGCTTTGTCCATCTAGACCAGGATCGGTTTGTGTGTTACAATACAGGGTTCACTCCAGCTCCAGACCACATATTCGGGGCCAAGCATGAGGGAGATTTCAGACTCAGACGCCTAGATAGGCAAGATGATATCGATGCTGTCTCTGTTCCCGAAAATGTTCCTGATGCTGCCGGGCCATCTCAAGGCCCTGAGACGAACAGTCCTGCCGCTGCCAGTTCCCCTTCATCGAACTCTCAGATTGTTGTCCTCCTGCGGAATCAGAACTCTCTCCTCCGCCAATTGATGCTTCAGCAGAATACCAGCAACCGAACCCAGGAGTGCATCCTGGACGTCTTGAGGCGTGCTTTTCCGGCGCCGCCAGCTCCTCCCCAATCTTGAATCTAGCCCCGAGTTCTATCTTCTATTTCCCATTTCTTTTATTTTATTTTCTTTTTGTTTGTTTGTTTGTTGTGTGTGTTTCTCTTTCACATTGAGGACAATGTGTTCTTTAAATGTGGGGGGGAGACACTTTCGTGTTTGTTTGTGTCTTTATTGTTCTTTTGCATGTTTGTTTTAATTTTTCTTTCATGTATTTTCTGTTCTCTGTTTTTCTGAATTTTCTTTCTTCTGCATGTTTATTTCTGTTAATATTGCATGCGCTTCTGCTTGTTTTTATTTTTTTCATGAATCGTTCGTTCCTTGTGTTGTGTTTCAGCCCCCTTTGAATATAATTGAAACCTCTGATCTGATCCTCATGTGAACACTTGATTTATCAGCTCCATCTTGCAATTTTAAGTCCTCTTAGCATTACAACTTGTGCATTTGTTTGCATAGATGTATGATTAGTTTTGCTGATCCTAGGAAATGTTTTGCTAAAGCTGATCTGTCTTCTCATCCCTAGATCATGGGATGAGGATCCTATCCTCCTACTGCTGCTAAGTCCTTTATTTTCTGTTTGCTTGTGTACCTTTAATTTTCTTTTGTGTGGATTTCTCATCATGCCCTCTGGATTGCACGGTGTTGGTGGTTCGGCACCATCACCCCATCATGGAAAAACTTCCAGTCGGTCGTGTGCTAACCCCTTTTGTTGGGCCGATCATAGCGCCGTTGGTGAGAAATCAAGGTCTGCATGCGTGTGTGTTTTGAGAAAAAAAAAAAAAAAAAAAAGGAAAAAAGGGTTTGTGGATGGAGGATGTTGAAAAAAAGAAAAGAAAAGCAATGAAAAGATTGCGGAAAGAAGGTTGAGAAAAAGAAAAAAAAATAGAAAAGTAGAAAAGAAGAAAAAGAAGGAAGAAAAGAAAAAGAAAACGAAAAAAAAAAAATAGAATAAAAGAAGCCTTTGGCTCACTTTGTGTTTCAATTTCTGTTCTTTAATTATTGTTTGTGCTTTTAAATAATTTTGCTTGAGTGTCCAGCAGCAGTGATTGGGTTTTGAGTCAAAGGAAGAGAAGACATAGGCCCTAGGATTTTATTTCCTTGTGATCAGCATGCTATTATACCTCTGTTCGAATATGTGCACAATTGTGGTGTTTGGAGTATTTAGCATTGCTTGATTGAGCTGATTTTTGAAGTGTTTGTGTGAAGATCAATCCAGGGGTTGATGTTCTGTTCTAAGGGGTGCTGTTTCTGTGTTGTGTCTGTGTTATCTTCGTGTTTTTCTTTGTGTTTTGAGTCTGTTTGTGTGCTTGGGGGCAAGCGTAGTTCAAATGTGGGGGGATTTGATTGATTGTTATTCCACTTTGTTTTGTTGCCTCTTTACTTAGCTTTTGAAGCAATAAACATGCTGCTTTGATCCTTTTTCCTTCCTTTTTCCAGAATTACACTTGAATGGCCCAGGATTAGGAAAAGGAGCGGAAAGGTCAAAGATTAGAGCTCAATCAATCATGCTGGCTTGGCATTTTTCTGCTGATGCATTCCGACTCATCTCAAGGCCCTGAGATGAGTCTGCCGTGACGTTTCCAGATCTGGACAGCACTCACCATGATTATGCGCGCCGCAATTATTTAGTCATGAGTGCGTTCCTTGTCTCCTTGGGCCCCGTTTTTATAGACACTAAGCTCCTTGGGTTTAGAGAACATTCCTCCCACTCCTAACAAGTTTATAGAAGACAAAAATCAACATTCCTCTTGTGTTTAGGAAGAATATTCTCATGCTTCTTGAAGACCAAATCTGAAGTGGATTATTAGTGGAAGCTGTCTCACCTTAGAGAGGAGTATCTTGGCACCAAGGAGGACCATAAATACTGATGAGAACGGCAGAGGAAGGAAGGGGATGAGAGCAAGGAGTTAGAGGAGAAAACCAGCTTTTTCACTTATTTTCCAGAATTTCCAGCATTTTCCTATTTTCTGTTTTGAACATCTTTCATCATTTCGTTATGTTTTGTAACTAAAAACCTTCATCTCTGGTAGAGATTCAGAGGTTGACAATTCCGGAATTGTTGTGAGACTTGTTTTGATCTTAATTAAAAGCGTTTCATATCACTTTTCTTGCTTGTTTTAATGATAGTTTGATTGTATCGTGTTTGAGCTTGATCAACTTGGATTTCAGTACAATTAATTACAGTAGAATCACTGTGGTGCCGCGTTTCTGCACTACAGAGAACCCGAGTAGACAACTAGTGATAGGATAATGTTTTTCCTAAAACTAGAAGAAGAAAAGAGTTAGACTTGAGATTTCTGGACCGCAGTTGCGTCCATCTCAAGGTCCTGAGAAGGGCCTTCCTAATCACATCAACAAACCAGCAATCCTTGATTGTTAGGGGATTTAGGGTCACAAGAGGAGCTTCTCCTCGAGTGACTTGAGTAGGAGGAGGCTTGGAGATCGCCCCTGGATGTATCTCTATAACTTCTCTATGAAATTGGTTTTGAAAATCTTTTGTCAATGATCAACATCTTGGAATTGTCACTTCGTTAATATCTCTACCGGGGATGTCTTTCTCCTACTGATTTCAATCTCATTCCAACCATATTTCTATATGCAACTCTCGTTTAATTCATTTACATTTCTGTTTTCACGAATTTACAACCCAAAACTTGGTTTTCTACTTGGTCATTTATAAAGAGGAACACGAATCAGTCAAGCTTGTCTCTGTGGGATCGATCCTCTCACCACTATCTGCATTATTTGTAGAATAGCAATGAGTTGAACATTAACTTTTATGCAGGGCATGCGACACGCCTGTCAGTCCTGGAATGACGGGTTGCGTCGTCATCGAGAGATTAGCAGTAACAGCGGGAAACAGCTGTCTGCGAATTTGGAAAGGAATACTAGAAGATGATGATCGGATCGACTCCGATTCTGTGGTCATGATCGTTCCGATCTTCCGACTAAACTGAGCTTGGCTATTAAGGACGCTCACTTAATATACCAAAGTTCTCAATGAAAGCACCATTTGATAAGATTCGATGTTGATCTTGTGAGATTCTGCGTCGCGTATGATCGGAACAGTAGTGAATGACGTCGGGTGTACCTGCACAGCGCCGGAGGGGGAGCTCCGGCGTAGACACTCCGATGCTTAAGTCAGTATGGGTTTTTAAAGTAGCAGGGGTTTCTCTAGGTGAATTTGACCATACCTCCTTATAGAAAAAGATGGGGTATTTATAGAATCTGGACAGCGATACCTGGCGATACCAACAAAGGCACCGTTTAATGATGGCGTCACAGGCGATATCAGTTGATGACGTCAGGGGTGATGTCGCGTGAGGCTGTCGGGAGCGATAACCTTGTTGGTTCCTAGGACGGGATGACGCCATGCGTATAGAGTCGCGTGAGTCCCCCCCGCTGAAGTCGACCATCCTAGGAGTCCATCGCTGATCCTTGGGAGATACATTGATATCCGTGTAGGCCGTCTGGGAAACCGCTCCGACAAGAGTCACTTGTAGTAGGACCGTCAGGGCTATCTCAGTTGTTATCATAGCCTATGACGGCTAGAAAGTACCCTCACCGTAGCAGTGTTGGAAGGAGGCGCTTCTGAAGAGCCTGCCGCGTCCGGAGAAGGTGTGAGAGCGGCAACGCTTCTTGTTTTTCTCTTCTTTTTTCCTTTGGCAATGGCCTTAGAGGCCTGGGAAGAAGAAGAAGTCTGAGCAGGAGGGGCAGCGACGATCACGAGGGGAATGCCCGAAGGAATGTCGGCCGAAGAGGACACTTGGGCAACGCTCGCGGAAGCGGCCGGAAGTTTGGTGGGATTATCAGTTGCTTCCGTGGAAGCGTCTCTCTCTTTTTCCTCTCTCTCTTGAGCCCTCCTCAAACGTCTCCTTACGCTCTCGGGTTTATAGTTGGGATCCGTCGCTGCGAAAGCACAAAATAACGTCAGCGTTAGTAACAGTAACAGCAAAGAAAGGAGTAACGCAACACTCACATTTAACACAACCACGAATGTCCATTCGACAAGCCACTTGGCGAATGTGAACGCTGATTTCCAGTTCGAGTAATTTGTTTAACCAGCCTTGTTCACGCTGCGGAAGGGTCTCTGGCTAGCTCCAAGCGGTGTCATCGACATTTTGGTTAAACCCAGATCGCCACCAGGAACAAAGATCTTCAGGAATATCTACCACAAAAAATTCCTTTTTCCAGCCATCAATGGAAGACTCGATATGGAGGAGTTTCCAAGTAAAGGACTTGAGAGAGTCATCGTCGAAGCGGGGCGATATCGTTATCACTCCCCGGCATTTCATCAGCTTAAAAACAGATTTAAGCAGCAGAAGGGAAGGGGAAGTAATCTTTTTGTATTTACAGAGCTCCAAAAAAGCATAAACACAACAATATGCATTTGGGGATAATTGGGCCGGAGACAGATCGCCGGCAACAAGCAATTCCTGGACAAAAGGGTCAATGGGAAGGCGAAAACCATAACGGAACATCTGCGCATACATGACCCTATGAGTGCCCGTCAAAACGTTGTTCAAACGTAGAGACTCGGGGGCAACACTGGCCTTATAATCATCAGGGATGATAGCATTATGGGCGGCCAAATGCTCACGAAGAGCGACCTCAGAGGTGATAACACTGGCCGTAATATCCATCCTTTTTTCATCGGCAGATTTCGACTCAGAACGGCGAGTCTTAGCCATGGCAGAATTAAAAAGCTAAAAGACGAAGAAGACGATGGAGAAAGAAAATACCTTTAGAGAAAAACACTTCGAAGAGCCCTGGATAGTGGGGAGAAAATGAGACGGCTGAAAGAAAATATGGAAAAAAGGATGATAAAAGAAAACGAAAAGAATAAATATTGGGTTTTATAACCCTAATAATTAAACGAAATGACGGATGCCACAGTTGTTGCATAGAAGCGGCACAAGGAATAGACTCAAGTAATGAGTACAATCCTAGAAAAGCGCTACAACGCCTCGATCTAGGCAAAGTTGTCAAGCACGCTAGCTCGTAGCGCCAGAAGAAATGGACACGTGTGTCTGTACAATCGCGAATTTTCTTATGAAAGGAGGGCAAGCATTAAATGCTCTGAAAAGCGGGGCACCGTCTCTTGGAAAAAACAAGCATGATATCGCGAGAAAGGAGATAGAGCAAGAAGACATTAATTAAAAGGGCAGCATTGAATCAACGCGGAAGGGCGGAATGAAGTTCAAAAAGCAATAAAATGCAAATGTATCGCCGCATAACAGGGCGTTATTACAAGACAAAAGAAATGAATAAACAGAAAGTCTTCTAAATGAAACAATCCCGATCAATCATGGGTCCTTGCAAGCATCGCGGTCATCATCCCTTCGTCCTCCCACAGAAGAAGAAAGATTTCCCTCACTTTCCCTCAAATCCTTCAATCTCTTGGAAGCGTTATCGGCCAGCACTGACGGGTTAATGGTTCCCTAGCGATAGAGATTCATAAACTCGGAGAGGCAGATATCCATGGTCTTGTCTATCTTCGAGGGTACTTTGGCCAAATCTGCATCACGAGACGTTATCTCTTCGCGAAGGAAGACATTCTTCCTATCAGCCACCACCAATTCCGCCTCTAGAAGGTTTATCTTAGCCTTCCCCTTTGAAGCGAACATTTGTCCCACTATCTGCCTGGGTTCAGCACGACAGTCGTCCAATTCCGCCTGGGTTCGCTCTTGAAGCTGCGATAGCTCCGTCATCTTCATCAAGGCGGTATCCAGTTCCCCTTTTAAATCAAAAGAAGGGGGAACCTTATCCCGCTGATCATCGAAAAAGTAATTCAGCTCACGAAAGCAGGCCAACATGTCGGTCAAAAGACGCGAATGCCGTACGTCAGGAGAATGCCGCAAGAACTCTTCCTTGTCTTTTGAAGAAGCGAACATTTGTCCCACTATCGGGCCCACTGGCTCTTCTCTTGAGGATGGATCCGATATCCCTAAAGCACGAAGACCGTCATTGCCAAGGGAAGACAAGTTCAACTGATATGCGGTAGGGCCTTGAAAGCCTTGAGGGGACAGATTGGCGATATAAGGGGGACAACAATTTTTCACGGAATTACCAACGCCCGAAATCGAAGAAAGATACAAAAACTCAGGCTTCTGCGGGAGATGGTTAGGAGGAGCAATCAGATTGGGAACTGGTAAACTCACATTCGGAATAAAGGAGCGAATTGGAGAAGTAGAACCGCCAGACGCCAGAGATGGCCCCATCGCTGCTGAAGCCTCATGAACTTTGGGAGGAATGGCAGAGGACACCTCGGTAACTTCCGTCGTCGGCAAAGGACCCGTAACGCTCGGAGCGTTAACCTCCTCGGTGGGAACCCCGTTGACTTCCTCCGCGGAAGGAATCGGCGGGTCAGACTTCTCTTTGCGAACTCTCTTCACGAGACGCTCGGTTTCGGCAGCGATCTCGTCGCTATCATCCTCGGCTGACTTCGCCGCAGGATCATTTTTTCTTGACCTAAGCCTCCTCCGCTGGGCAAGAGTAGCATGACGCAACTCGGGACCGGCATCCATGCTTCCGCTATCGCTGTCGACCTCTTCAACCACAGGGTTATTCGGGGTCGCTCCCTTACCGCGAGGCGGCAACCAATTCTCCAAAAAATGAGAAGATCGGGTGGAGGCGCTGCGTGTCACTACAGTCTTGTTTCTCCTTCCTCGCGGCGGAATAGACGGACAGCTGAAGCCTTCCGGGGGAGGAGAAGGAGGTAACGTCTGAAGCGGCACTACGTTCAAAGGTGCGTCGTTTTCTCCAAAGGAGCGTCCCTCAGCGTTACCTGCCGATAAAATGTTTTAAATATAACAAGAAAGTCAGGGCGATAAGGCGATAAAAGAAAAAACTCACCAACGGCACACTCTGACAGAGGCCTGAACCGAGCAAATTCTCGAATACGGAAAGGCCCTTCTATCTCTATTAGAGCGTTAACATTAGATACATCCATACTGGACAACACATCTGGTTTTTGCCAAGCGGCACTAGTGATCACTCGATTGAACCCACCGCGCCAGTACCGAGAGGGTAAGCGAAGGGTGAAGAAGTCATTTTTCCAATTGGCCACGTTCTCTTCGAAGCCTTGAAAGTTCCGCCAGAAGAACCGAATGACATCCTCATCCCATCTAGGGGTAATATCTATCAAACAGCCGCGGCACCTTAAGATAAAAAATGTATGAAACAGATCGAGCGATGGAGCGAAAATACGCTTCATCTCACACGAACGAAGAAAGGCGTAAAGCCCACACCAGGAGGGGGGAGTTATTTGAACGGGATTAAGATCATGATGATTGAGCAGCTTCATCAGAGAAGTATGAAGTGGAAGACGAAACCCGTAGGTAAACATCTTGAAATAAACCAGCCAGAACGTCCCCCACATGGCATCCGTAAGCCGGGTATCCTTCAGAGAGATAAAGGGGCGATATCCCGTAGGAAAAGTGATACCATGTTCCTCTAACTCAGCCCTCAAAACTTCATTACAATCAAAGATACTACGAGCTTTCCTAACCTCGGGATCTAAGGGATTCTCGGTGGTTGCAGAGGATGTAGTATAAGACATAATGGACTGAAAAAGTAAAATTACGGCGATAGAAGAACAAAATACCTGGAGCAGAGAACCAGTGAATCGGCCGTCGGCACCGGCGAACAATTGCAGAAAAATCTCTCGGGAAGAAAGAAGCACAGAAGAAAGGAAATACGAAGAGTTTCGAAATATCAGCAGAAAAGTGTTAAAATAGAAGAGCGAATTCCTTTTAAAGGAAAAACCTAAAAGAGGAACAGCCTGTGAAAGCAAAACACGTGCAAAGTGAAAAAGGACGCGTGGACAGTCATCAATGCCTTTTGGAAGAAGACAGTTGCTGACCGAAAACCGAAAAGCGGTTGCGTCCCAGCGAAAGGCTTACTCCTGCGATAATCCTGGAAACACAAAAAAGGAAAGCGGCGGAAGAACGAAAGAAAATAAAAGCTTTATTATTTTAAGAAGCCATGCGGCATCTACAAAAAAAAGGCGCGCTACGCCCATCTATTCCCCATCAGACCAGGAGATGCCGTAGCAGTAGACCACATCATCCTCATCCTCACCAGCGAAAGGAAAAGATTCTTCAACCTTCTCCCCCACGAGAGTAGATGACTGATCTGACTTCTCCTCAACAGGCGGCGGCATCGTCCCCACAGCCGAGCTGGCAGAAGGAGCCTCTTGCGGTGACTCGCGCGGAGGACAGGATGTTTCCTTCCCCTTCGAAGAAAAAGTGGCCAGAGCGTCGTAGAATGATTTAGAAGCCTTCGCAGCCTCCTTCCTCCGCTTCTTGCGGCACCGTCGGCGAACGGGCGGTCTCCAGGGGGGCGATGGAGGAGGAGCATCCGAATCAGGAGAGGTCGGGGGAGTTGGTGGAGAATCCCGTGCAAACGTATCTAAGAAATGAGAATCGGCCATGAGATTAACACTGGTGGGAAAGAAAAACGACGAGAAGATAAATGATAATGAAGGAAGGAAGATCCCCTTTTAAATAGCCAGGAAACGGGGGAAAAAAGGATCTCTTAATCTTCCAACCCGACTCTTGAGAAAAGACACGTGTACATCCTGAAGTACAAAAGTGGATTTGCAGTCACGCCTGTTGAGATTTTCCCCTGATCGAGGAAAACCGCAAATTTGCCCAATCAGTTGCCAAGGCAACAGCGGCTTGGATTTAATGCAGAGTAGCCAAATAATAAGAACCCAGTGGCTGAACCGTTTTCAGTTGGGCTGAGAATATCTTCATTGGAAAATAACAAAGAGAGAAATAAAGAAGAAGAAGAAGAACAGTCGCAAGACGACATGATAAGAACTGTTTATTCATTATGGCCTAATGGCCGGAAGGTACAGGAACAAAAGGGAAAAGAAAAGGGTACAAAGGGAGCCACCGCTATCAGGCATCAGAGCCAGCGTCCTCAGGCACTTCGGGAAGGTCCCTCAAGGAATCCATGACCAGGAGCAGATCATGGGAAGTGGCTCTCATTCCCTTCAGGCAGCACCCCAGCATATCTTTGCGCTGCTGCAGCATGGCGATCACCACTTGGATCCGAGCGATGGAGGCAGACAGTTTCGATACGCTCTCCAAAGGACTGAAATCCTCCAGAGAGGTGGCCCCCAGCCTAGAGTGAAGCGGGGTCAGCATCCCTTGTAACTCCAGGATGTCCTCGGAAGTCTTGACCAGCATGTTCTCCAGGAATTCGACGTCACCATCATTAAGGTTCTTGAGAGAATGGCCCTTGGAAAGGAGGAAATTCTTAGTCAGATGATCCATGATGGGTGTTGGAAAAGATGAGGAGAACGTGGGTGGAAGAAAACTCCCTGATTTATAGGCTCCAAGAGGGAGGTTTCGGAGGAAAGGACAATGGGGTTCTAAAAAGACGAGCCGACCCGATAACCGCAAGGGCTGATGAGCCCACAGCGGAAGGAAAGGGCAATGTTCGTATACTGTCCGCAACACAGATATTGGCAGGAATGCGAGACAAGGTCTGGAAAAACGCCTAAAGATACGATATCACAGGTAGCCATCACGTAAAGGCCATATGGCTACCGGTATCCACAGTGTAAGGCCGCGTTGATGCCGCAGGTAGCCCTAGATACGTAAAACCGCGCTGGCATCGCATGCATCTGGTGGTATAAAGTCGCGCTAATCATAGACAGCTGATGGAGTAAAGCCGCGTTGATACCGTTGTTTCCTTGAGCGTAAAAGAAAGATTGGGCTCGTGTTGACCTCAGACCTCTGTAAGTACGAAAGTTTACTAACCTTTATATACGAATATATCTCCTTCCTATGTTTGCAGAACGCTTGGAAGGACAATGGACCTGGAATATGTGCCAGTCCCCGGTATGACTTGGTCGAATATCCTGGACAATATTATCGGTGACCCAACAACAGCTCTTTCACAACTTGAATAAGCTGAGGCTTCTTAAGCCCCCCTCGAGGGGCCTATCAGAGTAATACCGCCAGGCGGAGAGTGATGACCTCGCAACTGCAAGGGTGATAGGGGCATCCTTCCGGGACGAATCTTTAGATAAGAACGAAAGTCGGAGTCAGCTTGCCCAGTATCCTCAGGCTCAATCTCCAGCTCATCACTTGAGTCCCATCGACGTTGAATAATGCAAGAAGCTCGGAGACCCTGCGAACTTATCACCTCGCGACAAAAACCTTCATTCAAGATGACAGACATGGACAACCCTTGGTAGACACTCGGGCTCGTTTTCAGTTGGGCTTATGATAACAATCGGGATAGTCCTAACGGTCCTACTGCACAAACGGTTCTTATCGGAACGGATCCCCCTGAGCTCCATAAGGATATCCCTGTATCGCCTAAGGATCAGCGAAGGATTCCTAGGATGGTAGACTTCAGCGGGGGAGGGGGACTCACGCAATTCTATACGCACGGCGTCATCCCATCCTAGGGACCCACAAGGTTATCGCTCCCGGTAGCCCCATCAGACATCGCCCATGATGTCATCCACTGATATCGCCTGTGATGTCATCATCAAACGGCGCCCTCTTTGATATCGCCAGGTATCGCTGTCCAGATCTATAAATACCCCACCATTTTTCACAATCAAGGTAAGGTCAAGCTCACCTAGAGAAACCTCTACTACTCTTAAAACCCGAACTAACTTAAGCATCAGAGTGTCTACGCCGGAGCTCTCCCTCCGGCGCCTTGCAGGTACACCCGCCGCCACTCACCACCGTTCCGATCGCTCACGACGCAGAATCTCACAAGATTGACATTGAATCTTATCAAACTCTTTCACACTGTGCTTTCAACGATGCAGGGCCTGATGCCTGGTGAACCCAACCAAGGGGAGGGACGACGATCTATGCTATGAACTCGGAGTTTCTTGTGATAAGCTAAAAGGACAGGGCCATGAGCGAGCACTACTCGAATGTTTGGTCTGATTTTTCGGTTTTTTAGTGAAACGATTGTGTTTATCCCGGAGGGATTTTCTCCTTCTTTTTGCGATGGTCTTTTGAGTTGTATTGGATGGATAATTGATATGAAAAAGATGAGGCGATTTAATAAATATCCAAAAGAGTACGACTTTATTAAAAGCGTTTACAAAAGTATGGTAAACTTTGCCAACTACCTAAATTCATCAAAAATGGCTAAGATAGATGAAATCAAGGGTCCTAGCTAAAAAGAAAAGGTTTGCCGATATCCGAGCCTTTCCCTGAAGGTGTCAATCCTGGACGTCAGAGTTCTCCTGCCAAAGGTACTCCATTGAAGCCAACTCCCCTTTCTGCATCTCTATCTCGGCTTCTAATGCGGTAATTTGGCTTTGCAGTGCCTGGCTTTTCCTATCCCCCAAATCTGCACGAGTAGTCAAGACCCTTATCGTCGAATCCCTGTCTTCGA
The DNA here is from genome assembly GCA_963691705.1 of Viola odorata. Lineage (NCBI taxonomy): Eukaryota > Viridiplantae > Streptophyta > Magnoliopsida > Malpighiales > Violaceae > Viola > Viola odorata. The sequence continues at coordinate 22,847,544 of OY829542.1, forward strand.
TTATGGCACTTGATGCTTCTTTCTTGCGGGTTTCGCTGCTCAAGCGTTCCTTAAAGGCCCTGAGGACCACCTTCTGTTTTACTGCTTGTACGTGGATGAAATCCTTGTGATGTTTGTCCAGTTGATTCATCTGGACTTCCAGGCCACATTGATGGGCTTCAGCGATATCTCTTTCCTCTGTCATCAGGTCTCGCTCTTCTTGCTCTGCTCGTATCTGTTCTACCACTTGGGCGTAAGCCATGGTATCCATTCCTCCACTTACTTGCGATTCCCCTTCCTCTTCCATCGGTTTCTGGTTTTCTGGGTGACGTAGGATATTCCCATTGACTCACTTCATCCTCCACTGTGGGTATTGTGGTATCGTCGCTGCAGGGGCAACGCGTCCTTTGAGACAAAAGGGGTTGGCCCAGTCTTGGGCGTACACCTGGATGTTCTGATTTTCCCCGGTGTGTGGTAGGTCCGATTTCGTCATGCCAAAAGTCACTGGAATGATTTGGGTGATGCAAAACTGCCTGAGTACGAGAGCAGGGCAATAGTGAGTACATCCCCATGCTCCGATTAAGGGAACCCAAGGTAGGGGCCCACAGCAGACGATAGGATCGGAGGTTCGCAACCACTTGGCATGCCAACTGTAATCCTCTTCTGAGAGGTTTATGAATCGATCAATCCAGACGTCCTTGTTTTCCATCTCCCATCTATCCATGGTTATTGCGTTGATAACTCTAAGCAGAGGGCACGACCTTATGTAGCTTTCGAAGAAAATGGACTGATCAGGAATCTGTTTGAAGTGGCTGACCAACCATACTGTCAGCAACTGGGTGCAGCAGGTAAGTCTCCCTTTCCCTTTTCTTCGGCAAGAGTCCAAGGAGCGAAAGGTCTCGGCCAAGATGGTTGTTGTAGGATTGATGGCATTTACCTCCATTTCGTAAAAGATGTTGGCTGCTGAAAAGTCGATGGTGTTTCTCATCCTCGGAAAGAGGACGAATCCTACAATGGCGAAGGCCAGAATCCTTAAGCGCCTTACTCCATTGGACAGCTAAAATCGAGCCTCGATATCCGACCAGCACCAGAAGTAGTCACTCTCCTTGACACGAGTAGTGATGCCTAATAGCTTGTCGAGTCTTATTTTTACACTTGCAGAGTCAAGTCGGACGTTCTGGTAGATGGTTGATATGGGAGATGTGAAACACATCAGAGCTGAGTACTCCTCGAGCGTGGGAGTCAAGTCTACTCCTTTGTCGAAAGAGAAGCAACGATAATAGGGATCCCAGAACCTCAGGGCCGCCCGGATGCAACCCCAATCAGTCTTGACGTCAACTAGGGTCAGTAGTTTTCCATAACTACCCTCAAACTGAGTCTCCTCGTCTTCAGTCAACTCGTTTCTCAACATCTGAATCCTAGTTAAATCAAAGTCTACGACCTCTACTTTGATTTTAGTGGTGATGTCAAGGGTGAATCCCTATTCCAACAGATCTCCTCGGGCAGTTTGATCTTCGAAGCTTCATCCCCCGAAAATATCAAATGAAAGTAACGTAGGTGCTGTCATAGCGAATGAGCAAAATGGGTCCTGTGGGACAATAGAATTTTAAGTGCTAAGTAAACTGTGCGTGTGAGAAATCCGCAGTTCGTATAACAGAAAAATCACGTCAATATGCCAACAAGACAAATAGAGCCACGACAAACAGTTATAATCATGATGCACGTGCTGGGGCTCTTATTCCGACACCTCTAACTGGCTTGAACGGTTCCCGGATGATACCATGAAAAGGTCCCTAAAGTGTCGTCCAGTGTCCCGATTCCTTGCGAGATCGAGTAACCTTTCGACTGGCTTTAGGGGTTCATCCGAGTTGGGGTTGGTGAACACTACCTAGGACACGTGTCCTAGGGCGTCACTACTACCCTCCTATTTTGGTAATTGTCCCCTGGGTGTAGGGCGCTATGAAATGCATATGACAATTGATAAAGCAAATAAATGAACAAACCAGCAATTGATCAAAGTAAATAAATAAACAAACAAATAACACCTCTCTAAAAAGCTAAAACTGACTCCGACCCTAAATTCCCTAGTGAAGTCGCCAAACTGTCACGCCCCACGAAAATTAACAAAGAAGTCATTTGCGAGTGTGCAACGAAATTTGGGACCTTACAATATTCAGCGTAAACAGACGCCTCGCAACATGCAATGAAGTCGCCACCCTAATTTGGTTGCTAGGTTTAGGGAACCTTAATCGTCATGGCATAGGAAATATAATAAGTAAAAAAAACTAAAGGCACAAAAAAAGGGTCTGGACCCCATACAAAAGGTTTGGGTCGTATTATGGTCTCGGGAAGGTGTTAGGCACCCGAGTCATATCCGAAAACGGTTATGGTTGATGAGAGAGGTGTTTTTAAAGGTGTTTTGATAAATGCGTTTTGTTTTGAATAGGGGGCCCTTAGAGGAATCGTCACTTTAGTCTTTTTATGATCGTGACGTTCAGAAATAATTAATCGTTGAACGGGGTTACCGTTTGAACGTCTTTCGGACGGGGTTACCCTTTATCAAGACCGATTGATTATTCTTGAACGTAACGTGATGGGACTGAATTTTCTGTAAGGCTGAATGAGCGCCCTCTTATTTCATCATCGGGCCATGCATGATTAGATTAATTACTACGTGATCCTATCATGGATTGCTAACAGAGTACAAATTTAAATGATAGATTTTGAAGTGGAAAAAACTGATGTGGGATCGAAAGTCCCCATGTACATGCAGTCAATATATGCGAGAATTTAAAATCACATGAGCATGGCATTTTAAGCAACTCTTTAAACACGTTGTTCATGTGGGTTGATTCTAGTTCTAACAGTTCTATATATCATGCGTACGATTGATATTTACGAAAAAGCGTTGAATAAATAAAAAGGAATCGAAAGGCGTACTTTCGAGCGAAGCTTGAAATTAAAACCTACAAAATGAGAGTGTTAGCAATAGCTTGAGAAATAAATAAGCAATTTTATGAGTGCGAAAATTTTAAATGACAGTTGATTGCATACGTAAAATGATGGATTTTACGCATACGAGAATTAAATGTTGAGTTTGATAAGTGCAGGAAGATAAATGATGACAGTTGATTGTATGCGAGAAATGATGGATTTAACGCATACGAGAATTAAATGCTGAGTTGATTGTATGCGAAAAATAATTTATTTGACGCATACGAAATTTAAATGATGACATGATTGCATGCGAGAAATGATTTATTTAATGCATACGAGGATTAAATGCTGACATGATTGCATGCGAGAAAATCAAATGCTGACGTGATTGCATGCGAGAAATGATGGATTTAACGCATACGAAAATTAAATGCTGACATGATTGCATGCGAGAAATGATGGATTTAACTCATACGAAAATTAAATGCTGAGTTGATTGCATGCGAAAAATGATTTATTTGATGCATACGAAATTTAAATGATGTTTTGATAAGTGTAGAAAAATTAAATGTAGTTGACGATTCACAGGGGATTTAAAACAGTTTGATAATTTGCAGAAAATAAACAGTTGATATTTGCGGAAGAATTTCCAGCAGTATGATAAGTGCGGAATTTAAAACAATTGATATTTTGCAGAAAATAAACAGTTTGATATTTGCAGAAGATAAAACAATTGATATTTGCAGAAAATAAACAATTGATATTTGTAGAAAATAAACAATTGATATTTGCGGAAAATAAAACAATTGATATTTGCAGAAAATAAACAAGTGATGTTTGCAGAAAATAAAACAATTGATATTTGCAGAAAATAAAATAGTTGATATTGCGGAAGAATTTCCAGCAGTTTGCGAAAAATTAAAGCAGTTGATATTTGCAGAAAATGAACAAGTGATATTTGCAGAAATTTGAACAATTGATATTTGCAGAAATTTGAACAATTGATATTTGCAGAAAATAAAACAATTGATATTTGCAGAAAATAAACAATTGATATTGCGGAAGAATTTCCAGCAGTTTGCGAAAAATTAAAGCAGTTGATATTTGCAGCAAATTAAACAGTTGATAGTGCGAAAAATAATCGTACGAAGCATACGAATTATTTTTACGAAAAAACGTGATCCGAAGTTTCGGAAAGAATTAAAAATGGGTTGGGCCCAATTGAAGAAAAAGAAGGAATAGTGAAATGGGCCAGGAATAGTTCCTGGCCCAAGGAAATCATTTAAACGGTGATGGGCCGACATGCACACGTGAATAGTGCCGAGACATGGCACTGTTCATCTTCTTCCTTGGTCGCCGACACTACTACCGGTGGCCAAGGTCCGGCTAGCCTTGTCCGTTTCTCCCGATCTTCGTACCGAGACGCTCGTCTCCTCGACGGCGTGTCGACCTTATGAAGCTCAAATTTTATTTCAAAACACACTGAGTTTAATTTCGAAAAAATGACAAAACCGTTAATTATCAAAAACTAATTAATTCGCACAATCTAGCAAACGATTTTTAAAATTGAAAACGTGTATTTAATCTACATCATGTATGTGAATTAATGGCATAAAAGAAAGTAATTTATTTGCTCAAGAACAAGCTAAACGAAATTAAAGAAAAAACTTGCTAACAAACCGAAAATGAGCTAGAGAGAGAAAGCTCAAGTTTCAAACTTTGAACTGGGCGATTGTCGCTCTAAATGAGCAAGCTGATCAAGAGGGAGAGAGCAAGTTTTTCTTGCTGAATTGGTGCCCGTTTTTCGTTGGAGATGGCTTGGTATTTATAGGATTTCCGAGTCGGTGGTGGCGAGGTGATGACGTCGGGGTGGCGCGCTGGCGGGTCTACGGGAGTAAGGTGGCAGAGCTAGGGTCGCCGTGATGATGGTTGACGGGACAGGAAACGGTTTGGAGGCGACGGGAGCAGGCTGCTCGGTGGCCTGCTCCGCTGCTGTTTACGTCCATGGTGCATGTGCACCATGGTTGATTAATTAGCCAACCGTTGATCTGGTTGACTTTTTTTAGTTGACCAGATCAACGGTTGTGATCAACTTGCCCTTTATCTTATTTAAATGGCCTCGAGCCGAGTCCCGCGAGCAATCGTTCAGACTTTTCGAACCGACAGTACCTGCGCGTAGAGAAAAATACGACGAGTCTAACCATCTACAACGAGTGACGAGAATTTTTCATTTAGCGTGTTTATTTTCTCGTTCAACAGCGTGAAACGCGCGAACGGAAAAATAAAAATGTTACGTCAAAAATTCCACGAAACACTGTAGACCGTTGCGAGCAGGAAAAAAGCTAGCAACTAGTTGATGGAAAACATTTTAAAGTCGAGCTATTGTCCGAGCAGACTTACTCGGGTCCAATAAAAGCTCGAACGAAAATAATAATAAAATAACAAAAATACTAAAAAATGCGCTAAAATATAAAAAATCCTGAAATTCATGTGATGACCTAAAATGAAGAAAAAACTAGCAAACGACTGCCGGATAATTAAAAATATAATTTTTAAGGCTAACAATAATAACGATAATAATAATGAAAATACGTGCCGAAAAATTAAAAATACGATTTCGAAAGCTGACGATGCTAACGATGATGTTAAAATGCAACGAAACACTTAAAAATGCTAGTGACAGTAAATCAACTGAAAATGACTATAAATTAACTAAATAACAGGAATGCTAAAATTAAGTAAAAATGACGTCAAAATTCGATTATCAACACCACCCAAGCCAATTTTTTCATCGGAAAGGTTATAGTCTGGTTGTGGAATGTTTCACTCAACGAGCCTTACTCTTTTCTCTCCCATTTTCTTTCTTTGTCTTCCTCTCTTATTTTCTCTGCTCTTAGAGCACACTCCTCATTTTTTTCTTTCTTTTCTTTTCTTCAACTGTACACGGACGATGGTTGGAGCATTGGTTGGTGGCTGCGGGTTTGGTATTTAGCCGTGGTGGCCGGTTACGAGTTTGGTGTTTGGTGATTTGGGTTGGTGATGAGGAGATCGGTGGTGCTTGTGTCGTGTGGTTGGGTCGAATTTATGGTGTGGCTGGTTGGATTTGTGGTAGCAAAGGAGGAGGAGATCGGGTTTTGTGGATTTTCGTGATGGGCAGTAGTGTGGCTGGTCGGATTTGTTGGTTCGACGGTGGTGGTTATTGAGTGGTGATGGGTTATTGATTTTGGTGATTTGGTAGTGGTGGAAATTGAGTGAAGGAGATAGTGGCTGGAGCGGAGGAGGTACGATGGTGTTGGAGGATTGGATAGGGGATTGAATGGAATTAATTATAGGAGGATTGAGTTGGGATTTTATTTGGGGAAGGCTGGATTAGAGGATTGATTTTGGTGTTGACGAATTGATTTTGCAAGGATGAGATTTAATTTGGTGCAGGGATTGGATCTAAAGAAGAGGGTGATGATTTGGTATAGCAACTGAATTAAAAGCAGTGATTGGATTTTGGCAGAGATTGAATTAAAGAGATAGAAAAGAGATGGAGACTAGATGATATAAAGTGGAAAAGGGAGACAAGATGAGATAAAAAAGAGAAAGGGAGAATTTTAATCTGAGCTATCCAATTTTATTGAATGGCTCAGATCTATCTAACAGATATAAAATTAGAGGAGCCGGATCCGTTTATACTTATCAAATAGTATGGACCATGTTAATGCATACCCCCATCCCAATACCTCATTTTCATCACCCATTCATTTTTTATTGAAACCGCAATGCTTAATCTGTAACAACCTATCTTTCTTTACCGTGACACCGTTTCTTTGCCTTTCTAGTTGGTGCAAGGGAGAATTATAAGAGTAGCATGAGTAATAGTATCGTACCCACTTGTCCCGGATGTTATGAACCCTCGTACGATTTACTAAGAGACCAAGTAGCTCGCTTTGCAACCATCACCATTGAGGTATGATTACCATGAGCTACTTCAGAAATTCGGCACCTACGAAGGTTTGTATTTGGTTGGAGAGATCTTGTACAATGATGTACGACCTTTTGCTCCTGATAATGATTCATACGGTTGTGATGCTGAGATGGTCCCTTCCGCTGGAGATGGAATGGCGGGTCTTCCCATTGAAGTGGAATCATCTCTTGACGAGGATGAAGGTCATGATGAAGATGGTCTGAAGGACATTTCCACTAGTCCCAAATGATGCAGCCTTCATGAAGGTAATCACAATTTTAGCCATGGAAAATAATTTGGGTTCTTCCTATTTGTACTCGGTCGGTCAATTACATTCTATTTCCTTCCTTTTGTAGTTGGCGTAGGATGTTGTACCTATTATCGACATTAGGAGTCGTGTAGCAGCTGCTGATTTTGGTGATATCATAGTGTTTGACACTACATATGCAAAGAACAAATATGATATGGCTTTTGAGCCATTTGTTGGGGTCAACCACCATGGCTATACTATCTTGCTTGGTGCAGCCTTGTTGTCTATTGAAGATGGGAATAATTTTGAGTGGTTGTTCAAGGAATGGGTGAAATGTATTGGTGGGGTCCACTCGAAGGGCATATTAACAGATCAGTGCAAAGGGACTATGAAAGGAGTTTAAAATGGCTTACAAAGCTTAAAACATCGGCTTTGTTTGTAGCACATAATGAACAAAGTCCCGGAAAAACTAGGAAGGGAAAATGAGTACAACAATAAAAAAAAAAAAAGAAATGAAGTACTTGATTTATGTTGTTGGGGATGGTTTTGAGGCAGGATGGAAGACATGGCTTGACAAATATAATTTATGGAGCAACCCTTGGGTTGACAGAAATGTACGATATACGACATCAATGGATACCAGCGTTCTTCAAAGACGGGTTTTGGGCAGGAATTACCACCATATAGAGAATTGAAGGTGTAAATTTCTATTTTACAAAAATCGTTAACAGCAAGTCATCTTTGAGGGGATTTATTAAGCAGTATGACAATGCACTTAAGGAAAAGATTGCGAGGGAGTCCCATGAGGACTGGAAATGTGTAACAACCACCATTTCACTAGCTTCAACCCTGAAACTGGAGAAAAAAATTCATAAATCGTACTCACGCACCAAGCTACAAGGATTCCAAGCCGAGATCAATACAGTTATGTATTACGGGTCAACAATTATACAAGAAGTTCAAGGTAGGGCTTAGTTTGAGGTAAAGGAAGTTATCGCAGGTTCTACCACACGGAAAACCTACTTTGTAGCGCTAAACCGGACATCATCATAGATGGAATGCTCATGTGGCCTCTTTATCATCGACAATATTGTGTGTTGCCACATGCTCACAGTTGCAAGAGATCAAAACATACATGAGTCTCCATAAATGTATGTGCTTAGCCGGTGGAGGAAGGATATTATGCGCGCGCATTACGAAATCAGGACACCTCATATTGGATCTCTTTACAGGGAACCTATAACGTTTAGAGAAAATGAAAACATTTTCAAATAATTTACTTTCCATAGCTTCACTTGGGGAGGAAAGGCTTAGTCCTACAATTGAGGGTCTACAGAGGTTGGCAGATGAGGTATGGCAGATTAAACTAACCAAGAAAAGTAGAGTTGCCGATGATGACACAACCTCGTCCAACCCGATAACAGGACCAGGAGAGACCAATATCAACGACCCTCAACACCCTCCAACCCAAGTCCCACTCAACAAACCTAAATTATGCACAAAAAAGGAAGGTCGTCGAACAAACAAAAGAAAAAGGCATTCGAGCCCAATGTTAAGAAGCAAAGACACAAGGGAAGTGGCCTGAACTTTATAATGGCCTACTTATGCCCACCATAATTCCCAACCCACCAACCATACCAATTTGGCCGCATCTATAGCTCCCCGCCCTAGCTTCTTGCTAATCAGCCTACCGGAACGCCAATTAAGGTCTCGGTCGTGCCTCAACCTTGAACCAGGCTAGCTCTCTTTCTACCCGTGAAAACTTTTGACTCAACTTTCAACTTTTAATTTGGAATCGAATGCTTCTTGAACCAATCAATTCGCACAAGTAAATCGAAAAATTTACTCGGCGCCACTTTTACCATCCACAGGAGCCTTAGACTAAGCTCCCGACCTTTGGACTAACTAGTATTATTGCACAACGTAATTATTCTAGCAAAAACACTAATTTCACATTAGTAGAGGTCTATATTGCATCAAATCACACTATAATTTACTATTTAATAAGTCGTGCACACATCCGATTATTTACACAAAAATTCACCAACACCTCGTTAGTTCTTAACCTTGACAAACAAGGATGTACACAAGTATTTTGTGCAGCGATTTGACCCGTGCGGCACCTAGCTAGCTCACCCTTGGCTTGCTAAGTCAGCCTAAACCACCAAAGCACAAAGCTTGAAAGAATGTTAGCACAAGTAAGCCTTAAGAACTTTGAAAGGAGACACACAAGAAGGATTGGAGAAGAATGTTATACAGTTGCACGCAAGAGATTACAAGAGCTTGACCCTACAAGACTTGCTAATTCTTGGCTTAGTTGCACACAAGATTTAGTTTGCTCTATACTTGGCTTATTAAGAACTTGGTTGAATGTACAAATGAATGCCTACACCTATTTATACAACTCCATGTCCCCAATGGACGGATAAGATGCAATCAATCCAACGGTGGAGATTAAGGGTTCTAGAACCTTTCTAGAACATCCACCTTTTAGCTCCTCTCTAGAACCTTTCCAGAAGCTTCTACGTCATTCCCCATAATGGCTAGACTTCTCTTGATTCTTCCGGAAGGTTCCACACATATCTCCACTATGTGCTAGGCTCTTCTTGATCCTTCCGGAACCTTCCGCCATGATGGAGAACACTTGAGCACCTTTGTTAATGACCAGGCCGACCATCCCATGAGTTTGTCCATGAGTTGTCCCGGATAACCTCTTAGCCCCATTTGTTCGCACCTTGGCCCATATGTCCGAGTTGTCCACGTGCCCTCCTAGTATATTTGCATGCCCTCCTAGTATACCTTGGTCTACCCTTGCCTCGGCTTGCTTGGTTATGGGCATCCTCTCGCCCATCATTAGTTTGGCTTCCTTTAGCTTTTCCACCCTTAGAGTCGCTGGATTACGTGCCCCGCACTTGACCTCATCTCGGACTTGAGCTGCACTTGTCTCCTCGATGTTAGCCCCCTTGGAACCTCGTCTGCGAGTCCCTTAAGTCATCCTTGGTTGTCTATCACCTCGTCTTGCTCCTGGCCTTTCCCACGGCCTGAGTTAGAGTTGTTATTCGCCAACTCTCTACGTCTCTCTGAGCCCACGGCCCCCATGGTCCCAATTGTCACCTCCCCACGGTAACTTGGCTCAGGCACCTCATCGTCGCCCATGATGAGTGTTAAGAACTTTGGGCGTGTCGGGCAGTCCCTCGCCCTGTGCGCCCCCCCGCATAAGAAACACTCCCGCTTCTTGTCTCTGCAGCTCTCCTTCTTGAGCCCGACATGGTCTCCAACATTACTCGCCCCTGCGTCATTGGCCACGTCCTCTTTTCCGTACCGAACTTGTGCTCTACTACCACTTGTCACGGGGTGAGTATTTTGCACAGCGATTTAACCCGTGCGGCACCTAGCTAGCTCACCCTTGGCTTGCTAAGTTAGCCTAAACCACCAAAGCACAAAGCTTGAAAGAATGTTAGCACAAGTAAGCCTTAAGAACTATGAAAGAAGACACACAAGAAGGGTTGGAGAAGAATGCTATACAGTTGCACACAAGAGATTACAAGAGCTTGACCCTACAAGACTTGCTAATTCTTGGCTTGGTTGCACACAAGACTTAGTTTGCTCTATACTTGGCTTACTAAGAACTTGGCTGAATATACAAATGAATGCCTACACCTATTTATACAAGTCCATGTCCCCAATGGACGGATAAGATGCAATCAATCCAACGGTGGAGATTAAGGGTTCTAGAACCTTTCTAGAACATCCACCTTCTAAGTCCTCTCTAGAACCTTTCCAGAAGCTTCTACGCCATTCCCCACAAAGGCTAGACTTCTCTTGATTCTTTCGGAAGGTTCCACACATGTCTCCACTATGTGCTAGGCTTTTCTTGATCCTTCCGGAACCTTCCATCATGATGGAGAGCACTTGAGCACCTTTGTTCATGACCAGGCTGACCATCCCATGAGTCCGTCCATGAGCTGTCCCGGATAACCTCTTAGCCCCGTGTGTTCACACCTTGGCCCGTATGTCCGAGCCGTCCGCGTGCCCTCCTGGCACATTTGCGAGCCCTCTTCGTTTGGGGCATGACACTAAGCTCCCGACCCTTGGACTAACTAGTATTATTGCATAACGTAATTATTCTAGCAAAAATACTAATTTCACATTAGTAGAGGTTTATATTACATCAAATCACACTATAATTTACTATTTAATAAGTCGTGCACACATCCGACTATTTACACAAAAATTCACTAACACCTCATTAGTGCTTAACCTTGACAAACAAGGATGTACACATCCAAAAGAAACATTGCAGTGCACACCTATCACCATCATCAAGAACTTGTCTTATACAAGGTTGACAAGTACACCATTAACAATCACCCCCATAATGGAGTGATCAACATGATGGAGTACTACGATCACTTTATCTTCAGCTACATGTTCAATTGTGGTGACTACGGGTGTTATTCCTACATCATCACCCAACATATGATCCAGAGGTAAAGGGCGTACCCTAGTTCGCTGCACAAGTCAAGCACAACGGTACACGTTCGGCCTTCTCGGTATTATTTCCTGCAAAACTAATTAGTAGATAAAAATAAAACAACAAACCACTATGAGGGGAACCAGTGAGAAAATTTCCACAAGAGTTATATATTTGTTGTATTATAATATTATTTATGCAATATTAACAGTAATTTACCTCACACTCTTTTAAAAAATTCATGCAATCTTGCATGCATAAGTCACGCCCTTAGTATTGCTTAAGCAAACACTCTACGGACCAGAATGGTCTCATGACCTCCATTATGTCGGGCTCTTGTTATACTGTAGTAGAGAGTGATACCATAAGTTACTTTCTATAAGTTACTTCCATAAGTTATTTCTCATAACTCACTTAAACATGCACGTTAGCTTTGGTAGGACACCTTCTAGTAACACCAGTCATCATGAGTAACGATCAGTCATGCAAATGAAACCATAAGTTATACCTTTCATGTACCAAGTCTTGCACTTGATACCTCACTTTGTTGTTATGGAATGACAACAACAAAGCCTTTGATCCATGAAAAATATATATAAAAATCATTAACGAAGCTTTAATGGTCGAAGACTCTCCTTGGTATGATTTCCCTCCTAATCAATCACCCAAATAAAGTATCGAACTTCCTACCACATATACACAGCAAAAACACATCACATAACAAATAATCAGTAGATTAACCTCTTCCTAAGTCCTTGTTTATTCATTTCTGACTGTAGAAATTACTAGTTCATGGTTCCTTTCTTGTTTTAGATGTATTCTAGCCATAGTTTCACAGAATCATATTGTATTAGAACTCGAATAAATTTTAGCTCCTAAGTTATTTTTCTACGAAACTTTGAAATTATTTAAACTATCAATTAAGGATCTAAAACAACTAAAATTATGATTTTTGTACCTCTCTAGCCTAGTAAACTAAATTATAACCAAAAATAGTGTTATTACCTGCAACTTCTTCTTCTAACTCTTCTTCTAACCTGCTAGCCCTTTCTGTTTACTAAGCTCTAAGAAGATTTTAGTAAGAAAACTAAGATAGAAATGAGTTGCCCATTTGGCTTGCCTTGCATGCCATCTATTTATACTCATTTTCACATATATCTTGTAAGTAGGAGGTGTCACTCTCTTAGGCAAGTTTCTACATTCACCAACCACAAGTTTACAACATAATATCTGTCATGATACCTCATGCTTGAATTAATTTTATTTATTTACTAAGTCCTCAAGTTATGGCTTATTTACTTCCCGGTCCTTCCACTCTAGCCCTTATACTTTTAATTTGGTCAAATTGCATCCCTATAAAATTATTTACTTTAATTATACCATTATAAAGTATTTTAACTTAGTATGGCACAACAAATTCTTAACAAAAATTCATTTTGGTTCAGGATCACTAAAACTGCCTGGTCAGAGCTTAGTTGCGTGGTGATAGCACGTTTCATAGTCGTGATTTTACCTCCTTTTCTAGCCCTTTCGAGGGCATGATTCTGCTATTTGACCCTTATTTCCATCTTTTTTGCAGATCAGACCTAAAAGGAGAAAAAGAGTGAAAAGAAGTATTTTATGAGGAATTCTTGGGATTTCGAGCTTCAAGGCCCAAAAGATCAGAGTGTCGTCGAGCCCTCGACACTAACCAGACCAGTGAGCTGTCTCTTGCCAGCGATATCTCTGCATCGATTCTCAATCGAAACCAAAGAGAAGAATCTTCGAAGATCCGCACGGGATTCCATGCATTTCCAGAAGCTGTCAGGCGCGCCAGAGATTCCAAGATATTCCCCTGAAGGACGTGTGCTGTCACGCTCCCATTGCTTCTCCTTCCCCTTAGCTATTTTGTCCCCTAGCTAGTTTTAGGCTATATAAGCTTAGCTTTAGGGTCTTTGTAAGGACGACTGACCTAAGACATTAAAAACATCACTCTTTCTTTTACCCTAATTTTTAGGGATCTTATTTATTCTCTTGATATTTGGAGTAGCCACTAGTTTTGTAAAGGAGCAAGCTTTTCTCCTTTGATTAATTAAATCATCTATCGGTTTCTTCTAATCCTTCTCTATTTATTTATTGTATGCTTATTATCATCTACTGTTCATATTCTATCATGAGTAGCTAAATACCATCTTCTTAGTAAGGGTGTTTCAAGGGTTTCAAGGTTCAGTTAAGAGGTCTAATGTATGCTTAATATATTCTCTTGTCGCATACAGTTGTTTATCGTTTTAATCACATGCTCATTTAGAAATGTCAAGAGCTTGATCAACTGTTAATGTTTCTGCATAAGTATTGTCATTCTCTTGGTTATAACTGACGTGAATCCTTGAGTTAGAGTAGACACCTAGTGGTGACATCGCGAGAGGTCATTCGTCTAGGGGTAAACGGTCGTTTGGGGTATGTGATGCGAGCTTGACACACTGAGATGTCACGCCCTAGATCTGTCTTGCCTCCACTTCATGGGCGCTTTGAGTAATGCCTCCCCGCATTCGTGCCTGGGAGGACGACGAAACGTCAAGGCCACCTCATATATGGAAACGGGGGGTGGCTTTTACCTACGAAGGTAAGTAGGGAGCCTACGTGGAAACATGACTCCTATAACAGGTCTATGCATGAGTTTAGAATATTTTTGTGTCAATGACTAACTAACCTGGAAAGCAACCCGAGAACACCTTTTGCTAAGATATATTCCCATCTGATTATTATCTCTTTTGTTGTCTTTCTTATTATCTCGCCCTTGAACTGCTTTTTGTTATCTTGTCCTCGATTGTCTTTTGCAATCGAACCCTCAAATGTTTGTTACTTGCGATTTGTTGTTTTAATTGTTTGTCTTGTTAGCTCTCACTTCTGCGTTGATTAACTCGTTAAGCAACACCAACCCCCCCCCCCCCCCCAGTGTTACTTTTATTTTCTGACTGCTTTTATTCCTCGTCATACATTGAAAATTGATACATTATTCCTTCAATCTCTATAGTTCGACCCTGTCTTGCCCTGTACACATTTATTTGTGCATTTAGGCATCAGGAAAAATATAAGTATATTTGAGTGACGATTACGTGGCATGGTCCTGTCCGTGCCTAACCTACCCATGTGTTGCACTAAATCTATCTATGCACGTGTCTTTGGCTCGAGTCTAGGTTCCAAGCCAAACTTACTGCTAGTTCTAGGGTATTACAGCATCCCTACCACCATCATCAACCTACTACATGTCGGTAACAACACCCTCACTTGCCCTTGGTCAGGTCGTACGTAAAACTTCAACCTATTACTTATAATACAAATAGTTACTCATTACTACGTGTTACATATTGCAGTTCAAGACACATGCGAATGTCATTACTCAGTCCTTCTAGATGCAGACTGCTGCATACAATGACAACACGCTGAGGCATTTACAATCATCGATCCCATCATGCAATAATGTTTATCAAGTAATCACGGCTAATCCGCATAATGAAACACCAAATTTGAAGTACATTATAATTTGCACCTAACTTATATATCACTTATTTGCGTATTTAACACGTCGCTGCTTTGATGACCACGCAGATGCTGGTTCTCAATAGTTGTCATTCACAACATTTTGAGATTGCAACACATTCACATTCTATACCGTCAAATCATGCAACAAGCACTCATCTAGTAAGTGTTACTATGACCTAATACCACAGAAGCATGATTATCACCCACCAACATTTAATTATTCAAACGGTTTGGTAGGTTGGCGGTGGATATTTCACCCAATTGTTGCAGCATGAGCTACATCATTTTATTCATCGAGGCTTCAACTACCCATTTTGTCAACCATCTCAAATGAAAGGTTTCATGTTATGCCCATATTTTGCTAGAAAAAAAAAGTGGTCTGTGCAAGGGAAAACTTTTTATTACTGCATGTGGTAAGCATTTGCCTTTGATTTAATGGTTGTGTAATTAATTTCTACTGTCTTATTTGTCATTTTTCTTACTCTTATGTCAATATCTTTTGGGATTTAGTATGGCGCTTGGTTCTGATTTGTTTTGCCAATGTCAACTTTCTAGAGGATTCATTTATATATTACGTATCTATTTGGCAAAATAATGACTATTTTTTAGTTTAGATCAATAATGCAAATTTTGGTATTTTATGAGTAAGCTAACTTTTATATTTTTTTTTTTACTTTCATTTTGTTGTATTTTTTACTGTATTTTTAGTACTTTTAGAATGATTGAGTAACTTTAACTACGTAAGTTTACTGAAATTTCAATACAATACATTGGTTTTGTGTAAATTATGGATTATGTGTAAAATGTGTTGTTTTACATAGCATACCTTGCTGGTCTCTTTAATGATCTTTTATGCCAATTGGGTCGTCATATTTGTCACAAGTGGATCTCTGGCTCCTTTATGGAGTTGGTTTTTTTACACATCTCTATGCAGCCAGATTTAGATAGACAACAAATTTTTTTGAAGCGCAACACATAATGGATTATAGCCTTTTACTAGGTGTACATTACCGAGCTCAACAACACCTACGCTCTCGAATGTCCTACCACATCAGAATATAGCAGCAGAAGCAAAAGGATGTACATCGTTTTGGATGAGAATGGTAGAGAATATTGTTATTTTATGTCTAGTTACGAGTTCACTTCAACCTGCTTACCATGAAAGATAGTCCAATTTTTTATTTTTCTCATTTTAAATGTTCAAAACTGCAGCAGGACAACAGTAATGGAGCATCAACCAAGACCATTCTAGTACAAGGATGCATCTGTCGCATGTTATATCACAATTTTTGGGAGAAATATTGGAGTCTGCCAAAAACCATAATGTATTGTGTTATTGCATATTGCCATGTAAATTCTTTTTTGTTGTGGTTGGTGCATACCATAATTCAATTTTGGCATATGGGAACAAACACCATATTATAAGATGGCATACAATTTATTATTCTTTGTTGGTTGTCATAAAATTATGTCTTCGCACCATATTGAAGAGAAATTAAGTGTGATAAACTAAGAATTATAGACATTCGAGTAAAGTAAATACTAATCATTTACACAAACTAATCCTTTCTACATTAAGTAAGATGGTATATATGATGATTTATACCATAGTTTTAAAAACCGACCCGGAGTGACCCGTCGGACCGATTTGAACTGGGTTTAATTGGGGTTCGACCGGATTGATTCGTTGGATCGTTCCGGGTCGTTCACACATCGAACCATTCAAGCTTAGATAATTGAACCGGATTGAACCAGCGTTTATAATGGGCAGGTCCATGCCTGTAATGGGTTGGTCCATCAAATTTTCCATATTGAAAAAAATTAAAAAAATTATTAAGAAATTAAAAAAACCCAAAACAGCGTCTCTTTGGTTTTGCAAAACGGCGTCATTTTGGTTTGACATCGAACCAACCGGGTCAATAGCGGGTCGACCGGGTCGCCTATTTTGTGAAAACCGACCGGGCCGATCGGTTTTTTCTGGTTCAATTGCAGGTAAGGTCAGATAGCTGAACCGAACCGAAAATCTCTTCCGGTCACGATTTTACCGGTCCGACCGTCGGGTCAGTTTGGTTTTTAAAACTATGGTTTATACTAATTGTTATTGTACTTAGATGAATAAATACAATAATCACATTGCACACCAACTCGTTATGTCACCCGCTCTATTCTATCACAAACATTCGAGTAAAGTCAATCAGTACCATTTTACACAAAGTTTGGTAATTTATTGACGACTAAGTAAACAGTATGCTTGTCGGTTTACACACTCAAAATACCGTTATTGCATTGAGGTGAATAATTACAATAATCACATTGCACGCCAACTCGTTACGCCACCCGCTCTATTCGATCACAAACATTCAAGTAAAGTCAATATATATTGTTTTATATAAAGTTTTGTAGTTTATTGACGATTAAGTAAACGAGTATGCTTGTTGGTTTACACACTCAAAATATTGTTATTGTACTTAGGTGAATAAATACAATAATCACATTTCACACCAACTAGTTATGCTACTCACTCTATTTTATCACAAACATTCAAGTAAAGTCAATAAAAAATATTTTACACAAATTTGGTAGTTTATTGGTGATTAATTAATCGAGTATGTTGGTCAATTTACATACTCAAAATATCGTTATTGTATTTAAGTGAATACATACAATAATCACATTGCACGCCAACTCGCTATGCCACCCGCTCAATTCTATCACAAACACTTGAGTAAAGTCAATAAATATCATTTTACATAGTTCGGTAGTTTTTTGATGATTAAGTAAATGAGTATGCTTGTTTAATTACACACTCAAAATATCGCTATTGTATTTAGGTGAATAAATACAATAAACGCGTTGCTCGTTATGCCACCCGCTCTATTCTATCACAAATATTCAAGTAAAGTCAATCATTTCAATATTACACAAAGTTGGTAGTTAATTGGCGATTAAGTAAACGGGTATGCTTGTCGGTTTACACACTAAAAATATTGTTATTGTATTTAGTTGAATAAATACAATAATCACATTGCACGCCAACTTGTCATGCCACCCTCTCTATTTTATCACAAACATTCAAGTAAAGTCAATAAATATCATTTTACACAATGTTTGGTAGTTTATTGGTGATTAAGTAAATAAGTATGCTAGTCGGTTTAGACACTCAAAATATCATTATTGTATTTAGGTGAATCAATACAATAATCACTTTGCATGCCAACTCATTGTTACTCGCTCTATTCTATCACAAACAGTCGAGTAAAGTCAATCATTTCCGTTTTACACAAAGTTGGTAGCTTATTGATGATTAAGTAAACAAGTATGTTGGTCGGTTTACACACTAAAAATATCGTTATTGTATTTAGGTGAATAAATACAATAATCACAATGCACACCAACTCTATATGCTACTCACTCTATTCTATCACAAACATTCAAGTAAAGTCAATAAAGATCGCTTTACACAACGTTTGGTAGTTTATTGGTAATTAAGTAAACAAGTATGTTGGTCGGTTTACACTCAAAATACGTTATTGTGTTTAGGTGAATAAATACAATAATCACATTGCTTAAGCCACGCGCTCTATTGTATCGCAAACACTCGAGTCAAGTCAATAAATACCATTTTACACAAAGTTTGGTAGTTTTTTTTAGTTAAGCAAACGAGTATGCTTGTCGATTTACACACTCAAAATATTATTTTTGTACTTAGGTGAATAAATGCAATAAAAAAATGGCACGCCAACTCGTTATGCCATATGCTCAATTCTATCACAAACATTAGAATAAAGTCAATCGTTTCCGTTTTACACAAAGTTGGTAGTTAATTGGTGATTAAGTAAACGTGCATGCAGGTCGGTTTACACACTCAAATATCATTATTTTACTTAAGTGAATAAATACAATAATCACATTTCACGCCAACTTGTTATGCTACTCGCTCTATTCTATCACAAACATTCGAGTAAATTCATTCATTTCCCTTTTACACAAAGTTGGTAGTTTATTGATGATTAAGTAAACAAGTATGTTTGACGGTTTACAGACTAAAAATATCGTTATTGTATTTAGGTGAATAAATACAATAATCACAGTGCACGTCAACTCCTCATGTCACACGCTCTATTCCATCACACTCATTCGAGTAAATCAATTATTTATGTTTTACATAAAGTGTGGTAGTATATTGATGATTAAGTAAACGAGTATAATGGTCAGTTTACACAATCAAATAATATTTGTCTTTAATATAAAAGCTTTATATTCAAATAATATATCAAACATATCAAGTACATCATTAATTAACAGTAAAGTGGCACAAAGCGTTGTAGTTATATGTGAAACGAATGTAACACGTTGTCCTTTTATGTAAAATGATATTGTTTTAAGCAAAAAAAAAACTTAAAATGATGATCTGGCCGGTTAACTGGGTTTTCAAGCCAACTTTATTTCCAATCCGTTTAGACGAACCGAACTGATGACCGGGTGATCTGTTCAACGGTCAGGCGGCCGGTTTGGTCAATAGGCAAAATCTAGTGAGCTAAATCTCCTCCTTCAAAGAGATTTTAAAGGGTTTTTGTGCCCTTTCATGTCAAAAAGGTGTCCATGGCCACCCGGGTGGCCATATAGCATCCCCCTATTAGTAATGGACATGAACAATCTGTCTTTTTCCCTTTCACAACCTGAATCATTATCATATTCTTGCCTCTTGATATCTTGTGAAAATAAGAGGCTCATTGATGTGTTCACGGACCCCTTTGAAGCCAAGAGAGATGGCACGACCTTGAGGATGATTGGATACCTTATCGGAGGTCGAAAGACACGCGTGGGGGCCGCACAAACCCTATGCGAAGTGCCCGAGCCAACCATGAAGATTGCACCTGGCGGCATACTGCCAAGAATTGGTCAATTGTACAAGTTGTGGCCGAAGCTAGCGGCATACCGCTAGCCATGGAGAGGGGTGCTTTTGTGTCATTCATTTTAGGGTTTTTAAAGGGAAAACTTGTCATAAAATGCCCATTTTTGTAACTTAGTATAAATAAGGACTTCCTCCTCATTTTGTAAGTTAGTTTTAGTTTAAGTGAATATTGTTAAGTGAGTTTTCTCCTTCTCTTTCACTCTAAAACTCACCTTCTTCCTTAGGAAAGATAGCTTGAGTGAGATTACTCCTCCCTATCTTTCCTTGGGAAATCAAAGCTTGTAACCGAATAATGTTATCTTCGAATATATAAGATCTATGCTTGTGTTCTTCAAGTTCTTCGTGTTCTTTGTCAAATCCTCTGCATCTACTCAACCCATATCCAAGCTACATTCTACACTTCTCATCCGTGTCAAACAAGACTCCCTCCAGGCTAGATCCACCGAAGCTCCAAAGTACCATCGAGCCAACCTAACTGAGGCTTAATCGTATCAAGTGGTAGCGGAGCTTTTGGCTTCCCTCCGAGTGAGTTCTCATCTTTCTAATCCATAGAAAATATTTTGTTCATCTTTTTAGCCATAGAAATCAACTTTGTTGAAAACTGTTTTCTTGGTTGTCTGTCACGTTCATCTTCACCAAAATGTATCTTGAGTTTCCTGTCTCCATTTCTCTTGTTTCTTGAGTCTAACTTGTAGCCCTTCTCTAGTTTCTTGTGGTATAATTCTCGTATTTTATTTCCACCATTTGCACCGTCAAAAGATCAAATTCAGTGATAGTGTTCTTGGTGTTCTTGCTTTTGTTCTTGAGTGTTCATGAGTATTTGTGTTCCAACTTGTGTTTGATCTATTTTCTTTTGGTTCAGCTGCCTAATTGGTGTTCAACCCTTGTTCCTTGAGCCAAAAATCTGGCCACACACACCCTCTTAAACACTCTTACACCTTTTTTCCTTAAAACCCTCACCTAACAAGCTCAGTACTCTAAAATTTTCCATTTTGGTGATAGACAAAAAGCTTCCCCCAAAAGCAGCCTGCACCATTCCATTTTTTAGCAAGGAAACCAGCTGGTTTTCAAACTCAAACTCAGTTCCTTTCCCTCCACTTCATATTAGACTACTTGTCAAACACACTCCAACTTAAACTACTTGTCAAACACCCTTCAGCTTGAACTACTTGTCACATACATTTTCACTTGTGCTACTTGTCTTTTTAAAAAAAATTTAAAAAAATAAATTCAAAAAAAATTTGAATTGAGTTTGAATTAGCAAGGTGGCGCCAAATTTATAGTGATCATTTGTGTAGTTCTTAGACTTGTGTAAAAACATTGGAGCATGTTTGTGTTTGTGTTTGTGTTTGAGTGGTAAGTAGAGTGTATACTCGTTCTATCTTCCAAATTATTTTCTTTCAAAACTGAGTTGTCTTGTACTCCTTTCCCTAGCCTTCTTGATTTAGTCCTTATGATTGAGCTTGAAGAATTGCTGGTTGTTTGGTATTATGTACGAATTTGGAGTATGAAAATTTGAGAGATTTGGGAGTGCAAATTTTTCGAGCGATCAAACACGAGTGTTAAAACACGCGAGGGAGAGAATTTGTTTCCTAACCTTTGTTTAAGTGTGCAGGTGCACGAAAGCTAGAAGTTGAGCGATTGTGAGCTTGTCTTTTGCGAGTGACTTAAACACGAGTGTTTAAACACGTGAGGGAGAGTTTATTTGCTAACTTTTGTTGAAGTGTGAAGGTGCATTTGCCTTAAAAATGTCGGACAAAAGTGAGTCGAGTACCGAGTCTAGCAAGAGGAGAACGGCAGATACCCTTGGCCAAATCCTTACTTCCCTAGCTGAAATGGGGCTAGCAATGGCCAAGTCCGATGCGCGCCAAGCCTTGCTAGAGGAGACTGTCAAAACCGGTGACCGAGGAGCGGTCAAGTCCTTCGACAAGTCCTCTCCTTCCGCTACGGCGTTCAAGTTCAAACCAGAAGTAGCTCAACTTACTCCAGTCACTCAACGACAACAACCCACACCTTTTCAATCTCTTATTATGCTTTGTGAATCAATTGAAAAGAATGTGGCTGAACTACAAGCTACAAATGTGAAGAGGAGTGAAAAACGTAAGGTTGAAAGGGAGAGAAAAAGAAGTGAGCGAGAGATAGAAGAAAAGAGAGAGTGCAAGAGAAAAGAGAAAGAGAGTGAAGAGGAAAATACTCGGCATGAAAATAGCAAGCATGCCATTGAGAGTGAGCAAAATGAGAGGAAATAAAGTGAGGAAAAGATGCGAACGGAAGTTGTGAAAGCTATTGATCTAATGAGCGTGCCTTTGAGCAATGAGGATCAATTAGCAAATCCTAACATTGATGATTATTTTCCTACTGTTTGTGTGCCTTCCTTGCAGAAAGTTCCAAGGAAAGGAGATGGATTTAAACCATCAATCCTATGAGGCATTGGAAGTATGATTGCTCAACAATGATGCGCGCAACGGCAAGGCCTTGAGGTAAATCTTTCCCACTTTTCCGCTTTGCCCAAAAGGTATGTATTAGAACCCTCTTTAAATGTTGAAATATTTTGGGTTGCTCATTTAAATGATCTTGATTCACATGATGCAAATGTATATGACATTTATTTACTATGTGATAAAGAACCAAGCTTACATGTCATCACGCATGATTCTTTTCTAGTCGAACATAATACATACTTGCGTGAAAGCTTTGTGCTTAACGTTGGAACTCCCAACTTGCATCTCATGGAATGTGATTCTTTTCTCCGAGAACCTGAACATTACTTGAATGAAAATTTTGTGTCATACGCCAAAACTCCTCAATTACAATTCATCATGTATGACCCTTTCTTGTTCAAGCATGATAAATTCTGCATTTGTTTTTGTGGCATACCTAAGTTGTTTGTGTGTGGTATGGACTTGAAAACAGTGACTATGTTGTGTGTTATTAAGGAACACAATTTTGGAACAAATTTGTTTAGGCTAATTAGGATTAGATCTTACAGAAATTTGTATTTTCTCTTCCGGAAATTGTCTCTCATTTTTAAATGGGTTGTATGTGTTTGCGAGGCTCAATTTTTATGGATAATTCTAGTGAGCCGAATTGAGAAAATGACTCATTTCATACATTGTTTGATAAGTTTTAATGTCATCCGCACTTTACATGACATTTTAAGAAACGAAGTGCATTAATGTGCCCTTATGTTGTTGATTTCTCCTTAGGCCAACCTGTGCATGAGCATGCGCAATTGCGCCCCTTGGGTATCTCACCTTTATTTTTGAGTGCTCTTAAGTATATAGGTGAGGATATTAAGGTTATGGATTTGAGGACGAATCCTTTCGAAGGGAAAGGTGATGATGTGTTCACGGACCCCTTTGAAGCCAAGAGAGATGGCACGACCTTGAGGATGATTGGATACCTTATCGGAGGCCGAAAGACACGCCCGGAGGCTGCACAAACCCTATGCGAAGTGCCCGAGCCAACCATGAAGATTGCACCTGGCGGCATACCGCTAGGAATTGGTCAATTGTACAAGTTGTGGCCGAAGCTAGCGGCATGCCCTTAGCGGCATACCGCTAGCCACCGAGAGGGATGTTTTTTTGTCATTCGTTTTAGGGTTTTTAAAGGGCAAACTTTTCATAAAAATCTCATTTTTGTAACTTAGTATAAATAGGGACTTCCTCCTCATTTTGTAAGTTAGTTTTAGTTTAAGTAAATATTGTTAAGTGAGTTTTCTCCTTCTCTTTCACTCTAAAACTCACCTTCTTCCTTAGGAAAGATAGCTTGAGTGAGATTACTCCTCCCTATCTTTCCTTGGGAAATCAAAGCTTGTAACCGAATATTATTATCTTCGAATATATAAGATCTATGCTTGTGTTCTTCAAGTTCTTCGTGTTCTTTGTCAAATCCGTTGCATCTACTCAACCCACATCCAAGCTACATTCTTCACTTCTCATCCGTGTCAAACAAGACTCCCTCCGGGCTAGATCCACCGAAGCTCCAAAGTACCATCGAGCCAACCTAACTGAGGCTTGATCGTATCACTCATACAAAATATTTCAAGTTTATCAGCTTGGAAGTAATGTTCCGATATTGTTTGGTAAAGAAATATGTTGCGGATGGGTGGTATTATTAACCAGTACGCCTGATGATTACTACTCATCATCATCAGACTGTTGCCTTCTTAATCTTTCATCAAAAGAGACAATTCAGCTTCCTCCCGTCGATTTCGATTACCAATTTTGCATTCTCTCATCAGCCCCAACCGATCCTACTTGTCACGTTGTCTTTTTCGATGGAGAGCACAACAAGTTCATGATTTGCCAACCTGCTGAAGAGATTTGGGGTTATGACTCGTTACCGGGTGGGTCATATACCATTGTGGATGGGAAGGTATATCTAAGCATGTATGGTCCCCGAGTATGGATGACTAATTTAGTTAGTATCGAGTTTGAAGAATTAGAATACCGGTTTATGGTAATGGAGATGAATTTTGTTAATCCTCGTCGAGCATTCATTGAATCGATAAGAACTTCAGAGTACACAGTCGTATGTTCTAGTGAGATCTTCTTAGTTGATAAGTACATTATCGGGGCTTACACCAACAATGTAGCTGGTTTTTAAATCTTTAAAGCAGATTTTTCGAATAAGGAATGGGTTGAGGTGAAGAGTATAGGGACGCATACAGTTTTTCTAGCGCATGGAATGTGTTCTTCATCAATCGAACTACAGTCTAAACTCAAGGCTAACTCTATTTGTTGTTTCAAAAACAATGAAACCAATTTGTATGTCTATGACTTGGGGAAGGGAACAATTAGCATATACCCAATAGTCTGCCATCTCGCGACAGAGGATCTTGAACTTGATTGGATTGTGATGCCTTACGATAGGTCTTTCAGAAAAGTTCTTCAGGTATGTACCAACTTTTTTTTGTTCTTGGTATCTATTTCTACTTAATCATTTACTTCATCTTCTAACAAAAGAATTATTCCATAGAGCAACAAAGGAAAAAGTTGGCACTAAGAAAAAAACCATTGTCATGTCAAGTAGGAAAGACAATGAGGTGCAGAATTCATGGTTCATGCTTCCACTGGATATTTTAAATTCGATTCGTTCATCTGTTCGGAATGGACTATGTTAGTTTTCTTGCAGCGTGTAAAGAATGGCGACTCGTGGCTTCTCAATATTATCTCCCGCCTCGTCCATTGACTGTAGAATCTTGTGCTCCCTTGTTGATATTTCAAGAAAACCCAAGTACATACTACTACAGATTCTTTGACCATTTAAGAGGATGTCTTGCTGTACAGAAATTCCAGACCTGAAGGGGGCTGAGATTCACTATTCGACAGAAGGGTGGTTGCCCGTGTCCCACGGATATGATTGTTTATTTTTCTTGAATCCTTTGACACAACAGAAAATCGAGCTCCCTGCGAACCCGAGGAGATACTACCAAATCCTTTCTTTCTGCTCTCCACCAACTTGCTTGAATTGTTTAGTCGTGGCCAGTGGCGGATCCAGCCCAGGGCCAGGGTGGGCGGGATGAGAAAAAAATTATTTAGGCCCATTACACTGCCCAACCCACACCCAAATCCCTAACCCCCAAATCTCCTCCTCCCATATCGCACCCTCTTCTGCTCACCGCCGCTGCCATCACCGTCGTTGTTGTCTACTGCTCCTCACGCCGCTGCCAACACCGTCGTTATTGTCTACTGCTCTGCTCCTCACGTCGCTGCTCTACTCCTCACGTCGTTGCCTGCTGCTCCTCTCACTGACTCACTGTCACGTTTTAGTTCTGTGTTTTAAACGGTGCGTTATTTGTTGTTTTTGTCTGATTTATTCTTACTTTCCTGGATTTATTGGTCATGATTTTAGGCTTGCTGTTTGTTTGGTTGCGGAGAAATTGCATGGAAAATGAAGGAATTCACTGAATTGGTTGTTCCAATTTTTCATATTTTGGGGGTTAATGCAAGGTTGTTGAATTGGGGGGTTGTAACATGTAAGGTTTTACCGTTTAATCCATTTTCCTGCATTTTCTCGGTGTTCAAACATAAGCTTTAAGAAGAATTTGAAGGCTTCATTTGCTGATGAATTTATTTAGTCGAATTAATATGCTAATTGTATTAATATTTTTTTTTTGTAGATATGGACAAATATTTGATTAAACCATCTATTCAAGCACCATCGATATCATCAAATGTTGGTCTAAATGAAAGTGAAGAACGACTTGCGAAAAACTCGTAGAGAACAATTGTAAAAACTATATATATTGTATGAATTCTAATGTATAATTATTTTTTTTCTATATTGTTTTTTTATTTATCCTTTTGTTACGTTTATTTGAATATTTGTTATTTAGTGACGGATATAAATACTCTTAAGCATTTTTCCAATTTTTCGTTCAACTCGCTTGCCTTCCCTTTAAAATACTCACACAAAAAATTTCAGGCCCTGCCCCTGAATAAAATTCCTGGATCTGCCACTGGTCGTGACAATGTTATTGCTTGGAGAGGATAGTTGGACCGTACGCAACCTTGAAGTAGATCTTTACGTTTCGACTAGTCCTGTCGTGCACAAGGGGTTGCATTATTATTTGTCCGAGAACAGAAACATTGTAGTCTTAGATTTGCAGGATGATGGTAAATTCCACTGCAAAACTTGGGTCTCAAAGCTTATAAGGCCACCTGATTGTTGTTTTCCAGGTGGACTTTTTGGTTGAGATTGATGGGGTGCCTGCTCTGGTTATTGTCCCTGCCGATGGGCAAATTCGCGTCTTCCAATGGAACAAAGCAAAGAAAGATTGGCGAATTCTGGATTGCGTCGATTTTGGTAACAAAGAGTTGTTTCTCAGCCGGAGATCTTGGTTATTGGAGAAAACGATGCCGGCAGGATGGGGAACACTATTTTCTTTCCGTACTTGATTGATGATGATAATGATGATGGTGCCAATGACGGAGTTTTCTACTCGTTTGCCACTCGCAGGTACCATTCGTTCTACAGTGGTTATTCCGGCGCTCGTCCTTACGTTGCAGGTAAACCAGTTGGGAGTGTTTGGGTTAGACATGTCCTGACAAGGTTTGATGACCATAATCTCAAATGGTGCTTATTCATATCAATGATCAATTATCACTTAGATACTTGTAAAACACTTGCCAGGAATGGGATTAAACTTTTTTAGAGATTTTTATGAGCATATTATCATTTTTTAGATCAGCAGAAGATACCCAAAAAAAAAAAAAACTCTCCTTAATAGAGGAGACTCAATCTAGGAGCTCGAGCTAGCCAATCAGCTACAACATTAGCTCGTCTATCTATTTTTCTCCTTTCTTCTATAGAAACATTTCTAATAACTTTTTCCAGTCAAGAAGAAGCAGAAACAATGTTTACCGAATGAAACACAAAAGTCATCGATCTATCAACCCAACTTTTCCTCAATAAGCTCTCAATCCGCATCCACAATTCCACCAATTTTCATCTTTGGAAGTCCGAGTTTGGCACGGCGCTCTTCATATGATGCTGAAACCAGATCAAATAACAAAAAGTTAGATCTGAGTCTTTCGTCTTGTTTTGTTCTTATGTGAAGATTATAACGAAGCCACAATGTACATCTTCGTTTCATCCCTTTCCAACTGCTCCGGTTGCAATTAGATTTATTCATTAAAACACTCTTATTATACCTACGCACTACACTGGATTTGAATCAGAATTCAGATCAATTCAATGGAGCTCAGACAAAAGTTTTACATTGAACAGACAATAGAAATGTGAGAGTTGCATCTACTACTCCCCCTCTACTCCTCATTTCAACCTCTTTTCATAGGATAGTAATCAACCTCAAGGCAAGAAGCTATGTCTTATAAGAATAATTTACCCAAACTTTCTGCTAGTTTGAAAGAGAAATAGTTCTTCAATTACCGTGGTGGCATATTAATTATAAACATGAGAAAAGACATCAGAGATTTCATCTGGTAACATGAACTTCATCAAATCTAGGATGATGTCGATGTCTAAGGAGTTGTTGGACTTACGCTCAGTTGGCCTTGACATGAGAGGAATGTGAGACACTTTCTTTTTGGCTGTTCTACCATTTGAGAAGCTCTTATCTGTATAGTTGGAATTTGATAGAAGTATCATAGATCAACACAAGCAAAAGCCAACAATGTTAAAAGGTTGAAAAGAGACCGAAATTAAGAAGTTGCTTCCTTTACCATCTGATAACGGCACACAAGTCAGCAGAGCCTCACGAAAGATGGAAGCTTGGAGGTAGTACATTCGGCATTCATTCCCCAAGTGGACCCGCAGAGCTTGCCCAGCATCTATGCACAAATTCAAGAATAACAGTTGATCAATTTCAACAAAGGAATAGAAAAAAAGGAATACCACTTCGGTATTCATACAAGAGGAAGCAGACATGAAACCAAAGTGCAGGATTGGTCTAGGACCGACTATCAATGGAGGAGCATAAAGTTCCAAGGATGAAGCTTCCCTAATCTAGGGGCTACCTTGACTTGATTGATTCTGCTAGATCTCAACCATTCATGGAAATATTAGCAACGCTATATCAAGTTCTACAATGAGTCCATGCCTGACTAAAATACCAACTCACATGGAAAATCAGGGTGAACAAAATTGGTTCAAGAACATTTCTGCACCAGTCCAGCTGAGTTCTGCCTATAATGTATTTTGTTTAATTTTGGCTCGATTTTTAAAATTATTACTTCTTGGTTTTGGATTTTCTCTAGCAATTATACACAAAATAACCAAGAAAACTGGCCAAAATCTTCACTTCTCATAATTGCACTTCTTGTGCATTAATTGCTGGATAAAACAAGTAGCCTGTCATATTGCTGGTACATATTTAAAAATTTCCTGTTATCCTAAAATCCAATCTTGATGTAAAACCAAATTGGTGATACTGGGCAAAGTATTTTGCTAGGTTAGTCTTCATATTTTTTTCCCCAATGAATCCTTCATGGCTAAAAATAAATTTAAACCAACCGAAGTTCAGTACAGGTCAAAACTACATCCAAACTTCAGATTCTTAAACAATATTGTGTTCTTGAATGTGCAAGTTAACATTTCAAGTACCTGATGAGCATGTAAACTTGAGACCTTCAAACTCAGAGGATCGAAGAACCAACGGAATTTCTGGAGCCATGGGATACTGGGGTTTCCTTGGCGTCATGTCAACATCCAGCAACACATCTACCAACTATACATATCCACACTATGCAATTAATTCTCCAGGAAGAGGTACAATACTATGCATTGTAACAATTTTTAATAAGATTTCAGTTATGCATAACAACTCAGACCTGAGAAACGTCCCTAAAGTTGTGAATAGGAAAGTGTAAGCAAATATTCACTTGAATGGCTCTTTAGTCTTATATGCTAACTTACTAAGAATATTGATCAGCCTTCCAAGTTATCCCCGACGAAATTCAAGAACTTTCAAAAGAGCACGGGTGCATGGTGGGAATGCCAATAGCAATGCCTCACAAGGAGGGTATTGGAAAGAGTGGGAAGCATCTCAACAAAGCTTGTCATTGTTTTCATGCATGCACCATGATGACAATTCCAAAAGTGTATGTATGCATTTTTTTTGCATGACTTACTAATGGGTTTTCCAGAAACGCTGCATGTGCTCATCATATCTAAGACGCTACTTATTTATGTTTCTATGTGACCTACGATATACTTCATTATAATCACACTTGTTTTAAAAAAGTTAAAATAACAAAAATAGATCAATGCATGCAGAAGGACTCTGGTACGTACATCTGGGGACTCGAGTCCTTGTCCTATCATAAATAGCACAGCAACCATGCAACGAACTTGGTGCCACAGGAAGGCACTACCTTTAAGTGTTATTGCACAGAGTTGATGTCCTCCAAACCTGAAATCTTTTAGTTAGTGTAAGGTCTAACAGAACAATTTCAATTTCAATTTCTTGATATATTTACCTCTATCTTTACCAATTTGCATGCAACAATCCGCAACATACTATTGCATTCTTTACTGTGGCCACCAAACACTTGTACTAGTTAAATTCATGTTTAAGAGTTGCTTAGTTTATATTCTTTTTCTGAGGACAGTTCATTGTTGGATCAAATGCCATTTTTTTAAGGCATTTTCTTTTGTTATTTTATTTAGGACAACCCATGGACCTAAAGAAAATCGTTTATCTGACTTATACAGGTGGTACAAACACCTACTAATAATTAAGTTATATCATCACAAGCTATTAACTTAATATAAATAATTCTCTTCATTAAAGTTTTGTTTTCGTTGCAAATAGCAATACAGAAAATAATAATAGTAACTAGAGGTGAATCCAAAAGTCAAGATTGGTGCCAGCAAAACCATATTTCATCGCACTAGAGGTATAAAAGAAACCCATCCACCATAACCTAAACATTCAGAGCAACTTAGGAGATGCTCCAGACTCTCTTTTCCCAAACCCAAATACTAATCTAACTGTTGTTTACTTCCCTTCTTAGTTAACTCATTCTCACCACCATCAGATATAAAAAAAATTAAAGGCAGTGAATTGGTTCTCTGGCCTCCAAACACCCAAAACTGACTAAATTTACTATGACTTGTAGCAGCTACAATGTTCTACCTACTCATGATGAACTGAAAAGAGATGAAGAGCAAAATAAAACAGTTATTTTTCGCCTCTTAGCAGAAGCCATAGTTGTTAAGATACACATCATGCAGTGGCCTTCAGTAATTTATGGGAATGAAGTCTAAAATTAGGTCTAGTTTTTCGTAATTGACAGAAACAAAGTCTAAATAAGGTCATAACAATAAGACATGTCCAACCAACTAGGAAAAATAGGAAACAACATCAATCAAAAAACCCATCCAGTAAGAATTATTATTACCATTACCATTTAATTAAAGCCGTGAGAGCAGGAATGCAATAAACAATCATAAAATTAATTTAAGAAACACACTTGAGTTGTATTCTAAACTTAAAATGAATCCTAATTTGATTTTTTATTAAAAAAGATTGACTAACAATTAGTGTACTACCACCACAAACCATAATTCCACATGGTCCACATACAGGAGAACATGGAAGAATTTCCACTACAACTACAAACCAGCTCCCTTATTCCTCTTTCAATCTCATCAACATTAGACCGTTGATGAGCACAGAAAAGTGGTTTCTTCATGCGGGCTTCGTCATATAAAGCCCAAAAGCTTCTGTGGTAACTGAATTTGTTTTATATTTATCTTGGTTCTATAAAAACAATTGTAGGAAGAACCAACATTTTTAGGTTCAGCTTGACTTGGAATTTTAACCAAGATCTATTTAGATTGGTATGATCCAGAATTTTCAGAATGAACTTGGAACAGCACAAACTGACCAGTTACTTAAACCCTTCCTAACAAAATGAATGTAAAATTTCTTTTGTGAACGGACAATTTAGTTGATGTACTAAAATTTATTTTTAAAGTGAAAAATAATATAAATTTCCAACCTTGTATCACAAGTAGAAATTTCAAATGAGGTTACTTGTCGCCGATAGATATGGACTTTCACTGCATCCATCTTACAGAAGTTTGTGAAGTTATGCTCCCCAATGAATTTCTTACCTGCGGTCTCCATATCCTGATGAAACATTAAAAGTGAAAAAGCTAAAGCTCTAATCCACATCATGATTGGCATGGGAAACAGGCATGATACATGTCATTTACGGTGACAAAAAATTATCTACATACCAAGAGATTTAAATCGTCACTCCAAAAGAAATATTTATACTCCCTGCTCAAACAGCTAAACCTGCAGTATATAGTTAAGGAGACTGGTTATGCAAACAAACCAAAAGCAATAAATTATACATAAAATGGCACTTCATTAAAATACTTGGAAGAACCTTGCACTGAAACCAAGTGGAACAGGACACCAGCCTGTGATTCGGATATCTTTGGGAAGGACACCGTTCAATACTCTCACATAATCAATTTCTCCTTCTATGGACCAAAAAGAAAAAAACAGCAACAATGTAAGCCAAAAGCAAAACCTCTAACTAATTTATATGTACAGAATACTAAAATAAATCTGCCTCATTAAATTTGGACATATCCCATTTAAATTCATGCTGCTGAACATAATTCGACCACAATGCTCCACCTAAGAATGCATCCATCTTTGCCATCAAAAGAGGCAAATACTTCCAAATAATTAACATGTCCAAATAAACATTCAAATTATTTGTTTAAGGGTATTTCTTTTTTTCTAGTCATTGTTTGTGTGCATTCTTTTTCTTTTTCTTTTTCTTTTCAGAAAAAATGGAGCTACTGTGCTTTAAACCCATTTTGTTATCAACAACCTAGTCCATCTACTAAATGAGCTCCCAGCCCAGTTGCTATACCACTTGAGGGTGCAATCAGTGAAACAACCATCATCTAAATTCTAAGCACAGTACGCCCAGAATCGTTTTTAATCTAGCTTGACAGCTGCTCCCATGCACCCTTCAAGACAGCAGCTGAGGCAAAAGACAATCGAATGGGATATTGAGTTCCTGGGAATAGACAACAAGACACTTAAATCCCCACATAAAAGAACACATTGTTTTAAAATTAAAAAATTATTCTCCATCTCCTCTCCTCGCAAATGAAAACCTAGCCAACCTACTTCATCACGTTTGTCCACCAAGTAGAATTCAACCAATAACCCCATTTTCTTCTCTCGTGCACCCTCAGCCCACCACCTCATTAACCTAGACCAAGTAATACAGAAAAAAAGAAAAAAAACAACCCCATCCTGCAGTCAGCTAGGGGCCATAACATATTACAGAATGGTAACAGCCACCGTAACTCTGAACCTGTTCCTTATAACAGGAAACAACAGAAGGGAGGCTGATATACTGTATCAGAAGAACTTGGTTTTTGGATGGAAAATTGCAGTAGTAATGAGTATAAGATTAGCAAAAGCATAGACAAGTCATTTTACATTTGGGTAAAGACGATAAACAAGGAACTACCAGAAAAGAATGTATTCCAGTCTTTGGTACTAAAAAGATTGTTATGTAACCCAATTCATATTTTATGTCACCAATGCAGACATGCATACCTACAACTCATTTTGAAAAAGGCCTGGTGGAAATTTTCAAGGGTAACCGCCCACACCTATTAACCACCCATGCCTATTAATCACATATTAATCAAAAATCATTTTAATCTTCCAACAAATTTCATTAGAACACAATTTTAGCTCAAAAATCAATATATCTAGGTCCATTTCAACAACTAAAGTAAGTATTTGAGTTCATATCTTCTTTCATTTTCTTAGATAAAGTTGGAAAACATAAAACACAGTGGTATACATTTTTCTTATAGAACAATATAACTTCCAGGCCCTAAAGTTGTGTAAACTTATATATCCAAAAATATTATTTACATTCAAGATGGGATGAAGAGAAATACAGAGATGTTAAGAGACTACAAAAAGTTATAACTACTAAGATAATAAATGTCCTCTTTGTCAACGTATGCTACTTGGGGATGTATACTACTTCTGTTGTTTTAGTTAAATTTGTAAATTTGCAAATTGAAGTGTTATCCTCTATGCAAACATACAACTATGATAGCAGCAACTGTTACGTATCACTGAAATTCTGCAACAACTGCATAACTAGTAATTGCAGTTTAAAACAACATTCCTATCCCTTATAAGTTATAACCTATAATGAAACAAACGGAAAAAGTTGATAAGTATCTATAAACTCACTTATTGATTGCAGAACCTATTCTGTGAAACTGTTGAACATAATTATGAAACTTGTCTCCACACTTGAATTCAACCAGTCAAGGCACTGACTTAGTGGATCAGTCGGTCACTAGTTGAACTAATAGATCACTGCAAATCAGTTTTTATTCTAATAAATGAAAATTTCTACCTAGCATTCCTGAACAAAACACCAAAATAACCAGTGCTATATGAAACCATCTATTTACAGCTGAATATTTGAGTATACGGCTCTGAATGGCCCCGACAAAAAGAGAGTAAACATTTATTTGTAGATAATATCTTACATAGCATTCATTTTGCAGTTATATTAATCTGAGTTCAATGGGCATCTAGAGATGTGTTGTTACATTCTAAGTTGAATTGGATTACATCAGGATTCAGAACTATCTGCTCTTTCTTGCAACTCTTATGAAATGTCACGCAAAAAGTGTTTGTAACAAAGTTAATGGTTTTATTGTCATTATAGAAGACAAAGTTGAAGAAAGATACAAGCTGGGATGTTTAGAATTGAAGATCTTGACACAACTTCAAACATTTGTGAAAACATGCCAGGCTGCCCAAAGTCAAATGTTTCACCTACTTATTAATTTCACTTTGAAATTTGCCAGGTTTGTACAAGTTATCCATCCATGTTAGCGAAAAACAGCCTGGATTAGACAGCATTGAGAAGTTTAATTACTCAAAAAGCCTAAGAGCAACACTGGCCTAGCTGCTGGCTAGCTCACCAGTTCAACGGGCCAAACCAGGCAGGCTTTAATAATTATAGTTGCAAACGGAGAAGCAAACTTTACCTAAAAACAGAGACATCACAGATAACTAAAGCTCAATAATCCGAACAAGCAACCAAAAAGACCATCATCTGCTGACCTTTTTGTTCTTCCAGAACAGATTCTCCTGAAATGTTGTTGTTTGTATCAGTATTCTTGAGTTTTGAACGTACAAACAGAGCAATGACCTGCACTAAACATTTCCCCTGGTGTTAATATCAGAAGTGAACAAACAATCTTAAAGAACCAACCAGCAGAGAAGCAAAACAAAGATTCCACTATAAGCCCATTAACCTAAAATAACAAGCAGTGCTACCTTTCAAAACCTTTCCATTCTCTTTTATACAGTCAGCAAAGGTATTTTGATGAAAGGTAGCATAAGGGTGCACTAGAGGTCTTGTGGGGAGTACAGTGCCAGATTGAAGACCTATGAGAAAAGATTAATTTTTTTTTTCAAATTCCATGCCATCAATGAAAAAGAATGAAAAGAAAAGGGTTTCAGGATTTTCTTCTCTCAAATTCTTTCCCCATGTTATAGCATTCTTAGGTACTTATACAATTCCAAAGGATAATATCAAACAAAATTAAACTAAACCGAAGTACAAAATTAGACTAACAAATTAGTGAAGATGTTTTCATGACAATGCTCCACTGGCAAGCTTGCCTCCACACTTTAAAATCCTCAACCGTGGCGTAAGTGAAACCATTCATTCACTCAAAAAAACATATATCATGCTTCTATCTGTCATAATGTTCACTCATAAATGCTTTTGCAGAAGCATATGCTTCCATATCATAAGTGAAGATTAAAACCAATATATCAGCTCATGCAAGATAAAGAATCATATTATTCTCATGCTAACTATTAAAATTTCAGAAGCTCAAATCTTAGCTCCTCATCCAACCAGACAGCCAAACTTATCCAGGGGAAAAAGTAAAAACACTATTGCGGCATTAGGACAATCTCCAGGCTAAAGTTTTGCCTTCAGATCTCGATCTACAGGGAATCTCAAAGATGGTAATATTGCCTATACCTTTAGCCCAACACTATTATATGTGGTTAAGAAATGAATGTATGTAAACTCATGACTTTTGGGAGGTTGTAACACTTGGCAACTAGAAAAAAATATCAAAACAAGTACCTGTCTATTATAAAGTCTCCAGAAAATATAAAGTTTGAAGTGAGTGTCATGAAAATAATTAAAAAAAAAAAAGCACTATATATTTTTAAGTGATTTAAGTTGCCTAACTGCATCTGGAAAAAGTTGTGAGATGCTGAAGACAAGTTTTTTTTTCTCTTGATCATGTCGTTCAAGACAAGTTAGTGACAGAGCTAGTACTAGCCAAGCATTTCCAAGCTGTCAAATAGCTAGACAGTTATGCAAATTGTATCACTCCAAAGCTAACAAGATATTTCATATATATATATAAACTTACTTGCCCAACAGCAGAAACTCCCTTGTCTGTTCTACCACATCTTGAGTACTGTATTCCATTCCTGTCACCAACTAAAAGCCTTGTCCTTTCAAGAGCTTTGAAAATCTCAGACTGCAAAAAAACTTAAATTATAGGAAAACATTCATTTGTGGGAGTAAGAGTTAATCCAAGAAAAATATTAATTTCCTCTTTTTCGTATGGTTCATCCATGACTGAAAGTAATACCCTACTCTTTTCAAATAGGTGCGAGTCTAAGACCAAGAAAGACAAAACCCTCACCTCTACAGTTGGATCCATTTGTGTCTGTGAAGCAAACCCATAAAACCTGTAATTTGGTACACATGGTAATAAAGTCTTCATTCTATCACTTATAGCACAGATAGGGTAGAGCTTATTTTAATCCAAGATTCCATCATGCTAAAGGAAAATGAGAAACAATTTTGGGATACCAATATGGAAAACTACTAGGGCACAAGAGAGAAATAATACTCAATTATTTCTACAGAGTCTATGAAAATATTGCATACTGAACACCTAAAAAGTAGAAGGAGATTTTAGTAGAAACATTTCCGTTCACTTATAAACCATGCATCTTGTAAAGTAATACTATCCATAACGGTTTCACATGCTAACACTATGACGAAATTCAGGTTGGTATATGAGTTTCAAAATCTCATTTCAGTTGTTGCAGTTATCAAGTTATAAGGGATTTCTTCACGTTTGTTGCAAAAACCAAAGTGCAGTTCTGAAAAGGACATTTGTTTATGTACCTCTTGCCAAAATACATGACTTTTAGAGCTATGTATCTCGTCGGATGATGGTCCAGGGCCCTCGTGACACTACCTGTACAAAAATTAAGATGCCTGAATTAGAGCATACTAAATTGTAGTCTCACTCAGAAGATGCTCTCTCCAAAAGCAAGGAAATAGAACAAAACAAATAAAATCTTACTCTTCAGAAGAAGAAAAAAATACTGTACAGAGCAATCACATAAAATCTTACTCTTCAGAAGAAGAAAAAAATACTGTACAGAGCAATCACATTTATAGAAAGGCTTTACATTGTAAACTTACAAGATGGACACAATACATTGGTAACATTACATAGGCTATATTCATGAACAAACCAGAAGATTACAAAATCCATTTGAAACAGCATAGGAAATCCAAACTAAGAGAATTTTTTGGGCCTCCATGGCTACACATCAACTAGTTCCCTACGTCAAAGTTATGGGTCAGTTGTGTCGCAGTCTGAAGTAACAAATTCAGTTAGTTCTACGATAAAGTAATGGTAGAAAAGAATAATTTTCAAATCAAGAGGACTAAGAAGTGGGACAAAGAAAATGGAAAAAGAGAGAACAAAGGGCAGGTCGAAACCAACCATCACTTGGAGACGGCTATGCTCTCGGAGATCTAACCTTGAAAGTTGAAACTGAACTACTATAACAAGTTGAACCTTTTGATTGCCTTTAAGTCTAAAGGGACTTGAAGTCCAAACCACAATCATACGCCAATAAAAATCCCATTTGCATAACCTGATAACTCAGCATGTAAAACCTTTTCAAACTGATAAACAAGTGCACCCCACAACCTACACGTAAAAGGAATCCTATTTGCATGAAGAGATATCTATGAAGATAAACCCTTTCATGTCAATTATCAGACTGGATATCCCCAATTTTATTTACTCTTCAGTTCATTGATCCTTTTTTGGACTTTCATGTGCCGTTTCTTATTAACTAGTGTTTATAAGCCGATGCATTTGAATACTAGCAAGTAATATTTCCTAATCATATAAAAAAGGAGCATCAGCAATGACTAAACTATTACTCCCAATCCCATTCGCATTCGCCAAAGACTACAAGTAACTAAATTGGAGAGTTGGAAAGGACCTGGCTCCCCTAAGGAACTTCTGCGAGGCAAAACAGCACAGCCATCTGGCGTCAACTTTGTCTGCATCACAATGACAACACACAAAATCAGTTCCAAAGCTTAGGGTACAGAGGATGAGAGAGATTTTGATGATTGATTGATTGATGAAAAGAGGGAACCTTGTGGCAGCAACAATTAGAGATTTGAGAAGATAACTTTGCATTGTCAGCTTCCAATTCCTACCAAAACAAGTCTTTAAGTCGTTTCCTCAAAAAGAAAGAACAAGTCATATAACTCAATTGCAGGTCACTAGAATGAAGAAAATAATAAAATGAACAAGGCAGAGAATAGGTACCTTCACTCTTCTCTGAAGAAAAGCTATTTGTGTTTTTAAGTTCAAGATTACTTCCTCTTCCTCTTCTTTCATCACTTCTTCCACACCTGACATGGTTCAGTTCCGTTGCGTTTCGCTGCGAACTGCTCCTCTCCACTAGGTAATGCGGGTTGCCGCCGACCGATGAAGCGGCAAAGCGAATAGAGGGTTGAATGTTTTTGAACGAATAAAGATGGGTTTTTGATTCGTGGAGGTTGATCGTATTAATTTGAACCTCATACTCATTTTTCTATTCAATTTAAGCCCTTTACTCACCAAAATTTATCATTTTAGACCCCGAGCAGTTTTGACCCTACCCAATCAGCCACATCAGCATGCCACATCATAACATGATGACATGGAATGCCACATGGCATGTGACACGTCATCCTCTTATTAGGTCGATCCATTCACCCAGTTTTTATCCGACTTGTGCCCCCTCTAAATTCAAAAAAATAGATTTTTGATAAGTGAAGACCC
Source organism: Viola odorata (assembly GCA_963691705.1). Classification (NCBI taxonomy): domain Eukaryota; kingdom Viridiplantae; phylum Streptophyta; class Magnoliopsida; order Malpighiales; family Violaceae; genus Viola; species Viola odorata. The sequence continues at coordinate 22,886,245 of OY829542.1, forward strand.
TCCACTCAAATTATTGTATTAATTTGGGCTCTATAATTTATACTCATTTCTTATTCAATATGGGTCATCTACTCACCAAAACCTTTTTATTATTTACAATTATAATTTAGCCAATAAAATATGTTTAGAAATTATAGTAATAAAATTTATATTTAAATTAATAAATTAAGTGATGAATTTATTATAATAAAATATATATTTAAGCTAATAAGTTAAGTGATGAAATTTATGGTAGTAAAAAAATTATTTTTTATCAACTTAGGTAGTTTACAAACTTGTGAAATATAATTAAAAGAGTAAGATCATTGCATATTTAATTTTTATATATCTATTCATACTCGATTAGTATATAAAAAATTAAATGATTTAAAATACATACCTCTAATTTTATGATTATATTAAAAATTGAGTTCAAATTTTCTAATAAAATATATGCAATTCATATTACAACCTATTAAAAGTTTTGAATAACTTAAATAAAATATTTTCTTATTTTCTTATATAATAAAAAAAATTAAAATCATTTCTCTTCAAAATATTTATAAATTACCTTTCAAAAAAATATATTTATAAATTAATTAATAAAATAGGTTTACAAATCTAGTGTAGCTGGTAAAACCAAGTCCAGTTTTATCCACACTGTTTTTTATTGGTAAAAAGGCATTTGGGAACCCTGGACTCTGGCGTTTTATTTTATGAGAACCCTCAACTATTTTTTTATTTAATCACCCCCGACTTCTTTACATTTTGTTTAATCACAACCCTACCGTCACGTTTTGCTGATGTGTCACCGTTATGTGCCTCGTCATGTGCTTACTGGACGTCACGTCATCAAGACACGTCAGCAACTTGCCACGTCAACAAGACATGTCGGAAGTGTGCTAGGGGGTAATTAAATAAAAAAAAATTAAGGGTTGCAATTAATCAAAACATTAAAGTTCAAGGTTGTTTTATGTCATTTTTCCTAATTTCATTCAATAACCCAAATTCCTCTTTTCCTTTTTTTTTATATACAACAGTATAATGATAATAATAATAATAAAAATAAAATTGAAATTAATGTTTCATTGTTAGAATTAAAGGTAATTATGATTAATCTAAAATAAGGTTGCCTACAAAATAACTTAACAATTAGAGGTAATTATGATTAATCTGATTAATTATGATTATTAATGGATTTTTTGCATGAAGCCCCCCGTACTAAAAAAAAAACAGACTCCTTCCTGAACTATTGGTCAATTGCAAATGCACGTCCCTCTATTAGTCAAACTAACAGACTATTAGTTTTGACCTTGAATAGCAGGTTACCCAAAAAAAAACTTGCTGCTCCCTTTTTTTTTCCTTTTTTTTCCTTTTCTTTTATTTTATTTTCTTTAAAAATTCAGAAAAATAATATAATTAATTTTAAAAATTCAGAAATATAATGTAATTAATTTTAAAAATCCAAAAAAATACTTTAATTGATTTTAAAAATTCAGAAAAATAATTATTACCCCTTAATTGTATTTATTTTTCGTAACCTTATAACTTTTGTCTTCTTCCTCCATTTTCATGCGCCGCCGTCCACTCTTCTTCTTTCTATTATATAGTTATAACCTTATAACCATATAACTTCTGTCTTCTTCCTCCATTTCCATCCAAAGAAAAAATAAAAAAGAAACAAAAACAGAAAGTATAATAAAATAAATATGACAAAAAGACATAAAACAACCCTGAACTTTATATTTTTATTTAATTACCCCCTGGTTTGATGACGTGGCATGCTTCTTGATGTGGCTGGGATGAAGTTGCTGACGTGTCTTGCTGACGTGGCATCGAGAAAGTGTATGACGTGGCACATAACGGTGCCATATCAGTAAAACGTGACAGTAGGGTTGTGATTAAACAAAATGTAAAGAAATCGGGGAGTGATTAAATAAAAAAATAGTTGAGAGTTCCCATAAAATAAAACGCCAAAGTCCAGGGTTCCCAAATGCCTTTTTGCCGTTTTTTATTACTTACGCGAGTTCTTTCTTTTATTTTCTTTCTATAGTTATTTTGGACAATAATTAACCTAATTCACTAATTGGGTGTGACTCAACCCATAGGACCTGGCTAATCCATCATACTAGACCCACCACGTTAGAACTAAATTTGTTGGCATGAGGTAATTTCTTCATACAAAATGATCAAAACCACGACCTCTTATTTAAGAAGTGAGAGTGACTAATCTTTTAGAAAACCACTTGTATGTAACCGTAAATAAGCAAATATTCTCCAATTCACACAGAATGATTTGATATATGCCACCTATGTTCTTAATACTGGTCTTTTAAGGTAGATAGATATAGAAAAAAAATTATTAATTATGTTCCCCGCCAATTTTCTTTAATAAATCTATTATAAATTGACTAATTCAAAGAAATGTATCATAAAATTTAACGGAGATTTTTTAAGAAAAGAAAGATATATATTTTATTGAAAAAAAGTTAATATTAAAATATTAAGAATTTAAACTCTAACCTTAAACGACAAATAATGAGAAGGACTAAACTTACATTTATTAATTACTTTCTTTAATAACATGATAACATCACTTATTCAATCTTCTTCTTAGTACTTGTTAATGCTGAAAGTGGACACCATCCTTGGATACTATCCATGAACATTGGGGATTGCACTCGTAGTGATAATTGAAGGCATCAAAATGGTACGCCGGAACATTAATCCATGACATATCGCAGTAAAAGAGTGTGCTACCCCATTCGTTGGGATGAAAATCGCAACCATAGTCGCTCACATCTGGTACCGTGTTCGGCCCAAGATCGTCGTCGTCTTTGGATTGGCAATGGAGGTTTAACTCATTCCCATCCCCTAATCTGTTCTCGATGCTCACGTGCAATCCTTCCGAAGGAAGAAGCCGACTCATTCTTATTATTGGTAGTACCAAAAACACCATCAAATTGTATCCATATCTGGCTGGACCAACCATATTTAATTGCCCCACCCGATTCAAGATTTTTGCTCTCTCAAAGTAAAGAAGTGGAGTGGTTGCTTTATCCGTGTATGCATGTGCTACCCTTTAATTTATACATAAAAGGATCAAATAGCAATGAATGTACCTCTAGTAGCTTCAAATTCGAACAATACAACTTCTTTTTGAGCTACAGAACTTGGACTGAAGAACGTCAAACTTGTAACTGGAGATGAAAACTCCACTGCGCCCGACTCCCCACAGTTGCTGAAAGAAAAACCTCCAGGCGAAGAGCACGGAGAGTTGTTATCAACTAGGAAAGAAGAAAATGACGTCAATAAAGGAGTTATGCTACCCTTTAACTTTTCTTTAGTCGCTGAATGGCAATTATTGACAAAGTGTAGGGATTGCCAAGACACGACATAGGATAAAACACAGAACCCGAAATTGAGCCGCCGGAAAATTAAAAATTACAGGAGATAAACACAATATATTTATGTATGTATATTAATAATACATATTATATAAAATTACCATTTATAACAATAAAAAAATGAATCTCAACTATATTTGTAATGATAATACAATTGAAACATTAATTTTAAGTTAAATTTACTCATATAAATACTTTTAACAATTATAATATATGCTAAATATCTCTTTTGGCACCAATACTTGCTTAAAATTATCACAAAAAAGTAGGACACCGGAGGTAATGATTTGAATACGTATTGTGTAGATGTTCATCGAGTATTGATTTCAGAATTCGACACGAACACGACATAAAAAATGAAGTGACTATACTTCATACTTCATAGGCGTGTATGGAAGAATATTTCGATTTAATTAAAATTCAACATAAATTTGTGTCTTGTACAATAAATTTAGGACATAAATTTCCTATTAGCACTTTCACATTTAATAATCCAAATGTTTCTTTGATATTGTAGACAGACGAGACGAGTAAAAGAAAACAATTTAGTAGAATTATTCCCAAAAAAAAAAAAAATCCTAGCTTCGCCACTCTGATTGATCATTTTAATAGAATTTGACTAAATATTTTTTTAATACCCCATACCTAAAACTCCAAACAATGTAGAACATTTATAGTATAAAAATTTGAAAAGTAATTATAAGTAAAAATTAATTAACTTCTTAATTTGAGTATTAACTGATATAATTACTTAAATAAATGTATACATAATGAATAAATAAATATATAAATTCAATTATGACTATGAAATTATTAATATATTAATTTATAATTTAATTATGTTAAATTTAATGAATATATATAGAGTAGTGTCATCCATACAAACAAATCTTATAAACTTTCATATTAACGGATGTGCCAAATATGAGTAGTATACGTTAATTCACTTGAAATGTCCATCACTTAATATTAGGGTTGTTCATCGGTTATTGGTAACCGAATTTCCGAAATTGCGAAACCGAAATTTCGCTTGTTCGGTTTCGGAATTTCGGTTTCGGTTTTTAAAAAACCGACATTTTATTCGGTTCGGTTTCGGATAGGCTTGGGCAGAAGTTCGGTTAACCGAACTAACCGAACTTCTTATACACACCACGACGCCGTTTTGTCTTTCGCAGGCAACAAACACTTACACACCCTACCTCCTCGCTCAGTTCGTCTCCCTCTCCCAAACGAAACCCAGTCTTCACAGTCACCCCTAGTCACCCCTCTCACTCGATTTCACTCTCTGATCACCCACTGCCTCCTCCTCCACCAGCAGCTACTCCAAATCTGAGATCTCTCTCTCTCCCTCGCTTCTTTTCCTTTATTTCTACTCTAGATCGTCAATTTCCTATGAAGAAGTCTCTAACTACCACTGTTATGGATAGCGAGCACCTCTGCTTTGAGCTTATGGCACCGCCGCTGAAGAAATCAGCCACCACAACGGCAACAGCTCCCCGTCCGGTGTTAGATCCAAGGTTTTTACCTCTCACTCTTTCTCATCTCTCTGGCTCTCCGTCTCCTTCCCTCTGTTGCTCTTCTTTTATCATCTTTTGGGGATTTTATTTATTGTGTTGGTTTGGGCCGATTGGTAGTGACTGGAGGAGGAGCGGAGGAGATGGTGGTGGTGTTGTTGTTGGTGAAGAACCGAAGATGACCAGTGGTAGTAATGGTGGTTTGTGGGTGGGTGTAAACATGCGCATACCATGTGTTTGTAAAAATGCCTCAGTGAAAATTCAGTCATCAATGATACATTTTATTTTAATTATGGATTATGTTTGAGTATGGATTGTATAATTTGATAGTTTTGATTTACTGATTTGATTATGGAGATTGGATTGCATGAAAAAAAAAAACAGGTATGAAATTTCGATTATTTCGGAAAAATCGAACTTCCGATCGGTTAGGAATTTCGGTTTTCGGTTAGTAGAAGTTCGGTTCGGTTCGGTTAGAACTTTTAGGTAGTTCGGTTAATCGAACGGAAAACCGATGAACAACCCTACTTAATATATATTATTCAGATTTTGACACGTCAGTTAGTATTTTGACCCCCTGAACTATCGCGAAAAACAAGACACCTCCCTGAACTAAAAAAATTCAAAAGGAGGTCTCTGAACTTTTGGTCAATGAAATGCAGGCCCCTACCGTCAGTCAAACTAACTTTCCGTCCCTTTTTACCTTCTCCAGCCAGTTTCCCATTTCCTTCACAACCGGTTACCTGCAAAATTAAATTACGAAGTGATAGGCGTAAATATAAAAGGAAAAACACAATAAACAAAAGTCAATCCGGATTTGAAAAACTCTCCTTGATCAACAGTGCAGCAGCAAGGTTGGAGAAGATTAACCATTTACGTTGGAGAATTTTGTTTGGTGGAAGGAGTGCGTTTGACCCGCAACTTTTTATCCTTTTATTTGAGAGTGGTGATTTTGCGAGGTGGAAAGTTAAAGGTCTGTCCTGTTCCTGTCGGTGGGTGGGAGGCGACGAAGGACGATAGGACCACCTTGTCGAGCTGTTCCAACTTCTCCACCAGTTCTTGTCGTTTGAAGTAGCGTGCTGTCGCTCTCAGAAACAAGGTCAGTGACTTTTCTCGTTTACTTCTCCACCAGTTATTATATTGTGGGTAATGCTTAGGGTTTGAATAAAGAAATACGGAATGTGGCAGAATGGAATAAAGAAATATGCGATTAGGGTTTGAATAATCTGTAGGATTGTCGTTTACTGTTTGTGCTGTTAATATTAATTTGGTGCTATTCCATGACAGAATGTTGTTGAATGTGAAAGTTTTCATGGGTGGAGTATGGGTATTTGGTCCAAAGTTACGTTACTTAGATGCAGTGCAAGTTTGTTTGCAAAAAGAGCATCAGAAGCTTTCAATTGTAGACGTTCATAACATAGTGGAGGAAAAAGGATATGCTCATAATGCATTGCATTATGATGTTAAATATCCATGGGAAGAAATGGAGGAAGGTATTAGGCCATTGAGGAAGGAAAAACACATGAAGAGAATCATAAATAAGATGTTAGTAGATGGCGAGGATACAGTGGAAGTGTATGTGGAACATGGAGTCCACACCCCCATATTTGTTCATAATGTTGATAGTAGTGGTGATGAGGAAATGGAAGACGTGTCAGAATGTTATAGCACTGAGCTTACGTGTCCTCCCTTGATGCTTACCTTCGATGATATAGACCACAGTGAACCCGCAGATGAGAGTGATGAGAGGGTGGAAGCTGATGTACATGATGCAGATGAGAGGGTGGTAGCTGATGTACATGATGCAGATGAGAGGGTGGAAGGTGATGGACATGATGCAGATGAGAGGGTGGAAGGTGATGGACATCATGCAGATGAGAGGGTGGAAGCTGATGGACATCATGCAGATGAGAGGGTGGAAACTGATGTACATGATGCAAATGAGTGGGTGGAAGCTGATGGAGTTGACAGTGGTGAGAGGTTTGAAAGGATGGAAGCTGATGCAGTTGAGAGTAGTGAGAGGGGTGGAAGGATGGAATCTGATGCATTTGAGAGGGAAGAAAATGATCATCCTCAGTTTGATCATGATGCAGATGATGAAGGTGGATATGACAGCCATGGTGATTATGCATACAGTTGGGAAGCCAATAGTGAAAGCAGTGGTGATGAACTTAGTGATTTTGTAGATTCAGAAGATGGGTCTGAAGAGGACCTTTTTGGTGATGGGACTGAGGATGCAGGTGTAGAGTTTGAGGATTTCAATTTAGGGGGTGAGCAATGCAGAAGTGACAGGGTGAATAGGCCACCAGCTAGAAGTTCTGGTCCCAATGTGCCTGATGTGGAGACTGACTACGAGGACAGTGACGTGTTAGACACTCCCCCATGTTCAGACAGTGAGGAAGAAAGTGCTAGGCAGAGGTATAAGTACTCAGAATTCAACGAGAGTACAGATTTGAATGGGGAAATTAAGTTGGAGGTTGGGATGAGGTTTGCTACTCATGTTGTTTTCAGGAAGGCTTTGATGGCTTACTCTCTGCAAGAGGGACATGATTTTAGGTATGTGAGGAATGAAACAAGAAGGATCACTGCCCATTGCAAGAATGAATGTGGATGGAGAATACATGCATCTCCATCCGCAGATAGGTCTTGCTTTCAGATTAAAACATTCAAAAGGATTCATTACTGTGGCAGGGATGTTGAACACCGCCGAGCGAGTAGCACATGGGTAGCACATGCCTATTTGCCAGATTTAAGGGATAATTTGGACACTGATTTGGAGATCCTTGGGAATAGGATCAGAAGGGAGAAGTTCATATCAGTCTCATACTACAAGCTTGTTAGGGCAAAGAAAATAGCACAAGCTATTATTGAGGGAGAGCATGGGGAGCAGTATAAATTGTTGTGGAACTATGCTGAGGCAGTCAGGACGTCTAATCCTGGTAGCACAGTTAAGATTACTGCTCCAGATGGATTTTTCCAACGGTTGTACATGTGTCTAGCAGCTTGCAAGCGTGGATTTTTGAAAGGTTGTAGGCCCTTTATTGGCATTGATGGATGTCATTTAAAGGGGACATATAAGGGCCACCTACTGTCAGCCATTGGAAAGGATGCAAATGGTAACATCTTTCCTATAGCTTGGGCTGTTGTGGACTCAGAAAATAAGGAGAACTGGTACTGGTTTTTGGAGAGATTACAAGAGGACATTGGGGACTTGGACGAATGGTGCTTTATGTCAGACAGGCAAAAGGTCATTTTATAGTACTTATTTTATCATTTATATTACTTTCTTTATCATGTTATCCAATAGAGTAACCTGTGGTCTCACGTGCAGGGTTTGCAAAGCTTATTTGACACTATTTTTAAGGAAGTTGACCATAGGTATTGTGTGAGGCACATATGGGAGAATTTCAAAGGGCAGTTTGGTGGGGGCAAGTTCATGAAAGACCATATATGGGATGCAGCAAGAGCATACACAGAGGGAAAGTTTAAGATTCATATGGAGCTGATCAAAGCCCAGAATCCAGCTGCACATGATTGGTTGAAGAGAATACATCCTCAAAGATGGTCACGACATGCGTTTAAGAGTTGGGTGATGTGTGATCTTCTTCTCAATAATCTCTGTGAGAGTTTCAATTCTTACATAAGGTAATCAGCCATGTTAATCACTGTATTAAAATTTTCATTTAAAACCAATGGTAACTTTACTTTTTATGTTGTAGGGTTGCAAGGAAAAAACCAATATTAACTTGTCTGGAGGTTATTCGAAGGTTACTGATGAAGAGGTTCTACATTAAGTATCAAGGGATGCAGTTGTATAATGGAACAATATGTCCCAAATGGTTCAACAGGCTGGAAAAGTGTATCCAAGACAGCCAGTCATACATAGTGTATCCTCACTCCCAGATGCAAAAGTTTGAGGTTGAGCACATTACTGGTGAAAGAGGCACGTGTGACCTGCAACTGAAGACTTGCACTTGCAGAAAGTGGGACTTAACTGGACTGCCTTGTAGACATGCAGCTGCAGCCTATTTATTCATGAGGAAAAATCCCCATGACTTTGTCCATGTTGCGTATCGCAAGAGTGTATTCCTTGATTCTTACTGTGATGGCATTCTTCCTGTCCCAGACAAAAGTGAATGGCCAGAAGTGGAAGGGCTTTATGAAATTAAACCCCCGCAAGTGATGCCACAGTGTGGAAGACCAAGGACTAAGAGAAGGAGAGAAGCAGGAGAAGTTGGTCCCCCCAACCCAAACAGACTTAGCAGGAGTGGGGTTGTAATGAATTGTAGAAATTGCAGAGGAAGAGGTCACAATACAAGGACTTGTCCACAACCTATGAGGGCTGACCTACCGCCATTAAGGAAGAGAACCAGGCCCCACTGATGCACCAACTCCCAATGCACATGCTAATGATGGTGACACTACACAGGCACCAACACCCAATGAACCTGATGCTGGACTGCAGGTAATTATTGTGTGAGTGATTTCCGTAACAGTGGTATATGTGTACTGTTATTAAAATTTTATTATCTTTCTTATAGGAAAATGAAGGGATTGCAAGTGCAGATGTGAGTGTGGATGTTACAAGTACTCCAATGACTACTAGGGCAAGGGCAAGGGCAAGTGGATCTGCAAGGGCAAGGTCAAGTTCAAGTGGAAGTGCAAGTGCTACTGGTGACAGTGCAAGTGCAAGTGCTCAGGCAAGTGCAAGTGCAAGTTCTCCTGCTCTCGAAAGTGCAAGTGCTACACAGGCAAGTGCTTGTGCACGTGGATCTGCACAAGGATGTGCAACTGCACAGGCATCTGCAAGTGCACACGCATCTGCAAGTGCACAAGGATGTGCAAGTGCACATGCATCTTCAAGTGCAACTGCAACTGCAACTGCAAGTATGCCAACCTCTACGGTTACTCCAACTATACCAAGGAGTCCATTGGTCATCTCTTCCCCATTACAAGCTGGTAGCATTGGTGGTCAGACTACCAGGAAAATGACTAAGAAGAAGATATGGAGACCACCAGGACTCACTGCCAATTTCCTCCCTCCAAGGCCAGTAACAAGATCAAGTGCAGGTGGAAGTGTTCAGCAACGGACTACATCAAATCCTTTGCCACATAATCACATTCCTACAAGGAAGTGGGTACCTTGATGCAAATGTTGAGGAACAATTTGTGTAATCTTGTTTATTGTGTGTAATGCTACTGATTGTGATGCTATGTGTAATGCCACTGATTTAGGTATATTTTGGGTAATGCTACTGATTGTGGTGCTATGTGTAATGCCACTGATTTAGGTATATTTTGGGTAATGCTACTGATTGTGGTAGTATGTGTATTGCTACTGATTTATGTACTATTTTAGGCTTTTGCTGCATATTTATTTAAGGAGAAATTATGAAATTATGGTTGGAAATTATGGTGCAACTATCTGAAAATTATGCAGTTTATATTTGGTTCATTTCAATGTATTTTAGGCGTTTTGGTGTGGCTGTTGGAATTTATGGTGCAAGTATTTGGTTCATTTCAAGGTCTTTTTGCCTTTGAAGCATATCTGGGAATTATGCTGCCAATATTTTAGGCTTACCAGCCAATTTCAATTATCTGGGAATTATGCAATTGGGAAGTCCTGCAAGTGCAACAAGAATTACACTAAGAAACAACCATTGTTTAACCACAAGCAAGAAGATCAAAATGACAAACAGCAAATTGCCAATACCAAACCAAACTTCATTCAAATTAGTCAACCATTGTTTTACCACAAACACATTTAACACAAACATAATAAACACAACCATAATAAACTGAAACATAAAAAGCCATTGTTCAAGGCAATTAAAGTATTCCAGCCCATCCAGGGCAACACAAAACAAACATGAACATAAACTTAATCAAACTTGGCAGAGACCTGACCCTCCTCATCACCATCACACTTCTCCCTCTTCCTCTTCCTCTCCGGCATATCCCTCACCTCCCCATGGTACGCATCGCAAGCATCGAGCGCCTTCTGCGCCACCGATATCTCCATATCCGCTATGCTCAGCCACTGTTCCAGCAGCGTGATGGCGACCTTGATGCTCCCCAGGACTTTGCCAATGTGCTCCATATACTCCCTCACTGCCTTAGTGGAGAACCAATTCTGCAGCCTTGCCTGCTCCTGCAAGTAAAAAAGGTGATGGTTCCTCAAGCGCTTCAGGTCTTCTTCAACGTGCCGCTTCTTGAAGTGACAGATGGTCCCTGCCTCGCCGGAGTTATTGATGGCCGTAAGAGACTCCTCAACAAACTTCTCCTTCAGCGCCATGTTCATCATGTTGAAGACACGAGAGAGTTAGAAACAAACAAATGAAAGTGATAGAGAAAAGAAAACAAGTCAGGAATAGGCAAATTAAAGTGATGGAGAATGAGGAGTAATACAGGGAATTTATAGGAGGGATTGGTGTCCTTTGGCAATCAACGGACGCCTGGGGAGTTGCAGATTCCTCGTTTCCCAACCGTTGCTGTGACACCGTTTGGTTTTCCAAGCCATGCGTCTGTAGGTAATGATAACTGCTAGTCTGCTACCCAATAATAACCAAAAAATACAAACAATAAAAGAAACAATTCGCACAATTAACGAAAACTCCAAACTTTAATTAAAGTCGATTCCAATCCATTCAATGTACAAACCAAACATCAAACCCTAAAGTAGATAGTCCAACTAAAAACCCTAGAAATTACGAAAAAACTAAGAACCCTAGAAGTTGCAAACCGGATTAAAATCCTACATTTTACAATAACAACCATAGGCAAGGGCAAGGAGAAGCACGACGACAACAAAAAGACATAGGACATTAGATGAAAATTTATATCCTTTCGCCGGTTCTTCTGCTTTGCGACATGTGGCAGCAACAACCACCTCCTTCAATCGCGTGTAGAGAATATCGCTTTCTTCCCTCAAAGCTTCGACAATTTCTTCCTTAAGATGACCCCAATCGTTCATTTCATCCCGCGGGGCATATCCTTGCGCATTGCACCAAGCAAAGAACCCACACTCACCATACCCACACTTATAATACAACCTACCTGGGTTAGAGCTCGATTCCGAAACCCTAATCACAGCTCTAACCCCACACTTGCAATTTCGGTTCTTGTACCGTAGGTTCAATGGCTCGACGGGACCAGGGCCAGAACTCCCAGACTCCGTCAATGTCCGATAGCCGTCAGAGGACCTGGGAGACGACATGAAGATGGAGGAGGGATTTTGAGGGAGAAATTTCTAGGGTTCCACCGAAACCAACGAAAATATTAACACGTTTAAAAGGAAAGAAAATGAATTTCGCTTTTAATACTTAGGATTTTAAATTTTTTTTTTAATGCAGGTAACCGGTTGTGAAGGAAATGGGAAACTGGCTGGAGAAGGTAAAAAGGGACGGAAAGTTAGTTTGACTGACGGTAGGGGCCTGCATTTCATTGACTAAAAGTTCAGGGACCTCCTTTTGAATTTTTTTAGTTCAGGGAGGTGTCTTGTTTTTCGCGATAGTTCAGGGGTCAAAACACTATTGACCCAAAATTTATATAATATGCAGACGAATGGACATCCATGGACTAATCCCATTTAGTCTAATAAATAAGATAGACAAATTGGTCTAAGTCCATTTAATAAACGGACGGACGAGACCCGTCCATCTAAATTAGCCGGGTTTGGACGAATTCCCGTCCGAATATATATATATTTTTAAATATATTTAAAAAAAAAAAATTGTCTTCCCTTCCACGTCAGTAAAACTACGTATGTCCTTTGACTCGTTCCTGTCTCTTTCCTTCTATCACCTGACATGCTGACCTGTCTCTTTCCTTCAAAGATTTGTTTACAAGGACTTCAACTGTTTAATAAATCAAGAAAAAATTAATTAATTAAGTGCAAAAATTAATAAATCACACAAATTGACATCTTCCTAACAGAAACCCCTGGTTTACACAAACCCTTTCTGGAAAGCAGCATTTAGTTCTCATAAGAAAATACATTCACATCTCAACCAATTCATGAAACAGCCAGGGCATAGGTTCAAGCAAATCGCTGTAGCTAAACTTTTTCTACATCTACACTAAACACTAGTACTACCAGAACATTTCTTCATGACTAGCACAAAAACAGAATATCATAATTAAGCTTCTCATGTTCTCAAACAGGAAGAAACATAACTGAATGAGAAAACGTCATGAACCCATTTAACTGGGCAAAATTTTCTACAAGGCAAGAGCCAACGTACATTACAACATTGGAACACCGAGAACGTTGACCCATGCGATGTAAATTAGGCTCGAGAAGTGATCTTGTCCTCTGATAACAGTGACTTTACCATCCTTGCTAGATCTCTCATGGCGTCTATAATAGCAGATTTCTTCTGAATTCTAAACTGGATGGCCAACTCTTTTGAAACAGAACCACCTTGTTTAAGTAAGGATTCATCCTCTATTATTTTGGTAGTGAAGTGTCCAAGAGCAATCACACACAGTGCAATAAGAGTGCGAAAAAACAGCTAGTTCATTTGCAACTCCCAGAGGAGCATCAGCTGACGAGATTTAAGAGTGTCCAGATCATGTTTATGCACCATTTCCATCTCACTTGAAAGGAGTACTCTGAGGCGTCCCTCAACCAAATCCTGACCTCCTATTGTCACCTGTTGCCAGAAAATAAAAACAAGAAGAAAACCAGCAATATTATGATTTATTGCAAACCCTGATTTTATTTATAATGCTAGGCTTTCTTTGGTGCAATAGCGACACATAGAGCTCTGTGATAGTTCTGGACAGATCATTTTGCAGATAAGCGGTGGCCAATGTAAGCTCAAATTTTAATGTCATTGATTTTCTATTGAGCTGGTCAAAATGCCACCTGTGGGGTGACTTAAGATTTGAGATCTTGATTTGAGCTATGTTAATAAAATTAAAATATAGCTGCTCTACCACACAATGGGTTGAAAGAAATGTGGTTTATTTTAAGCTAAGCTCACAACCTCTGTCACCCAGTATTAGTTGAAAGTTGAAACTAAGGAAAGCTAGAAGACAGAAAGCTACTAGAAGAGAAATATTTCATTAGGAGTTATAAGCAAAGAAGAAATACCAGAAGAACAATTGCAGACAGTAAAGTGAAATGCAATTTGTATATTATACACCAACACAAACATTGATAATAGCCATCAAGAAAATATGTATTAACATGTTCATAAATAGTGTCATCAGTGAAGCCTTCCACAAGGTGTATCAATATTAAGATGGGAGACAAATTCCAGCACCAATAACATCATTAGCATCGTTAACATCAATACAACACCAATAACATCAATCCAGCACCATTAACACCAATAACATCAATCCAGCACCATTAACTAAAAAACAAATGATTTAAAATCTACTGATTAACATGTAGGGAACAATATTTCATTTGAATCACAGACCAAGCAAAAGGAGCAGATGGAAGAAATACTGATAACAAAAGGAAGTTTTGAAGGGAAGAAGAAGGAAGAGGACGGGTATATGAACAATGTCCCATATTGCCACCCCTAAATTACACTAAAGATTGAAAAGGATTTAGTGTAATTTATGGTGCCGAACTTAACATTTTTCATTAGATAATTGTTTGGTTCCACAGTGGATAGGTGTGTCAAAGGATGGGTGTTTTATTTTTCTTGTTTTTCTTCGAGATAAAAATGTAGGCATCTACTCTCATATATATGCAAAAATGATGTGCGATTCAATTTTCGTCATTATGTGAGACCCTTGTTGAATGGACGCTCATAAAATCTATGGGTTGGGCACAAAATGCCAACCCGAACCCTAATCTGTTCCTAATGCTCACACGCACTCTTTCTACAATTAGTACAAAAAAAGCAATGAAACTGTATCCATATCAAGAATTTTGCGGATGCGTTATAACCAAACAGGTCGTTAATTCCTTTAATTTATATACAACTGAACTAACTGATTACTCACTTTCTTGCATGCCTAATTTGTAAGGTAGCGGTATAGGAATTGCCGAGAGGATATGTTGAGAAAAATAGATTATTTAATATAAAAATACTATATGGAGTTCCCCTTTCACCAAAATCCAAATATTTCTTTGATATTGCAGCCAAGGAGAGGAAACAATTTAGCAGAAATCTTCTTGTGCCATTCACATACTAATTCAACAAGACCATCTTTCTTCAAGGTGTGTGAATTAAACGTGTTCAAATGCAACACCATACCTCAAACTTTCACCTCAATCGAACCGACCACCTTCCACAAGACGCGACTTCTTTCAACTCATGAGTCATGAAGGATAACACAGTCATCCGTATAATAAAATGAGATGAAACTGTCCAGTTGCTGATGCAGAATATGGACACTCACCCAGCTACATGTTTGCGGCATTTGACTAATATGCTTCAAGCCGCATAGAAAAAATTGTTTGATCATAATACTAATCGCATAGCGGAATGGGTGCATCAAACAATTCACTAACAACTCTTAGTTTCAAGCAAACCTTCACCCCCACGAAATAAGATGCTAAGAGTAATACGAACAAACTTTTGGGAAACATGTCCGCAATCAAGCTGAATGTAGATTTTTATGCAATGCCTGAAAGTACACTTTTCTGCCACCCCCACCCTCTGGGGTAACCCCGACTGGCATTATCCCAGCAGAACAACGCTGCAAACTGAAAACACCTGAAAAAAAATGTAAAAATAGAAACTTCAGAAGCCAAGATCAATGTGCATGGAGGACAAGTACGAAAATTCAGCAAATTGAAAGCAAAATGCTCACTGGATACCTTTTGCATGTATGAGGCGCTAACATTGAAATGTTGCAGTACTAACTGTAATGAATTGATCGGATATGATTATATCAACTCTCCTCATCCACAAGAATCGTCGAGTCATTGCCCACTCCAATGTCCATCAAAGTTGTCATCTCATCATCAAGCAATGTGGGCAAAGGAGAGTTCTGCACTTTTTTTGATGGGGGAGAAATAAGTTGGCATGACTAAGCTACTAGGAAATTTAAGTGAAGAAGTACTCCACTAATTCTCCATTCATATCTATTTTGCCCCAGGAGAACAGTTAAGTTATTTTCCGAATTTCTTTAGGAAATCTATGAATGTCTGGAACAGTTGTGTTATCAGTTATCATGAAAAAACTTGACAGTTTAGTCTGCTATGGAAATAATCAGCTTCTTACGATTTACACTAAAAACATTGGTTTCTCAAAGTCATGAGTTCACAAAGTAAGCATTAATTCTTCCTTAGGAATACTAAGCCAAACCCTTTCTTTCAATAAATTTGTAAATAAACAAAAGTTTAACAGTTCAAGGGGAATATCTATCAACATGAAGTCCTATACTTCTCTCTAGAAATCAGAATCGGAATAACAACTAGCAATGACAGCATGCCTCTACTACTGAATAACCACGCCATAAAGCACATTGATAAGTCATCAACAGACCACAAAAAGTGTCAAGATAAAGATAGATAGGTCACAACAAACCTCTTCATGAAGAAATAATTTAGGCTTGATAGACTTGAACTTGAAAAAGCTCTCACAAAGCATTTTTAACTTGCCAACCTAAAGCCAAGTTAACAGCATGATTAAATCGAGAACGAGTATACATCAGAAATATAGGCTTACAATAGGGATGATAATATTACTGTAGTGGTGGCTGGCAATTTCTTCGTCAGTGGTGGTTTCTCACCAATGGATGCAGCAACACATTTAAGGTTGATAGCTGTACTTATACTGTAGCATTTCAGCAAATATAGTATTAAGTTAACTAATGAAATAGACTAGAACAATTAGGCTCATACACAGGAGAGTGGAAGACATTTTCTGAGGGCCTACTGCCCCAACTGCTGGCCTTTCATCCTCAATGCCATGAATAGCTTTAAGCTCCACAAACCTGTGATCAAATGGCGGGAGAGATCAACTAGGGTGGAATTATTTTTTCTTTTTTGAAAATCAGTAGAAACAAAATTGGTGAAATTTGAGGGCAGTGATGGCCAGGATTAATTGGTACAAGTTGGACGTAAAAAATGCTTTACATTACAATAATTACCTTGGATGAAATTGACTAATTTTGTCTGGACTGTCTTGAAATTTTGACATAACAAAGCGAACATACCTGCATGAACAATTTGAAACCAAAGAGTAAGCAAACTAGTTCCGGAAGATAGTTAAAACTGTAAACCAAATAGAGATATAAGAACAAATGAAGACCAAAAATCCAAATCATGAACATGTTAAGACTAAGAAACACTTAAGGGACGAAAGTTGGCAATACAAAAGACATTGATTAATTTTAAAGAAGATAACGAACTTCAGCAAGGATTGTGTATATACCGTATCTCAGACTCCTTGCGTTCACGACTTCTCACCTGAGAGGTGTATCAGATGAGAGTACATCCAACCACACAAGCCTGAATAACCAAACTTTAAGGCTAAATAGAAAATACCTCACTTCCATTCAGTATATGAACATTTGCTAATCTTGCAACCAAAACAAATCTTGAGACACCACCTCTCCCAGGATCAGCTATGGGATTTTCAGATAGCCTGATATCCTTTTCCCGGAAACAGAATATTAGCGCAAATGACAGGAATCAATGAATAATACTAAGACGAATTATAATTAAATTTGTCTTACATACTCTACTTCAACATGCCACTTTGTATCTAGCTAATATTACACTCCTTTCCAGCACAGCCTATATTTAGTAAAGAAGTGTAAAGAAATAGATTGTGTGAATTATGAATAAAAGTAACATCATTCGAATTTTAAAGAAAAGAAAGTTGTTTCTAGAACCCCTTCGTGTATTCTCCGTGTCTCAAACATGATAAACGCTCTACATATTCTCCGCATCTCCAACATGATAAACCCTTCGCATATTTTCCATATCTCCAACATGATATTTGTCCAAGCCATACTAAATTTCTCAATATAAAGATTTTTTTCCCAATAAAATTAAAAAGTCCTAAAGTTATCATGACTAGTAAAACATCAGGACATTAGCTCCTTTCTAAGATCACAAGTTTAGCTCTAGATGTTGTGGTGAAATCTATCTGAATGTCCAATTATCATTGGAGATCACATTCACCGTTAAAACTATTCACTGTCGTCATGTCAATGATGGGCTAAATGGAATGGGATGCAATCACATATGGTGAATTACACCATAATCTGAGGTAAGCAGTGAATTCCATGTCCCGCAAACCATGTCTTGCGCAGTTACAATTTTTATGTTCTGAAAGTCTGATGCCAAGCAGATAAATGATCAAAAGCAGAACATCTTACTATCAATTTAGGGAATGAATTTAGCGAGTCAATTGAAGCCAGGTCCTGAATGTTGTTACCTCCTGAAGCCAAAATAGGCCAAGATCAGCGAGCAGCATAAGTAAAGCACAAAAACATAGAAGATACTCCAAAGTTACCCAGAAGAAGGCAACGTAAATTCTGAAAAGGTGCACAGCTGTTCGCATGAGATTCACATCCACCACCTAGCTTAAGTATCATATCACCTTCAGGATAAAAGATGTGGTTCAAATTGTTCTTATTCAACTGAAGTTGCTCCAAACTGGTCAGAAGACATGTCGTAAGCGTAACAGTCTAATAAACTTTTTAAAAGTTTATGGTTAAAGTTTCAAATGGAAGAGCATACTTATGTTTCTTACCTTCTCAAGAAAGAGAGCTTCAAGATCTCATTCCACTCTGATATACAGTTATCTTCCAGATTCAGAAGACGCAAAGAATCAAATCCATGAACAACCAATGATGATATTGTCTGCAGAACAGAAAACGAAATGTAAGCAGAGCCCTATGACAAAATGTCAATGAAGTTAAGAAAGTAATAGTGTTAGACAAAATAATTCGTACAAAAGAGAGAAAAGTTTGACTACACCTTGTAGAATTACTAATGCATTGCATACCCAAAAGTATAGAGTGAAGTAATTTATTCGTACTATTGGCACTTGCGCACTAAGATACTCCAAATTAATCTAAAGGCAATTGTTGAAAGGGGTAACAGGACTTGAATATTGTTTTATACTTCCTCATTTGAGATAAAAGGACTGCATTGGCCAAGTTTAAAAACACAAATACACAATAAAAAGGGAGCACCCTATTTTATAACTTAACCATGTTTCTCTTTCTCTTTGCTTTTTCAACTTTAACACAACAAGTGTAAGTTCATGATTTTTACTTTTCTTTCCCCTTCCTCGAGTCTTTTAATTCCCTTTTTCTTTTCCATTGTTAACTTCTCCACCACTTTTACCAAACAGCGCAAAAAAGAAGAGATAAGAGGATCAGTCCACTTTAGAAGACTGAGAATAGGATATTCAGAAAGCACTACCTTTATTTCACTTATGTCATTCCCCATTAAATGTAGCTCCTCAAGCATTGGCAATAAGGGTTTAAGCACTTCAATCTTCAATGAAAATAAATAAATTACTTTTACATGATTTTTTTCTAATACTACAAGAAAAGAAAATAGAAAATGAAAGGAGAGAATCTAAAACAGTAATGAAACGTAAAACCTGTGTCCAAGTTATGCCAGTATTGTTTAAAGCTAAAATGCGGATACTTTTCAGTTGTGGGAGATCAGTAACATCATGAGATAGTAAATTGGTTGACAAATTTAGCGCCTGAAGTGCTGGTAGTTGTTCACATATAGTGCCAACATCCTGCAAGGGATCCATCAATACAAAAGAAGACAGTTGTTCAGTACCAAGTAAACTGGACAATTGAAATGAAATCTAGTTGCACAAATCTAACATTTTGATTAAACTCTTTTTATCTACAGTAACAATACAGTTTAAGAGATCTATGAATGTATATAAAAGAGAGGTAAATCAATGGATATGTCTCAAAAAACTCATGACCTGCACCCCTAAGCATAAAACTTCTGCAATTAAAGCACCAATAATTACTTATTATTGCTTAACATAAATTTAGTGCACAAGCAAGAAAACACTTGCGTGCTTGTGTAGAAGGAAACATAACTTTCAGAAAGGAGAAGCACTAGAAGTTAGATTAGCAACGAATATAGCACTCAAAGAGGAAAGACTACACAATTAATAGCTCACAGCTCAAAGGTTCTCCATGGTAAGTATGCATGAATTTTCTTGGGAAATAATACCTTCCATTCTGAAAGTAAATTTCCAGTTAAGTCCAGCTGCTTTAGATCTGAGAAGGAAGCAAAAGAAAAAAATATAAAAATAGTAAGTTTGACATGAATAAACACAGCAGCACTGACATACAGCAGGAATACCTAACTATATGCGCATATGATAGAATAGTTTCTGGTGCATTCATTTTGGCACAGATTAACTTGAGTTCTGGTATTGTAGTGGGAGAAAAGGGAGAGGACAATGTTGCTGAAAGGTATCGACACATGGAATTTTCTTACATCTTTCTTCAATAGAAGAGACATGAGTGAATATGTTATGCAGACACAAAGAAGTAGATATTCATATAGACAGCATCAACAAAAGCATTGAATGAGTTAAAACTGGCAATTGACATGAAAATTCTAATACCGAGTATCTTTTTCACTTGAGGAAACGGCTTACAGAGAAAAGATAAGGTTCAGATACTAGGAACTGAACGAAATAAGCTGAAGATTTGATGTACAAATATCATGCATGACCTTACATAAACAGTCTGTCCCAAATTCAACTAGCAAATGTTGTTCATGCTGAGAAGAAAAATTACAAGGTAAACATTCACTAATCACACGCAGGGACTGAAAATTGGGAAGTCAAACTTACTTGGTACGACATTGTTGATATCTGTTGAGGATCCAGGATCACTAACACCCAGGTAAGACAATGACACAGCCGTCAACTCTTCGAACTTACTTAACTTCTCTTGAATCTTCTCCTTACCCAATAGTTCAACAGACACCCTTTTGTTACTAGCAGAAAACACATACATTTCCTCTATAAAAAAAAACACACACACACAATTCAAAAGAAAATGTCAGCGTTAACATTTCATGCTTCAACCGTGGTTCATCATAAGCCACCTTAAAAATGCAAGCACTTGAAACCATAAAAAGAGAGCATCAAAACGACAAAATAGCTTGTAGGTGCAGAATGGCACGTACCCTCCTCTTCCTTAGTGGATTCTGTTTTGTATCTGACATGAAGAGCTCGTAGGAGCGAAATTCCGGAGCTCAAATTCTGAGGTCGGACAAATGACCCTGAGAGTTGGAATCTTGCTTGGAAGTAACGGGTCCCATTGATTGTACCGTCGTGCTTGCCGTCGCCATTGTCCCATTCGACACCGACCCATGTGCCCGGATAGCCATCTAAAGGTCCTATGTACTTGATTGTCCCAATCCTGCGAGGATCGTTCAGTGAGTGGACTCGCTGGCCGACCTTGAGTGACTCGGGGAAGCTCTGCATTTAAATTGGGATATTACGCTGAGCTGTCAGCGTCGTAGTGTAGTAGTATCAAACGATGCAGATGCAGATGCAGATGCAGATGGTTGTGGGAGAGGAAGGGAGAAGGAGTTCTTTTTTCTTTTCTTTTCTTTTCTTTTCTTTTTTTTAATTTAAGAATAAAGAATAAAGAAGATATCATAAATATAAAGGGAAATAGCTTAAAGCACCCCTGTACTAAGCGCGAAACCCAGAAATCACCCCTGACCTTCAAAACGTCCATTACACCTCTCCTGAGCTATTGTTTTCGGGCAAAAACGCCCTTCTGTCCATAATTAATTACATTTTTTTGTAAATTCTTGGAATTTTTTACAATATTTCTTGATTTTTAGGTTAATTACATTTTTTTGTGAATTTTTACATTTTTTTTTTGTATTTTTACAAATTTTTTAAAATTGTAAAAATGTGCATTGAAGGGCCTTTTTGCTCTGAAACAATAGCTCAGGGGAGGTGTAATGGACGTTTTAAAAGTCAGGGGTGGTTTCTGGTTTTCGCGCTTAGTACAGGGGTGTTTTAAGCTATTTCCCCTAAATATAATCAGTAATATTACAGTTAAACCTCGATAAATGAATGTCCGATAAATGAATGTCCGATAAACGAATAACCTCGCCAAATGAATAATTTTCTCCGGTCCCGACTTGGGCAAATGGGCTAAATGAATAACCTCGCTAAATGCATTAACGAATAATTTTTTTGAATCCTTAAAGACCCCATGTAAATATAAATGAATAATCATTAAAATTCATAAGATATATATATATATATATATATATATATATATATTTATTTATCCTAAAAACAAAAATATTTCAATAAGTACATTAAATGTACATTAAATGTACATTAAATGTACATTAAATGTATCCTAAAATGAATATTATTATTAGTACATGTTGCATGTATTTAGACTCTAAGTATTCCATACATAGAATCTTATAAGTACATGATGCATGTACATAGTCTATATACGTATTTGTACATTAAATGTAAAATAAATAATCATACGAAAAAATAAAAATGTAAAAATACTATCTAAATGAATAAATATTCATTTATCGATAAATGAATAATATATTCATTTATCGATAAGTAAATAAACTCACTAAACGAATATTTTTTGCTGGTCCCAAGAACATTCATTTATCGAGATTTAACTGTAATAGAAAAGGAATAAAAGATTTTTGTAAGAACGTTCACTTTAATCTGGACCATTAGTTTTATATCAACGGCTCAAGTGAACAGGATATACTTTTAACCAAATTAAAAAAAATGCCCACACCATTAATTGCAAAAGTCATAAATTATTATCAATATTAATAAACATTAAAAAAATAAAAAATGCTTTATATACTAATAAATTCTATAAACTTTACTTACTAATTAGCGTGTTAAAAGCCGATTGGTATGCATTAAGTGATAATCCCTTAAGGTAGCGTTTGGTTCACGGAATGCTACTTTTCTCCTTGTAATCACTCTCCCGGGAGAATGATACCCGGGAGAGTGATTGAGGAGAATGTTTGTTTATTGTGTTTGGTTGGGATTTAAGATTCCCGGGAAAGTAACATTATTGTGTTTGTTTTGTACTTAGAAATCTTCAAAGAAAGTAAGAAAAATAACTATTTTATCCTTTTCTATATTTGCGTTTGATGTCTTTTGTTATCTTGTTAGGTATATAATTATTCTTTTCTATATATACTGTGCTACACAGTTTCCTCTAAACACGTTAGACTTTCTCTCTATTTAATTGTCTATTTTTCAATAATCAAAATATCAAATGAGTTTGCTTTATAACTATGATTTTTTGCAGATTAAAGAAAATGAAAAATGACATAACCTTCGTATTAGAGTCCTTGAAAATTATAACAAAGTATGACACATATTGTTCTAGCAATGCAAAAAAACATAACTGCAACAATAGACAAGTCTGGATCGGGATTTCTTGGATGATTTGTTCCCGTTCTTAACCGTATTTTTTCTACCTATTATTATTTACATCATTACTATGTAATTTTTATGTGATTATTCTAATTTTTATGTAATTATTCTAATTTTTATGTAATTAAAATAATTTTTATGAATTAATTATAATTTTTATGTAATTAATATAATTTTTGTGTAATTAACATAATTTGGTGAAGTTTTAGAAAACAGAGAAGAAAGAATATGCTTTATTAGGTTATTTTTTATAATTAGTTTGGACAAATATGTCATTTAACAAAAAAAATTAACTTTCCCTGTATGGGGGAATCACTCTCCCACCCTCTAGCCAAGGAATCACTTTCCCCCATCTTTGAGAAAGTCAAGGCGGTCAAGGAAAGTTGGATTCCAAAGGAGAGTGATTCCTTGTCGCAACCAAATGCAATAAAACTCGGAATCTCAGATTCTCGAATCACTTTCCTCCTTGATTCCGCCAACCAAACGCTACCTAAGTGAACTAATGTATATCATTTCTATTTTGAGAAAAAAGTTAGTAAAATTTGTTTGTATGTATACCAGTGCTCTACAAAAATCAATGAACATTATTATTTGAGTCTATGTGGCTTTTTGTCAAACTCACACATTAATTTTTACAATTTACGTTTTATATGTACTTCCTCCGATTTTTTATAGCTAATCATTTAATCAAAAATTTAGATAACAAGGTAATGATTATTTTTAGTTAAAATTAGTGAGAAAGATGAAAAAAATTATTGCACTTATTGAAAATGTAAAAAGAAAATATAGCTCATTAACTAACATTTATTGAAAAATATAAAAAGAATAAAAAAATCAACTAACCTCGTTAAAACTTTAAAGTGAACATCTAAAAAAATAATTTCTTTTAAACTAAACTGCTAAAAAAGATCGGAGGGAGTATATAAATTTGTGGACGCTAAATATTAATTTAAATTTCAACTAGAACATTTAAAATTTTACATAAAGAACAATATTTCATTAAAAAGAGAATCAGGAATGTAGTACAAGTCAAATAAAAAATCAATTTGAAAGAAAATCCTAATTTTGGCAACAACAAAAAAATGTTGTACTGCATGGCGGGGTTTCATCCCCGCACCCCTAAACTATTAAGGTCTGCTTTTCACCAAAATCAATACATGTCCACTAAATAGTAGGAATTGTTTTGTGCCTGTTGTTTCACGTATGGGATTCTTGGAGCCAGTATGACTTGGAACTTCCAATAGTCATGTTAGTTTACTTTACAGTTTACACTCTTGATTGATGGACTGGCAGAATTCAGTTGTGTTTAATTAAGAAATTGCCGTCGCAAGGCATTACTTGACCCACCCACGTCATTTCGAACTAAAGCCCATGAAGCCAAGAACATCATCTAAGTACCCCCAGTCGACAGAATCGTAAGCTTTCTCGAAGTCCAGTTTAAATAAATATCTTTGCCGCCGATTGACTTTTAGAAAGTGGATAATCTCGTTAGCTGTCATAACACAATCAAGGGTCTGCCGCCCCTTAATGAAGCCATGCTGCACGTCACTAACCACAGATGCCACCACCCTGCTCAAACGCTTCGCAAGGATTTTAGAGATAATTTTATAGTAGCTGCTAACTAGGCTTATCGGTCTATACTCTGAGAATCTCTTCGTCGGCCTCACCTTAGGAATTAGCGTGAGGAAGGAGGTATTAGTGCCTAAGGGAAATGCAGCAAAGATTTGTATATTTTATGAACTAATGACTGTTTAAAAGGTCATGTAGTTACTATTCCACCGAGTAAGCTCATGGGCTACAATTGGATTTAAGTTTAGAGAAACTGCTGGTAAAATGAATGAATGAGCATATTAAAGGCCAAATGTATACTGCAATTAGTCCTGATGAATTGGGTTGTGCTCTAGAATCTTTAGTAGCTTGATTTTTGTTCAGATGGTAAGCATACATGTGGATCTTCTAGTAGTTGGAAGGGGCTTTTCTAACTCACTAGTCTTTTGTAAAGTGAACTACTGCCTGATGATACGAAAGATACCACAGCAAGACGATCAAGTAGTAGTTTTTTCTCTAGAAAGATCTTACATTATATGAACAAATGGAAAAAACTCTTGTTGAGATGTAGGTTCCAGCAATTATTTGGGAATCTTGAAAGGTTTTTGGGCAATAAATACCATGTTCTTGCATTGCTTGAAATTGTTTTTGACATATATTAATTCATTGTGTTGAAGAACTAGCATTTCCTAGATATTTTCAGGTATACTAAGTAAATTAATATTGAATTTGTGTTATCCGAAACTTTTAATACAATCAAATATAATTTTTTTTGTTATAAAAGTAAAGAAATAAAAAGAGAATGAATGTACCAAGATGAATTAAATATTGTATTCATAATATTTCTTAAATTCATTTCATAAGATCGTGACATCTATATATAAATATATGATGCGAATAATCGTATCAAATTGATAGTGTGTATTTTATGCATATTTTTATCTCCTTTTCTAGTCCACTTTTGATCTTGATGCTACTGATTTGCGTCTGTTTCCATCCTTTTTGCAGATCTGGACTAGAGAAGAGAAAGATGAGGAAATATGTGCTTCTTGGATGGATTTCTGCTGAAACATCAAGAATCGAGGCCTAGCTGCTGATCGTCTAGGCCTAGCTGCTGAGCTTCTGCAGATGCTTACAATTCTGACGCACAAAAGAAAACTCCCGAAGAGGATCTCCAACGAATTCTGCCTTTCATTCCCGTGATCCTCCATTCAAACGGAAGATCTATTTCCATTTTATGTAATTCCCTTAGATTTAGGATTTCTCCTTTTTATATTTTCTATTTTTAGAATTTCCCTATAAGACTCTAGGATTTTAGGGTTTTTGGGGTATTTTTTCCCACCAGACTTTCTTTCACTTTCGGATGAGTTTTTCCTACTTCCGCCTCCGACGCCTCCATTCCCGCTTTGTAATAAACAGGAGCTTTAGCTCCGGCCGGTAATATTCAAAAGTTTTTATCATCCTATCTTCCTTTTTAATTATGCAATTTAATTTCATTATTTGTTTTACTGTTAGCATGAGCGGCTAAGCTCTCCCTTCTTAGCAAAGGTAATTCGAAGGTTGCTTAGGATAGTTAAGAGGTCAAATCGGGCTTAATAAAACTTCATGTTTGTATTTGATTGCTTGCCATTATCTTGTCAATTTATCTAAGATTAATTAGAAACCTAATCAACTATTAATTAAACCTAGATAATTACAGTCGTCTTTGTAGTAATAGCTAATGTGAGGCTACAGAGTAGAGTAGATAACCAGTTCAGAGTCATCACGTTGAACTGGTCCAATCTGACTAGGGCAAGCAACCAATTAGGGTAGTCTCAAACGTACCGAGTGTCTCGCCTTAGGTGTGTCTTTCCTCTCCTTAATGGGCCTCTGAGTATTGTCTTCATAAGCGTACCTTGGAGAGCGACAGAGTGTCAAGGTTATCCCATAAACATACCTTGGGGTAGCTTCTCGTACGAAGGAAAGCATGAGACCTAAACGTATCTGGCCTCTATATCACGCCTATAAACCAAGAGTGGAATACCACTGTGATAACATTCGGCCTTGATTGGAAGGATTGAAGCCGAGTTGTTCTTGAAGCCTTCGGATCTAGTCTCCTTTAGGAGATTGATGAACTCTTGAGGACAGATTGAGTGCGGAATATTTGGATGTTTAGGGAGTAATAAGGCAGCGGATTTAGATAGAGGAAAGGTAGCAAGGAATTTATAGAAAATAATATATTAACTTGCAAGCAAACGTTTACAAGGATCATCAACCGAAACCTTCCCTTAATTGATCAAGTAATGATCAAGCCGAAAGGTGTTAATTGATTGAAATAAAACTGGTTTTAAGAACCCTAAGGCAAAGCCAACTACTTGGTCTTAGATGTGGATATACTCACTTAAAATCAAAGACAGGGTATAAAAGAGGCTAAGCCCTTCTATTTATACCTTGAGAATTATTACATAGAAAACCCTACACTACCCTTCACTTAAGACCCTAGCCGCGGGCTTGGCTTGGCCTTGGAGAACGCATGGACCATTAGTTTTATATCAACGGCTCAAGTGAACAGGATATACTTTTAACCAAATTAAAAAAAATGCCCACACCATTAATTGCAAAAGTCATAAATTATTATCAATATTAATAAACATTAAAAAAATAAAAAATGCTTTATATACTAATAAATTCTATAAACTTTACTTACTAATTAGCGTGTTAAAAGCCGATTGGTATGCATTAAGTGATAATCCCTTAAGGTAGCGTTTGGTTCACGGAATGCTACTTTTCTCCTTGTAATCACTCTCCCGGGAGAATGATACCCGGGAGAGTGATTGAGGAGAATGTTTGTTTATTGTGTTTGGTTGGGATTTAAGATTCCCGGGAAAGTAACATTATTGTGTTTGTTTTGTACTTAGAAATCTTCAAAGAAAGTAAGAAAAATAACTATTTTATCCTTTTCTATATTTGCGTTTGATGTCTTTTGTTATCTTGTTAGGTATATAATTATTCTTTTCTATATATACTGTGCTACACAGTTTCCTCTAAACACGTTAGACTTTCTCTCTATTTAATTGTCTATTTTTCAATAATCAAAATATCAAATGAGTTTGCTTTATAACTATGATTTTTTGCAGATTAAAGAAAATGAAAAATGACATAACCTTCGTATTAGAGTCCTTGAAAATTATAACAAAGTATGACACATATTGTTCTAGCAATGCAAAAAAACATAACTGCAACAATAGACAAGTCTGGATCGGGATTTCTTGGATGATTTGTTCCCGTTCTTAATCGTATTTTTTCTACCTATTATTATTTACATCATTACTATGTAATTTTTATGTGATTATTATAATTTTTATGTAATTATTCTAATTTTTATGTAATTAAAATAATTTTTATGAATTAATTATAATTTTTATGTAATTAATATAATTTTTGTGTAATTAACATAATTTGGTGAAGTTTTAGAAAACAGAGAGAAAGAATATGCTTTATTAGGTTATTTTTTATAATTAGTTTGGACAAATATGTCATTTAACAAAAAAAATTAACTTTCCCTGTATGGGGGAATCACTCTCCCCACCCCCTAGCCAAGGAATCACTTTCCCCCATCTTTGAGAAAGTCAAGGCGGTCAAGGAAAGTTGGATTCCAAAGGAGAGTGATTCCTTGTCGCAACCAAATGCAATAAAACTCGGAATCTCAGATTCTCGAATCACTTTCCTCCTTGATTCCGCCAACCAAACGCTACCTAAGTGAACTAATGTATATCATTTCTATTTTGAGAAAAAAGTTAGTAAAATTTGTTTGTATGTATACCAGTGCTCTACAAAAATCAATGAACATTATTATTTGAGTCTATGTGGCTTTTTGTCAAACTCACACATTAATTTTTACAATTTACGTTTTATATGTACTTCCTCCGATTTTTTATAGCTAATCATTTAATCAAAAATTTAGATAACAAGGTAATGATTATTTTTAGTTAAAATTAGTGAGAAAGATGAAAAAAATTATTGCACTTATTGAAAATGTAAAAAGAAAATATAGCTCATTAACTAACATTTATTGAAAAATATAAAAAGAATAAAAAAATCAACTAACCTCGTTAAAACTTTAAAGTGAACATCTAAAAAAATAATTTCTTTTAAACTAAACTGCTAAAAAAGATCGGAGGGAGTATATAAATTTGTGGACGCTAAATATTAATTTAAATTTCAACTAGAACATTTAAAATTTTACATAAAGAACAATATTTCATTAAAAAGAGAATCAGGAATGTAGTACAAGTCAAATAAAAAATCAATTTGAAAGAAAATCCTAATTTTGGCAACAACAAAAAAATGTTGTACTGCATGGCGGGGTTTCATCCCCGCACCCCTAAACTATTAAGGTCTGCTTTTCACCAAAATCAATACATGTCCACTAAATAGTAGGAATTGTTTTGTGCCTGTTGTTTCACGTATGGGATTCTTGGAGCCAGTATGACTTGGAACTTCCAATAGTCATGTTAGTTTACTTTACAGTTTACACTCTTGATTGATGGACTGGCAGAATTCAGTTGTGTTTAATTAAGAAATTGCCAAAATTATGTTTGTTTGTTTGCCTTTTGCTCACTATGATATCTTGAATTCTTGTGAAGAAAGAATGCATCAAGGTTCATCATTTAGTATTTGACTTCACTTCCTCTGTCAATTGAAACTTCAGACCTTGAATTGATAACTCATTTTTTCTTATGTACTATAAAAGCTTCTTCTTTTTCTATGAGCAAATGGTTGTGGTTCTGCAACAGAAAATGATCTTTTGCATTCTTATGCATTTTAAGGACATCTTTTGATTGATGTAGAGTATTATAGTAGAAGGTTAGAAGCCCTTGGAATCCACAACAAAGGGTGCTTTTTGAATTGTTAACAAATAGTTGTACTTTTGCACTACATCCTCTTAATTGGAAGTACGAGTTCAAAAATTAAAAGCTTTATTGATGGATGCCATGAATGCTAACAGTCTTATTTGATTGTTCGACATGATAAAAAATTGTTGAGAATGTTTTTTTTTTAATAAGCTGGTAGAAATTTTATTCAAGACGAAGGGAGATTGGCAGAAGAAACAAGGGGAAAGAATGTACAGAACGAGTAGCTACAGCTCAAGGCAAAAGCCAAGAGCTCAAAACTGCACAGCGAAAAAAGAAAAACCAGACAACCTCAAGCCAACAGGTTAATACACAAGTACCCACCTAGAGCAGATCACCCCCACCTATATAACCAAGCAGAAGATTGCACCATCTGAGCCGCCGAATACGGAAAGCTAGAATCCGTACAGAGAATCCAACGTTGCCAATGTCCAAATATTCGTTGAGAACATGCCTGTAGCACGGAGCAACTTGACGAAAGATTATTGCATTGCGTTGCAGCCATAACGACCACAGAACAACTGCGAGGAGAGACTGCCACATCTCCTTCACAGGCTTCGCCCTCACAACCATAAGAGATGGCCACAATCCCCACACCTCCTCGACATTCCTAGGTCTTGCCCAGTAACAGCCCGCCCATAGGAAGATTTGTTCCCATATCAAGTCTGCAAAGGTGCAATGTAAAAATAGGTGGTGGATAGTTTCCTCTTGATCTAAGCAAAACAGGCATCTGTTATCTTCTTGCGATATGATGTGACAATGCCTAAGGTAATCACGAGTGGCGAGGCGACCTTGCATAGACAACCACAAGAAGAAACTGATGCGATGTGGCACTTTAACCTTCCAGCACGATTGAAGGGTAACATTGACGCCCCCTCCTAGCCGAAAGGATTCCAACCCCTCTCCATGATTTAATACTAAACTCCCCGGAATTATCTAGCTCCCATTTCACTTCCGTCTTACAGCTGGTGTCACGAGGCGAAGGAAGGCTGTCATGAAGGTTCCTCAAGGCATCAACCTCCCATTCAAAGAGGCCCCGACGCCAAACCCAATCCCAAATCCAAACGCCTCCCTCCCAATGTCCAAACTCTTTCACCAAACCCATACAGTTCCAGGATAAGGAGTACAACCTCGGATACCTAATGGCCAACGACACTTTGCTCACCCAAGTGTCCCACCAGAACCTCACATCCTCACCACTTCCTATATTAACACTTACGTGATTATGCCAGAAACCAAAGAGCAAAGATGTCCTCCCACAAGAGCGCATAATATCTGTCCAAATAGGAGACATCTGGTTCATATCTCTCAACCATAAATCGCCCGTAGCAGAAAACTTATTCTCCTTACGGATCAGATCCACCCATAGTTTCTGGTCTCCCTTTAAAACACCCCAAATCCATTTGAAGAGGAAAGCAATGTAACGAAAGTGAAGACATCCCAACCCCAAACTGCCTGCCCCCAACGAGCGAGTAACATTCTCCCATCTCACCTTCGCCATGCCCTTCGTATGCTCTCCCCCGGTCCATAGAAAGCGTCGCATAATTCATTCACAAGGATGAACAACCCCTTTAGGCATGAGGTAAATTGACATGTTGTAGACTGGGATACTGTTTAACACCGATTTTATGATAGTCAACCTACCACCCACCGAAAGCAAGGTTCCTTTCCAAGTGGCAAGTCTCTTACGCAAGACTTGGATGATAAAATCCCAGCTAGAAATCCTCCGAGGGTTTAATCCTACATAAGAACCCAAGTATTTAAACGGAAGGCCCTCGTACTTACACCCATCTCTACGCGCGACCGTTTCTCCGGATTCTCTGTAAACATTTATACCCACAAGGGAGCTTTTATGGTAATTCACCTTCAGCCCCGAGAATGCATCAAACCACCTGAGAATCCCCTTAACACATTGGATTTCTTGTTCGTCGTTATTCACAAATACTAATGTGTCATCCGAAAATTGCAGATGTGAGATATTCCAACTTGTCATTGGATTTCCAATACCCCTCAAGAAGCCCTGATGGACCGCCCTGTTTAATAATAGGTGGAGCCCTTCTGCTGCGATGTTGAAGAGGAAGGGTGACAACGAGCACCCCTGTCTCAGCCCACGACCTACCCCGAATTGTACAGACGGCGCACCGTTAATTAAGACCGAGACCCTTGCCGTCGCAAGGCATTACTTGACCCACCCACGTCATTTCGAACTAAAGCCCATGAAGCCAAGAACATCATCTAAGTACCCCCAGTCGACAGAATCGTAAGCTTTCTCGAAGTCCAGTTTAAATAAATATCTTTGCCGCCGATTGACTTTTAGAAAGTGGATAATCTCGTTAGCTGTCATAACACAATCAAGGGTCTGCCGCCCCTTAATGAAGCCATGCTGCACGTCACTAACCACAGATGCCACCACCCTGCTCAAACGCTTCGCAAGGATTTTAGAGATAATTTTATAGTAGCTGCTAACTAGGCTTATCGGTCTATACTCTGAGAATCTCTTCGTCGGCCTCACCTTAGGAATTAGCGTGAGGAAGGAGGTATTAGTGCCTAAGGGAAATGCAGCAAAGATTTGTATATTTTATGAACTAATGACTGTTTAAAAGGTCATGTAGTTACTATTCCACCGAGTAAGCTCATGGGCTACAATTGGATTTAAGTTTAGAGAAACTGCTGGTAAAATGAATGAATGAGCATATTAAAGGCCAAATGTATACTGCAATTAGTCCTGATGAATTGGGTTGTGCTCTAGAATCTTTAGTAGCTTGATTTGTGTTCAGATGGTAAGCATACATGTAGATCTTCTAGTAGTTGGAAGGGGCTTTTCTAACTCACTAGTCTTTTGTAAAGTGAACTACTGCCTGATGATACGAAAGATACCACAGCAAGACGATCAAGTAGTAGTTTTTTCTCTAGAAAGATCTTACATTATATGAACAAATGGAAAAAACTCTTGTTGAGATGTAGGTTCCAGCAATTATTTGGGAATCTTGAAAGGTTTTTGGGCAATAAATACCATGTTCTTGCATTGCTTGAAATTGTTTTTGACATATATCAATTCATTGTGTTGAAGAACTAGCATTTCCTAGATATTTTCAGGTATACTAAGTAAATTAATATTGAATTTGTGTTATCCGAAACTTTTAATACAATCAAATATAATTTTTTTTGTTATAAAAGTAAAGAAATAAAAAGAGAATGAATGTACCAAGATGAATTAATTATTGTATTCATAATATTTCTTAAATTCATTTCATAAGATCGTGACATCTATATATAAATATATGATGCGAATAATCGTATCAAATTGATAGTGTGTATTTTATGCATATTTTTATCTCCTTTTCTAGTCCACTTTTGATCTTGATGCTACTGATTTGCGTCTGTTTCCATCCTTTTTGCAGATCTGGACTAGAGAAGAGAAAGATGAGGAAATATGTGCTTCTTGGATGGATTTCTGCTGAAACATCAAGAATCGAGGCCTAGCTGCTGATCGTCTAGGCCTAGCTGCTGAGCATCTGCAGATGCTTACAATTCTGACGCACAAAAGAAAACTCCCGAAGAGGATCTCCAACGAATTCTGCCTTTCATTCCCGTGATCCTCCATTCAAACGGAAGATCTATTTCCATTTTATGTAATTCCCTTAGATTTAGGATTTCTCCTTTTTATATTTTCTATTTTTAGAATTTCCCTATAAGACTCTAGGATTTTAGGGTTTTTGGGGTATTTTTTCCCACCAGACTTTCTTTCACTTTCGGATGAGTTTTTCCTACTTCCGCCTCCGACGCCTCCATTCCCGCTTTGTAATAAACAGGAGCTTTAGCTCCGGCCGGTAATATTCAAATGTTTTTATCATCCTATCTTCCTTTTTAATTATGCAATTTAATTTCATTATTTGTTTTACTGTTAGCATGAGCGGCTAAGCTCTCCCTTCTTAGCAAAGGTAATTCGAAGGTTGCTTAGGATAGTTAAGAGGTCAAATCGGGCTTAATAAAACTTCATGTTTGTATTTGATTGCTTGCCATTATCTTGTCAATTTATCTAAGATTAATTAGAAACCTAATCAACTATTAATTAAACCTATATAATTACAGTCGTCTTTGTAGTAATAGCTAATGTGAGGCTACAGAGTAGAGTAGATAACCAGTTCAGAGTCATCACGTTGAACTGGTCCAATCTGACTAGGGCAAGCAACCAATTAGGGTAGTCTCAAACGTACCGAGTGTCTCGCCTTAGGTGTGTCTTTCCTCTCCTTAATGGGCCTCTGAGTATTGTCTTCATAAGCGTACCTTGGAGAGCGACAGAGTGTCAAGGTTATCCCATAAACATACCTTGGGGTAGCTTCTCGTACGAAGGAAAGCATGAGACCTAAACGTATCTGGCCTCTATATCACGCCTATAAACCAAGAGTGGAATACCACTGTGATAACATTCGGCCTTGATTGGAAGGATTGAAGCCGAGTTGTTCTTGAAGCCTTCGGATCTAGTCTCCTTTAGGAGATTGATGAACTCTTGAGGACAGATTGAGTGCGGAATATTTGGATGTTTAGGGAGTAATAAGGCAGCGGATTTAGATAGAGGAAAGGTAGCAAGGAATTTATAGAAAATAATATATTAACTTGCAAGCAAACGTTTACAAGGATCATCAACCGAAACCTTCCCTTAATTGATCAAGTAATGATCAAGCCGAAAGGTGTTAATTGATTGAAATAAAACTGGTTTTAAGAACCCTAAGGCAAAGCCAACTACTTGGTCTTAGATGTGGATATACTCACTTAAAATCAAAGACAGGGTATAAAAGAGGCTAAGCCCTTCTATTTATACCTTGAGAATTATTACATGGAAAACCCTACACTACCCTTCACTTAAGACCCTAGCCGCGGGCTTGGCTTGGCCTTGGAGAACGCATGGACCATTAGTTTTATATCAACGGCTCAAGTGAACAGGATATACTTTTAACCAAATTAAAAAAAATGCCCACACCATTAATTGCAAAAGTCATAAATTATTATCAATATTAATAAACATTAAAAAAATAAAAAATGCTTTATATACTAATAAATTCTATAAACTTTACTTACTAATTAGCGTGTTAAAAGCCGATTGGTATGCATTAAGTGATAATCCCTTAAGGTAGCGTTTGGTTCACGGAATGCTACTTTTCTCCTTGTAATCACTCTCCCGGGAGAATGATACCCGGGAGAGTGATTGAGGAGAATGTTTGTTTATTGTGTTTGGTTGGGATTTAAGATTCCCGGGAAAGTAACATTATTGTGTTTGTTTTGTACTTAGAAATCTTCAAAGAAAGTAAGAAAAATAACTATTTTATCCTTTTCTATATTTGCGTTTGATGTCTTTTGTTATCTTGTTAGGTATATAATTATTCTTTTCTATATATACTGTGCTACACAGTTTCCTCTAAACACGTTAGACTTTCTCTCTATTTAATTGTCTATTTTTCAATAATCAAAATATCAAATGAGTTTGCTTTATAACTATGATTTTTTGCAGATTAAAGAAAATGAAAAATGACATAACCTTCGTATTAGAGTCCTTGAAAATTATAACAAAGTATGACACATATTGTTCTAGCAATGCAAAAAAACATAACTGCAACAATAGACAAGTCTGGATCGGGATTTCTTGGATGATTTGTTCCCGTTCTTAATCGTATTTTTTCTACCTATTATTATTTACATCATTACTATGTAATTTTTATGTGATTATTATAATTTTTATGTAATTATTCTAATTTTTATGTAATTAAAATAATTTTTATGAATTAATTATAATTTTTATGTAATTAATATAATTTTTGTGTAATTAACATAATTTGGTGAAGTTTTAGAAAACAGAGAGAAAGAATATGCTTTATTAGGTTATTTTTTATAATTAGTTTGGACAAATATGTCATTTAACAAAAAAAATTAACTTTCCCTGTATGGGGGAATCACTCTCCCCACCCCCTAGCCAAGGAATCACTTTCCCCCATCTTTGAGAAAGTCAAGGCGGTCAAGGAAAGTTGGATTCCAAAGGAGAGTGATTCCTTGTCGCAACCAAATGCAATAAAACTCGGAATCTCAGATTCTCGAATCACTTTCCTCCTTGATTCCGCCAACCAAACGCTACCTAAGTGAACTAATGTATATCATTTCTATTTTGAGAAAAAAGTTAGTAAAATTTGTTTGTATGTATACCAGTGCTCTACAAAAATCAATGAACATTATTATTTGAGTCTATGTGGCTTTTTGTCAAACTCACACATTAATTTTTACAATTTACGTTTTATATGTACTTCCTCCGATTTTTTATAGCTAATCATTTAATCAAAAATTTAGATAACAAGGTAATGATTATTTTTAGTTAAAATTAGTGAGAAAGATGAAAAAAATTATTGCACTTATTGAAAATGTAAAAAGAAAATATAGCTCATTAACTAACATTTATTGAAAAATATAAAAAGAATAAAAAAATCAACTAACCTCGTTAAAACTTTAAAGTGAACATCTAAAAAAATAATTTCTTTTAAACTAAACTGCTAAAAAAGATCGGAGGGAGTATATAAATTTGTGGACGCTAAATATTAATTTAAATTTCAACTAGAACATTTAAAATTTTACATAAAGAACAATATTTCATTAAAAAGAGAATCAGGAATGTAGTACAAGTCAAATAAAAAATCAATTTGAAAGAAAATCCTAATTTTGGCAACAACAAAAAAATGTTGTACTGCATGGCGGGGTTTCATCCCCGCACCCCTAAACTATTAAGGTCTGCTTTTCACCAAAATCAATACATGTCCACTAAATAGTAGGAATTGTTTTGTGCCTGTTGTTTCACGTATGGGATTCTTGGAGCCAGTATGACTTGGAACTTCCAATAGTCATGTTAGTTTACTTTACAGTTTACACTCTTGATTGATGGACTGGCAGAATTCAGTTGTGTTTAATTAAGAAATTGCCAAAATTATGTTTGTTTGTTTGCCTTTTGCTCACTATGATATCTTGAATTCTTGTGAAGAAAGAATGCATCAAGGTTCATCATTTAGTATTTGACTTCACTTCCTCTGTCAATTGAAACTTCAGACCTTGAATTGATAACTCATTTTTTCTTATGTACTATAAAAGCTTCTTCTTTTTCTATGAGCAAATGGTTGTGGTTCTGCAACAGAAAATGATCTTTTGCATTCTTATGCATTTTAAGGACATCTTTTGATTGATGTAGAGTATTATAGTAGAAGGTTAGAAGCCCTTGGAATCCACAACAAAGGGTGCTTTTTGAATTGTTAACAAATAGTTGTACTTTTGCACTACATCCTCTTAATTGGAAGTACGAGTTCAAAAATTAAAAGCTTTATTGATGGATGCCATGAATGCTAACAGTCTTATTTGATTGTTCGACATGATAAAAAATTGTTGAGAATGTTTTTTTTTTAATAAGCTGGTAGAAATTTTATTCAAGACGAAGGGAGATTGGCAGAAGAAACAAGGGGAAAGAATGTACAGAACGAGTAGCTACAGCTCAAGGCAAAAGCCAAGAGCTCAAAACTGCACAGCGAAAAAAGAAAAACCAGACAACCTCAAGCCAACAGGTTAATACACAAGTACCCACCTAGAGCAGATCACCCCCACCTATATAACCAAGCAGAAGATTGCACCATCTGAGCCGCCGAATACGGAAAGCTAGAATCCGTACAGAGAATCCAACGTTGCCAATGTCCAAATATTCGTTGAGAACATGCCTGTAGCACGGAGCAACTTGACGAAAGATTATTGCATTGCGTTGCAGCCATAACGACCAC
Organism: Viola odorata; assembly: GCA_963691705.1. Classification (NCBI taxonomy): domain Eukaryota; kingdom Viridiplantae; phylum Streptophyta; class Magnoliopsida; order Malpighiales; family Violaceae; genus Viola; species Viola odorata. Next base: position 22,923,764 of record OY829542.1, read on the forward strand.
AGAACAACTGCGAGGAGAGACTGCCACATCTCCTTCACAGGCTTCGCCCTCACAACCATAAGAGATGGCCACAATCCCCACACCTCCTCGACATTCCTAGGTCTTGCCCAGTAACAGCCCGCCCATAGGAAGATTTGTTCCCATATCAAGTCTGCAAAGGTGCAATGTAAAAATAGGTGGTGGATAGTTTCCTCTTGATCTAAGCAAAACAGGCATCTGTTATCTTCTTGCGATATGATGTGACAATGCCTAAGGTAATCACGAGTGGCGAGGCGACCTTGCATAGACAACCACAAGAAGAAACTGATGCGATGTGGCACTTTAACCTTCCAGCACGATTGAAGAGTAACATTGACGCCCCCTCCTAGCCAAAAGGATTCCAACCCCTCTCCATGATTTAATACTAAACTCCCCGGAATTATCTAGCTCCCATTTCACTTCCGTCTTACAGCTGGTGTCACGAGGCGAAGGAAGGCTGTCATGAAGGTTCCTCAAGGCATCAACCTCCCATTCAAAGAGGCCCCGACGCCAAACCCAATCCCAAATCCAAACGCCTCCCTCCCAATGTCCAAACTCTTTCACCAAACCCATACAGTTCCAGGATAAGGAGTACAACCTCGGATACCTAATGGCCAACGACACTTTGCTCACCCAAGTGTCCCACCAGAACCTCACATCCTCACCACTTCCTATATTAACACTTACGTGATTATGCCAGAAACCAAAGAGCAAAGATGTCCTCCCACAAGAGCGCATAATATCTGTCCAAATAGGAGACATCTGGTTCATATCTCTCAACCATAAATCGCCCGTAGCAGAAAACTTATTCTCCTTACGGATCAGATCCACCCATAGTTTCTGGTCTCCCTTTAAAACACCCCAAATCCATTTGAAGAGGAAAGCAATGTAACGAAAGTGAAGACATCCCAACCCCAAACTGCCTGCCCCCAACGAGCGAGTAACATTCTCCCATCTCACCTTCGCCATGCCCTTCGTATGCTCTCCCCCGGTCCATAGAAAGCGTCGCATAATTCATTCACAAGGATGAACAACCCCTTTAGGCATGAGGTAAATTGACATGTTGTAGACTGGGATACTGTTTAACACCGATTTTATGAGAGTCAACCTACCACCCACCGAAAGCAAGGTTCCTTTCCAAGTGGCAAGTCTCTTACGCAAGACTTGGATGATAAAATCCCAGCTAGAAATCCTCCGAGGGTTTAATCCTACATAAGAACCCAAGTATTTAAACGGAAGGCCCTCGTACTTACACCCATCTCTACGCGCGACCGTTTCTCCGGATTCTCTGTAAACATTTATACCCACAAGGGAGCTTTTATGGTAATTCACCTTCAGCCCCGAGAATGCATCAAACCACCTGAGAATCCCCCTAACACATTGGATTTCTTGTTCATCGTTATTCACAAATACTAATGTGTCATCCGAAAATTGCAGATGTTAGATATTCCAACTTGTCATTGGATTTCCAATACCCCTCAAGAAGCCCTGATGGACCGCCCTGTTAAATAATAGGTGGAGCCCTTCTGCTGCGATGTTGAAGAGGAAGGGTGACAACGAGCACCCCTGTCTCAGCCCACGACCTACCCCGAATTGTGCAGACGGCGCACCGTTAATTAAGACCGAGACCCTTGCCGTCGCAAGGCATTACTTGACCCACCCACGTCATTTCGAACTAAAGCCCATGAAGCCAAGAACATCATCTAAGTACCCCCAGTCGACAGAATCGTAAGCTTTCTCGAAGTCCAGTTTAAATAAATATCTTTGCCGCCGATTGACTTTTAGAAAGTGGATAATCTCGTTAGCTGTCATAACACAATCAAGGGTCTGCCGCCCCTTAATGAAGCCATGCTGCACGTCACTAACCACAGATGCCACCACCCTGCTCAAACGCTTCGCAAGGATTTTAGAGATAATTTTATAGTAGCTGCTAACTAGGCTTATCGGTCTATACTCTGAGAATCTCTTCGTCGGCCTCACCTTAGGAATTAGCGTGAGGAAGGAGGTATTAGTGCCTAAGGGAAATGCAGCAAAGATTTGTATATTTTATGAACTAATGACTGTTTAAAAGGTCATGTAGTTACTATTCCACCGAGTAAGCTCATGGGCTACAATTGGATTTAAGTTTAGAGAAACTGCTGGTAAAATGAATGAATGAGCATATTAAGGGCCAAATGTATACTGCAATTAGTCCTGATGAATTGGGTTGTGCTCTAGAATCTTTAGTAGCTTGATTTGTGTTCAGATGGTAAGCATACATGTGGATCTTCTAGTAGTTGGAAGGGGCTTTTCTAACTCACTAGTCTTTTGTAAAGTGAACTACTGCCTGATGATACGAAAGATACCACAGCAAGACGATCAAGTAGTAGTTTTTTCTCTAGAAAGATCTTACATTATATGAACAAATGGAAAAAACTCTTGTTGAGATGTAGGTTCCAACAATTATTTGGGAATCTTGAAAGGCTTTTGGGCAATAAATACCATGTTCTTGCATTGCTTGAAATTGTTTTTGACATATATCAATTCATTGTGTTGAAGAACTAGCATTTCCTAGATATTTTCAGGTATACTAAGTAAATTAATATTGAATTTGTGTTATCCGAAACTTTTAATACAATCAAATATAATTTTTTTTGTTATAAAAGTAAAGAAATAAAAAGATAATGAATGTACCAAGATGAATTAATTATTGTATTCATAATATTTCTTAAATTCATTTCATAAGATCGTGACATCTATATATAAATATATGATGCGAATAATCGTATCAAATTGATAGTGTGTATTTTATGCATATTTTTATCTCCTTTTCTAGTCCACTTTTGATCTTGATGCTACTGATTTGCGTCTGTTTCCATCCTTTTTGCAGATCTGGACTAGAGAAGAGAAAGATGAGGAAATATGTGCTTCTTGGATGGATTTCTGCTGAAACATCAAGAATCGAGGCCTAGCTGCTGATCGTCTAGGCCTAGCTGCTGAGCTTCTGCAGATGCTTACAATTCTGACGCACAAAAGAAAACTCCCGAAGAGGATCTCCAACGAATTCTGCCTTTCATTCCCGTGATCCTCCATTCAAATGGAAGATCTATTTCCATTTTATGTAATTCCCTTAGATTTAGGATTTCTCCTTTTTATATTTTCTATTTTTAGAATTTCCCTATAAGACTCTAGGATTTTAGGGTTTTTGGGGTATTTTTTCCCACCAGACTTTCTTTCACTTTCGGATGAGTTTTTCCTACTTCCGCCTCCGACGCCCCCATTCCCGCTTTGTAATAAACAGGAGCTTTAGCTCCGGCCGGTAATATTCAAAAGTTTTTATCATCCTCTCTTCCTTTTTAATTATGCAATTTAATTTCATTATTTGTTTTACTGTTAGCATGAGCGGCTAAGCTCTCCCTTCTTAGCAAAGGTAATTCGAAGGTTGCTTAGGATAGTTAAGAGGTCAAATCGGGCTTAATAAAACTTCATGTTTGTATTTGATTGCTTGCCATTATCTTGTCAATTTATCTAAGATTAATTAGAAACCTAATCAACTATTAATTAAACCTAGATAATTACAGTCGTCTTTGTAGTAATAGCTAATGTGAGGCTACAGAGTAGAGTAGATAACCAGTTCAGAGTCATCACGTTGAACTGGTCCAATCTGACTAGGGCAAGCAACCAATTAGGGTAGTCTCAAACGTACCGAGTGTCTCGCCTTAGGTGTGTCTTTCCTCTCCTTAATGGGCCTCTGAGTATTATCTTCATAAGCGTACTGATACGATCACACCTACGTCTACAAGACCCGAACGAACCCGAACTCGACCAATTATGAAGGCACGTTCTAAGATACCTCTTACCCTTCAAATGGGCTTGGAAGCCCATCAAAATGACAAGGAAATTCATCTATCTTAGAAGGAAGGAGAAGGAAGAGCTCATTAAGGGCATTATGGTCTCAAATGGCCTAATATGTAATAACTATAAGTAGTTCAATTCTTGCATATTTTCAATTTAGCTTTGATGATGAATATTGATTGAGAGAATTCTCCTTATTCATCCGGGGCTCAATATTGGTGTTTGCCTTGGTTTGGAAAGCCGTGGCTTAAGTCAATCGAAAACAAGAAGTTTCCATCTTTGTGTAATCGGTTATTACTTCGTATTTGTGAGCGATTGAGTGTATATTTGAGTGTTCATCTTTGGACGGTTTGTGTTTGTTGAATGTGAGAGTATTCTGCCCGTGTATTCAAGTATTCATCAAGCATATCTCAAGTGTTCAATTGATCGTTGTTCAAGCAATCATCTCTAATCTCCATCCGCATTCATCCGGGTATTATCTTGTATTTTGTGTGTTTATTCCTTGTATCATTTCCGCTGCGTGTCTCCATATTTCCTACTATTTCCTTATTGATTTGTGTCATAAACTCATTGAGCTAGATCCTCCATTCGTTACATACCATTCGGCCTTCACATCGGAGGTCGGATCGTATCAAGTGGTAGCGGAGCTTCTAGCGCTCCGAGTTTGTTTTTGTGTTCATTCCTGTCCAGTTTGTGTGAGTTGTACAGCTCAGAAAAATCTGAAATTTTGTACAAATAAACTTCAATCTGTTAGTGACAACTTTTGTTTTTGAGTCATCTGTAAATTCGGTAAAATTTCCATACTTTTTGACCGCCTAAGAAAAGTGTGCAGATTTTATCCGAGAAAATCTGTTCTTGTGTTGTGAGTCCATTTTCTATGTCTTCCAATAAGAATCGTATTTTTGTCCCTTCGTAAAAGTTGTAGGTCTATGTCTTAGCAACGTCTCTGTTAAATTTCGTGATGTAATATTGTCGTTTACTATTTTTAAGAGTCAAAATTTGAAAGTCTGTCAAGAACACTCTTTGTGTTCTTCGTGTGTTCATCTTGTTCTTGAGTCCTTTTGTCTTTAATCCGAATTTGTTTGAGTCTGATTCTAAAGATTGTTTTCCTTTTGTTTATTAATTTTGTATTCAAAATTAATAATTTTCCACCATCATTTGTCTCAACTTTCTAGTCAAAAGTCTCCACCTTTGTAAAAAACTTATCCCCCACACCCATTTTCTTTTGGCGCTCACCATGGGAAATAAGGTGGACACAATTTAATTCAATCCATTTTTCCTACATTGGCTGAGCACAAACTTTGTTTCCCATTTATTTTATTTTATTTCTTGCTTAGTCAAAAGTTTATTCCTTGTCTTCCACCATTCTTTGTCTATTAATTTTCTAGTCTAAAGTTTATTCCTTACACACTTTTGTTCTTGTCTACTCACTTTCTATTTAAATAATCCTGACCTACTCTCTTACACGTCCAGCCTTGGTCTAGCACACTTGGTCCTTCTTTTAGTTTGTTTAATAACCTCTCATTCCCTATTAAACAAACTAAAAGATAAACAACCACTCATCACACATTTATGCTCTTAAAAGTGAAGTTGAATGAGAATTCTAATGACATTTAAATCAAGAATACTCTCTTACAATACTTGAATATTAAACCTTCAATTATTCCTCTCATATTCTGAAAAATTGAAGACAAAAGTCTTAAACAAAAAAAAAAAAAAGAGAGAGAGAGAAAGGAGTCCTAAACTAAAGAGAGTACAAAAGGTCCTAAACACATGCACCTTTCAACTAGTTCTAAACAGAAAAACGTGAGGAAGTTCTAAAATATCTTTTGTGTGCTAGACTTGTTCTAAACATTCACTTAAGTCTTTTATCTTTGAGTTTTCAAGTCCTTTGTGTCAAGTCCTTAAGTCCTAAGTACATTTTCGTTTCTCTCTTCCAAGTCAAGTCAAGTCACCATTTTCCAGCACGTGTGTCCTTGAGTCTTGCTCTTTTTCTTGTGACTTCAGCCGAACTTCTGCTTCTTTCTTGGCTGTAACTTGTAGAGCTTTGTCTTAGGATTGTCCATAATTAATTTTGTGATTTAATTCAATCGTTTCCTATTTTTCGTATGTCATAGTCGAAAGTTACGCAAACTGCCCAGAATTTTCCAGCAAACTGTTTTGCGCAATCATCTTGTGAACCGTTTTTCATTACGTTTCCAGCTGAATTTCGCCTTTCGACCTGAATGAAAATTGTAGTCCTCAACCTCAAGTGTACCCATATTAAACTTTGTGACAAAATTCCAACGTTTGCTATTTTTAAAGGCCAATAGCCGAAATTTTTGGAAAACTGTCAGAAAAATTCCAGCAAACTGCCTTGGTGTTTCTAGCGTTCTTGATTGAGTCTTCATGATTGAACTTGAGATTGTTGGTTGATTGTTACGCAAGACACGGAATTGAATACAGAGGAGTTTGAGTGATTGTGTGAGTACAAATTTTGAGGGCTTAAACACGAGTGTAAACACGTGAGGGAGCGATTTATTTTAACTAACGTTTATACATATATATAGTTTGTTAATTTTGTAGGTACAATGACTTCACTAAATTCTTGTCAATCAAGCTATGGCCTAGGTCTCTTCGAACAAGACCTTGGCTATGGCTCCTCTACTAATAGCCGCACCAACTTTGATCCTTTTCAAGTAACAATTCCTACTTTTAGAGCATCTTTTGAACCGGCTGAATTTATCCAATGGGAATACCACGTTGTGAAGGCCATTGAATGTCATAATTTTTCTGAAGCACAGAAAATTGAGCTTGCTCAAATGACATTTGATGAGAATACCGAGATTTGGTGGTACCACATTTGTTGTGAAAGAGCAAGAAGAGAAGATCCAATTGCAACTTGGGCTGAAATGAGACATGTCATGAGAGCATGTTTTGTGTCATCATACTATCGAGAATTATTAGAAGACGAGTTGTCCTCCCTTCAACAAGAAATCAAAACCGTGATGGAATATTATCAAGAATTTGATGATTTACTCATCAAGACTTATCTTCAAGATAATGAGAGCATGATCATGGATTTGTTTCAAAGTGGATTAAATAAAGTGATTAGAAGACAGCTTGCCCTCTATGAGTTTACAAGCTTATCATCCATGATTCAATTTGCCTACGAAATTGAAATTCATGAGTGTTTGATGGAACAAAACAGTAGCTCATTCCAAGGCTACCCGAGTGACCAAAAATCTTCTTCTGCTACTGTTTTTGAGTCCAAATCAGAAGTGGTACAACATGCACAAGTCATTCAACAAAAACAACCCACACCACCTCAATCTTGTGACCCAAAGGTGACTGAAAAATTTAATTTGATTGAAAGGAGTGTGGCTGCAAATGCTACAGCATTGAGTGAAAAATGTGAGCTTGAAAATGAGAGAAAAGAGTGTGAGAGGAAAGAAAATGAAAGAATTGATGAGGAAAAGACACGGTATGAAAACAACAAGCATGCCAAAGAGAGTGTCATTGAAATTACAGAAATTTTGAGAGAAGAAAGTAAGGAAAAGAGGCGAACAAAAATTGTGAAAGCTATTGATCCAATGAGCGTGCCTTTGAGCAATAAGGATCAGTTAGCTAATCCTAACATTGATGATTCTTTTCCTACTGTTTGTGTGCCTCCCTTGCATAAAAATCGAAGGAAAGAAGATGGCTTCAAATCATCAATTTTAGGAGGCGTAGGAAGCAAAATTGCACAACAATGGTGTGAACAAAGGTATGCACCACTCTCTTCTCCAAGTGATGCAAGGTTAGAGCCTAAAACTATTCATAATTCTAATCCACATGATGTAAATTTAAAAGATTTTTATTTAGCATGTGAAAAGAAACCATTGTTGCATCTCATCAATTATAACTCTTTCTTGCTTAAATTGTCTAGAAGTCAAATCTGTTTTGTAAATGATAGTAGAATTAAAATTAGTTTTTCTGTGCTTACTAGGACAGTACCTAGCATGTTAGAAAATAATTTGGATGATTGTAGGGATACTGTGAATATTAGGAACTTGTTTCTTGCATTTGGCGAATTTATTCATAAGCGTGAACGAATAATTCCTTTTATTTTCTCACAATTGTTTTCAAGTTTGATTAAGTGTGTAGGTGAGAAGACGAATGCATCCTTGGTACCAAAATCAGGCGAACATATGTGCTTGAGCCGTGAGCACACATGTACAAATCTAACCAAAGAAGGCGTTGAGGCGAACGCTCAATTGGTTCCTAGACACGGCAAATTGTCACATATACTCCATTGGATTTGTTCCAATGTTTTTACTTTTTATTTACCTTTGGAGTATAAATATACAAATCTTTCATTTCAACTTACTAACTTAAATATTTTTGTGGTAGGAAATGAAGGATTTAAAGCTAAGGATTCGTGGGCGAATCCTTTCGATGGGAAATGTGATGATACGATCATGGATCCCTTTGACATCAAAGAGCATGACACGATGCCAAGAGGATCGGTCACAAATAGCAAGGCATTGGTAGGCGAGGCCCGCGCCAATCGAAGACCCATTCCTAAGCCTCCCGACTGTTGCGCCAACTCTAGGCCACCCGCGTGGCCTAGCTTTCATCCCCCGCGCGCACCTTTCTTAATACTCCATAGAACTAATTATTATGCTTTTAATTCTTTGAAATCTTTGGAGTATGAATTTACCAATCACTCATTTCACATTACTAACTTAAGTCTTTATGTGACAGGGAACGAGGAAATTGAAGCTATGGATTCGAGGACGAATCCTTTCGAAGGGAAAGGTGATGATACGATCGCACCTACGTCTACAAGACCCGAACGAACCCGAACTCGACCAATTATGAAGGCACGTTCTAAGATACCTCTTACCCTTCAAATGGGCTTGGAAGCCCATCAAAATGACAAGGAAATTCATCTATCTTAGAAGGAAGGAGAAGGAAGAGCTCATTAAGGGCATTATGGTCTCAAATGGCCTAATATGTAATAACTATAAGTAGTTCAATTCTTGCATATTTTCAATTTAGCTTTGATGATGAATATTGATTGAGAGAATTCTCCTTATTCATCCGGGGCTCAATATTGGTGTTTGCCTTGGTTTGGAAAGCCGTGGCTTAAGTCAATCGAAAACAAGAAGTTTCCATCTTTGTGTAATCGGTTATTACTTCGTATTTGTGAGCGATTGAGTGTATATTTGAGTGTTCATCTTTGGACGGTTTGTGTTTGTTGAATGTGAGAGTATTCTGCCCGTGTATTCAAGTATTCATCAAGCATATCTCAAGTGTTCAATTGATCGTTGTTCAAGCAATCATCTCTAATCTCCATCCGCATTCATCCGGGTATTATCTTGTATTTTGTGTGTTTATTCCTTGTATCATTTCCGCTGCGTGTCTCCATATTTCCTACTATTTCCTTATTGATTTGTGTCATAAACTCATTGAGCTAGATCCTCCATTCGTTACATACCATTCGGCCTTCACATCGGAGGTCGGATCGTATCACGTACCTTGGAGAGCGACAGAGTGTCAAGGTTATCCCATAAACATACCTTGGGGTAGCTTCTCGTACGAAGGAAAGCATGAGACCTAAACGTATCTGGCCTCTATATCACGCCTATAAACCAAGAGTGGAATACCACTGTGATAACATTCGGCCTTGATTGGAAGGATTGAAGCCGAGTTGTTCTTGAAGCCTTCGGATCTAGTCTCCTTTAGGAGATTGATGAACTCTTGAGGACAGATTGAGTGCGGAATATTTGGATGTTTAGGGAGTAATAAGGCAGCGGATTTAGATAGAGGAAAGGTAGCAAGGAATTTATAGAAAATAATATATTAACTTGCAAGCAAACGTTTACAAGGATCATCAACCGAAACCTTCCCTTAATTGATCAAGTAATGATCAAGCCGAAAGGTGTTAATTGATTGAAATAAAACTGGTTTTAAGAACCCTAAGGCAAAGCCAACTACTTGGTCTTAGATGTGGATATACTCACTTAAAATCAAAGACAGGGTATAAAAGAGGCTAAGCCCTTCTATTTATACCTTGAGAATTATTACATGGAAAACCCTACACTACCCTTCACTTAAGACCCTAGCCGCGGGCTTGGCTTAGCCTTGGAGAACGTATGGCCCAAGGCGCTCGTTAGGGCTGGTGCACGGCCTCGCGCAGAGTTCCTCATGGGGTGCAAGGGTTTAGCGCGGCCTCGCGCGTACTTCTTCATAGTTGGCTCGACCATCCCGTGAAGCCTTGTCGTAGATACGAGTTAGAGCCCTCGAGCTCGTATCATCCTCCCCCCTTTCCAAGAGATTCGTCCTCGAATCTGCACGCTCAATTCCTTTGCGAACTTGTCCCAAAGTACCTACAAGGGATAGACACGGCTTAGCAACATGGCAAAGAGGTGGGAAACAACGAAAAGGTAAAGCCAAATGAGGGAGAGAATATGAGTCAAAATGTAGGTGTTATTCTCCTATGGGCGAAACGAGTCCTCTTGGATGGTATGAAATGCTTGCGTTCGCCTTGGCAGCCGCTTAGAAGTTAGCAAAATAGAGGAAACCAACCTAGAGTAAAACATGTTAGTGTAAGTGAAATCAAGGAAAGGATCCTTAACTCCAGCCAAGTGGCACGGGTTAGGGATCGCGCTAGCCATTCTCACCGCTCCCCTCATGGCACATAGGATAGATTTTCTCTTTGCCCCCGGCTCACCTTTTTCATTCTTGAGTTTATCACTCACCATGTTCTCTCCTCTCGGAGCATGCTCAATTTTTTCATGCCCGTTCTTTTTTTTACTCTCATAGCTTACCTTTTTCACTCCCCTCGGCACATGCTCAATATTTTCATGGCTGGTCTTTTCCTCACTCTCACAACGCACGTTTTTCTCTCCACACCACTCAATCTGATTTTCTAAAATAGTAGGGAGTGCAAGGGCAGCGCAAGCCTTAGACAACTTGGCTTGGTCCTCGCGGACTTGCGATGGAGGCAAGGGTGGGATGAGGAACTTGCTGCCCAAGTGTTCCAACTTGTATGTGTTGAGGAATCCATTGTGGACAACCCTCTTGTCAAACTGCCACGGTCGCCCAAGAAGTAGGTGGCTGGAATTCATTGGCGCCACATTACACATGCGTTCATCCTTATATGCGACAATGGAGAAAGAAATAGTCACTTGTTTAGTCACGCCGATGGCGCTTCCCTCATTGAACCAATTCAGCACATAAGGGTGAGGGTGCTGAATGGTGGACAACCCCAATGAGTGGACAAGAAGCTCGCTTGCCATATCAGCACAACTCCCATTGTCCACAAGAATGGAGATCACTAATTCATGCGTTAGGCCCCGGGTGAGAAAAAGATTGTCCCGTTGTTCAAGAGTAGCCGCTTGGACCTTGGCATGGATAGTCAAATTGCGCCTAACCATTAAACACTTGGGTACCTCTACCCGAGCGTACCCCTCATCCTTTTCCTCCTCCAAATCAACTTTACCCACGGTAACCATCCCTTGGCTAGCCTCGGATTCCTCATCATCGCTCATTATTTCCCCACTCTCACGGATGATCATCACCCTCATGTTAGGGCATTCTGCCCTCATGTTCCCTTTTCCCCACATTTAAAGCATGTGATGTTCCTCGAAGGGGTTCTAGTGTTAGGGTCGGTGTTTTGTGTTTGTTTGGGAGCCAAAGCCGCTGACGGGTTGCTATTTTGGTATGTGTTTGGCTTGGGTTGTGTGGGCTCTTGGCTGACTTTAGGAGGTACTGAAGTAGTGTTCCAAGTAGGCTTATAATAGGTAGAAGGAGTGAAAGGAGTTTTGGGTTTAGTGCTTACTTGGCGTTCGATTTTGAGGGCAAGATAGAGCATGTCCTCCAAGGAGTCATAGGAATGAAAATCCAGCTGATACGAGATCTCCTTGTGTAGCCCTCCCAAAAATCGAGCCATGGTGGCCTCATCACTCTTGTGCACATCCGCACGCATCAAACAAGTGAGCATTTCGTGGTAGAACTCACTCACTCCGCGGGAACCTTGTGTCAATCTTTGAAGGCGCTTGTGGAGGTCGCGGTGATAATACGAAGGCACAAACCAGAGCCTCATCTCATATTTCAACTCCTCCCAAATCTCCACCGAGGGCAGCCTCTCAAGTTGGCGATTCACGATGAGCCTATCTGTTACTACCCGAATTTTGACTTACGTCATAACTTTTTCATTTTTATTGCTTGTCACGCTAATAGCCCGCTTACGTCAAATTTCAATCGATTTTTGATCATGGACTATTTGTTTTAATATTTCACGTTATTTCACGTCTTTTTAGTTTTTTCGTATTTTTCTCGTATTTTCGATTTTCGTCACACATTTACGTATTTTTATGTTTACCGCATTTAATAGCTCACCTAGGTCAAATTTCTGTCGATTCTTGGCCCTAGGCTAGTTTGTTTAATATTCCGTGTCATTTCATGCTTTCTAATTTTTTTTCGTATTTTCGACTGTCTTTACGCGAACTTCTTTCGGTCCCGAGTAAGTTTCCTCGGACCGTGGGTCAAACGCGTTATTTCTTTAATTAATAATTACCTACTATTTTTCTCTTCCACGCCAACTCGTTTGGTTTCGTTCAATTTTTGTCGTAAGGACATTTATTTTACGTCCGAACTTTTGACATTTTCAAAAGAGGAAATAAACACGTTAAATCGAGTTTCACATTTATTCACTGTATACTAGTTTTCGTATCTTATTTTTCTACACACCGTGTTTCTCTCGGTTCGGATTTATTTTCATTTTCGAGCGATTTCGCTCGTACCAAAAAGATCCCGTTCGTACCCAAAAATGGGATAAACTCTACATAAATGCCATTTAATTCATCCTTACCCTCCAACTCGACGCCAACTCATTTAGATCACCACAACCTCCCATCAGATCATCCTTGGCCACATACCAACCTAGCTAGCTCACTATTCCGGCCAAAAGATCATCATCACTTTCTCCTTTTCTTCCCGTCGGTTTGCAACCACATGTGCAAACCGACTCCAATTTTTTCTTTCCCCTATAAATAGCAATATCCAAGCAAGGCATCAAGGGCACCAAATTTACTCTCACTCTCAATTTCTTGCACTACCTTCTTGGTTAAGATCTCCCGGCGAGGTAAGCTTTCTCTCTAACTTTTCTTTAATTTTCGTTTATATCCTTGTTGCATGAATAAATTGCTAAAACTTGCCTTACATGCTTAGTTTTCATGCCAATTTCATTTCCCTTGCTTCAATTTGATTGTAGGATGTCTTGACTAATTAATAGCCATATATGAATGCTAAATAGCTTATTTTTCACTTGTTAAAAACACCACTGTTTTGGTTTAAAATTCTTGCTGTGATTAATGGTTTGAGTTACTGGAGAGTTGAGTGAGTTTTTGGGTCTGTTTTGAGGGGGGTTTGGTGGCCAAAGTTCCCTTCCTTGTCGCCGGCAGTGGCACCGACGACGTGAAGAAAGGAAGAAGAAGGTAAGACTAGGCGGGAAAAAGAAAGAAAGGTGATGGGCTTGGCCCATTTGTTTTAATTAAAAAGCTTGGGCTTGGCTTCCCATTTTTTCATGTCAAAAAATCGGATGGGCCCGACCCATTTAATTTCCATATGCTTAACTTGTTTATTTAATTTTTTTTGCAAATGCTCACATGCTTCTTGTGCGATAAATTGATTATTTGATTTTCGTATTTTTAAATATCGTATGCAATTGTTCACATGTTCACATGTGATAGATTGTCCGCTTTGTTTTCGTGTTTAATTATTGTATGTTTCACATGACGATTTTCTTTGTTTATGTCATGTTTAATTATCGTAAAAAATATTCGTATGCTTGCATGTTATGAATAATTTGTTTAGTGTTTGCCATGCTTTATTTAATTAAATGCTTGCATGTTATAAATGATTTGTTTAGTGTATGTCATGTTTCATTTAATCAATTAAATAAATGTTTGTGTGCGTTTTCATTAATTATTATTATTTTTGAAACATCGCTAACACTCTCACTTTGCAAGGTAGATCAAGATCACGCAACGCAAGTACGCCCCTTCTAAGTCTCTTTTATTTATTCAATATTTTCCGCAAATATTACTTATATGCATGTTATTTAGAAATGTTAAAACTCATATCATAATCGTATGCATGAATTGTGGGAAAATAAAATCAACGCACATGTTTACGTGTTTAAATCACTCACTTTTATGCCATGAAATTAATTGCTACACATTGATATATGAGCATGGTGGCTGCGATCCCACACGGCTATGTGCATTCATTAAATCGGTATTATGCTAGTCCTTTCTATGATAGGATCACGTAGTAATTAATTAATCATGCATGTCCCGATGATAGAAAGGGAGAAACGTCCGCTCTAGCATACGAAAAAAAACGGTAACCCCGTCCTTCGGTCCCAATTGGAAATAACAATGTCCCGACGAAAAATGCTAAGATGTAACGTCACCTTTGAGGGCCCACATCGTTTGTAAAAAATGTTTAAATAATCGGAAAGTGGCCCAATTTTCGTAACAGGATTTTGGTTGACACTCTACGATCGTTTACCCTGTAAATGATTGGAAAGTGGCCCGATTCCGTGCGCGGGATTGGTTGACATGCTGCGATTATTCATTCATTTTCGTGTTAAAAATTAAACATAGTAAACACCTTCCCACTTTATAACCGGTAAGATTTTTAAAGGATGTGACTCGGGTGCCTAACACCTTCCCGAGTCCATAATACGACCTCGAACCTTCGTTCTTTGGCTTAGACCCAAGCCTTAGTTTTTTTATTTTTATGCCATGACATTAGGTTCCCTAAACCTAGAAAATAAATAGGGTGGCGACTTCATTTGCATTATGCGAGGCATCCATCTATGCTCCGCATCCGTCTCGAACCTATACTCGTTTTCAAAGAAAAAGGGGGTGCGACACTATCCCACCAATGGATGGTGACTCAAGAAGACAGATGGAGCTCCGCTACCACTTGATAACATTCGGCCTTGATTGGAAGGATTGAAACTGAGTTGTTCTTGGAGCCTTCGGATCTAGTCTCCTTTAGGAGATTGATGAACTCTTGAGGACGGATTGAGTGCGGAATATTTGGATGTTTAGGGAGTAATAAGGCAGCGGATTTAGATGGAGGAAAGGTAGCAAGGAATTTATAGAAAACAATATATTAACTTGCAAGCAAACGTTTACAAGGATCATCAACCGAAACCTTCCCTTAATTGATCAAGTAATGATTAAGCCGAAAGGTGTTAATTGATTGAAATAAAATTGGTTTTAAGAACCCTAAGACAAAGCCAACTACTTGGTCTTAGATGGAGATATACTCACTTAAAATCAAAGACAAGGTATAAAAGAGGCTAAGCCCTTCTATTTATACCTTGGGAATTATTACATGGAAAACCCTACACTACCCTTCACTTAAGACCCTAGCCGTGGGCTTGGCTTGGTCTTGGAGAGCTAACGCATGGGCCAAGGCGGGCGTTAGGGCTGGCGCACGGCCTCGTGCGGAGTTCCTCATGGGGTGTGAGGGTTTGGCGCGACCTCACGCGTACTTCTTCATGGTTGGCTCAGCCATCCCGTGAAGCCTTGTCGCGGATACGAGTTAGAGCCCTCGAGCTCGTATCACACTGCACCAATGACTGACTAGGCCTAGATGCAACCAGAGATGAACTTTTGCTAGGAACCTTTCCTATCTGATTCTATATCTTTATTTACTCTACTTTATTTAGTTTTAGTTAATCAACAATTCTCTCAAAATCCCCCTTGTGTTACTGTTTCAGTTTGTTTGTCTCTGTCATACATTAAAGTGAGCGTCTACCCTTAGTCCCTATGTTCGAGCCTATTACCACTATACGCAATTTTATTGTACATTTGACAACAAATTTTATTATTATTTTTGACAGCTTCGACAATCGATTCACAAATACTTAGTAACTTAAGAGTTACTTATGTTACTTTCTTTAAAGCAACAAATATAAACATCCATAGCATTCATGTGTCATACATTTATAACACTCCCCCTTGGATGTTTATTTTAAAACACACGCCTCGTTAAAACCTTACAAGGAAAATCCGATGGGACAAAAACCTAATGAAGGAAAAAGAGTACACAATGTTTATAAAAATACTTATATAAGCTGCATCGTTAAACCTTACTAAGGAAAAAAAGTACAACAAGTATTCTACTCCCCCTCATGGAGGTATCACTTGAATATCTTTTAGTCAATGCATTCCAATACCACGTACTAGCTTCTCAAATATTGCAGTTGGTAAAAAAATTGTGAACAAGTCTGCCAAATTGTTACTTGAACGAACTTGTTGGATATCAATCTCACATTTCTTTTGAATGTCATGAGTAAAGAAGAATTTTGGTGAGATGTGTTTCGTTCTATCACCTTTAAGGTAACCTTCCTTCAATTGAGATATACATGCAGTATTATTTTTATATAACACAGTTAGGGGTGTCAAAACGGGTCTGCGAGCCGGACCCGACCCAGACCCGATACACCCGGGTTGGGACCGGACCCAGTCCCGACAAAAAACGGGACCAATTTCTAGTCCCGGTCCCGGCCTGGCTAAATTGTCCAAGTCCGGGACCAGACCCATACCCGACTTTTTTTTTCCAACTATTTACTTTGTTAAAATTACCCTTCTTCATCGTCATCATCGTCATTTCCACTGATTTTCAATCCCAACACCATCCACCATGCCATTCCCATTCCCCACATCATCATCATCCAAAAAACCCACTTTCCTCTCCTTCTCCCTCATCTCCTTCTTCCTCTTCCTCTCCCTCTCCTGGATGTACATCTTCTTCAAATCTAACAAGCTCGTTCCATCACAGACACAACAATTCCTTCTCAAATCCCAATACTAAACCAAATTTGTCCATCCCACTCTCCTCTTTCCAAATCTAACTTAATTTAGGGTCCAATGATGGGTTAAGCAGTAATATGATGGAATCTAAGTTTATAGATACATATTTTTATTTTTTATTTATTTTTTGATGGTTGGGTTATTTGTTAAAGTGGGTTTTCCTTGTTATGTTGAATGTAGATGGAGCAGAAGTTGAGGATGGTTGCTCTGGTCAGTCTGGTGTGGTGGCCGGATCTGTTCTGGAAAATTGAGTTTTTTTTTTATTATTTTTGGCCGGGTCTCGAGTCAGACCCGGATAGACCCGGGCCCGACCTGGCTGGACCCGGTAACACTTGGGTCGGGACCAGACCCGATCTCGACCCAAAATGGGATCAAAAATTGGTCACAGACCCGGCCCGAAACCCCAGGTCTGGGACGGGTCTGCGGGTCTCGGGTCTGGTTGACAGGCCTAAACACAGTTGGAACTTTTTCTGTTGATGTCAATTCACATATCTTCAAGATATGTTGAGTCAATGACCTTAGCCAAATACATTTTCTACTTGCCTCATGCACTGTAATTAATTTTGCATGATTCGAGGAAGTGACCATCAATGTTTTTTTGGTTGAACGCCATAATATGACTCCACATGTGAACAAATAACCTGTTTGGGATCGAAAGAAAGTGAAAGTGAAAAATAGAAGAAATAGACAAAAAGAGTAAGATAATATAAAAATGATAGAAAAATTGATAGTAAAATGAACAACGAAAATGAGAGAATAAATGGCAGGAAGTGATTCACGCAATATTGTGAGTATTAATTTATTTTAACTAGAAAAAATATATATTACTGTGAAAGTTAAGCTAAAAAATATAAAAATAAAAATAGTTATATAAATTGACAGTGTTGTAAGAACTAGACTGAGCTACAAATGATTATTAACATCTAGAGGGCTACATATTTATTTTTTCTAATTGAGGTGATTGAATTTTTTTTGATATATAACTAAGTTATGTGTATAATAAATAATAAATAAAAGAGAAAGAGAGAGATGAGAAAAAAATTCACTCAATTTATTTAATTGATCAAATAATTTATTTTACCTAACTATAAAAAATAAAAATTCAGTAATTATAGTATTGACAATAAAATTTAATTTGATTCTTAAACTCACTCAACCCATTTTATAAATCAAAATATAATAAAATAAAAAATAAAAATTGTAATTATCTGCGCGAAGCACCAGTATCTTGCAATGAAAATAAACTTAAATCATGAACTAAATAGTGTATCATTGTAGTGATGCCACATTAGTTACCAATTTGACCAATAAGATCATGCCACCCCAGCGATTGTATAATTAAAAAATTTATAACATTAAAACATGAGTTAGAATGTAATAGCTAAAAAAAAAATACAAACAAAAATAGCAATCGAGAAAATAGGAAAACAAAGAAATTGAACATAAGAGAAAATAATAATATAATTCAAAATATTTGAAAAATATATATATCTACTAAAGTCACGCTACAAGAAAATTTTGTAACAAAAAAAACACATATTTGCGACGAAAAAGATTTCGTAGTAAATTTTGACATTTTTGTTGGAAAACAAAAAATGAAAAACAAATGCGCAAAGCAATATTTTCTAATGAATTTTGGATGTTTTTTGACCAAAAATTCTGCCAATTTTTTGCCCGGAGAATAATGATGTTCAAAGAGTTAGATAATTAACTTTTTTTAAATGAGGTAATTGAATTATTTTAATATAAATTAGCTACATATTTCTCAAAAAAATATATAACTTATCTATATATATAAATAATAGGTAAAAGAAAAAAATGAAAAGAAATAGAAGAAAAATAAAAAATAAAAATGAAAAGAGAAAATGATAAAAATAAATGAACAATTAACATGGGGAAAATAAATGGAGGGAAGAGGCTTGCACTATATTTTGAAACAATCTACGTGAATGAGTAAAAAATATATATTACTACTAAAGTTTAATACATTTGATGTTTGTTTATCGAAAGACATTTTTCTCATTTTCTCACCAAGCCTAGTTTGCAATTGTGTTTGATACATTTGAAGGGTTGAATTGTGAGAATGTCCATCCTTGATGCATGTTTCGAGTTTGGGGGGAAAAAATCGCGTTGGGAAAGTCACTTGAATTAGTTTGTTGTTGGAAGATAGAGAGAATATCCGGAAACATCAAAGAAAGATTGAGAAATTCAATATAAGAAGACAAAAAAGTTTTTCTTCGTTCACTTTCTTAATTTGTATAATTAAATATTTTATAAATAAAGAACCTCAATTAGTTTCTATAATGAGAACTTATTCAATTAGGGGAACGCGTTATTTTACTCTTTAAATATTTATAATTATATGTATTAGTTTTCATTTGTTAGTATGCATTTTTATAACGTGGTATTATCGTATTGGTCGAGTTGGTAGTTGATGTGCCATCACCAGCTTCACTTGATGACATGTCATCATCATAATAAAACACTATCACTTGAAAAATAATAATATAATTGATCGTCTGTCGACAGCGTAAAAAATAAATGTATGAATGAATGTGAAATATGGGGGAAATTACAACTTACTCTACCCACAATGGGTTTGTAGATAGCGGTAAGAGGATCGTTCACAGAGACCTCTAGGGAATTTTAGTTCTTGATTGAGTTCCTCGTCATTGGAATTGGTTGGTTAGTTCTGAAACTAAAACAAAAGAATAACAATTTAAACAGTTAAAATAATCTTGGTCAAGGGATTGGCCAAGCCAAAATATCTTGGTGGAAAATCAAAAGCAAGAATTCCGGGCACTTATGAGAGTTGTGTTCTTATGCTATGATCATTGGTTCAATGTTGTTCATCTTCATCTCCAGCACCTAACTCAAGTTTACCCTCGGTTGTCAGTCGAGTCTGATTTATATTATTTGTTTAACTGCAACTTCCAAGCTAAAATCTGAGTCGTCAATTCTAAACTTTAACATGGAAGTAATTTGTTAAACCATCAAATAAATAATTACAGAGATAAATATTATTAGGAATATTTAGACCTCATGATGCATAAAAAACTTAGCTCAATCAGCCCTTACCAAGAATGTTGATGTTTTAGCCGGACATAATCTTGGAAAAAAATAGAATTTTATTTAACATAAAATGGAAATAAATTTGTAAATTCCCAGTTGGAAAATTACAGAACAATTGTCTAAGGGTCTGTTTGGCGTTCCGGTTCTAGTCCGAAAAGTGATGTGGAAAAAGTGTTGTGACAAAAGTACTTCTGGAAAAGCTAGTATGTTGTTTGGTAAACATTTCTTAAAAGTGCTGTGGGAAACGAGAAGTTGTTTTTGGTGTTTGGTAAAACTATAAAAATGAAATAGTTGGAGTATAAAACCCATTTTTTAAAAATTAATAAAAATAGAAAAAGTGGATCTAGAATTACATATCTTGAGATGGAGATTTTATTGTGGTAGTTTTTAATTTATTTTGTTCTATTATATAAAGTAAAAAAATGAAATTAAAATGAAAAAAAAAATCAGAGAGAGGGGGCAAAAGCAGCACGCTGCTTTTGCCACTGGAGGAAATTTCTCCAGTGAGGAAAGCCAAGCACTTTGCCTAAACAAACCCAACCCAACCCAACCCTTAACACCAAACACCTTTCACCAGCTTTTGGAACCCAACCCAACCCAACCCTTAACCCCAAACACTATGTAAGTGAAAAGAAAGAAGAAGGGAGTCGAGAGTCCCCACTTTCCTAAGAGTCCTGCTGCAGCTTAAAACATGCTGCCCCAAATCCTATCTCCTCTCCAACTCTTTCAAAATTAAAACTAATTATTACAAATTCAAATTGTTCAAATTCAAAACTAAATAAAATATTCGATTGTTTTGTTTGTTCAAAAGAAGGAGATCTGTATCAGGATCCTTGAGTCTGATCTGCGCACGACTCATCCTTCCAGTCTGTCATCCAGTTGTCGATGCAATTTGCAACTCAACTTCGTGACTCCATGCTCAGCACGTTTCTAGCTTGGCAGTCTTGGCCAAGCCTGCGGCCAAAACTGCTCGTTTGTCTGGTACAAGCTCCAAAGCTAGCATGTTCTCCATTTTTTTCTGCCTCCAAGAAGATCTGCACAAGTAAGGGAAATTGATAGAGTTTAAATAATTTTACCATCCAATTTGCCAGAATTTAGGTGGTAAAAATATATGATATTAATGGTCAATCAATAATTCACAATATTTGAGAAAAATATATATTACTACTAAAGTCATGTTGTAAGAAAAATTTATAACACAAAAATAGAAACACATATGTGTGACGGAAAATATTTCAGTCATAAAATTTGACATTTTTCTATGGAATTTATGTTCGAAAACGAAAAATGGAAAAAGAAAATTCCAAAACAATATTTTATAATGAATTTTGGATGTTTTTTGACTGAAAATTCTATTTTTTTTCTTGCGGAGAATAATAACATTGAAAAAGCTAAATAATTAATTTTTTTAAATGGGGTAATTGAATTTTTTTAATATAAATTATTTACATATTTCACACAAAAAATATAACTTATCTATATATATAAATAATAGGTAAAAGAAAAAGAACAAGCAATAAAGTAAAGAAATAGAAGAAAAATAAAAAAAGAGAAATAAGAAGATGATAAAATGATAAAAATAAATGAACAATTAACATGTGAAAAATAAATGGAGGAAAGAGGCTTGCACTACATTTTGAACACTCTACCTAAACGAGTAAAAAATATATATATTTCTATTCTATATATATATCACTATTAAAGTTGAATATATATCACTATTAAATGTATAAATGTATTCAACTTTAATAGTGATATATATATAAAGTTATTAAAGTTGCTTCGAAAGACATTTTTCTCATTTTCTCACAAAGCCCAGCTTGCAATTGTGTTTTGATACATTTGAAGGGTTGAATTGTGAGAATTATCCAGCCTTGATGTACAATTCGAGTTTGAAAAAAATTATATTGGGAGAGTCACTTAAATTAATCTACTGTCAGAAGATGATACAGTCTCGGTTTCACTTGAGATGATGAATCCGTGACTTGGAGATGGAACGGACCTAGTCCTCTTTGAGAGGTCGGGTGATGACTTGAAATGGGTAATCCTTGATGAGGATGATGGACAAAATGGAGTATAGAAGCAAAGGAAATAGATGGATGAAAGGTAAAAGTGTATTGATGAAATAACTAAATAGGAACTTTCAATTACAAGTGATTGAAAGGATGTCAAATTTACAAACCCGACTCTTTCATTATCTAATCATGAAACTTACTTGGATTTGCATAAATGATAGTGTTTGTTGGTTCTAAGAACCCTAAATTAACTAGCCCTAAAATTGGTCTAAGAAGGAGAATACTCACAAATTCAAAGACAAGGCATAAAAGAGACTAAGTCCTTCAATTTATACCTTGAGCTTATTACAAAGAAAACTCCTAAATTACCCTTGGACAAAGGACCTTGGACGTCAAGCTTGGAGATGGGCCTTGAGGCCAAGTGTTGGCTTGCGCAAGTCTTGGAGAGCATGGGTTGCACACTCCTTAGCATGAGCGTTGCTTGTGCTGTCATGGACCGCGCCCTCCTTGCTTGGCCAAGGTCGAGGCCTTTCTCCGTAGGCTGCGTGAGCTCGGTAGATGTCACGCGGAGAATGGTCATGGTTTGCGAGGGTTAGCGCGAGGTCCTTCATGCTTTGGTCGGCAAACCCATGAGAGAGTGCGCCAAGTGTTGCCTTCGCCCATTTGCAAGGAATGATGATTCCCATGCTCGTATCAGAAGATAGAGAGGATATCCAGAAATATCGGAGAAAAATTGAGAAATTCAATATAAGAAGAAGAAAAAAATCTTCATTCACTTTCTTAATTTGTATAATTAAATATTTTGTAAAATAAGGAACCTCAACTAGATGCGATAATGAGAACTTATTCAATTAGGAGAATGTATTATTTTAATTTTTACTCTTTAAATATTTATAATTATATGTATTAATTTTCATTTGTTAGTATGTATTTCTATGACGTGGTATCATTGTATTGGTAGAATTGGTAGTTGATGTTAGTCATTTTACTCATTTTAGTGTTAGTCATTTTACTAAAACTATTAAAGTCAAACACTTTTACAATTTTTACAAACAACGCAATGCACAACAACGACCTAACCGTGAAGCAAAAAAGAGAATAACATTAAAAAAAATGTCACGTGGCATCGTATATATTTAAAAAAAAATAAAACTCAATTTGAAATCAGAGACTTAATTGAGCGAATCCGAACAAACACAAAGACAAATAAAATATTTCGTTAATACAAGATGTTATTTGGAATTTTTTTACAACCGTAGGGTGGTAAAAGTTGTAGTTTGGCTAAAAATATATTACCACTTAAGCCATGCTACAAGAACAATTTGAATTTAAAACAATAAATAAATAAAAGGTCATACATATGTTTACTCATGTATAAAGGATTAGGTAATTATTTTTTTTATAGTTGAAGAAATTAAATATTTTCTAATGTAATTCAATTATGTTTATAATAATAGGTAAAAGATGAAGTGGAAGCAAAGAATTAAGGAACTAGTTTTTAAAAGAAAATGTCACACATACGCTTAGTGATATTTAAAGGGCTATGTACTTTTTTTTTGTGAAAAATATAGGTAATTATTTTTTTAATAATTGAAGTAATTATATATTTTTAAATGTACCTTCATTTTATAAATAATATAATAGGTAAAAAATATAAAGTGAAAGTGGATATTTAAGTAACTAGAAACACAAATAAGAAAGGCGAAAAAGTTAGAATAATGTAATAATAAATGAACAATGAAGATGAGAAAAATTAATGAAGGGAAGTTATTTGTACTATATGGTCGAAAATATTTTGATTTAATAGGAAAACTATATATTCACTACTAAAGTCATGCTGGCAAGAAACATTTGGGGGAAATTGTTATGTAAATGGATATTGGTGTTGAAAGAGTTAAATAGTTAAATTTTAAATAAGGTAATTGAATAATTTTAATTTAACTCATCTATATGTATAAATAATAAGTGAAAGAAAAGAAAAAAGTGAATAAGGAAGGAGATAAAAGAAGAAAAAAGGCATGATAAAATGAGAAAATAAATTAAATATAAACAAAGAGAAATAAATAGAAGGTATTGCACTAGCAATAGAAATAATTTAATTTAATAAGTTAAAAATTTATATTACTACTAAATTTTTATTGCAAGAATAATGTGTAAAAGATTGTTAAATAAAATTTCAAATGATATTTAAAAGAGCTAGATAACTAATTTATTTAAAATGAATGATCAAATTTTTGTTAATATAACTTAGTTTTATGTATACATAACTTGTAAAAGAGAAACATTAAGTGAGTAGTCTACCAAACTCACATGGTAAGATCAATTTTAGTATGAATGTAGTTAGAGTACGAATGACTACAATTTAAAGATTTATAACACTAAAACATGAGGTATGATGAGTTACAATGTAAAAAGTTCAATTAGAAATTAATAAAAAAAGAAAGAAAAAAAGAAAAAAAAGAAAAAAAAGAAAAAAATTAAAAATATGGGAGAAAAATATACATTACTTTTAAAGTCGTGATGCAAGAACAACTTTTATTTAAACCACGTGACTTTAGTACATTGTTTTCTTGAATAATGTGAGTATTTTATACCACTTTTAGTCATTTTATAACTTTATACCACTTTTAGTCATTTTATAACTTTATAACACTTTAAAAAATATTAAAGTCAAACACTTTAAAAACCCTTACAAACAACGCAATGCACAACAATGCACCAACCGTAAAGCCAAAAAAGAGAATAATATTAAAAAAAAGTCATGTGGCATAATATATATTTTCTTAAAAAAATTTCAATTTGAAATCAAAGGCTTAATTGAGCGAATTCAAACAAACACCAGAGAAAAAAAATGATTTCGTTAATGTGGGGGTGCTGTTTGGGAACTTTTTACAAAACAAGGTGGTAAAATGTAGTTTAGTCAAATATATATTTCTACTTAAGCCATGTGACAAGAACAATTTGAAAATTTTTAATAAAAAAAATAAAGTGTCATACATATGTTTAGTCGTATTTAAAGGGTTAGATTTTTTTTTTGATAGTTGAAGAAATTAAATATTTTTTAAAGTAGCTTAATTATGTCTATAATAATAGGTCAAAGATAAAGTAAGTGAAGAATTAAAGAACTAGAAAAGTAATAAAAATGTGAAAATGTTAGAAAAATATAATAATAAATGAACAATGAAAATGAGAAAAATAAATGGAGAAAAATGACATGAGCTATATGGTAGCAATATATTTAAATGGGAAAAATATATTTACAACTAAATTCATGGTGCAAGAATTTTTTTATTATATATAAATGGATAGTGATGTTGAAATAGTTAAACAATTAATTTTTTTAAATGAGTAATTTCGTTTTATTTTTTTGGGAAACCATGTGTAATTTTTTATTTTAAATATCTATATGTATAAATAATAGGTAAAGAAAAAAAAGAAATGAATAAGTTAAGAGATCAAATAAGAAAAAAAGAGAAGACAATAAAAAATTTAAAAAAAGTAAGTGAACATGGGGGAAATAAATTATATATATTAGTACTAAAGTTTAGTTGCAAGAATAATTTGTAAACATATTGTTAAATAAATTGTGAAATGATATTATGATGAGTGAGAATGTAAAAGAATTAATTAAAATTTAAAACACAATTAAAAATAACAATCGAATAAATATAAAAGAAAATAATTAAAAAAATGGGAAGTAAATATATTGCTAAACTCATGATGCAAGAACAATTTATATTTTAAAAAAGTATTAAGAGTCATACAAATATTTAAAGATATTTAGAAAGTTATATAACTATTTTTTTATAATTAAGGTAATTAAATGCTTGAATATAGTATAACTATGTGTATTAATAATAGATAAAATAGAAAGAAAGAGAAAGTGAAAATGGAAGATATAGAGAAAAAAGAGTAAGTGATGATAAAAATCAAAGGAAAATTGATAATAAAATAACAACAAAGATGAGAGAATAAATGACGGGAAGTGGTTCACGCTAAATTTTCTAGAATCAATTTATTTAAACCAGCAAAAATATATATTACTGTTAAAGCTATGCTATAAAAATGTAAAAACATAAATAGTTCTACAAATAGACAATGTTGTTTAAAGAGTGAGAAAAAAATAATGGTGAAAAATACAAAGTAATGGTAAATTTATACTAAAAAAATAATTTGTATATTTTTTTTTAAAATAAAGATTTAGACAAATGGTTATATTTTTTACATAGATATGAATATTGATAAGTAGACTCGAACTTAAAACCTTTCTCTATCTACTTTGTAGGAACTAAAATGTGGTACAAATGATTATTAACATCTAAAGGGTTGAGGTGATTGGTTTTTTTAATATAAATTATTTATTTGTATAAATAAAATATAAAAGAGAAAGAGATAGACAAGAATAAATTCAATCAATTCATTTAATTGATCAAATAATTAGTTTTACCTAATTATAAAAAAAATACAAATTCAGTATTTATAGTTATAAAAATAAAATATAACTTCATTCGTAAACTTACTCAGCCCATTTGTAACTCAAAGTACGATAAAATGATTTTTTATATATTAATAGTAGTACCATAGCTTAAGAAAAGTATAAATCTAACAATAAGAAATTAAATTAAATTAGAAAAAATAAAATAAAATTTAACACATTAACTAATTACTTCTCTACAAATTATTTATAAATGATAACACATATATTTCAAATTTACATTCATACAACAACCTCAACTTTTAAAAAAACATATATAAATTTTAATAACCTAAAGAAAATTTATTTTGATTCATAAAGTGATTAAACCCATTTAACAAACAACATACCCATAACGAGAAACAACAATTTTATCTTCCGCGCAATGCGCGAGCCAATACCTTGTATATATAGAAGCTGAGAGAGTGTTCTATTGTGATGGTGTTATATAAGCAAGTGGAACTATATGGTGATGCCACATTAGTTGTCACATTGACTAATACAATCATGTCTGTCGCGCCCCACGAAAATTACGAAAAAGAAAGTAATTCGCGAGTGTGCAACGAAATTTGAGACCTTCAGATGCTCGGCATAAAAGGACGCCCAGCAGCATGCAATGAAGTCGCCACCCTAATTTGGTTGCTAGGCTTAGGGAACCTTAATTGTCATGGCATAGGAAATATAATAAGTAAAAAAACTAAAGGCACAAAAAAAGGGGTCTGGACCCCAGACAAAGGTTTGGGGTCGTATTATGGTCTCGGGAAGGTGTTAGGCACCCGAGTCACATCCGAAAACGGTTACCGGTTGATGAGAGAGGTGTTTAAAAAGGTGTTTGATAAAATGCGTTTTGAAAAAGGGGGCCCTCAGAGGAATTGTCACTTTAGCCTTTTCTTTGATCGTGACCGTTCAGAAATAATAAAAAGATCTTTTCGGACGGGGTTACCGTTTATCAAGATCGATCGATTATTCCTGACCGCAACGTGATAGGACTGAAATTTCCGTAAGACTGAATGAGCGCCCTCTTTTTTCATCATCGGGCCATGCATGATTAAATTAATTACTATGTGAACCTATCATGGATTGCTAACAGAGTACCGATTTAAATGATAGATTTTGAAGTGGAAAAAACTGATGTGGGATCGAAAGTCCCCATGTACATGCAGTCAATATATGTGAGAATTTAAAATCACATGAGCATGGTATTTTAAGCAACTCTTTAAACATGTTGTTCATGTGGGTTGATTTTAGTTCTAGCAGTTCTATATATCATGCGTACGATTGATATTTGCGAAAAGCGTTGAATAAATAAAAAGGAATCGAAAGGCGTACTTTCGAGCGAAGCTTGAAATTAAAACGTTTAAACTTTGAACTTTGACGATCGATGCTCGATGTGAGCTATCAATCAGAGGGAGGGAAGAAAACAAGCTTCTTTGCTATTTTTGGTGCCGTTTGAACGAGCTTGGGAGGCTTGTATTTATAGCCGAAGGATCGCGTGGGGTGGAGGACGAGCGCTGCGTGTGGTGGCCGGCTGGTCGCAGTGGCAAGGCTAGGGTGCTAGCCGTGATGATGGCGGAGGGACAGGAAGCTACGGACGCGATGGGAGCAGGTGGCTCGGGCGAGGACTTTGTTGCCTTCCTCGTGCGTGCACTGTGCATGTGCATTATGCACATTAATTCAAGGGCCATTGATCTGGTTGACTTTCCTTGGTTGACCAGATCAATGGCCATGATCAAATGGCCTTTCATCTGATTTAAATGGCCTCGAGCTGGTTTCTGCGAGCAAACATTCTGACTTTTCGAGCCGAGGGTACCGGCGCGTGGAGAAAAATATGACGGGTTTAACCGTGTACAGCGAATGACGAGAATTTCTCGTTTAACGTGTTTATTTTCTCGTTAAAAAACGTGAAACGTTTGAACGGAAAAATAATAACGTTACGCCGAAAATTACACGAATCGCTGTACACCGTTGCGACCAGAAAAAAATCTAGCAACTAGTTGATGGAAAACATTTTAAAGTCAAGATATTGTCCGAGCGGACTTACTCGGGTCCAATAAAAGCTCGAATAAAAATAATAATAAAATAATAAAAATACTAAAAAATGCGCTAAAATATTAAAAATCCTAAAATTCATGTGATGACCTAAAACGAAGAAAAAACTAGCAAACGACAGCCAGATAATAAAAAATGTGACTTTTAAGGCTAAGAATAATAATGATAATAATAATGAAAATATGTGCCGAAAAATTAAAAATGTGATTTCGAAAGCTGACGATGCTAGCGATGATGCTAAAATGCAACGAAACACTTAAAAATGCTAGCGACAGTAAATCAACTGAAAATGCCAGTAAATTAACTAAATAACAGAAATGCTAAAATTAATTAAAAATGGCGTCAAAATTCGGGTATCAACAGTTGCCCCCTCTTTACTGTCTTATCGAAGTATTTGATAAGCAGTAAAGACAGTTGCCCCTATATATCCAAATTTTGGCGACACAGCGGGTCTTACCTCAAACTTACAGTGATGATGTCGCTCTGGGAGGAGGTAGTTGCTTGATGTTGTCACTGGGGATAAAAGGTGGTTGCTTGATGTCGCTCTGGGAGAAGGAGATTGCTGTCGCTCTGGGAGGAGATAGGTTGTTGATCCTACAAAGATATAAGCTTAGCTCTATTCGGGTATCGAGAGAAATATAAGTTGCAGAAAATGTAAACGATAACCACTCTACCGGGGACGGAAAGTGATTTTACGAGAATGTAAATGACAGCTCCACTGGGGGGGTCTAACATGCAACAGACGTTGCCTAGGGAGGATAACGCGTGATTCGCAGAAGTATGAATGATTTGTCCTAATGATGTCACTCTAGGAGGGGGAAATAATTATGCAGAAATGTAGAATTATGTGAAGGATGTCACTTTGGAGGGGAAGAAATGCTAGGGCTAAAAAGGGTAAGACTACGCTATGCTATTACTCTGGGAGGAGAAGAAATGCTTGATGCTGAAAACTAAACTATGATGTCACTCTGGGAGAAGGAGAAGTGCTAAGGCTGAAAACTAACTGCTGTCACTCTAGGAGGAGGTGAATGCTAAGGCTGAAAATTTGAGTGCTGTCACTCTAGGAGGAGAAGAATGCTAATGCTGAAAACTAAGTGCTGTCACTCTAGGAGGAGAGGAATGCTAAGGCTGAAAACTAAGTGCTGTCACTCTAGGAGGAGAGGAATGCTAAGGCTGAAAACTAAGCATTGTCACTCTAGGAGGAGAAGAATGCTAAGGCTGAAAACTAAGTGCTGTCACTCTAGGAGGAGAAGAATGCTAATGCTGAAAACTAAGTGCTGTCACTCTAGGAGGAGAAGAATGCTAATGCTGAAAACTAAGTGCTGTCACTCTAGGAGGAGAAGAATGCTAAGGCTGAAAACTAAGTGCTGTCACTCTAGGAGGAGAAGAATGCTAATGCTAGCGGCCTTGATACGAACCTAGAATGCTAATGCTGGCGGCCTTGATACGATCCTAGAATGCTAATGCTAGCGGCCTTGATACGAACCTAGAATGCGTCTGCGTCCTGCTCAGGAGGTAACGACCCCAAGGACAAGACTTTCCCACGATTTGCAGCCGTAAGCAGTCCTCACCTGATATTAGTGTTTGCACTCACGCTCTAAAACAAGGCTAAGTGTTTTACACTCATAAAGATGCAACTAACATGATACATAATTTACAGTTCGCAATGTCAATCCGAGTGAATAGACTTCGAATGAAGATGCACATGCATGGGCGTTCTAATAATCGATGGGACTTTTACGGAAAAGAATGAAAGGACGTGAAATGTCCGGAAAGGAGTTTGTTTTGGAAAAGATTGCTTTGCTGGGAGTTGGAAGGCTTTTGACGAGTGATGTTTTGCTGATTGGCCCTGATGAGGGCGGGGTGTGCGAGCTCTTTCGCTTTTTGCTGGGGATGCTTGCTTGACAGAGTGCGTGAGCTCTGGGATCCTTGCTGGGGGTGCTTTCCGTGTGGCCAGAGGCCCTTTTCTTGAGTCTTCATTAGGGAGCGTCGTTGCTGTTCCTTTTGCGACTCACTACTTGAGTTGGCCTGGGGCCCCTTTTTCTTCTCGGGTTCTTACTAGGGATGCTTGCTTTGAGGGTCCTCGAGTTGACCTTGGGCCTTTTTGCTTGACTTCACTGGGGAAGGTTGCTTTGAGATTTCTCGAGTTGGCCTTGGGCCTCTTTACTCAAGTTCACTGGGGAAATTTTTCTTCGAGATTTCTCGAATTGAGTTGTCCCCCGGCTGTGCTTGCTTTGGCTCTTCGATTGTTTGTATTCTGCGAAGGTCTCTGAGCATTTTTTATTTTCTTTTCCCTTTTTCCCCTCTCCCATTTTTCTTTTTTTTCTCTCATTTCCCTTTTTTTTTATATATATATAATTTTTTTTTATTTGATTTGAAAATGCAACAGAGCAGAGCAAGCACAACCTTCGTCTTGATCTCTTCCCCTTTTGTCTTGAGGCCTCGGCCTTCGTCGTTGCTGCTTCTTCGGTGATAGTCCTTAGCGATCTCCTGGTGACCTTTTCCGTCTCCTTCGTCGTGAACTTGAACTTGGCGTGCTTTTACTTCCGGCTGGCAATTTTAGCCGAAACTGCTCTTCGGCTCTCGGGGTATGAGTGATATTGACGGTTTGGGGAGTGATGACATATATGGTGTAAAGAGGGAAGAAACGAAAAAAGTGGAGAAAATCGCAAAAGTCCCACGTCATTTTATAGCTATCCCATGTCTAATGGCGCATGTACCCTGGATATTATGCGAACTCAACTAGTACCTAGTCAGGCTCTTACACTCATGAAGGATACGCCGCGATGGCTCAAAAATGCTTACCGGGATTTGTTTGTGACTGCTTACGTCGGAGCAAATCGTGGATATAAGAGCAAACAGGTAATATCATGCACGGCACGTAATTGGGATAGATGCTGGAGTTAATAGAGGGATTAAATATTTCTGACCTATGCGGTGCATGAAAATGCTTATGAGAGTAGTATGCTTTTGTTTTAGCCGGGCTAAAGAGGGATTTTGAGTGATTTTTGATTTTGATTGACGGGTGGTTTGATTGCTAGGGGGTTTGTTTGCTAGACGTTTGATTGCTAGATGGTTTGATTGCTAGACGGTTTGATTGATAGACGTTTGATTGCTAGACGTTTGATTGCTAGATGTTTGATTGCTAGATGGTTTGATTGATAGACATTTGATTGCTAGACGTTGGATTGCTAGATGTTTGATTGCTAGATGGTTTAAGACGACTTACTTACAAAGTTCTACCGAGAACCTAAGGTTGCCCCCCAGTGGGCCAGACGACCGTACTCGACTTAAAGCTAATAAAGCGAGCAGGAATAAAAACAAATTTAAATAAAGGGGAAAGAAAGAGGGACTCCCCTAAGGTGCGCAGCGGGGCTGCAAGGGCGTCTTCCACAAGCTCCACGCGGATGTCAGCGAGATGCTTCCAGTCCCTGAAAAAGACATGGCGAGAACCAATGAGGAGTAAATGCAAGACAATTTTTAGCAGAAGTAACGTTATTGGTGGGTGTTAAGCTCTCCCTTTTAGACGGGCTATCCGTGGGTCATTGCGGTGTGATTTGCATCGGATGGGCTTTGTGACTTTGGTCCAGCGTTTAGTCCTTTGAGACCGGTTGTTTGCGATGCCGGTTGTGCTGGTAGCACTGCGAGGAAAAGAAATTTCGCTTTAGATGGTGATGGTTTGTCTTAAAATCTTTCCCGATTCGCTCTTGAAGGTGGCCTGCTACGGCAATTCAACAGCTCCTACGAGCGAAACTCTCTGGTTTTATCGTGACGACGATTTGAGGCGTGAGACCTTACGTCCCTGCAAAACTGAAGAGTGATTAGTGGCGTTAGTCTAAGTGACCTTGCGTCCCGAGCTACTCCTGGGGAGCCATCTATGCCATGCCTCCTTTTGTCATCTCACAAATTTTAAGAAAGAGAAAGGGGACAACGAATTTTTAAAATAACGAGCATCTCCTGAAAAAAACTTATTTTATTAATTTCAGGACAAATGTTTGTGCTAGATTGTCATGATAAAACTCTATGTCTTTGGCTGACCGGACGCTCTGTCCACGATGCTTCAGGCGAAATATCTCTTGACTGCATCGGCATTTACCGGTCTCGGGAGATTGTCTCCATCCATGTTGGTTAGCATTAGGGCACCCCCTGAGAATGCACTTTTGACCAGATACGGGCCCTCGTACCTTGGGGCCCACTTTCCTTGACTGGCCTCCTAATGAGGGAGAATTTTCTTTAGCACTAAATCCCCAGCCTCGAACTTGCGAGGTCGCACTTTCTTGTTATAAGCGTTGGCCATTCTTTGCTGATATAATTGCGCATGGCAGATAGCGGGCAAGCACTTTTCGGGAAGGAGGTTCAACTGCTCGTACCTCACTCTCGCCCAATCTGATTCTTCTACTTCAGATTCTGCCAGGATTCTGAGAGAAGGGATTTCTACCTCAAGGGGAATTACGGCTTCCATGCCGTAAACTAATGAGTAGGGAGTTGCCCCTGTGGATGTACGGGTTGCTATCCGATAAGCATGTAGTGCGAAGGGAAGCATGTCATGCCAATCTTTGTGCGTGATTACCATCTTTTGGATGATCCTCTTCAGGTTCTTGTTTGCTGCTTCGACTGCGCCATTCATCTTTGGTCGATATGGTGACGAGTTCCGGTGCTTCACCTTCCAACGTTGGCAAAGATCGTCGATTATTTTTCCGTTGAGATTGGTGTTGTTGTCCGTGATGATGGTCTCTGGGACCCTGTGACGGCAAATGATATTTCTCTCAATGAATCGCATGGTCATTTTCTGAGTGATGCTGGAGTAAGAGGCGACCTCTACCCATTTGGTGAAGTAGTTGATTGCTACGAGGATGAAGCGATGGCCATTAGAGGTTGTTGGATGAATTTAGCCGATGATGTCGATTTCCCACATCGCGAAAGGCCAAGGCGATGTCATGCTGAAGAGAGGGGCTGGAGGGACATGGAGATGGTCCGCGTAGATTTGACATTTGTGGCACTTCCGGAAGTAGCTGATGCAATCTCGTTCGATGGTGAGCCAAAAATACCCTTGCCTCATTATTTGTCTGGCCATCATATGCCCACTTGCGTGTGTGGAACAGACCCCTTCGTGGATCTCTGCTATAATTCTCTTTGCCTCAGCCATGGTGACGCAGCGAAGCAAAGCTCCATCAGCTCTCCTTTTATATAGAACCTCGCCGTCGAGGTAGAAGTCTAGTGCTAAACGCTGGAGGGTCTTTTTGCTAACCCGGCTTGCCCCCGGTGGGTACTCCCGGTTTCTGATGAACTGTACTAAGTCGTAGAACCACGGCTTGCCGTCAGGTTCCTCTTCTAAGGCGACACAACATGCCGGAGTTTCCTTTACTTCCACTCTCAATGGTTGGAGCATTACTCCGCATTCTAACTTAAACATTGAGGCCAACGTGGCTAATGCGTCTGCGAATCGGTTCTTTTCTCTGTCGACTCGGTCGAATTCGGTTTCCTCGAATTCTCGTGTGAGTTGGGTGAGTAGCCTTTGATAAGGGATAAGCTTGGAATCCCGTGTCTGCCATAGATCCTGGGCTTGATAGATGACGAGTGCTGAATCGCTGAAGATTCGGAGCTTCTTTACTTTTAAGTCGATGGCTGCTGTCAGGCCACTGATGCATCCCTCATACTCGGCGACGTTATTGGTGCATGGGAAGTTCAATTTGCATGCTATGGGGAATTGACGGCCATCTGGGGCTATGACCACGGCTCCCACTTCCCATGCAGTTGTTCGAGGACATGCCTGGGCATGACATTAAGTGCGGACCCATTGTCGATTAGGGTCTTTGTTATGACATGTCCCTTACATTCCACCGTGATGTATAGGGCCTTGTTGTGATCTCTTCCCAAGGGGTCGATCTCTCCTTCCGAGAAGGAAATGCTACTTAAGGCTTGAATTCTTCCGATGAGGTTTTCCACTCCTTCCGTGGTGATATCCTTGGTCACGAAGGCGTGCTTCAAGACTTTCAAGAGAGCTTGGCGATGTGGCTCTGAAGTAAGGAGCAGCTCCATAATGGAGATGCGAGCTGGGGTTTTCTTTAGCTGTTCGATGATGCTGAACTCGCTCTATTTCATGATCTTGAGGAACTCGGTTGTCTCGTCCTCGGTTACAGGCTTGCTCAAGCCTTGCGTCTCTTCTACCGTCTCTTCGCGGATCACAGGGTCTTTCCCTTTGGCTTGTCGTTGCTTTTCTACTTTCTCCGAGATGTAATATCTTCCGGTGCGGGTCATGTCCCCGATATGAGAGGCATCGCCGATGGTGAGTGATGTTGGTGTGACGGCAGGAGGGGTGGTGACCACCGTGTATCCGTAGTTGAATGGGACCGCGTGTAAGTCTCGGCTGGGAGCATTCACAGCTAATGTGAACACTACTTTGCGTGGGGTAGGGGTTGCATCCCCAGTTTGGGCTACGTATTCGAAGGAATACGGTGCTGGAGGATTGTCCTCGATGGCGTGGATTGTTCCTCGAGTCTTTCTTTCGGTTTGAATGATCCCGAATGTGGTAAGTTGCTTGACCTTCTGCCGAAAAAGTCTGCAATCCTGGATGTCGCGCTTGCTTTCCCCTTGACAGAATAGGCATTGAGCCTGATTATTCCCCGAGAATGGTAGATAAGCGTTGTTGGCTAATGGGAAGAACAGTTCTTCATTGGGTACTCCCTTCACTGAAATGTGAGAAATGTCAATTCCAATGAAAGAAATGTCGCTCATCCCAGGATTATGGTGCAGTAGAGGACTGGTTGTCACATCATGACCCCTTGCTAAACCTCTGGACGAGATTCGTCCTTCTTTGGTTAGGTGCTCGACCTTCTCTCTAAAGTCGTAATAGTTTTCCAAGGAGTGTCCTCGGGTTCCGGCGTGATATTCGCAGCTAACCTTTGGATCATACCAGCTAGGGTAAGGAAGGGATTGAGGCGAGAGTGGGGATGGTGTAATCTGCCCGTCTGCCAAGAGGCTTGCGTAGATCTCTTTCAAAGGAAACGGAGGAAGCGACCATGTCGGTGAAGGGTATGACTCGGAGTCTGAGGATTCCCAAGAGGGTAGTAAGGGCACTGTACTAGAATAGAAGGGTGGTGCCGAATACCGGACGAGGTAATCGAACTTCTCGGAAGGTTGACCCAAGGTGTCAATCTCGCGGTCGCCTTCGTCGCGGTGCGCGGAGAACCTTTTGCACGATGAAGTTGATCCTTTCTTCTGGATGATTTGGGGTAGGGTTCTCTCGGCGTTATGTGGGATAGGAAATCCGTCTCCGATCATGTTGATGGATCCTTCCCCGGGGGTCGCTTTCTGGGTTTGTATTACTCCGAGACTCGAGAGTTGTTTCACCTTTCCTGCGAACAACTCGCAATCTTAGATCTTATGACCGTCACTTCCCTTGCAGTACATGCAGTGACTTGGATTGCTTTCCGCGTATGGCACATATCCCTCTTGAGCTAAGGCCTGAAAAAGTTGTTCTTGTGGCCAACTCGATGCTGAAGAGAGGCGGTCGTTGCTTTCTCCTACCGAGATGGCATTCACCCCTCCCTTTCCTTGGGAATGATTGGGGAGAGGGTTGGTGGATGTGTTGGGTCCTTTTGCCAATCCTTCGAAAGATATCCATCCACTTTTGATTAAGTGATGGACTTTTGCCTTGAATGCGAAGCAATTTTCCAGAGTGTGACCTGGGGCTCTAGCGTGATATTCGCACCTTGCGTTGAGATCATACCACTTTGGGTAAGGAGGCAATTGAGGCTGAGTAGGGACCGGTACGATCTGTCCGGCCGCCAGGAGATGTTTGTAGATTTCCCCCGCGGGAAGAGGGAGAGGAGGTAGAGGCTCTCGGTTCCACCGATTGTTGGTCGTGTTTTGGTTATTTGGGTCTTTTGGTGGGTTATATGGCTTGGGTTGCATAGGTGGTATTGTCTGTACTGGAGGTGGTGGGAAATGTGTAGGATTTTGAGGCAGGATATTAGCAATTGGTGGTGAAGTAAAAGGAAAGGAGGTGGGTTGATATAGTGATGGCGGATGATACGGTGGTGGCAATAAATAAGGCGGTGGTGGTGGAAACGACTGCCCCTGATTAGTTTGGGGAGCGACAAATCCGACGTCCCTTTTTACGACTGATGCTTTCTTTGGTACAGACTTTGGTGTTGGATGCGTGATTCGTCCAGACTTAATCCCTTGCTCGACTCTTTCGGCAATTAAGACCATGTCGGAGAAGCTGTTTGAGGGGTTCGAGATCAGGTAGGTGTAGTAGGGAGCTTTGAAGGTGTGCAAGAAAATCGACAAGAGTTCCTTGTCGCTTAAGGGTGGAGAGATTCTCGAAGCCAACTCTCTCCATCTCTGAGCATAGGTCTTCACGGACTCGCCGATTTTCTTTTCCAGATTTTGCAGGTCGGCGCGGTCAGGAGCCACCTCCATGTTGAATTTATATTGTCGGTAGAAGGCATCAGACAGGTCTCTCCACGTCCTGATCCTGGCTCTGTCCAGCCCTATATACCAAGTTAGGGAGTGCTTGGTCAAGCTTTCTCGGAATAGATGGATCAACAACGGTTCGTTGTGGATCATCTCTGCCATCTTGTTGCAATATGCTCTAAGGTGGGTCTTTGGGCACTCTACCCCCGCATACTTTTCAAAGTCGGGGATCTTGTACTTCGGAGGTATGACGATCCCGGGGACTATGCACATATCGGCGGGACCTGTGGGATCGAATGGATCGGCCCCTTCGATTGCTCTGAGTCTTTCCTCGAGAAGATTCAGTCTGTCACTTTTCGGTTTCTCGGCCCCGATGGGGTTAGAACCGAAGGGCAGCATAGGTTCTGATGAGAACTGAGGTTGTGCTGGGTTGAAAGTGAGGAGCTGAGCTCCCACAGGTCCGGGAATTGTGCTCGGAGGAATAGGAGGGAGATACAAAGCCTCTAGGTGGGCCTGGCTCTTGCTGGGGTCCACAGTAGGGTTGATTGAAAGGTGCTGAAGCGACGGGGAGATCTCTTCACCCGCCTTAACTGTAGGATGTGCAGTGGTGGGTACAGTGAAGGGATTATCCCATCTCCAATGGCCCGGGGGGCCAGAAAGTGGTGGGAGTACGGAAGGTCCTGCGACGGTGAGCGAAGAGGGAGGTCCTTTTGTTTGAGGGAGATCAAAACCTGGTGGCACTTCGGTGACAGCTTCATCTCTTTCCTTTTCGGCCCTGGTGGCTCTTTCTGTAGTGATCCTAACTTGCTCCTCTAACTCTGTGATTCTAGCCATTAGTGCTTCATCGGTCTTGGCCGGTTCAGTCATTTTTCATTTTTGAAGTCTAGTTAGGGGGAGCCTGTGCGGAGTAGCTTGCTTCCGAGGAGCTATCGTGAACCTGAAAAAGGGAAAAACACAAAAAAGAGTAAATACAAGTGAGGATATACAGGTGATATCCAATCCCGAGGCCTCCACGTTGCTCATTCATTTTCCAGCCACACTTTCACTTGATATTTTCAGGGCGGTCGGAGAGGCGACGAATCCCAGTGATTGACAAGATACGAAGGAAGCCTCTATACATTCCAACGATATGAAGCAAATCTGAGATGCTAATGGCGAAACCCAAACCAACAGGGGCAACCAATGCCGCCATGCTAGGAAGATCTCTTTTACGCTATACTTTTAACGATGCAAGGCCTGATGCCTGGTGAACTCAACCGAGGGGAGAGATAACAATTTTTATGAACTTGGAGTTTTTTTTTTTTTTTGGGTGATAAACTAGGAAGACATGGCTATGAGTGAGCGATACTCGGATGTTTTGAATACTTGTTCTGATTTTTTGGAATTTCGGTGAGACGATTGTGTTTTATCCCGGAGGGATTTTCTCTGTTTGTTTTGCGATGTTTTTTTTTCTTGGGTTTGTATTGGAGGGATAGTTGATATGGAAAAGATGAGGAGATTTAATAAATATCCGAAAGAGTACGACTTTATTAAAAAGCGTTTACAAAATATGGTAAACTTGCCAACTTCCTAAATTCATCAAAAATGGCTAAGATAGATGAAATCAGGGGTCCTAGCTAAAAAGAAAAGATCTGCCGATATCCGAGCCATTCCCTGAAGGTGTCATTCCTGGACATTAGAGTCCTGTTGCCAAAGGTACTCCATCGAAGCCAACTCCCTTTTTTTCATCTCTAACTCAGCCTCTAAGGCGGTAATTCGGCTTTGCAGTACTTGGT
Organism: Viola odorata; assembly: GCA_963691705.1. NCBI lineage: Eukaryota > Viridiplantae > Streptophyta > Magnoliopsida > Malpighiales > Violaceae > Viola > Viola odorata. Next base: position 22,962,282 of record OY829542.1, read on the forward strand.
TTTTCCTTTCTCCCAAGTCTGCGCGAGTAGTCAAAACCCTTATCGTTGAATCCCTGTCTTCGATTATGGCACTTGATGCTTCTCTTTTGCGGGTTTCACTGCTCAAGCGTTCCTTAAAGGCCCTGAGGGCCACCTTCTTTTGTACTGCTTGTACGCGGATGAAATCCTTGTGCTGCCTGTCCAGTTCATTCATCTGGACCTCTAAGCCACATTGACGAGCTTGGGCCATATCCCTTTCCTCTACCATCAGATCTCGTTCTTCTTGTGCTGCTCGCATCTGTTCTACCACTTGAGCGTAAGCCATGACATCCATTCCTTCGCTCACTTGCGATTCCCCTTCTTCTTCCATGGGTTTTTGATTTTCTGGGCGAGGTAAGACATTGCCGTTAACTCGTCTTGACCTCCACTGTGGATATTCTGGTATTGTGGTTGCAGGGATGCCGTGTCCTTTGAGGCAAAAAGGGTGGGCCCAGTCTTGGGCGTACAACTGAATGCTCTGATTTTCTCCAGCGTGTGGCAGGTCTGACCTTGTCATGCCGAATGTTACAGGAATTATTTGCGTGATGCAGAACTGTCTGAGGACGAAGGCAGGGCAATAGTGAGTGCATCCACATGCTCCGATCAAAGGAACCCAAGGTAAGTGTCCGCAGCAGACGATGGGATTGGAAGTCCGCAGCCATTTGGCGTGCCAACGAAAGTCTTCTTCTGAGAGGTTTATGAATCGGTCGACCCAGACATCCTTATTTTCCATCTCCCATCTATCCGTGGTCATCGCGTTGATAACTCTGAGTAGAGGGCATGATTTTATGTAGCTTGCGAAGAAAAGGGTCTGATCAGGAACCTGTTTGAAGTGGCTGACCAACCATACTGTCAACAACTGGGTGCAACAGGTAAGTCTCCCTTTCCCTTTTCTTCGACAAGAGTCTAAGGAGCGAAAGGTCTCGGCCAGAATGGCTGTTGTAGGATTGATGGCATTTGTTTCCATCTCGTAAAAGATGTTGGCTGCTGCAAAGTCGACGGCATTCCTCATTTTCGGAAAGAGGACAAATCCTACAATGGCGAAAGCTAGAATCCTTAAGCGTTTTTTTCCGTTTGGACAATCGAAAGCGTGCCTCAATATCTGACCAGCACCAGAAGTAGTCACCCTCTCTGGCACGAGTAGTGATTCCTAACAACTTATCGAGCCTTATTTTGACACTCGAGGAGTCGAGTCGAACATTCTGGTATATGGCCGATATAGGAGAGGTGAAGCACATCAGAGCCGAGTACTCCTCTAGCGTAGGAGTCAAGTCTACCTCTTTGTCGAAAGAGAAGCACTGATAATAGGGATCCCAGAATTTTAGGGCTGCCCGGATGCAACCCCAATCAGTCTTTACGTCAACTAGGGTCAGTAGCTTTCCATAAATACCCTCAAACTGTGTCTCTTCGTCTTCAGTCAGCTCATTTCTCAACATCCGAATCCTAGTTAAGTCAAAGTCCACGACTTCTACTTTGATCTTAGTGGTGATGTTAGGGGCGAACCCACGTTCCAACAGATCTCCTTGGGCAGCTTGATCGTCGAAGCTTCGTCCCCCGAAAATATCAAATGAAAGTAGTGTAGGTGCCGACATGTCAAATGAGCAAAATGGGTCCTATGGGACAAAAAATGAAATTTTAAATGCAAAGTAACCTACACGTGTAAGAAATTCGCAGTTCATATAATAGAAAAAAATCACGTCAATATGCCAACAAGACAAATAGAGCCACGACAAACAGGTATAATCATGATGCACGTGCTGGGGCTCTGATTTCGACACCTCTAACTGGCTTGAATGGTTCCCGGATGATACCATGAAAAGGTCCCTAAAGTGTCGTCCAGTCTCCCGATTTCTTGCGAAATTGTATAACCTTTCGACTGGCTTTAGGGGTTCATCCGAGTTGGGATTGGTGAACACTACCCAGGACATGTGTCCTAGGGCGTCACTACTACCCTCCTATTTTGGTAATTGTCCCCTGGGTGTAGGGCGCTATGAAATGCATATGACAATTGATAAAGCAAATAAATAAACAAACCAGCAATTTATCAAAGCAAATAAATAAACAAATAAAACACCTCTCTAAAAAGATAAAACCGGCTCCGACCCTAAAGTCCCCAGTGAAGTCGCCAAACTGTCGCGCCCCACGAAAATTACGAAAAAGAAAGTAATTCGCGAGTGTGCAACGAAATTTGAGACCTTCAGATGCTCGGCGTAAAAGGACGCCCAGCAGCATGCAATGAAGTCGCCACCCTAATTTGGTTGCTAGGCTTAGGGAACCTTAATTGTCATGGCATAGGAAATATAATAAGTAAAAAAACTAAAGGCACAAAAAAAGGGGTCTGGACCCCAGACAAAGGTTCGGGGTCGTATTATGGTCTCGGGAAGGTGTTAGGCACCCGAGTCACATCCGAAAACGGTTACCGGTTGATGAGAGAGGTGTTTAAAAAGGTGTTTGATAAAATACGTTTTGAAAAAGGGGGCCCTCAGAGGAATCGTCACTTTAGCCTTTTCTATGATCGTGACCGTTCAGAAATAATAAAAAGATCTTTCGGACGGGGTTACCGTTTATCAAGATCGATCGATTATTCCTGACCGCAACGTGATGGGACTGAAATTTCCGTAAGACTGAATGAGCGCCCTCTTTTTTCATCATCGGGCCATGCATGATTAAATTAATTACTATGTGAACCTATCATGGATTGCTAACAGAGTACCGATTTAAATGATAGATTTTGAAGTGGAAAAAACTGATGTGGGATCGAAAGTCCCCATGTACATGCAGTCAATATATGTGAGAATTTAAAATCACATGAGCATGGTATTTTAAGCAACTCTTTAAACATGTTGTTCATGTGGGTTGATTTTAGTTCTAGCAGTTCTATATATCATGCGTACGATTGATATTTACGAAAAGCGTTGAATAAATAAAAAGGAATCGAAAGGCGTACTTTCGAGCGAAGCTTGAAATTAAAACGTTTAAACTTTGAACTTTGACGATCGATGCTCGATATGAGCTATCAATCAGAGGGAGGGAAGAAAACAAGCTTCTTTGCTGTTTTTGGTGCCGTTTGAACGAGCTTGTGAGGCTTGTATTTATAGCCGAAGGATCGCGTGGGGTGGAGGACGAGCGCTGCGCGTGGTGGCCGGCTGGTCGCAGTGGCAAGGCTAGGGTGCTAGCCGTGATGATGGCGGAGGGACAGGAAGCTACGGACGCGATGGGAGCAGGTGGCTCGGGCGAGGACTTCGTTGCCTTCCTCGTGCGTGCACTGTGCATGTGCATTATGCACATTAATTCAAGGGCCATTGATCTGGTTGACTTTCCTTGGTTGACCAGATCAATGGCTATGATCAAATGACCTTTCATCTGATTTAAATGGCCTCGAGCCGGTTTCTGCGAACAAACGTTCCGACTTTTCGAGCCGAGGGTACCAGCGCGTAGAGAAAAATATGACGGGTTTAACCGTCTACAGCGAATGACGAGAATTTCTTGTTTAACGTGTTTATTTTCGCGTTCAAAAATGTGAAACGTTTGAACGGAAAAATAATAACGTTACGCCGAAAATTACACGAATCGCTGTAGACCGTTGCGACCAGAAAAAAATCTAGCAACTAGTTGATGGAAAACATTTTAAAGTCAAGCTATTGTCCGAGCGGACTTACTCGGGTCCAATAAAAGCTCGAATAAAAATAATAATAAAATAATAAAAATACTAAAAAATGCGCTAAAATATTAAAAATCCTAAAATTCATGTGATGACCTAAAACGAAGAAGAAAACTAGCAAACGACTGCCGGATAATAAAAAATGTGACTTTTAAGGCTAAGAATAATAATGATAATAATAATGAAAATATGTGCCGAAAAATTAAAAATGTGATTTCGAAAGCTGACGATGCTAGAGATGATGCTAAAATGCAACGAAACGCTTAAAAATGCTAGCGACAGTAAATCAACTGAAAATGCCAGTAAATTAACTAAATAACAGAAATGCTAAAATTAATTAAAAATGGCGTCAAAATTCGGGTATCAACAATGTCACATCATTAATTATTTTATTTTTTGCCACATAAACTCACATGTAAATGTTAAACTTAAAAAAAGACAATATAAATGTGATTATTAAACATAAATGATTAGAATTTAAAATTTTAATAACATTAAAATATAAAATATAATAAGTTATAATGTAAATAGTAAATTAAAAATAAATAAAAAAACCACCCTAGGGCCCCCAACGTTTTACAAAAAGTTCGATTGGGTCACTAACATATTTTGAGTTCATAAAAATTTTAACTTTTGTGTATAAGGTTTGATTAGATCCTTCAGTGATAAAAATCCTACGTTGCACAAAATATTTCGTTAGTATATACTTTTTAATATTTTTGGTCAAAAAATAAGGCCCAACAAGTTTTTTTATTTATTTTTTCCTACCATTTTCTTGTCTTCCCTTTTCTTTTTATCTTTACCTTTTTTTTCTTAATATTTTTATAATAATAAGTTAATTTTGGTAATAATAACCATAATAAATTAATTATTTATTAATTGTTTCATTTTTATATTATTGTCCTAATTAAGTAAGTGAAATCATTAGATTGTTTGAAAATAATTATATTTTAAATTGTTTGCTATTTTTTTCAAATTTTTTCTGATTTTTTTATAGAAAATTTTCTTGTATTAATATTTTGGATCCCATTTATTAGATAATATTAATAAAAAATTGAAAGATAACAGAATACGTTGTCACGTTGAATTTTTTACATGTCGGGGTCCTTAACGAACAAAAAACACAACGTTAGAGATTTTGCTGAACCTAAGAAAATGTTAGAAACCCAATCGAACTATTTATTTTTTCGTTATAATTCTTAAAGCAATAAAATATTTACTTGACCTTACATTTTTTTTTCACAAATCTTTTTAGGTATCCTGCTACTACTCCCTCCATCCTTTTTTAATTAACGCTTTGCTATTTTTTGTTGTTACTGTACACATTATTTAATTTTTTAGTGTTTACTTTACTTTTTGTTACTGTTTCAAAAAGTTAATTAAAAAAAGACGGAGAGAGTACCTTTTAAGAATTCAACTAATCCTATTTTAATATTGCTAGATTTTAGGAAAATATCATGAGTAATCTTTTATTTATTTCGACCATTATGATTTTAGAACTTATAATATAAATTTAAATTTTATAGTTTTCTTACGCAATCCAAAATATTAAACTGATTTTCCAATGAAATACTAATGAGATAATAATAATAATAAAAAGAAACAGAAATAATAAAATGTAAGGTTGGAAAGCATAGTTTGCAATGCGGTAGTTAGGTTTTTTATTTTTATTTTTAAATTGTTTTTTTATGCATATTGCAAGCATATAAAAACTTAATTCTCTCCCAAACCCTAAAGTCTTCTTCCTCCATAGACAAACGTAGCTGGTGACTGCAGCGGCACAACCCATCCGAAAAATGGTTGCTTTCAGGGTATTGAAATTCTCCCATTTTAGTTAGTGTCATTTGATTAATAATCATCTCTAGCAAGTCGATTTGATCTGTTTTTGTTCGTGTGCTCTCCTTGTTTGTGCAGTTCCATCAGTACCAGGTTGTTGGCAGAGCTTTGCCGACCGAGTCCGATGAGCATCCTAAGATTTACCGCATGAAGCTATGGGCTACCAATGAGGTTCGGGCCAAATCTAAGTTCTGGTGGGTTTTCATTGCGGTTTGTGTTTTTTCAATCTGGTGTTTCATCTTTACTTCGTGACCTTTGATGGGTATGTAATCGTTTTTTTATTCTGCCAATCAGGTACTTTTTGAGGAAGCTGAAGAAGGTCAAGAAGAGCAATGGGCAAATGCTTGCCATCAATGAGGTATAAGGACTAGATTCTTTACTCCTTTTTTGAGAAAGGCAATTTAGATTTTATAGGTTTTGTTATGTTGATGCTTCTGGAAGTTGCATTGCCAGAAATGAACTGATCCTGCCTGGTGATTTGTTCGTGTTTATCTGTTGTTTGTTGCGTGTAATGTGTTGCTGTCCTATGGTTGTTGGTTATGTAGGTTGTATATGATTTTGCATTTGTTTCCATTTCTTTAAACCGAAAGCTACTTGCTGTCATGCGCTCATTAGTTTGGAGGCTTCATTATCTGGTCACTGTGGATTATTTATTCCCATTCGACTCGTTCCCTTGAAGCAATATTGTTTGTGTTGCTGTCATCATCTTTCTCCCTCTGCTATTATCAATGGCTTTGGGGGGACAATAGAGCAACTAAATTCCATGTATTAGTTCCAATTTACCATTTTAATATGAATTCCCTTCTTTGGTTGGTTCGTGAACAATCCAGAGAAAGCTTAGTTTGGTTATGTGGGGCATTTACGTTGTTGATTTGATGCAATTATGTTTCTGCAGTCTCTTGTCATGTATTAGTATTGTTACTGTTGATGTTATGATGGTAACTTGTGGTCTAGGATCTATCCAGCTATAGAGTTGTTATTTGTTTGAAACATTTGCATTTTGAATGCTTTAAGTTTATTGCTGATGTTACTATTCGTATCGGTTAACTTTTCTTGCGTGTTATAGTTCCTGTGTACTCCTTCTTAACTGACCTTCTTTTTAATAATTATATGGCAGATCTTCGAGAAAAGCCCTACAAAGATCAAGAATTATGGTATTTGGCTGAGGTATCAGAGCCGAACAGGTTACCACAACATGTACAAGGAGTACCGTGATACCACTCTTAATGGGGCAGTTGAGCAGATGTACACTGAGATGGCTTCTCGTCACAGAGTTAGGTTCCCTTGCATTCAGATCATCAAGACCGCAACTATCCCTGCCAAGCTCTGCAAGAGGGAGAGCACCAAGCAGTTCCACAACTCCAAGATCAAGTTCCCATTGGTGCTCAGGAAGGTCAGGCCACCAACCAGAAAGTTGAAGACAACATACAAGGCATCCAGGCCTAACTTGTTTATGTAAACTGTCATCAGATGAATGGTGAAAATGGGTCATCAGAGTTGTTTTTGTAGAAGATTTGCAGTCCTTGGTATGACATTTAGGTTTTCTGAAACCTTGTTTTGTTGGATCAAGTTCATTGTTACTATGACTTTCTCTTTTCAATTGATGTGTTTGATGCTTCTTTTAGCGATTTGTTTCGTCTCTGACCTTTGTAACAAGTGTAGTTGCAGTCGAGTTTAAGCGTTGCTTATCGTTATTTACTACTCCCTTTGGATTACTTTAATTGACTTTCTGAAACATTAACATTCAGTAAAGCAAATACTAAAAAGTTAAATGTACACGCGCCATCAAAAGGTTTTAATGAGAGGAGAAAAGTGTGATATACGCTCTGAATTTGTTCAAATCTGTAACATCAAAAGGTTTTAATGAGAGGAGAAAAGTGTGATATACGCTCTGAATTTGTTCAAATCTGTAACGGGTATGTCTCTAAATTTTCATGTTCATGTATAAAACTCTGCTATCATCTGTGTTTCCAGAAAATGGATGCTATGGTCTGTGATATCTCTTATATCCATTATTTTCTCCGGTTGGAGAAAATTGAGCCTTAAATTTGGAAATTTTGTAGCACCATAAGCCCTGTTCTGGAAATAATGAGACTCGGATTGTTTTTTTGTCTTCTTCAATTGATAGATACGCCTCCGTTGTCTTGTACTTGTCTGTAAGTAATTGAATTTACCTTCATTTTTGTGCACGAGAGTATCTGCTATTTTCTAAAGGCAGGCATCAATGGACAAGCTGTACATGTATTCTTCATCTAGTTAAGATCCCACAATCCATCATCTATTCATGCTCCACCTTTTTTAATACAAGTTTAGTAAATTTTGGCATCAACTTATAGCAGAGATGAGACAAAGAAGTGGGTGATTTCGACATACCCAAAGAATGACAACATGGAAATATGAGACAAACCACATACAAAATGAGAAAGCAGTGTATTCTGCATAAAAGCAGGCCTTCAAGTATTGGACCTCCGTAAAAGCAATCCATTACCAGAAGAAAACACATACTCCCTCCGGATTATAAAAAACGACGTCCGTACTGTAGATACGCATATCGAGGAGGCCGGATGATTCACTATTTGACCCCAAAAAAATTCGTACTTTTTTTTGAACGTACATTAATCCTTAACGTACGTTCGAGAAAAAATTCGGGGCAAAATTGTCTCAAATAGTGAGTCATTCGACCTCCTCAACATGCGTGCACAAATAGTAAAAGTCGTTTAATAAAATCCGGAGGGAGTATCATATTATATTTCAGTATTAATATAATCTTGGGCAGAAACACAAGCTTAGTTTTTGCAGGAGATAGGATCCCAAAATCACTACTTTGACCCTTCTAGCAGATGTTGGAGTGGGATTACAAAGTAAGCCTAAGTACCACAACATTGGCCGTCATTCATAGGCCATTTAGGAAACTTCTTGCAAATCAATGTTTAACAGATTTTAAATGCATCTCAAATGTTTAGCAGTAGAATCTGAGTATATGTAAATGGATTATGACCAATACAGTGCAAGGAAACAGAGTGAGAAAAAAAAGGCACAAGATTGCAAACAGCAGAGTAGTCTCTTGCCAAGTGAAAAATGACAATTAAATAGATAATAACAGGGAAGCAATCATTTTTCCAATATATTTTACAGTCAAGTAAATATTAAAAGATATAAATAAGGAACTTCAAGTTCGTTACATGTCGTTTAAGACTCTCCAACAACGGGGAAGAATAATTTGCTTTCTCATGTCCAGGATTTCCAAGCCTTTTGCACTTTACTGACAAGGTACCTCGTAGCAATAATGCCGCCAGCAGCAAGCAGACCAGAGACTGCCTGCCTTGCACTTGAAACCATGACAGTACGCCGCACAACCCTCTGCATGCATCTTGCACCCTCTTCTCTTGAGCTAATTCTGACTTCACGTAACAGTCGACCTGAAAATTTTATGTTAATACTAAAAGTGATTATCTAAGATTTTAAATGTGTTGATAAAAGTCAAGCATAAAGTGATACAGAACTCATGTCTTGCGATTATCTAAACGACGATCTTGGGTTCAGCCAGTAAGGTATTGTGACGAAGTATGGAATTCGTTTCATTAACCCCAACCAAACAGAGAGACATACCAGAATTTCTCAGCACCTTTTCCTCTCCAAGTTTCAGCCCCATTTCACTTCTCACAAGTGGAGGTAGAAAAGTAACGAGAGACCGGGTTACTGGCAGACCACAGTCCTGTTGAGATAGCGAAATGCATAAGAATTTGTAAACAGCGAACATAAACAACCACATCAAAAGCACAACAATAAATGTACATCCAAATGTTTGTACAACAAACTTTTGATTGTTGCAAACAAAGAACACAGTTAAAGACCAGATTTTAGCTATTCAAGAGTTTCCCTAAGCTAATATGCAGTGATGCTTATAAATTGTACTCCCTCTGGTCTCCAATAAATGTCTTCCTCGCATCCCAATATTCAGTAGGGAACGTATATCGAGGAGGCCGGATGAGGCACTATTTGACCCCAAAAAATTCCGTACTTTTTTTCCGAACGTACGTTAATCCTTAACGTACTTCCGAGAAAAAATTCGGGGCAAAATTATCTCAAATAGTGACTGTTCCGGCCGTCTTAAGATACGTTCCGAAACAATAAAAGCAAATGCTAAAACGACATATTTTGGAGACCGGAGGGAGTATTAATTAACTCCTACCATCAACAAGATGCGTTGCATGAAATGAAACAGTCAAAAGACATTGTTTCCAATAAATATCGAATTACATAAATCACTTAATATGTTCATATACTCAAAACAAAGGTTGCCAAGATAATGGTAGAGAAGTTATCTGATAATATATTATGGAATCACAAGGATATTGTAATCCTTTACCTCAACATTGACTAATCAACGTATAGACATGTAGGCGGGATGAATATTTTATTGACTGGCTAGTACCGGAAGGGTGTGGAACCGGTACCTTTGAGAGGTAACGGATAGTTAGCTAGTGACTTACTGGGAGGATCAGGATCTTGGAAGAGGATATTATGGTAATATCCCTAGAGTTTATCAACGGTAGTTGAGTACCGGCGATCATAATGAACCAACATTTATTGACATGTAACTGTTTCTGCGTAACCGTTCTACATACGTTACATATTGATTGTACTACACCGTTCTGGGTGATAAATCGGTAGTAATAGCTCCATTGATGATGGCATTGATTGTCTTCACTAAACGCCAGTGCAACGGTTGCATGATTAGCCTATAGATAGCATGGCTAAAGGAAGGTAAAGGTACGCGCACATGCACTATTACTGCTCTCACACTCACATTGCTATAACACACTACTGTCTTGATCGTCGGAGAGTTTACGCCGGAGACACCCTCCGGCGCATTGCAGGTCATACAAGGTCAAACCTGAAGACATGTCATCAACTGCAGTTAGCAAGAAGTCCAACCCCGTTCGGGATTTATATCATTTGGTGCTTTCATTGAGAGCTTTGGGTTTTTAAGTAAGACATCCTTAAAAATCCAAACTCTTCTTTCTACAAACATAGAGAGACTCTTTTGTAATTGCTGAGAATGACTTCCGAACCACAAGTTACAGTATCCACAAATGTTCCTGTGGTCTCGACTCAGGAGATCCCTGCATTTTCTTCACTGTTGACTCTAATGAATGCAAGGTCCAACCAAATTTACCGACATTTGGATTTTCTTCAGACTCCTGGGGATAGTTCGACGATGCCCAACACGTCATTTTCTGGGCCCAGTATGTCAGCGGCATCGCTACCCCCAATGGCAGAATCAGTTGCTATGTTGCATCGCAGGATTGACGAAATGATGCCGTTATTAACAAACCTAGCCGCACAGCCAACGGTATACCACCGTCCATTGCCAACGTTCACTGCAGCTATAGTTACGTCCCAACCTTTGCCACAGATGACGGCACTGATTCCTCCACCACCACGTGGTGGACTCCTGGGGATAGTTCGACGATGCCCAACACATCATTTTCTGGGCCCAGTATGTCAGCGGCACCGCTACCCCCAACGGCAGAATCGGTTGCTATGTTGCATCGCAGGATTGACGAAATGATGCCGTTATTAACAAACCTGGCCGAACAGCCAGCGGTATACCATCGTCCATTGCCAATGTTCACTGCAGCTATAGTTACGTCCCAACCTTTGCCACAAATGATGACACTGATTCCTCCACCACCGGTTAACTCAGATTTGGGTGGAAGTCAGCTCGTCCTTCTGAAACTACCGTCAGCAGTAGTCCCAGCGAGGGTCGAGGAGGGATACCTGGAGAACTCTGATAGAGAGAGCGATCAGGACATTAGGCGCAGTCTTCATCGAAGTTGATCTCACAGGCGAGAGAGGGGGTCAGATGGCAGACAAAGCAGGGACAGGTCACCGCCAGAACGTCGTTCGGTCCGAAATCAGCCTGACGGCCATAGAAGGAGAGCTCGCAGAGATTCCCGTTCAGTGTCTTCAGATCACTAGAGGGAACGAGATGACGACCCAAGGCATCCTTTGAGTCATAGGATTCGCCGGTACCAGGTCAGTCAGAGAATTAAGATACCAACCGAGCAATATGATGGAACAAGGGATCCAGTTGCCCATCTTAATAGGGTAAAGGATTTTGTGAAGATTCAAACGCGAAGGGATGAAGCCCTTTGCTAGCTTTTTGCCCTCACACTCACTAGAGCAGCGAGGAAATGGTTTGAAGGGTTACCGGCTAGATCCATATATTGCTTTGCTAATATGGAGGTGCGGTTTCGTAACAGGTTCAGTACCTCCATCCCACTCAAGAAATCCTCTGCGGATTTATTCGACATCAGAAGGAAGTCTGGGGAGTCTTTGAAAGCGTACCTAGAACGGTTTAATTTAGAGATGGCTGTCATGACTGATGTAACGGTAGAAATTACCGTGGAGGCAATGAAACGGAACTATAATTTCGATAAGCTGGAGGATACATTGCTGGTAGATCCGCTATTGACTCTGGATCTTTTACGCATCCGGGCAAACAACTATGCCAGAATAGAGGAGGCTGATTTTCAGAGGAAGAAACGGGCAGAGACACCCCGTCAACAAAAATGGAAGAGAAGAGTCGGAGAGAGAACTCTTCGAAGAAAACAAGTTTGCATTCTAGAAGCAAAACTGATCGTGGGTCCATGTCTTTGTTGCTGCCTAAAGCAGAAATATTGGCCATCATTGAACGAAAATGGTTGCCAATCAAATATCCTGTTTATAAGCCAGGAGTCAGCCTTTGTGAACGAAGAGATTTGTATTGCCGTTTCCATAAGGCCAACAATCATGACACTGAGAGATGCAAAATGCTGAAATCAGCGATTGAACGATTAATCGAAGAAGGATATTTGGGAGAATTTGCAACCCAAGGTCGCCGAAGGGCTCCTGACACCTGGCAGAATAACAACCGGGATGAAGTTGCTGGAACGGGTCCTATTGATATACCAGTCGTCGATAAACGGAAAGATAAGGCAAAGGAAGTGATAGCGACAGCCATGGGGGACTTTCCTTTGATTTTTTTGATAGCAGGAGGAATCGAGAACATGGAAAGTTCCTCTGGCGCTGTAGTTGAGAGCATAGGGGAATCCTCAGTAGGTGGTAAGAGAAAGAGAGAGGAACCCTTAAGGGAAGATATGAGGTTAGATATACTCGACCGAATGGTTATTTCATTTTTCGAGGAAGATGAGCAGGGAATCATTTATCCTCAGAACGATGCCATGGTTATAACAACAGTGGTTGGTGGTTACCAGGTGGCCAGAACTTTGGTTGACAATGGCAGTGCTATTAATTTATTGTCATATAAGGCGTACAAGCTGATGAATTGCCCAGAAGCCGAATTGATCCCATACCTAAAACCCATCATTGGGATAGACAGAGTTCCCATTCCCGTTGTGGGAGTAACGTATTTTTCGGTGTTTTTTCTGGAGGATAGTGGAATGAGAACCGTGGAACAATTATTCATGGTAGTGGATCTTAACCTACCATATAACGACATCTTAGGACGTCCGTTCCTAAACGTCTTTGGGGCGGTTATCTCGCAACGACATTTAAAGGTGAAGTATCCTTCGTGGGAAGGGGTCGTTACCATCAAGGGAGATCAGAAGTTGGCAGCAGAATGTTATCTTGTCATGACTAGTGGTGCTAGCGACCGGTATATTTGTGTGGCTTCTGACCCATTTGACCAGCAGGATGAAAGATGAATTCAACCGTTAGAGAAAATGATACCAGTATCGGTCGAAGGAATTGAGGAGGGTAATTTTTTGGAAAGTGAAAAATTAACCTCAGTAGAGCAGGCTCAGCTGGTGCAGTTGCTCAAAAAGTGCGCGGGGGATTTCGCTTGGGCTTCATCAGACATGCCAGGAATTCCTAGGGAAATGGCAGAGCATCGGCTAAATGTGGATCCCACAGCTAAACCGGTACAATAGAATCGATGATCATTTTCAAAGGAAAAAGTAGATGCCATTGAGAAGGAAATGGCCAAGCTACTCAAAGCAGGTTTCATATGGGAAGTGCAGTATCCTCCTTGGTTGGCTAATCCGGTAATTGTCCCTAAGCATAACGGGGAATGGAGAATATGCATAGACTTCACAGATTTGAACGAAGCTTGACTGAAAGACTGTTATCCGCTTCCTCGGATAGAACAATTGGTAGATCAGACTGTAGGGTATGAATACTTGAGCTCGTTGGATGCTAATTTTGATTATCATCAGATTCCTATGGCGATCGAGGATGAAGAAAAAATGGCTTTCATAACCCCGAAAGCAACATATTGCTATAAGGCTATGCCGTTTGGATTGAAGAATGTAGGAGCAGCATTCCAAAGGACGACTAACAAGATCTTTGAAGCTTAGATTGGTCGAAACATGGAGGTGTATGTCGACGATATGCTAATAAAAAGTAAGAGTTTTGAGGCGCATCTGGCTGACTTAAAGGAGGCATTTGATGTTATGCGGCAATATGGGATGAAAGCCAATCCCAATAAATGCATGTTCACATTCCAAACGGGAAAGTTTATGGGGTACATTGTCAGCCGAAAGGGAATCCAGCCAAACCCTTCAAAGCTTCGTGCAATATACGATATGATATCACCTCGCAATGTCAAAGAAGTGCAAAGACTTACCGGGAGAGTCATTGCACTAAGCCATTTTATCTCTAAACAAGGAGAACAGTGTCTCCCTTTTTTCAAATTAATCAAAAAGAAGGCTCCGTTTGGTTGGACAGAAGAATGCGAGAAGGCTTTTTCTGACCTGAAAGAGTACCTAATGTCAGACTTATTGTTGACACTACCGAAGGACGGAGATACTTTGTATTTGTATTTGGGAATAGCAGAAGAGGTGGTTAGTGCAGTATTGGTATGAGATGACAACAGTATCCATAGACCTGTTTGTTTCGTAAGCCGGATCCTGAAGGATGCCAAACTCAGGTATGGCCGGATAGAGAAGGTAGCATATGCCTTGATACAGGCGACAAGGAAAATGAACCAGTACTTCCAGGCATACCTGGTCATCGTGTTAACAAATCAACCATTGAAGCGGATATTGAAAAGACCAGAAACTTCTGGAAGGATGGTTATTTGGGCTATCGAATTGGAGCAGTATGGGTTGCAGTACCAGTCACGTCCATCTATTAAGGCGCAGGCCTTAGCTGATTTTATTGCAGAGTGCACGTTTCCGGATCAAATGATAACTGAGGGAAGCGTGATTGATGACAGTTTGTTGCAACGTCAGGAAACATATGGAGATACGTGGGTGATCCATGTGGACGGGGAGAAGAATCAGGAATCGGCAGGTGTCGGTATTATCATCTCCGATCCAGACGGAATTAAGATGAGATACGCACTACGGATCTTGAAACCGTTGTCCAATAATGCAGTTGAGTACGAGGCATTGTTAACAGGGCTCCGTATTGGGAAAGAGTTGAGTACTAAAGGTATTCATAATCATGGAAAATTAAGTGATCTTCGTTTGATGATTCATGGAGATTCTAAGTTAATCGCAGATTAGGTTAACGGTATTTCTCAGGCCAGGAACCCCATGATGATTAGGTATCTAGAGAAGGTACAGAAGGAGTTGGCAGTAATAAAAGAGATGGGAATACGGGTGGAAATTGAACAGGTTCCTCGTGAGAAGAATTCCGAAGTAGATGAGATTGCCAAATTAGCTGCTGATCCGACTGCTGTTATGCCTAGGGATGTTCTCGTGGAAGAGATTGTAACGCCTTCTTTTATGGAGGAGCAATTGTCCTTAAACGTAGCAGAAGGAGAAGATGACTGGAGGGTACCGGTCATAAGCTATTTAAAACACGAAACATTTCTAGATGACTCAAAGGAGAAAATGAATATTCTCAGACGAGCAGATAAGTGTTCTATATATGATGGGGAACTTATTCGTCGTTGTCTTTCTCATCCAGCAACTAAGTGCATTTCTGAGGCAGAAAGCCAGTATGTACTACGCGAAATTCATGACGGCGTCTGTGGAATGCATGTATCCGGTGGGACTATGACAGCTCAGGTTCTCCGTCTAGGCTTTTACTGGCCTACGATAAGAAGGGATTGTGACCAATTCGTACGAACATGTAAAAAATGTCAAGAATTTGCAAGAATTCCACCACAACCGACAATAGATATAACGGCTATGATTAGCCCTTGCCTGTTTGCTCAGTGGAGAATTGACATTCTAGGGCCATTTCCTAAGGCTCGTTCAAAGCTCAAGTTTGTGATTGTTGAGGTAGATTATTTTACCAAGTGGGCTGAGGCTAAAGCGGTTTTGGAAATTTCAGCTGAAAAAACATGGCATTTCTTTTAGACTCAGGCCATCTACAGGTTTGAAATTCCCCAGATCTTGGTTAGTGATAACGGAACGCAGTTGAAAAGTACGTATTTCTAGGAGAAATGTCGGTCATTGGCTATTGAGCAAGGGTTCACATCAGTGGCACATCCACAGACAAATGGACAAACTAAAGTAACCAACCGAACAATCTTAAGCGGGATTAAAAAAAATCTGGAAGGGGCTCGCAAGAAGTGGGTGGACGAGTTACCAAATGTCATATGGGCTTATCGGATGACCGAAAAGACAAGTACTGGTGAGACTCCGTTTGCTATGACTTATGAAACTGAAGCAATAACACCGGTTGAACTTAGAGCCATTAGCTTGAGAATTGAGTATTTCAATGACGAATGAAATCAAGATCTATTGCGGGCACAACTCGATTTATTGCCAAAACTTCGCGAGCAGACCTTTGTAAAGAATTTACATTATAAATGCAAGATGGCAAAATATCATAACTGGAGGGTCAAAGAACGGTTGCTAAAAATGAGAGACTTGGTTCTTCGTAATAGGCGAGCTGCAGGGCAAAAGATGAGAAAGTTGAGTCCTAACTGGGATGGGCCTTACCGAGTTACGCGGGTTATTGGTAAGGGTGCATACCATCTTGAGAAGGAGGACGGTACTCCTTTGCCCAACTCTTGGAATATTATTAATTTGAAATTATATCATCCAAGAGCGGATGTGTTATTTGTAACTGATGAGTAAATAATAACACCGTGGACGTAGGCATTTTTGGCCGAACCACGTAAAAAAATATGCTTGTGTTCTTTATTTTATGTAGATCATAATGTATACGGTTGTAGTCCTGTTAAGAAACGGGGAGATGGTACGCAAAGTTTTTTCTATGATCCATCACAAGTCGTTACTGAATCCATTTTCGTAATGATAGAGGATGGGAAACGGATGTATTGTCAAATAAAAGACCTCATGAGGATCCGTCTTCATCTTCAAGATAAGATGACTGTATGATAGTGATGGTTCTTTGATACAAGTAAACCCATTTTGATCTTTTGATAAGATGGTGGTACGGTTTATTGTATCTACGCTTTATCGACGAGAGCCTGGTAAACCTATTGGGTTATTCAGGCGCTGCTTGAATTAGCTAACGACACAACTATACCCATTCCGATCTTTTGATAAGATGGTGGTACGGTATTGATGTGTACGCATTACTGGCACGAGCTCGGTAATCCTAATTGGGTTATTCGGGTATCGCCCGGATGTACTAGCTACATTATCCAAAGTCATTCTGGTCTTTCGATAAGACAATAGCACGGTTTGGAAATGTATTCACTCGGCAACGGTGCATTCTGGTTTTTCAATAAGATAATAGCATAGCTTGGGAATGTATCCACTCGGTAGCGGTGCAGTGTTTAAACCCACTCCGATCTTTTGATAAGATTGTGGTATGGTACAAATTTCATTTCCTTTGGAGAAACGGCAAATGATGGGAAATGGTAACGAGTTTTCATTTTCTTTTGTTATTTATTAATACGGTTTAAGTTTTGTTTCCTTTGGAGAAACGGTAAATGTTGGGGAAACGGTAGCATTTTTCACATTTCCTTTTTGTTTCTTTTTAATGAAACAACTACCTCTTATGGATCCGGTTTATATTTAGAAAAATTATCTAAGCATAGATCGGTGGTGGAGCAAGCAGTAGAGCTGCAAAATCAAAGTGTTCAATCATTACACAACCTTATCTAAGACAAAATCTGACTGAGCAGTACAAAATAAGATCTATGAGGATGGAGGAGGAGTAACGTCACCATCACTCAGGTCATCACCCAAATCGCTATCATCGTCATCACTGAAGTCATCACCTAGGTCACCATCGTCCAGGTCTTCCGGATTTGATTTCGCGTTGACATTTTCTTCTGTGAGAGCTTGGACCCGGAGATCGGCGTATCGGCCAACCTTGATGGTGCAGAAGTTCTTGACTCCGTAGTAACCCATGCAGCCCATAATGACGGTGTTGGCTGTAGCGTTTCTTCAGTTCTCGATCCGGGAGGGGACGACATCGAGTAGTACCTGTTTCTCTTCCAAGCTTTGCTGGGCAGTAGCCAAATCTTGTTGAGTTAGGGTCAGTTCTTGCTCCATGGAAATTTTTTGGAGGGAGAGCTCTTCCCGCAACCTGGAGGTTGTTTCCTCTTTTTGGGTTACTTCCTCAGTTAATGTCTGGATGGTGCCGGCCAAGGTTTCTTCCCTCCGTTTGGATTCAGCAAGCTCCGCTAGGAGTTGGGATACCGTCTCATTTGCTTTCTGTTGAAGCTCGGATGCTTCAGAGAGTTTGCCTTGCAAGGATTGATTGTCAGCATGCACCTTGTGTAGGAGACTAACCTGGGTGTTGTTACGGAGGGCGACAGTCTCATACACATATTGTGCGGTAGCCATCATTGTGTATGCTTGACTACAGAAGTAATCTAGCTGGGCACTGAAGGGCGCACTTCTGAACTTGGCTCTATCAGTTTCAGAAGTCATCATCTCGGAAATCAATCGGCCCATTTGGACGTCATGATAGTTAGGATCTAGCATTCCAAGGGCACGACAACTCTCATACGCAAAGTTCCTCAGATTTATCTTGCCAATGGGGGTGCCGACAGAATCTTGGTCTGATATCATGACGTTGAGGTCCGAAGGATGTGAAAGCCCAATGTCAGATACCGGGAGCAAAGGAACTTTGGTTCCTGGCAGTAAGTGGAGGGGGGGGGGGGGGAATATTGGGATCGCACAAGGAATTAAGTAGGCTCTTAAAGGAATGTCTGGTGAGGAAAGGCTCCAAGTTGAAGGGATCCTAGGGATTGAGTCCGGGAATATCAGTAAAGTTGGGGGCGGTTCGGACACTGAAACCCCACAAGTTGATGCAGTTGGAGCAGGAGTTGAGGTTGCGGATGGGGTCCTCTCTAAACTGACTTCCATATCGGTCTCAGTAGGAGGAGCAATGGTTTCTTAAGGCTCGACCAGGCTCAACCGTTGTTTTGGGAGAAGAGGGAGGAGTGTCTTGCTCACCATCCCATAACACCGAGTCTTCTCTAGAAATTTGGAGTTTTAGGACCTCTCTTGGGGGCCTTTCTTGCATCAATTTCCTTTTTGCATGGCAACCCAAGCTAACAAGGGATTGGATCGGCGTTTTGTTTGAACTGGAGGAACTTTCGATGGAGACGGTAATAGGAGGAATGGTTTGGTCAGTTCCGGCAGCTAGTTCTGCAGCAACAACCGGGTCCACCTCTGCAACAATTTCTTTCTCCAAAACCTGGTCAATCTCGGTGGCAATAGCAGTGAATTCCAGATCTGGAGGGCTGGATCTGGAAGTAGCTTGGATTGTTGGTTGAGGTATGGTAATAGAGATTCTACCAGAACCGGTTCTTCTTTTCTTCTTAATTGGAGGTTAGAAAATAGCTTTCCTTTTGTCTTGCCGACGCATACAAGTCGGTTTCCATCCATTAGGAACAACTGCAAAAAAGACAAGGGAAAAATATAAAGGTCAGAAAGAAATAATTTGATTAATCCAACCCCAGGTGCTCACCCTCGCCGCATTATTTGAGTGGGATGCCGGTAGCCAACTTCTTGACGTGGAAACTCATTTGGCGATGTCGGCAATCTTCGGATCCGTGAGATTCCGGGGAGATCTCTAGTCATTTTTGCCAATGGAGAAGTTGAAGTCTGGCCTCCATTGGGTTTCCGGAAACTCTATTACAAAGAAGTTCTTTTTCCAGAGTTTGACCGAATCCTCAATCTTCTAGAAGTTTCTGAGAAACGGGAAGATTTCATCTGTGGGCCATCTGGGGCCAAAACTAATCACTCCTTTGCGACAGTAAAGCGTGAAGAAGTGCCGGAAGAGCTTGACGGTAGGCATAACTCCATATATCTCGCAGATCCATATGAAGGCGTAGATACAACTCTAGGAGGGGGGGAGTTATTTGGGCTGGATTGAGTTGATAGGATATCAGCAGGTCTTGCACCATATCATGGATGGGAAATTGGAACCCGTACTGGAACATCTTGGTATATAGGATTCGGCGAGATCCGGACATCGTACTGGTAAGCCTGAGATTTGGTCCGGCGATAAAGATGCGATAATCATCGGGGATCTTCATATGCATACTTGACAAGATGGCACCCAGAGTCTCTTTTTTTATGATAAGGGAGGCAACAACGTCCATCTCTTCAATAGCCTTGGCTACGGAATGAACGCGGCGAGGCATAGTATAAAAAGGAGTTGAAAATGGAAAAGAGAAGATGGTATACCTGAAATAGCTTGAAGAGCGGCGCGACAGTGAAAGAAATTTTTGAAGAATGCGGAGACTGAAATTAGGGTTTCTGGAAATGGAGAGAAAAAAAGAAAGTGAATCGTTTTATAAGGAAAAGGCGTGAGGCGTGTCGTTTCTAGTGGTCGCGTAGTGAGCGAATAGACGCGATTGTTAAACACACACGACTGTTGAGTCTTCATTTCATGTGGATAAAAATGCACCACGTCATCGACTAAGTAAATCATCATTACTTTTGACTCTTCAGTTTCGGCGGGATTTTTTGATGTGTTTTAAATGTATAAAGGTGCACGTGGGAGACATTCGGTATTAAAGGCAGTAACGAAATATAGTACCAGTAAACATTGATTGGAACCAAGCATAAGAGTTGGAGTTCCGGGTTTGAAAGGGATGATAGCCCTTGGTAAACACTCGGGCTTGTTTCGTTTGGGCTTCTGATAATATATTATGGAATCACAAGGATATTGTAGTCCGTTACCTCAACATTGACTAGTCAACGTATAGCCACGTAGGCGGGATGAATGTTTTATTGACTGGCTAGTACCAGAAGGGTGTGGAACCGACAGTTACATGAGAAGACCGGTACCTTTGAGAGGTAATGGATAGTTAGCTAGTGACTTACCAGAAGGATCAGGATCTTGGAAGAGGATATTATGGTAATATCCCTAGAGTTTATCAACGGCAGTTGAGTACCGACGATCATAATGAACCAACATTTATTGACATGTAACAGTTTCTGCGTAACCGTTCCACATACGTTACATATTGACTGTACTACACCATTCTAGGTGATAAATCGGTAGTAATGGCTCCATTGATGATGGCATTGATTGTCTTCACTAAACGTCAGTGCAACAGTTGCATGATTAGCCTATAAATAGCATGGCTAAAGGAAGGTAAAGGTACGCGCACACGTACTATTACCGCTCTCACACTCACATTGCTATAACACACTACTGACTTGATCGTCGGAGAGTTTACGCCGGAGATACCCTCCGGCGCATTGCAGGTCATACAAGGTCAAACCTGAAGACACGTCATCAACTGCAGTTACCAAGGAGTCCAACCCCGTTCGAGATTTATATCATTGTCTTTTTCCGCTTCCCAAATCCCAAACCATGACTATGATACAAGTGAGGAAGAAAAGGAAAGTATTGTAATGCTAGTGGGTTCATTAAAAGCTCAGAAATGCCTATGATCTTATTGAAGAGATGATGAGAAAATTCTTATTTATACTATGTTTGGTTGGAAGGAAAGAAAATGGGTGGAAGAAAAGAGGGGGGAGTGAAGAGGGTGGAAAATAATCTCTTTGTGGTGTTTGGTTGAGTGGAAAATAGAAAGAAAGAAAATGCAAAGAAAAAAAATGAAACGACAACTTACCCATTAGCTCATTAGAGATGTTTGTTCATTTTATTTCTTTTTAAGGGTAGGATAGGAAAAAGCTAAGGAGGTGCCTTTTCCTTCCATTTTCTGCCTACTATTGGATGGAAAAACAATTGATTGTCCCCATACCACTTTTCCCCTCCTATTTTTCTTCCCTAACCAAACAAGAGAAATTAGTTTTCCTTCCCCATTTTCCTTCCTTCCATTTTCCTTCCACCCATTTTCCTTCCAACCAAACACAATGTAAAGGTTTAAAGAGAAACCTTGAAAATTGAGATGTATACCTGAGATATAGCGGCTTGACTGACATTGGATGATGTGAATCTCAAAATATTCTTAGCCTCACAATCTTGTAGAAAATGCTTGAACATTGTTTGAAATAAGCTGAATTGTCCTTGCACGATCTTCTTCGCCTATGGTAGATTAGGCAAACATCAGAAACTTTGTAAGAAGTGGGAAGTGATTGACATTTGAGCCAACTTTAGTCCCATGCAATGCAAATCACCTACTTCGCAACAAAATAAAAGACAACTCACCAATAATAGTAATAGACAAAGCAGAATAAGGCACAAAATATCAATACATGAAAAAAGACAATTTACTGAAACCTACGCCTCCCAGATTGCAAAATTGCCACTATAGTACTTGAAGCTAACAAAATAGATTATCGGGAACAATGACGTCTCGTTGAACATTTGATTGAAGACATTATTAATACTCAACAAAGCGTATCAGTCATTGAGAGTAGTCAAAGAAATCACCAATCATTAAAGTGAACCACCTTAATGCTTTTAGAAAATAAAAATTCTATACAGATATCAGTGTGAGCTGAAGCAACCTTTTACCTTGTTCTTGTCCTCTGCAAACAGCATCCGTAAATCACCCATATAAGAGAGGCTGCATATTTTGGAATAGAGATTGATTGCGCGCTAATTTTGATGAATATCTCTATATATTTATGTGTCATTATCTCATGTTTGTGCAGAATTGAGGATTCAAAGAAGATAGAGAAGAAAGTTGCTGAAAATACCAGTTTTGGTGATGAAGAGCTTATTCCTGCCCTAGAAAGAATTCTAGAGTTCAAGGCCTTAGTCTAGGTTAGAAGAACGAAAGCAGTGGAAAATCAAGAAAAGAGTCAAAACGCAGCGTTTTGGAGAAAATCAAGGAAGACGCATTCTGGATATGATTAGAAGAGGATGAGAGACCCCCTAAGTGATTTGGATCAGAACAACTTTCAATTTTGAATTTTATGAGATAATTAAGGGAAAAAATATTATTTAATCTCTCCCTTAATTCTCATAATTTTTTCTTGGAGTTCTGGGTTTTATTTCTTACCAGTTCTGTTTCAAACTTGCTCCCGTCATCTTCTTCCATAGAAAATAAGATTTTTATGCAATTTCGTATTTTTCTGTTTATCGTTAATTATGTTTAATTCTAGCTAAATTTCCCTTTTCTAGTGAAAGTAATAAAAGTTTATGATTCAGTTTAATTGTGAGATCTAATTGTTTTATATAATTTCTACATTTGTGTTTATTCATTCATTGATTTAATGTCAATATTGTTCATGTTAGGTTTAAGTCTGATCACCTTAATCTCTAATCTGTCCAATTACTATAGTTCTCGAGGGCTGCGGATTACAAAGCCCGAAGGAGAAACAAACAACTAGATCGATCTCAGTTCAAGGCTCTTTGAGACTAGAGTGAATGCATGATTAGGTCTAAAGGCTATAAATGTACCTTAGTCTTGGCCTAGAATTAGTTTTTCCCTGAATTTATCAATTTGTCTAGTTAAATATTATAAGTGTACCTTAAGGTTGCTAGATTAATTAGGGTCTCTTAATAGGTGTACTTTTAAGTGACTTATTGCAGATGGAAAGGAGGAAACCTAAGTGTACCTGGTTGTTATAACTTCTCCATAAATCAGAAGCGAATATCTCTGAATCAATGATCAATTAATACTTAAGTCATAACCTTATAATTGCCTTTTCTAAGATCTTTTATCATATTTGTTCACACAATCAATCTCTGGACTCTGTCCATTTTAATTGCACTATTTTCATTTTTATTTTATCAATCATTTTCCAAACAAACCCCCATTTTATTCATTGCATTGGTCATAATTTAAAATCAGATCTTATTCCTTTGTCTCGGTGGAACGAACTTCTTATCACCGTGTACAATTAATTTTGCATATCAGTATAAGTTGTATTTGATTATTATTTGACGGATTCGGCAGCCGGTCAAATTTTTGGCGTTGTTGCCGAGGACAATTGGTAAACTAATTTTTGATTTTCTCTGTGTATGACTAGGTCAACCAGTTCAGAATTATTACCATAGAATCCTAAGATTACAAGTACTGAGACCAAGAGAAGGAAATGAATCAAGAAGTCCAGTGCAGGAGTGCAATCAAAATCAGGTTCCTCAATAGGTTCTAATATTCACGAAGAGGAAGACTTTAGTCTAGCCCTAGAGTTAGGCCAAGAAGAACCAGTTCATTCCAATCCACCAGAAATGGCGAATGTAAATGCGGATAGAACTCTAAGAGCACTCAATTTAGGACCAGAACAAACTATTTCTTTATGTATTAATTACCAGCAAGTGGCCAATGATTGAACTATAAAAATAAATGTCATCCAAGCATTGAAAAAATTTCATGGTTTATCTAATGAAAATCCTTACTCTCTTTTGCAGGAACTACATTGAAAATGTGATTCATTGAAGCCACTAGATGTGCCAATAGAGAGAGTAAAATTGAGAGCGTTCCCTTGGACACTAGAAGATGTTGCAAAGAGTTGGTTTTTCAGCCTACCTACTCATACCATTACAACATGGGTTGAAATGTCAGATGCTTTCTTGAAAAAATACTTCCCATCCAGCAAAGCAGAAAAATCCAGGAAGAATTTAGTTACAATCCAGCAACTTAATGATGAGAGCTTTGTGGAGTATTTCGAACGATTTGAGAGGATGCAAGCTGTTTGTCCTTCACATGGAGTAACAGAATAATCATTGATTCAATACTTCTATGATGATATGAAGCGAAGTGACAAGGAAAAATTGGATGCAACGAGTGGTAGAGCTATAATAGATCTAACTCCAGTAAGAGCAAAGGAATTGATCAAAACCATGGCCAACAACTGTTCAGAAAATAAAAGTTCTGAAAGAACTAATCTAGTAAAAGAGGTTGGTGTATCATCAATTGAAAATAGATTGGTTGAAATGAATAATATGCTACTTTCTATTATGGTAGGGAATTCTCAATAGGTTAAAGCATGTAGATTTGCTGTCAAACGGGACATCCAACTGATACTTGTCTAATGCTGCAAGATGGAGCACAGGTTAATGCGTTGATGAGGTTCAATCAAGGCCAGAATAAGATGAATAATCCTTATTCAAATGTTTACAACTAAGGTGGGAAACAACACCCCAACTTCAGTTGGAATCAGCAACCTCAACCTCCATTTAACCTACTGAACTTCCAACCCATACCTCCACAAAATCAACAGCAAAGCCCTGCCCTGCCCAACCAATCAATCTCAGTCATCCAACAATCCATTTGAGGAGCTTATGAAACAATTTGCCTTGACCACACAAGCTAATATTGCACACATTCAAGCAAGCATGACAAATCTTGAAAAATAGATAACACAATTAGCCACAACTCTTAGCAAGAAAGAGAATGAAGGAAAACTGCATTCCATGACTAAAGACAATCCCAAACATAATGTCAGCGCAATGGAGCTAAGAAGCGGGAAAAATCTGCCAACTAGGCAAGGCCTTATTCTAGGCCAGGAATTATGAGTTGCCCCACAAGAACAAGAAGCTGAGGTTTTAGAACCAGAATCAACACTGACCAAAACCACTACAAAGACACCTGTATAACAGGATGTGAAGGTAACCCTGCCACTTTTCCCTAAAAGGTCTGCCAAGACTAAGAAGGAGGAAGATGACAGGGATATTGTTAATATTCTTAGCAAAGTTTCTATAAATATACCTTTACTTAATGCAATCGCTTCTATTCCTAAATATGCTAAGTTTTTGAAAGACTTATATAATAATATAAAAAAATTGACAGGAGTAGAAGTGGTCAATATGGGAGAGAATGTTTCGGCAGTGATACAAAAAAAAGTTACCCTCAAAGTGCAAGGATGGAGGTATGTTTGCAATACCATGCACAATTGGAGATAAGAGCCTGGAAAAAAGCTTTTTGTGACCTTGGGTCAGGGATCAATGTGATGCCCTGATACGATTCCGGTTCCTCTGATTTGGAGTGCGAAATTAAACTAAATAGAATCTTGAACAATGAACCAAAAACACACCTCTTGATTCAACAAGTCAAGGATCTAGTTCAATTAATTGATTGATACGAACACAAGTTTACAATAAACTCATTAATGGAAACAAATACCAACAACCTGATGTTGGATTTCAATAAGGAACTTGACACCCTCAAGAACCTACTATGCTCAATCAGTAGAGCAACCAAAATACATAAAGAACCCCCTGGTTCTACTTGATTCAAGCCTAAGGTAATCCAACCAACTAGCTAGCAACCAAGGAGACTACTTGAATGGAAAAGGAAGAAACTCTTTCTCAACCTAACTCTCAACTCAACCTAGTCTTCATACAAAATGAGGGAAAGGATCTATACATGAAATAGCCAAATAAAGTAAACAGTCACGTTGCAAACAAAGTCTTCAATGTTGCTAGCGGCATGCCATTAGTGTGCTTAGCTTTTCCATTGCTCAGTGACGCTAGCGGTATGCTGTTAGTGTGCTTAGCGGTACTGTCTTTTTCGTTGCTCGGATTCCTTTCTGGCTCTCGCTCGTACGCGTAGAGTGAGTCCTTTGGGGGATGGTTATATCTTCATCCATTATCGCATCATGCCCCCTATCCATCTACAACACCCTCAATCTAGAACCTCTGAAACCAACAAGAGTGGTCATTCAATTGGCGGATCGATCATACATTTACCCAAAAGGTGTGATAGAGGATGTTCTTGTTAAGATGTGAGATTTTGTATTCCTAGTAGATTTTTATGTGATTGGCATGGAGGATGACAATTCCTCAAAGGCAACAAATGTATTGTTAGGAAGACCATTTCTAAGGATTGTCCATGCGAACATTGACGTGTATGATAGATATTTGCCTTTAGAATTTGATGGTGCTATGATTAGATTTAATATGTACAATGCATTGAAATATTCAGAAGATGTTCATTGTGTTAATTTTATTGATGTGATTGACCCTTTTGTTGATCAAGTGCAGGAAATTAACTCATTTGATCCTTTTGATCCTTTGGACTATATACTCAGCAGAGGAATAGAGGAGAAAGAGCTTATTTAGATAGAGAAAGACATAATTGTTAATACAGATTTGTAGGCTGCTGTATATGAATTGGATGTTTTTAAAAACTCATTCCAAGTTACTTCCCTCTATTGTGCAGGCCCCACAACTAGAGTTGAAAACTTACCTTGTTTATAATAATTATATGGCAGATCTTCGAGAAAAGCCCTACAAAGATCAAGAATTATGGTATTTGGCTGAGGTATCAGAGCCGAACAGGTTACCACAACATGTACAAGGAGTACCGTGATACCACTCTTAATGGGGCAGTTGAGCAGATGTACACTGAGATGGCTTCTCGTCACAGAGTTAGGTTCCCTTGCATTCAGATCATCAAGACCGCAACTGTCCCTGCCAAGCTCTACAAGAGGGAGAGCACCAAGCAGTTCCACAACTCCAAGATCAAGTTCCCGTTGGTGCTCAGGAAGGTCAGGCCACCAACCAGAAAGCTGAAGACAACATACAAGGCATCCGGGCCTAACTTGTTTATGTAAACTGTCATCAGATGAATGGTGAAAATGGGTTGATATGAACCCTAGTACGCATCGCACGCACGTTGCTCCTTCGCGTGTGCCCTTGCCGCCCGTTGGCCCGATGACGCGCCAACACAGCAAGCGTCTGTCCAGCCAGCTTTCCTTGTTCCTACATAATGAGATTCAGCGTGAGGCTACGCTGGAGGAGTCCGTACTACGCGAGCACACGCCGCGCTCAGTGACGCTGCTGGTCGCACCCAGCGCTCACGCTAGCGCCCACGAAACGGACGCCCGAGCCAAGTCAGACTTGGGAAATATTTACCAAGCTCCAGCCGAGTTAGAAGATAGCTTCAAGGGTCTAGAAGAGGCTACGGGAGTTTCAAGTCAAACGCCCGACGCGTTTGGAAGAATGGCCGAGCGGGTCAACGCATGCGCAAGTCCTAGCGCACCAAGGACTTCGACTTGAGGAAGGACGCGCATTGCGCAATTCTACCGTGCGTAGGATTGCTTGGGTCTACTAATACTCTTAGTACTAGTATTATAATTAATTAATTATTTCAGCTTTTATTCAAGTCGAATTCTTGTATAGATAGAAGTTCTAGTTCTCGTAGGATTTGTATTTCTTGCACCTATTTAAGGCAGCCACTTGGCTTAATAAAATCAGACTTTTTTTGCCAAAACACTTGAGTTAAATTTAAGTCTCACAAGAACCTTGAATCCTTTGAGTCCGAACGCTCGAAGAGCATATCAAGTAAATCGAAAGTTCACCCCCATTGTTCGATTGCCTAGGTTGCTAACCAATTTGCTGGTTAGAGGGTTAGGATTTCGATCAAGATCCTCATTCGCGTAGCTGGGTTGGCTAGGCATCACGACTTAGCAGGGTCAGCGCACGTTTGGGTTCAGTTTAAGTATTTCCGCACAAAGTCCATCCTTGAACAACGATCGCAACAAGAGCATCGATCCAAGCCTAGCAAGGATCGTATCAGTTGGTAGCGGAGCGAAGGCTGTTCAAGCTTGGTAATTTAATTGCTTCTTTATTTCGATACATTCTTGAGTCGATTTACTCTAGTCCGGAGCTAAATCACCCTTCATCCATCTAGTTGTATTTTCGTTTATATAGAGTCAAAAAAAAAAAAAAAAAGGAAAAGAAAAGAAAGAATGTCTCAAGATTCAGGAAACAAAAGTATCAAGGGAACCGAAGGCAAGACCGAAGAGGGCGACCTATCTACCCGAGAGCTACTTCTCCAACTCGTAGCCCGAATGGACAAGATGGAAGCATGCAACAACCCTAAATCGGAGCAACCATCAGATGAAAAGAAAAAGGCAACAGCCACGCCCCACATGACCCAAGTCCTAAACCCACAACGCGCAGCTCACCTCTATGACATGGCACCAAAGGAAGACAAGCCAGGTCCGTTTGCTGATTTACCCGAAGGTTTTGCTGGTGAGGGGAATGAAGACCGGCGCTTTGTGTTGCTTGGGAATAATGAGCAGCAGCGGCGCATGCCCACGCAAGCCCAACGCATCAATGCGGAGTGCCTAGCACGTCGAGCACATAGGCGCATGGAGCGCGAGCCCGACTACGACGAGCAGTGGCACCCAACGCCCCGTATGCACTGGAATGAGGCGTATGAGGAGGAGGAACCTGAGTTGTTTAGGCGCGACCGAGCTAATGAGCGGCGGCCTAGAGGAGAAGATCGAGTTGATGCCAATCTGAATAGCATCGAGCTCAAAATTCCACCGTTTGATGGCAAGGACGACCCTGATGCATACTTAATGTGGGAGCAGAAGATTGAATCGATCTTTTTAGTCCATAATTATTCTGAAGAAAAGAAGATCCGCTTAGCAGCCGTTGAATTCAATGGCTATGCCATACATTGGTGGGAACAGCTTCACAAGCTCAAGCGTCGAGCGAATGCTCCACCCGTTCGGACATGGGACGAGATGAAGCGAGAGATGAGGAGGCGCTTCATCCCAACGTATTTTCAGCGGGACCTTTATCAGCGATTGCAAGCTATGCCCCAAGGGACTCGGTCAGTAAGCGAGTACTTCAATGAGCTAGAGATTGCGCTAGCAAGATCACAAATCAAAGAAGAAGAAGAGGCTACAATGGCGCGCTTCTTTAATGGCCTAAACCGTGATATTGCCAACAAGTTGGAGCTGGTGTACTATGGGTCCTTAGAAGAGATGTTGCACATGGCCATCAAGATAGAGAGGCAGACCAAGGCTAGAGTCTCCTACTCTAATTCGGGTTCAGTTGCGACTAAGGCACAAGGTTGGAAGAAGTCGCAATGGAACAGGGAAGACAAAGGGGTCCGTGCACCGCCTAAAGTCTTGCCGTATGATTACAAGGGTCCCAGCAGCGGCACCAATCCTCCTAAGCCACTCAACAGCAGTGCCAACACGGCGCCGAACAGGCCCTCTACTAAAGATATAGTATGTTTCAAGTGTTCGGGACGGGGACACAGGCAAGCTGATTGCCCTAACAAGCGTTTTCTCTTAATACGCGAGGATGGTGAGCTAGCATCCGATGATGAGCAAGAGATTGAGAGGAACGATGAAGGCACTAACGAGGGCAGTGACTCGGACGAAGTTGTGATCAACTCGTTGTCCTTAGTAATGAGGCGCAGTCTTAGCGCGCAAGTCAAAGAGGAGGCGCATGGAGACGAGCAGCGAGAAAACTTGTTTCACACCCGTTGCGTTGTCAACAAAACAGGATGCTCTATGATCATAGACAACGGAAGTTGCACTAATTGTGTGAGCACAATGTTAGTTCAGAAGTTGGGACTGACTACCATACGCCATCCGAGGCCATATTCGCTACAGTGGATGAATAATGGCAGTGCCATTAAAGTGAGCCTGCAAGCACTCGTCACATTCGCAATTGGGAGGTACAAGGATGAGATCCTTTGCGACGTAGTGCCTATGCATGCGAGTCATATTCTGTTGGGACGACCGTGGCAGTTTGATAGATCAACCGTACATGATGGCCGAACCAACAAGTACAAGCTAGTCAAAGACGGCAAGAAGTACTCACTTGCGCCTTTGACTCCAGCACAAGTATTCGAAGATGAACAATGGCTCGAGAAAGCCCATGCCGAGTGGGAAATTGCTAAGAAGCTCAAGGAGAGCGAAGAAGAAGACAAGAGTAGCCCAAGCGAAGTGAAGATTGGAAAGAAGACAAGTCTCTATGCCAAAGGGAAGGATCTTCGGCGAGCACTTACCATGCACAATTCTAATTGCGAATCAAGTAAGCCTTTGATTCTACTTCGCTTCAAGCCCTACTGTCTCACTTCTTCTTCATCTACAAATTCTACCCCACCTACCTATTATTTCTGAATTATTGGAAGAATTTGCGGATGTATTACCCGATGAGATGCCCGCGGGTTTGCCTCCAATCCGAGGGATCGAGCACCAAATAGATTTTATTCCAGGCTCCACAATTCCGAATCGGCCAGCTTATAGAAGTAATCCCGAAGAGACCAAAGAATTACAGCGGCAAGTGGATGACTTATTGAGCCGTGGGTATGTGCGGGAAAGTCTTTCCCCTTGCGTCGTACCCGTTATCCTTGTGCCTAAAAAGGATGGTACATGGCGAATGTGTGTGGACTGTAGGGCCGTGAACAAGATCACAATCAAGTATCGACACCCCATTCCGAGGCTAGATGACATGTTAGACGAATTGAGTGGCAGCCAAATCTTCTCGAAGATAGATCTTATGAGTGGCTACCATCAAATCCGAATGAAGGAAGGGGACGAATGGAAGACAACGTTTAAGACCAAGCACGGTCTTTACGAGTGGATGGTCATGCCTTTCGGCTTGACAAACGCACCAAGCACATTCATGAGACTTATGAACCATGTGCTACGGCGGTTCATTGGCAAGTTCGTAGTGGTATACTTTGATGACATCCTCGTTTATAGCAGGTCACTTGAAGAACATGGCGCGCACCTACGCCAAGTGTTCTTAGCCCTACGTGAGCAACAGTTATATGCTAAGGCGAGTAAGTGCTCATTCGCACTTAAGCAAGTCAGTTTTCTAGGGTTCATTGTGAGTGTGGAAGGCGTCAAGGTCGATGAAGAAAAGATCAAAGCCGTCAAGGAGTGGCCTACGCCAAAGAACGTAAGTGACATACGTTCGTTCCATGGCTTAGCGAGCTTTTATAGGCGCTTTGTCAAGGATTTCAGCACTGTAGCAGCACCTCTGAACGAATTGACCAAGAAGGGAGTGCCCTTCACATGGAAGCAGCCGTAGGAACAAGCGTTTCAAACGCTTAAGGAGAGACTATGCACCGCGCCTATTTTAGCATTGCCTAATTTCGAAAAGGCTTTCGAAGTGGAATGCGATGCAAGTGGCATCGGCATTGGAGCGGTTCTGATGCAAGAGAAGAGGCCGATTGCGTTCTTTAGTGAAAAATTAAAAGATGCACAGCTTCGGTATCCCACTTATGACAAGGAACTATATGCGCTCGTGCGCGCCTTAGAGGTTTGGCAACATTATCTTATGCCGCGAGAGTTCCTAGTGCACACCGATCACCTTAGCTTGAAATATCTAAAGGGACAAGGGAAATTGAACAAAAGACACGCAACCTGGATGGAATTCATAGAAGCATTCTCGTACCACATCCAATATAAGCAAGGAAAGGAGAATATCGTAGCCGACGCGTTGTCTAGACGGTATGCCCTCATCTCTTCTCTTAGTACGAAACTTTTAGGGTTTGCACACATAATTTCTCTCTACCCTCTTGATTCTGATTTTGGAGAGATCTACTCGACATGCATGACGACACATGGGTCTAAGTATTTTCAGCATGAAGGGTATCTGTTTAAGCACAAGAGGTTGTGCGTTCCGCATTGTTCGATGCGAGAATTACTTGTCTTAGAGTCGCACAGTGGTGGACTTATGGGACACTTCGGAGTTACGAAGACCCTTGAGATATTAAAGGGGCATTTTTACTGGCCACATATGAAAAGGGACGTGATACGCATTGTGGCTCGGTGTATTACATGTCGCAAGGCCAAGTCAAAAGTTGCAAGCCACGGTGAGTACATGCCTCTACCCATTCCTTCGCACCCTTGGACAGACATCTCGATGGACTTTATGGTTGGGTTGCCGAAATCATAGAAAGGGAAAGACTGCATCTTCGTTGTCGTGGACAGATTTTCGAAGATGGCACACTTCATTCCGTGCACCACTAGCAACGACGCAAGCTACATCACCAACTTATTTTTCAAGGAAATCGTTCGCTTACATGGGATGCCCGCAAGCATTATAAGTGACCGAGATAGGAAATTTCTTGGCCATTTTTTGCGAGTGTTATGGCGACGTTTGGGGACTAAGCTACTCTTTTTGACTTCTTGCCATCCTCAAACTGACGGACAAACAGAAGTAGTAAACCGCACAGTCGGGTCCTTATTGAGAGCATTGGTAGGCAAACATGTGACCAAGTGGGATGATCAGCTACCCTTTATGGAGTTTGCCTACAATCGAGCCACGCATTCTAGCACGGGGTTTTCACCTTTTGAGATAGTCTACGGCTTCAATCCTTTGACGCCGCTGGACTTAGCACCTTTACCTTTGCAAGTCAGCAGCGGTGAAAAAGATTCATGAGCAGACCAAGAAAAATATAGAGAAGATGAATGAACGCTTGGTCCGCAAGAAAAATCAAGGAAGAGCGACTGCATCTTTCAAAGTAGGCGACTGGGTTTGGCTACATTTAAGGAAGGAAAGATTTCCGGCCTTGAGGCGTCACAAAATTTCCGCAAGAGGAGATGACCCATTTTTGATCGTGGAGAAAATCAATAATAATGCCTATGTCCTCGACCTTCCTAGCGACTATGGATCCGCAAGTACTACCTTCAACATCTCCGATTTAAGTTTGTGTGATTGGGTGGAAGATGATGAGGAAGACTCTCGAATCCTCTTGAAGAGGGAGGGACTGATGCGAACCCTAGTACGCATCGCACGCACGTTGCTCCTTCGCGTGTGCCCTTGCCGCCCGTTGGCCCGATGACGCGCCAACACAGCAAGCGCCTGTCCAGCCAGCTTTCCTTGTTCCTACATAATGAGATTCAGCGCGAGGCTACGCTGGAGGAGTCCGTACTACGCGAGCACACGCCGCGCTCAGTGACGCTGCTGGTCGCACCCAGCGCGCACGCTAGCGCCCACGAAACGGACGCCCGAGCCAAGTCAGACTTAGGAAATATTTACCAAGCTCCAGCCGAGTAAGAAGATAGCTTCAAGGGTCTAGAAGAGGCTACGGGAGTTTCAAGTCAAACGCCCGACGCGTTTGGAAGAATGGCCGAGCGGGTCAACGCATGCGCAAGTCCTAGCGCACCAAGGACTTCGACTTGAGGAAGGACGCGCATTGCGCAATTCTACCGTGCGTAGGATTGCTTGGGTCTACTAATACTCTTAGTACTAGTATTATAATTAATTAATTATTTCAGCTTTTATTCAAGTCGAATTCTTGTATAGATAGAAGTTCTAGTTCTAGTTCTCGTAGGATTTGTATTTCTTGCACCTATTTAAGGCAGCCGCTTGGCTTAATAAAATCAGACTTTTTTTGCCAAAACACTTGAGTTAAATTTAAGTCTCACAAGAACCTTGAATCCTTTGAGTCCGAACGCTCGAAGAGCATATCAAGTAAATCGAAAGTTCACCCCCATTGTTCGATTGCCTAGGTTGCTAACCAATTTGCTGGTTAGAGGGTTAGGAGTTCGATCAAGATCCTCATTCGCGTAGCTGGGTTGGCTAGGCATCACGACTTAGCAGGGTCAGCACACGTTTGGGTTCAGTTTAAGTATTTCCGCACAAAGTCCATCCTTGAACAACGATCGCAACAGGAGCATCGATCCAAGCCTAGCAAGGATCGTATCATGGGTCATCAGAGTTGTTTTTGTAGAAGATTTGCAGTCCTTGGTATGATTATGACATTTAGGTGTTCTGAAACCCTGTTTTGTTGGATCGAGTTCATTGTTACTTTGACTTTCTCTTTTCAAGTGATATGTTTGATGCTGCTTTTAGGTATTTGTTTCGTCTCTGACCTTTGTAACAAGTGTAGTTGCAGTCGAGTTTAAGCTTTGCTTAACAGAGGTTTAAATGTTTTATCGTTATTTACTAACTTGCTGTTGTGCTGCTTGAATTCTGGTTTACGACATGCCAATAATTGATCGAAAATATGCATAAAACTTTAATGTGATCCAGTTTAATCTTTCTTAATTCTGGAATGAGAAGAATTGCAATTGCAGTTTTGTCAGGTTTTCCTATTTAACATGAGAGCAGGATCAGGAAAAATGCCCCATTTTATGCAGACATCATCTAAATCCTCCTGGAAGTGTTTCTCATAATATAAACGCATTAGATCTGTGCATTTGCAACCAGCCATGAATGCACATGGAAGGTAATGGTGGAAGAACGAACTCCTCTGTTCCCAACTTAATCTTGTCGTGCCACCTACAAACAGATTCATACGATCCCCAGTTGTTTGCACTCGATAACCTTCAGCGTTGATTTCCCAAGCACATCGGTAGGGATGCCGAAAAGAACATGCCAAAAGTCACGCACTTCCCCAACCCGCATCTCCACATACTCTAATTCCTCCATTTCCATGGCACGCACTGCTGGTGCGCGGTCATCTGGTGAGAAGTTTTTGCGTTGTGCGAATCTTGCGTACGCAGCGCCAAATGAGTTGTGTGGAAGGCCCCAAGTATTGCGCAAGTTCACTTGCGTGGATCTAGCACGCGGTCTCTCCAACAGAATCTCCTATCAAACAGATACAAATCGTTGATCTTTCTTTTTAAACTGAAAGACTCATGAAACTAGCTGCAACAAAAATGTGTACAATGAATAGGGGAATGAAACTCACTCTGCCTTCTTGGGCTTGTTTCATCAGAACTCCTTCAAGAGCAGGCTTCTTCTCTCCAACAAATATAACCACATCTGCTCTAAACGGGTCGAACACTGTAGCGATTATCGGACGAACCCATGGTTCAAACCTGTTTAACAGTACACGCGCCATCAAGGTTTTAATGAGAGGAGAAAAGTGTGATATACGCTCTGAATTTTTTCAAATCTGTAACGGGTATGTCTCTAAATTTTCATGTATAAAACTCTGAAAAACCTAATAATATACGCTCTTTAATGGGTAACATGCAAGCCACCCCTTGATCTTTTTTTTCCTTGATTAAACCCATGAACTGTTTTATTAGAGCAATTAACCGCTGCTAAAATTATGGTTCTCAATGATGGTTGGATCCAAATTGTGTGAATTTATTATACCAAGATAAATTGAGTGGGTCGGGTTAGACTCATTTTTCTGTTTGGCATCTTGGAGTTTAGGAAAATGTGGTAGAAGAGATACTGGAGTTACTCGGTACAGCCCTGGTCCCTTCTCATTTTCAATGGTTCTTGCCAAGAGAGACAGATACAGGAAGTGATGATCCACAATTTTTTCAAAAAATTGATCACTAGTTTTATCCCATGGATGGACAGAACCATAGACAAATTTGAAGTTATATAGAAACATTGAAATGCTACAAGTAATTCTTTTCAGACAAATACATGATCACATTTTGAAGTATTTGATTAAAGGATGCAATGTTATTATGCAACATCTAAATGGGACAAGTGAACGGAAATGCAATAAAAAAGATTAGTAAATAGTACTTCTTTTATTCAAACCTCTCTACTAGACTACAACACCCTAAATACAAAGATGAAACTAAACATATACCGACCAAATACCATCTTCATTTTGGGAATCATGCCTTGGTCGCTGTGACACCATTAAGTTCTCTCATATCCTTTTTCTGCCCTACCATAGGACAACAAAGTATATGACTATTAATTATATATATGTGTATTTGTATCACATCTAAAGTTTATTGACAGGCACCATAAGTAATTCACATGTACAGTTTCAAACAATTAATATTGATCGTAAAACAATGAGGAAAAAACAGGTTGCCCCAATTAGTATATCTCTCTGCCAACACGTGACTTCATAAACTAATGCATAACCTCCTCATCAGCATAAACTCTTTAGTTATTTGGCTAGATAAATGCACTTAATCTGAATCTTGAAAACTCATCCCAAAGTACGACGATGGTACCTTATGCCAGCTTTCCAGTATCATTTAACTAAAACAATTACTACATCTTAATTATTAACCTAATTATATTCCAATGACATCACACCGCAGATTGTTACACTATCAAATCAGAGGAATATCCAATTTCCTCCCTACCCTTAAAAGAGGGAGCTTTCCGCTATTAAAGCCAGACCTAACCGAAACCAATACAAAAGTTTAAAACACAAAGCAAACTTTCAGACTTGCCTGTTGCTATTATTCAATAAAACAACAAAGAGCGGATCTTCAGAAGAAAGCTGGAATACATGTTTGGCAATGTAGGCACAAGTGGTAATGCTGAAACATTGGAAAAAGTAATCAGTATTGCCTCCAAAAAATACAATGACATATCAACTTTTATCTCTATGTGTGTAAGAAAGCCTATCATAGATCAGTGGTGGCATCGCTGGCATGCACAGCGCATAAACAGGATAACATGGACCAAAAGTGGCAAGCAGAACTATATATGCATGAATGTGTAGCACATCTCACAAACTAATTTTTTTATTTTTCACCCTCTTCTATGATGACATGTAAACTTTTATATCCCTGGTATACAGATATATTCGATTGCAAAACTACAGTTCATATGCAACTTCATCGTAAGGAAATTCAGAGCATTACAACTCCTACAATTTTCTATTATTTGAAAGAAAGAAACAAAACTTAAAGCTGAGAAAAGAGAAATATCTTACCTGCCAAAACATATTAATAACACAATCCATACGAATGCAGTGATCCAACTTGATTCCTTGTAGGCAACCCAAATCTAAATTCATACATAAGCATAAACAATTCATTTTGAATTATAAACCAAAGAATTTGGGTTCTCATATTGAAAAGCACGTCTAAACTCTAAAATCCATTCCACATTTTTAATCTCACTTTATTAAACCTAAGACCATGAAATACAGGTGTGCTTCATCTCATTAAAAACCCACAATGCATAGTCTATTCATGGTATAGCTTTTATTTATATAGTTTGGTAATTTTGGCACAACTGATTTCAAAAAATTATTAAGATAGTAGCTTACTGTTGGTTGATATTTGAGACAATTAGTTCAACAACTCCACTAACAGAATGCAACTGTTCCATTAAATAAGTTGACCTCCGCAAGCACAAACAGTTTGTTTTAATTTATTTCCAGTTGCTAGAGAATAAAACTAGTCCTTTCTCTCAACCCAAAATAAATAAATAGTACTCTATAATATAGACAATCATCTTTGTTACAGGGGTCCACACAAGGGACACCGATGACAGAGTTTACTTATAAAATATTGTTTTGTGATATAGAGGAATGGTAAAAAGGCTAACACATGCAGCATTTCACAAGTCCAAACTTAGCAATCAAAGGAATCTCGAGTATCAATTAAATGTCGTTAAATCTGGGCAATGAAACAATTTTAAAATCTTACAAGGAAAATTTTGTTCTCCATCCCATCCTCATTAATACTATTGTTTTAGATAAACTAAAATAACCCCACCAAAGGTATACAAGAACTACAAAGACTACTATTCAAGCCTTTGCTGTAAACCCCCCTAACTACTTAAAAATGTAACAATAATACCCTTCTGGCTGATCTTATGTCAAAATATAGTGAACCAGAATCCTAATCAACTTTTATACCACAAAAAGTACACTTACATAGCGATTCGGTAACCTTCAAGGCCATAACTAAAGCTTTTTCATATATACTTTTATGAATTTACATCAACTTATAGCAGAGATGAGACAAAGAAGTGGGTAACATAGACATACCGAAAGAATAACAACATGGCAATAGAAGTCAACCAACAATGCAGTCATCCACCTGCAAACATTTTACTGATTTTAGTTAGAGAATTACCTCACGTGCTAAACAAGCCACCTAGAAAATGAGAAGGCAGCTTATTATGCATAAAAACGGGCATTAAAATATTGGACATTTGTAAAAGCAATTCATTACCAGAAGAAACCACATCATACTATATTCCAGTATTGATATAATTTTGGGAAAAAGACAAGTTATTCTCCTCCATATTTATAATGCCTTAGTCAGCTCAGTTTTTGCAGGACCTAAGATCCCAAAATAGCTACATCCATCAGAGTGGACCACACAATTTATTAGATTGGATCATAAACCATAAAAGTGAATTTTCATCAGCAACATTTTCAAATCAATACACCCTCTCGTCATCAAGATCAAGAATGTTGGATGTCGCAACAGTAGAATTTTTAGACAAAGATCTTGTAAACCATTGGCAACTGTGCACTGAACTGAAGGCAGTCTTTGGGTTCAAGTCTCAGCTTTGCATGGGCATGCAAAAAGAATTCAAATAATGTTCCTTTATTGTTCAAAGTACTAACAGGAAAAATTAAAATAACTTGAAAATAGTGAAGCATGTGCCAATTCCAACCCAAATTATGAATAAACAACAAGACCTAAGATTCTTGCATTCCAACAACTAGTGAGTGAATACTCTTAACTTTTCTCGTTTTAGGATTTCGCCTCCTAATTATCAGATGGCAAATAATTGAAGGGGAAGGCAAGAATAGGAAAACAGATGAGCCTTCTAACCTTCATTTGGTAGAGAGGAAGAACAATAAGAAAAAGATAAAAATGTTTAGGAAGGCAACAAATTATTAAAAGAATCACTTCCTTCTAATTAACTTCTAAACACCTAGGATAGAAAAGTTTATAACATCATCCAGCAGTTCAATTTCCTTCTACAGCCCAAAAAAGGAGAACGGCCTGCAACTGAACAGCAAAACATACTCCCATCTAGTTCCTTAACATTCCCTCCTAGTAAACAAAATGATAAAAAGACTGAACGGTGCCTAACTATGCAAGATAACACCTTTAAATATAATGCTTCTGGCAGCTGAAGGAGTATGAATGAGTAACAAAACCAACAGTACAACTATGGCATCTATGAAGTTCGACAGTTGTTGAAACTCCAACGAAAACAAAGAAAATGCTGCTTTTCAGAGTGAAGATTACTTTCACCCTTGTAACAGATATTGGAGTGGGATTACAAAGTAAGAGCAGAAATACCACTATCCTGGAAAAATTTCCTTCTGGGGCAGTGCCAACACAAGAGAGGGACACCTTTACCATTAGTCGTATAGATAATTGACATCAACTATTACAACTTCAAAGATCTTATGGAAAATGCCATGCACAATATTGGCCATCATTCATAGGCCCTCAGGGAAACTACGTGCAAATCAATATTTAACACATTTTGAATATATCTCAAATGTTTAGCAGTAGAATCTGAGTACATGGATTATGCAAATAGATTATGACCAATACAGAGCAAGAAAAAGAGTGAGAACAAAAGGGCACAAGATCGCCGATAGCAGAGTAGTCTCTTGCCAAGTGAAAAGTGACAGTAAATCGATTATAATAGTGAAGAAATCTTTTTTGCAATACATTTGCAATCAGAGTAAATGTTAAAAGATATAAATTAGGAACAAATTATTCTTTCCATTGGCATTATTCAAATTAGCACCTCTAATTTTCACAGGAATGATATTGCAACATTCTCCCATCTGAAGCGTTAACAGATAGGGAAGAAAAAGGGTAAGAGAAAAGAATGAAATGAAAAAGCAGAGGATGAAAAATTACGGGGTAAGGAGCTCTTTACGAAAAGGTGAACCATCAGTTACAAGAGTGTACATCAAAGTACCTAACATCAAACATCCCAAGGCACTGAAAGCAATTCTTGCAGTGATAACAGGAGAGAGCTTCTTCTTTGCATCCACGTCATCCCTAAAAGCAACAGATTTTTGCACTTTGTGAGCAACTCTAAGAAATGCAGTAACAGAAATTTAGAGCTTCAAGAGGTAGAAGGAAGGAAGAAATAGAGTACAACCATTCTACCACAAAAAGTTTAAACTCTAAGCTTAAATAGAAAACATAATATAACCTTAACATATCCATTCCAAAAAAGAAAAGTAAATAAAAGATTCTCAGTACATACTTCTTTTGATGGCGTAATAGTACATGGTATACAGGGTCTTGTAAAGCCTCTTCAGATGACAAATTAAGAAGCTGAATAAAAATGTAGAACCCCATCGCGGTGCTGGAAAAAAGTTACAAAAGATAAAATAAAAAAATGAGAATATATGCATAGTTGATTTCAACTGTATTGAATCCATGACAATGTGAATAGTAAGTTCGTGCAATAGAAGCTATAACTCCAACTAAGAACTCTTTGAACAAGACCCACCTTCCAAATATTACTACCAGAATGACCCAAATCGTTGAATTAATAGGTTTAGCTTCCTTGTAGCAAATCCAAGTCTGCGGAAGTTGTAGCCAATTAAGCACTTAACTTGATATTTAAATCAATAAATTAATTTGATAACAAAAAATTAGTAAACAAAAATCTCTAAACAATTTCTTCGTTTTCGATTCTTAGTAAAAGAGGAGGGTAAGCAATGCTGAGTTACCGCCAAGGGCACAACGTTGATGTAGAAATCCAGAATAGTGGTTGCCATCCACCTAAACACCAAAAGTCGAAAACAAATTAGTAATTAAGTAAAACAATCAATGAATAAAATAAGGAAAATTAGAGTGATCAAGTGACAATTACGGGGAGAGGAGTTCGGAGGTAAAGGGAGAGCCAGCGATGGCGAAAGTGTAAATAAGAGTGACCGCCATTGCACATGGCATCACTAAGAACAAGCATCTTAACCAAACTGACAAAGGAATCGCCATTTCCGACTCCGATTCTGGTTCCTCTACTTCCGCCTCTGTTTCCGCTTGCACTGCTCTACTCTCTCTGACTTTGCGTTTGCTTGGGTCTTCTGCAATTCCATTCCGCCACCGAATCGAAGAAAGGAGTGTTGAGTGCTCCAACTGTTTTGTGGAGAGGAGTCACTCCACGTACCTCCTGCCAAATTTTAATTTTTTGGGAAAAAAGTTACGTGAGCCTTTAGGCTCCCTTTGGGAGTAAGGTTCTAGCTGAGAGAGACTACCGTAAAAAATGTGTTTTCGTTTGTGAAAATCATTTCTGAAAAAGTACCGTGTATTATTACGTTTGGTAAATATTTATTAAAAGTATTATGAAAAATCAGAAGTTGTTTATGGTGCTTGGTAAAAACTGCTGTTAAAACTATAATTTGAATGTAAAATGACTATAAAGGATACAATTCATTTCAAACATTATAATTAATATTTTTATGTATTTATATAAATTATTTAAATCAATCTATTTTTTTAAACAAATAATTAACAATTTATTTATAACAAGAAATAATACTTCATTAGAAGAAGAAGAAAAAGTTAAATATTGAGCACTTTTTGAAAGTTTTACATTTATAAATCAGTCATAATTACTTATTCATCATTAAACTATTAGTTATTGAGTTACGAACTACATTCATAAAATTGTGCAAAACCATAGAAGCGACTACAATTTTAACTTGCGTTGGAAATGGATACGAAAGCATGTAACGTAATATTTTCCACAACATTACTTTGATCATAATATTTTCCACAACATTACGAAAGCATGTCACGAAATATTTTCCTACTATAGATAAACCGAATTGTATAACATGCGGTCTAGTTCTTCTACATCTCTCTTTTTGCCAAAGAAAAAATACAGAACAACAACCAGCAGTAGACCCATTCTTCTTCTATTTTTCATAAGTCATCTGGTAAAGGCACCCATTCCTTTCATTGGCCTTGCACCGATTTCACATTGTAATTTTTTGGATAAGTGATAAATAACTTGGAATTTTACAATTTCACTTTTCAATGGTTTTATGTAAAAGCAGCTAAAACCTTTTGGATTAAATACATGTATAATTTTTCAGATAAAATTATTTCAATTCACATACTAAAATTAATTAATGTACAATGTAAATAAACATTTATCATTAATACTAAATATGCAAATCAAGCTAAGTGCTCTAATGCTTCTTTTTCCTTTCCCCTTTCTTTCTCAAGCAAATACATTTTCTCTACTTCAGGTATAGCAAGCAGGATTGCATGCATTTTCACATTCATCTCCTCTACCTTTTCCATTAGCCTGTCGTTAATAAACATTCCTAGAAAAATACTTTGTAACGTCTCCCAACTGTCGTACAGCGGCAGAGCTATGATCACAGCAGATACAATCGTTCCCTACACGATCGCGATGACAACCCATAATGTGAAGTACCCTCTACTAAACACCCCTGAAATTTTGAGCACAAACTTGAGTAATAATCAAGAACTTGTCACACAGGTAAATTCATCGATAAAACTCGTAAGAAAGTTGGATACGAAAGCACTAATCAATGAATCCCACAACACCTTTAAATAATTGGAATTCGCAAATGCGTGTCTGTGCGAAGACAGACAATTGATCAGAATTAAAACAAACATTACTTTCCACCACTTCAAGCAACATAACATCCAAAAACTAGGGTTCTTTTTTTGTAGATAGAGGTTTGGTTTGAGTGATTTTTTACTAATTGTTACTTACCAAATTCAGAAAGCAAAGAGTGTAATGAAAAGGAGTAATCAGAGATGCAGCAAAATTTGAGGGCTTATACAGCATGGCATGAAACACATTACTGATAACTTGTAGACTATTTGTGGGAAGGTGCCAAGAAGATGAATCTTAAACATCCAAAAGCATATATAAAATTGTAAGATTAACAATGGTATGTGAAATATGATAAAGCTAACAATCCAATTCATAGAATAAAGCTAACAATCTAATTCATCCACAAAATTAAGCAAAATTAAGCAAAAATTCAGCACCAAATTAAGCAAAAATCCAGCAGGACCAAATTAAGCAGAATTCCAACACCAAATTAAGCAAAAATCTAGCACCAAATTAAGCTAAAATCCAGCACCAAATTAAGCAAAAATCAGCTACAAAATCATTCCGAAATCAAACACATAATCAATCCAAAATCGACCCAATAATTCACCCAACAATTAACCCAAAATCAACCACACAATTTAACGGGCAACAAATAGAAAAAAAATAAAAATTAATTACCTACGGGAATTGATTTCGAGGATGAAGAGGAGATTAGTTGTCGGCCGGTGGGTGAGGAAATGTTGGATCGGGGGTTGCTGGAGATGCGGGTTTTAGTCCGAGAGGCTGGACGGAGATGGTGAGGATGAGGATGAGGAATTAACGGCAAGCGAAGATGGTGAGGATGAGGTGTAGAGGATACCAGAAGAATTGGGATGAGATGTTAGGGTTTGTTCAATGAAGATTGAGAGGTTAGGGTTCTCGTTTCTTTTGGGTTGGGAAGATTGGAGTGAAAATTGATATTATATACCTGGTATAATTGTAATAAAATTAAGATTGTATTGATATTTTTGTCCAGCATTTTGAAAGGCAGCTTCCCGTGTTTCTCAAAACCTTTGTAAAAGAGAGCTTTC
The DNA here is from genome assembly GCA_963691705.1 of Viola odorata. Taxonomy (NCBI): domain Eukaryota; kingdom Viridiplantae; phylum Streptophyta; class Magnoliopsida; order Malpighiales; family Violaceae; genus Viola; species Viola odorata. Next base: position 23,006,109 of record OY829542.1, read on the forward strand.
TCAAAACTACCCATTGCTTCTGAAGCTCCATTTGAGAAGGAGGTCACCAAACACTTTTTTGGGCTTCTTGGTTTTGGGAACTAGCTTCCCCAAGTAGAACCTTAGGGCCAAAGGGCCACTTAATCTTTTCTCATACTTATGTTAACTTTAATTTCCTTTTCTCGCTCACATTTGCTCCTAATTTATCATTCGTTAAAAACGTATCCAGAAATATCTATTATTTTTATTTTAATTAATCCCAAAAAAACATTTGGTTCAATTCGCTTCCAGATATTATATTCGTTAGTTCAAGTTAGTCCCCACCATCAGAAAAATAACTAACGGAAACAAACGTCTATTAAATCCTATTATTTTATTATTATTTTGATAAAGTGGTCACTTTCCGCGGGACCCACATATTTAGATACAATAACTCACCATGACACATTAACTCAATCTCTGCGAAACCCACAGTTCAGACACAGTAACTCACCATGACACATTAACTCACTCTCCATCTGCCTCTTCTCCACCTTTCATTTTTTTACCAGAGAGCACAAAAAGCACAAGAGAAAATTAATTTTTTTTTTAATAAATACCAAATTAAATTAGTTTTATTTATCTTCTTCCTTATTATTTTACGTTTTTCTCTTCTTCTTCTTTATTATGATTTGCTAGCCTAAAGAAGAGAACAAAAACAGCAACCCTAATTCCTTCTTCCATCCATAATTCTCCTCCAATCACTTGTTAATCCACCAATGCTTACGTTTTTTGGGTTTCCTTTGCTAGATCTAGACCACACCACCCACCATCATATCCATAACTGCAACCACTGTAACAACAATTATAATCGATAGTACCTAGTATCCCAGATCTAGATTCTAGTACATCTGATAGTTAAGAGTAATGCTAAACTAAGGGAAGAGACTGTCGAAATTCACAGGCGGAATGATGTGGCCGCCCACGTCATCTGCCAAATCACTCTTGGCTTATTTATGAAATTGCCACCATATCCTCTCTGCCTCAGCTACCACCGTCGGCCGCCATCACTCTCGGCAACACCATCTCCCACCGCCACACTCGGCCGACATCCTCTACCACACGCACCCCATCACCACTGCCAAACACCACCATCATCATCGGCCACAGTCGAACCAAACCCTTTCAAACCCTCTCACCACCTCTTCCCTCTCTCACTCTTAACCGCAACCGGCCTCCTCTCCTCCCTTCACTCCACACTCCTGATCTGCTCTCTATCATCACAAAAACCATACCTACATCGCCTCAAACCATACCCATCTTCCACATCGCATCCGCCGCCGGCTATCACTGTTTTCTTTTCTATTTCTCTTTTTCTTTCTTCTTTCCTTGTCAAACGACAAGCTCACTCTCTTCTCTTTTCTCTCTTTTCTTTCTGTGGGGAGTGTGGAGATCGTGGATTTTGGTGGTGTCGACGGCAGATCGAGGCCGAGAGAGAAGATGTGGCAGTCGGCAGTGAGGGTTTGTTTGGGATTGAGAGTGATGGTTACCGATGGTGATGAGGTCGAGAGTGCAGCCGGTGGTGAGGAGGTCGAGAGTGAGAGATGGTGGTGGTGTAGGAGTGGGTATGGTGATGGGTTTGCGTTGGTCGGCGAGAGATGAAGAGAGGGTGAGGGCGATAATGAGTGAGGGTTTTTTTGTGTTGATGGCCGACGATGATGGATAAGGTGGGTTTGTGTCGATGGCCGGCGATGATGGATGAGGTGGGTTTGTGTCGATGGTCGGCGACAGTGGTGATGGTGGGTTGAGACAGTGATGGGTTTGCGTTGGTCGGCGAGAGATGAAGGTGTTGCCGAGAGTGATGGCGACCGGCGGTGGTGGTTGAGTCAGAGAGGATATGGTGGCAATTTCATAAATAAGTCAAGAGTGATTTGGCAGATGATGTGGACGGCCACGTCATTACGCCTGTGAATTCCGGCAGTCTCTTCCCTTAATTTAGCATTACTCGATAGTTAACTCTTGTCTCTTATCTTTCTAGACTTGTTGTTTTAGCACCCGCAAATCTTTCTTCTTCGGCAAGTAGATTCTTACTCTCCTGCTAGTAGAACGAACTCAGTGCATGAATCGTTCGTGCGTGTAGCATCTTAGCAAGAATCTGATGGTGGGAGTCTAGAACAAATAAAAATGCTATTAAAGTTATTAGTTAAAAAAATTAATTTTATTTGACTTGATCGTTTAAGTTTTCCATTACCAGATTAAGTTACTGTGTCTGAACATATGGGTCCCACGAGAAGTGACAACTTTATCAGAAAAAATAATAAAATAGTAGGACTTAACAGACGTTTGTCTCAAATAGTTGCTTTTCTGATGGGAGGGATTAACTTGAACTAACAGATATAACATCTAGAATCGGATTGAACCATTTTTTTTTGGATTAACTAAAATAAAAATAATAACCTAGGACCCCCGGTGCGTTTTCCCCATTGATCACTTATATATTTGTACTCTCCACTTTCTAACAAACTAAACTAACATCGTCTATTTCATTCTGTCGTAAAATTGGACCTCAATTTCTTACTCCATTACTTATGTTTGCCCCTAACTTATCCTCCGTTAGTCACTTACGTACTCGTACCCCCACTTTCTAACAAATTAGCGTCATCTATTTCGTTCGATCAAATAGCGATTTTTTCTTCTCATCTCCACTAAATAAACGATGTCGTTTTAGACAAAGTGATAATAAAATAACCAAACTTAATTCTAATTTAAAAATAAGCTGAGAGAAAAAAATCTTAATTAAATAACCTCATAAAAGAAATGTGAGGAAAATATTTAAAAAATAAATAAAATTTAAAATGTAAAAATGTAAAATGAAAATCAAAATAGAATACTTAAAAAAAAGGTTAATAACAGTAAAACAAATAAGGGATATTCACTGCTCCCTGCTTAATTAATTGTGTAATGGCTTCTGGCAAAGTTGTTGGCAGCATCTGTTTTGCCACCGATGAGTTGAGGGCTGCAACATTTCGTAGAAAATGGAGATGAAATTTTTATTTTTTACTTTTTGGTAAGCTTTATTTTTAATAACAACAAAATGGAGACTGGTGTCATCAATGTGTTCTTTTTCTTCTACTTATACAAAAAAGTATTCTATTTTTTTAATAAAAATTATCTGATTTTAGCTAATAAAGCTTAAAATTTTATATAATTCATAGATGGACTTTATTTTCCTTAAAGGAGAAATAGAAATTAATTTAAATCTAGTGTTATGTTAATTTAATTTATTTAATTATTAATATATAGTATAAAAACGACGTCGTTTAAAATATGTGTCGGTTAAAAGGGATTTAACGGAAGAGACTAACGACGTTAGTTTTTATTAATTAGTTGAAAAGTTAGGAGTATGAGAGTCTAATTGACTAATGTTAACCAAGTTAGGTGTAAACGTGCACGACGGAATATAAATTTAGGAGCCTATTCAACGAAGAGTTGATGTTAAAGTCTGATTTAAAAATTAGGAAAAAAATCAGGATCTGATATAGCTTCTTTTCTATTCTTTTTCTTTCTTTTTCTTTCTTTTTCTTTTTCTTTTTGGATAGAGACTTATTTAACTAGTTACATGAATTTCAAAAAATAAAATATTATTTTTACTATTTTTTTTCAAGACAGTCAAATAAATCGATCACCAAATTGAGTGCCGACTACTTTGGACTTGAGTCGAGTAAGACTCGTTATTTTTACAATTAGATGTAAATACCCATCCCATATTTTATATATGATTATAGCATTTTTATTTTGATTAAATAATAAAATTGAGGAAAAAAGTATTTTTATTACTATTTTCTTATATTTAGTTTATTTTTATATAAATATAAATGTAAAAAGAACCACTAAATTACAAACTATTAAATTTTATACGTTTAGTTTAATAAATTTATTTTTGTCAATTTTTTGGATCACACTTCTTAATTTTTTTTAAATACCTTAAGCTTTTCTACATGACGTATTATAATCACGAAAATTATTGTAAATTTAAGACTGGAACCATCTCGACATATCAAATGTTGACTGAACATATAAGTGTCACGTAAGTACCTATTATGGTAGGTCCAACTAGCAGGTGTTGACACGACACTTACTTATTCGACCAACATCCAATATACTCCCTCCGTCCATAAATAATGGACACGAGGGAGTGAATCACACAGATTAAGGCTGTTACTGTTTACAGTCAACTTTCTGACAAAAAGGGCTGTGATTTTGGCTTTCTTGTTCAAACCCATCTCTGCTTCCTTATGTTTTTCCTTTAATTTCTTCTCTTCTCTTTATCCAGACAAAACAAATCCCTCTTATAACCCTCCTCAAATCACCAAACTCAAAATCAATCCGAGAATTCATCCAAAAGAAAACACCAAATTAATGGAAAATACCAAATTAATTAATAGAATCCATAATAAAAATCAATCAAACCGAAGGAAGGAAAAAAAAAAAAATCATCTCTTCCATAACGAGAAAAATAAAATAAAAAAGAAATAAATTCATCTCTTCCACAACAAGAAAAAATAAAAAAGGAAAGAAATTCATACTAATTAAATTAAAAGGGAAAAAAAATTCAGTGCTTCCTCGTCCACAACAACCCAGCACAACAACCATAACAACACCACCCACACGAATCGTCATCGTCAGTTCTAAATCTAGATCTAGATCTCTAGATCTAAGCCATGGAGGAGGTGGTGTTGATAAGGATGGGGAAGATGGGAGAGTTGCGGATGAAAGAAAAGGAGAAAGATGAAAGAAAGATGAAGAAGAGAAGGAGAAGATGGGAGAGTTTCGGAGATGAAGAAAGATGAAAGAGAGAGAGAGAAGATGGGCGTCAGTAATCTATTTTCAATGTTCCCTAAAATTTGAAATCCGCCCAACTCTATTTTCCATTTCTCTTTTGTCATTGTGTGACGCGTTGCTCAAGTAGAAAACGACGGGTCGTCTGAGGGTCTTTTTGTCAAAACACAAACTAAGTGGACACAGTTTCCAATGGCGTCAATTAAAAAAGGACAACGTTTTTGGGTTAAAACGTTCATTAATTATGGACAGAGGGAGTATCATGATGGATCCTAGCCTAAGAATTTTGATTTTTAGAAGAATATAACACGAAGTGAAAAGAAATTACTCTACCAACAAATTTAAACAATATGAAGTAGTAATTTGGAAGATAATGCAATTTGAGATACATTTGACAAATACATGATACAAGTAGAGATTTAATTAACAAATAATGCAAATTGAGAAAAATTGACGAGTTCAAAGGTAAGAAATACTTTTAGCTTTTTATTTTTCTAAAGAGATTATTTTGACCCATCACCTTAAAAAGTAACTTTGACATATAGATAAACAAAATTTAAAATTTAAAGATAATTTTTTTATAAAAAATTGATAGATATTATTATTATCGTTATAATAGTAGAGATTAAACTCATGATTTATATCATAAAAATAACATGTATTAACTAATTGAAGTACACTCTGATGTTTAAGATTTAATTTAATTTTTTACACTTTTTAAAACAAAGTAAGGGCTTAAAAGGGTTTGATCTAACTCCATATATCTTTTAATTGGGTAAAAAATCGTGACAAGTACCTCCCCCGAATTGGCGTGGGTTGATTGGCCAAGTCATTTTCTGCCAACCCTAATAAAAACGAGCTAATAATATTGCCTTTACAACTTACAAGTAGACAACAATGGGCTTTTTGTTAATAAAAAAAATGTAGATAACAAATGATAGACAAGCCACAGATACAAGAAATTACCCAAAATTGTGTGTATTTTACACAAAAACTATTAAATACACCGGTAGGAATTTTATTCAGGGAGGGTGGCTGCCCCCGAAATTTTTTTTTTTGAGTATTTTAAAGGGAAGGCAAGCGAGCTGAACGAAAAATTGAAAAATGTTTAAGAGTATTTATATCTGTCACTAAATAACAAATATTCAAATAAACTTAACAAAAAGATAAAAAAAAAGACGATATATTGATTATACAACGATTACTATGTATTTTTCCTATATAATACACCTGCATCTGCATGTGTACGTATTTTTCCTATATTATTGGTTCGAGCGTATAAAATAATTACCAGCTGATAATAATTTTATCTATTTTAAATTAATTTAGTACGAATAAAATAAATCATGACTCGGTAAGTTTGGGGATTAAAATGACAACCCAAAATTTTTAACAATCTTGACTTGGTTTTGCTGCAATAAAGAAAAGAAATGTAAGAAGTGGGATTTGAGCCTACACCATCTTGTGAGGGCAAGAATTTAAGCTTAACGCATTAGACCACTTGACTATTTTCATGTTGTTGTTTAATCTTGCTTAGTAAATACTAAATAATACTAAATTTAGACAGGGCACGTGACTTGTCTAGTCCAACATTGGCACCGCCCCTGGTAGTATGTAACAATTGGAGCAAATCAGTAAGGCGTGGACTCATTTTTTACTTAAAAATAAATAAATTAAGAATGAGTTACATGTATTTATATATATAGGTGAACCATATGTTATATATACTCGGTATATTTAATAATTTCGTATTTGGTTGACAAAATGCGATTTCTCTCCTCAGATTATTTTGCAAGGAGTGATTCCCAAAAGAATAATTATGAAAAAATATTTAATTTGCAAATTGACTAAAATAGAAATATTTGGATAGTAACTCTAAAAAGATACTTCCTCATTTTTTAATTAATTCATACTTTCTTAGGAATTCTTTATTCTCAATTAATTGTTATTTTGCCTTTTCCAACCCACATATTTTTGCAACATTATGAAAGGGCCCTCTCTCTTTAACTCTATTTACAAACGCATGTCATTCATTTCAATACGGAGGGTGGTAGGGTTGCGTGTTAATTGTTTCAAAACTAGGGGTAGTTTTGAAATAGAAAAAAAGGCTACCTTTATACTCCTACCATTCCAAAACGACAATCATTTGGAAATAGAGGGAGTAAATTGTAAGTTTAAGTTTATATAAAAAGTTTGGGTACAAATTTATTGTAACTCTTAAAAAATAACAAAAAGTTTGGATATGAATTTGGATAAAATTTGGATGATTTTAAAGCTCTTAAAAGATAGATTCGATGGATAAAAACACTCTCATATTTAATTTTTTATGTTAATTTTGGAGTGGTTTTTAAAAGGGTTATTAGAATTTTTGGCACCTGTACTCGATTTAAATGACTGATTTGACACCTCTTTTCCATTTTCATTTTAAACGACACTTGTACTCAAAAGAAATGTCACATTTGACACCTCCCTCTAACGCCGTTAGTCTCTTGCCGTTAACTGTCCTACGTGGCATGACACATCAGACGCCACGTCATAAGCTGCTGATGTGTCATGCCACGTAAACAACCCGGACCAAACTTCACCATCTTTAAAAATTCAAGGACTAAAATGTATTTTCATTACCACTGCCATCGCTGCATCTACTAAACCCATGAGACACAATCCCATTAATCTCCTCCTTTGAACCACCAACATACCAAGCCATCCTTATATTAGCCTTCCCTCCATACTTTCTACCCATCGCCTGCCCAAAAGTCATGAACGCATCTAAGCGAGCTCTCTTCGCCGAACTAGTACTAATGTTCTTATGGACCGCCACAACGCTCGTCTCCTCCGCATGAGGACCCAAATACTCAAGAAAAGAGAGCCTCACCATCTCATACTCTCCGCTTCCTACTGCAAGCTTGGTCAACCCATTGGTAGTGAAATAGTCTGCTGTATCTGGCAAAGGCGCCGAATCCACCTCGTCACTTTCATAACCACTGTGCAGGATTTCAGCATTATCTTCACCTATCGAAACTTGGTCTTCACTGTGAATTCGCTTCATTCTTTACACTGAAAAAAGAAACCATTACAAAATCAGAAACCCACGAAGAAAATCCAATAGAATGGAAAATGAATGAACAAGATGAAGAATTTAAGTTAAAATCTGTCACTAAAATAATCTAAGAATCAAGGAATCAAAACCATTGGCCATACCTGAGTACTAACAGAAAATATTTGTTAGTGGCCGCTTAAAATTCTTGAAAAAGAGGTGGGAAAAAAGAAACAAACTCAAGAATCAAAGAATAAAAGAATAAAAGGGGTTTTTCTTTAATGGAGTATTGGGTTTGTTAGAAAGAAAGATTGGTGGGCAAAGAAAAGAGAAGAGTAGGGACAGTTTAATTTGGTGTTTATACAAAGCGAAGAAGGAGAAGCAAAAGGGTTTTTTGATGGGAGAGAGATTTCTTGGATAATAATCTGTTATTTATAATAATATTAATTTTGGCGGTTTTGTTGTTGTTGTGCAACATTTTTGTAATCCGAATCAGAGTGGCAGTTGAGGTTGGAGATGAAGAAAAAGCAGGAGAAAGGTTCAGATGAGTGATGAATATCACTGGAAAAATAAACAGAAAAACGAAAATACATTTTAGTCCTTGAATTTTTTAAGCTGGTGAAGTTTGGTCTGGGTTGCTTACGTGGCATGACACGTCAGCAGTTTATGACGTGATGTCTGACGTGTCATGCCACGTAGGATAGGTAACGGCAAGAGACTAACGACGTTAGAGGGAGGTGCCAAATGTGACATTTCTTTTAAGTACAAGTACATTTTAAAACGAAAATAGAAAAGAGGTGCCAAATCAGTCATTTAAATCGAGTACGGGTGCCAAAAATTATAATAACCCTTTCTAAAATGTCTTTTGTGCTAATGTGGACAGCTCCTGTTAAGGTCTAAGCTCGTCCAGGGCATGTTCACGCCCATGGCCGCTTAACCTTAACGAGAGCTTACAGATAATCTTTGTACTCTGGTTGGGGGAGTGAGTAATCAGTCCCTTTATGCTTTGGGCTCGGTTATTCATTGGAAGGCGTTTGAGTCGGCCTTTGTGCGGGCGGCCCCCTTGTCTGCGACCTTTTGGCCCTTGTCTGTAATCGTATGCTTATTCTATGAAGTGATGTCTTTCATGATTGTATGCCCTATGGTCTATGTGCTTGCCTTATGTTATTCCTATGATAACCGATAATGGCCATATTACGGCCCTAACCCTATGTTCCCTGGTGATGCAGGTCTAAGGTGTGTGTGAAAGGCTGGTTCCGTAGAGAGAGTGCGTGAACGCCGCACGAACTCAATCCCTTGGGCTCCCAAAGGATTAGTCCGTGACAGTTGGTAGCGGAGCGATTTTGATTTCTTTGTAATGGCAAAGACTTCAAAAGTTAGGTGCACAGAACTAGAGAATCGCGTGGATGCGATCGACGCGTGGATACAGAGTCAGAGGACTCTAGGTATTGGCTCCTCACAGCCACAAGTAACACTGGAACAGATACTTGAGAGGGATAAACGCATTGAGATGCTAGAATCCCGTCTGACCCAATACGATGAGTTGTTTAAAGGCGAGAGCGCCGATAATGATTTCTCGGTTGAAGAGAATGTGGAAACGTTTCGCCTCTTTGCGGAATGGGTGCGACGCGTAGAGGCGCTAGAAGCATAATTAACAAGGAGACTCTTAAGCTTCGAAGGTCGAACCCCAGAGAAAGAGGGTGGCCCTCATGAAAATCTTGATGAGCTGCTAGAGAGGGCAGACATTAGAGAACTGAATGTGGCACTCACCACCACTGGTACTAGGGTGGATGAATTGCAAGATAATCTTAAAGAAGCGTGGGATATGTTTCGCGAGACCGACAAGAAGGTGGGACTGCTGGACGCCTCCCTGATTGAGATACAGGGCAAGCTCACGGAAATTGGGCAAAGGAATTCTCCTGGCCCTTTGGCGATGGGGATGACCGAACTAAACAAGTGCAAAAGTTTTCAACCAAAACCTTATAATGGAATGAGGAGTGCAAAAGAGATAGATAATTTCTTGTTTGACATAGAAAACTACTTCAATATGTGCCAGGTTCTGTCAGACGAGTTGAAACTGACGGTGGTAGTAATGTTACTATCCGACGATGCTAAAGTATGGTGGAGGACTCGCGCTAATAGCATCGTCACGTGGGAGGAGTTTAAAGTGGAGTTAAGGAAGTCGTTCTGCCCAGAGGATGTGGAATATGCCGCTCGTATAAGCTTGCGCGAACTAGTGCAAACGACCTCTATGAGAGAATATGTGAACAGATACTCCACGCTTATGCTCGATATTAAGGAAATGTCGGAGGCCGATAGAATGTTCAATTTTACTCAGGGGTTAAAGCCTTACCCCAAGAACGAAGTCCGCCGGCAGAATCCTAAGACCCTGAATGATGCAATCACAATAGCGGAGAGAGTAGAGGATAGATCGGATGTGGGGACAAAACGGAAGTTTGGAGGATCTAATGGACCTGATGCTAAGTCGAACAAGTTTACTAGGCCTAGTACTGGAACTAGTGAGAATCGGTTCCCAGCTAGGAACTCAACAAACTTCCAAGGCCCTAACAGGTTCGGCAATAGAGTCCCGCGACCTATTGCGTGTTTCATCTGTGAAGGTCCTCACAAAGCGGCTGAATGCCCTACAAAGGTTGCCTTAAGCGCGCTGCAGACAGTTCGAGGATCTATGAGCCCTGAACCTGAGAAGGTGTTGGCGTTAACCCAGGGGGAACACCCTTCAGAGAAGAGTTTCTTATCGGCCTTGAAGAAGCAGTTGGCCACACAGGAGATGGCGAAGGGCTTAATGTATGCTACTGTCCAAATGGGACGCTATTCTATGGAGGCCCTTATCGACACGGGTGCCACCGATAGCTTCCTGTCGGACTCCTTTGCAAGAAAACTTGGAGTGACGGTTGTCCCAGATGGGGGAAAACTGAAGGCGGTGAATTCGGAAGCAAGGGAGACGGAGGGAAGTGCGAAAAACGTTGACATACAGATGAGCTCTTGGAAGGGCAAATCAGATTTTGTAGTGGCCGTTATCGACGATTTTGATGTGGTCCTTGGCTTGGACTTCCTTCTTTTGGCTAAAGCCGTTCCTGTCCCATCAGCTCGTTGCCTCTTACTGATGGGCGAAGAACCGGTGGTAATCCCAGTGACGATAAGTCCTACGAGAGAGAAAAGACTACTCTCTGCTATGCAGCTTAAACACGGCTTAAAGAAAAAAGAGGCAACCTTCTTGGCTATAGCCTCCTGGAGTGATGATAGTGTATTGGCAGAATGCCCACCCATAGTTAGTCAGCTGTTGGAGGAATACGCAGAGGTGATGCCTGACCAGTTGCCCAAAAACTTGCCTCCGCGTAGGAATATTGATCATGAGATTGAATTAATCCCCGGTGCCAAAGCCCCAGCGAAGGCAGCCTACCGGATGACCCCTCCTGAGTTGGCCGAGTTACGAAAACAATTGGCTGAATTGTTGGATGGTGGGTTCATTAGACCAGCAAAGGCCCCGTATGGAGCTCCGGTGCTTTTCCAGAAGAAACACGATGGTAGCCTTCGCATGTGTGTGGATTATCGAGCGTTGAATAAGGTGACGGTGAAGAATCGGTATCCGCTTCCTTTGATAGCCGATCTATTTGATCAATTAAGCGGGGCGAAGTTCTTCACGAAGTTAGACTTGAGATCAGGGTATTATCAAGTTAGAATAGCTGAAGGTGATGAAGCTAAGACAACGTGCGTTACGAGATATGGTTCCTTTGAATTTTTAGTAATGCCCTTCGGGTTGACCAACGCCCCTGCCACCTTCTGCACACTAATGAATCAGGTTTTTCGAGAGTACCTTGACAAGTTTGTGGTCGTGTATATTGATGACATTGTGATTTATTCAACGACTTTGGAGGACCACTTGGAACACCTGAGACTTGTGTTCGACAAACTCAAAGCGAACCAACTTTACGTGAAAAGGGAGAAATGCGCCTTTGCCCAAACCAAGATTAACTTCTTAGGTCATGTCATTGAACGGGGTAGGATTCGCATGGATATGAGTAAAGTACAAGCGATTCAAGAATGGCAACCCCCGAGCGGGCTGACAGAACTGCGTTCATTCTTGGGTTTAGCCAACTACTATCGTCGGTTCATTGAGGGATATGCTAGGAGGGTTAGCCCTCTTACGAACTTACTGAAAAAGGGAGTGAGATGGGTGTGGTCTATGGAGTGCGAAGAGGCATTCAGAGATATCAAGCGAGCTATGATGGAAGATCCCGTTTTGGCACTCCCAGACCCGACACAACCTTATGAAGTTCAAACTGACGCGTCTGACTTTGCGCTAGGTGGGGTGCTCCTCCAAAACCAACATCCTGTAGCTTTTGAGAGTAGGAAGCTGAATGATGCGGAAAAGAGATACACGGTGCAGGAAAAAGAGCTTCTAGCTATTATTTATTGTGTCACCAAATGGCGTCACTACCTATTGGGTTCTGACTTCATAGCGAAGACAGATAATATGACAACTAGTCATTTTCTCACCCAACCGAAGCTTACTGCCAAGCAGGCTAGATGGCAGGAGATTTTAGCAGAGTTCGATGTGAACTTCGAACATAAGGCTGGGAAGTCTAACCAAGTTGCGGATGCCTTAAGCCGGAGAAGTGACTTGGCTTCAATGCGTATAATGACTCAGGCTAGTGTAAGCAAAATCAGTACCCCACTGAGAGGAGAAATTAGAGAGCAGATGAAGTCAGATTCAATTGCACAGGCGCTATTGACACTCGTGAAAGAAGGTAAAACTCGAAGGTTTTGGGTGGAGGACGACCTGTTAATGACGAAGGGACAGTTAGTCTATGTGCCAAAAGGAGGGGATTTAAGGAAGAAATTGCTTCGCGAATGTCATGATACCTTATGGGCAGGACACTGCGGGTGGCGTAGAACCTTGGCGCTTATTAGGCAGGCCTACTTTTGGCCGGCAATGAGAGATGATGTTCGCATGTTTACGAAGACTTGTTTGATTTGTCAACAGGATAAGGTAGATAGACAGAAGACTGCAGGTCTACTTGATCCATTGCCAGTTCCCAACCGGCCGTGGGAGAGTGTATCTATGGACTTCATTACTTGCCTCCCAAAAGTGGGGAATCTTTGTGGTAGTAGATCGATTCTCGAAGTATGCGACTTTTGCTCCGGTATCTAAGACTTGCACTGCAGAGGAAACGGCGCGATTGTTCTTTAAAAACATTGTGAAGTATTGGGGTATCCCGGAAAGCATTATTAGCGATAGAGACCCTCGATTCACTGGCACCTTTTGGAAGGAATTATTCAACTTGCTGGGCTCTAGGCTGAATATGTCTTCAGGATTCCATCCTCAGACTGATGGGCAAACTGAGAGAATGAATGCGATTCTAGAAGAGTATCTAAGGCATTTTGTTCATGCTAATCAGAAGAACTGGATCGAACTCCTCGACGTGGCACAATTCTGCTTTAATTCCTTGAAAAGTTCTGCGACTAACAAGAGCCCTTTTGAACTAGTTACAGGCCAACAACCGTTGTTTCCACACACGGTGAATGAGTATCGGGGGAAGAGTCCCAGTGCCTTTAACTTTGCTAAGGAATGGAAGCAGAACGCTGAAATAGCCAAAGCCTTGTTGGAGAGAGCTTCCTGCCGAATGAAACAATGGGCGGATAAAGGGAGGAGGGCCCTCGAATTTCAAGCGGGCGATAAAGTAATGGTGAGACTGATGCCAGGACAGATTCGAGCGCTCCAACGACAGGATCGCCGCCTTCTACGACGATATGAGGGCCCCGTGACGGTTATTGAGAAAATAGGCAGAGTCTCATATCGGGTTGACCCACCAGATTGGATGAAGAAGTGCCACCCAGTGTTTCATGTGAGCCATTTAAAACCGTTTCACGCGGATGAGGAAGATGCTAGTAGAAATCAGCCAGTCAGAGCTGAAGTCCGGTTCAAGGTGCAGCCTCAACCAGTAAAGGTAGTTGAAGCTATCCTGGCCGAACGCAAGGTGGCAATCAGGCGGCAAATTCAAAATGTGAAGAAACAGATCCACCAACGACAATTCCTCGTCAAGTGGAAAGACTTGGGCAATGAAGAAATCAGTTGGGAAAGCGCAGAGGACTTGGTAGATGCACAAGAATTGATTATGGAATTTCTCGAAGACAGGTCGACGAGGGCGTCGACGAACTGAGTGGGGGAGAGTGTTAAGGTCTAAGCTCGTCCAGGGCATGTTCACGCCCATGGCCGCTTAACCTTAACGAGAGCTTACAGATAATCTTTGTACTCGGGTTGGGGGAGTGAGTAATCAGTCCCTTTATGCTTTGGGCTCGGTTATTCATTGGAAGGCGTTTGAGTCGGCCTTTGTGCGGGCGGCCCCCTTGTCTGCGACCTTTTGGCCCTTGTCTGTAATCGTATGCTTATTCTATGAAGTGATGTCTTTCATGATTGTATGCCCTATGGTCTATGTGCTTGCCTTATGTTATTCCTATGATAACCGATAATGGCCCTATTACGGCCCTAACCCTATGTTCCCTGGTGATGCAGGTCTAAGGTGTGTGTGAAAGGCTGGTTCCGTAGAGAGAGTGCGTGAACGCCGCACGAACTCAATCCCTTGGGCTCCCAAAGGATTAGTCCGTGACAGTCATTTAAATCGAGTACGGGTGCCAAAAATTATAATAACCCTTTTTAAAATGTCTTTTGTGCTAATGTGGACACCTCCGGGTTATTTTGTTCTATTTTAAGTATACTCGTAACTTCCTCTTGCAATTACTCTGCAAATGTAAACTATAAACTACACTTAAAATTCATTTCTTACATTTCCTTTCTTAGATCTTACACTCATCATCATCAAATGGCTCTCTCCAAAACATTAGACAACGATGACTCTCTCCACTCAACATTTGCATCTCGTTATGTTCGTGCCTCACTTCCCAGGTAATTCTTTTTTCCTAAAAAAAAACATGAATGGATCTGAAAATTATGAATGAAGTAATTAACTAATTGTATGCATGTATTAGGTTTCGGATGCCAAGAAATCCAATACCTAAGGAGGCAGCATACCAAATCATCAATGACGAGCTGATGTTGGATGGAAATCCAAGGCTTAATCTGGCATCTTTTGTAACAACATGGATGGAGCCTGAATGTGATAGGCTAATGATGTCTTCCATCAACAAAAATTATGTCGACATGGATGAGTATCCTGTCACCACTGAATTACAGGTAACGCTCGTTGAGAAATACTCGTGCTTCATATCTAAAAATGAATTAATCCATTTATTATAAATACATATGCAGAATCGATGTGTTAATATGATAGCACATTTATTTAATGCACCACTTGGAGAATCAGAGGCCGCAGTTGGAGTAGGAACTGTTGGATCCTCAGAAGCAATAATGTTGGCCGGCTTGGCTTTTAAAAGAAAATGGCAAAACAACAGAAAAGCTCAAGGAAAGCCTGTTGATAGTCCCAACATTGTTACTGGGGCGAATGTTCAGGTGATTTATTATTATTATTATTTTATTATTTTTAATTAAGTTTGATATGAAAGCTACTAATTTTTATTATAAAAAAATAAATAAAGGTGTGTTGGGAGAAATTTGCAAGGTATTTTGAGGTGGAGCTGAAAGAGGTGAAGTTGAAAGAGGATTATTATGTGATGGATCCTGAAAAAGCTGTGGAGATGGTGGATGAAAACACAATCTGTGTAGCAACTATACTTGGATCTACTCTCAATGGAGAATTTGAAAATGTCAAGCTCTTGAATGATCTGTTGTCCCAAAAAAATGCTGAAACTGGGTAACTACCTACAACTTACATACACGTATACATAACAATATTCGACCGATTTATGCAAAAATTACCTACTGAAAGTATTTTAATTTTTAGTGTATCAATGTAGTATGAATAAATTTGATTACTAATATATACTTTGATGGACATATATGGAGGTGGAATACTCCGATCCATGTGGATGCAGCGAGTGGTGGGTTTATTGCTCCATTTCTTTATCCGGAGCTCGAGTGGGATTTTCGATTGCCATTAGTGAAGAGCATAAATGTAAGCGGGCACAAATACGGGTTGGTTTATGCTGGAATCGGGTGGGTCATTTGGAGAAGCAAAGAAGATTTGCCTGAAGATCTCATCTTCCATATCAACTATCTTGGAGCTGATCAACCCACCTTCACTCTCAATTTCTCCAAAGGTATGTTGTATTTTACATTCTATATTCTACTATAACGACATGTTTAATTTCTCTATTATTTCAATTCGACCGACTACTACTTTTTATTTTTTCTATACATATGAAAATAACTAAGAGTTGTCTCTCTTAATTAATTTGTGAAGGATCTAGCCAAGTCATTGCTCAATACTATCAACTAATTCGCTTGGGCTATGAGGTAGCGATTCTAAACAATTATTCATTAAAAGTTTATACATATTTTTTATTCTCCATTATAATGCTACAAGATAGTATTATCTAGTTTTAACATTTAATTGAGTAGGGATACAAGAGCATTATGGAGAATTGCAGGGACAACATGATATTCCTTAAAGAAGGATTAGAGAAGACAGGATCCTTTAACATAATCTCCAAAGATGTTGGAGTTCCATTAGTAGCTTTTTCATTGAAGGACCGCAAAAGTCACAATGAGTTTGAGGTGTCTGATCTGCTCAGACGGTTTGGTTGGATTCTCCCTGCTTATACTATGCCACCCGACGCGCAGCACGTGACCGTGCTGCGCGTAGTGATCAGGGAAGATTTCTCCCGCACACTCGCGGAACGACTCATCAATGACATCCAAAAGGTGGTGCATGAGCTTGAAGCTCTTCCTGCTAGACTCAGTACAAGGATACTAATTTCTGATGACAGAGAGAAAGAATCTGATGGAGCTGTGCTTGTGAAGAGGAGTGCATTAGAAACACAAAGAGAGGTAGCCACTGTTTGGAGGAAGTTTGTCATGGAAAAGAAGAAGATGAATGGTGTTTGTTAATTTTTGTTACATTTATTTCTCATTTCTAACTCTAAACCATCAAATAATTTCACAATATTTGCTACAAATATTGTTGTACTGAACGATTTGCTATACAAAATGGCTATTTCATTTCATTCTTATTTTATTTTATTTATTGTGTTAATTTGTTTAGTTGAATAATTAGTTTGCTTCACTTTTGTACTATCCTTTCCTTCTTTTTTCTTTTAATTTCTTGTCGCAATAATTTTTTTTCTCACGTATGAATGAATTACTTATGGTAAAAAAAATCAAAATTACTATTAATTATATTTCAGATGTAATTTTTAAGAAAACATCTAAAATCCAAAATAAATTTGTAAATCTTACTCTAAAAATTTGTAATGGTAACTAAAGTATGGGTAAACTAGTATATTATAAATAAAATACTCATCCTTGTAGTAAAAGTTATAAATGAAAATGAGTTTGCCTTTTTTTTTAAGGATGTGAACATTTTTTCAGTATAATATGTGGTCTTGGTCTTCTTGAATTTTTTTTTGATCAGAATAATTTATAACATATTGTGTTAGAGGTCAAAAGCTGACGGTATTTTAAGAATTCTAAAACATCTCACTTTGGTACGTGAACATTCTTAGGTGGTTCATTTCCTTTCCCTCATTGTCAAGTTTGTACACAATCCTTGCATTGCAAGTTTATAATTTTTAATATGTTATAGAGTTTACATTTGCAAGTTTAAATCTATAATCCCTTAAATAAATAAATAAATAGAAACTAAAAAGCAACTAACAAAGAGTAAATATTGTTAGAGTTTTATCTTGTAACTAATAGAAACCTTGTGGATCAAGTTTCTTTTATTGAGAAAAATAAAAGCTACTAGCACAAGGTTAATATTGTGGGAACTTTGTTTCATTGAATTGAAACTCATTGTTTGGGATTAAGGTTATCTTTTATTCTTGGAGTATAATTTTCTTTATAAAGTGATTAGTAGAAGAATAATTCTCGGGATAGTTATTTTGTTTAGTGGATGATTGCCAATTTTAGAAATGTTCAACGGAAAATAATAAATATTATTTTTTTTAAATTAAAAATATATAAAAGAAGTCACGTTATAACTGTTAAAATAAAAAAAATCCTTTTAATTTTGAGAAATTGGATTCTTTAGGACTTTGGCAGGAATCATTTTTCATTTTTCATTTTTATTACTCATTCTGTTTCAAATTAAAATGACATTTATTTTCCACTTGATCATTATTTTCTCATATTTTTACTATCTAAATTCTAGAAAATTGGAAGCAGAAAAAATGGAGAAAAGCTATCTCTGGAATGAAAATCAGATAATTAGCAGTCTTGGCCAAGATTGCCAAGCTAGAAACGTGATGTGTTAGGAGTCACGGGATTTTGAGCTAAATAATTGAATTGACAGCTGGAGATTGGATTGGTAGCTGGAAACAGTTAGAGAAGATGAGTCGTGATCTAAGAATTAAATCCTTTAATGGATTATCCTCTTTTTGAACAAACAAATTATATATTTATCTTATTTTATTTTTATATTTAGAATTTGAATAAATTTGAATTTGTAAGTGTCGCGCCCCGAAAATTAAAATAATTCGCGAGTGTGCAACGAACTTGACACCTTACGATGCTCAGCGTAAACAGACGCCTTGCAACGTGCAATGAAGTCGCCACCCTAATTTGGTTGCTAGGTTTAGGGAACCTTAATCGTCATGGCATAAGAAATATAATAAATAAAAAACTAAAGGCACAAAAAAAGGGGTCTGGACCCTAGACAAAAGGTTCGGGGTCGTATTATGGTCTCGGGAAGGTGTTAGGTACCCGAGTCACATCCGAAAATGGTTACCGGTTGATGAGAGAGGTGTTTTAAAGGTGTTTGATAAAAATGCGTTTGAAAAGGGGACCCTCAGAGGAATCGTCACTTTAGTCTTTTCCACAATCGGGACCGTTCAGGAATAGTTGATCATTGAATCGATCGATCATTCCTGACCGTGGTGATGGGACTGAATTTTCCGTAAGACTGAATGAGCGCCCTCTATTTCATCATCGGGCCTATGCATGATTAATTTAATTACTACGTGATTCTATCATGGATAGCTTAGAAGAGTACAGATTAAATGAAAGGTTTTTGAAATGATAAAACTGATGTGGGATCGAAGCCATCACGTACATGCAGTCAATATAAGCGAAAAGCTAAAGTCATACAAACATGGCATTGTAAGCAAGTCTTTAAACAAGTTGTTCATGTGGGTTGATTTTAGTTCTAGCAATTCTATATATCATGCGTACGATTGATATTTACGGAAAGCGTTGAATAAATAAAAAGTAACAAAATGCGTACTTTCGAGCGAAGCTTGAATTTAAAACCTACAAAATGAGAGTGTTAGTGATAGTTCGAAAAATAAATAAGCAATTTATGAGTGCGAAAATTTAAACAATGACTTGACGCGTACGGAAATTTAAATGCTGACTTAATGCATGCGAGAAATGATGATTTGACAAATACGAATATTTAAATGATGATTTGATAAGTGCAAGAAATTAAATGATGATTTGATGCGTGCAGAAAATTTAAATGCTGGCTTGATGTATGCGAGAAATGATGATTTGACGCATACGAAAATTTAGATGATGTTTTGATAAGTGCAGAAAATTTAAATGCTGATTTGATAAGGTGCGAAATTTAAATGATGACAGTTGATAAGTGCGAGAATTTAAATGATGATTTGACAAAAAATTACAAATTTGATATTTTGTAGAATTTAAGCAGTTGACGATTTGCTGAAGATTTAAACAAGTGATATTGCAGAAGATTAACAGGTTGATGTAGGAGTTCTAATTAAGGAAAATAACTTAATTAACTAATTAACTAATCAACTAATTTAAATTAAATATAAATATAATTAAATACATTCCAGTAGCCCATGTCGAGTTATCCATCATCGGGCCAAGGTTTGGGCCGAAACCTCAAGTTGTATGTTGTCTCGGCACAGACTGCGCACCATAATTTCGACTTCGATAACTTTTAAACCACTGGGCCAAAGGAGCTGAATATTGTCCAAAATGAAAGCTAACATCCTGAAGTTTCCAACGAGCGGTCGATCGCACGATTTGGACTTGTACAACGCTGGCTGCGTTCCGACGAAGTTGCCTGTTGTGTCTGCGCCTAGAACTGCTGTGTGCGAGATTGTCATCTCGAATCCCCTTGAGATCTACTTGTCCGAATGCTCTGAAACTTGGAAAAAATAAACATAACACATAGAGATTTCCATCAAGCCTTTCAGACCTCTGATCGGACTCCATCTGCTCCATCATGTCTTGAAGCTTTTGTCCATGTAGTCGCGTGATACATCTTGGGATCGTATCATTCCCTCCCTCTTCGGAAAGATTCGCCCTCGAATCTTGCTCAGCATAATCTGCCCACGAAAGCTTCACAATTATATGCTCAAAGCATACTCTCCATCTCTCGTGCTTCCTTAGTCGTCATCTCTTGCGCTTGAAGGTCAATGCGCTAGTGTTGGTAGGAGGATTCACATCATTCCCTCTCCCTTCGAAAGGATTCGACCTCGAATCTGATTTTAGACCTGCACCACAATACTTTAAGTTAGTCACATCAAAATAAGCGCAAAGCGAACCATACCAACCTCGCAAATTCAACTTGGCGGCTGTCTTTGAATATGTCTATGCATCGGGTAAGACCATCGCCCCAAGCGGTCTTCTTTACTTGAACTTGGATTGGATCCCATCCGTGGTGTAAGCATTGCTGATATGAGCTTAAAGGCTCAAGCTCGTCCTTATGCCTTGCCCGGACCAGCCTTGGATCTCACGGCGAAAACTAGCACATTAGGGACTGTTTTGGTGATCAAGTCAGCCGGCCTTCCTAGGTTTAAATGAAGGGTTATTTTAGGGTTTTCTCATGTAATAATTCTCAAGCTATAAATAGAAGGAGATAGCCTCTTTTATAGCTTGCCTTTGATTTTGATGATATTCTCTTTGGCCAATTCTTAGAGTAAACTAGTGTAACTTAGGGTTCTTGGTAACCGGTGCCATTAGGGCTGAAAACCATTGTTTATCTTATATCTCTTCTTGTAATTAAGCTCTTGAGCTTTGTTCTTAAATCAGAAAAGAGAGATCCTTAACTAGTTTATAGAAAGGTTGCTTGGTTTGCTAATCAAGAGGGTTTTCTAATTAGTTAAGTTCCTATTATGTTCAATCCATGCCATAACTACCATACATCCATCAAGCCGCTGCAAGTAACTCCATTAAACACCTTCATTCGTTCATCCAAACCAGCAACCAACCTCTCGCAAGAGGACTAGATCCGGTTTCAGCTCCATTCCGTTCATCTTCTCCAAAACAGAAGTTGAGCCCTTATCAAGTGGTAGCGGAGCTTCAGCTGTCCTCTAGGTTGGTTTTTCTTGTTCTCCTCTTCATTTCTACGGTTAGAATCATCTTCTCTACCGTAGAACTTCATTCCTTTGTGCTGAAATTTTTCTGTTTTTCATAACCGTTCCTCTCTTCGGTTAAAACTTCATTTTCTTGAGTTTCTTCGGTTCAAACACCTTGATTCTTGTTTTCTATGGTTTAAACATTGTTTTCTACCATAGGAATCATTCCCACTTCATTTGAAAAATTTGGTGTTCTTGAAGAAATTTTTGTCTTTTAGTGTGCTGAATTTTGGAAGAACACAAGTGCTGCAAACTTTTGTGTTTGTGTGCATCAAAATGGACGAAATTTCTTCTTCTTAATTGTGTATTTGCTGCTGAAGTTATTGGAGCCTCCTATGGTGGCCTTGAGAGCCATGTGGACTGATTTGTTCTCTTGCTAAGTGCCGAAATTGCTTGTCCAATCATAGCTGGCCACATCATCTTGATTGTGAGCCTAGTATTTTCCTCAATTGTGAGCCAAGCATTTCAGCTTGCTCTCCAACCTAGCCGGCCCTAATTTAGCATCTCTACACATTGTATGTTTGTCATACACGTCCACCTCACATGCCACATCACTTGCTAGGTCATCCACTCAATTAGTGACACATCATCTTCACTTACCACATCACACTTTTTGGCATCTAGTGAAAATATTTTCAAGAGCTAAACTACTTGTCTTTCACTTCTTCTTTGAAAATACTTGTCATACAAGTGAGCCTTCTTCACCCTTTGCTAAAAACAGAATTTAAAAGAAGGGAACTAAAAGAATTGATCAAAAACATAAAAAAGTGATCAAGTTCCTCACTTCTCTCAAAAAAAAAAAAAAAAAAAAAAAGGAGAGAGAAGAAAAGAAAAGGAGTCACAAGCAAGGAGCTACTTGTGTATGTCCATTTGAAGTGAATTACTTTGATTGTGTAGTGTCTTAGTGGATGAACACAAGTTTCGGTTTTCAATTGATGTTTTCCAATTCAGATTTTCGTTTTCTGTTTTTTTCCTTTTGACTAGTTTCGGCTTTTCTGTTTGTGTGAGCATATGTTCTCCGTTTGTTCTGAAATTTGGTGTGATGAAACTTCAGTCTGAGTAGAAAAACTCTTATGTTTTGGTCTTCGCCTAATTCTGTGTTGTTCACATACTTCTTGTCAACTCAAAATCAATGTGCAGTTTTCACCCGAAATTTCAGTTTTGAGTCTTTCATTTCAATTGTGATTTTATCTTATTGTTTCTTTGAGTCTTTTCTTGAGTAGCTGGTCTTAGTGTTTTCCTTTCTTTGTTTCCGCACATACACATATCTACTCTAAGTCAATTTAGTGATCAAAATCAAGTTCTCTTCTTTGATCACTATTTCGGCTTTCCTTCACCTTTCCTTCTAGCCCTAGTTTTCATTGCTTTTCATTGTGCCTTAGTGATTCTGTGAGTCATTACTGCCTTTGGTTTTGGGTTGGGGCTTGGAGAGAGAATTGATAAACATGAGTGCAAACACGTGAGGGAGGGACTAACATTTTTATTAGCTATCAATTGTGTTTGTTTCTTTTTGTAGGTTATTTTTCTATGTCTTCTTGTTATTCAGAGGATGAAGGGTCTTCTTGGGAAGAGGATTCTTGTTATTCTAGTGCCGCACCCACGGTTACTAGTGACCACTTCACTCCTTGTTATGATGGGCATCATTCTTTCGTTGGGCATGAGACACCGTATGGTACCAGCCCGTATATGGTTGATAGTGTGGCCTACCCGTGTGGTTCTTATGATGGGAGTGCCTATTCCGAAGGGTATCAGCCACCGTGTGATTTTCGTGAGCCCTCACGGCAATCTTATGAGTATGAGCAGCCAGACCACATTGAGGAGCACCCACACCGCCCCTCTTTACCTTATGTGGCGCCACCTCCATATGGTGCCCGTAGCTCATCACGCGTGATAGAGGCGTCGGTTGATCACCTCCTTTATCCACACGGATGTGACTATGTTCCATATGGGCCACCATCATCACCCCGTGACCTTAGGTCTCCTAGTGCACCTCCTCGCCACGCGCTGCCATATCTTTATGAGCAGCCTACTCACCATGTCACTTGGCCCCCGCCACCTCCTAGGCACGCCACACCGTATTCCTATGATCAGCCTACTCACCATGTCACTTGGCCCCCGCCACCTCCCAGCCGAGACTTTGACACCGTGACTGCCTCCTATACCCCTCCACATTTGAGGGCTGCTCCTCCGCACCCTTCCTATCACCTTACCACATCACATAACCTAGGGCCGTCCCATGCACAAGTACCTTCACCCTTTGACTCAGAGATTGCTCCAATTCTAGCACGAGTGCAACGTAGCACTCAATCCATGGCAGAAACCATGGCCGCAATGACGCTGATATTGGAAAACCTACGGGACTCCGGGCACCTTGGGCAATGTGAAGAGGTTAGCGTTTGCCCTCCCGATTGGCACTCTATTGATGATATTTTGGATCCAATTGAGGAGGAGTTGTTTCAATCCGATTCGCCATCACTTATTGAGGATGATTTGCCTCCGTTTGAGGAGAAGCTACTGGTTTCGGATGTTCATGTGGAGTTTGGGAGCGAAGGGAATACAAGTAGGGTTTGTGAGTTCACTTCGGATTGCCATGAGACAGCCGCACATTGCCTTGCGTTGCAGCTCACTTTTCAGCCCTTGGATAGTGCCTTCTCTATCATTCCGAGGGTGCCTATACATAGATTTGTGGATCCGTTTCTCCTCGGTTTTGGTCACATGGGCAGTGCACATTTCTTTCCATTTGAGGCGCCATCAAGTGGTCTCACGGTCTCGCACTTTACACGGATTCTGTCCGCTGCTCGTTTGGTTCACCATAGCACCCTCGCCTTATCAGCCACTACTAAGAGCCCGCACTTGGCCCTAGTTCACTCCTTGCCTCGTCATGGTCAATCCTTGATTGTTCTTGGCTGTTTTCCTTCCACGCCTACCTATCTTCCCCAATCAAGGCCTCCACCTTGGCCTATATTCCCTGAAAGGTGTAGTTGGAGGGTTCCGTGTGTATCCACAAGCTGTGAGCATGCCTTGACCCGTTTGGCCCTGCAAGGGATGGACCCTATAGATTCGTGGTCAAATCTCCTCAAAGGGGGAGAGGATGATACGAGCTTGAAGACTCTCACTCCACTTTCGGAACACCACACCCTCCAAAGCTTAGATTCGAGGACTAATCTCTTCAAAGGGGGATGGGATGATATGAGCTTAAAGGCTCAAGCTCGTCCTTATGCCTTACCCGGACCAGCCTTGGATCTCACGGCGAAAACTAGCACATTAGGGACTGTTTTGGTGATCAAGTCAGCCGGCCTTCCTAGGTTTAAATGAAGGGTTATTTTAGGGTTTTCTCATGTAATAATTCTCAAGCTATAAATAGAAGGAGATAGCCTCTTTTATAGCTTGCCTTTGATTTTGATGATATTCTCTTTGGCCAATTCTTAGAGTAAACTAGTGTAACTTAGGGTTCTTGGTAACCGGTGCCATTAGGGCTGAAAACCATTGTTTATCTTATATCTCTTCTTGTAATTAAGCTCTTGAGCTTTGTTCTTAAATCAGAAAAGAGAGATCCTTAACTAGTTTATAGAAAGGTTGCTTGGTTTGCTAATCAAGAGGGTTTTCTAATTAGTTAAGTTCCTATTATGTTCATCATCTAAACACCTCTAAACATCATCCATTTCTGCTGGAACACATACTCCATTTGAACACTAAAAGCACCTTCATCCGTTCATCCATCCAAGCTGCCAACCTCTCACAAGAGGACTAGATCCGGCTCAAGAATAGCAATTCGGCCTCCTTCTATCCAAAATTGAAGTTGAGCACTTATCAATTGCCAAATCCAAGTCTCTATCTTGACGGATCCACTCATTCTTTCATGGTGCCCCAAAGTTGCCATCTTGATACCCAAGCGCGCACCATAACCCTTGGCTTGTCCATGGGCTATCTGCATTATCTCGATCTCTTTGCTGCCACTTATACTAAATAAGACACTCCAAGGCAGCAACATTAAATCGAATAATGTCATAAGAATAAAATCACACATGTGTTTCAATAACACACCAAAGATAATAGCGTGTATAAAAAGGTAGTAAGTATATAAAAGAAACGGAAAACATTCCTTCCAAGTAAGTTCATACTCACAAACCGACACATGTCTCACAGCCCCAAGAGCTCTCTCCTCCATATCTGGTTGCCTCAAAAATTGTGGTGGCAAGGATAAATCTCGCTCCATAGGCGTACTCAACGTTCGCCACGATTCTTGACCGAAATCGCTAAATGACTTCTTCTTTTGATTACTAACAAAACTCCAAGGAACAATATATGAAATAATAATATCCTTAAAGGTTAAGTTAATAATAAAACAGCAGCCAATTACACAATCCTCAAACATATCATGTTCAGCAAAATTTCGCAAAAGATCATGCGACCGATATAAGCGATTGCGTCGAAAAAGAGCCCCTCCAAAGCGTATTGACTTAAACACAAAATTGTCATGAAATTCACACTTGGAAGAATATTTATTCAATGTAAAAACATGTGACAATTCATTTAAAGTTGTGTTAGAGACATCAATCCATGTCTCTCGGCCTAGTCATCATACCAAACTGTTTTCGATTTCGCGAGTAATTTTCAAAGGCATATGACTTGACCTTCGGTGCTTGTATATAACCATCATCATTTAAATAAAAATCACATTTATACAAATCAAGAAGGTTAGTATACTCAACCAAATTAGACGTAGGAAAAGAAAACCATACCGCACCCATTCTGTTAGGATTTGCCGAAATAGGCACCACGGATGCGCAAGGCTCTTTCCCTCTTCTTGGTAGTAAGGTAAGAGGCTTGACTTCTGCTAACAGCCTGCTCTTGTTCTACACATGAGGAGAAATAATAATAAAAGAGAAAACAAACTGATTAGGGTTAGGAAAATCTAAGCGCAATGGCCAAAAATTCAGTTTTTGGTGGCTTGCGCCAAAATAGATTTTTTGCACATTGATAGCACGTTTCATGGTCTCGATTTTACCTTCTTTTCTAGCCCCTTCGGGGGCTTGATGCCGCTATTTGACCCTTAATTCAATCTTTATTGCAGATTAGCGTTTAAAGAGGGAAAAGATCAAAAAGAAGCATTTATGGAGTATTTCTGAGGATTTCCAGCCTCAAGGCCTAGAAGACCAGATTGTCGTCAAGACCTCGACGCAAACTAGACTAGTGGGTTGTCTCTCGGCCACGACAACTCTGCATCTTCTCTTAATCAAAACCAAAGAGAAGCATCTTCAAAGATCCGCATGGGATTCCATGCGTTTCTAGAAGTTGTCAGGCGCGCTAGGATCCCAGAATATTCCTCTGAGAGGACATGTGCTGTCACGCTCTCATAGCTCCTCCTTCCCCTTAGCTGTTTTATCTCCTAGCTAATTTTAGCCTATACAAACTTAGCTTTAGGGTTTTTTGTAAGGACGGCTGATCTAGGCAATTCATACATCTTTCTCTCTTACCCTAATTTCTGGGGATCATCTCCTCTTAGCATTTTGGAGTAGCCGCCACTTTGTAAAAGGGGAAGCTTTTGATTAATACCATTTCATCTCTTCAGTTTCTTCTAATCCTTCTCTTTCATCTATTGTATGTTTATTATCATCTATTGTTTATATTGTAGTATGAGTAGCTAAACACCACCCTCTTAGTAAAGGGTGTTTCAAGGGTTGTAAGGTTCGGTTAAGAGGCCTAATGCATGCTTAATATATCCTATTGTGACACATGATTGTTTATCGCTTTAACTCTATGCTCGTCTAGAAATGTTAAGGGCCTGATCAACTGTTAGTATTTCTGCATGAGTAACGTCATTTCGAGGGTTATACCTGACGTGAATCCCTGGGATAGTAGTAGACACCTAGCGGAGGCAGCGCGAGAGGCCTTTGTCTAGGGGTAAACAGTTATCTAGGGTATGTGGTACGAGTTTGAAAAGCTGAGCTATCACGCCCTAGATCTATCTTACCTCTCCTTCATGGGCGTTTTTGGTGTGGCCTCCCCGTATTCGTGCCTGGGAGGATGGCGGAACGTCAAGGTCACCTCATATGTGGAAACGGGGGGTGACTTTTATCTAAGAAGGTAAGTAGGGGATGCGGCGTGGAAACGCGGTCCCTATAGCAGGTCTGCGCATGAGTCTGGAATATTTTTGCGCCGATGACTGACCAATCTAGAAAACAACCCGAAGAAACGTCCTTTTACTAAGATCTCACCCCATCTGATTAATATCTCTTTTACTGCTTTTCTTGCCATCGAGCTGTTTTATATTTCTTGCCCTGGATTATATCTTACTTTCATACCTTAGAT
This sequence comes from Viola odorata, assembly GCA_963691705.1. NCBI lineage: Eukaryota > Viridiplantae > Streptophyta > Magnoliopsida > Malpighiales > Violaceae > Viola > Viola odorata. Next base: position 23,033,680 of record OY829542.1, read on the forward strand.
ATCTACTTTGCAATTCTGTCTTGTTAACTCCCATATTCTGCGTTGATTAATTCATTAATCAACATAAACCTCCCCCTGTGTTACTTGTTCTTAATCTATTGCGTTTGTCCCTGTCATACATCTTTATCAACGTATTATTCCTTCAATCTCTGTGGTTCGACCCTGTCTTGCCCTGTACACATTAATTTGCGCTTCTAGGCATCCGGAAAATATTTAGTATATTTGAGTGACGATCAAATTTTGGCGCCGTTACCGGGGATTGAACGGTAGTAATTCTGTTTTTATTTTTGTATGACTAGGAGATCTGCTCCAGATTTACTCCCTCTAGAACTTGAATTGACTAGGACAGAAAGAGGACTTCGAAGGCAAACCAGAGGTTCTTCTACCCAGGGTAGAGTGCCCTCGACGCACATCCTTCCAACCTGGCCGACCAAGACCATCAGTTTTTCTTCAACATAGCCTACCTCCATCGTGATCCCGAAAACCCAGTAGCTGACCTTTTCGATTTTCCAGCAATGGAACACCATGACAACCACGAACGTCACTAGGATCCACCACCACCTCCTCCAGTACAACAAACCATCGATAATTTCCATGCAACCCCCGACATGTCAAGTAGCTGTATAGTCTGGCCCGCTGTCCAGCAGACTGGACCTTGAAATCAGCTGTTATGCATCACCTCCCGACCTTTCGAGGGGTCGCCAAGGAAAATACACTCCGCCACCTTTAATAGCTCCACTCTATTTGCGAGGCCATGAAACCAGCCAATGTCAGCATTGAGCAAGCCAAGCTGTGCGCCTTCCAGTGGTCTCTCAAAGATGATGCCCTCGACTGGTATTATGACATTCCACCAAGATCCATCCACTCTTGGGCGGACATGCCTAAGATCTTCACCGAGAAGTATTATCCAACTTCTATCTCCAACACCACACGCAAGCAACTTGTCTCCATATTCCAGAAGAAAGAAGAGACTCTAACCCAGTACTATGAGAGGTTCCAGAAGATGCAATCTATCTGCCCCTCTCACAACCTTACGGAGCATGCCCTTATTCAGTATTTTTGTGAAGGCCTCAAAGCCAGCGATAAGGCCTTAGTCAATGCTGCGCCCGGAGGATCTCTGACTGCTCTCACCCCATCAGCTGCCAAGGCAACAATAGAGCTCATGGCTAAGAATGCTTCAGACGACCTTGCCATCAATCAAGGCCAAGATGTCCAAGTGGCCGCCCTGCAGAATCAGATATCCTCTCTCACTGGGATGTTTCAGAATTTCATGACAGGACAACCCGTGCCTGTCAAGGCATGCCAGATCTGTAATTTCGTAGACCACCCCACTGATGCATGCCCTCACATTCCGGATGAAATACAAGTGAATGCTGCTGGTCAGTATGTGCCAGTCCCTTATGGCCAAAACTACAATCAGGGCTGGAAACAACCGAATCCTGGATGGGTTCCAACCCCATAGCCTTCGGGACCTAGCCATCAACCGCACCAGAACCCTTATGGAAACCCCCCTCCCAATATGCAGAACTTCAGACCTCGACCTACATACCACCAGAATCAGTATCAACGTCAGCCTCCTCAGGATCAGACCTTTGTTGTGCCCCCGAATTCCGAGATGCCTAAGAATCCCGAGCAGCAGAAAGAAATAGATGAGCTTAAGAAACAACTTGGCGCCCTGGCGGGCCAAGTGAAAGAGTTAACAAATCATGAGAGATTTCCGCCCCAAACAGAAACAAATCCGAAGCATAATGTCTGTGCAGTAACTTTGCGGAGTGGAACGACCATGAAGCCACCTGAGCTTCCAGCCCACGAAGTTGAAAATCCTCCAAAGGCTGAGCTTCAGTCTAAACCTAAGAATAAGCTCCCTAAGGTGCCCAGGCTCGTCGAGGTCATGGAAGATAGGATCTGCTCTCCCAGAGGTTCACCAAGGAATGACCCCAACCCGCCTGAGTTCACTCAAGAGTACATTCACAAGATTCTCGAGCCCCCATTCCCTCACAGATTGGTCAAGACCAAGAAAGATAAGGAGGACCGTGATATCTTTGAAATGTTCAGCAAAGTGGTTGTTAACATCCCTCTTCTCCAGGCAGTGAAGAATGTCCCTCGCTACCCCAAATTCTTGAAACAACTATGCACGAACAAGAGCAAGTTCACTGAAGTTAACAAGATAAGTGTGGGGGCCAACGCTTCTGCCCATATCCAACGTAGGATCCCTCCAAAGTGTAAAGACCAGGGAATGTTCCTCATCCCCTGCCGAATTGGTACAGTTGACATCGGCAAGGCCATGTGTGATCTAGGAGCAGGAATCAATGTCATGCCCCTGATCATTTACAATAGTCTAAGCCTCGAGCCTCTCATGCCCACAGACCTTGCCATTCAGCTTGCTAATTGTTCTATCATCTACCCCGAGGGGATCATCAAGGATTTCTTAGTCCAAGTGGGAGAATTCTTGTTCCCTACGAACTTTTATGTGATTACAATGGAGAATGAAGACTCCACCAAGTCTACGGATGTTCTTCTAGGCCGTCCATTTCTGGCCACAGCTCGAGCGAAGATTGATGTTCATTATGCAACCATCTCTCTCGAGTTTGATGGGGAGATCATCAAATTCAATATACTAGAAGCCATGCGATACCCCTCTGAATTCTCTAGCGTCAATTATATTGATACTGTTGATCCCATTATAGGGGAGATTGCGGAAATACACTCTACTGACCCTTTGCAGTTTGCCCTTGACAGGAGTTTGACACCAGCCCTTCTAGATGTTGTGGCCTCGACGATCTCCATTCCACCTGAATTACACTCCATCGTCGCTGCCCTAGAAGACTGTGCCGTTGCTCAACATGAACCCCCAAAGAAGTCCCTCGAATGTCCAGACCATGTTAAGTTGTTTCCTTCCATTGATGAGGCTCCAGCCCTCGATCTGAGGCCATTGCCTGACCATCTAAAATACGCTTATCTGGGCCCCGATAACTCTCTACCTGTCATTATCTCCAACAAGCTCAAATATCCCGAAGAGTCCGAGCTGTTTTCCTTGCTGAAGACATTCAGACAAGCCATAGGATGGACCATTGCGGACATCAAGGGCTTGTCCCCAGCATTATGCACTCATCGCATACACTTAGAAGACGCGAGCAAAACCATCTGCCAGCCCCAGCGACGATTGAATCCGCCCATGATGGAGGTGGTTCGGAAAGAGGTTCTTAAGTTGTTAGACGCAGGAGTTATCTATCCCATCTCCGATAGTCCATGGGTCAATCCTATCCAGGTTGTGCCCAAGAAAACTAGCATAACTATCACTATTGGTCAAGATGGTGAATCCATTCCCACTCGGATCCAGAATGGGTGGAGAGTGTGTATTGACTACCGCCGATTGAATGCTGCCACCAGAAAAGATCATTTTCCCTTGCCCTTCATTGACTAGATGCTGGAACGCCTAGCGGGCAAGACCCATTATTGCTGTCTAGACAGTTACTCCGGTTTCCATCAGATTCCAGTTGCTCCCGAAGACCAGGAGAAGACCACTGTAGACAACAAAATTTTGGTTCGTCTTAAAATATTTGGCCCAGTTTATAAAAAAGGCCACGAAGCCCATTCACCAAAATTCATGAAGCTTATTTGTTCGAAACCCACCAGCAAGCTCATATTTGAAGGGAATAAAACTCATATAATATTTTTTTAATTTGATTAAATGTCAAATTAATTGATATTCAATTATTAATTAATATGTAAATTAATTAATAACGATGGTTACAAATTGGACCAATGAGATGAAGACACATGTCATCTTTCCAATTCCAAAATCACCCTTATGAGCCTATAAATAGAGACTTCATCAGAAGGTGAGAAGAAGAAGATCTCTTGGAGAGAAGAAGTGCTGCAAAGATCAAGAGCTAAAGCATATCGCCTCCAAGGAAGAAAGAGAAGCCACAAGCTGATTCAAGTCCGGTTTTATCTCAACCACATCAAATCAAATCAAGAAGAAGCCACAAGCTAATTCAAGGCCGGTTTCTTCTCAAATCAACCGCAGATTACAAGCTGATTCAAGGCCAATCCATCAACCATCCAACTTAAGTTCAAATCCAAATCCGGAGTGAAGATTGATTCATTAATCAGAGGAATCAAGAGAAGAAGAACCACTTTTATTCTACATTCAACCATTGTAATTTGACACGTGTAATTTTCTCCTATTTTAGGAAAAATTGTGTGTACAAATTTTTGGCACGCCCAGTGGGACACTACTCTCCTCTCATCTCTTGAATCACACCTCTCAAATCAAGATCCAATGATGAATCGCCTGATTTGAAGTCAGACTAGCAACTCCTTTCCTGAAGCACTTCAAGATCTTCAAGAAGGTCTTTCGGCAACACGTGCTCGCACTAGAGATGGAAGGGCCCAGTTGGTGTCACCATTGAAGCAATTTTCCCGTAGGAAAAAACCAAGAAGAAAGGTCGCCAAAGAGATCCAAACCAGATCTGATGGCTCTTACTACCCGAGTGGAGAGTTTGATGCCGGAGTTGCTTCTGAAAATACTCCAACTAGGAGATGGGTAGACTACAACTCTGACTCCTCTGAATCCTTTTTGCTACGGTGATGGCCATCGACGCTTCCCAAGATGCTGAGACTCACTTTCAAGAGATGTCCTTAGCAATTGAAAATTTGACAAAAGCTATGGCAGAGAAAGATGCCCAAATAACTTTCCTGACGACTAAGTTGGCAAGTCAACCAGGCTCATCAAATAATCCAAACTCTAGCGGAGGGTCTACTGGTGATGAGAATGATGAGCAAGAACGACAAATGAAATACCATGAAGACTTTGCCACAATGAATAATCTGAATGACAACAGCAACAACACCACGACACCTGTAATTTGAACCACCTTCAACATGCCCTTTTGGGACCTTCGCCTATAGACGCATGCCCTTCGGCTTGTGTAACGCCCCTGCAATGTTTCAGCGTTGCATGGTTAGTATTTTCTATGAGCTGGTTGAGGATGGAATCGAGGTCTTCATGGACGACTTCACCGTCTATGGAAATTCCTTCCCGGAATGCATGGACAACTCGAAGAAATGTTTAGAGCGCTGCATAGAGACAAACCTTGTTCTGAATTTTGAAAAATGCCACTTCATGGTAGATCGAGCCCTCATCTTAGGTCATGTTATCTCGGCCAAGGGAATTGAGGTCGACAAGGCCAAGATCGAAGTGATAGAGTCCTTGCCCTATCCAGCGTGTGTCCGAGATGTGCAGTCTTTTCTAGGCCACGCCGGTTTCTACCGACGATTTATTAAAGATTTTTCCAAGATTGCCCAGCCAATGTGTCGCCTGCTTCAGAAGGAAGTATCCTTTGATTTTGATGGGCATGCAAAGCCGCTTTTGAACTTCTCAAGGACAGACTTATCTCGGCCCCGATCATTCGCGCCCCCGACTGGACATTGCCTTTCGAGGTCATGTGTGATGCTAGTAATCAAGCCCTAGGCACCATTTTGGGTCAGAAGAAGCATAAGGAGACCCATGTTATCTATTACGATTCCAAGCTATTAGACCCAGCCTAGCAGAACTACACAACCATAGAGAAGGAACTCCTGGCCGTGGTTTATGCCCTCAACAAGTTCAGGCAATATCTCCTGGGCACTCATGTCCTCGTCTACTCAGACCACTCAGCCTTGAGATGTTTGTTGACAAAGGCTGATGCGAAGCCTTGACTTATTCCCTGGATCCTGCTACTCCAGGAATTCAACATAGCTATCAAGGATAAGGCAGGAAGGGAAAATCTGGTGGCAGTTCACTTGAGCAGACTTCCAGCCCAGAACCTATCCGCGATACTTTTCCAGATGAGCGCTTGTGTCTAGCCCAGGCTGTTTATTCCCCATGGTTTTCAGACATTGCGAACTTTTGTGCTACTGGCACTTATCCAGCCGATGCTTCCCCTTTCGAATGTAACAAAATCAGAAGGCAAGCCAGATACTATATTTGGGATAGCCCATATTTATGGAAGCACTGTTCGGACCAGATAATCCGCCGCTGTGTAACCATGGATGAGGTTCCCTCGATCCTTAAATTCTGCAATTCTGAAGGAGGCCATTTTACGGCTAAGAAAACTGCCCTTGACAAACATTATCCCATGCGAAATCTTCGATATCTGGGGTATAGACTTCATGGGCCCGTTCCCCAACTCTTTTGGAAATATCTACATCCTCCTCGCCGTTGATTATGTCTCTAAATGGGTTGAGGCCAAGGCAACTTGGACAGATGACTCCAAGGCGGTTGTGAACTTTCTCCGCACTAATATCTTCAATCGGTTTGGTACACCTCGAGTCCTCATCAGCGATAGGGGTATCCATTTCTGCAACTGTGTCGTGGCCTCGCTCTTGACCAAGTATGGAGTCCACCACAGAACGTCAACAACTTATCACCCACAGACAAATGGCCAGGCTGAAGTGTCCAACCGTGAAATTAAGTCCATTCTTGAGAAAACAGTAAACCAGTCCCGGAAAGATTGGAGTATGAAGTTGGATGACGCCCTCTAGGCATATCAGACAACTTTCAAGACCCCTATTGGTATGACGCCCTACAGATTAGTCTATGGCAAGCCGTGCCATCTCCCAGTGGAGATAAAACACAAGGCTTTTTGGGCCATCAGGAAAGTGAATACTGATCTAGGGCCCGCTGGCCACAACAGGCGTTTGCAAATTCAAGAGCTTGAAGAGTTGCGAGACGATGCATATGCGAATGCCATGATCTACAAGGGGAAGACCAAAGTTTACCATGATAGGCACCTTCGTCCCAAAACTTTTGAGATTGGACAAAAAGTATTGTTGTACAACTCGCGCTTGCGGCTGTTTGCAGGAAAACTCAAGTCCAAATGTTCTGGACCTTTCGTGGTCACGACAGTTTATGACCATGGAGCGGTCGAGATTCAGAACCCCGAAACAAGAACAATCTTCAAGGTCAATGGCCACAGGCTGAAGCCCTTTTATGAAGGATTCCAGCCCTCGACCGTTGAGGAGGCCATGGTGGAACCCCCACCCCTCCAGACCTAGATTCTCGTAACACGTTGAGGTCCCGACGAGTAAACAGACCACAATAGAGGCATTTGATGTGTCGTCCATCCTCTTTCTCTCTCCCTTATCTGTTCCGAATCTTTCCAAATCTCTTGTTTATATCCCTTTCATTTATTTGTTTATCTCCCTTAATCTCTGTCCTTTCCTTTTCCCAGGAGATTTTATCTCTTTTTGATAGTAATCATTAACCTTTATTCTCTCTCTTTGTCATTATCCCATTTAACCACCCCCTTTTTTGAAATTTGAAAATCTTTTCTCCTTTTTAGGTGGTTGGGATACGCACGGGCCATTGTGCTTCAAGCCCAAGCAGCCATGTCGTCTGACAGAAGGGGTAGAAAAGTAGCCCTAATTAAAGAAAAAGTTGCGCTATTGATTATAGCCGTCAGCCCTTTTCTCTTTCCCAAGCTCCTACTTCGTCCTCACTCTCCTCACAACACAACACACATCACTTTCACCTCTCTCTTTATCCTACAAAACACGCTACCCTTATCCTCAAACCCTAAACATCTCCATCTCCACCACTATTCTCTTCACATCACTATCAACCATGGCAAAAACAAAGAAACCCATCCGCAAAAATACTTCAGGGCCCCACCCAGTAGACGACCCCGCTAGCCCAGTTCCTTCACGGTCCAGATCCCAAACCTCCCTTCACTCCGACTCGTTCAAAACCGTCACTCCACCCTCTATCCAGCAAATCCCCATCCCCTCTCCTCCGGCTGTCTCACCGACGACCAAGGAGCAAGGCCGAGAGTTCACTCCGGTGGACGACGACCTGGAAGTCACCGGTTCCGTCCCTCCTACCTCAACTACCACTAGATGTGGCCCTGTGGTTAAGCTTCCTCCAGGGTCCTCAACGGCAAGATCCACGACCAAATCCCAACCCAAAAAACTCTCTCCTCCTGCCAGAAAGCTCCCAATCGATGCAACCATCGACCGGTTTCTAGCCCCCCCAGCCGAATCTCACCGTGGAGGAAGTCCTCAAGGACATCATGGCCACAGAATCTGAGGCTGAGGACGAGCCGCCGGCCGACGGAGAGGAGGAGGAAATCGAGCACAGTTTAGTGTTTCAATCACAGATTTTTACTCTGGACTCCGAATCACCTGATTCTTTTTGTTTAGAACTCCTAACAAACACAACTTTCCAACAGATCCTTTTTTACTCAAATCGGACTTCAGTAGCTATATATTAAAATTCAATTTCGACTTTGATAGAATTTGTGCAGAATTTGACAGAAAACACAATTTAGTAAATCGGATGCAGCTTTTGGCTCCGGTGTCCGAATCATCTGATTCATTTTGATTCGGAAACCTAACAGGTGTAGATTTCCAACGAGACCTCTTTCACAAAATTTGGACTTCCGTAGCTATATATTGAAAAACAAATTCGACACTGACACACATGTAACGAACCAAGCACAACAAGAAATCGGTTTTTTTGAATGGAGATGAAGAAAGAACCGATTTCAGCAAAGAAAACTTGAAACAATTAAGATTACTTACCAATCTTTGAATGCCTTAAGCTACGCTACCAACTAATACAATCCTAGTTGCTTAGGATGCGTAGCACGTGATTCTGATCGTTGTTCAAGGATGGATTTCAATGCGGAAGTAATGAACTCGACAAGTACGAGCTTAGACCACTTAGCTAACCTGTGCTAAGAGCCCTAATCGATTTCAAGTCAAGGATCTTGAATCGGATTCTTAGGACTAGACTCAACAATGTGAGAATGTGCTAAGAGAAACGAAACAATGGGGTTGCAATTTCGGTTTTACTTGTAAACGACTCGAGTATTGCGGACTTGAGAAGGAAAAAGGTTCAATCAAATGAACAATGGGCAGAGATTTGAAGAGAGAAGTTTCAATTTTATCAAAATAACAGCCAACTCAATAATAGAGCTAAACGGCTCCTTATAAAGAGTTTACAAGCAAACCCTAATAGGAATAGAAGTAGGAGTTCTATTTAAGGAAAATAACTTAATTAACTAATTAACTAATTAATTGATCAACTAATTTAAAGTAAATATAAATATAATTAAATACATTCCAGCAGCCCATGTCGAGTTCTCCATCATCGGGCCAAGGTTTGGGCCGAAACCTCAAGTTGTATGTTGTCTCGCGCACAGACTGTGCACCATAATGTCGACTTCGATAACTTTTACACCACTGGGCCAAATGAGCTGAATATTGTCCAAAATTAAAGCTAACATCCTAAAGTTTCCAACGAGCAGTCGATTGCATGATTTGGACTTGTACAACGCTAGCTACGTTCTGACGAAGTTTCCTGTTGTGTCTGCGCCTAGAACTGCTGTGTGAGAGATTGTCATCTCGAATCTCCTTGAGATCTACTTGTCCGAATGCTTTGAAACTTAGACACAATAAACATAACATATAGAGGTTTCTATCAAGCCTTTTGGACCTCTAATTGGACTCCATCTGCTCCATCATGTCTTGACGCTTCTATCCATGTAGTCGCGTGATACATCTTGGGATCATATCATTCCCTCGCTCTTCGGAAAGATTTTCCCTCGAATCTTGCTAAGCATAATCTGCCCATGAAAGCTTCACAATTATATGCTCAAAGCATACTCGCCATCTCTCGTGCTTCCTTAGTTGCCATCTCTTGCGCTTGAAGGTCAATGCGCTAGTGTTAGTAGGAGGCGAAGCAGTTCTCCAGAGTGTGACCCAGGGCTCCAACGTGGTATTCGTATCTTACATTGAGATCATACCATTTCGGGTAAGGAGGCAATTGGGGCTGAGCTGGAACTGGTACGATCTGCCCGGCTACTAAGAGATGTTTGTAGATTTCTCCCACAGAAAGAGGAAGAGGAGGCAAGGGCTCTCGGTTCTACTGATTGTTTGATGCGTTTTGGTTATTTGGGTCCTTTGGTGGGTTATATGGCTTAGGTTGCATGGGTTGTAATGTTTGTGTTGGAGGTGGTGGGAAATGTAGAGATGGTGTAGGATTTCGAGGCGCGATATTAGCAAAGGGTGGTGAGGTAAAAGGAAAGAAGGTGGGTTGATATAGTGATTGCGGATGATAAGACGGTGGCGATAGATAAGGCGGAGGTGGTGGAAATGATTGCCCGTGATTAGCTTGAGGAGCGACAAATCCAACATCTCTTTTCACGACGGGCGCTTTCTTTGATGCAGACTCTGTGCCGAAGTTATGATTCGTCCGGATTTAATCCTTTGCTCGACTCTTTCGGCAATTAGGACCATGTCGGAGAAACTGTTTGAAGGATTCGAGATCAGGTAGGTGTAGTAGGGAGCTTTGAAGGTGTGCAAGAAAATCGACAAGAGTTCCTTATCACTTAAAGGAGGAGAGATTCTGGAAGCCAACTCTCTCCATCTTTGAGCATAGGTTTTCACAGACTCGGCGATTTTCTTTTCCAAATCTTGCAGGTCGGCACGGTCGGGAGCTACCTCCATATTGAATTTATATTGTTTGAAGAAGGCATCAGGCAGGTCTCTCCACGTCCTGATCCTGGCTCTGTCTAGACCCATATACCAAGTTAAGGCATGCTTGGTTAAGCTTTCGCAAAATAGATGAATCAACAATGGCTCATTGTGGAACATCTCTACCATCTTATTGCAGTATGCTCTAAGGTGGGTCTTTGGGCACTCGACCCCAGTATATTTTTCAAAGTCGGGGATCTTGTACTTCAGTGGTATAACGATCCCGGGGACCATGCACATATCGGCGGGACCAGTAGGGTCAAACGGATCAGCCCATTCGATTACTCTGAGTCTTTCTTCGAGCAGATTCAGTCTGTCACTTTTCGGTTTCTCGGCCATAATGGGGTTAGAACCGAAGGGTAGTGGAGGTTCCGGTGAGAACTGAGGTTGCACCGGGTTGAAAGCAGGAGGCTGAATTCCCACAGGTCCGGGAATTGTGCTTGGAAGAAGGGGAGGGAGATACGAGGCTTCTAGGTGGGCCTGACTCTTGCCGGAGTCCACAGCAGGGTTGGTTGAAAGGTGCTGAAGTGACGTGGAAATTTCTTCACCCGTATTAACTAAAGGATTTGCTGCGGTGGGTACAGTGAAGGGACTAATCCATCTCCACTGGCCCTCGGGGCTAGAAAGTGGCTGAGGTATTGAAGGTCCTGTGACGATGAACGAAGAGGGAGGTCCTGCTGTTTGAATGGGATAAAAACCCGATGGGAATTCGGCGGTAGCTTCATCTCTCTCCTTTTCGGCCCTGGAGGCCCTTTCTGTAGTAATCCTAACTTGTTCCTCTAACTCTGCGATTCTGGCTGTTAGTACTTCATCGGCCTTAGCCTGTTCAGTCATTTTTCATTTTTGAAGTCTAGTTACGGGGAGCCTGTGCGAAGTAGCTTGCTTTCGAGGAGATATTATGAACCTGAAAAAAGAAATACAGAAAAATGAGTAAGTACAAGTGAGGATATGCAGGTGATGTGCAATCCCGAGGCCTCCACGTTGCGCATTCACTTTTCCGGCTACACTTTCACTTGATATTTTCAGGGTGGTTGGAGAGGTGAGATATCCTGGTTATTGACAAGATGTGAAGGAAGCCTCTATTCATTCCAATGACATGAAGCAATCTGAGATGCTATTAGAGAAACCCCAAATTAGTAGGGGCAACCAATGCCGCCATGCTAGGAAGATCTCTTTTTACACTATGCTTTCAAACGATGCAGGGCCTGATGCCTAGTAAACCCATCTGAGGAGGGGGATGATGATCTATACCAAGAATTTGGAGTTTGTGATGAGCAAGGAGGACATGGCCATGAGTGAGAAATGCTCGGATGTTTCGAGTATTCGGTAGAATTTTTTTTCGGAATTTTGGTGAGACGATTGTGTTTATCCCGGAGGGATTTTCTCTTTTCTTTTTGTGATGATCTTTTGAGTTGTATTGGATGGACAATTGATATGGAAAGTTGAGGCATTTTAATAAATATCCGAAAGAGTACGACTTTATTAAAAAGGTGTTTACAAAATATGGTAAACTTGCCAACTACCTAAATTCATCAAAAGTGGCTAAGTAGATGAAATCAGGGATCCTAGTTATACGAAAAAAGAAAAGGGTTGCCGACATTCGAGTCTTCCTATTAAGGTTTCAACCCTGGAAGTCGGGATCCTCTTGCTCCTACCAAAGGTATTCCATCGAGGCCATCTCCCTTTTTTGCATGTCTATCTCGGCCTCTAAAGCTGTAATCCGGCTTTGTAGTACCTGGCTCTTCCTGTCCCCCAAGTCTGCGCGAGTAGTCAAGATCCTTATCACTGAATTTTTATCTTCAATTATGGTACTTGATGCTTCTTTCTTGCGGATCTCGCTATTCAAGCGTTCCTTAAAGTCCCTGAGGGCCACTTTCTATTTTGTTGCTTGTATGCGGAGAATGTCCTTACTACGCCTTTCTAACTCATTCATCTGGACTTCTAGTTAACATTGATGGGCTTTGGCATCATCCCTTTCCTCTGCCATCTGATCTCGTTCTTCTTGCGCTGCTCGCATCTGTTCCACTACTTGAGCGTAAGCCATGACATTCATTCCTTCGCTCACCTAAGATTCCCCTTCTTCTTCCATTGGTTTCTGATTTTCTGGGTGGGGTAAGACATTGTCGTTAACTCGTATTAACCTCCATTGTGGATATTCCGGTATCGTTGCTGCAGGGGCGACGCGTCCCTTGAGACAAAAGGGGTGAGTCCAGTCTTGGGCGTACTGCTGAATGTTCTGATTTTCTCCGGTGTGTGGCAGGTTTGACCTTGTCATGCCGAAGGTCATGGGGATTAGTAGCGTGATGCAAAACTGTCTGAGGATGAGGGTGGGGTAATAGTGAATGCACCCCCATGCTCCGATCAAAGGAACCCAAGGTAAGGGTCCGCAGCAGACGATGGGATCGGAGGCCTGCAGCCATTTGGCGTGCCAACTGAAGTCTTCTCCCGAGAGGTTTATGAATCTGTCGACCCAGACATCTTTATTCTCCATCTCCCATTTATCTGTAGTCGTTGCGTTGATAACTCTGAGTAAAAGGCACGATCTTATATAGCTTGCAAATAATATGGATTGATCTGGTGTCTGTTTGAAGTGGCTGACCAACCATACTGTTAACAACTGGGTGTGATAACAATTGATGAAACACCAAGCGTACATTCGTCTTTTCACCCCAAGTTAAGGCCGGATCACTGTAGACCTTGACTGGCGACAGCCACCCGGCTACCGCCCGCGTTAGCCAAGGAATCCTGGGATGGTCGACATCAGCGGGGGGGGGGGGGGGGGGGGGGGGGGGGGGGACCCACGCGGCATCCGTTTCCGCACATGGCATCTTCCCATCCTAGACAACCTTGACGATATCTCACTGGCGATACCTCATCGACGATATCCTATCCAGCTGACGCTTGCTGACGTCATCTTGGGCGTTATCTTCCCCTGATAACGCCCACCCCCGTGGGTAACATCCTTTCTTTTTGCCTATAAATACCACCCATTTCTAGATCAAAGGTAAGACCAAAATTACTACCCGAATCTCTGCCATACTAACTTAAGCACCGAAGTGTCTACGCCGGGCCCCCCCTCCGACGCTTTGCAGGTACGACGGACAACCTCCACAGTAACTCCGGACGGCCATAATCTCTGTCCCGCTTTCCCAGAAGTCCTAATCTTATCAAATTGGTACTTTCGTTGAGAGATTTGGCTTTAATTAAGTGAGCATCCTTAATAGCCAAGCTCTGTTCTTCTGAAAACCAGAAGATTATGGCCTCTAATTCAAAATCCATTCCTCCATGCTCTCGCAACGGTGACGTTCGTAGGGAACTTTTCCCTACCACTTCTCCTGACATCTTCGCGGTAACACACGCGTGTTCCTCTGCACAGACAGACTTTCTCTTTGGATCGACCATGAGCGCATCATTTTCTCAGATGAGCGACCCCGTGTCTCATATGGCAGGGCCCAGTTATTCTACTCCCTCTCTCATGGGATCCGTGATAGACAGTGTGAATAACCCTTTCGCGAGCTCGATTTCAGCCCTTCGTGCCCAATTGGACCACTTAACGGAATTGGCTACTAGATTCACGCCTAGTGCTTCAGGATCAGGAGTTCCATCTCAGTTTGTTTTTACTCCATCAATCATCATAGAATGACCGTTGTCGTCCCCATTACATGCGAATGTCTCTCTGACGCTGCCTGCGTTGAATACGCCAGTCAGTGTTGTACAGTTGGGACAGTGGAGCCGTACGTGCCACAGGTGCCTTTACTTCCTATTTCCCAAGAGGAACGACAATGGTGTGATGAGGACAGAGGTCATTGGGATGGTAAAAGGGGTGAAAACGATAGAGACATATCTCTTGGAGGGAGTGAAAGGTCAAGCAGTAGGAGACATCGAACTCGCTCGCCAAGGAGTCGCAGCCCGTCTCCAAGGCGACATCATATTAGAGATCCGCGGAATCGTAGGCGTCATTTGGAGGTATCCCCACCTCGATATGCTCGTGAAATTCTTGATGATACTTCTGGCCACCCCTTTAGCCCACGCATAAGGCATCACAGGGTCAGTCAACATGTGAAGCTCCCCTCAGAATCTTATGACGGCACTAGAGATCCCATTTCCCACCTTAACAAGGTAAAGGACTTCGTGCAATTTCAGACTCACAACGACGCTACGTTGTGTCAGATATTTGTGATGACCTTGTCGGGGGTTGCGCGCCTATGGTTCGAAGGTCTTCCTGGTGTGTCTATTGATAACTTCTCACAGCTAGAATCTAAATTCAGGAGTCGATTCAGTACTGCGGTCCCCATCAGGAAGTCTGCTGCCGCCTTGTTCGATATACACAGAAAACCTCAGGAATCCTTGAGGAGTTTCCTCAATTATTTCGACACCGAGATGTCACTCACGCCGAGTGTAACAGTTGATTTCGCTATAGAATCCTTAAAGCGAAACTGTTGCTATGGAAAACTCAGAGATGCCTTAATGGTTGACCCTCCAGCAACCTTAGATGCGTTAAGACTGAAAGCCCACAACTATGCGAGAATGGAAGAGGAAGAGAATACGGACATGATTCGAAATATGCCGCCAGCCATGCTTCCAGTCCATAACGCTCCTATTCCTACTACTTCTGAAGATCGTTTCATCGACAATACGCTCAGTGAAAGGATCACATTCCCAAGACCTCTAATCGGCGGAAAGGCAACTCCTCAAAAGGAAAGCTTGGTGACTCCTCAGCGCAGCGGCAGGGAGATCTCCCTAAGGGACGAGTTTATGACCCAGACCTTCCTTCCCTCATCTTGCCCAGAGCAGAAATACTAGCGATAGCAGAACATCGGAACCTGCCCATCCGTTATCCGACCCCCTGTGAGATCGGGGGTAACCTTGGGAAGAAGAGAAAACGTTTACTGCAAATTTCACAAAGCTAAGGGACACTCTACGGAAGTGTGTAGAGAACTTAAGTTGGCGATATAGCGCCTGGTCGAAGAAGGCTATTTGGGAGAATTCACCGTCAAAATACGAGAAGAAGCCAAGAGTAACCCGACAAACAGAGTAGCCGACGACAGACCGGCACCTTCCCGTACCCCGGGCAACACTTACGGTTGATGACGAAGACGTCCCTATCATTAACATCATCGCTGGAGGCACACCTTATCTGGACGAATCCGCACAGCTGACATCCGCGGCAGGGGACAAGCGAAAGCGAGCGGACGTGTCAATTAAAAGTGAGGCGATAAGCGCCTTGGATCGCATGGTATTATCCTTTTCTGAAGAGGATGAGAAGGGCGTGGTATATCCACACAACGATGCGTTAGTGGTTACACCCATTATCGCTAGCCATGGAGTTAGAAGAACTCTTGTTGACAACGGAAGTGTCGTGAACCTATTCTCACTAGAAGCTTACAATCTCATGAAGCGTCCTGATAACGAGCTTACGCCCTGCAAGAAACCCATTATCAGAGTAGACAGAGTCCCCATCCCAGTGACTTGAGTAACCACCCTGCCGGTATATTTTAAGAAAGATACCTGATACGATCACACCTAACCTCATTCTCTCTATGTACCAACACCACCTAAGCATGGGGATCTCAGCCACAACTGTCCAGTGGCTACGCATGGGGATCGCAGAACAAAGCTCGGCAACAAATGCTCCATCCAAGAGGGCCAATCATCATGATCCGATGGAAAAGCAAATGACGTCTGATTTGAGCAAACAAAGTCTTGATGGAAACGTCAAGATGTTAGCTTTCATTTGGGACACGTTTCGGGCCAATCTGACGGGTGGATCAAAAGTTATGGTCGTCGACATTTTAGTGCGCAGTTTGAACGAGCCAGGATTAACGAGATTCCTAGCGTTTTGCCACCAGCTTCAAGGGAATCTTGCGAGCTGTCTCCATCCCACTTGTGTTATTTTATTATATTTGTTTTCTATAAATAGAACATCAAGCTAGCTTTCATTTTGAGATATAATTGCCAAGTGAAAAGCTAGAGAGAAATCCTCCTCTAGCCTTTTCACCAAGGCATTTATCCTAGTGTGATATTTGAGTGATTTAAGATTGTTTCCTTTCTTGTAATTCAAGTGTGTTCTCAAGTAATAACAAGTGTTCCTTTGTGCTTTCAATCTGAGTTCAATCAAGTGTACTATCATCAAATCATCCTACTCCAATCCAAACACAAACCTTTCCATTCATCCTTTCTCATATCATCTATTTCCGCTGCACTTATACTCCATCTTCCATCATATTTCCTTCCATCTTCCAATCTGCCTTGTGTCACAACTCCAAGCTAGATCCTCCTTCAACATAGATTCAAACTCCCCTTACAAAGGAGGTTGGATCTTATCAATACCTCTAAGTGGTCAGAGGAGCTTCTATTCTTGGTGGTAGATCTGAATTTGCCTTATAACGCCATATTGGGGCGGCCATTCCTCAACCGTTTCGGAGCAGCGATATCACAAAAACATCTGAGGTTGAAATATCCTTCCTGGGATGGTGTGGTCTCAATCCGGGGTAATCAGACGTTAGCGGCTGAATGCTACCTGCTCATGACTCAGAAGAGTTACGATAGGTACGTGTGCGTAATGGTAGATCCATATGAACAAAACGATGAGAAACACACTCAGCCTGTAGACAAGATGATTCATGTTCCAGTTAACGGGGTCAATGGGGCCATATTCCTGGTTAGCGATAACCTCAACCCGGAGGAAAACTTTCAGTTAGCCCAGTTATTAAACAAATACAAAGGAGAGTTTGCATGGAAACCAGCCGATATGCCCGGTATCTCGCGGGAGGTAGCGGAGCATCGACTTAATGTCAACCCTGGCGCAAAACCAGTCCAGCAAAAACTGCGTGCCTTCTCTACAGAAAAAGCGATAGCTGTCGATAAAGAAGTAGCAAAGCTTCTCGACGCTGGCTTTATTCGGGAAGTACAATATCCTACATGGTTGGCTAACCCTGTCCTGGTTCCCAAGCCCAATGGAGAGTGGCGTATGTGCATCGAATTCACTGATTTGAATGACGCCTGTCCCACAGATTGTTACCCACTTCCTCGGATTGATCAGCTAGTTGATCAGGCTGCCGGGTATGCTTATTTGAGCTCGTTAGACACCAACTCGGGGTACCACCAAATCCCCATGGCCAGTGAGGATGAAGAGAAAACTGCTTTCATCACTCCCAAGACCACTTATTGCTACACGGCGATGCCTTTTGGGTTGAAAAATGCACAATAGAATGCGAAGAGTAGTTTGCAGGTCTGAAGGCCTACCTATCGTCTGACTTGGTGTTGACAAGACCTGAACCTAGCGATATCCTGTATTTATACCTCGGGGTTGCTGACGAAGTTGTCAGTGCGGTCCTTGTGCGAGATGACAATCACACACACCGCCCTATATACTTCGTAAGTCACATCTTGAAAGATGCCGAGCTGATATATGCCCGTATTGAGAAAATAGCGTTCGCATTGATACAAGCCACGCGGAAGATGGGCCAATATTTTTAAGCTCATACCGTCATCGTGCTTACGGATCAACCTTTAAAAAGGATATTTCGGAAGCCCGAATCCTCGGGGAGAATGCTGATTTGGGCCATCGAGCTTGAACAATATGGGTTGCATTACAGATCCCGGCCATCTGTGAAGGCTCAAATTCTAGCGGACTTTATCGCAGAATGCACCTTTACGCCAGACCCAATGATAAAATTGACTGAAAAAGAAAAAGAGGAGTTGGACCTCTGATTGGTTGTTTATATTCGATGATTTATGCTCTCTTTATCTTATGTTTTGAGAGCATTTGATTGCTTCTTTTGGCCATTTACTTCCCTTTTCCTTTGTTCAGGCTTGAAAGATCAGTTGGAAGGAAAATGAGTTGATTTGGTGAAAGATAGAGCATTTTCCAATCATGGCCATTTTGGAGGATGATTGCAGAAATTTTCCCTTATTCATCCCTAGGCCTAGGGATGAGTCGGGCGATCTGGTGAAATTCTGGGCAGTCCGCCCATGTTTATGCGTGCCGAGGATTAATCTACTTCTTAGTGCTTTTCTTGTCCCCTGAGCATGCTAGACAGTTTTTAAACTCCACTACCTCGTGTTTCCTTAATACCTTGACTCAAGAACCCCTTGGAGACTCCATGAGGAATTTATTCCATCACTTCTTAGTGTTCCACAAGAATATATTCTTGTCTCTTCCTCATTTTTGGAGCTGCATGCTTGCATTAATTTAATCTTGGAGTGCTGCTGCTCTTGGGGAGAACAATGAGAAGGATGGATGAGCTATAGAAGGGGAAGACTTTCGTCCAAGGAGGGGGCTGAACATCATCACATTCGGACAGAGGGAGAGGAGGCAAGAACAGCAAGCGGACTGCACTTCTTCTTCACCAACAATTTCCAGATTTGTTTTACTTTTGAACAATAGTTTTAATTTGTAATTTTAATTATGTATTGTAGCTAATTACCTCTGATTCTTGGTAGAGATTAGAGGTTGACTATCCATGTTGTTGTGAGACTTTTATTGGAATTAATATGAATGTTTTTATATCTCTTTTCTTCTCACTTTAATTGTTAAAACTTGTTCTTGTTGAATTAAAAGCTTGATCAACTTGTGATTTGATTTGAATGAGTAATGTCAGTTTCATTTATGTTAGTGTGATTCCTACATTATGAAGATTGAGTAGACAACTAGTGAATATTTGACATAAGACTTGTCTTTAGGAGCTAGGAGAAGGAAAGAATGGGTTCAGGGCTGAGTAATGCCATCCCTACGCCTAGGAATGGGTTTTCCGTGTGGTTACAATTTTCCAGCAACTTGACAAATTGTTAGGAAGGTTAGGGCCATTAATAGAGGGTCTCTTTAATTGGCTTGTATAGGGGGAAACTTGGGAATATAGAGGGTCTCTTATTCCTTTAACATCTCTATAAATCCATTTCAGAATATGTTTTGTCAATGATCAATTACTAAGGATAGTCACCTTGCTTAAATCTCTACCAAGGATTGTCTCTCTATATCTGATTTCACTCACATTTCCAGTTCTAATTCGTGCATGCTACTGTTACCTACTGATTTACATTCAAAGTGTTGTTTTTAATTTGGTTTTAATTACAAAAACTCCCCCCCAACTTTGTTCCGATTTGGTTTTTACAAGAAAAATACAAATTACTCAAAGATTTCCTCCCTGTGTTCGAACCTTTCACTACTATCTACATTTTATTTTGTGGTTTAGCACTGAATTGTATTTTTAATTTATGATCGAGAACGACATCAGTCAACCTCCCCTTCCCTGAAACCTACACTGACCTGTGGGTCATCCACGTGGACGGCGCCAAAAACCAAGAACTTGCCGGAGCCGGAATCTTCATGAGTGGGCCTCACGGCATCCATGTGCGATATGCCATCCGAATCCTGCAGCCGTTGTCCAACAACGCCGCAGAATATGACGTGTTACTAGCTGGGCTCAGGATAGGGAAAAACTTCTCCATAAAAGTAATACATGACTCAGGGAGGTTGGGAGACCTACGGCTGAAAATCTGTGGAGACTCCAAGCTGATAATAGACCAAGTTCTGGGACACTCTCAAGCTAGGGAGCCCATCATGGTGCAATACCTTACCAAGGTGAAATGCGAGTTGATAGAAATAAAAAAAAGCGGCATACAAGTCAGCTTCGAGCACATTCCTCGAGAGGATAACGCTAAAGCAGATAACCTCGCCAAACTCGCGGCAAACCCTGAAGCGTCCATACCTAAATAGGTGTACTATAGAGAGATACCCGTACCTTCCTTTATGGAAGAACAGGCGACACTCTGCGTGGAAGAAGGTGAAAATGACTGGAGAATTCCCGTCATAAAATACTTGAAACATGATGAGCTACCAGCAGATAACGCTGAGAAAAAGAAAGTACTAAAACAAGCGGCACGGTGCACGTACTTTAACAGGGAACTGATGCGGAGATGTTTCTCTCACCCGGCTGCTAGGTGCATAACGGAACAAGAGGGTCTTCATACCCTCCGCGAAATCCACGAAGGAATTTGCGGCATGCATGCGTCCGGCGGCACCTTGGCTGCGTAGGTCTTTAGATCGGGGTTCTACTAGCCTACTATCCAGAAAGACTGCCATAATTACGTGCGAACTTGCCAAAAGTGTCAGGAATTCTCCAAGATTCCTCGACAACCCGCCACATAAATTTATGACATCATCGCTCCTTGTCCTTTTGCGAAATGGGGAATCGATATCCTAGGACCATTTCCAAAGGCGAGGTCTCAGTTAAAGTTTATGGTCGTGGCAATAGACTACTTTACCAAATGGGCGGAAGTTGAGGCGGTTGCCAACATCACGACAAAGAAAATCTAGTGTTTCTTCAAACATCAAGTTATCATATGATTCGGCGTACCTCGTGTGCTAGTCAGCGATAACGGAACGCAATTCACCTGCCAATTCTTCAGAGACCAATGCGTAGAGGTCGGAATCGAGCAAAGGTTCTCTTCCGTGGCTCATCCGCAAACCAATGGTCAGGCAGAAGTGACGAACCGGAGCATCCTTAACGGTGTTAAGAAGAACCTAGAAGGATCCAAAAAGAAATGGGCGGACGAGCTGCCGTATGTGATGTGGGCATACCGCATGACCACGAAAACCAGCACGGGAGAAACACCATTCGCACTAGCTTTTGGTACTGAGGCCGTCACGCCCGTGGAGATTGGTACTATGAGCCTACGAGTGGCCTATTTTAGAGAAGAGCTGAATGAGGAAAGGTTATGAGCTAACCTTGACGCGCTGCCAGAATTGCAAGAGGAAGCTCTTCTGAAAATGTTGCACTACACGCGTCAAAGAACGGCTGCTGAAAGCAGGCGACCTGGTACTTAGGGACAAGCGAGAAACCGGTCAACGTCGGGGGAAGCTCAGCCCGAACTGGGAAGGGCCCTACCGCGTTACACGTATTGTTGGGAGAGGAGTGTATCATCTGGAGACACTCGATGGTACCCCCTTACCTAACTCCTGGAATATTGCTCGTTTGAAATTATATCATTCTTGATAACCATTGACATCACTGTAGTGGCATCTCCGTCATCCTACCTGACTGCCCGGCCAGAACACTGTACCTACCAAAGGAAGCACGACACTGTTCCTACCGCCCTTAGCCTGGCGGCCGACCCTGGGATGGTCGACATCAGCGGGGGGGGGGGGGGGGGAGGGGCTCTCGCGCGACATCCCATCCCAGGTCACGCATGACGTCACCCTGTATGACGTCATCCCGCATGACATCATTTCCTACCACTCCAACGACACCTACTAGGGATAACTCCTACCCCCTGTCGGTACATTCCTTCCTTTACCTATAAATACCCCCACCCTTTCAGACAAAAAGGTAAGCCTAAGACAGTGTGTTGAACCCCTGCCATTTTCACCACTCATACTGACTTAGGCATCGGAGTGTTTACGCCGGAGACCCCTTCCGGCGCTTTGCAGGTCACGAAGGCACCGGAACAGTGTTTCCGACCAGACCCCGTAGGCCGATCCTGCTCAGCAAACCTCAGACTCTTATCAAATGGTGCTTTCATTGAGAGTCTTGGTTAATTAAGTGAGCTTCCTTGTTAACCAAGCTCTGTTTTTCTTGAGAGTCGAAGGATCATGGCCTCAGATCCGGAAACAACACCCCCACATTCTCACAGTGCCCACATGCGCAAGGAACTTTTTCCTACGTCTTCGCTTAGTACTTTCACCACATCGCATGGGACTCTCTCCGCACAGATAGATTTCCTTTCTGGATCGGCAGGACTCACGCCGTTTTCTCAGACGGGTGCCCCGTTTTCTCAAATGGGTACTTCATCGCCCCAGACAGGCGCCCCGATTTCTCATATGGGCGGACCTAGTCACCCCTCCACCCACAGGATCCAGAATGGGCGATGCTAACAGTCCTTTGGCGAGTTCAATCTCAGCCCTTCGAGCCCAGCTGGACTATTTGACTGAGTTAGCCGCAGGCTTTACTTCTAGTGCCCCTGGACAAGGTGTGCCTTCACAGTTTGTTTTCACCCCTTCTATCGTCACTGAACGACTGGTGTCGCCTCGACGACAAGTAAGCGCCCCTCTTACTTTACCTGCGATAAGCACGCCATTGAACTTTGTACAATTTACCGAGGGACAGGTAGAGCCTTACATACCGCGAGTGCCACGGGTCCCTGTCTCCCAAGTAGAGCAGCAACAAGGCGACTATGGGGAGCGTTGGGACGGTAGGAGAGAGGGAGCTGACAGAGGGGCTTCCCAGGAGCAGAGCGAAAGATAAGGCAGTAGAAGGCACCGAACCCGTTCACCTAGAAGTCGCAGCCGATCCCCTAGGCAACGGTACACCTCGGAGCCTCGAGGGCACAGACGACACTTGGAAATTTCTCCGCCTCGTCACGATCGTGAGATTCTAGATGACACCTCAGGTCATCTGTTCAGCCATCGTATAAGGCATCAAAGGGTCAGTCGACACGTTAAGCTCCCTGCAGAGACATATGACAGCACTAAGGATCCCATCTCTCACCTGAACAAGGTGAAGGATTTTGTGCAATTCCAGATGCACAACGACGCAACACTGTGTCAGATATTCGTTATGACATTGTCAGGGGTAGCTCGCCTCTGGTTTGAAGGACTCCCTGCCCGGTCGATTGATAACTTCTTGCAATTGGAAAGTAAGTTCAAGAGTCACTTCAGCACCGCTATCCCCATCCAGAAGTCAGCCGCAACCTTGTTTGACATACGCAGGAAACCTGAAGAATCCTTGAAAGGCTATCTTGGTCGCTTCGACATGGAGATGTCGCTAACGCCCGACATCACTATTGACTTGGCCATAGAAGCATTGAAGTGAAACTGTGACTACGGGAAGTTGAGGGACACGTTAATGGTAGACCCCCCCGTCAACCTTAGACGCGTTAAGGCTGAAGGCTCACAATTACGCAAGAATGGAAGAGGAGGAATATAGAGATAAAATGCGAAACATACCCTAGAGTGCACCTCCTATCCCTGCTACTCAAGCCAGCATGACCCACAACACCCGCCAGGGTGATGAATACGGCCAGCGGAAAGATTACATCCCTAGGGTGTCAAATCGACAGAAAGGTAACTTTTTTAGAGGAAGAACTGGCGGCTCAAACACTCAGCGGCAGGCGGACCCGCCTAAGGGTCGAATCTACGACCTCAACCTTCCTTCTCTTATACTTCCACGAGCGGAAATCTTAGCAATTATTCAATAGCGGAACCTGCCGATCCGCTACCCAGCCCCTATAAAACCAGGAGTGATCATGGGAGGAAGAGAAAATGCTTTCTGCAAATTCCATAAGGCCAGGGGACATTCCACAGATACATGTAGAGAATTGAAGCTAGCCATAAAGCGTTTGTTAGAAGAGGGTTACCTCGAAAAATTTTCCGCCAGAGTAAGGGAAGAAGTTAGAGGCAACCCCTCGCGCGGGGCGTTAGGCGACCAGCAACTGCCTCCTCCACCTGGAAGTAGTGGGACTTCTGGTGGAAGGGGGAAGGAAGCGTTAATGATCCATGATGAGGACATTCCCATTATCAACATCATTGCCGGTGGCGCATCATATCTTGACGAGCTTACCCCAGCGACACCCGCTGCAGGGGAGAAGCAAAAATGAGAAACCCATCCCGCAAAGAAGGAAGCGATAGATATGCTGGATAGGATGGTACTGTCCTTCTCAGAAGAGGATGAAAAGGGTGTCGTCTTCCCTCATAATGACGCGTTGATAGTAACGCCCGTCATCGGAAACCATGGGGTTAGAAGAACCCTCATTGACAACGGTAGCGTGGTAAACCTATTTTCACTAGAAGCATATAACCTTATGAAGCGCCCCGTTGATAGTAACGCCCGTCATCGGAAACCATGGGGTTAGAAGCCCATCATTGGAGTGGACGGTATCCCTATACCGGTAACTGGAGTTACAGCGTTGCCCGTATACTTTAGGGAAGACACTTCCAAGTGATCAGAAGAGTTATTGTTCTTGGTCGTAGACCTCATCTTACCATATAACGCTATTCTAGGGTGGTCGTTCGTCAATCGCTTTGGGGCGCGCGATATCTCAAAAACATCTCAGGATGAAATATCCTTCTTGGGAAGGAGTGGTATCAATCAAGGGCGACCAAAAGCTAGCCGCCGAATGTTATTTGCTTATGACACAGAAAAAGTGTGACCAGTACGTATGCGTAGCGGCGGATCCCTATGAACCAAGGGATGAAAGGCGCACACAACCGGTAGATACGATGTGCCCATTCTCGTCAATGACAATAGTGAGGCAAGTTTCTTGGTCAGTGAAAAGCTAACTCCGGAGGAGAGCGCACAATTAGCCCGACTGCTGAACAAGTGCAAAGAGGAGTTCGTCTGGAAGCCAGCGGACATGCCTGGCGTGTCTAGATAGGTAGCGAAACATCGGCTTAACGTCGACCCGTGTTCCACCCTAGTCCAACAGAAGCGGCGAGCGTTCTCTGCGGAGAAGACAATGGCCATTGGCAAAGAGGTAACAAAACTCCTGGAGGCAGGATTCATTCGAGAGGTTCAATACCCCACTTGGCTGGTCAATCCCATCCTAGTTCCCAAGCCCAGCGGAGACTGGCGCATGTGTATTGATTTCACTGATTTAAACGACGCCTGCCCCAAAGATTGTTATCCACTTCCCAGGATTGATCAGTTGGTCGATCAAGCGGCAGGCTATGCATATTTGAGCTCTTTGGACGCCAACTCTGGATACCATCAGATTCCTATGGCCAAAGAAGACGAGGAGAAGACGACATTCATAACCCCAAAGGCCACTTATTGTTACACAGCGATGCCGTTTGGCTTGAAGAATGCTGGGGTAACTTTCCAGCGTATAACGAATAAGGTGTTCGAGAGGCAAATTGGGAAGAACGTAGAAGCCTACGTAGATGATCTGTTGGTCAAGAGCCGAAGCTTCAATGACCATTTGGCAGATCTACAAGAGGTGTTTGACACATTAAGGAAATACAAGATGAAACTGAATCCTCGCAAATGTGCATTCGCATTTCAAACATGAAAATTTCTGGGGTATGTGGTAAGCCAGAAGGGCATCCAGCCGAATCCATCAAAGATCAAGGCTATTCATGACATGGCATCGCCGCGAACCGTCCAAGAGGTCCAAAGGTTGACAGGACGCGTCATCGCGTTAGGGAAATTTATTTCCAAGCAGGGCGAGAGATGCCTACCATTTTTTAAAGTTATATGCAAGAAGGCTCCTTTTGGATGGACACAAGAATGCGAAGAAGCATTCGTAGGTTTGAAAACCTACTTGTCGTCTGATTTAGTGCTGACGCGACCAGAGCCAGGTGGCACCTTATTCTTATATCTCGGTGTGACAGATGAAGTAGTTAGTGTTGTCCTAGTACGAGAGGACAATCATGCCCACCGTCCTGTTTTCTTCATCATCCATGTGCTAAAAGACGCGGAGGTGTGATACTCCCACATTGAAAAGGTGGCATTCGCCCTAATACAATCCACACGAAAGATGGACAGATACTTTCAAGCCCATCCAGTCATCGTGCTCATAGATCAGCCCTTGAAGAGAATTTTCAGGAAGCCAGAGTCCTCGGGGAGGATGCTAATTTGGGCAATCGAGCTCGAGCAGTATGGATTACAGTACAAGGCTCGACCATCAGTAAAAGCCCAGGTCTTAGCGGATTTTATTGCCGAGTGCACCTTTGCTAAGGACCCTGTGGCGGAGCCGTGTGAAGAGGGAGAGAATAGCGCAAAGCTCCCATCCTCAGAGGCCCACGCGGATTCATGGGTTATATACGTGGATGGTGCTAAAAATCAAGAACTGGCAGGAGTTGGCATCCACATGATCGGGTCACACGATGTACAAGCGCGACATGGCATTAGAATTCTACAACCGTTATCTAATAACGCAGCGGAGTATGAGGCGTTATTAGCAGGGCTCAGAATAGGAAGAAACCTCTTCACCAAAGCAGAAGGCAGCATGGTAGCAGGAGCCCCGCGGTTAGAAATACGAGGTGACTCCAAGTTAATAATGGACCAAGTTTTGGGACATTCTCAAGCCAGAGAGCCCATCATGGTGCAATACCTCTTGAAAGTAAAGAAAGAATTGATGGAAATAGAGCAAAGCGGCGTGCGCGTCACCTTTGAACATATCCCTCGAGAGGACAATGCCGAGGCAGACAACCTGGCCAAAATGGTAGCTAATCAGGAAGCAATTATACCAGGAGACGTGTACTATGAGGAAAAGCCAATGCCGTCCTTCATAGAGGAGCAGTTGTCGCTGTGTGTAGAAGAAATTGAAAAGGATTGGAGGATTCCCGTGATAAAAATTTTAAAGCATGATGAGTTGTCGAGTGATAACGTTGAAAGGAAAAAAGTATTGAAACAAGCGGCAAGATGCACCTACTACGATGGGGAGCTAATTCGGAGGTGTTTCTCCTACCCAGTGGCAAAATGCATAACTAAACAGGAAGGGATCTGCGGTATGCACGTGTCGGGCGGCACCATGGCCGCACAAGTGTTTCGGTCAGGATTTTACTGGCCCACCATTTGCAGGGACTGCAACAACTTCATGCAGACATGTCACAAATGCCAAGAATTTGCTAAAATTCCCAGGCGACCTGCCCCGAAGATCTCTCAAATCATGGCTCCTTGCCCTTTTGCTAAATGGGGAATTGACATTCTAGGCCCTTTTCCTAAGGCAAGATCCCAACTGAAATTCATAATAGTGGCTGTGGACTACTTCACAAAATGGGCAGAAGCGGAAGCAGTAGCTAACATCACAACCGAAAAAGTATGGCACTTTTTCAAGCACCAAATTATTATGCGCTTTGGGGTACCCCGTGTGCTGGTCAGTGACAATGGGACGCAATTTACTAGCCGCTTCTTCAAGGAACAGTGTGAGGAATTCCAGATCGAACAAAGGTTTTCCTCCGTGGCGCATCCTCAGACTAATGGCCAGGCAGAGGTGACCAACCGAAGCATCCTAAGCGGCATTAAGAAAAACCTGGAGGGCTCGAAAAAGAAATGGCCAGATGAACTACCTTATGTAATGTGGGCCTACCGCATGACTGTCAAAACTAGCACAGGGGAAACGCCCTTTGCGATGACCTTTGGTACCGAGGCCGTCACGCCTGTGGAAATCGGCACCCTAAGCCTAAGGGTTGAATACTTCAAAGAGGAACTAAACGAAGAAAGGTTACGAGCTAACCTTGACATGTTACCTGAACTACATGAGGAAGCTCTCCTGAAAACAATGCACTATAAGAGGAAAATGGTGTGGTACCACAATAGACACGTTAAGGAGCGGTTGCTCAAGGCAGGAGACTTGGTGCTCAGGGACAAGCGAGCGGCGGGCCAACGAATGTGGAAACTTAGCTCGAACTGGGAGGGCCCATACCGTGTCACCCACATTATCGGGAAGGGGGCATATCACCTGGAAATACTTGACGGTACCCCCTTACCTAACTCTTGGAATATTGCTCGCTTGAAATTATATCATACTAGAATTTGATATGCCGTGGTGCATGGTCTAACAGTTATTTTGGAGATATCTTTTGTTCTTTGTTGGTTGTCTGTGGTGTGCAGATAACATAGAAAAGGGTGTCGGGAGTGAAAAGTCCTAACCTTGTGGTAGGCCGGGCTAACACAGACGGGCCGTTGAGACGAGGCACACTCCGGCAACCCTAGAAATATATGGTGCTGGAAGTGAAAAGTTCTAGCCTTGTGAGGCCGGCCTTGATCAGGTGGCTCACTAAGAGGAGACACGCTCCAGCACCGACGGGAGTGAAAAGTCCTATCCTAGGATACCCGTGCTTACACAGGCGGTATACCAAGACGAGGCTCGCCCCGACTCCCCTGGGAGTGCAAATCCTACCCTTGTGACAACCCGTGCTCACATAGGCAGTTGGCCACCAAGACGAGGCACGACCCTAGGGAAGATAAAAACTCCACCCCGAAAGTGAAAATCCTATCCTTACGATGTTGGCGCTAACACAGGCACATCCTTAAGAAGTGGCACGTTTTGAGGTGCGAGGTAACAACGCTGAGGAGTGAAAAGTCCTATCCTCGTGATGGCCGACCTTGATCAGGCAGCTCACTGAGATGTGGCACTTCTCGGCCAACTGAAGAAATATGAAAAGTCACGATACCCCAGCAAGTAACCGCAAGGAACAAACCCGGTGAAGTTGGCTGGATGAGTATGTGACACGAGCAACATCTTGAAGGAGGGATCGCGCCAAGTGAGCTTGTAGTATACGCGGTAACACCCTAAGGTAATTTAAACTCTTTGTCACATGTCGCTACTAACGTAAATGATAAGTGAAAATGTGCAGGAATATTGAGGTGGCAAAACACCCGAGAAGGTAATGAGATCGTGGAAAGGCAAGATATTTCAACTGAATGGCAGTCATAGTGTTATCTAGATGGCCTTCACGAAGAGGAGAAAAGTGTGATGCCGCTTGAAACATTACATGTTATGGCCCTGCGAAGGCTCGAATACGCGTGCGGTATCACTCTTATCAACATTGGCGCTACAAGTCCACAGATAAACGGCAATAGACTAAGAAAAACCATTGGTAAAGGAAAGTCACGACCAAAATATATATGTTGTTTATACAAGAGCGGAGGCTCGCGTAGGCGAAAAGGCTCGTAATACAAAAGAGCAAAAAGGGAAGGTGCCCTACGAACGAGAAGAACAAAAAACCTATGGCCCTGGCAAGTTGTTATCTCCTTCGCCTCCCTGTGGCCTCCTTGCCCAATAGTAGCCGGCTTCCGTAAGGCCTCCGGACTTCTCTCTGAAGAGCTGAATGATAGCCTCGGCATCAAATTTGTCTCGGCCATAGCGTTCAATGAAGCAATCGGCCATGATACCCGCGGTCTGCTCCAAAAACCACTGGCATTTGTCTGCCGTCTCTGACTCAAGCATGGCACGCTGGTCCCGTTCCGCCTACAGGACTTTATCCTTAGCAGCCTCGCGCCCTTTGGCTTCCTCCAACTCCTTCCTTGCAACCGCCAAGCTGGCTTCCATATTTTGCCGCTCTTCTGCATGCTTCTTCAGTTCCTCTCGGCTCTTCCTAAGCTCCTCTTGGTTTCTGTTAACCTCTTCCAAAAGCTGGCGGTTGGTATCGCGCCACTCTTTGGAGGAAGAGCTAAGAGAGCTCACTCACTTCGTCACATCCTTAGACCACTAGTGGAAGTCTTGAAGGCCGGAGAAGAGTTGGGTACGTATCCGCTGTAGTTGCTCACCTTGAGCATGAGAGAGGAAAGCCTGCTCCTCCTCCTCAAGTGAAAACATATGCGCCGCCAAGTATGCAGATGTCGCCAGAGAGCTGTCACCCCCTAACGCGAGGAACCCATGTTGACGGATATTACGTAAGTCAACTTGGTGGGTGGCGGCCCCGCTAGAAAGTATGGTGCTCAAGTCAGCCACCAAACACGGAGGCTCGGTAGGCGCAAGGGAATGAGAGATTGTTGGGGCGGCAGCAGGGATGAAGACGACGTCAGGAGGAGACGGAGGGGAGCGAGAGGATGTCCCGGCGTCAAGATTAAAACTGTTGGCCTGGAGATGAGGAAAATCGCTCTCTGAGATATCCCCTGTGAAACCTAGTTGATGGTTAGAGGGGAGACGACGTGGCGAAAAAAGAAGGAAAGGGCGTGGAAGCAACCCTGTTCCCCGCGCGGCTCAAAGAATTGATCGCCTGCTAAGGGGTCATTACCAGCGGCATTTCCCTAATTTTCTTGATCCGCGGCAAGGTCGTCTGAGGAAGGGGCATCCTCGGTGAGGTGTGGCCTCTTGGGACCGAGAATGCGCGTCAGGTCCATACCGTCGCGGGAAGGGGCGTGGAAGAAATGGTAGCAATATCCTACAGAGGAGTAAAGAGAATAAAGAGACAACTAAATGGAATAGCAAACCTGCAAGAAGTTGCAAGACTTACCTTAGAAGCCGGAATAGAAGGGCGGGTAGGAGCGATGACGCGGAGACGGATAGTCCTCTTTTTCTTCTTAGTAACTGGAGGTCGAAAGGATGACGCTTGAGTAGGATCTACACTTGGAGAAGAAATTGGCTCAGTGGCTGAAGCGGCAGTAACCTCCGCGTGAGGGCTAGAAGAAGACTCAGGCGCAGAAGTGAACAAGTTCGCAATGTTAGCAGCGACACCACCCGAAGCAGCGACAAGATCCTCTTTTTCCCTTCTCCGTAGAGCTCTTCTTTCTCGTTTTTTGATGCACTCGGGTTTCCACCCGGTGGGAGGATCTGCAGGAATAAGAGAAAAATGTTAGAGTTAGTACTGACAGAGAATAACGAATGAGGCGGAGGGTGCTCACTTTGGATACAGCCTCGGACATCGCCCCGGCATGCAAGCTCACGGGTGTGAACACCAGGAATCTCTGTCAGATTAAGCAATTTGTCCAACCAACCTTGTCCAACCAACCTTCCACCCCAGGCATCGTCCCTAACACTCATATTAAACCCACTTCGCCACAAAGGTTCGGGCAAAGTGACGATAAAAAACCGCTTCTGGTGTAATAATTTCCAAGTGAAGGGCTTTAATGAGTCAACATCATAGCGAGGCGATATCGCTATGACACCGTTACTATGGCTGTATAATTGAAATAAGGATCAAAGCAACAACAGAGAAGGGGATTCAATCCCTGCATATCTACAAAGAGCTATAAAGGCATAAATGTCATAGTAAGCATTTGGGCTCAACTGGGCAGCGTTCAAGTCGAATTCAGAAAATAATTCTGCAATCAGAGGATCCAGAGGGAGTTTAAAGCCATAGTTAAACATTTTTGCATAGAGAATCCTACGATTGTCGGACAGTTCGCTGTTGAGGCGGAGTGACCTAGGGGCAACTTCAGTGGAATACCCATCCAAATGATCTAGATTGGCATTATAATTTCGCAACCGCCGCCGAAGAACGACGGTGGAAGCAATGGTGGAGGCGGTACCCTCAATATCTCCTTCCCCAACAGATTGGGGTGAAGAATAACGGCGATTACGAGCCATAAATAAAGCTAAGCTAAGAGTGGAGTAGGAGGTACCTTTTCAGAAAAGAAGGTCGAGACACCCAGGCGGCGACGAATCGCAAAGAGGATAAGAAAAGTTGTGTTCGTTTCTTAGGGAAAATGCAGCAAAAGACGAGAAGAGAAGATGAGAGGGGTTTTATAACCCTAGGGCTCAAGTGGAATGACAGATCAAACGGTTGATGTGTGTGACGTGTCAAAAACAAGGGACGCGGGAAACGGGTACAGCCCCAGGTGAGTGAAAAGACATTTCCAGCCTCACCATTCCCCTAGCGTTCCCCTCTGCGGACACGTGTGCTTTGAGCATCATGACTGCCTCTTTAGTATCAGACAAAAGAGGTCAGAGCATTAAATGCTCTGAAAAAGTAAAGTCAGGCCCAACGAAAGAGAAGGCATGTCACAATGCCGCGACACGCAAAAAGCACAAGCACGAAGTAAAAGCGGACAAGCGATAAGTACGTTCAACCAGAAGGCGGCACCGCCAAGGTACATGTATTATTTGGTCAAGTACACAAGATTTGTTAATTATTACAAACCAAGGAGGCGACATCGAAGTCCAAATAGAAAAAATAATACAACCGCGGCACTGACAATAAAGCGACACCTCAATCAACCGGCATCGAACGGGCCTCGGACGGATGTCGTCTCTTCATTCCTCTTCGGAGGAAAAGAAACCCTCTTGGCTCTCGTCAATCTCCTTCATTTTTTCGGAGGCATATCTGGCAAGCTCAGCAGGATCAACAGCCCTACTGTGTCACCGATCTACGAAACCAGCGGCAAAGGCTTGTGCAGTTTTCTTCTTCCACCAAGTCACCTTCGACGAAGTCTTCGTCAAATCAGCATCGCGAGATGATATTTCTTCAAAAAGAAGGGAATTCTTTTTCCTTTCAGCCACCAACTCAACTTACAAAGCTTCCACCTTGGCTTTTCCTTTAGACCTCTCCCGAGCAAGGTCAGCACGATACTCATGCAGTTCGGCTTGAGTACGTTTCTAGAGTCGTGTCAGCTCTCCCACTTTGGCCAAGGCACCAGGGTCTTGGAACTGCTTACTGAGGGCCTTGATAAAGTAATGAAGTTCCTGAAAGGCGGCAAAGCAGTTATTCATGGCGCGTACATGTTGAATCTCAGGAGGAAGCTGTAGTAGCATATTCTCATCCTTAGAGGAACGGAACATCTCGCAGGCTAAGATAGCCGTGGGCTGGTCCCACGACAAGGGGTCTGATACACCTAAGGCACGGAACCCCTTCAGTCCCAAATTTTGACAAATTTAGTTGATGAGAAGGGGCTCCTTGGGGCCCATCAGGAGAGAGATTAGCAACAAAGGAAGGGGTAGAATTATCGTCTGAACCGCCAATATCTCGAATTGAAGTAAGGAACAATGGACAAGGAGACCTTGGCGAAAAGATAAAAGAGCCAGTACTACCTTGGACTGGCGACACCACGTCAGGAATGAAGGAACCAATGGGCGAGTGAGGAGGCTCCATGACGGGAGTAAAGTTTGTTGCGGACGGCGGTGTCATCACAGTAGTGAAAACCCTATTCGGGTGAGATGATCCTGGAGTCAAGGAGGTGTCGCCCAGTGGTGCAGTAACCTTTCCATTAGCATCAGGAGAAGCGGCAGCGTGAGGAGCGACAGGAGTTGTGACATCAGCAGGGGTGGGCTGAACAACCATCTTTGCCACCCGAGTCTCGCTCTCAGTCCTTAGTCTCTTTCGTTGAGCTGCGGAAGCTGGGCGGAGACTCAGCTCTGTATCCATGTCTTCCATATCTTCGGCCCTTAAGAAAAAATCTTTATCTCAGTTAGTGGCGAGCTAGAGCTGGATCCTCTCTTCTGAGTTGGCAACCAATTCTCCACGAAGCGAGAAGTGTGAGTAGAATTACCGCTCTCCCTTGAAAGTGCCACGTTTGAAGCTCTTTTCTTTATGGGCATGTGGTGGTCAGCCTGAGTCTCAGCAGAAGCGGAAGGAACTGTCGTGGGAGACGGTATAACCGTCGGAGGAGCGTCACCCTTGGAAAGTGGACGAGCGGCAGTCTCTCTTGCGAAAAGTTATGTTAGTAAATGAGGGACAAGTAAGATAATGACAGAACCCAAAAAACTCACCTACGGTACACTCAGACAAAGGCCTATACAAGGCAAAGTTTTGAATTTGGAAGGACAACTCCATTTCCAGCAAGGCGTTGGCCTGACTTAACTCTTCCCTAGACAGAGGTACTGGCTTCACCCAATCAACAACATCCAAGTAAAAACCAGAACGCCACAGACGAGAGGGCAATTCGACAATGAAGAAA
This sequence comes from Viola odorata, assembly GCA_963691705.1. Lineage (NCBI taxonomy): Eukaryota > Viridiplantae > Streptophyta > Magnoliopsida > Malpighiales > Violaceae > Viola > Viola odorata. The sequence goes on from OY829542.1 coordinate 23,067,480, forward strand.
CTGCTCTTCCAGTCTTCGATGTTTTCCTCAAACCCTTGAAATCTTCACCAGAAAGGCTCAACAAGGGCATCACCCCACCTCGGGGTAATATCAACCAAGCCGTTGTGATAGACTAAAGTCAAAAACTTGCGAAACAAAGCGACAGAGGGAACGAGAATATCTTTCAACTCACAGGCGCGGAGGAAAGCATAGATGCCACTCCACGAGGCAGGGGTGATCTGTGCAGGGTTAAGCCCATACTCACGCAATACGCTCTCTAGTGTGTCATGAACAGGGAGGCGGAACCCGTATTGAAACATCTTAAAATAAAGTATCCTACGAGTCCCCAAAAGCCTGCTGTAGAGCCTCGTAGTGATATTAGGAATAGTGGCGCTATAACCGTTGGGGAAAGTAATGTTATTGCCCTCTAACTCGAGGCACAAAATAGTGGGGCAGGTAAAGATGCTAGGGTTGTTTTCGATCTCAGGATCTAGAAAGGCTGCCCCAGGATTAACCAGAGAGCTGGACTGAGATCTTGTGCGAGGCATGACAGATAAGTAGCAAAGGAAAATCAAAGCAAGATTGAGCAGAATACCTTGAGAAAGACGACCGAAAAGAATAGGTGGATCGTCTGGATACGAACGAGAGAATTTCCTCAGAGCGGTTGAGAAAGTGAAGAGAGATGCGGAATTTAAAAGGAGAAGTAAAAGGGTAGAAAGAAGGAGAAAATTTCCTTTTAAAAGAGACGGCTGGAAATCAGACAGCCATGTGGCCCGTTGTAGCAAGACACGTGTAAAATAAATGCGACACGTGGAACATGTGGAAAGACTCTGACAGAAACTTAAAGTCAAGCACTCGCCACGAACCTCTCAAAGGAAGAATCGTGAATTACAAGAAGTTAAAAAAGAAGGTTGAATGAAGCGATAACTGGCTGGCCAGCGTCAGTTACCCTATGAAACAGTGCAGTACAGAGGTAAAGAAGGGAAAGGAAAATATCATATTTATTCATTTATTTAAAAGGCCAGCGACATCTACAATAAGTGCAACACACGAGTGTCAATCCTCGTTCGCCCAGTCCATGTCATAGCAATAATCGTAGTCCTCTAGAGACGATGGCAACCCACTGTTATAGGGAGGAAAAGGTTCGTCAACCCTGTAGGGCCTTCGGCCGGGCGTAAGCATAGGGCCCGTCGCAAGAGTGGCCTCCTCTGTCGAAGAGACACGGGAACCCTTCCCCATAGTAAATGCTACCGGCCTCGAGTTAGTATTCTGAGTAGAGACTCTCCCCTCTGAAGGAGGACAAGGGGCAGACAATGACGCTTCATCGCCTTTCTGCAGTGCGAGGTAGTGAGGCTCATACTCGACAAAGAAAGATTCAAATGTTTTCTTCTTTGTTTTCTTCGCATTCTTGCAACCTCGGGGTTTGGCAGGGCGCTGGGCAGGTCTCCATGGAGGTGAGGAAGGAGGATTATCGGAATCTGGTGAAGTTGGAGGAGTTGGGGGAGAGTCACGAGTAGCAGTATACAAAAAATGTGAGTCAGCCATAAGAATATCTGCAATAGTAAGAAAGAAAAGAGAAGAAGAGGGATGAACAGGGAAAGGGAAAAGAGCCCCATTATATAGCCAAGGCAGGGAGGTGCTCCTGCCTTTTTGCGCATTTTCGAGGATAATCAATGCGATCAGATGCAACGACCATTGGGGGAAAGATCTGATTTTATAATTACAACTGCTGAAAATCTGCGCCAACCCAAAGGCACCGAGATCGTTGCCCAATCCGTTAGCACTGAAGAAACAGCGCAAAATAAATTCGAAGCAGTTGGGACTGGGGAGACAAGTTCGTTAGTATGTACCGGTCAAGCAGACAAAAAGGTGCAAGATCCCGAGGGACGCTAAACACACAGTTAATGGGTGCAGAGGTTATTTTTCAAGCAAGATAGCCTACGTGGAAGAAAAATATCGGCAGCGCGGCAATCTAACGAGGAAAAACATTTTATTTATTTGGGCTCGTTTGCACTGAAGAGGCAAGACTGAAGAAGAGGTAGTAGCCCTTGGTAAACACTCGGGCTCGTTTTCAGTTGGGCTTATGATAACCATTGACATCACTGTAGCGGTATCTCTGCCATCCTACCTGGCTGCCCGGCCAGAACACTGTACCTACTAAGGATAACTCCTACCCCATGTCAGTACATTCCTTCCTTTACCTATAAATACCCCCACCCTTTCAGACAAGAAGGTATGCCTAAGACAGCGTGTTGAACCCCTGCCATTTTCACCACTCATACTGACTTAGGTATCGGAGTGTTTACGCCGGAGACCCCTTCCGGCGCTTTGCAGGTCACGAAGGCACCGGAACAGTGTTTTCGACCAGACCCCGTAGGCCGATCCTGCTCAGCAAACCTCGGACTCTTATCAATTCTAGACTTTGATTTATCTCTGCACCTTTCACTAACGCTAGCCCTAACCCATGCTAACGCTCAAATAGTGAGCTTTCTTGTATTTTGCGGCTGTGTGTGTGCAGACGATGAAAGAAAAACAAAAAAGAGGTTGCTAGGAGTGAAAAGTCCTATCCTTGTGATGGTCGGTCTTGATCAGACGACTCACTAAATAAGGGCACGCCCTAGCACACCTAATATTTAGCGTTGGGAGTGAAAAGTCCTATCCTTGTGGTAGCCACGTGTGGGCCATAAGACGAGGCACATCCCGACGCCCCCGGGGGTGAAAAGTCCTTTCCTTTTGGTAAACTGCGCTAATATAGTCGGCCCACTAAGATGAGGCATGCCCCGGTATCCCTAGGAGTGAAAAGCCCAATCCTTATACCGACCGTTCTCATGGAGACGACTCGTTAAGGAGAGGCACACCCCAGGGAGATAGTAACTCCATCTTGGAAGTGAAAATCCTATCCTTGTGACCGGGCTAATATAGATGATTCACTAAGTGAGGGCACGATTCTAGGATGTGAGGATAATGCCCGAAAGTGAAAAGTCCTACCCTTGTGACGGCCTGTCCTGATCAGACGGCTCACTAAGAAGAGGCACTTTCTGGCCGATCGTGGTAACTTGGAAACACGAAGAATCGTGAAATCCCAGCGAGTAACCAGATGCGGAATCCCTAGTGAAGTGAGCTGGTTGAGAAAGCAATAACGAGCGACACCTGTACCCTAGAATGGCAGCGGATTGGCTCCTACGGGTAACCCATGTCTGTTATCGCATATCTCTTACTAACAAATATTAATCAAGAGTGTGCAGGATATTTCTGACTAACGAAGATGGTGACGCTCGAGGTGACAGCAGGGTTGTGCAACCCATCAACGAAATTGACGCGAGGCCAATTGCGCTAATTTCTACATGATTCGAGGAATAGGGCCTAAAGACCCTATTCGTTATCTCTTTTGATCGTGGGAAAGATACTTCTTTTTTGTGGAGTGTCATTTCTGATGAGGCCAAGCAGTGGTTAAGTTGAATCTGGCAAAACCCGTCAGCATAATCAGGATGATAATGGCGCGATGGTCATGCTACGTGAAATTTGAAGAAAAGAAGTACAGAAAAGAAAATCAACAACAAAGGAAACCAGTACCATAGATGTGCTATTGTTTAAGCACCCACGAAAGGTCGCAAAAATGTACAAAAGAGATGAGCAAAAAGAGGATAACGCTTAATCCTCACAGAGAAGGGGCGATAATACCCCGCCTACAACGGATTCCCCAAACTCTCCCGCCCTTGGTAGCTGCTCGATCTGGCTATGCGAAAGCCTTTGTCATTGAGATCAGCAGAATTCAGCAAAAAGGCGTCAGAAATGGCGTCACCTTTGTAAAATTCTTCTCCATGAACCTCTACGAAGCAGTTAGCCATGATGGCAGCAGTCCTTTCAATATACCATTGACACTTGACTGCCATCTCTCTCTCAAGTGCCGCCTTCTCTCCTGCCAAGGTTGCCCTCTCTTCCGCCAGGGCTGCTTTCTCTCCCTCAAAAGCGATACTTTTCAACTGTTCAGCTGACAGAGCGGCGTTAGAAGCGGCCAAATATTGCTTCGCCTCTCTCGCCTCCTTTTTGGCCGCTTCCATGGCCCTTATACATTCCTCTCGCTCTCCCAGCAATCTCTACTTCTCTTCCTGCTCCTTCAGAAGTTTGTCCGCGGAATCGGCAAGGGCAGCCATCTTTTGCGACATGCGCTCTGTATAATGATGAAAGCGGAGGAGACCGGTAAAGAGGTTAGAACGCAGCAAGGGAGCTTGCTCTCTATCTCCCTCAGCAGCAAAAGTGCTTCATTCTTCGGGAGATGTTAGCATATGAGAAGCCAAGAATGAAGCAGTAACAGCAGAGTTATCGCCCTCGATGGCCGCGATTCCTGAACTACGCAGCGTAGTCAGGTCCACTTGATGAGTAATGGGCCCAGCAGCGTTAACTGAGCTTACGTCGGCCAGGAGGTTGGACACTACCGTTCCCTCCCCGAAGCGTTTAAGCATTGAGGCATCAGAAGGAACAAAGACCACGGCAGCAGGAGAGGGAGGCTGGTTAGTAGAGGAATCCCCCTGGGCCCGAAAGGGTCATGGGGTTGATAGGAGGAGAAGCATGACAGGTCGTCATTATAGACCAAGTTAGAAGAAAAGCGAGGAACCTCCGAACCATACGAAGGTGGAGGCGCCAGAAGTATCCTATGAAGAAAAACAATCACTAGATATGAAAAGCAAAAGAAAATGCAGAAAGGCATTGAAAAATAGTGCAAGAGGTATCGCGGAGAATTTGCAGTTACCGTCTCACCGATAGGTGCTTCCGAAGAGGCGGCCGCGTCCAAAGAAGGCGGGAGGGTAGCAACGCTCCTTGTTTTCCTTTTCTTTTTTCCCTTCGCAGAAGCCTTAGAAGTGGCTGGCTGAACAGGAAGAGCAGCAACTAATATGACAGGAATACCGACAGGAATGGTCTCGGTTTCCTCATCAACTGAAGTAGAAGATGTTTGGGGAGGAATGAAACTAGTAACAGGTGGAACAACTAAAATGGTGGCGGTATCGGCAGCCACGGCCGTTTGATTAGCCTCCTAACGCTCTCAGGAATGTACTTGGGATTAGTCGCTGCAAAAGTACAAGACAACGTTAGCATTAGTACCAATGCTGAAAATCAAAGAATGACGCGATACTCACATTTAATGTAGGCTCGGATATCGGCCCCGTAGGCCAGAAGGCGAGTGTGAACGCTGATTTCCAGTTTGAGTAACTTGTCAAACTAGTTTTGCTCTGTCTCGTTAAGAGCCTCCCGACGCCAAGCACTGTCCTTGAAGTCTTGGTTGAAACCAGACCGCCACCATGGATCCGGAAGCTCGGGAGTCTCGACAACAAAAAATTGCTCTTTCCATCTTTCGATGGAAGACTCTAAATGAAGAAGTTTCCAGGTGAAGTTCTTAAGGGAATCATCATCATAACGGGGTGATATCGCTATAACACCTCGACGGTTATACATCCGAAACAAAGATTTGAGTAATGCAAGGGAAGGAGAGGTAATTCCCTTGTACTTACAGAGTCCTAGAAATGCATAAACACCGCAGTAGGCATTTGGAGCTAATTGAGCGGGGCTCAGATCAAGAGAAGTAAGCAACTCTTGGATAAAAGAGTCGACCGGAAATCCAAAACCGTAGCGAAACATCTGGGCATACAAGATTCTGCGTTTGCCAGTCAGAACATTGTTCAAGCGTAGAGACTCAGGGGCAACAGAAACCTTGAAGCCCTTAGGGATGTTAGCACCGTGATCGGTTAAATGTTTATGAAGGATGGTCGGAGAAGTAATAGTACTGGCTGTATTATCTATTTTTTCCTCATCGACTGATTTAGACCCAGAAGCACGAGTTTTACTTTTACCCATGGTGGAAAAAGAAAACAAAAAGATGAAGAAGACAGTAAAGGGTAGTAAAGAAATACCTTTTTGAGAAGGAAATCGAAGCACCCAGGAGATGAAAAGCAGAAATGCAAGACGATTCGAGAAGATACAGAGATAATAGATTATCGAAAGTGGAAAAAAGAAATAAGTGTTGGGTTTTATAACCCTAAGGGGCCAAGTGAAACGACTGCTCGAACAGTCACCACGCACGTGACAGGCGTGAGCAATAAGTACAACCCTAGAAAAGTGAGAAGGCACTTTGATCCCATCAAATCACGCTAGCCCTAGCGTCCTAACGAACAGACACGTGTCTCTGAACCACCCTGATCCCTCGCTCATATTAATGAGGAGATCCTGAGCATTAAATGCTTTGAAAAGTAGAATCGCTTTATCAAAAAGAGGACAAACATGATGACGTAACCATCAAAATAACACCAAGAGGCAAATTAATCATTATCTGGAGCGGAATGACAGTCATTATTATGCAAGCGTTATCAATTATTACAAGCCAAACGAAACCAATGTTTGAAGAAAAATAAAACACTCTTAAGCGCTGACTTACGCTAATCACGGAAGAACTCCTTTATTGCCCCCGACATCTATATCCTTCAATTTCTCAAAGGCGTAATCAGCTATCTTGGCAGGATAAAGCCCCGCTACGGTAATAGTCTGGGAATCCGGTGGCAAAGGCTCGTATTGCCTTGTCTTTCCTCTGCGATATCTCAGTAGGTACCTTCACCAACTCCGCGTCACGGGCCGATATCTCTTTACGAAGGAGAGAGTTTCTTTTGTCAGCAGCCACCAATTCCGCCTCCAAAAGCTCTATCTTTGCCTATCGACTTCTCTCTGGCTAATTCAGCACGACAGTCGTTCAGCTCTGCTTGGGTATCACTGTGGAGTTGCGTCAACTCCGCCACCTTGGCAGGGGAACCTTGAGTCTTGTCACCATGGATATCAAGGAAGTAATTCAGCATGCGGAAGCTAGCCAGCACGTCATTCAGAGCGTGTTCGCGATGAACCTCCAGAGGAAGCTTTGACATCTCCTCCCTGTCTTCAGGAGAGCCAAATATTGTACTTACTATAGAGCCTACCGGCTCATTTCGCGATAGCGGATCCGATATTCCTAGTGCGCGAAGTCCGCTAGTGCCAAAGGTGGATAGATCCAGGCGGTAGGAAGTGGCTCCTTGAGGACCTTGAGAGGAAAGATTGGCGGTAAAGGGAGGAGAGCAATTTTTAGCGGAACCACCAACTCCTGAAATAGAAGTGCAGAACAATGACAGAAGGCCATTTGGCAGAGGATCAGGGGTAGCGGCAGGCTCAAGGTTTGGTGCAGTGATATCAGGAATGAAAGAGGAAATAAGAGAGTTGGGAGCTGCAGTTGAAGGAGGAAGGTTGACCACTAGCGGAACCTCGAAAGTCTCAGGAGGAACGTTAGATGATGCCTCAACCACTATCACCGTTTTGGAGGTACTCACACCACGAAGGGTGTCAGCTCCAACAGCATGAGTCCCGTTAACCTTCTTTAAAGCAGCCTCAGCGACTGGGTTGCTATTTACAGGGTTGCTATTTCCCGTTCTTAGCTTCTTCCACTGAGCTGCGGAAGCATGACGAAGCCCAGAGTCGGTATCCATGTCCTCGCTACCACTATCAGTTACCTCGACCTTGGGACGGCTTGGAGTCACTCCTCTGTTCCGAATAGGTAACCCCTTCTCGAGGAAGGGAAAGGCCCGGTCGGAAATATCGCGCCTGGCAACTGTCTTGATTCTTTTTCTCTTCGATGGAGCGACAGGGTGACTGGAACTCTCAGGTGGAGGAGAAGGCGGCAGTGATTGAAGCGGCTTCACGTTCAAAGGAACGCCCTTATCGCCCGACGGTTGATTTCCAGCGTCACCTGTCAACAAGACATATCAGAACAGTGAATAAGCCCAAGCAGTAATAGGAGGAAAGAAACTTACTTATAGTACACTCTTCTATAAGCCTGTACAAGGCAAACTCTCGAATGCGAAAGGAAGAGCTCAATTCTAGCAGCATGTTCGTCTGCCGAAGTTCTTCCTTGGACATTACTGATGGGTTTGCCCAAATGGAATCAATAAGACACCGATTGAAGCCCCTAAGCCAACGGCGGAAAGGCAGTTTCACGATGAAGAAACCACTCTTCCAATCAGCCACGGTCTCTTCAAAGACCTAGAATTTGTGCCAGAATGACTGCACTAACGCATCATTCCACCTCAGGGTGATATCTACCACACAGTTGTGGCACTTGAAACTAAAGAACTTGTAAAATAAATTGACATACGGGATAAAGATACCTCGCAACTCGCAAGCACGAATGAAGGCATGAGTCCCGCACTGGGAGGAAGGCGTAATCTGAGCCGGGTTAATGTCATAACAACGTAGTAACCCTTTCACCGCTTCGTGAATGGGAAAGTGAAAACCGTAAAGGAACCTATTAAAGTATACCATCCTATCGCTCCCCGATAGAGGGTCATGAAGCCGATGACCAGCATCAGAAATTTTGACGGAGTAACCAGGAGGGAAAAAGATACCATTTTCCTCCAACTCAGCCTCCAATATCATTTCATCAACAAAAACACTAGGTGTTCTCTTAATTTCTAAATCTATGGGCCGCTGGAGACCCTTCGAAGACCTATTTGTGGCCAGAGGCCACTGAGTATCCTTGGGTATCCTAGATGTGCTCATAATGAATCAGCAAGAAGAAAATCTAAGGAAGAAGAAGTAAAGTACCTTGACCAGAAGGCGGTGAGCAAAACCGTCGGCGTCGGCGAACGGTGGTCGTAACTTCCTTTGAAACAAAACTTAGAGAGAGAAAGAGAAAATTCTAAAGCGCAAGCACAGAGTATTAAAAGAAATCAGCTGCTGCCTTTTAAAGGCTGAGTTCGAAAATTGAACAGCCTGTAAAAACGGGACACGCCCCAAAGCAAAAGTGACACATGTGAAAAACCTCAGAAGGATATTTATGTCTAACCATTTATATCTTCTGGAGGGGGTAGTTACTGACAATCAGTTGAAAGCGGTTACATTGAAGCGACAGTTAATCTCTCGACGATAGCTATCCATCAAAGGAGGAGCTAACGCCTGAGCGTGCAAGACAAAAAAAGCATAAGCATCATTTCATTTAGTTTAATAATAGCCATACGACATCTACAAAGGATTTCCGGGGACGAAATCAATCATCGTCAGGCTAGTAAGAGGACCAGTAACAGTATTCCTCATCTGTGGACGGAAGCTCCTCATCAGCAAAAGGAGGAGATTTGTCAGCCTTTCGCTCCAGACTCGGCATTAACGGTTTGGATTCCCCCTTCACAGCGGAAGATGCTGCCTTTACGACGGTATCGCCTGGAGGAATCTCCTCTTCAAACCAGTCGGCAGGAGGAAACAATTCTTTGCCCTTACAAGCCGGAGGGGCTGAAAAAGAAGAAAAGCAGTCAGTGGTCTTAGAATTTGCTCTCTTCTTCGACCTTTTCCGACCTCCGCGGCGAGGCAATCGCCTCTTCAAGTGCGGCGGTGAAGGAGGATTGTCAAAATCCGGTGTAGTCGGAGGGGTCGGACGAGATTCTTGCTCATCAAAGACCTGATCATATGAATCAGCCATGAGAAATGAAAATCAATAGCAACAAAAGAGTACAAAGAAGAAGATGAATAGGGAAAAGAAGAAGAACTCCCCATAAATAGTTAAAGTGGTGAGACTCTTCAAATTTTCCCACACGTGATTGGAGGATAATTTAATGCATCTCGAGAAGATCAACCATAATAGCAGAATCAAATCCTTTGATCACGCCTGTTGGGATTTCTCGATAATCAAGAAACACCGAAAAACCGTCCAATCAGTTAATACTGAAGAGGCGGCGCGTGATTAGTACAAAACGGTTCGCCAGAACAACCGTCGCCACCTGGCAGATAAAGAAGAATAAATGCTGTAGAAATCCGACCAATGGCAGACTCGTTTTCAGTTGGGTTGGCATAACCCTCAATCGAAGCAAGGGCTGACGCCCTAAAAAAGGAAAGAAATCGCAAGCCAAATAACGGAAAGAAGTTAGGCCTAAACATACATCCGCATACATAATACCTACAAAGGAAAAACGAAAAAGAAAGCGGAGTGGCAAGCACTCAAGCTCGAGATCCGGCATCATTGTCGTCATCCACCAGCAGAGTGGGGATATCTCTCAAGGCCTCCACCATAGAGGTTAGCTCAGAAGAGGTGTTTCTTATGCTCTTCAGGCAGCAGTTCAGCAGATCATTCCTCTGCTGCAGCATGGCAATGGCTACCTCGATGCGGCAGGCTGAAATGGCCAACTTAGAGACATTCCCATTGGGATTGAAGTCCTCCATAGAAGCAGCCCCAATCCTGGACTGAATGGGGGTCATCATTCCCCAAAGCTCCAGCACATCTTCACCAGTCTTCGTCAGCATGTTCTCCAGGAAGCTGACGTCACCCTCAGTGAGATTTTTGAGGGTTAGGGCTTTGGAAATCAGAAAGTTTCTAGTAAGATCGTCCATGAAGAAATGATAAATGAGAAGCAGAAAGAATGTGAAGAATCTGCACCCAAAAAAGGATCACTTTTATAGATCCGAAGTAGTAGCTGCTCGCCAAGGCATGTCCCTCGAAAATTGGGCCGTCCTGTTATCCCACAGCAGCCAGGGAGATAGGCTAAAGCGGAACCCTTGGTGGACACCCGAGATACTCAAGTGGAGTACAGACTAAAATCTAGAAGAACGTAAACCGTGTCAATATTACGGGTGGCTTACAACAAGACTGGATCCAACGAGCTTGGATAGAAAAAGCGACATCAACGACACCCCGATATGTGCGGGCGAAAGCCTCTAAGGGAAAAATGATAAAATATCACCTTCAGAACGATATTCGGAGCTACGAGGAGGCAACATCGTAACGTCCTACCTTGCCGATATCGATCATATAAAGCGTGTCGTGGAAAACACCAGCGTTATCAGCTTGGGTATATCGCTGGAGTTACGATCTTGGATAGAAAAAGCGACATCAACGACACCCCGATATGTGCGGGCGAAAGCCTCTAAGGGAAAAACGATAAAATATCACCTTCAGAATGATATTCGGAGCTACGAGGAGGTAACGTCGTAACGTCCTACCTTACCGATATCGATCATATAAAGCATGTCGTGGAAAACACCAGCGTTATCAGCTTGGGTATATCGCTGGAGTTATCAGTTCTGGTTTATGACCAGCGTTATCGCTGCAATCCCATCACTGTCAACTTGGTCGACATCCTCTCTGTGGCCAATAGTTATCGCAAGCGATCGGTTCACGTTACCTGCTTCGCTATCGTGTATCTAGTACAAAGGTACTGAGTTTTGACTGATACTAGGAATGAAAAGGCATGGTTTGAATGACAAAAGAGTCAGAGAAACTCGAAAACCCTCACGAATCTGCCGCGGTGCAAAGGAAGTAACACTCCTCCGGAAGCCGAGAAATGAAGCCCTTGGTAAACACTCAGGCTCGTTTTCAGTTGGGCTTATGATAAGAATTGATGAAACACCAAGGGTACATTCGTCTTTTCACCCCATGTCAAGGCCGGATCACTATAGACCTTGACTGGCGACAGCCACCCGGCTACCGCCCGCGTTAGCCGAGGAATCCTGGGATGGTCGACATCAGCAGGGGGGACCCACGCGGCATCCGTTTCCACACACGACATCTTCCCATCCCAGACAACCTTGACGATATCTCACTGGTGATACCTCGTCGACGATATCCTATCTAGCTGACGCTTGCTGACGTCATCTTGGGCGTTATCTTCCCCCGATAACGCCCACCCCCGTGGGTAACATCCTTTCTTTTTGCCTATAAATACCACCAATTTCTAGATCAAATGTAAGACCAAAATTACTACCCGAATCTCTGCCAAATTTCTCAGCCATACTAACTTAAGCATCGGAGTGTCTACGCCGGGGGCCCCCTTCCGGCGCTTTGCAGGTACGACGGACAACCTCCATAGTAACTCCGGACGGCCAAAATCTCTGTCCCGCTTTCCCAAAAGTCCTGATCTTATCAAGGTGCAACAGGTAAGTCTTCCGTTCCCTTTCCTTCAACAAGAGTCCAGAGAGAGAAAAGTCTCGGCCAAGATGGCTGTTGTAGGATTGATGGCGTTTGCCTCCATCTCGTAAAAGAAATTGGCTGCTGCAAAATCGATGGCGTTCTTTATTTTAGGAAAAAGGACGAATCCTACGATGACAAAAGCCAAAATCCTTAAGCATTTTTCCCCGTTGGACAACTAAAATCATGCTTCAATATCTGACCAGCACCAGAAGTAGTCACCTTCTCTAACACGAGTAGTGATTCCTAACAACTTATCAAGCCTTATTTTGACACTCAAGGAGTCGAGTCGAACATTCTGGTATATGGCCGATAGAGGAGATGCGAGGCACATCAGAGCTGAATATTCCTCTAGTGTAGGAGTCAAGTCTATCCCTTTGTCGAAAGAGAAGCACCGATAATAGGGATCCTAGAATTTTAGGGTTGCCCGGATGCAACCCCAATTACTCTTCACATCAACCAGGGGTCAGTAGTTTTCCGTAACTACATTCAAACTGTGTCTCCTCATCTTGAGTTAACTCATTTCTCAACTTTCGAATCCTAGTTAAGTCGAAATCTACGACTTCTACTTTGACCTTAGTGGTGATGTCAGGGGTGAACCCAGGTTCCAACAGGTCTCCTCGCGTGGCTTGATCGTCGAAACTTCATCCCCCGAAAATATCAAGTGAAAGTAGTGTAGGTGCCGACATTTCGAATGAGCAAAACGGGTCCTGTGGGACAAAAATAAAATTTTAAGTGCAAAGTAACCTGTACGTGTAAGAAATTTACAGTTCGTATAAAAGAAAAAATTATGACAAATGGAAATCATGGCAACAAGATAAATAGAGCCACGACAAAGCAGATATGATCATGATGCATGTGCTGGGCTCTGATTCTGACTTTTCTCACTGGCTTGAACTGTTCCCGGATGATACCATGAAAAGGTCCCTAAAGTGACATCCAGCGTCCCGATTCCTTGCGAAATCGTGTAACCTTTCGACTATCTTTAGGGGTTCATCCTAGTTGGGATTGGTGAACACGACCCAGGACATGTGTCGTAGGGCGTCACTACTACCCTCCTAATTTGGTAATTGTCCCCGGGGTGTAGGGCACTATGAAATGCATATGACAATTGATATCAAAGCGAATAAATAAACAAACCAACAATTTATCAAAGCGGGTAAATAAACAAATAAACACCTCTAAAAAAATAAAACCGGCTCCGACCCTAAAGTCCCCAGTGAAGTCGCCAAACTGTCGCGCCCCGAAAATTTTAAAAATTCACTAGTGTATGACGAATCTGAGACCTTACGATGCTCGGTATAAAAGGACCCCTTGCAACATGCAATGAAGTCGCCACCCTAATTTTGTCTCTAGGTTTAGGGAACCTAATCGTCATGGCATAAAAAATAAAATAAATAAAAACTAAAGGCACAAAAAAGGGGTCTAAACCCAAGACGAAGGTTCAGGGTCGTATTATGGACTCGGGAAGGTGTTAGGCACCCGAGTCACATCCGAAAATGGTTATCGATTGATAGGAGAGGTGTTTAAAAGTTGTTTGATAAAAATGCGTTTTAAAAGGGGGCCCTCAGAGGAATCGTCACTTTAGTCTTTTCCATGATCGGGACCGTTCAGGAATAATTAATCGTTGGACGGGGTTACCGTTTTCAAGACCGATCGATTATTCCTGACCGTAGCGTGATGGGACTGAATTTTCCGTAAGACTGAATGAGCGCCCTCTTTTCATCATCGGGCCATGCATGATTAAATTAATTACTATGTGATTCTATCATGGATAGCTGGGTTGATTTTAATTCTAGCAATTCTATATATCATGCCTACGATTAATATTTACGGAAAAGAGTTGAATAAATAAAAGGGAAAGAAAGGCGTACTTTCAAGCGAAGCTTGAATTTTAAACCTACAAAATGAGAGTGTTAGTGATAGCTCAAAAAATAAATAAGTAGTTTATGAATGCGAGAATTTAAATAAACAGCAAAAAATTAAACAATGGTTTGACGAGTACGAAGAAAAAATGGTGATTTGACACATACAAAAATTTAAATGATGATTTGATAAGTGCAGGAAAATTTAAATGATGATAGTGCATGCGAGAAATTTATATGATGACAGTTGATAAGTGCGAGAAATTTAAATGATGATTTGATGCGTACGAAAATAATGCGAGAAATTAAATCATGATTTGATGAGTGCAAGAAATTTAAATGAGGATTTGATAAGTGCGAGAAATTAAATGATGATTTGATGCGTACGAAAATTTAAATGATGATTTGACGAAAAACTAAATAGTTGATGATTTGTAGAAAATTAAACAGGTGATATTGAAGAAAATTAAACAGTTGATGATTTGCAAAAATTTAAACAGTTGATGATTTGCAGAAAATTAAACAGTTAATGATTTGCGAGAATTAGAAATGCGACCGACCATATAGGCGGTAAATTAAATAACTGAATTTAAATTGCGGAAAGTAAATTGTGAAGAATTAAAGTGCGAAGAATTTAAACAGTTGATAGGTACAGAATTTTAAAGCGACAATACGAAAAAAATAGTCATACGAAACATACGAATATTTTACGAAAAATACGATCCGAGGTATCGGAAAGAATGAAAATGGGATGGGGCCCAACGTGAAAAATAAAAGAAATAGGCCAGGAACTATTCCTGGCCCAAAAATCACATTTTAATGGTGACTTTCTTCCTCCCGCGTGAATATCCCAACATGGCACTATTCATCGTCATCTTCCTTGGTCACCGACGCTACTGCTGGCGACCAAGGTCCGCCCAACCGTGGACGAAACAGAAAACTTTCGTACCGAGATGCTCGTCTCCTCGACGGCTTCCCGACCGTACGAACCTCGACTCTCGGTTTAAACCGTGCCGAGTTTAATTTCGAAAAAATGACGAAAATGATAATTACCGAAAACTAATTAATTCGCAAGATTTATCTAACGATTAAGCAAATTAAAAGCATGTATTTAATCTATGGCATATATAGGAATTATTGGGATAAATATAAGCAATTTTTTTGATCAAAATGATAATAAATAAATTAAGGAAAGACAGCGCATAAATAAAATGAAGGAAAAGCTTGAAAAAGCTTACTGAAATGCTTGAAACTAAGTGGCGACTATCGCTCAAAATGAGCAATCCGTCCAGAGGGAGAAGAAGCAAGGCTTGGTCGTGAATTTGTGTCTAAAAATAGAGAGGGGCAGTGGCCTTTTATAGGCCAAGATCCGCATGAAGGGAGTACGCGACGGTGCGCGTGGAGGAGGGAGAGCGTGCGCTGGCGGGGCTAGGGCGTCGAGGTGGCGAGGCTAGGCTGCCGGTGATGATGGTTGACGGAACAGGAAGCGATGGGAGCAAGCAGCTCGGTGGTTTGCTCCACTGCTGCGTCGCTTCTACGGTACATGTGCACTATGCACGCTTAATTGGAGGGTCGTTGATCTGGTTGACTTTCCTCGGTCAACCAGATCAACGGTGATGATCAATTGTCCCTTTAATTCTATTTAAATGGCCTCGAGCCATTTTTGTGAACAAACGTTCCGAATTTTCGAGCCAAAAGTGCCAGCGCGTAGAGAAAAATAAGATGAGTTTAACAGCCTACAGCGAATGAAGAATTTTTTTCATTTAATGTGTTTATTTTCTCGTTCGGAAACATGAAATGTTCGGACGAAAAATAAATGACGTTATGACGAAAACTACGCGAAACGAAATTGGTCGGCGTGAATGAAAAAAAGAGTAGGTAATAGTTGATGAAAAACATAACGCATTCGAGCTATTGTCCGCGCGAACTTACTCGGGTCCAATAAAAGCTCGTACAAAAATAATAATAAAAAATAAAAATGCTAAAAAAATGTGATAAAATACTAAAAATCCTAAATTTTATGCGATGACCTAAAACGAAAAAATAACTAGCAAATGACTAACGGATAATTAAAAATATGATTTTTAAAGCTGAAAATATTAATGATAATAATAATGAAAATACGTGACGAAAAATTAAAAATGCGATTTCGAACGCTGACGATGACAGTGATGATGATAAAATGCGATGAGAATTTAAAAATACTAACGATAGTAAATTAATTAAAAATGACAGTAAGTTGAGTGAAATAACGGAAATGATAAATTTAATTAAAAACGGCGTCAAAATTCGGGTATCAACACAAACTAACCACTACCGTTATGGACATTTAAAAGAAGATGAGATACGTTACTGCCAAAATCAAAGAACTAAATCAAGGCCTATTCCCTCCTCAAATAGAACCTAACCTCAAGCATAATGTCAGTGGAGGAAGACTTGACTTCCAAAGCATCTGATGTATTATTTGGTAGGCCTTTCCTCAGGACTGCTAGGGCTAAGATTGATGTGCATGATGCAGCTATCACTTTAGATTTTGATGGCGAGACTAACCTTCAACATGCTTGATGCCATGAAATATCTTGTTGATTTTTCCCGTGTTAATTTTATTGACATCATCAATTCAATTATTGAACTAATCTTTGATTTTGATACTAACGATTGTTTCGAGCTTGCCCTTGACAAGAGTATTACACATGAAGTTTTAGAGGAACTAAAAGACTAGATGGTAGTGTCGCAAGACTAGAAATATTGCTTTGTTGATCTAGATGCTTGTGATTTTATTATTGACAATTTCAATCCATTAGAACTACCCATTACTCACTTTAAACTTGCCTCCTTTATTATGCAGGAACCTATTTTGGAGTTGAAAACTCTCCCCACACATCTCAAATATTCATATTTAGGAGAGAATGAAAAACTCCCTGTCATCATTTCCAGCAATCTCACTCCTTGTGAAGAACGAGAGATTATTTATGTACTCAAAGAATTCAAGGAAGCCATCGAATGGACCATTGTAGATATCAAAGTACTTTCACCAGCCCTTTGCACTCATCACATCCACTTGGAAGAAGAAAGCAAATATGTACGCCAACCTCAGAGATGGTTGAACCCACCAATTATGGATGTCGTTAAGAAAGAAATTCTGAAACTTCTGGACATTGGTGTGATGTATCCCAACTCCGATAGCACTTGGGTTAGCCTATTCAGGTCGTCCCTAAGAAGATGGGTATCACTATTACCATTAGACAAAATGGAGAGTTGATTCCTACACGCATCCAAAATGGCTGGAGAGTTTGTATTAACTACCGAGGTTAAATGTTGGCATAAGGAAAGACCACATACTTTTACCTTTCATTGACTAGATGTTAGAACATCTCACGGGCAAGACGCATTACTACTATTTGGATGGGTACTTCGGTTTCCACCAAATTCCAATAGCCCTCGAGGATCAAGAAAAGACCACATTCACTTATCTCTTTGGCACTTTTGCCTATAGGAGAATCCCCTTCGGCCTCTGTAATGCTCCCGTAACTTTTTAGAGATGTATGGTAAGTATATTCTATGAATTCTTCGAGAACGATGTTGAGGTATTTATGGATGATTTTACCATTGATGGCAATTCTTTTATCGAGTGCTTGGCTAATTTGAAAAAAATCTTGCAAAGATGCGTTGATACAAACCTAGTACTTTATTATGACAAATGCCACTTCATGGTGGATTAAGGTCTTATTCTTGGCCATCTTGTCTCCCAAAAAGGTATCGAAGTAGATAAAACTAAGATTGAAGTCATTGAATCTTTACCTTACCCTACTTATGTTTGGGAAGTACGTTCGTTTCATGGTCATGAAGGATTTTACAGGAGGTTCATCAAGGACTTCTAAAAAATACTCAACCATGTGTAAATTGCTACAGAAGGACACATACTTCATCTTTGAAGATACTTGCAAATCTGCGTTTGACTTGCTAAAAGAGAAGTTGATATGAACACCCATCATTAGAGCACCCAACTAGAATCTCCCTTTCGTGATCATATGCGACACTAGAAATATGACAGTCGGCGTAGCCTTAGGCCAGAAGCAAGATCGCGAAACATATGTCATATTTTACGCTTGCTACACCACAATTGAGAAATAACTTCTTGCTATAGTTTTCGCTTTAGATATTTTGACAATATCTTTTGGGAACCAAAGTCATTATTTTTTCAGATCATACAACGCTGCGATGCCTCATGATCATGGTAGATGCTAAGTCGTGACTCATTAGATGGATACTAATATTCTAGGAATTTGACCTAGAAATCAAAGACAAGAGAGGAGCCAAAAATCTTGTCGCAGATCACCTCAGTAGGCTCCCATTGAAATAAAACAAAGCCCAACTCCCATTAGAGATACCTTTCCTGATGAACAATTATGTCTTACCCATGCTATACATTCTTGGTATGCTGACATCGCTAATTTCTATGCCACCGATTCTTTCCCTACATATTCCACACCCTTTGAGCGCTAACACATTAGGAAACATGCTCAGTATTATATATGGGACAACCCATACCACTAGAGGCATATTTCCAACCAATTGGTGAGGCGATGCATCAACTCTGAAGAGGTACATTTTATCTTGAAATTCTATCATCCCATGACATATAGTGGACATTTTGGTCCTAAGAAAACAACCTTCAAAGTCTTGGAAGCTGGTTTCTTCTGGCTGATAATTTTCAAAGACAATTATCTATTTTGCCATGCCAACCAAAGCTGCCAAAAGACAAGTAACGTAGGAGCAAGACAGTAAATGCCCCTTACTGGTATTCTATCATGTGAAATCTTCGACATATGAGGTATTGATTTTATGGGTCCGTTCCTTAACTAAGCATGGCAATGAGGTGAGGATTCGCAGGTATTGCCATACCCATCTCTGGCCCGGTACATGGAATCCATCCCCGTCCCTCGAATTGTTTCTTCTTCAAATTAATTGTACTCCTTTAGTTATTTTTATTGTCATCTAATTAGTAATTACTCACGTTATGATATGGTTGTTTCTTACAACAATATATATTTTTCTTATTAGATAAAATATTGAACAGTGAACATATATGTCCACAATATTCTTAATAATATCATATATTAAAGTAATAATTAATCGTAATATTACTAATATGTGTTGTATTTTTAATAACTAATGGTATAAGTTTATATGTATAGTTAATTAATGACATGACTATTACAATAACATAATATCCTCACTAAAATTTTATAGTTTTTTTACTAAAATAATTATTTTCCCTCATTATTATATATAATGGTATTTTCCTAAATAATATTACGAAAGGTACGAGTACGGGGGCGAGGATGGGTAACCGGGGTGGGGAATCCCCGACCTCGAAAAATCCTCGGTCAAACCGGGGAAATCCCCTCCCCGAATGGGGCAGGGAGTGCCAGGGCGGGGAAAATGGCCATCCCTATCCCGAAATTGTTTGGTAATATTTATATTCTACTAGCAGTTGATTATATGTCCAAATGGGTCGAGGCAAAGACGACCAAAATTGACGAATCCAAAGTTGTTGTTGATTTCCTTAGGACTAACATTTTTAATAGGTTTGGCACTCCTCGAGCACTTATTGCAACCGTATTGATAGAGAAACACACTTTTGCAACCATATTGTCACTAACATCTTGAACAAATATGATGTGACTCATCGCGTCTCCACAACTTATCATCCACAGACCAAAGACTAGGCTAAAGTGTCCAATCACGAAGTTAAATCTATCATCGAGAAGACGGTAAATCAATCACGAAAAGATTGGAACCTGAAGTTGGACGATGCTTTGTGGGCATATTGAACCACTTTCAAAACACCCATAGGAATGACACCTTATCCACTTCTCTATGGCAAGTCGTGTCATCTCCCTATTGAAATTGAGCACAATGCATTTTAGGAAGTCCGTAGAGTCAACATAGATATCGGAGACGCTAGATCACATAGATGACTACACATCCAAGAGCTCGAGGAGCTCCGAAATGAAGCCTATGAGAATGCTCTTATCTACAAAGCCAAGAAGAAGGCTCACCACGATAAGTTAATTTCTCCTAAGTATTTTGCTCTAAGATAAAAAGTTTACTTTACAATTCTAAGCTTAGGATCTTTTCTGAAAAATTTAAATCTCGCTAGATGGGACTTTATGTTATTACTAACGTTTATGATCATAGCGCAATAGATATATAAGATGTAGATCAAGGCAATATTTTTAAAGTTAACGGCCATAGGTTAAAGTCTATTTACGAATGATTTTGCCCTATCACGGTCGACGAACATGAGGTGGTAGAGCCACCACACCAGGAGTAATATCACCATCTGATGTCTAGCCTGAGATTGAAAATGAGGCCCTCTGTGGAAGGCAACCCATATTTTAATCTTTCATTATTTTCTCCTTTTAAATTTTCTCTCTTTTCTTTCTTTCAAATTACACCTAGATTTTATTTTCAATTTTTTTATTCTGTCCGATTTCTTTGATTTTGATTTTGATTCGATATTCTTTTGATTTTTGAATTTGATTCTTCCAAGGATTCAAGTTTTTCTTTACAGTAGGGATATCATGCCATATCCACCCCGCTCGTGTTTCTTGGGCCCCATAGAAGCGATGTGCCACATCAGAGAAACACGCGGAAAGACTCAAAAGAGAGTTGACAACTTATTTAATGTTATGCAATGGTTATATTTTTCTCCACTTAAATTCTTCTCAATCTCAAAGCTCTTCTCACCCAGCACACTTGCAACTTTCCTCCAACAAACCTTTCATCTTCCAAAACACAATCATAACCGCTACAAAGAAATCCTCTTCCTCAAAGAAAAGTAAACGCTCCACCACTACTGCTCTGACCATCGCTATCACTCCACCTATTATACCCCTTACCCAGGTGGTACTTCCTACCTCGACAACCACAGTCGCCGCTCCAACCATCAAACTCACCCAAAAACCCCAAACTTATAACCCTAGCTACCACTGCCGGACCCATAGCTCCTCTCCCAGCTTTGGTCACTCTAGCACTTGCGGCTGAGCAGGTCACTACGCTGCTTAATGTTCTTGCCCCCGTATGTCGCCCTTACGCCTAAATTTCTCCCTCCAAACAGTTGTTGCCCTCTACTTCTATAGTCATTCTTCTGCCACGACCCTCCAAGTTTGATTCTCCTCCGATAAAGAGGAAGGAAATTCTTGTGATGAAGATGAGCCTTCATCTGGTTTCTCTACCCATGATACAATCCTAAGAACCTCGCAAACCCTAGTAAGGTTAATGGGTGAAGTGCGAGCAACCAAAGGGCTAAAGGACGCAAGGGAGCACGCCAAGCGAGCCTTGGAGAGTCAAGTGAGGCTAGCGAAGACTCATAGGGCAGAATTGAAGGTCAGCGCATGAGGGAGACACACGCTAGGGCTAGCGATGCTCGAGGCATATACGTATAAAGATACAATGGAGTCAAGGCGAGCCAAGCGGTTGGAGATCAACTCCGATCGGACTTCTGGAAAAAATACAAGACCCTTCAGTGTGTTAGGAAGGTTGTGGTAAAACTTCACATCAATTGGACGAAGGGTTAAAAAGTTAGCCCTAGTCAACTTTCAGTCAAGCGCAAGGCGCGCGCACAAGGACATAGGCGGATTGACTTCGAGCCAAAACGTAAACCACTCAAGAGTTTGGACTAATTCCAATTGGAATATGATTCTAAGTCCAAGGAGCAGTTCGGGATCAAGTTTGGGCCAGAACACACTAGTAGAATCGAAGATTGCCCAAGGAGAGTTCTCATCGGACAAGGAGACTTCAAGTCAACTACGACTTGACTAAGTGAGCGACTTCAAGCTTAGTCAAGATTCGATCAAGGAGAGGAGTCTCGTGAGAGTTAGATAGAGTAAATAATTTGTATTTATTTTATTTAACTAATTAAGTTAGAGTTAAGTTAGAAGTAGGACTTCTAGTCTTAGTAGAATTAGAACTTGTAATTAAACTAGTTTTGTAACTCTTGTACATTGGTGCCTATTTAAAGGCAGCAATCCTCATTAATGAAATTAATTAGAGTTTCCACAAATTTCATATACCAAAATTTCCGTTCCCTTTTTTACTTCTTATTCTCTCGATTCCGGAGCAAGCCGTTCTTGTGTAACTTACTCGTGGACTCGGTTAGGGCGTGACTCATGTGGAATTTGTGAATTCAAGTGTGGAAGGTGCGTGGGGAGTGTGATGCTATTCGTTGATCAGATAGTGTGCTCATGGACTTGAGTGTGTTCATGGATTCGAACGAAGAACTTCCATAGACTCGGCGTTGGTGCTTCGAGCGTGAGAAACCATGGACTCAATTTCGACTTGGGATTGTGGATTCAATCTCGGAGGGTGAGACTTACAAGTGGATCTCTTATAGGTTGCGATCCTTGGTGCTGGCCAAGTGTTCGGTGTGTTAGTAGGTGGATTCCTCTAAGGTTTGTTAGGGATGAACGAGGCGAGTAGACTCTTGCCTAACCTCACTTCATCAAAGACTCAGAAGAGCAAGTCTGAAGGTGGATTCCTTCAAAAGCAAGCTCTAAGGTTGGATCTTACGATATAATTCCGCATGCCGAACCTATCGAAGAACCAGATCATCACTCTACGCATCCCAGGCAAGTAGGATCATATCAGTTGGTAGCGGAGCACAACGTGTTCAAGGTTCGGTTATCCTAATCTATCTTTAAATTTCTGTTTTGTTATTTCGATTAAAGTCAAAGTCGATCTAGGAGTCCAGGTCTTGTTGCGTCTTGTGTAAAAATAAAATGAGTCGATTTATTTGTGTCTTTATTTATTTAAGTCTAAAAGAGAGTCATAAAAGAGTCATAAAATTGCCCACAAAAGTGTCTTTTTTTTGTTTTGTTTGTTTAAAATTTTGTCAAGAGTCATGGTGGATCAAATAAGCGAAGAGTTGTGCCGAGAGGTGATTTCCCTAATGTGAAATCTCAATGTGAGGTTTGATGAGGTAGCACAATGGAGATAAGAGACTAATGATCGCTTAAGAAGGCTAGATGAGAGGCTTGTCAGCGGCATGCCAATTGGCCAAAACCCTAGAAGTCTCCAAGGAGGAAGTGTAGGCGAAGGAGAAGGAGACCGTGAGGAGGTCAATAGTGAAGCGAATGGTTCTAGACAAGAGAACAATGATGAGCGATGGTATGAGGAAGTCGAGCGAGAGGAAGAAGAAGAATGCCTAAGAGAGGAAGAATGGTACAGAGAGAGGAGGCGGTTTGAAGGCCGAGTCGATGGGAACCTCGGGAGCATCAAGATGAAGATACCCTCATTCGAAGGGAAGGATAGCCCGGACTCATATCTAGAGTGGGAAAGGAAAGTACAATCTATTTTCCTTTGTCATAATTACTCGGAGGAGTAGAAGGTCAAGATAGCCTCGGTGGAGTTTAGTGGTTACCCCGCTCATTGGTAGGACGCACTAAACCAAACAAGGATGCGAGTTAGAGTCGGTCCGATTGTAACTTGGGAGGACATGAAGGCGTTGATGAGGCAGCGGTTTGTGCCTGATAAGATTCAATGTCGTGTCTGATCAGAACGACGGTGATCGGCGTCGGATGTACCTGCAAAGCGCCGGAGGGGGGGCTCCGGCGTAGACACTCCGATGCCTAAGTCAGTTCGGGGGTACAAAGTAACAAGAGGTTCTGCTGGGTGATCTCGATCTTACCTTATGTTTAAAAAAGTGAGGATATTTATAGGCCTCGATGGCGATACCTGGCGATAACAGTCCAGGCGATGTCTGGTGATGACGTCACGAGCGATGCCAGCGGGTGACGTCATGAGCGATATCTGACGGGGTTGCCGGGAGCGATAACCTCGCGGTTCCCTAGGATGAGATGGTGTCATGCGTACAGAGACGCGTGAGTCCCCCCTCCGCTGATGTCGACCATCCTAGGAATCCTTTGCTGATCCCTAGGCGATATGAAGATATACTACGGGACTTATAGGAATCCGTCCCGGCAGTAGCCGCAAGTGTAGTAGCACCGTGAGGGTTGTCTTGATTATTATCATAAGCCCAACTGAAAACGAGCCCGAGTGTTTACCAAGGGCTATTGTTCCTTCCACGATGGGATCCCTTCCCTTCGAACGTTCGGGTTCAGAGCGTCGTACTAGTCTGAGGATCTATTTTCATGGGCGGTCGAACGTCGCTATCCGTCTGGAATCAGTAGAAATGGGTTTCGCAGACACAAGTGTTCTTTCTTTCCTTTTCGCTTGGCGGAGTCAATCTTGACACGATTTACACTAACATCTGTCGATGACTGGTGCAGCCTTCGTGCCACGACCGTTTATGATATCACATGCCTTTGTATTCCCCATGACTTTATTTCACGTCTTTCTCAAGTTCCAAAACTCTTAGCAAGACAGGGACGTCAATCGGGGTTTATCGCTATTTGAGGGTAACGGGATGATTCACCTTTTACGGACTTTTTCTTTGGAGGTTCATCCCTCGAAGCCTATAAATCTGGGAGTTTCCTTCGTACAGGCTCATCTCTTCCTTTGCTTTCATAAACTTCCCTCATGGATCATCTGACTAAAAAAATTCTCCTCTCCAAGGGCCATACTCTCAAGAACCTTAATGACAGTGACATAGGGTTCTTGGAGAATATGTTGATTAAGACTTCCGAGGACATCTTGGAGTTGCAAGGGATACTGACCCCACTCCATTCCAGGCTGGGAGTTATATCTCTGGAAGATTTCACTCCTCTAGAGAGCGTGTCGAAGCTGGCTGCCTCCGTCGCTCGGATTCAAGTGGTGATCGCCATGCTGCAGGAGCGCAAGGATATGCTGGGGTGCTGCCTAAAGGGGATGAGAGCCACCTCCCATGATCTAACCCTGATCATGGATTCCCTGAGAGACCTTCCCGTGACTCCCGAAGATGCTGGCTTTGACGCGTGACGATGGTGGCTCCTTTCGAGCCTTTTTCCTTTTTAACGTTGTACCTCTTTGGCCAATAGGCCATAATAAATAAACTGCTTTACCATAATAGTCGCAACTGTTCTTCTTCTATATTGCATCTTTTGTCTTTTTCCAGTTTGAGGTATTCTTAGCCCAACTGAAAATGATTCAGCTACTAGGTGGTTTTCTGGTTGGCTGTTCTGCATTAAATCTACGTCGTTGTTGTCCTGGCAACTGATTGGGCGATTTTGTGGTTTTCCTTGATTCACGTAAGATTTCAACAGGCGTGACTGCAAATCCATGTTCACGTTTCAGGCTGTACACGTGTCCACCCTCTAGGGTCGGGTTGGAAGATCGAAGATCCTTTTTTTTTTTTCAATTTTCTGGCTATTTAAGGGGATCCTCTTTCCCTCATTTTTATTCACCTCCTTGTTCATTTTTCCTTTGATAAGTAATCTGCGATCTCATGGTTGATTCTAATTTTTAGATACGACCACACGAGATTCTCCACCAACTCCTCCGACTTCTCTCGATTCGGATAATCCTCCTCCGTCGTCTTCTTCATCTTTTCTTCTTTAATTCTGCCATGGCTAAGACTCGCCGTTCTGAGTCGAAATCTGCCGATGAGAAAAGGATGGATATTACTGCTAGTGTTATCACATCTGAGGCCGCTCTCCATGAGCATTTGGCCGCCCATAATGTTGTTATCCCTGACGATTATAAGGTCACTGTTGCCCCCGAGTCACTACATTTGAACAGCATTTTGACGGGCAATCGTAGGGTCTTGTACGCGCAAATGTTTCGTTATGGTTTCCGGCTTCCCATTGAATCTTTCGTAAAAGAATTGTTTGTTGCCGGCGATCTGAATCCGGCCCAATTATCCCCAAATGCGTATTGTTGTGTTTATGCTTTTCTGGAACTTTGTAAATACAAAGAGATCACTTCCCCTTCCCTTCTACTGCTCAAATCTCTTTTTAAGCTGATGAAGTGCCGGGGAGTGATAACGATATCGCCCCGCTTCGACGATGACTCTCTCAAGTCCTTTACTTGGAAACTCCTCCACATCGAGTCTTCCGTTGATGCTTGGAAAAAGGAGTTCTTTGTGATAGATCTTCCTGAAGATCCTGGTTCATGGTGGCGATCTGGGTTTAATCAAAACGTCGATGATAACGTCTGGAGCCGACCAGGGACCCTTCCTCAGCGTGAACAAGACTGGTTAAACAAATTGCTCAAACTGGAAATCAGCGTTCACATTCGTCAAATGGCTTGTAGAATGGACATTCGTTCTTGTGTTAAACGTGAGTGTCGCGTTACTCCCTTCTTTGTTATCGCTGATACTAATGCTGACGTTATTTTGTGATCTCGCAGGGACGGATCCCAACTATAAGCCCGAAAGCGTGAGGAGACGCCTGAAGAGGGCTCAAGAAAGAGAAGAAAAGGAGAGAGCTATCTCCACAGAAGCTACTGATAATCCCACGGAACTGCCGGCTACTTCCACGAGTCTTGCTCAAGTATCCTCTTCTTCGGCTGGTAAGGGGAATACTGACATTCCTTCAGGCGTTCCCATCGTGACCGTCGCTGCTCCTCCTGCCCAGCCTCCTTCTTCTTCCCAAGCTCCTAAGGCTATTGCCAAAGGAAAAAAGAAGAGAAAAACAAGAAGTGTTGCCGCTCTTACACCTTCTCCGGACACGGCAGGTTCTTCAGAGGCATCTCTTCCCACCACTACTACAGTAAGGGTGCCTTTTAGCCACGATATGCTACATTTCAATGTTTGCCGTCGTTTGATTTGTTTCTCTTTTCTATATTTCATATGGCATTTTTGGCAGGACACTATCCCTGTCGCTACCTCCGCTCCTCCCTCAGGCGATATGAATTTGGGCTACATGCTGACTGGTTCTAAGAAGAGACAGCGGCTGGAAGGTGAGGGGGGAAATCTATCTTCCTCTACCACCGGGATGGAAAACAGACCTGCGGACGGTTTCGACTCCACGGCTATTCCCCAGGGGGGCATTCCTCCAAATTTTTGGCGAACTTGGGCACAGACGAGACTTTCGGGATTTCGCCCAATTCTTTCGGAGGTCCCGTTCACGCATATCCCTCCAATCTGGGATATCAAGAGGGCTTGCAGGATTTTTCAAGCTATCAGCCTCATGGTGTTTATCTTGCTCCAGGGGGTTCGTCCACACAGGTTCACCCTCCTATTCCTCTGGCGTTTGCTCCTTCGAGCATCCCCCTGTTGCACCATTATGGCGAAGGAGGTGCCACCTTCAATTTCGCGGCGGATCTTAGTCCGATAAGTGGGGTTGGCACTGTGACCCACCAAGTTGGACTGTACGATCTCCGTAACACTGGTTTGGCGGCATTGGGGGGTGATGGCTCGGATGAAGTTTCGGCTTTGCTGGCTTCCCAAATATTGGCGTCTGCGACAGAACGGGAGGCTTTCCTTTCCAAGACCGAGGTTGATAGGGTGAACTCATTACGCTCCAGCCTTTTTACTAATATGATGAAGTTCCATTACTGGGCGGAGGCGGCGCAGCGTCAGGCTGCCTCTCTTTTTTCCTCTTTGGAGGAATTATCGCGAGAGCGGAATGAGAAGAAGAAGTTGCTGGAGGAGCGTACGCAACTATTACTGGCCCATCAGGAGCTAAAGAAGGAACATTCTGATGCCTTGACAGCGGAGAGGGCCAAAAATACTATCTTGGAAAATGAGAAATCATCCTTGGCCAAGGAGAAAGCTGCCCTGGAGGGAGAGTCGGCCGATAGGAGTCTGTGGCATGTCGAGTAGACTGCCGCTATTTTAGTCGATTGCTTTGAGGAAGTCCATGGGGTCGATGCGTACAAACCTGATGAGGTCACGACGGCTTTCAAGCGAAAATCTGCCCATCTTAATGAGGAGGGTTTTCGCCAAGCTAAAGCGGCAGGCTGGAAACAGAGGAACCCCGTAGGTTGACGTGCCTCGAGGCTTTGCCGCCCTTTCCTTAGTGATCAAGCGTCACTAGATTTTTGTTATTATTTTGACCATTGAAGTTTGTAACCCCTTAAAGCATTTTGATGTATTCAGACAACTTCTATCGCTATCTTTCCTTTCATTTAGTTGTCTCCTTACGAACTCCTTTGGCGTTATCTTCGCCCTGTTATCACGATGCGTTTACTTTTTTGAGCAGATCCTTAGCAGTCCCATCAAAATTACTAAAGTAGGTATCGGGTTAGCTTTCCCGGTAAGCCTTACGATATCGCTGCTTACGAGATCATCATTCCTTCCGCTGCCCGAAAAAGTATTTTGCACATTCCTAATTGTAAACCATCAGTAACAAAAATACGTTACGAGGGATAGTAATTACCCGTAGGAGCCTTTCCGCTGCCATCATAGGGCGTTATCATGGAACCCGCGTGAATCGCTTTCGCTATCAGCTCTATACTTCACCAGGGGTTACACATCTGGTTACTAGCTGGGATTTCGCGATTTTCCGCGTTTCCCTCCTTTCACGATCGGCCCGAAAAGTGCCTCATCTTAGTGAGCTGTCGGATCGGGACGGCTATCACAAGGCTAGGGAATTTTCACTTTTGGGCGTTGTCCTCGCGTCTAGAACCGTGTCCTTACTTAATGGCCCGGCTGCAGCAGCCCAGCCGTGAAGATAGGATTCTTGTTTCTAGAACAGAGTTTCTATTTCTTTGGGGCGTGCCTCGTCTTGATGGGCCATCTCCACGAGAACGGTCAGTACAAGAAAATGACTTTTCACTCCTAAAGATACCGGGTAGTGCCCTCACTTAATGAGCCATCTGATCAAGATCGGTCATCACAAGGATAGGACTTTTCACCCCGGGGGCGTCCAGGATCTTTCAATCTGACGCTAATTCAAGGTATGTTGGGTCGTGCCCTCACTTAGTGGGCCATCTGATCAAGACCGGCCATCACAAGGATAGGACTTTTCACTTCCCAAGATATACCCTTTTTAATCTGCACAAAGGCAACCACAAACACCCACGAAAGCTCTCTCATCGAGCGTTAGTCATGGTTAGGGTTGACATAAATCAAAAGTGCAGATAAAATTAAATTCTAGGGTAATATAATTTCAAACGAACGATATTCCAAGAGTTGGATAAGGGTGTACCATCGAGCGTCTCCAGATGATATGCTCCTTTCCCGACAACGTGGGTGACGCGATATGGTCCATCCCAGTTTGGACTGAGTTTTCCCATACGTTGCCCTACCGCTCGCTTGTCTCTGAGCACCAGGTCACCGGCTTCAGCAACCGCTCTTTGACACGCCTGTTATGATAACGGGCCATCTTCTGTTTGTAGTGCTGCATTTTCAGAAGGATTTCTTCTCGGACTTCTGGTAACGCGTCCATGTTAGCTCGTAACCTTTCCTCATTCAGTTCCTCTCGAAAGTGAGCCACCCGTAGGCTCATGGTTCCAATTTCCACCGGTGTAACAGCTTCGGTTCCGAAGGCCAACGCGAAGGGTGTTTCTCCGGTGCTAATTTTAACAGTCATGCGGTACGCCCACATCACGTATGGCAGCTCATCAGCCTACTTCTTTTTAGACCCTTCTAAGTTTTTCTTGATACCGCTGAGGATACTTCGATTGGTTACTTCCACCTGTCCATTAGTTTGCGGATGAGCCACGGAGGAAAATCGTTGCTCGATCCCGAATTCTGAGCATTGGTCTTTGAAGAATTGGCTGGTGAACTGCATTCCGTTATCGCTGACAAGGACGCGAGGTACGCCAAACCTCATGATAACTTGATATTTGAAGAAACGCCAAGTTTTTTCTGCCGTGATTGTGGCGACCGCTTTAGCTTCCGCCCACTTAGTGAAATAGTCTACCGCCACTATCACAAACTTCAGTTGGGACCTTGCCTTTGGGAATGGGCCTAGGATATCGATCCCCCATTTAGCAAAAGGACAAGGGGCGATAATTTCAGATATTTCAGTGGCAGGTCGTCGAGGAATTTTGGCAAACTCCTGGCACTTAGGGCAAGTTTGCACATAGTTGTGACAATCTCTCCGGATTGTGGACCAGTAGAATCTGGATCTGAAGACTTGTGCCGCCAGGGTGCCACCTGATACGTGCATACCACATACCCCTTCATGGATTTCGCGCAAGGTGTGAAGACCCTCTTGCTCAGATATACATTTGGCGGCTGGGTGAGAAAAACATCTCCGAATCAAATCCCCGTCATAGTACGTACAGCGAGCTGTCTGTTTCAGCACCTTCTTCTTTTTAACGGTATCCTCCGGCAGTTCCTCATGTTTCAAGTATTTGATTACGGGAATTCGCCAGCCGCTCTCACGCTCCTCCACACATAAAGATGCTTGCTCTTCCATGAAGGATGGTACCGATAGTTCACGGTAATATACGCCTTTGGGTATGGACGCTTCCGAATTCGCGGCCAATTTGGCTAGATTGTCAGCTTCAGCGTTTTCCTCCCTTGGAACATGCTCGAAGCTGACTTGCATGCCCTCTTTCTTTATCTCCAATAATTCTCGCTTTACTTTGGCGAGATATTGAATCATGATGGGTTCCCGAGCCTGAGAGTGCCCCAAGACCTGGCCAATTATCAACTTGGAATCACCACAGATCTTTAGACGCAGGTCTCCTGTTCTTCCAGTATCGTGCCTCCCTTTAGAAGAAAGTCCTTTCCCTATTCTGAGCCCAGCTAGCAACGCCTCATACTCTGCCGCGTTATTAGATAACGGCTGTAGGATTCGAATGGCGTATCGTATTTGCATGTCGTGCGGCCCATTTATGAAGACTCCAGCTCCCGCCAGCTCTTGGTTTTTGGCCCCATCCACATGGATGATCCAAAGGTCCGTATAGGTTTCCGAAAATGGGAGATCCATATCGCCCCATTTCGCTTCAGGTATGCCGGCCAAAGGATCCTCTGTAAAGGTACATTCCGCTATGAAATCAACCAGGATCTGAGCCTTTACGGACGGTCGAGATTGATACCTCAATCCATACTGTTCTAGTTCAAGCGCCCAGATCAACATTCTTCCTGAAGATTCAGGCTTTCGAAATATTCTTTTCAGAGGTTGGTCCGTAAGCACGATAACGGAATAGGACTGGAAATATTGGTCCATTTTGCGGGTAGCTTGAATAAGTGCGAACGCTATTTTTTCATTTCGGGCGTATCGCAACTCCGCATCCTTCAGAACGTGACTCACGAAATAGACCGGGCGATGAGAGTGGTTATCGTCGCGAACGAGGACGGCACTGACCACTTCGTCCGCAGCGCCAAGATACAAATATAAGGTATCTCCTGCCTCGGGGCTTGTCAACAGTAGGTCAGACGATAAGTAATCCTTTAGGCCGACAAATGCCTCCTCACATTCCGGGATCCACCCGAACGAGGCTTTCCTGCGTATGACTTTGAAAAAAGGAAGACACTTCTCTCCTTGCTTGGAAATGAATCGCCCGAGGGCGATAACTCGCCCAGTTAACCTTTGCACCTCTTTAATGGTTCTTGGCGATATCATGTCTTGTATGGCTTTAACCTTTGAAGGGTTAGGCTGGATACCTTTTTGGCTGACCACGTAGCCCAAGAATTTTCCCGTCTGAAATGCAAACATGCATTTTTGGGGGTTTAGCTTCATGCGATACCTTTTCATTACGTCAAAGACTTCCTTTAAGTCCCGCAGGTGATCTTGAAAGTTCACGCTCTTTACCAATATATCGTCAACGTATGCTTCCACATTCCTCCCTATTTGTTCTTTGAATATCCTATTTGCCATACGTTGGAACGTCGCCCCAGCGTTCTTCAGCCCAAACGGCATTGCCGTATAACAGTACGTGGCCTTTGGAGTGAGAAACGCAGTCTTTTCTTCATCTTCTAGGGCCATGGGGATCTGATGGTATCCAGAGTTGGCGTCCAGTGAACTTAAATAAGCGTACCCGACGGTCTAATCAACTAACTGATCTATACGAGGGAGCGGGTAGCAATCCTTAGGGCAGGCATCATTCAAATCGGTGAAGTCGATGCACATGCACCAATCCCCATTGGGCTTAGGAACAAGGATAGGGTTCGCTAACCAGGTGGGATATTGAACTTCGCGGATGAACCCTGCGTCAAGAAGCTTTGTTACCTCTTTGTCCACAGCCGACGTCTTTTCACTAGAGAACGCGCGCCGCTTTTGTTGAACCGGCCGGGCATCTGGGTCCACATTGAGCCGATGCTCGGCTATTTCGCGCGATATACTTGGCATGTCTGCGGGTTTCCACGCGAAATCTCCTTGACATTTGTTCAGTAGCCGGGCCAGTTGAAGGTTTTCCGCTGGGCTGAGTTTTTCGCTGATTAGGAAGCTTGCTTCCTTTATGCCGATTACTGGAACGGGTACCATTTTGTCCAGAGGTTGAGCGCGCTTCTCCTCACCCTGCTCGTAGGGGTCCGCTGCTATACACACATACCTATCGCAGCTCCTTTGAGTCATGAGTGAGTAGCATTCCGCCGCCAACTTTTGATCACCCTTTATAGATACTACCCCATCCCAAGAGGGGTATTTCATTTTTAGATGCTTCTGAGATATCATCGCTCCGAAGCGGTTGAGAAAAGGTCGCCCGAGTACGACATTGTAGGGTAAATTTAAATCCACGACAAGGAACAACAAGTTTTCTGATCGTTTATAGGTGTCTTCTCGAAAATATATGGGCAAAGTGATTACCCCCGTGATAGGGATTGGAACCCCATCAACGCCGACTATAGGCCGTTTGCTAGGCGTCAGCTCGTTGCCGGGGCGTTTCATGAGATTGTACACTTCCAGGGAAAAGAGGTTCACCGCACTCCCGTTATCAATAAGGGTTCTTCTGATTCCATGACTGGCGATGACGAGCGTAACCACCAGTGCATCATTGTGCGGATAGACAACGCCTTTCTCGTCTTCTTCGAAAAAGGATAATATCATTCGATCCAAAATGCCTATCGCGCCTCCTTTTTTTATCGTGTCATCCCGTGTGCGTTTTTCTCCTTTCGCGGCTGTCGGTTGCTCCGATTCGTCCATATAAGGGGTTCCTCCCGCGATGATGCTAATCATAGGGATGTACTCATCGTCTACCGTAAGAGTTTCTCTATCTTTTCCTCCGGAGGCATTGTCCATCTGCGGAACGCGAGGGGGAACTGGTCGTTCATCCGCCGTCCTTTTCATGGGATTATTTCTGGTGTCTTCTCTTATTTGGGTGGCAAATTCTCCTAAATACCCTTCTTCCACCAGTCGTTCTATCGCCGATTTTAATTCTCTGCACGCTTCTGTGGAATATCCCCTGGCTTTGTGGAATTTACAATAAGAATTTTCCCTTCTCCCTAGAAGCACTCCTGGTTTTGTAGGCGCAGGGTAGCGGATGGGAAGATTTCGCTGCTCCGCTATCGCTAAAATCTTTGCCCTTGGTACATTAAGGGAAGGAAAATCTGGGTCGTATGTCCGATTTTTATAAGAATCGCCTTGACGTCGAGTGGGGGAACCACCGGTCTTTCCCTTCGAAGGATGACCCTTTTGTCTATTGGAGGCTTTGGGGATATGATCCTTCCGCCTGGCGTAATCATCGATAAAATGATCGTCAGGAAGGGGCTTTGCGGGAGTAGCGGTAATTTGAGATGTCCCGTGCGGCACGTTATACGTCCTATCTCTGTTTTCTTCTTCTTCCATTTTCGCATAATTATGAGCTTTAAGTCTCAACGCGTCTAAAGTCACTGGAGGGTCCACCATGAGCGCGTCTTTCAGCTTTCCGTAGCGGCAGTTCCTTTTCAGGGCTTCTATAGCAAAATCAATAGTAACGCCCGACGTTAATGACATTTCCAAATCGAAGCGGCTGAGAAATTCCTTTAAGGTTTCTTGAGGCATTCGTTGTATGTCAAATAACGCGGCAGTAGATTTCCTGATTGGAATCGCCGTACTAAATCTGCTCCGGAATTTAGATTCTAACTGTGAGAAATTACTAAAGGATCCACCAGGGAGGCCCTCAAACCAGAGACGCGCAACACCCAACAATGTCATAACAAATATTTGGTACAACGCCGCATCACTGTGGGTCTGGAACTGAACAAAATCCTTCACTTTGTTGATATGCGAAATGGGATCCTTGGTGCCATCATAAGTATCAGTGGGAAGCTTTACGCGTCGACTGACCCTGTGACGCCTTATACGGCGGCTAAACAGGTGGCCCGATGTATCATCAAGAATTTCGCGCGCATGACGCGGGGGAGATATTTCAGCCTGACGCCCTCTATTTCGTGGTTCTGGCGTAAGATGTCACCTAGGAGATCGACTGCGACTCCTGGGCGAACGACTTCGATACCTTCAACTACTGGATCTTTCACTGTACTCGGGAGACAAACTCCTGTTGGCTCCTTCCCTCCGTCCATCCCCACGGTTCCTAACCTCCTCAAGTTGCCTATCTCCCTGCGGGAGGAGACCTTGCGGCATCTGTGGTACGTAAGCCTCTACTCTTCCTTGAGTGAACTGCACAACACTAGCTGGGGGATCTCCCGCGGACAAAGGCATCTGGAGGTTTTCTGGAAACAACGGTGATAAAGGTCGATCAGCGACAATAGATGGTATGAACATGACGCGGGGAGGGAGACTAGATCCAGAAGCACCAGGCGTGATTCTTGCGGCCATTTCAGTCAAATGTTCCAACCGAGAATGAAGGGCCGCTATTTCCATTGCAAAAGGATGTTCATGGTTAAGTACAGATCCCCTCGAAAGAGGAGTGGAGAAGTCAGATCCCGCTATCTGAGATGACGAAATGACCGCTTGCGAGGAGACAAGTCCTCTTGTGCTTCCGACCGAGAGGTCCAGAGATCCCGAAATAATTGGCTGCGACGTCATAGAGAGATCAGTAGTAGCAAAAGGGAATAACTGTCTGCAGATTGAGAAAGGAATATTAGAGGATGATAATCAGATCCGCTCCGATCCTGTGGTCATGACCGTTCCAATCTTCTGACTAAACGGAGCTTAGCTATTAAGGACGCTCACTTAATATACCAAATCTCTCAATGAAAGCACCATTTGATAAGATTCAATGTCGTGTCTGATCGGAACGGCGGCGATCGGCGTCGGATGTACCTGCAAAGCGCCAGAGGGGGGCTCCGGCGTAGACACTCCGATGCCTAAGTCAGTTCGGGGGTACAAAGTAACAAGAAGTTCTGCTGGGTGATCTCGATCTTACCTTCTGTTTAAAAAAGTGAGGATATTTATAGGCCTCGATGGCGATGCCTGGCGATAACAGTCCAGGCGATGTCTGGTGATGACGTCACGAGCGATGCCAGCGGGTGACGTCATGAGCGATATCTGACGGGGTTGCCGGGAGCGATAACCTCGCGGTTCCCTAGGATGGGATGGTGTCATGCGTACAGAGACGCGTGAGTCCCCCCTCCGCTGATGTCGACCATCCTAGGAATCCTTTGCTGATCCCTATGCGATATGAAGATATACTACGGGACTTATAGGAATCCATCCCGGCAGTAGCCGCAAGTGTAGTAGCACCGTGAGGGTTGTCTTGATTGTTATCAGTGCCAAGTCACTTTCAGCGTGACCTTCATCAAAAACTACAAACCCTAACTTAAGGAACGAAGAGTGTGGGTGAGTATTACAACGAGATGGAGATTACGTTGACTAGAGCACAAATAGTAGAGGATATAGAGGCAACTATGGCTAGGTTCTTGAATGGACTAAACCTAGAGACAGCCAATCGGTTGGAGTTGAAAACCTATAATTCGCTAGAGGAGATGTTGCACTTAACCTCAAAGATCGAAAGGCAAAAGAAGTCACGGAAGGTTAATAGTAATTCGGACAAGGTGTCAACTTGGAAGAAGATGAGTTGGGTTAGAGATAAAAGGGCAGTGGTTCCAAACCCGAAAGCCACACACTTTTCAAGTGTAGATCGAGTAAGCAAGGAGGGAACTTCGAACCCTAATTCTATAAGGACCATGGCAAATGGCATAGTGTGTTTTAAATGCACCGGTCGAGGACATATTGCATCTGTTTGTCCTAACAAGCGAGTGTTGGTGATTAGAGAGGAGAGTGTGATGAGCGAAGAGGATTGTAGAGAAAAGGACAAAGCCAAGGAGTCAGAGCATAGCAATTCGGACGTGGAAGAGGTCGTATGTGATGTTGGCTTGAGTTTTATGGTTAGGCGAAGCTTGAGTGTGCGGCCGAAGGAGATAGTGAGTGATGTTGTTCAAAGAAATAATTTATTTCACACTCAGTGTCAAATTGGAGGGAAGATTTGTTCAGTTATTATAGATAATGGTAGTTTTACAAATTGCGCAAGCGATTTACTTACTTACAAGCTAGGGCTACAGGCGAAACCCTACCAATTACAATGGATGAAGGAAAGTGGTTATAGTTCCAGTCATCATTGGGAATTATGAGGATGAGGTATGTTGTGACGTTGTGTGTATTTGGGAGAATACAATCCTGTGGATAATTACGCAATTGAAATTCAAGGTGTGGAGAGACAATCGCTATGATTTTGGGATTTTTTGAACACACGGGAAGATAGAGCGATTGACGCGTTTGTATACACTACGACATTGAGGAGCGACTATTAGATCATGTTGTGCCGATTGTGTACAAGCTATGAATTGAAGGTAGAGGATGTAGCATTTCATTATAATCTGTCCCTAGATGGTTTCATTGAAGAAGATTCAAGGGTGAATCTTTCTAAAGAGGAAGGGGATGATAAGATCCTAGGAACCTCGCAAACCCTAGTGAGGTTAATGGGTGAAGCGCGAGCGTCCAAAGGGTTAGAGCACGCAAGGGAGCACGCCAAGCGAGCCTTGGAGAGTCAAGTGAGGCTAGTGAGGACTTATAGGGTAGAATTGAAGGTCAACGCATGAGGGTGACGCGTGCTAGGGCTAGCGATGCGCGAGGCGCATGCGCATAAGGATGCGATGGGGTCAAGGCGAGCCAAGAGGTTGAAGATAAACTCCGATTGGACTTCTGGACAAAATACAAGACCCTTCAATGTGTTAGGAAGGTTTTGGTAAAATTTCATGTCAATCAGACGAGGGGTTCAAAAGTTGGCCCGAGTAAACTTTCAGTCAAGCACAAGGCACGCGCACAAGGACATAGGCGGATTGACTTCGAACCAAAACGCAAACCACTCGAGCATTTGGACTAATTCCAATTGAAATATGATTCTAAGTCTAAGGAGCAGTTCGGGATCAAGTTTGGGCCAAAACGCACGAGTAGAATGGAAGATAGCCTAAGGAGAGTTCTCGTCGGACAAGGAGACTACAAGTCAAGTGCGACTTGACTAAGTGAGCGATTTCAAGCTTAGTCAAGATTCGATCAAGGAGAGGAATCTCGTGAGAGTTAGATAGAGTAAATAATTTGTATTTATTTTATTTAATTAATTAAGTTATAAGTAGGAATTCTAGTCTTAGTAGAATTAGAACTTGTAATTTGATAACAATCAAGACAATCCCAAGGACATTGCTGTAATTATGACCCCTACCGAGGGTGGAATCCTATAAGCCTATAGGACATTTAAGCTACCGCTACTAGACCGTGAGGTGTTTTCTGGGATGGTCGACATCAGCGGGGGGGAGGACTCACACGTCTCCGGACGCACGGCATCATCCCAGCCCAAGGGACCCATGGAGTTATCGCCCCCGACATCATCATGGGTATCGCCCCCGGCACCATCCTTAGAGGCATCGCCCATGACGTCACCTCAGGTATCACCCATGATGTCATCCCCAGGTATCGCCCATAACGTCATCCAGAGCGGTATCTCCCCTGGATATCGCCTTTTCCCCAGATATCGCCCCTAGCGGCCTATAAATACTCTCTCATTTTAAAACATCAAGTAAGCCGAAAAAACTGCCTACCAGACCCTCTGCTATTTTTGAACCACTTACTGACTTAAGCATCAGAGTGTCTACGCCGGAGTCCCCCCTCCGGCGCTTTGCAGGTGGATCCGACGTCATCTACAGCGCCTCCGACTAACAGTAGGCATCGTCCCGATCGTCTCGAAGGTCGAATCTTATCAAATTGGTGCTCTCGTTGAGAGCCTTGGTACATTAAGTGAGCATCCTTAATAGCCAAGCTCTGTTTTACCCAGAGATCAAAATGATCATGACTTCTGAATCAGAGCCGACGCGACCCTTATCCTCTAGTCTCCCTTTTTCGATTCGTAGACAGTTATTCCCTTTTGCTACTGCTGATCTTTCTGTGACAGCGCAAGAAATCAGTTCAGAATCTCCGGATCTGTTGACCAGGTCGGCAGGGGAAGCCCCCTCCTCGCAAACGACCGTTTCGTTATCCCAGATGGCAGGATCTAGCTTTTCTACTCCTCCTCCAAGGGGATTTGTGTTAAACAGTACAGAACACCCTTTTGCGAGTGAAATAGCGGCCCTTCATTCTCGGTTGGACTATTTGACTGAAATGGCTGCCAGAATCACACCTGAGATTTCTGGATCGAGTGTCCCTCCCCGTGTCATGTTCACGCCGTCTATTGTCACCGAGCGGCCCTTGTCACCGTTGTTACAGGGAAACCTCCAGTTAACTTTACCTACAACAGATCCCCCGATCAATTTTGTGCATCTCACTCAAGGACGAGTAGAACCTTATGTGCCGCAGGTACCACAAGGTCCCATCCCTCAGGAGGATCGGCACCTCGAGGGGGTCAGGAACCGTTGGGACGGTCGAAGAGAAGGAGCGAATAGAGATTTATCTCCTGAGTACAGCGAGAGATCCAGTAGCAGAAGACGTAGAACTCGTTCGCCCAGGAGCCACAGCCGGTCTCCTAGGCGACATCTTACGCCTGAACCGCGAAACCAGCGGCGTCACGAGGAAATATCTCCCCCGCGTCAGGCGCGTGAAATCCTTGATGACACATCGGGTCATCCATTTAGTTGTCGTATAAGACGCCATAAGGTCAGTCGACATGTGAAACTTCCTACTGAGACTTATGACAGCACCATAGATCCCATTTCCCAAGTCAATAAGGTGAAGGATTTCGTTCAATTTCAGACTCACAGCGATGCGGCGTTGTGCCAAATATTTGTTATGACATTATCAGGAGTTGCGCGTCTCTGGTTCGAGGGCCTTCCGGGCAGATCTATTAGCTATTTCGCACAATTGGAATCCAAGTTCCGGAGCAGATTTAGTACAGCAATTCCAATCAGGAAATCCGCCGCCGCGTTATTTGACATACGTCGAATGCCTCAAGAAACTTTGAAGGAGTTTCTTAGTTGATTTGATCTGG
This sequence comes from Viola odorata, assembly GCA_963691705.1. Lineage (NCBI taxonomy): Eukaryota > Viridiplantae > Streptophyta > Magnoliopsida > Malpighiales > Violaceae > Viola > Viola odorata. Next base: position 23,106,414 of record OY829542.1, read on the forward strand.
AAATGTCACTAACGCGGGGCGTTACCATTGATTTCGCTATAGAAGCCCTGAAAAGGAACTGCCGTTATGGTAAATTGAAAGATGCACTGATGGTGGACCCTCCAGCGACTTTAGACACATTAAGACTCAAAGCCCATAATTATGCGAAAATGGAAGAATAGGAAAATAGAGATAGAACCTATAACATGCCGCCTGAGACACCTCTGATTCCTAACGCTCCTACAATTACCATTCCCGATGACCGCCTCACCGACGATTATGCTTGGCGGAAAGATCATATTCCCAAGCCAGTGGGCGGAAAGGTAACACTTCAAAGGGAAAGCCTGGTGGTTCCCCTAATCAGCGTCAAGGAGATCCTTCTAAAGGTTGGATGTACGACCCTGATTTCCCTTCCCTTAATATACCAAGGGCGGAGATTTTAGCGATAGTGGAGCAGCGAAACCTTCCCATCCATTACCCTGCGCCTGTGAAGCCCGGAGTGCTTCTAGGGAGAAGAGAAAATGCTTATTGCAAATTCCACAAAGCCAGGGGGCATTCTACAGAAGTATGCAGAGAATTAAAATCAGCAATAGAACGTTTGGTGGAAGAAGGTTACTTGGGAGAATTTACAGCCAAAGTAAGAGAAGACGCCAGAAATAATCCCACGAAAAGGATAGCAGACGACCGACATATACCCCCTCGCATCCCACAGAAGGATAATACTCCCGGAGGGAGAGGTGAAGAAGCTTTCACGGTAGACGACGAGGACTTCCCTATGATTAACATCATAGCGGGAGGGACCCCTTATATAGACGAAGCAGAGCCACTGACGACCGCGTTAGGAGAAAAACGCAAGCGAGATGGCATGATAAAGAAAGGTGAAGCAATAAACATCCTAGATCGCATGATATTATCCTTCTCAGAAGAGGACAAAAAAGGCGTTGCCTATCCGCATAATGACGCATTGGTGGTTACGCCCATCATTGCCAGTCACGAAGTCAGAAGAACTCTTATAGATAACAGGAGTGTAGTGAACCTCTTCTCGTTAGAAGCATACAATCTCATGAAACGACCCGACAACGAGTTAACACCTTGCAAGAAACCCATAATTGGAGTGGACGGGGTTCCAATCCCTGTCACAGGGATAACTACTCTGCCCGTGTACTTCAGAGAAGACACCTCCAAGCGATCAGAGGATCTGTTATTCCTTGTCGTGGACTTAAACTTGCCCTACAATGTCATACTCGAACGACCTTTTCTCAACCGCTTTGGAGCGGTGATATCTTAGAAGCACCTGAAGATGAAATACCCCTCCTGGGACGGAGTGGTATCGATAAAGGGCAACCAAAAACTGGCAGCGGAATGTTACCTGCTCATGACTCAAAAGAGTTGCGATAGGTATGTATGTATAACAGCGAACCCATACGAACAGGGTGATGAGAAGCGCGCACAACCTCTGGACAAAATGGTGCCCGTACCGGTGATAGGCATAGAGGAGGCGAGCTTCCTAGTCAGCGAAAAGCTCAGTCCAGAGGAAAACCTTCAATTGGCCCGGTTATTGAACAAATGTCAAGGAGAGTTCGCATGGAAACCCGCAGACATGCCGGGTATATCGCGCAAAGTAGCCGAACATCGTCTCAATGCTGATCCTAGCGTCAGGCCGGTCCAGCAAAAGTGACGCGCATTTTCTACGGAAAAAGCTTTAGCCGTTGATAAAGAAGTGACGAAACTCCTTGATGCGGGGTTCATCCGCGAAGTTCAATACCCTACGTGGTTAGGCAACCCAGTTCTCGTTCCTAAGTCCAATGGAGACTGGCACATGTGTATTGACTTTACCGATTTAAATGATGCTTGCCCTAAGGATTGCTACCTGCTTCCCTGAATTGACCAACTAGTCGATCAGACTACCGGGTACGCATATTTAAGCTCACTTGACGCTAACTCCGGATACCACCAAATTCCCATGGCCATTGAAGATGAAGAAAAGACTGCCTTCATCACTCCTAAGGCCACTTACTGTTATACAGCGATGCCATTCGGGCTAAAAAACGCAGGGGCGACGTTCCAACGTATGGCAAACAGAATATTCGAAGAGCAGATAGGAAGGAATGTGGAAGCATACGTTGACGATATATTGGTAAAGAGCGCGAACTTTCAGGATCACTTGCAGGATCTGAAGGAAGTCTTTGATGTGATGAAAAGACACCGCATGAAACTGAACCCCTGAAAATGCATGTTTGTATTTCAAACGGGGAAATTCCTGGGCTACGTAGTCAGCCGAAAAGGAATCCAGCCTAACCCCTCAAAGATTAAAGCCATACAAGACATGATATCTCCAAGAACCGTTAAGGAGGTATAAAGGCTAACAGGGCGCGTTATCGCCTTAGGGCGATTTATTTCCAAACAAGGCGAGAAGTGCCTCCCTTTCTTCAAATTCATACGCAAGAAAGCACTGTTCGGGTGGACCCCGGAATGTGAAGAGGCATTCATTAGCTTAAAAGATTACCTATCGTCTGACCTACTGCTGACCAGGCCGGAACCGGGTGATAATTTATATCTATACCTTGGCATTGCCGATGAAGTGGTTAGTGTCGTCCTCGTTCGCGACGATAGCCGCGCGCACCGCCTTGTATATTTTGTAAGTCACGTTCTGAAAGATGCGGAGCTACGATACGCCCAAATTGAGAAAATAGCGTTTGCACTGATACAAGCCACTCAAAAAATGGGCAGATACTTCCAGTCCTACCCCGTTATCGTGCTTACAGACCAACCTCTAAAGAGAATATTTCAAAAGCCTGAGTCCTCAGGAAGAATATTAATCTGGGCCCTCGAACTCGAGCAATACGGGCTGAGGTATTAGTCCCGGCCATCTGTGAAGGCTCAAATCCTGGCGGATTTTATAGTGGAATGCACCTTTACAGAAGATTCATTAACAGATGTACCCGAAGAGGAATAGGGCGACGTGGATCTCCCGTTCCTGGAAACTTATACGGACCTCTGGATCTTTCATGTAGATGGAGCTAAAAACTAAGAATTGGCTGGAGCAGAAATCTTCATAAATGGGTCGCACGATATGCGAATACAATACACCATCCGGATCCTGCAGCCATTATCCAATAATGCGGCGGAATACGAGGCATTACTAGCCGGACTCAGGATAGGGAGAAGCCTTTCTTCCAAAGGTAGGCACGATACCGGAAGAACAGGAGACCTGCGTCTAAAAATTTGTGGTGACTCTAAACTAGTAATCGACCAGGTCTTGGGGCGCTCTCAGGCTCGGGAGCCCATCATGGTCCAGTACCTCGCCAAGGTAATGCGAGAGCTGTTGGAGATAAAGAAAGAAGGCATGCAAGTCAGCTTTGAGCACATTCCCCGAGAGGACAACGCTGAAACTGACAGTCTCGCCAAGCTGGCAGCAAACCCGGAAGCGTCCATACCCGAAGGGGTGTATTACCGTGAGTTATTTGTACCTTCTTTCATGGAAGAGCAAGCGTCTCTGTGTGTGGAAGAACTCGAGGATGACTGGCGGGTTCCCGTAATCAAATACTTGAAATACGAAGAACTACCTGTGGATATCGCTGAACAGAAAAGGGTGCTGAAATAGGCAGCTCGTTGTACGTACTATGATGGGGACTTAGTTCGGAGATGTTTTTCTCACCCAACCGCCAAATGTATAACGAAGCAAGAAGGTCTTCACACCCTACGCGAAATTCACGAAGGGCTGTGCGGTATGCACGTGTCGGGTGGCACCCTGGCTGCACAAGTTTTTAGATCTGGATTCTACTGGCCCACCATCCGGAGAGATTGCCACAACTATGTACAGACTTGCCCGAAATGTCAGGAGTTCTCTAAAATTCCTCAACGTCCCGCCACCAAAATATCTGAGATTATCGCTCATTGCCCTTTTGCTAAATGAGGGATCGATATCATTGGCCCGTTTCCAAAGGCAAGGTCTCAACTGAAATTTGTAATAGTGGCAGTGGACTACTTTACGAAATGGGCGGAAGCTGAAGCGGTCGCCAACATCACGGCAAAAAAAACTTGGCGTTTCTTCAAACACCAAGTCATCATGAGGTTTGGCGTACCCCGTATCCTAGTCAGCGATAACGGAACACAGTTCACCAGCCAATTCTTCAAAGACCAGTGCTCGGAATTCGGGATTGAACAACGATTTTCTTCCGTGGCTCACCCGCAAACCAATGGACAGGCGGAAGTGACCAACCGGAGCATCCTCAGCGGCATTAAGAAAAACCTGGAGGGGTCTAAAAAGAAGTGGGTTGACGAGCTGCCATACGTGATGTGGGCATACCGCATGACCGTTAAAACCAGTACTGGAGAAACACCTTTCGCATTGGCCTTCTGGACCGAGGCTATTACGCCGGTAAAAATCGGTACCATGAGCCTACGAGTGGCTCACTTTCGGGAGGAGCTGAATGAGGAAAGGTTAGGAGCTAACCTTGACGCGTTACCGGAGGTCCGAGAAGAAACCCTCCTGAAAATGCAACATTACAACGAAAGATGGCCCGTTATCATAACAGGCGCGTCAAAGAACGGTTGCTAAAGGCAGGCGACCTGGTGCTTAGAGACAAGCGAGCAGCTGGTCAACGTGTAGGGAAGCTCAGTCTAAACTGGGATGGGCCGTATCGTGTTACCCGCGTTATCGGAAAAGGAGCCTATCATCTAGAGACACTCGATGGTACTCCCTTATCTAACTCTTGGAACATCGCTCGTTTGAAATTATATTATCCTAGAACTTGATTTTATCTGCACCTTTGACTGATGCCAACCCTAACCTTAGCTAACGCTCGGTGAGAGAGCTTTCTTGGGTGTTTGTGGTTGCTTTTGTGCAGATAAAAAGGGGGGATCCTGGGAGTGAAAAGTCATATCCTTGTGATGGCCGGTCCTGATCAGACGGCTCACTAAGTGAGGGAACGACCCAGCATGCCTTGAACTAGCGTTGGGATTGAAAGATCCCTACCGCCCCCGGGAGTGAAAAGTCCTATCCTTGTGATGGCCGATCCTGATCAGATGGCTCACTAAGTGAGGGCACTACTCGAAATTCTTGGGAGTGAAAAGTCATTTTCTTGTATTGACTGTTCTCGTGGAGACGGCCCATCAAGACAAGGCACGCCCCAAGGAAATAGTAACTCCGTGCTAGAAACGAAAAGTCCTACCTTAATGACCGGACTAGTGTAGTCGGTTCATCAAGTGAGGGCATGATTCTAGACGCGAGGACAACGCCTGAAGGTGAAAAGTCCTATCCTTGTGACGGCCTGTCCTGATCCGATGACTCACTAAGATGAGGCACTTTCTAGGCCGATCGTGGAAAGATGGAAACGCAAAGAATCGCGGAATCCCAGCTAGTAGCTAGATGCGTAATCCCTAGTGAAGTACAGAGCTGATAGAAAAAGTGATTTACGCGGTTTCCGTACTAACGCCCTATGACGGTAGCGGAAAGGCTCCTACGGGTAATTACTGTCTCTTGTAACCCGTTATGCTACTAATGGTTTACAATTAGAAATGTGCAGAATACTTTTCGAGCGGCTGAAAGATTGACGATCGCATAAGTGGCGATATTATGAGGCTCGCCGGGAAAACCAACCCGATACTGACCTCAGTGATTTCTGTTGATGAAACACTAGGAGCCTGCTCGAGGAAGTAAACACATTACATTATCAAGGCGACAATGGCGCCAAGGGAGTTTCAAAAGGTGAAAACTAAAGGAAAGGAAAGACAGCGATAAGGATATAAACTGTTTAAACATATGAAAATTCCTTTGAAGGGTCACAAGTTTTAAGGCCAAAACAATAGCACCGCGGAGGCAAAAAAACAAAAGGCCTGACAATTCCCGATAGCTACGGAAGAGGCGGTGAAGTGTTAGGATGCGTCAGCCCTCGGGGTTCCTCCGTTTCCAGCCTTCTGCCTTAGCTTGGCGAAAACCTGCTTCATTGAGGTCGGCAGACTTCTGTTTGAAAGCCCTCGTGACCTCCTCACCTTTATACGCATCCACTCCATGGACCTCCTCGAAGCAATTAACCAAGATAGTGGCAGTCCGCTCGACATGCCACAGACACTTATCGGCTGACTCCTCTTCCAGAGCATTTTTCCTTTCCTCCAGGGCAGCTTTCTCCCTTGCCAAGGATGACTTCTCTTTCTCCAGGACCGCACTCTTAGCTCTTTCCGCTGTCAAGGCCGCATCAAGAGTGGACGTTTGCCCTTTCCGCTCCTGCTGGGTCAGCAATAATTGAGTGCGTTCCTCCAGCAACTTCTTCTCATTTCGTTCTCGCGAAAGTTCAGACAGGGAGGCGGTAAGAGAGGCAGCCTGACGCTGCGCGTGCTCTGTCCAGTAATGGAACTTCACAAAATTGGTGATGAGGCTAGAGCGCAACGAATTCGCCTTGTCATCATCAGCCTTAGAGAGGAAAGCTTCCCGATCGGCCGCGGACGATAATATCTAGGCAGCCAATAAAGCGGAAACCTCGTCCGAGCCATCGCCCCCAATAGCCGCTAAGCCTGTATTAAAAAAATGATACAAGCCAACTTGGTGAGTCACAGTGCCGGACTCGCCCATTGGACTTAGATCCGCAGCAAAATTGAAGGCGGTGGCCCCTTCGCCAGAACGCTGCGACAAGGGAATGCTCGAAGGGACAAATGCCAGGGGAATGGGGGGGTGAACCTGTGTAGAAGGGCCCCCTTGGACGATATAGGAACCGTGGGGATGGTAGCCCGAAAAGTCCTGTAAACCCTCTTGATAGTCCAAGTTAGGACCATATGAGTGAACAGGCCCACCGAAAGAATTGGGTGAAGCTCCGAAAGACTCAGTCGTACCCATGTTTACCATAAACTCAGAAGGGTGATTCTGGCGAACATCCCTAGAAACGAAGGCGCTGTCAGGTCGCACTTTCGTCGCAGCGATAGTAGAGGATAAGCTTCCACCCTCACCCTCCGGCCGAGGTCTCTTCTTGGAACCACCCAACACATAACCCATGTCCATATCGCCTATGGGAGATGCGGAAGTAGAAACAACAACAGTATCCTGCAAAGAACCCGGTATAAGACGCAGATAAGAGAAACGAATGAAATAACGACAGACATCAATATACAACGTATCGCGGCCAAAAAGCACACTCACAACAGCAGTGTTAAGAGGAGGCGCTTTCGAAGAAGCTGTCGCGTCCGGAGAAGGAGTGAGAGCGGCAACACTTCTCGTTCTTTTCTTCTTTTTTCCTTTGGCAAGGGCCTTAGGGACTTTGGAAGAAGATGGCTGAACAGGAGGGGCAGTGACGGTCACGATGGGGATACCTGAAGGGATGTCAGTATTTCCCTCACCAGCTGAGGAAGAGGATACTTGAGCAAGGCTCACGGAAGCAGCAGGTAGTACAGTTCGGTTATCAGTAGCTCCCGTAGAGGCGGCCCTCTTTTTTTCTTCTCTCTCCTGGGCCCTTTTCAGTCGTCTCCTAACGCTTTCAGGCTTGTAATTGGGATCCGTCGCTGCATGATCACAAAATAATGTTAGCATTAGTATCAGCGGTAATAAGGAAGGAAGCGATATGACACTCACGTCTAACGCAGTCCTTGATATCAGCCCCGCATGCTAGATAACGGATGTGAACGCTGATTTCCAATTGAAGCAATTTGTCTAGCCAGCCTTGTTCCCGCTGAGGAAGGCTCTCTGGCCGGCCCCAGACGTTATCCATGACGTCTTGGTTAAACCCAGATCGCCACCAGGAACCAGGAGCTTCAGGAAGATTTATCACAAAGAACTCCTTTTTCCAAGCCTCGACGGAAGACTCGATGTGGAGGAGTTTCCAAGTAAAAGACTTGAGGGAATCATCGTCGTATCGGGGTGATATCGTTATCACACCCCGACACTTCATCAGCTTAAAAACTGACTTAAGCAACAAAAGAGAAGGGGAAGTAATCCCCTTATATTTACAAAGTTCCAGAAAGGCACAAACACAACAATATGCATTTGGGGCTAATTGGACAGGATTCAAATTGCAGGCAATAAGCAATTGTTTTATGAAAGGGTCGATGGGAAGCCGGAAACCATAATGGAACATTTGTGCGTACAGAACCTTGCGCTTGCCCGTCAAAACATTGTTCAAGCGTATCGACTCAGGGGCAACGGTGGCCTTATAACCGTCAGGGATAACAGCATTATGTGCAGCTAAATGCTCATTGAGAGCGATTTCAGAGGTGATACTGCTAACCGTAATATTCATCTTTTTCTCATCGGCAGACTTCGACTCAAGGCGGCGAGTCTTCGCCATGGCAGAAAATAAAAAGTAAAGACGAGCAAGCGTCCACACACAGAGATGCTTGCTCTTCCATGAAAGAAGGTACGGATAACTCACGGTAATACACCCCTTGGGGTGTGGACGCTTCCTGGTTTGCTGCCAGCTTAGCGAGACTGTCGGCTTCAGCGTTGTCCTCTCGGGGAATGTGCTCAAAGCTGACTTGCATGCCTTCTTTCTTTATTTCCAACAGCTCTCGTATTACCTTTGCGAGGTACTGAACCATGATGGGCTCCCGAGCCTGAGAGCACCCCAAGACCTGGTCGATTACTAGTTTGGAATCACCACATATTTTTAGACGCAGGTCTCCTGTTCTTCCGGTATCGTGCCTTCCTTTGGAAGAAAGGCTTCTCCCTATCCTGAGTTTGGCTAGTAACGCCTCGTATTCCGCCGCGTTATTGGATAATGGTTGTAGGATTCGGATGGCGTATCGTATTCGCATATCGTGCGGCCCATTTATGAAGATTCCTACTCCAGCCAATTCTTGGTTTTTAGCTCCATCTACATGGACGATCCAGAGGTCCGTATAAGTTTCCAAGAACGGGAGATCCACGTCGCCCCATTCCTCTTTGGGTACGTCTGTTAACGGATCTTCTGTAAAGGTGCATTCCGCTATAAAATCCGCTAGGATCTGAGCCTTCACAGATGGCCGGGACTGGTACCTCAGCCCGTATTGCTCGAGTTCGAGGGCCCAGATTAACATTCTTCCTGAGGACTCAGGCTTTCAAAATATTCTTTTCAGGGGTTGGTCTGTAAGCACGATAACGGAGTAGGACTGGAAGTATCGGTCCATTTTTCGGGTGGCCTGTATTAGTGCGAACGCTATGTTCTCAATTCGGGCGTATCACAACTCTGCGTCCTTCAGAACGTGACTCACAAAATATACAGGGCGGTGCGCATGACTATCGTCACGAACAAGGACGGCACTAACCACTTCGTCAGCAGCGCCAAGGTATAGATATAAATTACCACCCGGTTCTGGCCTGATCAGTAGTAGGTCAGACGACAGGTAATCTTTTAGGTTAATGAACACCTCTTCACATTCTGGGGTCCACCCGAATGGTGCTTTCTTGCGAATGACTTTGAAAAAAGGGAGCCACTTATCGCCTTGTTTGGAAATGAATCGTCCTAGGGCGATAACGCGCCCTGTTAGCCTTTGTACTTCCTTGACGGTTCTTGGAGATATCATGTCTTGTATGGCTTTAATCTTTGAGGGATTAGGCTGGATTCCTTTTCAGCTGACTACGTAGCCCAGGAATTTCCCTGTCTGAAATACAAACATACATTTTCGGGGGTTCAATTTCATGCGGTGTCTTTTCATCACATCAAAGACTTCCTTCAGGTCCCGCAAGTGATCCTGAAATTTCGTGCTCTTTACCAAAATATCGTCAATGTAAGCTTCCACATTTCTTCCTATCTGTCCTTCGAATATCTTGTTTGCCATACGTTGGAACATTGCTCCAGCATTCTTTAGCCCAAACGGCATCGCCGTATAACAGTAAGTGGCCTTAGGAGTGATGAAGGCAGTCTTTTCTTCATCTTCAACGGCCATGGGAATTTGGTGGTATCCGGAGTTAGCGTCAAGTGAGCTTAGATATGCGTACCCGGCAGTCTGATCGACTAGTTGGTCAATACGGGGAAGCGGGTAGCAATCCTTAGGGCAAGCATCGTTCAAATCGGTAAAGTCGATACACATGCGCCAGTCTCCATTGGGCTTAGGAACAAGAACTGGATTGGCTAACCACGTAGGGTATTGAACTTCACGGATGAACCCCGCATCAAGGAGTTTCGTCACTTCTTTATCAACGGCTAAAGCTTTTTTCGTAGAAAATGCGCGTCGCTTTTGCTGGACCGGCCTGACGCTAGGGTTAGTATTGAGATGATGTTCGGCTATTTTGCGCGATATACCTGGCATGTCTGCGGGTTTCCATGCGAACTCTTCTTGACATTTGTTCAATAACCGGGCCAATTGTAGGTTTTCCTCTGGACTGAGCTTTTCGCTGACTAGAAAGCTCACCTCCTCTATGCCTATCACTGGTACGGGCACCATTTTGTCTAGAGGTTGTGCGCGCTTCTCATCACCCTGTTCATATGGGTCCGCCGTTATACATACATACCTATCGCAACTCTTTTGAGTCATGAGCAGGTAACATTCCGCTGCCAGTTTTTGGTTGCCCTTTATCGATACCACTCCATCCCAGGAGGTATATTTCATCTTCAGGTGCTTCTGAGATATCACCGCTCCAAAGCGGTTGAGAAAAGGTCGTCCAAGTATGACATTGTAGGGCAAGTTTAAGTCCACGACAAGGAATAACAGGTCCTCCGATCGCTTGGAGGTGTCTTCTCTGAAGTACACGGGCAGTGTAGTTACTCCTGCGACAGGGATTGGGACCCCGTCCACTCCCATTATGGGTTTCTTGCAAGGTGTTAACTCGTTGCCGGGTCGTTTCATGAGATTGTATGCCTCTAACGAGAAGAGGTTCACCGCACTCCCGTTATCTATAAGAGTTCTTCTAACTCCGTGACTGGCAATGATGGGTGTAACCACCAATGCGTCATTATACGGATAGACAACGCCTTTTTCGTCCTCTTTTGAGAAGGCCAATAGCATGCGATCCATGACGCTTATTGCTTCACCTTTCTTTATCGTGTCATCTCGTTTGCATTTTTCTCCTAACGCGGTCATCAGTGGCTCTGATTCGTCCATGTAAGGAGCCCCTCCCGCTATGATGTTAATCATAGGGAAGTCCTCGTCGTCTACTGTGAAAGCTTCATCCCCTCTCCCTCCGGGAGTACTATCCTTCTGTGGGACACGAGGGGGTACCTGTCGGTCATCCACTATCCTTTTTGTGGGATTGTTTAGGGTGTCTTCTCTTACCTTGGCGGCGAATTCTCCCAAGTAACCTTCTTCCACCAAACGTTCTATTGCCAATTTTAGTTCTCTGCATACTTCTGTGGAATGCCCCCTGGCTTTGTGGAACTTGCAATAAGCATTTTCTCTTCTCCCTAGAAGCACCCCAGGCTTCACAGGCGTAGGGTAACGGATGGGAAGGTTTCGCTGCTCCACTATCGCTAAAATCTCTGCCCTTGGTAGATTAAGGGATGGGAAGTCAGGATCGTACATCCGACCTTTTGAAGGATCTCCTTGACGCTGAGTAGGGGAACTGCTAGGCTCTCCCTTCGAAGTGCTACCTTTCCTCCCACTGGAGGTTTTGGGAATATGATCTTTCCGTCGAGCATACTCGTCGGTGAGGCGGTCGTCAGGAATGGTAATCGCAGGAGCGTTAGGAATCGGAGGTGCCTCAGGCGGCATGTTGTAAGTTCTCTCTCTGTTTTCCTCTTCTTCCATTTTAGCATAATTATGGGCTTTAAGTCTTAATGCATCTAAAGTCACTGGAGGGTCTACCATTAGTGCATCCTTCAATTTATTATAACGGCAGTTCCTTTTCAAGGCTTCTATGGCAAAATCAATGGTAACGCCCGGCGTCAGTGACATTTCCAAGTCGAATCGGCTAAGAAATTCCTTCAGAGTTTCTTGGGGCATTCGACGTATGTCAAATAACGCGGCAGCGGATTTTCTGATTGGAATCGCTGTACTAAATCTGCTTTGGAACTTAGATTCCAATTGTGAGAAGCTGCTAATAGATCCGCCAGAGAGGCCCTCGAACCAGACACGCGCAACTCCTAATAATGCCATAACGAATATTTGGCACAACGTTGCATCACTGTGAGTCTGAAATTGAACAAACTCCTTCACCTTATTGACATGGGAAATGGGATCTCTAGTTCCATCATAAGTTTCAGTGGGAAGCTTCACATGCCGACTGACCTTATGGCGTCTTATACGACGGCTAAAAGGATGACCCGATGTGTCGTCAAGGATTTCACGCGCCTGGCGCGGGGGAGATATTTCCTCATGACGCCGCTGGTTTCGCGGTTCAGGTGTAAGACGTCGCCTAGGAGACCGGCTGCGGCTCCTGGGCGAACGAGTTCCACGTCTTCTGCTACTAGATCTCTCGCTGTACTCAGGAGATAAATCTCTATTCGCTCCTTCTCTTCGACCGTCCCAACGGTTCCTGACCCCCTCGAGGTGCCGATCCTCCTGAGGGATGGGACTTTGAGGTACCTACGGCACATAAGGTTCTACTCGTCCTTGAGTGAGCTGTACAAAATTGATCGGGTGATCTGTTCTAGGTAAAGTTAACTGGAGATTTCCCTGTAACAACGGTGATAAGGGCCGCTCGGTGACAATAGACGGCGTGAACATGACACGGGGAGGGACACTCGATCCAGAAATCTCAGGTGTGATTCTGGCGGCCATTTCAGTCAAATAGTCCAACCGAGAATGAAGGGCCGCTATTTCACTCGCAAAAGGGTGTTCTGTACTGTTTAACACAAATCCTCTTGGAAGAGGAGTAGAAAAGCTAGATCCCGCCATCTGGGATAACGAAACGGTCATTTGCGAGGAGAGGGTTTCCCCCGCCAACATGGTCAACAGATCCGGGGATTTTGAACAGATTTGTTGCGCTATCACAGAAAGATCAGCAGTAGCAAAAGGGAATAACTGTCTACAAATCGGAAAAGGGAGACTAGAGGATGCGGGTCGCGTCGGCTCCGATTCAGAAGCCATGATCGCTCCGATCTCTGGGTAAAACAGAGCTTGGCTATTAAGGACGCTCACTTAATGTACCAAGGCTCTCAATGAAAGCACCAATTTGATAAGATTCGAACTTCGAGATGATCAGGACGATGACTACTGTTGGTCGGAGTTGTTGTAGTTGACGTCGGATCCACCTGCAAAGTGCCGGAGGGGGGGCTCTGGCGTAGACACTCCGATGCTTAAGTCAGTAAGCGGTTCAAAAATAGCAGAGGTTCTAGTGGGTAATTTTTTGTCTTTCCTTTGTTTTAAAATCAAAGAGGTATTTATAGGCCGCTGGGGGCGATACCTGAGTAAAGAGAGGGTATCCGGAAGGATAGCACTCTGGACGACGTCACAAGCGATACCTGGGGGTGACGTCATGGGCGATACCTCTGAGAAGGGTGCCGGGGGCGATACCCATGGTGATGTCGGGGGCGATGACTCCGCGGATCCCCCGGGATGGGATGATGTCGTGCACCCAGAGACGCGTGAGACCTCCCCCCCCCCCCCCCCTGATGTCGACCATCCCGGAGAACACCTCATAATCCAGTGGCAATAGCTTAGATGTCTGATAAGGCTTACAGGATTCCGCCCTCGGCAAGCATCATAATTACTGTAATGTCCTTGGGATTGTCTCAATTTGTTATCATTGGGCTTATGTGTTGGATAGCCGAGACAGCCGTTCTAGGGCCACTTCATCTTCTTCTCTAAGGGAGTATGATCTTCATGCGCCCTCACGGTGAGCCTTTGGTTATGCCTCTAGTGCAGACAGTGGGGATGATTATTATGTACACGAGGACTTCATTGATGGGTCTTCTCGGCATGGGAACCGTGGCCATGATTTCTACACCGAGGTTGCACCTTCCCCACACCGTGGCACCTCCTTCTATGTCTCGACACGTAGCAGCCATCGTCACCCCTATGTGCCACCGGGTTCTAGTGCACCTCCTCGCCACGCCACACCATATTCTTATGAGCCGCCTCCCCACCATGTCCGTTGGCCCCCGCCTATTCCTACTTACCGTGCCATTCCTCCTTATCACCGAGAGCAGCACCTAGATCATCATGCGGATACAGCGCCTAGATCATCATCTTCCCACAGCCGTGGTCATTGCCCCACTTCAGGTGTTTTCGTTCGGCGGCCTCCTCGACATCCCTATGTCCCGCCGGCTTGTAGAGTTGTTCCCCCGCACCGCACCTCATTTTATTGTGATGTGCAACCTACGAGCTATGTCCACCGGCCCCCTCCATATTCTTATGGTCACGAGTATCATATTGAGCACTTGGATGACCTAGGGGTAGTTGAGGATGCTACCTTGGATTCGGTTATGGCGGCCCACACGGTTCCTTGGGAGAGAGTAGATGGCATGGATCCTTGCGCCCCCTTGCCTACATTTGAGCCTTCTAGTCCTTTTGCAGTTGAGCCTACCGGGGACCCTCCAGTTGGGGCCCTTAGTGCATTAGTGACTCAGGGTATTATTGAGGATTTGGTGATTCCGAGAGTCAAGCTTATTGTGGTTTCGGATCTCGCAGACTTAGTGGTTTCGAGTACTCCCTCGGATGATATCGATTCATAGTTGTTCACTTCGGGTGTGGAGCTTATGCGGACTTCGGAGTTGGTAGTCTCGAGGTATCCTTTGGATGAGTTGGAGAGTGCTAGGAGCGTGTCTTCTAGTGTTGATTCAGCCGAGCCACCACCACTTATTGAGGATGCTCTTAGTTTGGGTTCAGGCTTAGTGGTTTCGGGTGCTACTTTGGGAGAGTTGACGACATTGGATGAGGACTTACTTGAGTTCCTCTTGGATGGTGTTGATATGGAGTTGGTGACTTCAGATTTAGCGCTTATTGGGACTTCGGAGTTAGTGGTTTCGAGTGCTCCTTTGGATGATTTGGACTTAGGGCTTCCACCCATTTGGGATGAGTCTCTTGAGGTCTATTCAGACAGCCACGCGAAAGCCCTTCTTGGCCTAGCACATCGGCGCACCTTGCGGTCCTTTAGTGAGTTTTCCATCATGCCGAGTGTGCCCACACATGACTTGGTGGATCCTTTCCTCCTTGGATTTGGATATGTGGACCGCGAGCCTTTCATTCCGACCTTGGCGCATCCACTTGGTCTTTCGGTCTCATGGGGATCCCATGCCTCCTCCACTGCTCCTTTGGCCATCCATAATGTCCACGCCTACTCATCTACTACTTTGGGCCCGCACCTTGTCTCTTAGGGCAGCCGCGAGAAGGCCATACTTGGTCTAGCACGGCAGCGCGCCTTTCGGTCCTTTGGTAGTGAGTTTTCCATCATGCTGAGTGTGCCTACACATGACTTAGGGGATCCTTTCCTCCATGGCTTTGAGTGTGTTGGCCGTGAGCCCTTTATTCCGATCTTGGCCCCTCCACTTTGTCTCTTGGTCTCACATGGTTTCCATGTCTCCTCCAGTGCTCCTTTGGCCATCCGTAGTGCCCACGCCCATGCATCTACTACTTTGGGCCAGCACCTAGACCGCGTCATTTCCATTCCGCACCACTTCTCTTTGAGCAGCCACGAGAGAGCCTTCCATTGCCTTGCGTTGCTACACCATTTTCAGTCCATGGGAAGTGCCTTCTCCCTCATGCCGAGTGTGCCTACGCATAGCTTTGAAGACACGTTCCTACTTGGATTTGGGCCTCTTGACCGCATCCCTTCATGCCCACTTACAGCACCTCTTAGGGGTTTCATGGCCCGTCAGTTCACCCGGATTGCTCCCATTTCTCCTTTGGTGGTTCATAGTGCCCACTCGTCCGTGTGCATATCTATTAGTCCTCACTTCGCTCGCGACACCACCATCTCCCATCTTGGTCGTTTCGTGGTTGTTAGTGGGTTTTTCTCATCCGCGCCTACATGCCTTGCCCGCGGAAGGCCTTTACCTTGGCCTATATTCACCGAGAGTGGTATTTTGAGGATTCCGTATGTGGCGACTAGCCGAGAGCTTGCTTTGACCCGTTTTGCCCACTTCACCACCATTTCCCATCATGGCCGATCTTTGATGGTTCTTGAGTTTTCCCCGTCCACGCCTACTTATCTTCCCCGCGAAAGACCTCCACCTTGGCCTATTTTCCTCGAGAGTTGTATTTTGAGGTTTCCATGTGTGACTACTAGTTGGGAGCATGCCTTGGCCCGTTCAGCCTTTCGAGGGATAGAGCCTCCAAATTCGAGGACTAATCGACTTGAAGAGGGAGGAGATGATACGAGCACGAGGACCATGGCTCGTATCCGTGCCAAGGCCTCACGGGAGGGCCGAGCAAGCCATGAAGACCCTCGCACATGGTCGCGCCAAACCCTAGTTGCCCATGAGTCGCGCCGTAGGGACTGTTTTGGAATAGCTTCTCCTTACCAAGTCAGCAAGTGGCCGGCCTTCTAGCCCCTTTGTCCAAGGGTTATTTTAGGGGTTTTCCATGTAATAATGCCCAAGCTATAAATAGAAGGAGATAGCCTCTTTTATAGCTTGTCTTTGATTTTGTGAGTTATCTCCTTTCAAGACCAATTAGTTGGCTTTAGCCTTAGGGATCTTAAATCCGATTTTTGTTCATCTTGTTTAATCTCATCGGGTTGGTCATTACATTATCAAGTAAGGGTGAGCACGAATTAAGAGATCCTTGTAATCATTTGATTACAAGTTCCATATATTGTATTTCATCAATACATCTTCTTCTTCTTCCATTTAATCCGCTGCACTCTTCCGTAATCTCCTTGCGACGTTATCCTCTCCATCAACACCATTAAACACCACTTAAACACCTTCCACCCTTGTGTTTACCATCCTCCCAAAGGAGACTAGATCCTTCAAGCTCAAGAACACGGTTTCTTCCTTCAAGATAAGCCCGAATGTTATCACCATCCCGGGCAAGACGCTGGTAGTTCGTCTGCTGCTGTTTCTGAGATGAACGCCCTTCTCCGCGAGCTGATTGCCCTCATCAAGCACCTTCCTGATGAGCTCGCATCCAGACTTCGGCCTCCGGCCAGTCCTTGATTCCACCTTACAAATAATTTGTCTTTGCCTTCGGGCTGGTTTTTGTACTTTTATTTTATGTTGAACTATTTTTCTTTTTCTTTGAACTATTTTTGCTTTTTGTGTGAGTCTCATTCTCGCATCGAGGACAATGCGCTGCCTCAGTGTGGGGGTGGGACACTTGTGTGTTTATTTGTGTGTTTGAACTTTTTTGTTTGATTGTATGTTGCTATTCTACTTGCCCTTGCACTTGCATGATAACGTTTGATTGGAGTTTTTGAAAAACTTTTGACTTGCCAAAATGACACTTCCCCTATTTTTGAAAACTCCTTGATTGGAATGAATGGTTTAGGCACTTTATACAGGAAACACTCACTCACTGTACATATTCACTCACACAACCACACTGCCTGTTAGCTCCTATATCCATGTCTTGCCCTAGTCGCTTGCAATCATTTGTTTACCCGTGTGAGCTCTTTGAACTTTCATGTTATAATTTTTTGTAAGTGGATGCATGACTTTGTACTGGCTGAATTTGCATGAGACCCCTGGGTATAGGCACAATTAGACGTAGGAAAGCGATGAAATGATTAGAAACTTTGCATTCTTCTTTCTTAACTTTTTTCTTGTTTTATCTTGCCCCTGTCACTCATCTCACCCTTCGTTTCCACCCTTCTAACCATTTGAACCTTTCTTTCTTTTCTTAGCAGGTGAGAGATGTCCTCTAGCAGTGAGCAAGGTGGGGCAAAGAGAAACAACATCTCTAGTGAGGGGGTATCGAGCTGCGAGACCTTGAAGCTGAAAACAGAAGCGGATGCCGAGAACAGAAATACAACATCGAACCGCTTACCCAAGATGCTGAAAGCAGTAGTATGGCCAGCCACTGCAGAACAAAGAGAAACAAAACCTCAGTGTGCGGGTAATGGATAGCGATATGGATATGAAGAAGCTAGATCAAGACACTGAAAACATCTATGCGCTGAAGCCAGGTCAGTTGATACAATTTTTGCTGCTCCAGTCAGACAGATGAAAACAGTATGTACGCACTCCCTTTTGCTCGAACAATTCTAAAAAAAATAATAAAATAATAATAATAAAAAAAACAAATAAATTCGAGCAAAAGAGGAGCACAAATCAGAGACTGAGCAAAGCATAAGGAGAAATAGACGAATGGCCGCATGACCCAAGCAGAAGAAAATACCCCCTTGATCATCCAGCGCTCTTTGCCTTGCCCTCGCTGCTGCCAACAAGAGGATCTCTCTCGCCACTTCACTTTTTCAGCTAAGAAACTCTCTATCATTCTCTCTCCCCCTCTTGAACCTTCTTCCACAATTCCTTGCTCCACCCTATGCAAAGTCTTTATGATTATATGATTGCCCACGAGTGTGTTCTCCGTACTCAGGTCGCTATTGCAAATTCGGTTTTGTGTATTGTCATTCGCATTGTTGAGTGTAAACACCTTGCCATTGTTCCTTCTTAGTTTTAGTGCAAACACTATTTTCTGTGTGAGGATTGCTTGCGACTAGCTAGACATGGGAAAGTTTCTCCCTTGGTTTCGTTATTCCTTAGGTTTGATGTGGATGCTATCTAGGTAGGAGGTTGTGCAGAATTTTGTGCTTGTGTGCTGAGTGTGCTTTTTTTTCCTGTATGCCATTTTCTGTAGGAGACCATTTGTTCTTATTGAGGGGCTGTTTTGAGTTTGATGCTTGAGGGTGAGCATTGGGGTAGTGTGGGGGTGATTTGATGTGATGTATTTTGTGCTAATTTCCTAGCCCTTTTTGGGCATTGTGCTACTGATTCCCTTCTTCTTTCATACTATTTGACAAATCAGGGCCTTTAGAGAGGAAATATAAAAAAGATACACTTTTCATGGATTCTGGACAGGATTCGAGCAGCTAGCCCTAGTAGCAGTCGGCAGACAGCGTGCAGGAAGCATCTTGCCCCTGCACTTGTACGCTCGCAACAACAAAGGATCCCAGCGCAAACAAGGAAACTTCCTTTTTCAAGGAAAGTCAGCTGATCCATCCCATTTAAATCCAGTCTCTCCCGTTTTGGCAACAAGATATTCCAAGATCAATTCCAATTAAATAAGGATTTTCCTTTTTATTAATTTCTATTTTAGGAATTTCCCTTTTTGTAATTTTCTTTTATAAACCCTTTTTATTTTAGGGTTTCGCATCTCTTCGTCTTTTCTATCATACTCCATCTAGGAATTCTGAACTCTCTCTGCCTCCGGCACCCTTGTAATTCCGACTTTAAACCGGAGCTTGCTCCGGTCGGTAATCAATAAGGGTTTTTCTAATTTCATCTCTCTTTTCCTTATGAAATTTTATTTATTTATTTATTTTAATTTTATTATGAGTAGCTAAACTCATTTGTTCTTGGTAGGATCATCAAAGGTTGCTTGAGAAGGGTGTGAGGTCGAAGTGAAATTAATATATCCCTGTTGGTATTTATTTATTTAACAATTTCTTGTTAACTATACTAGGACTACTACTAGCCTGATCAACTAGTTGTTTGCCCTAGGCAATTAAAGTCATCACTGTGGTTATAACTAACGCGAAGCTGCAGGTTAAAGTAGACGGCCAATTCAAGCTATCAGGTCACTAGTTTCATCTGATTGGGTTAAGTAAGTGATCAGGGTAGAGCCTCGAACGTACTGAGTATCTCGCCCTGGATGCGTCTTCCTTCATCTTCATGGGCCTTTGAGTATTGCTCCCATAAACGTACCTTGGGAGACGGCAAAGCGTCAAGATTGCTCCATAAACGTACCTTGGAGTAGTTTCTCATACGAAAGGAAGCAGGGGACCTAAACGTACCTGGTCCCTATAGCGTGTTTATTAGCGAGGGCTAGAAGATCATTGCACCAATGATCAGCCGACCTTAGAAGCAACCGGAGATAGATTCCTACTGGGAACTCCCTCTTATATTAGTTTATTATCTATTTTATCACTGTCTATTACTACTTTCTTAGTTGTTAAACAACCAACTCTTGAAACCCCCCCCCCCCCCCCCGTTACTTGTTACTGTTTCGAACAGTTTGCCCTTGTTGCACAACACAAGATAGTGTTCACCTTAGTCCCTGTGGATCGACCCTGTACCTCTATACACAGTTTAATTGTGCATTTGTTGCAGGATATTTGTATTATTTTTTAGGTGTCTCGACAGCACGTCATCGGATATGTTCGTCGCTTACTAGGAAGATAAGCATCCTCCTATTATTTTCAGATGTTAGCTTTCATTTGGAACAAGTTTCAAGTCAATCGGACGAGCCAATCGAAAGTTAGCATGGGTCAACATTTTATTGCGCAGTATAAATGCAAGACAGTGTGTAATTTGAGGATTGCGACCCAACTTGGAGTCCAGCTGTGCGAAAGCTATTCTAGAGCTTCTGGAATGTCTGTAGATATTTATTATTTAGTTTATTCAGTTATTAGAGTTATTTATTAAATAGAACTTCTAAGTTGTATAGGTTTAGTATTACTACTCCTAGTTGAATTAGAATTTGTACTTAGAATAGTTTTGTAACTCTTGTATATTTTGCGCCTATTTAAAGGCAGCGTTATTCATTAATAAAATAAATCAGGGTTTCCACTAATTACATATACCAAATTTTCATTCCCTTCTCGACTTCTCATTCTCTCGATTCTGGAGCAAGCCGTTCTTGTGTAACTTACCCGTGGACTCGGTTAGGGCGTGACTCGCTTGACATTTGTGGACTCAAGCGTGGAAGATGCGTGGGGAGCATTTTGATATTCATGGATTCGAATAGTGTGCTCGTGGACTCGAGTGCCTTCGTGGATTAGAGCAAAGGTGTTCGTGGACTCGGCGTCGGCGCATCAAGCGTGAGGAATCGTGGACTCAATTTTGACTTGGGATTGTGGATTCAATCTCAGAAGGCGAGACTTGCAAGTGGATCTCTTGTAGGTTGCGATCCTTGGTGCCGGCCAGGTTTTCGGTGTGTTAGTAGGTGGATTCCTCTAGGGTTCGTTAGGGACGAACGAGGCGAGTGGACTCTTGCCTAACCACATTTCATCAAAGACTCGGAAGAGCAAGTCCGAAGGTGGATTCCTTCGAAAGCAAGTTGTAAGGTGGGATCTTACGATACAATTTCGCGTGCCGAACCTATTGAAGAGCTAGATCGTCACTCTATGCATCCTAGGCAACTAGGATCGTATCACCCGCGTGGCCGAGTTTCCTGTGCGAAGAACCAAGTTTGGCATTTTTTGGCTGTTTCTGGGGTCATGACGCCAAGGAGGTTGACAACTTTTTGTCCTTCTGTTCTTGGCATCATGACGCCAAGGACTTTCGAGAACTATATTTTAGGTCTCTTTTTGAACTCCTATAAATAGCTATCTTCTTCATTTTCTTCCCTAGTTTTTGAAGAGTGTTTATTGCTTGAGTTAGAGAGTACTCCTCTCTCTAAACACCTTGAAATATCCTTGTAAGGATCAAGCTTAGGAGGCTCCTTGATTCATTGCAAGTAAAAACCTCTTACCTTCAATCTTTAATTACTTGTTCATGTTTACAATTGAATAGAACTTTGGGATTATTGTGTTTATTGAATATTATGGATTCCTATGGATGGATTGTTGATTATAAGTTGATTTGAATGCTTGTCTATTGATTGATCAATTCTAATTGAATTTCTATCCGTAAATCTTCCTTTAGTTTCCAAATTTCCGTTCATCTTCATTCTCTAAAATTCCGTTGCGTTTTTCTCCAGTTACATATCCAATTCTTATGTTTCTTGTCTATAATTTGATCGGGTTTTATCGGGTAACTCAAGCTAGATCTATTGACATAATCCGACTCATTAAAATGAGGCCGGATCGCATCATACCTTCTCAGGGTTAGGTCTTATCCCATCTTTGAACACAATGTATCCCAAACACTTCCCTATTTTGAAGGCGAAAGAGCACTTATTGGGGTTCATTTTTATTTCGTGTTTTCTCATCTTAGCGAAGACTTCTTCCAGGTCTAACAAGTGTTGTTCAAATCTATAGTTATTAACTAGCATGTCATCCACGTATACTTCCAAACATCGCTCTATTTTCTCTTGAAAAATCTTATTTATCATTTACTGATTAGTCGCCTCGATATTTTTTAAGCCAAAAGGCATAACTGTATAACAGTAAGTTGCTTTTGTAGTGATAAAAGTAGTCTTTTCTTCATCGTCTTTCGCTATGAGGATCTAATGATATCCTGAGTTTGCATCCAGGGAACTTAGGAAATTGTACCGTGTTATGAAGTCCTCCAATTGATCAATTTTAGGAAGTAGGTAGCAAAGGCATACATCATTCAAGTTCGTGAAATTTATGCACATTCGTCATTTGCCGTTTGGTTTGGGAACCAAAACTGGGTTCGCTAGCCACTTTGAATAATGCACTTCGCGAATGAAACCTTTTTCTAAAAGTTTTTCCACTTCTTCCTCCACAACTTTCACTTTTTCTTTGGAAATGGACCTCATTTTTTGATTCGTCGACTTGGCTTCTAGATCTACTTACAAGTGATGCTCAGCGACGTCCCAAGGAATTCCCAATATGTCAGATGGTTTCCACGCAAATTCCATTTTGCACTTGTTCAATAGCTTCACCAGTTGCTCGTTTTCCTTCTCTGTCAAGTGCTCGCCTAATAGAAAATGTCCCTTAGCGATGTTCCTTAATGGGAATTTTTTCATTTTTTCTAGTGCTTGAGTTTGTCGATCAGCGACCTCTTCACATACCTCTGCAGCACAGATGTATCTTTGTCTTGAGTTACCATCGCCAAGTAACACTTCTCTGCTTGTTTTTGGTTTCCTTTGACGGTGATTACTCCATCCCATGAAGGGAACTTCATCTTTGAGTACTTTTGCGAGATTGCAACTCTGAATTTGTTGAGGAATGGTCTTCCCAAGATGCCATTATATGGTAGGTTCAAGTCTATTACTAAGGGTCTGTTTGGCGTTCCGGTTCTAGTTGGAAAAGTTCTATTGTAAAAAGTTCTATGGGAAAATGACTTTTGGTAAATGGAATGTGAGATACTTGAGGTGTTTGGTAAAACAGTTTTTCAAAACTATGATTTGGATATAAAATGACCATAAAGGGTATAAAACCCATTTTTAAAAAATTAATAAAAATAGGAAAAGTGGATCTAGAATTATTTATTTTAAGGTAGAGATTTTATTGTGCTAGTTTTTAATTTATTTTATTGGTTATATAAAGTAAAAAAATTAAAATGAAATTAAAAAAAAAAAAAAAAGTAGAGAGAGAAGGCCAAAAGGCCTTCTCGTTGGCCACTGGAGCATTTTGCTCCAGTGGAGGCAAGGCCAAATTTGGCCTTGCTTTAAAAATGACTTCTTGAGAAGTCCTTCAGCATTGGACTTACCAAACACCCAAACATGCATTTTTAAGTTTGGAAAAGTTGGTTCTGCCCCCAACTATGAACGCCAAACGGCTACTAAGAAAAATAGGTCTTCAGTTTGCTAGTCTATGTCCGCTTCGAAGCTCACTAGGAGGCAAACGCATCCTTTCACTAGTACTGGTTCACCATCTACTCTAATGATTGGAAAGTCACAAGGAATCAAGTTTTTGATCTCTAGATCGATTTGTTTAAAAGTTGTTATCAAGATAAGGTTCACTACAGTTCCACTATCCACAAGTGTTTGCTAAATATCGCAATCGTTAACTACTGCTTTTACGACTAACACATCATTATGGGGGTGATTCACTTCTTGTTCATCTTCCACCAAGGAAATGGTTAACATGTCAAAAGGCAAAAGGCTTGTGGCGTACATGGTGTGCGTTTCCTCCACTGGTCTTTTTATTCCACAAAGGTCGCCCCGACCTATAATATACCTCCCGTGATAATTATAACTTCCCTCTTCTCCATCGTAGCGACCTGGTCTTTCCCTTTAGAGCTCCCCCCCCCCCCTCATCTGGATTGCGGGTAGCAGTCTTTCTGGTGGGGTCCCATCACTTCTGCCTACCTCTCTTCTGAGGAATTGTGGCCCATTCGCTACTCCGTTCTCTTTTCTTGCGCGCATGGTGTAATCTCCCAAGTACCCTTCACTAACTAACTTTTCAATGGCGATCATGAGGTGCTTACACTCATCTGTGGTTACACCTAGGCGTGGGCCAGGCCAGGCCGGGTTTTTTGCCCATATGACCGGCCTAAGTAACAAACCTCTAGGCCCAAACCTGAGTCAGGCCGGGCCGGGCTAGGCCTATTTGGGCTCGCGGGTTTTTCAGGACGGCCTGTGGGCCTAATTTTATAATTAGGAAAAAAAATTATATCATTTTTTTCATTTTTCTTAGAAAAGAAAAGGAAGAACACGTTATTACATTCATTATTCGTCTTTTCCCTATCATATTCTTTCTTTATCGAGTAAAAATTCATTATCTACTTCTACTTTTTCATGATTTGGTGCCTAAAACTAAATTAACAAAGTATTCTTAGTATTTGAGGATTTTTTTTTTTTCATTTTTCAATCAATTTCCAACTAATTTACAATGCATAAGTTCTAAAACATACACATAGTGAAATTATTTTATAGTAAATTTAGCATCAACAGGCATAAATATGCAATCCGGGTCGGGTTTGGGCTTCAAGGTTTGGGCTTCAACCTTGAAGCTCAAACCCACAGGCTCGGGCTAGGATCAAGCATGGGCTCAGTCAAACCGGGCTGGGCTCGGGCAGTCAATGGGTAGGGCCGGCCCATGCCCAGATCTTTGGAACTCGCAGTACTTGCTCGAGTTTGGGTGGTCAACTTTAAGCTCTAGTGGATATTTGATTGGGTAATTTCTAGCTCGGAGGACGGCTACAATTTCTTCTCGAGACTAGCAAGGGCGTGATGTCGGTCTCCTTGATATCCGAGTTGAATGCTTTTGACTAGAATTCATCACAGTTACTTGGGCGATCTAGTAGTTGTCGATCTGTGGCCACTCTCGCCATGAACTTCCTTGCCTCGTCTCTATTCTGAACATTCTTTTTAGCTGCTGGGAAAGCGGAAACTGTTTGCGGTGGTGGCATTCGTATCTCCTTCTTTCGCTTTCTTTTGTTGTCTACTTCTTCCATTTTGATAAACCTGCTAAGTTTCTACCTTAACTCCTCCAAACTATCCATTAGGTCTAGAAGTAATACGTCCTCCAATTTTTTGTATGCGCAATTCTTTTCATGGCTTCAACAACCATATCGATGTTTACTCACGGGGTCAGCCAGAGTTCTTCGTTGAAGCAATCTACATAAGCTCGAAGGGTCTCTCCTAGCTTTCTATGGAGGTCAAACAGTGAGGCAGTAGATTTCTCATGGGGATGGAGGTAATGAACCGGGCATTGAAAGCGGTATCTAGCTGGCGAAAGCTATCGATTGATTTGGGGGGCAGCTCATAAAACCAATCCATCGCTGCTTCGGTGAGGATCAAGATAAAGGTCTGGCAGTTGCTTCCTCGTCTTTAGTGTGGTATATAATGACATCTTTTACCCTATTGACGTGCACCCTAGGGTCTCCCTTTCCATAATAGGTGTCTCTAGGCACCTTGGCATACCGCTCCGCTATGTATCTCTGAATTCAGAGACTCAAAGGGTGGGTTTGTTTCCTTATTGTGTGACATGTGACCTACCCCTACGCCCTTCTGGTCTCTCTCATCGTTGTGGCGAGTGTCGAGGTGGGGACCGTCTAAAAGGAAATCGTTGTGAAGATCGTAGTGGGGGAGATCGCTGTAATAGGGATTCTTCTCCGTGATTTTCAGCTGAGCTCCCTCCTTGATCTTTCACTATGATAAGACATCGCTAGTCTTTCCCTCGCACTACGATGCGATGTGGTAGGGTTGTGGGATCTCGCTAGTTGATCGAGCCAATCTTCTTTATGATCTTGGAGGTGAACTCTCTCAATTTCTGTTCAAGGTTGCTATACTGTCAGTGTCACCCACGTCTTCTCCTATAGGGGCGTTTTGGAGTCTGAATTGAGAACGGTGGAAAAAGGGAGCTCGCGTGTTTGTTACGGCGTGTGGGGGGCTGTATCAATCCTGGCTGATTTTGCCCACTTGGTGTAGCCATTAGATCGGGGTGCTCTCAATTTTGCTGTGAGGTGGTGATAAGTGCTAGTCTTGTTTAGCTTGCAGCGACTGTATTGAGAGATTAGTCATGTTGTCCAGGCGAGAGCTAAGAACGGTCAGCGTGGGATCTGGAGTAGTGAAACCTGATGGTCCTCTCCTAGAGACAAACAAATCTCTTGGAGTTATCAAGGGATTGATGGGGTTGAATCTTAGTAGAGGACCTAAGTTGGTACCTAGAGGGGTTACAAAATCAGAGGGAATGCCATAGACAGACGAATTGAGATGATGAGTAGCCATGGTGTGGTGGCTAAAATTTTGTTGGCCAACAACATACTAAACTTGGGTTCAAATTTCATGTTTAGTGTTTTTTTTAAATTTATTTTTGTGAGTGAACCTAGTTTAACTCAACCAGTCTACCCATAAATAAGGATTTTTAGAGTTTTTAAACCGATTTCCTGGTTGAATCGGTTGGGTCGGGCTGGGTTTGACTACCTTTCTTTTAGCTATCAATGAACCGAATTATAATGTGATTTTAGTTATCAATGAACCGAACTATAATGTGGTTTTGATACTTAATAACCTTAGAGTCAATCCACATCATGTAGTTATATATATTGCTCTGAAACCTGCACCTTATACTCTATTGATGACCAACAACCTTATTACTCTACAGATAGAGAGAGCTACAACAATATACAATATACAAAATAACAATCATGAAGCTCTCAGGTTTGTACTGTCAACTCCTTCAAAGCTGTACGATAGTCCGTCTCCCTTTCCTTAGTAATCCCCCTCCATTAATGACAAGTATATTATTATATATCCTGCATCAATTGCAAGCCATGCATTCTTTATTTATGACTGATAACAACAAATCAACAACAAACCAATATAGTTAAACTTGAACATGTATAATTGAGGCGCGTTCTTTAGTTCTGAAAGAACCTATGGTGAAGAGTAGCATCTAATTTAATAAACCACAGCTATGGACCAGGAGTTAACAATAGAGAAATTAAAATTCCAACTACTTAAAATTAAAGTGTAAAACTTTTGGATTTTTCTCCCAGTATTGGTTCATCACCTTGTACTGAGACAAACAAATGAAATCCAAGTACTGAAGTAGCTCATGCCAACTGAATAATGCCCGTGTCTATCATAATTTCCTGACTTTCAATTTCTGCATTTGTGAAAGTGAGTGCCCGCTGTAGTTTCTTATGACAAAACACCTCAACCTCGGCTATATATGTGGCTGTCACAGGTCTATGATCAGATAGTTTAAGCTCCGTTCTCCTGTAGTCCAATAACCTCATTCCCTTCCCATATGAAAGGATACGGTCACACCTGAAAAAAAGAAAAGAAAAGGTTGGTATAGTTGTAGAAGCAAGTGTTTTTCAACCAAAAAGCATTTCTATTAGTCACCACGAAAAAAAAGAAACGGGTTTTTGAGTTCACTGAAAATAGACACAAAAACACAAAAGAAAAAGCACCAATAACAATCACAAAAACAAAAGACAGTTAATACAAAACCATGTGCAGGTCCCGTTTCAACAAAGAAGTTCTAAGATGTTAAAAGAGAAGCAGAAAGTTTGCAGTTGCAAAAACCAATCCAAGAACGATGCAAAAAATAAATAAGATAAGCTAATATAAACTCTTTTATCATTCAAAACCCAGCAGAAGCATACCATGCTGGATTACGTCTCCGAACCTTTGGATCATCTCCAAAGTATATTTCTGAATTATTCTCGTATTTATATGTTGGTGCAAATTCTAATGTACCCTCGGACCAGCCATCAAACACGCGACCTTTTGTTATTTGTCTTGCAAGCTGTCATGATAACGAAAAAATGAATTTTTCAGCTAGTTAGATTCGCATCGCTAGCACTACTTTGAGCTCATAGACCAATAATAAGAATGATTCCCATATTTTTCACAGCCAGAAGAGAACCAGGGAGGTAATTGTAAATGCTTACATGCAGAAGGTAAGAATGTGCCTACTGATAAAATATGCTTCAAGCCTTCAACAATCTCAACTATATCATAATTTACAAAAAGAAAAGTGTCATAATAAATGAATAATCTACCTGGTCCATCTCCAATAACTTGGACCACTCCTTTTTGGAAATGAGCTCACGCGTTTTTTCATAAGGCAAGTTAATGCGGTAATTCAAATCACCAAGCCAGATGATTCTTCTGCAGGACAGATAAAAATTGTTGCAGTCAATTGTTTCACATAAAAAAAAAACATATTAATGCAAAACAAACAGAAAATGAAGCTCGAAATTTGGCAAAACTGAAACTTGTACTCTTTATTGTGTACATGAAGAGAGATAGTGTTCCTGCCATGAGTTGCTAGCCACCATATTCATAAAGATGCCCACAATAAAGACTAGAATCAACTATCACGTCCAGCAAAGTCCAATTTCTTTTTTTCAACATTGAAAGTGTGTTATTTAAGTCAACCAGAATGAGTATTCATAATACTTTTTCATCCAGAGGTGTGCGTCTTTTGATGAAAGCTTGTTTGTTTTCTAGAGGTGACTTTTAGATTCCTTAAATGAGGAAATGTGTGTAACAAGGAATACTTCACGGCTTCCCCTCATCTGTTAGAAACAACCAAAGAATCCATCTCTTCACATTTATCCCATGCATGCTCTGAATGTAAAAGATGTGAATCTTATATCTATTACGTTTGCGCATACTGTTATGAATGTAGCTTATGTGCAGAATGCTAGGAGATGAAAATGTGTCCATACCAATGTGAATCTCACCATTTTTATAGAATTAAGTTCCACTCTGGCATACATTGTGTATCTATCACTTCCAAAGATATAAGCACACCCTGTCATGAAATTTAGATGCCCATACATCGTGAATGCATCACTTCCAAATATCTCAGCACACTCTGTCATGAATGTAGCTTATGTGCAAGGAAATGGAAAGTGTTAAAAGTCTTCAACTTGGGTGTCAACCTCCAAATGTAACAAGAAAACAACCAATCAATCCTCGTAGCATCCCAACCAATCAACTTGGATTCCACACAAGCTAGTTGTTTTATTTAAGTTAACACACTATTCAGTCAGATAATGAATTGATTTTGGCATTGTTAAACAACCCCACAAGCATGCACAAAAATGTGTGGAGGCTTCACGAACAATAACTTGCTATTAATTGCAGCATCTTGAAAGTAATTTAATCTTAGCTAATTAGTGTCTACAAGTTAGTTCTTTCAAACATGGTCAAAATTTTAATTATGGAATCCCAAGATCTGTCTTTGTGTGAAATGAAGAAAAGAGCAAAAGAAACTCTTCTCCATGAAAATTAATTCTTTAACAAATTTAAGTTGCCAAAAATTACTAAAAAGACCAGAGGGTTTTAAATCATCAAGAAAGAAAATGAAAGTAATTAATGACAGCAGAACAGATTGACAACAGCATGCAAGGTAACTGATGAAAGAATGGACCAAAATAAACAAGTTATGTGTTCATTATTTAAACACCACATACTTACTCATGATCATAGACGCGTTTAGGAAATCCAACACCAGAAACTGCACGAAATTGAGTTCTTCGATGTACGTCATGCACATCCGCATTTCTTTTGAGTTCATCTCCCTCTTTTTCGCCCGATGTTAGGTGGGTACATACAAAACAGAAGAAAGTCTGATGTATAGACATGCTGACTGATACTGAGCCCTGGAAGATTGAAGAAATGTTATGCTATCTGGAAAATTTCCATAAACTATTGTCTTCCGCAGTTAAAGAATTAAATGACCTAAAGCTCGGTAGTAAGTTAATCGCATGATGGGGATAAACAGCCACAATGGCCAACATAAAAAAGGAGAGCGAGAAATAGTAGTTGAAAAATAAGCTTTTAGTAATTCTATGAACACAATCTTAGAAGTCTCCCTTGTAAGATTATTTATTAAGGATTGCTGCAAATGTCCTGTCAATAAAGTATGCTACGGAGTATTGAAACTTTATAGGAAGCATTAGCTGGCTCTTCATTATGCAACAGAGTAATGCAGGTAAGAAATTTCAGCATTCTATACTTGTTAGCTCCAGACACTTGATGGAGATCAAAACAATCCAATTTTATGCTTCATATAAAACTACATGTTAGTGCCTTCAAAAAAGAAGAAAACTACATGCTAGTAATTGTATATTCTACACTCTTAATAACAGAGTCCAGATCAGTAAGTGTGGCCGCAAGTGTAATTAAGAATGTCAAAATGAGGCAAGTATCACATTTGATATTTACATGATCAAAATAGCGTTTCAAATCACTATGGGAAGCCCCAATTGAACCAATAACTAGTCTTTTGGGGTTGGAGTGGATATCACACCACACGGTTGGATCGCATTAAATCGTATCAGAGCCAGCCTGCTATGCAATTACCAAAACATTTCGAGGGCTAGCATTTAATGATTGCCATGTATTGTATCACTGGCCAAGATAAGCTATCTGAGCAATATCAGGAGATCTAATTGCAGCTTTCTCCTACTCTTTCTATGTGTCTTGAGAATTTTCCATTTGAAAAGGGTTTTTCTAAACTGTGAAGTTTGGCACTTATTTTAGGCTAGATCCATCCTCTTATCACAAAACTATCACCTAAACATTTCCTGCACAGGAGATGACAGCACCACTTACACAACTACCAGGAGTGCCAGCAAAGAATTTCCGAACTACTCTATATTAAAGCAATTATCACTAGTGGTACTATATATGATAAAACATAACCATCAGCTTGATGAGTCTTTTGCCTGAGGTCTTGCACACGTCATGTCTACAGTACATAACTTCAATCAAAATACGTTGAGTAGTCAAACAAACAGGCTAAAATGAATGATCAATGAAAGAAACTGTTTATAAAGTATAAAAGATTTGCAAGTAAGGTTAGGGGAGGAAACAAACCTTATTGCCAATGTAGCCCATGGCGCCAACACCAACAGTAGACACCTTAATGTTCTGAATATGCTTGCGCAACCTCCTGCGAACCCAAATAGTGAGGAAAATTCCAACCATCTGCTTACTTACAATCCTTACATACAATGGTCTTCTTTTCCGTGTCAAGAGAGCTTCAAAATCCAGTTCTGCAAACAACGCTAACCCTGACAGAAGTTCATTTGAGACTGACTTAAGAGAATTATATCCTCCAAAAGTTTCGGTTGCTTTAAACGACTTTGCCTTCTTCAAGGAAGTTTGTCTAAGTAGAAGATGCTGAGGTAACAAGTCTAATGGGGGCTCTGGCCAGCTCAAAATAATCTTTTCAGAACCATTGAGCATCTTGATTAATCTTCCAGTAACTGCTGGGGCTTCTTCTTCTCCTGCAGAATCTTTTTCCATCAAGCTCTTTAATCTATGTAATATCTTAGGAGAAGAAAATTGCTGCTGTAAATCCTGTTCTATCGTTGTGCTTGGTTTGTCATTGTCCATGCTGTCTGGAACTGCTGAAGTCTTAAACATGCCATTTGTTGGTGGTGTATGATTGACCTCATCGAAAGTGTCAGATACTTCATCCAGGGGATGAATTTCTTCACCAACATCACTATCACTTTCAAGCATCACTTCCTCCACGATATCTGGTATGCCATCATATGGCTTAAACTTTGATGGGGATGGAGGATCACTGTGGCATTTCATTTTTGCCCTAGCTGGGCGAATTCTATTCAATGATTCACGAAAAATGTTTTCCCACTTTTGAACTGGGCGATTATCTTCGGCACCAAAGATATTCCCAGCATTTAATGGAACAATCTCCTGAAGACTGAAAACATGAAGCATTTATAATATCCCTCAAAAGAACACCATTGGAGATGTACATCAGAAAAAAAAATAACAGAACCTACTTGGCAAAGGGAATAACTAAACCAGGAAGATAAAATTACATGAAAAACAAAAATGCATTAAATGTTAGGTCAATTTGAGGCAATAACAAGAAAAGAAAATTCTGTGAATCCTGTTATTTAATGCAACAGAGAACCAATCATGCTTCTACTGTATCAGATAAAATTACCAATTAATTGTAGATAGTGTGTGGATTAAAAATCTAGTTGATATTTAGCAAAAGGCTTGCTTTCATGGTCTTAACTACCAGCCTAGAGGCTATACTGCTGTGCCACTGATATTATTTGTTATCCGTTGAATACCAAGGATTCACGTTAACACCAACTCAAAACCAAAAACTTTCATCAATACTGATAAAATGCCAGAAAAATATTAGAAAAGAGTAAACCAGTTTCATTTCAATTTGACCATTAATGGTTAACAACCACAAGGAAGTATTCCATTTTGTAACATTCATACAAATCCAAGATACCAGTATCCATACCATGACTACTATACCAGCTGCAACTTTTATTTAAAGCTATGTTGCTTGACAACCCTTATATATTTTGGTAGACCAATCAGGCAGGCTAATTGAAGTGGATACTATATATCCGAAAGAAAAGGATCAGATGTTTTTAACCTTAATTTAAACACCACAAGACACTGTGCCAGATAAAATACTAACTAAATTGTATAATAGTTATGTTGCATTAGCTTTATGTTGATGAATAGACTAAGAAAACATTATATATATTCTGGAAAGAGCAAATAGAAGACATCCATGTACATGGGACCATGACAAGTGAATGAGATATTCTTTTTTCTCTAAAAACAAAATAAAGAAAATGAAATCAAAGTTCTGGAGTTACTACAAACCAAGGGTGACCAAAACTTTTGTCGCCTAGGTATCGAATTCCATCACCCTAACCACTTGGTCGTTTCTTAATCTTTATGTTCATGGTTTGGATTCTCTAATCTGTTCATGATTTTTTTCTTGAGAGGGACACTTAAGTACTGGAACATGTGATTGTTAAGATCACTTCAAATTAGAAATGCAATGCTTTAACATAAGAATTAGAGAAACACTTACCCAAAAACATAGATGTCAGCAGGCTCATCAATATCAATCCAATCATCAATGTCTAGATCATCAGGAGGGAGTTGTCCTCCAACATTCCATGTACCAACACATATTCTGCAAGAAAGAAGCTTGTAAAAATTCAAATGAACAGTTGTCAAAATCTGTACTAGCTAGAAAGAAACCAAAAAAAAGAGAAAAAAATATAAAATAAAACTAGAAGAGACTGATAAGGACCTGACTTCCTTAGTGTTTATGTACTGTGCCCTAAATGTTTCTGACTTCCGCCGCCTTATTCTTGGCAGCCCATCTGGAATGCAAGGAAATGTAACAAAAACGGAAAACAGTCCAGGACATAACCAGTATCAGAGCAACATGAATTTGAAGCAAAAAGGACAAAAGTGAAAGCAAGGAGATGTATATGTGGAACAGTGGAAGTGAAGTCATATCAACGCACTGATCCCAAAAAGAATAAAATAAAAAACAGTAGAACTCCCAAATTAAGAAAGATGAGAAAGTTTGTGCGGATCCAAACCCAAATTACCTACAAAGCGCGACGACTGTGGACCAGTTTCTGCAACAAAAAGAATTTATTATTATTAAAGGAAAGAAAAAAGAACACCAGATTAATTAAGAATCTAAAAGTACTACCACTGTACTGTACGACAGAAGGACGTACGGAAGCGTTACCGGAGATATCAGGAGAGGAATTGGATGAATCGCCATCCTCATCATCGCCGTCGTTGTCGCCGTCGTCTTCATGGCCGTCGGCGCTGAAATCGGAGTGCTTGTCAGAGATGTTGAGCAATTTGCGGACAACCTGCACTAGGCAGCAAGCCACCAACAATTTCAACTCCTCTACTAGTCTACTAGTCTACCATTTTTCAACAGATTTTCAACAGAAAGGAGAAGAAGAAGCCGTTAATTACCTCCCATTGCCGCTTCGATCCGTACTTCTTCATGCTCTCTTTTTTAATTCATTTATTATTATTATTGTTATTGTATTGTTATTACTTATTATGTCAGTTCTCGTCTGTTCTACTCTGTTTGGTTTGTTAAAAGCGGATGGCAGAAGCAAAAACCTCATCCACCAAACGGCGAAATCTGATATGTTTCAACGGGACAATATTCAAAGGAAGAAAAAAGGTAGAATGTTAAACTAACCCATCTGTCTAACCCTTTCCTAGTCAGATTCCACTAACAAATATCAATGCTACATTACACTTACAGAGTAGTAGTAGTACATTATATCTTTTTTTTTAATAAAATATATATATATATATATATATATATATATATATATATATCAATAAAAAGGAAATGCAGATCCCACATCATTACTGATCAATTATTTTTCTTCCCAGGATTCAAAACTGTTACCATTTTTTTAATCTCGTTTTTCAAGCATGAAATTATGGTGATGGGTCTGAAATGTCTAATCAAATCAAATCAAAGCAGAATATTTGTATTCTATCCTGAAGGTTGAAGGCTGAAAGGCTGGAAGAAACCCACCGAGCATCAATCATTTGACTGAATTGTCTCTTTCCGAAGCAAAAAGAAACAAGAAGTGGCAAGAATGTAAGGCAGCGGCCTTCCCTACCAGACGACCAGAACGCTTCCCCTGTTTCTAACGATAAATCCATAAATACCACTAATTATCAATTTCTTGTATGGCCCTATACTTCCACGGGGAGGGGCCAGGCGTGGAGGAGAAGAAGAGTGCAGTGACGTACATGGTGACGTCTACAAAACCGATCTGTAAATTAAGACTTACTTTTTTAATAAACCACCAATAAGTTGAACGAGAAAAAAAAAGGACAAATAATATAGAATGGAGACGTACTATATATATATAATATATATCATCTATTTCCAATAATAATCAATTTATAACTCAGTTAATTTTTTTAAGTCTTAATTTTGAGTACTTCCAAGGGTTTGGCTTTCATAAGTACTCCCTCCGGATTTTATTAAGTGTCTCTCGCGCATATCGATGAGGTCGGATGACGCACTATTTGATCCTAAAAAAGTACGAAATTTTTTAGAATTAAATAGTGCGTCATCCAACGTCGTCGATATGCGCAAGGGACACTTAATAAAATCCGGAGAGAGTATTCTTTTTATTTGATTTATATTACATGTTTATAATAAAAAATTAATTAAATAAGTCTATTTTCCTATATATATTGGACCGAAAGCTTTAATTCTTTTTCTTTTTCAACTACGGCATAAAATTGAGTAAAATAAATTATTTTTTTATATTAAGTTCACAAATATATAAAAAAAATTATATACCCATAACATAATAAAATAATAAATCATTATGGAGAAAAAATGTAAACTATTGACAGACTGATAAAAAAATTAAAGTTACGTACACCCTAAACAAACACTTTGATATTAATTTATATTCGTATTTAATTATTTCAAAATCCTTTCTTATTTTATTTTATGTTAAAGGTATAGAGAACTTGTATTCATAATCATACGCTATACCCTAAACCTCAAATCCATATACCCTATATCTAAACCTAGGGTGTTCAACGGTTAGCAATAACCGAAAAATCGAAATCCAAAATCGAAATTTTCACTTGTTCGGTTCGGTTATTTCGGTTTCGGTTATTTCGGGTTCGGTTAGCCAAAAACCGAAATTTATTACGATTCGGTTTCGGAATTTAATCACAAAAGTTCGGTTAACCGAACTAACCGAACTTTTACACAAACTATATAATATTTTTTTTTACAAAATTGCCATTATGCCTAATTACCCATTTCCCTCATCATCTCGCTCAATCGTTCTCTCCCTCTTCTCACTACTATTTTTTTTGTTCTTTTTTCTCCTTTTCTTCCTCCTATCTTACACCACAACACCATCGCATGAACATCAACTCCCACCTTGAAGCAACAGTCAAGCCTCATCTTCCCTAGATCCGCTCCGATCCGCTCCTCTCTCGCTCAGTCCTCGCAAATCCGCTCCGATCTGCTCCTCTCTCGCTCAGTCCTCTCATCCTCTCATCCTTTGTCGCTCAGTATTTGCAATCAGCGGCCAAGAATCAAGAAGGATGCAAAATCTTTATGAATACTGGATTTTCTAGATCTAAAAGATCTTGATTAAACTTCTTCTTCTTCTTCCATTTATTACTTTTTATTATTAATTTATTATTACGGAACTCACAATTTGGAAATAAATTCAGATCTGGCAATAATATTATTTCTTAATTTTCTAGGTTATTTAAAGGATTTTTTGGGATTTAAATTATTTATGAGGTAAGAAGGTGTGAAATTGGTGGTGGTAGGATGATGGCGTTGAATCAATTATTTGGAATTTTGGAGTTTGCAGGTGGCGGATTGTATAATTATTTGGAATTTGGAGTGTGTAGGAAAAAAAATAGGTTGTAATTTTCGGAAGTTCGGTTTTCCGAAAACCGAACCGTTATAAATTTTGGTTTTCGGTTTTCGGTTTCTAAAACTTCGGTTCGGTTTCAGTTTTAGATTTTATGATGTTCGGTTAACCGAAACTGAAACTTCGGTTATCGGTTTCGGTTTCGGTTAACCGATGAACAACCCTATCTAAACCTCAAGTCTCATAAATAATTATAACGAATATGTATGTAATTTCTTAATTAGTAAATTCATTATTATCTAAATATTTTTATTTACAAAAAAATTAGTAGTATTTTTTTTTGTACATAGTGTACATATATGTAATTTTTCTTAATTATACATTTCATTATTAATTCACGTAATTAAACTCTAAACTCCCATATTCTCACCCCATACTTATACCCTATGCCCTAAACTAAACATTCATACCTAAATCTCAAACCTCATATATTATTATAAGTAACTAATAACATATGTGATTAATTTCTTAATTAATAATTTCATTATTATCTAAACGTTTTCATTTACAATTGCATATTAATTTTTTTTTAAATATTTAATTACTTAAACTCATACTCTATACCTAAATCTAAAAACCCATACCCTAAACCTAAACTTAAACCTTATATCCCTACCATAAACCCCAAACCATAATTACCTAAATATATAATTTAGAATTATTAATTTTATATACTAGGTAAAATTAATTAATATATTAATTACTAGTGAAAAATAATAAAAAAATAAATTAATATATTTGTATAATAACATACGTGTGTAGATTATCAAGGGGTTTGTCCCGTCGATAACATGTGTGCCAACAAGCGCACGCAAAAAATGCAGATTTGCAATGGAAGAAAGAAAAAAAAGGTATTGAGGAGCTTCCCATTGATAACCTGTCAAAAATTATCGACGGGATTGAGCCCATCAATAACTCTTGTTGCTATAACGCATTTTTTAGTAGTGTTGCTTAGTCGGGTGATGAGCAATAAGTCAATCTTGGGGGTGATGTTCCTTGATGACCGGAAAACTCGCAATGCCTCATGGTCATCCCGGCATAAACACTCTAACGATAAAGCTAGAAGAATATTTTGGTAGACTTTTGTTATTGGGTTTTTTTGTGTGTGTACATTGATCACGATGAACTTTTATTTACAATGGGAATTAGTTCCCTCAATTTAGGAAAAATAATCTCATATATAAAAGGGTAATCACGTACAATTAAGGAAGATAAATATAAGTTGTGATTTGATTTACGCTAGAGAAGGTAAGAATTTTCTCTTTGATTTGATAGATATGTAGTTGATATCACATATCTTAGACCGTTCTTGTTAATCAATCACGATGTGTATAGGGTCATTCGACTCACCTTTGGCGTCTTCTTTATCAAGTTCTACTCTAGCTAGGTTATGCTTTGAAAGTGAGTCGTTCCAGTCTAGATATTTTATCAGAATGTTTGATGGGCGTCAAATTCGTCAAAAATAAATACAACTTATCAATGCCTGCAAAAGATTGCAAATAGTGGTAAGAGGTTCGATCCATAAAGAATTGATAGATTTAAAATAAGATAAAAGACCAGACTTAAAACAAGGTGAAATAGAGTCTTTATCTTAAAACTAAGAACTGAAAAAGCAAATAAAAAGAAACAAGCCAATTGGCTTATAAACAAATCAAGAACAATCAATCAAAAAAAATCCTAGTAAAGGCTAAAGCAAAATTACGATTCATAAGTATTCGATCATTGATGCATAAATATTCCTTCCCAATTTACAGAATTGTTATAGAATCAAGGTACACTTATGACTCCTACTTCCCTCCTGTATCAAAACCAACTCATGTACACTTAGAGATAATTCTTAATCAACTAACACCTTACTAGTTGAAGGGTTTACTAAAATTGATTGATTGTTGAATATGGAAAAATAATTCTAAGCCTTGGCACCTCGGTTGTCAATCGGGACCTCAACCTAAATATTATTCTCTGCTAGAGGTACTCAGGGCTAGTTCGCGGTAGATCCTTCAGGGCTAGTTTGTCTACTTCGATTTTCTTGGTCCGTAAATGGCCCAAAAGGGTTACCGTAACCAAGAAAAATGACGGTTTCATATTAAAATTTAGGTTGATCATACATAAACCTAATATGAAATATGTTCAAGTATTTTAGAGAATAAATATCTACAAACATAGAAATTAAGAAGAGCGATTTAGATTCATGAATAACTTAGAATCATAACCTAGTTGCCTTTACCAGGAATAAAAAAGATTAGTTAGAGAAAGACAAGAAAAATAAAATAAAAATGGTAAAACTGTATAAATATAAAACCCCTGCGTCTTTAAGGTTGAAGACGACAGGAGAAATACGTTCAAAATTAGAGAAAAGAGAAGAAGAGAGGCTGCTGGACGTTCTAGTCCTCCTCCCTAAAAAACCCTAGGATAATATATATAGTTTAATTACTAATTTTATTTCAATCACTACTCTCTCTCCGATTAGAAGTCTAACTGATGAAGTCGAAAGCAACTGGAACTCTAACACTCCTAGAGACACTCCAACTAGCCCAGCCGCACATGTCTTCGAAATATATGTCTTTAAGTAGCGCATGAGAATTGGGACTCTTATGAGGCCAAGAAGGATCGTTCTTGGCCAAGAGACTGACCAAGAAAGGTGACTACGCAACTTTGTCCAGAGTTTGCTCTTTTCTACCCCTTTTTCCACTTTTTCTGTTCTAGAGTTATTTTCTGCAAATGTAGAGAATTTATCTATAATTAGTAGAATCACCATCTAAATTATATGAAAATAGATAGTAAAAACAGCTACAATTTAAGCTCAATCAAATCCCCCACACTTAAATTAATGCTTGCCCTCAAGCATTCAACAAACAAAAACAAGATAAAAACCACTAACTCAAGTTTTCTTTTCAAAGATTAGGCTCAACACAGAAAATACACAGACACTTCAATCTCTAATTCCATCCTAGATTAACAAGCCCTGTTCAATACCCCAAACATCTCATCCATCATAATAGCACTACAATAGTCTACCTTGCACTTAAGAAAACAGTTGGAGGAACAAAACATTTGATTTACATTTGATTTGTCTTAGCCGTTAATCCAGAAATATATAAAGTTATTGACACAAGCACATGCGCATACATTAGATAGGAATTTAAACATATAAGCATAGATTGTTGCCAAGTCATGTCTACATTGAGATCTTTTCTTTGCCACTTTGGAATCTTTATTGCACTTTTTCTTTTTCTTTTCTTTTTCTTCACTTTTTCTCTTTTTTTTTCCTTTTTTTTTTTTGGTAGTGCATTCTTTGAATCTTTTCTTTTCCTTTGCTTCACAATTCATATAGCACATAAATTTCAAATATTGGACACCTCCGGCTAAACTTGTTCGGCTCGGTAATAAGGGATTAGCTAAATGCACTTCGGGGAGTTTCGCCTATGTAAGGGGTGATGGTACCGAATTACCAACACCGTGCAACCCCGTTGGTTCCAGTGGTGTCCACAATCACAAGAAAGGAATTGAAAGACTCATTAGGCAGTGCATAATTAAAGACTGACAACTCTATATTTTTCTGGATAGTTCAATTATTATTGGTTGGGACAAAACAACGTTCTTGGTCAATTTCTTAGCGAAGAAAGCTTTTTGGCTGTTCGTTCAACAACTCTCCTAAGCTCCAAGCTAAAGTAATTATTGGTATATGGTGATAAGTAAGAGTTACTGGTATTGAACATGTTACACTTATGGTTGCCTTGTTAATAAAACATGGATTTAACTAGTGAAGTGCCATGGCATTTAAAGTGTTGAGGTAAATTTTCAAGAGAAAAAGAGAATTCTGATTTTTGTGCAACACAGAAAACACAAAACATGCAAAGACTAACCTAAAGACACACAAAAAACAAAAGGTAAAATCATGCAAAAATTAAAAATTAAACCTAAAACTGGAAAAAATTAACTAACGCATGCAAAAATATAAACCCCCCCCCAACCCCCCCCCCCCCCCCCCCCCCCCCCCCCAACACACACACACACACACATATCGGGCACATTGTCCTCAATGTGTAAGATAAGTAAAACACAAAAATAAAAAAATAGAAAATAGAAAATAAAAAGAAAAGAAGGAAAAAGAAAGAAACAACCTGGGGCAGGGTCATTAACAAAAGGTGGTGGAGAAAGTGGAGATGGATTAACGTGGGAAAATAGAGTCAAACTTCTGGATGAGATAGACTCCAAGTTCCATGTCTTGCTTGAGGTGGAAAGGCAACTTCAAACTGTTGATTCAGGGAGGTGATGGACTGGAGCAAGGTGTTCTACAAAGAATCTGACTCTGCTGGTTGTTCTTATCCAAGAACATCTTCTAAGCCAAGAATCTTGTCTGCCACTTGGTCCCGACTC
The DNA here is from genome assembly GCA_963691705.1 of Viola odorata. Lineage (NCBI taxonomy): Eukaryota > Viridiplantae > Streptophyta > Magnoliopsida > Malpighiales > Violaceae > Viola > Viola odorata. The sequence continues at coordinate 23,147,030 of OY829542.1, forward strand.
ACTTTTTGTATAAAAAAGAATTTTCTTGGCCAACAGTTTGCCCAAGAGTCTATTGGAATCAGTTTTCATTATGATAAGATTCGGACTATTCGCTGAAGGGTAGAAGAGGATTATGGTTCTTGAGGTCGACCGTCCACAGTGTCCGATGTACCTGCACAACGCCGGAGGGGGTCTTCGGCGTAAACACTCTGATGCTTAAGTCAGTAGTGATTGTGTAAAATAGCATAGCTTTGGCTAGCAATCTTAGGCTTACCTTCCTCCTTCATGGTGGAGGTATTTATATGTAAAAATGGAGCATCTCTGGGTGATCTTGGTCACAAAGTGCTAACACTCCCGTCAGGGAGGGTTAGAGTGCCTCGCTGATGGAATGCGCTATCGCTGTGTTAGATATAGATATGGGGGTAGGCGTTACCTAGGCAAGGCAATGTCTACGCTTCTCTCGAGATGCCTAGTTCGGCCTGTGATGGGATAACGCCCTCTGTCACAATAGTGTGATGTGTGGGACCCCCTCGCTGATGTCGACCATCCCAGTGTAGATCACATAGAGAGATGCGATAGCCTCGATGCTGCCAGGGCGGTAGTGGCAGCTTTTTCCCCCATCGCGGGGTATAAGACGAAAATGCCCTTGTTGTTAAGGATATTGTTATCATAAGCCCAACCGAAAAATGAGCCTGAGCGTTTACCAAGGGCTACCGCTTCATCCTTACTCTTGTCAAATTAACTAGTTTTCACACGTAGAGATGATTTGTCTATCGAGAAATATGTTTCTTCCAATCGCCATTCTTTTCTAGCCTATAAATTGTCTTTTTCTCGCGCTGCTTTTTTCACGACCGTTTCCGCACTTCCTCTGATTTTTGCCTATGGATGATCTTACGAAGAACTTTCTGATCTCGAAGGCGCACAGCCTGAAGAACCTTGTTGAGTCTAACATCGGTTTCCTGGAGACCATGCTGACCAAAACCTCTGAGGATGTCATGGAGCTTCAGGGAATGATGACCCCTTTGCTGTCCAAACAAGGGGCTGCTTCTATGGAGGATTTCAGTCCTATACAGAACGTGTTGAAGCTGGGTGTTGCGATCTCCTGCATCGAGGTGACCATTACTATGTTGCAGCATAGCAAAGACCTGCTGGTATGCTATTTGAAGGGTATGAGGATTTTCTCCGCCGAACTGTCCTTAGTGGCGGATGCTCTAAGGGAGATCCCTACTGCTCTTGAGGACGATGATGTTGGGTCTCATGCTTGACCCTTGGCCATTGTCCCTTTGCTTTTATAATTCCTGTGTACGCGCTTGAGTGCTTAGGCCGTTCAGGCTATAATTAAATAAAATGTCGCTTTAATTATTGCTCTGTCTTCTACCTTTGATCTCTTGCTATTTGCTGCTTTAGTCAGGTACGGTTGCTATAAGCCTAACCGAAAAATGAGTCTTCTCTGAAATGAAGTGCTTGGATGCCTGAATTAGCAATAAATATTTACTCGATCGCTCCTTGCGCCGCGCTCCCCGTGGTGGGTGATTGGGTGATTTTTCGGTGCCTTTTGATTGGTGCAGTTCTTTAACAGTTGTGTGCGTCGTATCAGATTCTGTAATTATGATTGTTCTTCTCTAGGTGTACTTATTTTTTTCAAGGGACACGCAAAGAGATCGGGTGCCTTTTTGCCTCAGCTATTTAATGGGGTTTTCTTTCCCTTTTCTTGTTCACCTTCTTCTTCTTATTTCTTTCCCTGGATTACTTGTGAATCGATGGCCGATTCCTACTTCCTTGATACTGCGGCGCGTGACTCCCCGCATACTCCTCCGACTTCACCAGATTCGGATCATCCTCCTCCATCGCCCCCATGAAGGCCGCCAGTCGGCCGGAAGGGCCATAAAAGGCCGAGGAAGAAGACCTCTGAGGCGGTTAACATTCCTTCTTCTTTCCCCATGCGAAAGGATAATGGACAATTTCCTTCTGTCACTCCCGTCTTGGAAAAAGATTCTCTTCATGACACAGATTCTGAGGTAACGATTGCTAACGTTGCAGACGGGCCGAGCTCGGCGCTACTAGGTCAGGAAAAAAGGATTGACGAACCTTTTCCTCCTTACAATGGAGCTCTGCCGCTCTCGGATGACGACGACGTTTTTTACTATGACATGTATTGGCCTGATGAGGATTAGTGGCCTAGCGTTGGGTGCGTTGTAGATGCCGTATGGCTTTTAATAAATGAACTGATGTTTCTTTCTCTTGCCACCGTGTTGTTTTGTTGTTGACTGATACGGAGGCGTTAGTCTTACTGAATCAAGCGTTCTGCGATGGTTTTGACTCGATCAGTCCTTAACTGCCACTTGGTAAGTCGTGGTAAATAACTACTTGCTTCTAACTTCTAAGCACGATTCCACGTGGCTCACTTCTTTACACGCGTCCTCGCGCGACTGGTAGTGCAATTAATGCAGCGATATTCGGTCCTTTAAAAGGGATTATCTTCTCTTTCTAATGCTTTTTGCCTTCATTTCAAATTTTCTCTCTTCTCTGCACTTTCTCTGGAAAAAGTTCTCGTCCGTCCTCCGCCCTTCGCCGATTTGCCTGCGGATCTTTCCTTTCAAGGTATCACTTCATCCCTTCAGATTTTTTGTTCATTAGTTTATTATGGTTGTGACTAGAACCAGACGATTCCTCTGGAGACCCGTGGATCCAGAAATCGTACAATCATCTAGTATTTTCTCCTGCGATGCGGTTTTAAATGCTAAATTGGAGGAAAACGGTGTCACTTTCCCTCTTGGGTGTGTCCCTACCGTTCCCGAGAGCGACATGCGTCTTTACAATCCACTGTGGGGAAACTATAGATTAGTTTATTTTAAAATGTTCCTCTATGGTTTTCGCCTCCTAGTCCATGCTTCAATAGCAGCGCTACTGCGGGAGTACAAGCTTAATCCTGCCCAGATACTGCTTCTTCCTTGTGTGGGGTTTATGCCTTTCTTTGCGCCTGCGAGTTGGAGGGCATTCTCGCCCCATCTCTCAATTTATTTCACAAATTCTTTAGCATGTCCTGTCACAATTGTTTAATCAGTATTACTCCAAGGTGGGATGACGCATTTGTGCAATCATTCTGGCAGCGATTTTGTGACTTTGAGAGGACTGTGGCTGACTGGAAAAATAGTTTCTTCATTCTTGAGCTACCGTCCCGTTGGTGGTGCTGTGGTTTTAATCAAGAGCTTATAGGTCCCCTTTGGGCAAACCCGGTGGTGCTGACTAGAAGCGAGCTGGATCAAGCTAACGCTTTGCTGGATAAGAGTATACGCTATCGCATTCGGGAGTTCGCCTCATACAAACTTCTAAACGAGTGCATTATGGGTGAGTTTGTCTTTCTTCGCATTTCCCTTTCCCACTTTTTATTGTTCTCATACATTCTCTTATCAGGAGATACTGATGGTCAGTCATCGGGAGGGGCTAACGCCCCTTTGAACGTGATGCCGCTCAGAACAATACCGGCTTCTCCTCCTGCCGCGCCTTCTAGTTATCGAGGCGTTCCACCTAAGAGGGGGAAAACTAAGACTGTCACTAGGAGAGGACGGGGACGTGTCATCTCTGCACGAGCTTCTCATTTTATCGACAATTGGCTACCGCCTCGTCGTGGAGGGATAAATATAAGTCAGCCTTTGACTCAAACAATTGATAGTGACGACAGCAGCCAAAGCGAGGACATGGATGCCAAACCAGACCTTTGTCATGCCTCCTCGCTTCAGCGAAAGAAACTTGAGAGTAGGCATGAATGAGCAGGCTACCGGGACCTCTTCTGACCAGGCTAACGTGAAAGCTACTGTAGCGCCTACCATTTATTCTGTGGCAAGCATTTCTCAATCGACGAAGATTGCTGACGTGCCAACTGTCTACCCTCTTACCGCTGCTACAGTCTCGTTGGTGGCAGATTCCCCTCCGCCACCTAACGCTCCTGACTCTCCCATTTCTCAATTTATTCCAGATGTGGTGACAACGACTTCTCTAGCTCCTGAGCCGCCACTCAAGGTTCCTCCCTAATTGTTTTTCACTTCTATCTCAGAGGTGAGTAATAAAGGCTCCCCCCGACTCTGATGGCCAATCTCTCTCCTGATGGCCCCAAAAGGACTCCACGTTATCGCATGTATTTGGTGGGATTTGGCGTCAACAGTCTTCGCGCTGCAAGGGTACAAAATCCCTTCTCAAGGGACGAGTTCACCGCGCCCCTGATAGGAGAAATGATGGGTTCTTCTTCAGAGAAAGAGAAATTCCTTCAGCTTTCACCAAGGGCTCGCTGTAGACACGTTGTAAATGATTCTCTAGATATCTTTCGCTACTTTTATTATGCGGTAGAGGCTTTTGACAGCGAAATGTGAGATTCTGCCCGCGCCATGTGCGCTCAGAAGGTGCAGCTTGATCGGTCGTTAGACCAAACGGGTTTGCTGACGCGTCTTTATGACGATTCGCAGAATGAGCTAAGTAGAGAAAAATCTAAAGGGAGAACAAAAGCCGATGTTCTGGAGGCAGAGTTGGCTTTGGAAAAGAAGAAAAATATTCTTCTTCGCGAAGAAATACTGGCTCGGGACGAGGAAATTTCCAGGCTTCCGCTAAAGATGGAGCATTGGAAAAAGAAGGTTCTGGAGGCCCTCACTTCTGGGCTCGCTGCCCATTTCGGGAGTGATTCCTTCAGTCCGACCAATGTTGCTGATTGTGCCTCTGCTATAATAGACAAGGTTAATAAAAGTGGAGATGATGCGTCTGCCTTCGGAGGAGAGAAGTCTGGTGGCGGTGGCGGTGGCGGTGGCGCGTAACGGCCTCTCTTGATTGTTGTCCTCTTCTTATCTGTACTTGTTTTATTCTTCGGTCAATCACTCCTCCCAAAGACATTTTTCATTTGTTATTCTTGTAATAAGGCTAACGCCGTGAGGTCATTGATGTTTTTCCCTCAAACGCTGGGTTTCGATGTATTATCGATGTTGCTTATGCTATCGCGCTATTTCTTGAGACCGCGTGTCAGAGTTGGTGCTACTTTTTAGAGCATTAAATGCTATGAATCCCCTCATTGATGCGATCGAAAAGTAATGATGAGAAAGGACACGTGTCTTTCTTGTGATGAAGCGTTTGAGATAGGCACCTTCTAGGGAGTAGCAAGGACTGAAGCGTCTCTCTTTTGAAGTTGTGTCCTTCGCGCGTGTCGCGCCCTTCCATTATGCTATCTTGCCATGTGTTAGTTATTAACTGGTCACGCCTTTTCAACCCTTTTAGGGTTATATATATTATTTTTCCCCGCCTTCTTTTTTTCTTTTTTATCTCTTTCCTCGCTCACTGCTTCCTTCCAAAAATAACTCACGCCACTCCTTCTTCTTTTTTCTGGGATTCTTAGGGTTTCATTTACGAAGGTACACACATTACTTCCTTCTTTTACTCTCTCTTTTCTTTTTTACTAGTTATGGCGAAGACTCGTTGAGGGGGAAAGTTCTCAAAAATCTGTTGGGGAGGAGAAAATCAATAATACCCCCACTTGTCTTTACACTTTGCCCTTAGTTCACCGTTGTCTGTCTGATTTCAATGTTCAGTTTCCTCAGGGCTACTCTACTAGTGTCGCTTCTGACCCTCTCCGCCTTAATAGTGCATTGCCCGATAATAGTAGGATATTGTATGCCAAGCTGTTTGACCATGGGTTTCGGCTTTCCCTTGACCCACTTGTAAAACTGTTGCTGGCCGATTCTGACTTGAATCCGGCCCAACTGAGTCCTAACACAATTTGCGTTGTTAGTACTTTTGCGGCGTTATGTCATTTCAAAGGGATTGAGTCGCCTTCGCTAGCGTTGCTTCATGATATTTTTCAATTGTATTCTCGCAAGGGGGTAATATCAATATCACCCCGCTATGATGATGACTCACTGACGCCCTTTACTTGGAAACTTATGGGTATCGAGTCTTCTGTTCCTCGTTGGAAAGAAGAATTTTTTGTTGTTACCCTGCCCGAGCCTTTGTGGAGAACCGGTTTCAACGAGGAAATCAAAAATGGGGCCTAGGGTAGCAGAAAACCACTCTCCGATCTGGAGGATAGTTGGCTAAAGACGCTGCTCCAAATGGACTTTAGTGTTGACACTCATAAAGTGGCAAACGGGGTGGCAGTTACAGAGTGTAAAATGGATGAGTGTTTATCCTTCTTTCTTCGTGTTGCTGGGAAGTGCTAACGCTAACGTTTTTCGTGACTATGTAGTGGTTCCGCCCGGTTGGGAGTCTGAATACATTCGGAGGAAAAAGAGAAGGGAGCAAACGAGAAGGGCCCAGGCTGCCGCCGCTGCTGCTGTTGCTACCGCTGAGGGTAGGGCTATCGGTGTTACTTTGATCGCGCCGCTTTCTCAAGAGTTATCGCTACTGTCAGCACTGTTCAAGCATCGTCTTCACGAGCGCGCGTTACGAGAAGGAAAAGAAGTAAAAAAGAAACCGTCGTGCCCCCTGCTCTTTCTCAGGCTACCGCTTCTTCAGAAGTGTCTATTGGTTTGATTCCTACCGTGATTCCTTTGGCTTCTCCTTCTGCTCAGGTATCTCTATTCGCTGCCGCTCCTGGTTCCTTCATTCTTTTGCCTTTCCTTATTATATTTCATTTTCTTTAGGAAGTTGGCCCCACTTCCACTCGTTCTCTTCCTCACGAAGACATGTCATTTGTGAGTGAGCTTACCGAGCACCGAAAGAAGGTTCGCCACGACCTTCAAAGTAGCCCGTCGTCATCCGGCGTTAATTCACCCTTGACGACTGCCACAGGAGGTGGCGCGCCTTTCTGGCAGCCTCAAAGTGTTGACCCTGCTATCGATCCCCATACTTTTGCTGACTCTTCCCTCTATTCTACCTCTGGTGCTGTGGGTTTTAGTTCAGACATGTTGGGTTATGAGACAATCGGTGGTGGTGAGTCTTTTGTCTCTACCGTAGGGGGCTCTGCTGACCGCCCTCCTTCTCCTTCTGTACTATTTTTTGTTCCTTCGTCCCCGCTTGCTGCCACGAGGAACAATTCTACTTCTAACTTTATAGTTGGCGTAACTCCGTATGCTCCTCCCAGCTTTCCCACTCATCGCGTTAACCTAGGTGGCCTTAGAGAGAAAGCTTTTCAAGTCTCAGAGACTGATAGCGCTGAGGCTGTTCTTGCATCTACATCTCTGTTGGCAGCTCGAATAATGTCGAATCAAAGGGAAAAGGATGTATTTTTAGCCAAGAGTCACCAGGGGCGCATGGATTTCATTCGCTCTTAGATGTTTTCTTCCTTCTGTCATGCTCATTACATAGAGGAGGCTAACGCTGCAGTGGCGGCGGACAAGCAGAGAGAAATAGATAGATTGACGACTGAGCATCAAGGTCTTTTGGATGCTGCGACGGCTGTCGGGCAAGAGGCAGAGGCGGCCAGGCAAGAGGATAATGAGGCTAAGCAAGAGGCGGAGACTGCCAGGCTTGCGTTAGGGGAAGAAAAACAGAGGGGTGCTGCTCTAAGCACCCGCCTTTCTGAGGAAAATGCTGGGTTAGCGTTAGAAAGGCAGAGAAACGCTGAATTGGTTGCCGACCTTAGCCTTTCTACTGAGAAATGCCGTTGGTATCTAAAGGAGGGGGCAATGCTTATGTCTGAGGGCTTCATGCACCATCACGGGATGGACGACTTTCAGATTAAGACTCTTTCTGCATATTTTGAAGAAAGGTCTTCACATGTGTCTGACGAGGATTTCTACAATTCAAAGGCCGTCAAACAGGGAGGAAATAACGCGTCAGCCGCTCCTTAGATCTCGCGCTTTGTTTCTTGATTTTTGCTGTTGATGTCTTTGTCTATCCTCGTGAGGATATTTTGTAACTCTGACGGTATCAGCTTCTCTTCAGGCCATTGCTCTTGTCTATAATTTCTTTGTTGGTCCCGTCTTATGATATTACTGCCATAACATGGTTAGTAGGCTTTATTACTAAGATCACAATAATGTGGTCACCGTACCTTATGCGGTTACTCAGCCGTTGCGTTTGTATGCGCACGTCATTCATGGCTGCCAAGATATTTCTGTCTTTAGAGGCTTGGTGCTTTTGTGATAGCCACACCATCTCGTTTTCTGAGGAAGACTTTTCTCCAGGCCTACGTGGATGATTTCGCTTCAGCGAAAGAACAAAATTATTATTTCCATTCCTGCCGCATATAGCTTAATGCCGCCCTTTGTTGTTAGGGGAATCACTTAGCCTTGCTAAGTTTGTTTATGATGTTGTTGTTGTTGCGATAGAGACATCTCTCCAGCCCAACTTCACCGGGTATCAACCGCTCGGTTACTAGCTGGGATATCTCTCTTTGTTTCAAATGCCAATGATCGGCTTGGGGCGTGCCTCGTCTTAGTGAGCCGTCTGATCAGGACCGGCCATCACAAGGATAGGATTTTCACTCCCAAGCGTTGAAACCTCGCGTTCCTGGAGCGTGCCTCGTCTTAGTGGTCCGTCTGTGTGAGCACGGTTACCACAAGGATAGGATTTTCACTTCTAGGACGGAGTTACTACCTCCTTGGGGCGTGCCTCGTCTTAATGGCCCATCTGTGTGAGCACGACTACCACAAGGATAGGATTTTCACTCCCAAGGATGCTGGGACGTGCCTCGTCTTAATGGGCCGTCTATGTGAGCACGGTTACCACAAGGATAGGATTTTCACTCCCGGGGGCGTTGGGGCGTGCCTCGTCTTAATGGGTCGTCTGTGTTAGCACGGTTACCACAAGGATAGGATTTTCACTCCCAACGTTATCTATGCCAGGGCGTGCCTCGTCTTAGTGAACTGTCTGATCAGGACCAGCCATCACAAGGATAGGATTTTCACTCCTGGCATTCTTCGTTATCTGCATATGATTGACCATAATGTGCACAAGAAATGCCTTTCATTCATGCGTTAGAGCAATGTTAACAATGTCAAACAGGAGAGATTAGCTTCTAGCATGATATAGTTTTAAACGGGCTATATTCCAGGAGTTTGGTAAGGGAGTACCGTCAAGCGTTTCTAAATGATACGCTCCCTTTCCGATGACGCGGTTGACGCGATATGGTCCGTCCCAATTTGGGCTGAGTTTTCCCATGCGCTGTCCTGCCGCTCGTTTGTCTCTAAGCACTAAATCTTCCGCTTTGAGCAGCCGCTCTTTGACCTGTCTGTTATGGTATTGCGCCATTTTCTTTTGTAATGCAAGGCTTTCAAGAGAGCCTCCTCTTGTACCTCTAGCAGCACGTCAAGGTTAGCACGTAACCTTTCTTCATTTGTTTCTTCATTGAAATATGCCACTCGAAGGCTCAGGGTGCCAATTTCTACCGGCGTGACAGCCTTTGTGCCAAAGGCTAACGCAAAGGGGGTTTCTCCTGTGGTAGTTTTGACGGTCATGCGATAGGCCCACATTACATACGGCAGTTCGTCTGCCCATTTCTTTTTAGAACCTTCTAGGTTCCTCTTGATGCCACTGAGGATACTGCGATTGGTCACTTCAGCCTGACCGTTGGTTTGCGGGTGCTTTACAGAAGAGAATCTTTGTTCGATTTGGAATTCTGCGCACTGATTTCTGAAAAATTGGCTCGTGAATTGCGTTCCGTTGTCGCTGACCAATATTCGAGGTACCCCGAATCGCATTATGACTTGATATTTAAAGAAACGCCAAATATTTTCCGTCGTAATGTTGGCTACCGCCTCTGCTTCTGCCCATCTCGTGAAATAATCTACCGCCACAACCACAAATTTTAGTTGGGACCTGGCTTTTGGAAACGGGCCCAAAATATCGATTCCCCATTTGGCAAACGGGCAAGGGGCAATAATTTTTGAGATTTGCACGGCTGGTCTTCGAGGGATCTTGGCGTATTCCTGGCATTTCTGACAAGATTTCACAAACTTTTAGTTGTGACAGTCTCTACGAATGGTGGGCCAGTAAAATCCTGAACGAAAGACTTGTACCGCTAGGGTGTCACCAGCCACGTGCATGCCGCATATTCCTTCGTGGATTTCTCGCAAAGTGTGGAGGCCTTCCTGCTCCGTTATGCACTTTGCAGCTGGATGAGAGAAACATTTTTGAATCAACTCCCCATTGTAGTATATGCACCATGCCGCTTGTTTCAAAATTTTCCTCTTTTCGGTGCTATCTACTGGCAGCTCATCATGTTTCAAATATTTCACAACGGGGATTCTCCAATCACTCTCCACTTCTTCCACACAAAGAGACTTGTTCTTCCATGAAAGAGGGCACTGGTATCTCACCATAGTGCACGTCTTTGGGTATGGAGGCTGCCGGGTTAGCTGTCATCTTTGCGAGATTATCAGCCTCACTATTATCTTCTCGAGGAATATGCTCGAAGCAGACTTGAATACCTTTTCCCTGCATCTCCGTTAGCTCACGTTTTACCTATGCAAGATATTGGATCATGATGGGTTCTCGGGCTTGGGAATTTCCCATGACTTGATCTATTATCAATTTAGAGTCCCCCCGTATCTTTAGCTGCGGATCGCGCAATGTTCCTACATCGCGCGTAGCTTCAATGAAGAAACTGTTGCCTTTTCTGAGTCTGACCAGTAACGCTTCGTACTCAGCCGCGTTGTTGGATAGTGGCTGCAAAATTCTGATAGCATAGCGCATCTGTATCTCATCAGGTCCAATCCTGAAAATTCCATCGCCAGCTAACTCTTGATTTTTAGCTCCGTCCACGTGGATGATCCATGTATCACTGTAAGTGTCTGGGGACGGGAGATCTGAACCTTCCACTTCCCCTTCCGGTGGGTCCACCAGTAACCCATGTGTAAATGTGCATTCTGCTATGAAGTCTGCTAACGCTTGGGCTTTGATGGACGGTCTGGCCTTATATTACAACCCATACTGCTCAAGTTCGATTGCCCAAATCAGCATTCTTCCTGAAGACTCAGGTTTCCTAAGAATTTTCCCCAATGGTTGATCAGTGAGTACTACGACAGGATGAGCTTGGAAGTACCGATCCATCTTCCGTGTTGCCTGTACGAGGGCAAACGCTACTTTCTCAATGTGAGTGTACCGCAATTCGGCATCTTTCAGTATGTGACTGACAAAGAATACGGGGCGATGAATATGTCTATCGCTTCGTACAAGGACAGCACTGACCACCTCGTCGGCGACACCCAGATACAAGTATAAGGCGTCGCCTGGTTCAGGTCTTGTCAACACTAGGTCAGACGAGAGGTAGGCTTTTATGCCAGCAAACGCTTTTTCACATTCTTCCGTCCACCCAAAGGGGGCTCTCCTACGAATGACTTTAAAGAAGGGTAGGCACCTTTCGCCTTGTTTGGAGATAAACCGCCCTAACGCAATGATGCGTCCTGTAAGCTTTTGCACTTCTTTGACAGTTCGCGGAGATATCATGTCCTGAATCACTTTTACTTTCGAAGGGTTAGGCTGGATGCCTTTCTGGCTGACCACGTAGCCTAAGAATTTGCCTGTTTGAAACGCAAACATACATTTTCGGGGTTTCAACTTCATCTTGTATTCTCTCATCACGTTGAAACTTCTTCTAAATCAGTTACATGGTCCTCAAAGCTTCGGCTTTTGACAAGTATATCATCCACGTAGGCCTCCACCTTTCCCCCGACCTGCTTCTCAAAAACTTTATTTGCCATGCGCTGAAATGTTGCTCTGGTATTTTTCAATCCAAACGGCATTATTGTGTAGCAATAAGTGGCCCTTGGCGTTATGAAAGCAGTTTTTTCTTCGTCCTCCACGGCCATAGGAATTTGGTGATATCCCGAGTTAGCATCCAACGAGCTTAGATAGGCGTACCCCGCGGTTTGGTCGAGCAACTGATCGATTCGAGGAAGAGGATAGGAGTCTTTGGGACAGGCATCATTCAAATTAGTGAAGTCAATGCACATGCGCCAATCTCCGTTAGGTTTTGGGACTAGGACAGGGTTAGCCAACCACGTCGGGTACTGGACTTCTCGGATAAAGCCAACATCCATGAGTTTTGATACCTCTTTCTTGATGGCTATCATCTTTCTTCTGCTGAACAGGCTTGGCGTTAGGATTAACATTGAGTCGGTGTTCTGCTATTTCTCGCGAGATTCCAGGTATATCTACCGGTTTCCACGCGAATTCTCCTTTACATTTCTTCAATAATCGAGCTAACTGTGCGCTTTCTTCTACGTTCGGTTTTTCGCTAACCAGAAAATTCGCCTCTTCGATTCCGCTAACGGGAATTGTCCTCATGTTGTCTACTAGCTGAGTACGTTTTTCCTCTCTATCCTCGAAGGGATCATCTGCCTACGCACACGTAACGATCCCAACTCTTTTGGGTCATGAGTAAATAGCACTCGGCAGCTAACTTCTGGTCCCCTTTGATCGAGACCACTCCATCCCACGAAGGGTATTTCATCTTTAGATGTTTTTGCGATATCGCAGCTCCGAAGCGGTTGAGGTATGGCCGCCCGAGTATAGCGTTGTAAGGCAATGACAGGTCTACAACCATGAACAATAATTCCTCCGACCGCTTGGACGTATCCTCTCTAAAGTATATTGGTAGCGTTGTAACTCCTGCCACCGGGATTGGGACCCCATCTACTCCAATTATTGGTTTTTTACAAGGCGTTAGCTCACTGTCAGGACGCTTCATCAGGTTGTATGCTTCAATTGAGAACAGATTTACCACACTCCCATTGTCAACAAAGGTTCTCCTAACTCCATGATTGCCGATAACGGGTGTGACTACTAGCGCATCATTGTGTGGGTAGACAACGCCTCTCTCATCCTCTTCGGAGAACGATAGTACCATTCGTTCTAACGCGCTTATTGCTTCGCTTTTTACTAACGTGTTTTCTCTCTTTCGTTTGTCGCCCTTCGCGGGTGCTGACGCTGCGGGCTCATCGAAATATGGAGTGCCTCCTGCTATGATATTGATCATAGGAACATCATCCCCGCTAACCACAAATGTTTCTTTATTTCTTCCAATAGGGATGCCATTGGCTCCCGTGGCATAAGAGGGTGCTTGCCTATCACTAGTCGCCTTATCTGCCGGATTGTTCCTGACCTCCTCCCTTATTTTAGTGGCGAATTGCTCGAGGTATCCTTCTTCAACTAAGCGCTCTATCGCTAGTTTCAATTCCCTGCACACGTCCGTGGAGTGCCCTTTGACCTTATGGAACTTACAGAATGCATTTTCCCTTCCTCCCATAATTACTTCCGGTTTCACAGGTGTTGGGTAACGAATAGGCCGGTTTCGCTGCTGAACTATCGCCAAAATTTCTTCTCTCGGAAGTATGAGGGAAGGGAGGTCAGGGTCGTATATTCGCCCCTTGGGTGGATCCGTTTGCCTCCTGGTAGGGGAATTCCCAAATCTCCCTCTCGAGAAGTTACCCCTCTGCCGACTTGAGGCCCTAGGGATGTGGTCCTTTCGTTGCCCATAATCATCGGTTAGCTGCGTATCAGGAGTTGCGCTAACGCGGACATTGGGGGCTGGATGCGTATCTTAGGATACATTCTGGATTCGTTCCCTATTTTCTTCTTCCTCCATTCTCGCATAATTGTGGGCTTAAAAATCCTTCAAGGATTCTTGTGGCTTTCGATGAATATCGAATAGTGCTGCCGCAGATTTCCTAATAGGAACAGCCGTGCTGAACCGGCTCCGAAATTTAGCTTTCAGTTGGGAAAAATTATCAATGGAACCTGCCGGAAGTCCCTCGAACCAAAGACGCGCTACACCAGATAGCGTCATTACAAAGATTTGACATAACGCAGCGTCACTGTGATTTTGAAATTGTACAAAATCTTTCACCTTATTAAGATGAGAGATAGGATCCTTCGTGCCATCATATGATTCCACTGGAAGTTTTACATGTCGATTGACCCGATGATGTCTCACGCGGTGGCTGAATGGGTAACCGTTGTTATCATCAGGAATCCCCTGTGGTTGATGAGGAGGAGAAAGTTCGTTAAGCTGCCTTTGAGCTCGAAAATCATATTCACGATGCCGCCTAGGAGATCGGCTACGACTTCTTGGTGTTCGAGTTCGATGTCTTCTGCTACTCGATCTCTCACTGTGCCTAGGAGATGGGTTCCTAAACATCTCATCTCGCCTATTATCCCAATGATCTCTATATTCACCGTCCCATCGTTCCTCTTCAAGGACAGGAGCTTCCCTCCTATGCTGCTTAGATGGTTCAGCACGTCTATGCGCAAGTTGCATGACTCCGACAGGGGCTGATGTCAAAGGTAGGGATAAAGGAAGGCCTCTGGATTGCCGAGGTGACAGTGGTCGGTCAGCGACGATGGATGGAGTAAAGACTATATGAGAAGGCACGCTAGGTCCCGAAACATGAGGCGTAAATCCTGCAGCTAGTTCTGTCAGCTGGTCTAGCTAGGCTCGAAGGGCCTATATTGAATTCGCGAGAGGATTGCCTGCACCGTCTACCGCGGGTGCCCTCAAATGGGGGATAGAGTAACTGGGTCCTGGCATCTGAGATAAAGGAGTATATGTCTGGGATGCAAATGTTCCCGCCACTTGCTCAAAAGAGGGATTCGACGTGTCTGGTGGAACTTCTTGCACCGTGGTGGAAGCGTCAGTGGTAGCGAAAGCGAAGAGTCGCCTACGAGTAGAAAACGGGAGGCTAGAAGACTGGGACAGTGCAGGATCTGGGTTGGAATCCATAATCCTTCAAACTTTAAGAAAACAGAGCTTGGCTATTAAGGATGCTCACTTAATAAAACCAAAGCTCTCAATGAAAGCACCAATTTGATAAGATTCAGACTATTCGCTGAAGGGTAGAAGAGGATTATGGTTCTTGAGGTCGACCGTCCACGGTGTCCGATGTACCTGCACAACGTCGGAGGGGGTCTCCGGCGTAAACACTCCGATACTTAAGTCAGTAGTGATTGTGTAAAATAGCAGAGCTTTGGCTACCAATCTTAGGCTTACCTTCCTCCTTCGTGGTGGAGGTATTTATAGGCAAAAATGGAGCATCTCTAGGTGATCTTGGTCACAAAGTGCTAACGCTCCTGTCAGGGGGGGTTAGAGTGCCTCGCTGATGGAATGCGCTATCGCTGTGTTAGATATAGATATGGGGGTAGGCGTTACCTAGGCAAGGCAACGTCTACGCTTCTCTCGAGATGCCTAGTTTGGCCTGTGATGGGATAACACCCTCTGTCATGATAGTGTGATGTGTGGGACCCCTCGCTGATGTCAACCATCCCAGTGTAGATCACATAGAGAGAGGCGATAGCCTCGATGCTGCCGGGGCGGTAGTGGCAGCTTTTTCCCCCACCACGGGGTATAAGACGAAAATGCCCTTGTTGTTAGGGATATTGTTATCACATTACTTGTTCAACCTAGCACAAGAATAAATCAAAATCAATTAGTAGTTTCCAAGGAGAGATCGTTCTTTATTTAAAACAAAATAAAAACATGGGTTGCCTCCCAAGCAGCGCCTTTGTTTATAGACTTAGACTCGACTTTTTGAGCATCACTAACCAATCCTACTAAATGCTTTCCATGCCCGAAGTTTGATGAGAATGATCCCATGTATTGCATGGTCTTTAAGGAAGGCATTCTGCAAGGAACCATTACATGATTCAAATTCTAATTTGGGTTCCTACAAAATAAATAGAAAATATTGGTTGTGAATGTAGGGAGATTCAATAAAAGGATCAATAAAATCAAAAAGTTTCAGAACTTCCCTTTCATACACATTCGTTTGGGGTTTCATGGCCATTTCTATCTCTTTATCAATATTCCTCATGCTCTCCTAGGATTTGAAGACACAAAAATAGAATACTTTAAATGAGTTTAGAACAAAGAAAGACAGGTCACTCAAAAGTTTAAAACCCCTCACGTTTTCCTCTCAAAAGTCAGCTCAAAGGTGCCTAGTTTAGGACTTATGTGGTGTTCTTTATCTTGCCTTTGTTTAGGACTTTTGGTAGGGTATATAGCTGGGCTGATAGCTGAGCAGATAGGGATTTAGGAGGCTAAAGTTAAGCCTTTTTTTGTGGCTACAACGGTTTGGAGGTGAGAGGGAAAGTAGGGTAGGTTGTACTTCCTTAGATTAAGGAAGGTTGTCTTGGAAAAGGTTGATGTGTACCTTCTCTTGCATTTATGGGTGAAGGACTTGTTATGGCTGCTGATGGAGATAATATATTTGTTTAAAGGGAAACTAAAAGGCTCCAGAAACTTGAAATTAAAATGAATCAAAGAGCCTCACTTAAGAACACACATGAATATGACATCAAGACCACCAAGAACGCAGACCTCTGAAACTTTCATCTTTTGAATGGGTAAACGATGGAATTAAAATCCGATACTTATACCACAAAAAACTAGAGACAAAGGACTATATTTTAGACTCAAGAAACAAGAAAAAAGAAGATATAAACTCAAGAAACACTATTCTAATTATGAACACCAAGAATAGAAAAGTTGACAACTTTGAGCACTTTGTCTAAAATGATTTTGTAAAGGTTTCCTTTGAAAGAAAACCTCAAAAATTGCTCAAAGTATGCACAAGACACAGTAAAAAAACATTCAACTAAGGAGACAGAAAAATATGGCTGAAAAACATAACAAAAATTCGTACCAATCAAGAGGATGGCCAAGAGCTCCGCTACCACATGATACGATCTCGATTCCAAATGAAGCTTGAAGCCGTGAGATGAATGGAGGAAGGATCTAGTCCCCGATGAGAGGTTGGTGTGCTCGGATGGATGTATGGATGGTATCGTTTATAGATGATTAATGGAGAAGATAATGTCGCTAGAAGGAGTGCGAAAAGAGTGCAGCGGAATAAATGGATGAAAAGGAAAGTATTTTGGTGTTTAACAAGCAATGGAACTTACAAACCCTTTTACAAGTCTATAAGGATCTCTCTCCCAAAAGATGACCCTTTCAAGTACTAACAACATTGAAACTTACTCAAACAAGAAGGAAAGATTATGGATTTCAGCCCTAACAGCCCCGGTTCCAAGAACCCTAATTGTTAAACTAAAGGATTGGTCTTATGATGAAAATCATTCAAATCAAAGACAAGTCTAAAATGAGTCTATCACTCATTATTTATACTAGTAAATTATGGGAAAACCCCCAAAATACCCTTAACGGCCTTGGACGCTTGGCCTTGGCAGGCTTGAAGGTGGGCTTAGGCGCACAGCTTGGCCTAGACGGAAGGTTTGGCCTAGACGGACGAGCTCAATGGAGGTAGGTGGTGGTACTCATGTGTTGCGAGGGCTAGGCGTGGAAGCTCATGGGCCAGGCGGAGATGCTCATGGCGAGCTAGGGTTTTGGCGCGGCACGCGTCATGGTTTGGCCGACCAACCCGTAAGGTCCGTGTGAGGAAGATAGGCCAAGCGGGAGGCATTTTGCGGGTAATGTGCGCGAGCACGGGTGGGTCCATGCTCGCATTAGTGGCGATGTACGGATTCACACTCGTATCAGGTCTGAAACCTAAAACAAACGTTCATTTCTTGCTCGACCTCAATCACGCTGCACCACATTCTCAACTAAATAGTGCAGCACTGCAGCTACCTTTTTAATTTCCTCATGCGTTCTCTGCTTCTCAGTCACGCTAAGTCCCACTAAGTAATTGGACACAGAACCAAAGGTCAACACCAATTTGGCTTCCATTCCAATCACAACCGACTTTCAAGTTCAACTCTCTCTCTCTCTTCCGATTTTCTTTTTTCCTTTTTCCAAACTAAAATAAATAACCACACGTTGCCAGTGGGACCCACAACATTTTTATCCTAATTACTAAGAAATATTTTCATAGATAGGTTACTAATATAAATTTATCCTTATTGTACTAAGTTGGTATAAAAAATAGGATGATTTTTATTTATACCGTAAAAAATTCAATATATAGTAATTATATAATATTCCTGGTATTCCATTTAGTCACACCTAATTGATCATCTTACCAATAAGGGAGTAATTATATAGTACACTTGGTATGTCATATTATTTTATTCACCTACTTACATTAGCCAATTAGAAGCTACACATTAGGGTTGGTAGTTACAAATTAGGCGATTTTAAAATTTTAAATTTTGAAAATGCTATATACCTAGGTACTGGTGGGATAAACTCCAATGAAACTCATCCACATTTAACCAACTTATTGGTTTGAGTGAATGCCTAGTTGGAATACCGGACGCACTATATAATTAGGAAGGTTGAGTAATTATACAGGACACCCAGTGTGTCATGTTACTTTGTTCACCCAGTCACATTAGCCAATAAAGAAGATACACCTTATGGTTGGTAGTTACAAATTAGGCAATTTTAAAATTTTGAATTTTGAACATACTATACACGTACATTGTGGGTTGGTCGTTACAAATAAAGAGTTATTCACTACTTCTCGCTTTCCATATGTGAGTGTGTCCAGAAAAATCACCCAACTAATAAGGCGGTTTACATATCTAGATAAATTTTGAAACTTTGAAAATATTATCCACTTAGGTAACGATAACCCACTTATACGTAAGCATTTCCATGATTTTAGTGGTTGGACAATCTTTACTGACACTCTAAAATGGAAACACGAGGTTTAATATACCAATTTTTCAAGTAATGGTGGATGAAGTGCTAGGGGTGATCGGTTGTCGAAGCCGTCAAAAATAATAAGAATAAACCTGTTATCTAGTGCACAAAGTATTATGTATAGTGGTAACAGGGTCGAACACAGGGACTAGACGTAGACACTGACTTTTGTGTATGACAAGAGCAAACAAACCCAAATAGTAACCGGGGGGTTGAGAGTTGTTGTTTAAACTAAGAATTAAACTAAATAAAACATATAAATAATAATATAAAATCAGATGAGAAAGGATCCTGGAAGAGGTCCATTCTCCGGTTGCATCTAGGCCTAGTCAATCACTGGTGCAGATATATTACATTCCTACTCATAGGTGTGGTATAGGGGCTAGGTACGTTTAAGCCCCCTACTTTTCTTCATACGAGAAGTTACCTCAAGGTACTTTTATGAGAGCAATACTCAGACGCCCATTAAGCTGAGAAAAGACACACCTAGGGCGAGACACTCAATACATTCGAGGCACTACCCTAGTCAGATTAGACCAGTTCGACGTTATGACTCTGAACTAGTTGTCTGCTTTACCCTGCAGCCTCGCGTTAGTTATTACTACAAGGACGATTTTAATCACCTAGATTCAATTAAGAGTTAATAAGACTTCTAATTAACCCTAGGCAAATTGGCAAGATCTTGACAAGTGAGCAAATACGAACAAGGAATTTATTAAGCACGAATTAACCTCATAACTATCCTAAGCAACCATTGAATTACCTCTGCCAAGAAAGAGAAATTTAGTCACTCATAACAATAAAATAAATAATGGAAGAATGCATAAAAGAAGAGAAGGAGATACTAAATAATATTGAATGTTACCGGCCAGAGCAAAGCTCCGGTTTATTACAAAGAAGCGGCGACGGCTGTGTTGATAAAACTCCAAGAAGAATGATAATAAAAACCGTCCTCAACCATAAACCTAGAAGCCATAAATATAGGCTACCAAATAGGAAGTTCCAAAAGTGGAAAATATAAAAAAGGGAATTCTACTCCTAATAGAATTACAAAAGATGGAAATAAAATCCTTGCTGGAATAGAAAACCACGGGGAATGAGATTGGAATCCACTGGAGATTATATTCTGGAATATTCTTTTGTTGTATCAGAGTTGTAAGCACCTGCAACGCTCAACAGCTAGGCCTAGACGATCCTCACCTAGGCCTAAATGTTCAACATCCGTCAAAGTCCAGCAGATAATGTATCTTTTTGAAATTTCCTCTCCTAAAGCCCAAATCTGCTAAAAGTAAAGAAATAAAGACAAATCAGTAGCATCAAGATCCGAAAAGGGCTAGGAAAGGAAGGAAAAATGTGCACCAAATACATCATATCAAATACCCCTACACTGCCTAATGCTCGCCCTCGAGCATTTATCAAAATGAAAACCTCCCCTAGTCAGAACACAAACAGTTGACCTCTTGCACACGAACAAAGACAATCAATTACCACAAATATGCCCTAACATTACACAACTCTCCCTAGACATGCATCTGCATTAAACCATAAGGATAACGACCCTAAAGGAGAGACTTTTCCACACCAAGCTCATCCACCAGCAATCCTCACAAGATAAGGTGTTTGCGCTCACACTCATAAATAGGGCTAGGTGTTTAATCACTCAAGCGAATGCAGATAGCACAACACAGAGTCAAGTTTACAATGTCAACCTGAGTGAGTAGTACACATGCATGGGCAATCTATCAATCCAAAAGACTTTACGAAAAGGGATAGGGGATGTGTATGTGAAACGAAGAAAGAAAGAAAGAAAGAGAAGAGAAGAGAAGATGAAGAAAAGAAAAGAAGAAGGCAAAGAGGCAGAAAAGGAGAATGGAGAAAACCAACTTAGAGTTTAGAAAGGATTCCTTAGCTGGAAAGAAAGAGAAGTCGGTGAAGTGGCACTCGACAGCAGTTAGGGCTAGATACGCGATTCTTCTCAAATGGGGGAGATTCTTCTGAATTGGTGCTGGGATCTTGCTGCTTTTGTACGTGCTTCCCTATGCTTTTATTATATATCTCTCTCTTTTTTTAAAAAATTTTAAAATTTTTTTTTGAATTTATTCAGCAAGGATAACACGAACTGAATTATTTTTCTGGATTTGATTGTTGCAGCTTCATCTTTTTCGTTTTCCATATTATTGCTTCCAGCATCGAGGTCTTGGTGTACAGTCTCCCCCACACTTATGTCATTCTACATCTTGCCCTAGACGCTGTGCGACGAGGAGTGTCACTCACCTGCTAAAGAAAATATCAAAGGAAACAGGCTCCAGCGGTTAGAGAGAAAAGAATTCAGGGGTGGCTGATTGTAACAAGGGTAGATAGTGAAGAAAGAAGAAAATAGGGGGAGAGAAGCGAAGGTGCAAAGCCTTTCATCATTTCGATGCTTTCCCATGTCTAATTGTGCCTATACCCGAGGTATTATACGAACCCAACCAGCACCTAGCTATGCATTCATTCACTCAAAAAGAATAACGGCATGGAGGTTCAAATGTGCTCACAAGGTGTTCTTAATGATTACTGGTATCTAGGCCTAGGTGTGGTCATAAGAGGAAACAGACAGAGTCATGCATGATCAGGCATAGATGCAGTGGCAGACAGATTCATTTTATATGCAAGAGTTCAAAAGTATGTTCTTCCTAGGGGTTAAAATAGTGGCAGTATGTATCATGGAAAGGAAATTTATTTACAAAAAGTGCAATCCTAAAAAAAATCCTAAAAAGTGAAAAATCCGGGAAAAAAAGTTGAAAATATTGCCCAAAACACATAAAACAAACACATAAGTGTCCCTCCCCTACACTTAGGTAGCGCATTATCCTCAATGCGGAAAAAAAGACTCAAACAAGGGCATACGAAAAGAAAACAAAAATAAAATAAAGAGAAAAGAGGAAAGAAACGTGGGTTGCCTCCCACGAAGCGCCTCTGTTAACGTCTAGGGCAAGACGCCGACTGTTCAAATCATTTTGGATCTGGTGGCTCCGCCATAAGGGAATGGAAACCCTCGTGGAACAGCTCCAATCTGTGGTCATGCACTTGAAAAATCAGGCCCGTGTCCATACTTTGAACTGCAACTACACCAGGATCATACACCTGTGTGACAAGGTAAGGGCCGGTCCACCGAGACTGCGATTTTCTAGAAAAGAGCCTAAGATGAGAATTATAAAGTTAAACTTTTTGTCTAGTATCAAAGGTCTTAGGAGAGAGAAACTTAGCATGATGAGTGTTCGTGATGGCCGTGTCTCTAGCAGTCCGCGGAGCTAGGTGAGCATTGGGTGTCATGCCCTTGTTGGTCGTGACAGTGGCGACAACAGTAGAGGCGGGAGCCATTATGGCTTCGGGAGCGATCGTGGTGGCGGCTGGAGCCACTACCATAGTTGTGGAGATAGCATGAGTGGGTACGAAAGCTACCGGAGCTAGCGGAGTAGCACCTAGGGCTGGTGAGAGTGCTTTGACGTTGACGTCCGTCTATCCAAGGGCTTCGGGGTATCCTTTGAGTATGGATATCAGTTCGTGCTCCGCAGTAGGATCGAGCTCGCTAGAGATGATCACCGGGAGTGTATCATGCTAGCCAAGGTAGGCGTACTTGAGGTGCGAGGGCAAGCTCTTCAACTCCGGCTTAGGTGCATACACAATAGAAGGCGGAAGCTTAGCATGATCAGTTGGAAAAGGAGAAATTATAAAAGGAGAAGGGGTAATAGAGTGCTCTTCCAAAGCAGCGACGACTTCATGCAACTCAGGTGGAGTCACAAGCGTCAAGGCCAAGGTCTCCGGCGCTGCGGGTAGAATACTCCTGTCTAGGGCACGCTGCAAAGAATCATTAGTGGCAAGTCCAGAAACATTAGTAACAGCAAGGTCAACAACATCAACAAAGTTTACGCTAGATAATTCGGTGGGGTATCTCATATAATCAAGCATATTGAATTTGATGATCTCCCTGTCAAATTCAAGAGTAATGGAGGCATCATAGACATCAATTTTGGCTCTTGCGGTCTGGAGAAAGGGTCGTCCGAGCAGCATATCGGAGGCTTTGGTAGAATGCCCATCCTCCATGTCAATCACGTAGAAGTCGGCTGGGTAGATAAAATCTCCAACTTGGACCAAGACATCCTCAATAGCCCCCTTGGGATGGATGACGGATCTATCAGCTAGTTGTATAGTAACCCAAGTGTTCTTAAGGGGTCCGAGGCCTAGACTGTTGTATATCGTCAAGGATATGACGTTGATACCTGCACCAGAGTCACACATAGCTCTACCAATGTTAGTAGTACCGATTTTACATGGGATGGAGAACATACCTTTGTCCTTGCACTTGGGAGGCAACTTCCGCTGGATCACGGTCGTGGCTTTCACATCCACGCTAATTTGTTTCATGTCTGTCATGTTACATTTATTAGCACACCAAGATTTAAAAAAATTAGCATAGCGAGGAATATTTTTAATAGCCTACAACAAAGGGATGTTAACTTTCACTTTACTAAACATATCAAAAATTTCTCGATCCTCCTTGTCCTTCTTGGTTGAGACCAACTGTTGAGGAAAAGGAGGTTCGAGTACCTTACGGATATACTTCTCTGTGAATTCTGGCTTCTGAGCAGCTGGAGATAGGAACACATTGTTCCTTCTCTACTTCCTCCTCGGTACCCTGTGGGATAAGTTCTGTCTCGGGCAAGTCAACGTCTGGGGCTGGATGCACGCGAGAAGATATCTTGGTACCGCTGCGGAGTGTTGGTATAAGGCTCAAACTGCCATGGGTCTCCATTATAATTACCAATTGTATTAACTTGGAATTTATCAGGGATGTAAGGGCTTGCATTAGTCAAGTGGTCAGCAAAATTGTGAAATCCACGTGTCTTGGCCTGGACAGGTTGTCTTGCGGCTAAAATCTGGACCATACCAGTGACGATGGTGAGTTTTTTTTCTATAGCAGTAGCATGAACGTCTTGGGTATCGGCCATATTGGAGAATTCGAGGGGTGATGTTTTCAACGTCAAGGTCTAGATGTCCTAGTCACACAAACAAAAGAAAAAAATCAGTACCATTAGTCCCCGGCAACGGCGCCAAAATTTGATCGGTTGTCGAAGCCGTCAAAAATAATAAGAATAAACCTGCTATCTAGTGCACAAAGAATTTTGTATAGTGGTAATAGGGTCGCACACAGGGACTAGACATAGACACTGACTTTTGTGTATGACAAGAGCAAACAAACCAAAATAGTAACCGGGGGAGGGAGGGAGGGAGGGAGGGGGGGAGGGGGGTTGAGAGTTGTTGTTTAAACTAAGTATTAAACTAAATAAAACAGATAAATAATAATATAAAATCAGATGAGAAAGGATCCTGGCAGAGGTCCATTCTCCGGTTGCATCTAGGCAGATATATTCCATTCCTACTCATAGGTGTGCTATGGGGGCTAGGTACGTTTAAGCCCTCTACTTTTCTTCATACGAGAAGTTACCTCAAGGTACATTTATGAGGTAACCTTGACACTCTATCGTCTCCCAATGTACGTTTATGAGAGCAATACTCAGAGGCTCATTAAGTTGAGAAAAGACACACCTAGGGCGAGACACTCAGTAAGTTCGAGGCACTGCCCTAGTTGACCACTTGCCCTAGTCAGATTGGACCAGTTCGACGTGATGACTCTGAACTAGTTGTCTGCTTTACCCTGCAGCCTCACGTTAGTTATTACTACAAGGACGACTTTAATCACCTAAATTCAATTAAGAGTTGATCAGACTTCTAATTAACCCTAGGCAAATTGGCAAGATCTTAACAAGTGAGCAAATAAGAACAAAGAATTTATTAAGCACGAATTAACCTCATAACTATCCTAAGCAACCATTGAATTACCTTTACCATGAAGGAGAGATTTAGCCACTCATAACAATAAAATAAATAATGGAAGAATGCATAAAAGAAGAGAAGAAGATACTAAATAATATTGAATGTTACCGGCCGGAGCAAAGCTCCGGTTTATTACAAAGCAGCGGCGACGGCTGTGTTGATAAAACTCCAAGAAGAATGATAATAAAAACCGTCCTCAACCCTAAACCTAGAAGCCATAAATATAGGCTACCAAATAGGAAGTTCCAAAAGTGGAAAATATAAAAAAGGGAATTCTACTCCTAATAGAATTACAAAATATGGAAATAAAATCCTTGCTGGAATAGAAAACCACGGGGAATGAGATTGGAATCCACTGGAGATTATATTCTGGAATATTCTTTTGTTGTATCGGAGTTGTAAGCACCTGCAGCGCTCGACTTCTATGCCTAGACGATCCGCACATAGACCTAAACGCTCAACATCCGTCAAAGTCCAACAGATAATGTATCTTTCTGGAATTTCCTCTCTTAAAGCCCAAATCTGCTAATTGTAAAGAAATAGAGACAAATCAGTAGCATCAAGATCTGAAAAGGGCTAGGAAAGGAAGAGAAAATGTGCACCAAATACATCATATCAAATACCCCTACACTGCCTAATGCTCGCCCTCGAGCATTTATCAAAATGAAAACCTCCCCTAGTCAGAACACAAACAGTTGACCTCTTGCACACTAACAAAGACAATCAATTACCACAAATATGCCCTAACATTACACAACTCTCCCTAGACATGCATCTGCATCAAACCATAAGGATAACGACCCTAATTATTTTATTTTTTATAATTAAGTGAAAAATTACTACTTAGGTTCATTTTCACCAATTATGCTCATTTTTTACCATTTTGGCTTATTTTATACCATTTGGGCTCTATTTTCACCAATTAGCCTCGCATTTTACCATTTTGACTCTTTTTTTTATCGTGTTGGCTCCATTTTAACCATTTCTGCTCTTTTTTTACCGTTTTGGCTTATAATTTATCATTTTGGCTTTTTTTTTACCGTTTTGACTCGATTTTTATCATATTGGCTTATTTTTTACCATTTTTTTTCTTCATTTTATTTCATTTTTTACCATTTTGTCTCATTTTTTTATCATTTAGTTCGTTATCATTTTGATTTGTTTTTATCCACTACCGGTACTTAGATGGGATTAGTCGTTGAACCACTCCCAGTACTCCATGATCCAAGCATATCACCACCAGAAAATGAAAAGCTACCTACATTAGTCATAAAAGCAACGCCGCTTGTCGTGACGCCGGATGACTGAGATGCCTCAAGCTGACCTTGAACACGACCGCCCTCTTCCTACTAATGATCATCTAGCGGCAATCGCTCAAACAAAGCAACCATCATAACCACCGGCCCCGATGCCACCAGCAGCCCCACTACACTCCCTCTCATCACCTGACCTTGCTCGCCCAATACGAATATCGCCAATTGCATCAGACCGACACGTTGTCGACGATGTCGACGCTGGAAGAAACCTCGAGCAAGTGGGATCTGGGCGTGTTGGGGCTGTCACGGGAGACGATGATCGGGGGGCTTAGGTTTGGGCTTGGAGCCTGATGGGCGGCCATGAGGGCGTGGGAGGAGCCTGGTTGTTGCTCCGATGGAGACAGAAAGAGAGCATCCAAACAATTTTTTTCCAAACCCGTTCGGGTATTTACCCGGCCATACCCGAAATGATAAATTCAAGTATGGGTAATAGCCGAACTATACCCAATCAAAACGGATATTACCCGATCACATCGGGTATGATTACGAGAAGGTATTCGATTATGGGTACACATTATCATCTCTAAGGGTGATTCGTGGCATGTAGGATCCATGTTAGGTGAAATCGAACTTGTACGAATTGTATAATCGTTAATTACTAACATTGGTGTAATGTCATCAATTTCTCTTTAAACTTATTTATTTAGTTAACTAAATTAGATTAAAATCAATTTTACAAAGGTAATTTCTTTGTTGGTTAAAAAAAAGGTTACTACTACAATACTAATTAACTCTTTAGGCTCTGCCATATGAATTTACCAAATCGAAGGCGCTATTTTCTTTTCATATTTTACAATCTTACAGCGTTCCAATATTGATAAAATAATTCGAAGTTTGCTCATTTCAGGTTGAAGGTTTAATTAGCTGAGTATTTTGCACTACATATATTATAACGATATCACTCCCTTTAATATTTACCTCTTAAGTGCTTAAATTAGGCGTGGGATAAGACTTTCCTGTTAAATTGTTCTGTGTTTCTTTTTTGAAATCGTTAAATACTATTTTGGCTTATCAAGCAAAAACCTATGTATCCTTTTTCCGTTGTATCGACAGACGACAATTAATTCTAGGGTGCAGGATTGATAATCCAATCAATGAAATAATAATATCATTATTTCATAAATCATTAATTCTAGGGTCAAAGAAGGATAGGAATGTGGATATTAATTGATGGAGCATAAATATCTTATATTTATATTTTATGTTTTAATTTAATAGCATAAACATAATGTTGATGTAGTGGTTAAAATTTTAAAATTTAGTATTTTTTTAATTTAGTTTTTTAAATCAACACGGACTATTTTACCGATTCAATCGGCCGGATTGCCAAATTTTAGGTTAAACCTTAAAAAAGAATTTAGAAGCTTTTCAAACCCAACTTGCTGACCAATTGCTAAAGATTTTAGTCAAATCGGTCAGACTGGACTGGGTTTAACTACCTTGATAAAATATGTAATTAGAATAAAAATGATAAACTATAAATTCTTCTCTTTATTCATAACAATTCTCCTTACCAAAAAAAAAACACCAACTGACTATTATTTTAATAAAAAAATTCCCCTAAAGCGATTACAATTTTAAGTAAATGAAGAAAAAAAACATAAGTAAAGGTACAAATGAGTGGGATTCATAAAGTTAATTTAAATTTACTGAATTATTAGTATAAAAGAAAAAACATTTATTTTTGAGTGAAAAACCTTCATTTTTTTTTTCTTTCAAAAGGCCGGATTTTATTAATGAGAACGGGAAATAGGTGTCATTCAAAAAATGACCAAATTAATTACACCACTCTTTGATACAATCAGCCTAAGATCATTCGTCCGATGAGTGAAAAACATTCATTTCCATGTTTTAATATAATAACATCAGTACACCAAGTCAATCCACAACATCATATAACTATTTTGCCATGAAACTTGCACACAGCCTATACAGAGAGAAGCTATAACAATATACAAAATTGCAAACAAAAATAACAAGATCATGATCTGTTTCACTATATAAAAATAAAAAATGAACTGTCCACTCCTTCAAAGCTTTACAATAATAGTTGGTCTCCCTTCCTTAGTAATCCAATCCCTCCAATAACAAATGTACCCTGCATAAATTGCAACCCATTTATAATATATGAATGATGACAAGAGGTCAACAATACATCAAACATACATGAACATATATAATTAGGATTTAAGACACCTTTTTCTAAAATTATTTTTCGAAAGAACCTATGGCGAGCGATCAATGTTTGTACCCAGACGAGTACTATCAGTATCAGGTAAGGTAAACACTAAATAGATCAAATTAATATGATTACACTCAAATGATTACTCAATTTAAAACTACTTCTTCCTGCATTTAAATAGTTTATACTTTATAGTTTCCCATTTTCTTTTGTGTGGCTGGAAGACAACAGTGGGTGAATATTTTGAACTTTCACGCACAAGCGGGTAAGTTAAAAGGTTTTGGCTAAACCAACAATTTTTTGGAGCTAATTGGTTGCCTTGCTTCTATAAAGACACAAGCAGGTAGATTGCTTTCCCTAGCACTGTGTGTTGTTGCCAAGCTCATATAGGAAATCTATAAGTGCTCTAAGAGTATATTTTGAACCTTAATTAGCACCTTCCGCAACTTGAGCCAAAATCTTACAACATGTACGACTCTAGCAGTCTTGTCTTGTCTCTATTTCTACTTGACAACTAATAGAAGTAGTTTGATTGAGTTATTGCTCGAATTTCGAAACAAGACTGGTCTGAATCACTTGTCACCATTTTGGTTGAGAAAATGATGGTGAGCCTGCTCATGAACTTCTTGAAACGGTGAGCTAATTTATAGGCTCTACACAGTCTCCTAACCATGAGGATGACAAATTAAGCCCGCCTCATTGGTTGTGTTGAGACTTCTGTCAATTATGCCTGGTGAACCAGCCTATTTCTTGAGTCCTCAAGATGAAAGAGTGAGAAAAAAGACCAATATCTATTAGAAATTGCAGGAGGAGGCGACACATACAATCCAATCTAAGACGTGAATAACTGTAGTCAGAGAGTTTCTTGAAAAATTGACAAACACGTTTATCAGAGAATACTACTGCAGAATAGCATCTAATGTAACACACAACAGCTACGGACCAGGAGTCGTATTATTCGATCAACAGGCTGTTTATAAATGGAGAAGTAGCAATTGCAATTACTTATATGGCCACTTAATCTTATCAATTAGAAGTAGAGAAATTGCAATTGTTCATGTCATTTTTAAAAGTGCATAATTATTTAAAACATTTGGATTTTTCTTCCAGTATTGGTTCATTAACTTATAGTACGACATGCAAAAAAAATCCAAGTATTGAAGTAGCGCATTGGTATGCAGTTTTAAATAGTATATAACTCAGTACTCACCTGTTCAACCTCAAGAGGCTCATGCCAACTGAATGCCCATGTCTTCCATAATTTCCTGATTTTCAATTTCTGCATCTGTGAAAGTGAGTGCCCGCTGTAGTTTCTTATGACAAAACACCTCAACCTCGGCCATGTATGTGGCTGTCACAGGTCTATGATCAGATAGTTTAAGCTCCGTTCTCCTGTAGTCCAATAACCTCATTCCCTTTCCATATGAAAGGATACGGTCGCACCTGAAAAAAGAAAAGAAAAGGTTGGTATAGTTGTAGAAGCAAGTGTTTGTCAACCAAAAAAGATGTCAATTAGTCACCATGAAAAAAGAACGAGTTTGGAAGTTCACTAGAATCTATTGAAACTTGCATAAACTTGATCCTAAAATGTTTTCTTTTAACTTTAATCTGAAGACGGATTTTCGTAGTCAACAATTAGAAACAATCACCAGTTGGTTTCACTATAACAAAAGTATCCATAATAGGTATAGTAGGTAAGTTTCACAATAGAGAGCAACAAAGTTAAACTTTGACGATAACACCAAGTACAACCGATGCAAGTCATCATTACAACAGGATGATACTAACAGTGGCAGAGGCAACAACAGTTGATGGGGCAGCATTGGCCGCAGAATACTAGTGATAGGTGACAGTAGTATGAAGATATAATGAAAAGGAAAGAAACAGTCTATGGAAAGGGAGGACTCAAGCAAGAAGTATGTTACAATTTTTCACTGAAATATTAAGTAGTTCGCACCTAATTTATATATGCTCAGCTCAAATGTAACAACTGCAAAAAATATCCTACTGGTTCATGCTCCAGGTGTTTCTCCCAAAACAACCAATGTAGATCTTGGGACAGCTGTCAAATTCTAGTGAGAACTATACTCACCTTTTAAAATGTCTGTGCATGCATAGCTATGGGGTTTCACAGAATAATAAGCCTATGGTAGCTAATCAAGCACCAAGAGAACCACTAAATTATGGAATTTTCAGAACTTGAGAGGGATAGAAAAGCATAGCTTAGGCTCTGAGGAAGTGAAAAGAGAAAAAACATGGAATTGACGCCCCTCATGCCTCAGAGACAAGTTAATCTAGCCCATTAAGCAACATTTCTGAGAAGTAGGTGAATTACCAAATTCCAGCCAGAAATAATGGCGCTTATGAAAATGTAGATGATAGATGCGAACAAGAAAAAAAACACCAATAACAATCACGTAAACCATAATCAGTTAATTCAAAGCGATGTGCAGGTCCCAGTTCAACAGAGAAGTTCTAAGATATTAAAAGAGAAGCAGAAAAATTTCAGTTGCAGAAGACGAAAGATGCCAAAGAAATAAGATGAGCCAATGGACTCGTATAGTATTCAAAACCCAGCAGAAGCATACCACGCTGGATTACGTCTCCCAGCCTTTGGATCATCTCCATGGTATTTCTCTGAATTCATCTCGTATTTGTATGTTGGTGGAAATGCTAATATACCCTCAGACCATCCATCAAAAACACGACCTTTTCTTATTTGTTGTGCAAGCTGTCATGATAGCAAAAAAATGAATTTTTCAACTAGTTAGATTTGCATCCCTAGCAGCAGTACCTCGAGCCTTATAGACCAATATGAAAAGAATGAATCTCATATATCTCACAGGCCAAATTGCCAAATGAGATGAAATCCAAGAAGGGAATTTTCCATAAACAAAATTCAGACCACCTTCTGGCTGAAGAGCACTAGGGATGTGATTGTAAATGCTTACATGTAACAAGTAAGAATATGCCTACTGATAAACTATGATTCAACAATCTCAACTATATTATAATTTACAAAAAGAAAGTGTCATAATAAATGAATAATCTACCTGGTCCATCTCCACTAACTTGGACCACTCCTTTTCGGAAATGAGCTGACGTGTTCTCTCATAAGGCAAGTTAATGCGGTAATTCAAATCACCAAGCCAGATAATTTTTCTGTGAAAAAAGATAAATATTGTTGCAGTGAATCGTTTCATTTCCAAGATAAACATCTTAACATAAAACAAACAGAAAATGAAGCTTGAAATTGGAAAAACTGAAACTTACACTTATTGCATAAAGAGAGAGAGCTCCAGCCATGAGCCAGTACTTATAAACTAGCAAGAGGTTTAATGTTGGCCAACATATTCTCAAGAATGCCCATACTAAATCTCCAATCAACTTTAACATCTAGCAAAGTCCAATTTCTTTTTCCAACCTTGGAAGTGTGGTATTTAAGTCAACCAAAATGAATATTTATTAAACGTTACTATACAGAGGTGTGCGAGTTTTGATAACAGTTGTTTGTTTGCTGGAGGTGTGACCTTAGATTGCTTAAATGAGAAATGTGTGTAACAAGGACAAGGCATACCAAACCATTCCACTTACAATGTTTTTTTTGTAATGATAACTTAAACAACGTCTCATAGTACATCTAATACTTCATGGCTTCCTCTAATCTGTTAGAAACAACCAAAGAATCCATCTCCTCACATGCATTCATGCATGCTTTGAATGTAGAAGATGTTAACCTTATATCTATTACATTAACACATGCACTGTTATGAATGTAGCTTATGTGCAGAATGCTAGGAGACAAAAAAACGTATACTTACCAACGTGAATCTCACCATTTTTATAGATCTAAGCATCACTCTGGCAATACTGTAGCTTATGCTAGAACTAAAAAGATGCCCATAGTACACTGTGAATCTATCACTTCCACAGATGCACCCTATCATGAATGTAGCTTATGTACACGGAGAAATGGAAGGTGTTAAAGTGTGTTCAACTTAGATGTCAGCATCCCAATATGTAACAAGACAAGAAGCCAATAAATCCCTTAGAATTCCAAGGATCTGATACCAAACCACCTAATTTTTTTTCTTTAAATTAACACATCATTCAGTCTGATCATGAATTGATTGCGGCATTGTTAAACAGCCCCACAAGCATGCACAAAATCTCAAGAGGCTTCACAAACAATAGTAGCTATGAATCAATCAAATTGCAGCATCTCAAAAGTAATTTCAACTTAGCTAATTAGTTTGTACAAATTAGTCCTATTAAATGGTTAAAACTATAACTCTGGAATTTTGCATCAGCAATGACAAGCTGGTCGCTGGATCTGTCTGGGTGAAATGAAGAAAAGAGCAAAAGGTTTTTTTTCCATGAATGTTTATTCTTCAATAACTCCAAGTTTCCAAACATTGCTAAAAAGACTAGAGGGTTTTATATCAAAAAGCATAACTGAGAGAAATTCACGAGAGCAGAATAGATTGGCAACAGTATGCAAGGTAATTGATAAAGCATGGACAAAAAGAAACAAGCTATGAGTGTTTTATTTTAAACACCATAAACTTACTCATGATCATAGATGCTTTTAGGAAATCCAACACCAGAAACTGCACGAAATTGAGTTCTTCGATGTATTTCATTCACATCAGCATTTCTTTTGAGTTCATCTCCCTCTTTTTCGCCTGATGTCAGGTGGGTGCATACGAAACAGAAAAAAGTCTGATATATGGACATGCTGACTGATACTGATCCCTGGAAGATTGAAGAGATGTTAAGCTATCTGGATAATTAATCTCTAACGCAGTTAAGGAATGAAATGAACAAAAACCTGATATTAAGAAGAAAAAAAATGGCCACTGTGAATTAGGAAAACATAAAAGAAATAAAAAGGAAGGAGAGAGAGAGAGAGAGAGAGAGAGAAATACTACTAGTAAATTAAGCATTTGGTAATTCTATGCACACAATCCGAGAAGTCTTTCTTGTAAGATTATCTATTAAGGATCGGTGCAAATCTCCTCTCTATAAAGTATGCTAAGGAGTATTGAAATATTACAGTAAGTATCATCTGTCTCTTTATTATGCAGAGGTAGCACTGAAGATAGGACTCCTGTAGAGAGGTTGCTAGTATAACTCAATTATGCTACAAAGTAACACAGGTATGAAATTTCAGCATTCTCACTTGTTAACTTCAAAGATCAAAACAATTCACTTAATTTTGTTCTCATATAAAACTATATGGTACTGATTGTATATTCTATGCTCTTAAAAAAGAGAATCCAGATCGATGTGATTGGAAGTGGAATTACGCTGGGGTCAAAGTGAGGAAAGTCTCACATTGTATGTTTACATGATCAAATAAGCAATTGAGACCATTATGGATTCCCCAATTTCAACCAATAAGTATTCTGGGGCTGGAAAGGATATGGCTACCATATGGTTGGATTGCATTATGGTTTTAGAACCAGCCTGCTATCGAATTACCAAAACACTTTGAGGCCCTAGCATTTACTGATTGCCATTTCTATTGTATCACAGGCCAAGGTAAGCTATCTGAACAATATCAGGGAGCCCCAGTTGCAACTTCCTCCTACTCAGTCTTGAGGATCTTCCATTTGAAAAAGGTTTTCCTAAACTGTGAAGTTTGGGCAATTATTTGAGGCTAGATCCATCCTCTTAACACAAAACTATCATCTAGTATGTCTTGTACTTCTTTCAGTAACCAGCAGAGGGGTGACAGCACAACCAGCACAACCTGCATAACAAGCAAGAGCACCAGGATAGAATTTTCGATTTACTCTACCATAAGGAATTATTACTAGTTGAACTATGAGAAAACATAAGCATCAGCCTGATGAGTCTATTTCCCAAGGTCTTGCACAAGTCATGTATACAACACATGACTTCAATCAAAATATGTTGAGTAGTCAAACAAAAAGGTTAAAATGAAAGATCAATGAAAGTCTTTATAAAGTATAAAGGAGTTGCAAGAAAAGTTTCAGGAGGAAACAAACCTTATTACCGATGTAGCCCATGACACCAACACCAACAGTAGACACCTTAATATTTTGAATATGCTTGCGCAAGCTCCTGCGAACCCAAATGGTTAGGAAAATTCCAACCATCTGCTTACTTACAATCCTCAAATACGATGGGCTTCTTTTCCTTTTCATTAGGGCTTCAAAATCCAGTTCTGCAAACAATGCTAGCCCTGACTGAAGTTCACTTGAGACTGACTTAAAAGAATTATAGCCTCCAAAAGATTTGGTTGCTTTAAATGACTTCACTGTCTTGAAGGAAGTTGGTCTCTGTAAAAGACGTTGAGATAGCAAGTATAGTGGGGGCTCCGGCCAGCTCAAACCAACTCTTTCAGAACCACTGAGCATTTTGGTTAATCTTCCAGTAACTGCTGGCGCTTCTCCTGCAGAATCTTCTTCCCTCAAGCAATTTAATCTATCTAATCTCTTTCGAGAAGAAAATTGCCGCTGTAAATCCCGTTCTATGGTTGCACTTACTTTGTCACTGTCTGTACCGTCTGGGACTGCTGAAGTCTTAAATTTGCCATCTGTCGGTGGTGTATAATTGACCTCATCAAAAGTTTCAGAAACTTCATCCAGGGGATGAATGTCTGTACTGTCTGGGA
Organism: Viola odorata; assembly: GCA_963691705.1. Classification (NCBI taxonomy): domain Eukaryota; kingdom Viridiplantae; phylum Streptophyta; class Magnoliopsida; order Malpighiales; family Violaceae; genus Viola; species Viola odorata. Next base: position 23,181,544 of record OY829542.1, read on the forward strand.
CTGCTGAAGTCTTAAATTTGCCATCTGTCGGTGGTGTATAATTGACCTCATCAAAAGTTTCAGAAACTTCATCCAGGGGATGAATTTCTTCACCAATGTCACTATCACTATCAAGCATTATCTCCTCCTCTATATCTGCCATTTCATCGTACGGCTTAAACTTTGATGGGGATGGAGGATCACTGTGGCATTTCACTTTTGCCCTAGCTGGTCGAATTCTGTTCAACGTGTCACGAATAATGCTTTCCCACTTCTGAGCTGGGCGATTATCTTCAGCACCGAAGATATTCCCAGCATTTAATGGAACAATCTCCTGAAGACTGAAAACATGAAACATTAATCATATTACTCAAAAGAACACCCTTGGAAATATACATCAGACAAAAAATGATAGAACCTACTTGGCAAAGGGATTAACTAAACCAGGAAGATAAAATTACATGAAAAACAAAAATGGTTTAAATTTTAACGTCAATTTGAGGCAATAACAAGAAAACAAAATTCCATGACTAATGTTAATTAATGCAACAGAGGAAGAACCATGCTTCTACTGTATCAGAAAAGTTACCCCCATTAATTGTACAATAGTGGTTAGATGGAAAACCAACTCTAAGTTGATAATAGAGAAAGGCTTGCTTTCTTGGTTTCAACTACCAGACTGCAGGACATACTTTGCTTTGGCACTGATATGAAATGTTATCCATAGAATACCAGGATACGCCTTAACACCAGTCAATACCCTTTTTTCTTTAAAAGAAAAAAGAAAATGAAGAAATCAAAGTGCTGGAACAATGTGAAGCGGATATACGCATAGTGGGAACACAGGTCTCGAAGGTAGGAGTGAATACTCAATCATCAGAGGGGCACTTCATAACTTAAATTATAAATTCAATGCTAAAGGATGCTCAGAACACAAAATTAGACGAAGACTTACCCAAACACGTAGATGTCAGCAGGCTCATCAGTATCAATCCAATCATCAATGTCTAGGTCATCAGGAGGAAGTTCCCCCCCAACATTCCACGTACCAACACATATTCTGGAAGGAAGAAGTTTATCAATTTCAAATGATCAGTTGCCACGATCTGAAATAGAACTGATGAGTAAACCAAAAATATATTCAACTACAAAGAAACTGATAAAGTATGAAACAAAAATATCCCGTGAGAATATCATTGTGACAAAAAGTAGGAGCAATTGGAGCTAATCAGACCTGACATCCTTAGTGTTTATGTACTGTGCCCTAAATGTTTCTGACTTCCGCCGCCTTGGAAGTGCATCTGCAATGTAACACAACAGCCCAGAAAATATTTCAATTAAAAAGAGAAATACAATATCAGAGAAATTAACTAACTTAACTTCACAGACGCAACATCAATTGAAGCAACCAGAACAGTACCCAAAAAAAATTATGAAGCAGCCAAATAGAAAGAGTGAAATAGGAACATTATCAAGTTGTATCAGAAACAAAATTGAAGAACTAGTTAAGCATCCGAAGTAAAAGCAAAGCATAAACTGAGAGAGAAAGAAAGATCAAGTTGAGGATGGTAACCTCCAAAGCGCGACTGTGGATCAGTTTCTGCAACAAAAGAATTAAAAGGAAAATGTCAATAACACAGAGAATATATCGTTCTAAAAACATTGTAGGCAGTAAAACATGGAAGAGTTACCAGAGATATCAGAAGCGGAATCGGAAGAGTCTCCGTCGTCGTCGCAGTCGTTGTCGAAGTCGGTGTCGGCGCTGTAATCGGAGTCCTTAGCGGAGATGTTGAGCAATTTGCGGACGACAAGGCTGGGCCAAAGCAGCTGTAGGCAACAATAACACGAGGTTTCAACCCGTCCCTATTTCGGTAATTTCCCATTCCTTTTTCAGTCAATCTCTTCCATAGCAAACAAAAACTACAGTAACTAGTAATACTACCATTTTTCCACAGAAACGAAGGAGAAGCGGTTACCTCCGATCGCCGCTTTGACCCATACTTCATGCTTTTTTTCTATTTTCGCTCTATTAATGTTAGTTATTGTTTTGTTTGGTTTTTTCCTTTAAAAGGGAAAACGAAATGAAGAATTTCTTCTATCTTATTACAGAGAGCGAAGAGAGTTGACGGCTGAGGGAGTAGAGCAGAGCAGGAAGGAGGAGAGGCCAAGAGGCCCAGAGGGTAGTGATGTAACGGTAACGTGCAACTGCAACTGCAACTGCAAAAATAACGGAACGCTGAAGGAAGTGGACCGCATGAAGTTGTGTTTTGCTCCTTTGCTCCTCCCATGATTTGTTCCGGTCCGAAAAGTGCCGTGAATAAAAGTGTTGTGGAAAAAGTACTTTTACGCAAAACAGAGTGTTGTTTGGTAAACATTTTTTAAAAGTGTTGTGGGAAATGAGAAGTTGTTTTTGGTGTTTGGTAAAATTATAAAAATGAAAGAGTTGGAGTATAAAACCCATTTTTACAAAATTAATAAAAATAGAAAAAATGGACCTATAATTACTTATCTTGAAATGTAGATTTTATTATGATAGTTTTTAATTTATTTTATTCATTATTAAGAGTAAAAAAATGAAATTAAAAAATAAATAAATAAATACATGAGAGAGAGAATGCAAAAGCAGCTTTTGCTCACTGGTCCAATTTGGACCAATGGAGAACGCAGGACTAGCAAGCATAAATTGAATAGAGCTTCTAAGAAGCTCTAGTTGAAAAGGAGGGAGCCAAACGGCTCCTACCTCCTTCTCGGTTTGGTAAAGCGCGTTGAGGCACAGAACCTCAACGCCAAACACGTACTAAATCCTCTCTAACTTTTGTACTGCTTCCTAAATTCCTAATTTAATCCACTAATTTGTCTTTCTTTTTAATAATTGTATATTAAAATGGCTCGAACACAAGTCGATAAATTTATTGATTAATTTTCTCTTTTTTTAACATAAATAAAATATATTTATATATAAAACGACTCGAACTTAATATATATTTTATAAAAAATATCAGCCAGAATGGAGCATTGTGTAAGGACAGCCCCCTTAATATATGACAAAAGTTTGGTAAATTTTAGGATAGTAATATATGTCCGCATATACAGAAGTTTTTAAATATTCTATTCTCTCTTGTGCAAATTAAATAACTTCCTCGCATCTAAATATTTAGTAGGTTTAAAACTAAAAATACAAGTAAAATGAACAATAAAAGCAAATCCTAAAACGACGTTTATTTCCCCCGGAGGTATCTTACTTTTATTTGTTAAAAAATTATATATTAGACTCATAAGATTTTAGAAATAATTTAAAATTTAATTTAATTTCCTAATATGAATGAGAAATAAATCAAAACTGCCTAAGTGTGTTTCATGTTCTATTTCTATTAACTTTTATAATTTTTAAGACGGTTTCTAAATATTCTACATATTAAATTTTTTAAGACAGAGAGAGTATATAGTAACACAGCCCTCAAAAAATTTGATCTAGTTTTATCACTAAGTATTATTGAGCTATAAATTCATTGATTAATCTTCTTACACACTTCTTTGGTACTCTAATAAATGTCTTTAGTTTAAAATAAGATAGTGCATTTATTTTTTTTACTCATGCAACTGTTTTTTCATTCTATCTTTACCAATAATTAAATTGTTGGTAAATGACGGTTACAAATGTATAGTAAAAATATATATTTAAAAGGTAGAACCAATTATTTTTTTAAATACCCCAGAGATTGGGGTGAGTACTATTTTTAGATAAGTATAGAGTGGAGTTTTTTTTTTTGTTGAGAATATCGAGTGATGGATGACGGGATTACAGATCACATAAGATTACACATGTCACCAGCATTCCACTCTAGATTTATTGGGGTCCACCAATGGGTAACACGGTTTCCTTAGACCATCCACAGCAGTGGGTGTTAAATTTAACATTTCTCTCCTGCCACATCAGCTTAACACCCAACCAAATCATCAAATAACACCCACTTTTTTTTTAACTTCACAGCAGGGTATTTTTCAGGGTGTTATTCACTTTCTCTCTCTTCCACATCATTTAATCATATACCCCACCATATTTTTCATTTCTTTTTCTTATTAAATTTATAATTACTATAATAATTATTTTTTATAATATAATAAATAATATATAATATATTTTTAATATAAATTAATTAAATTTCATTTTTTTTTTAGATTTCAAAAAATCTATACTTTTTTAATACAATAAATAATATAATATTTTTTAAGAGTAACATATGATATTATTTATCACTCAGTAAATCAAACATATATAGATTATTGCAAACGAACAAGAAAATACACACAAAATAAACTGGTAAACTTGAGAAATAATTTTTTTAAATCTAATCAAGGGTTGTTCCAAATTTATTCCAGATGTGCTCGACGAGATCCTTTTTCAACTGAATATATTGTGCTCTATCACGTAGCTCGGCTCTAGTATGAATATATGATTCGGATCGGCCTTGGACATGTACTTCATATTGAGGCAGCACTTGCGTTTGCACATTGAACAAGGAGCTAGACCCGGGACTATCCGACTGATCGAAGTCGATATTTTCTCAATTTCGTGAATATGCATCTCGTTCATCCTCCACAATCATGTTATGTAAAATAATGCACACCCTCATTATTTTACCTAAGACATCGATATCCCACGTCCTGGCTGGTTGGCGAATAATGGAAAAGCGTGCTTGGAGTACCCCGAATGCACGTTCCACATCCTTCCTACATGATTCTTGTTGTTTGGCAAACAATTGCGCTTTGTTTCCTTGGGGAAATTGAATCGACTGGACGAAGACAGGTCATTTAGGGTAGATTCTGTCGGCAAGATAGTATGCAAGATTGTACTGCCGGTCATTCACAGTGTAGTCCACCGTTGGAGCTTCACCAGACTCAATGTCGTCAAAAATTGGTGACCTATCTAGTACATTTATGTCGTTCAATGTTCCAGGCAAGCCAAAAAAAGCATGCCATATCCACAAATCATAGGACGCCACTGCCTCGAGGATAACTGTTGTCGTGCCCTTGTGTCCACTAGTAAACTGCCATTGCCAAGCCTTAGGACAATTCTTCCACTGCCAGTGCATGCAATCAATACTTCCAATCATTCCGGGGAAACCACGCTCCTGACCAACTCGGAGTAACCTTTACACGTCTTCCACATTTGGCCGTCTTAAGTATTCATCTTGAAACAAGAAAATTATTCCTTCGCAAAAATTACGAGTGCACTCAAGTGCAGTGGTTTCTCCAATCTTCACATACTCATCACAAGCATCCCCGACGACTCCATATGCGAGCATACACATGGCAGCTATACACTTCTGGATAGGCGTCAAACTAAGCTTGCCCGCATGATTCCGCCTTTGAGTGAAGTAGTTGTCCTAATTTGATAAAGCTTCTACAATTTGGAGAAATAGTGACCTTCTCATTCGAAATCTTCTTCTAAATTGTATTTCAGTGTAAGTGCATGGCTCGTCGAAATAGTCGGTCATGAACCTTTGATGGGCAGTTGCATGATCCCTGCTTATAGATTTTCTCTTATGTGATCGATTGTTTCGCCTCTGCAGCTCTTCAAGAAGTTCTTGTTGCCTATCGAGTATAGATTCTTCCAACTCCCATTGTCGTTGGATCTCTTCAAGACTGAAAGTATTCGTGGGTAGATCTATTGGATGATAAGAAGAAAAAGATTTGAACTGAAAAGTTTTAAGTGGTATTCATATGATGTGCAATACCATTTTTATAATGAATGGTCTTCGAACTCCAATCAGTTCATTTAATTTAATTCAATCTGAAGATAAGATATAGAAAGATGACAAATCATGTGTGGTGTTTTGTCATGATTAAATCAGAAGGTAGTGGGGGTGAAGACATTCTTATCTCTTCAGAATCTCGAGTGTTGTGTTTTGTCATGATTAAATCAGAAGGCAGTGGAGGTGGGGACGTTCTTATCTCTTCAGAATCTCGAGTGTTATGTTTTGTTCAGAAAGTAGTGGGGGTGGGGACGTCGTTATCTCTTCAGAATCTCGAGTGTTGTGTTCTGTTCAGAAGGTAGTGGGGGTGGGGACATCGTTATCTCTTCAGAATCTCGAGTATTGTGTTTTGTCATGATTAAATCAGAAGGTAGTGGAGGTGGGGACGTTCTTATCTCTTCAGAATCTCGAGTGTTGTGTTTTGTCATGATTAAATCAGAAGGTAGTGGAGGTGGGGCCGTTCTTATCTCTTCAGAATCTCGAGTGTTGTGTTTTGTCATGATTAAATCAAAAGGTAGTGGAGGTGGGGACGTTCTTATCTCTTCAGAATCTCGAGTGTTGTGTTTTGTCATGATTAAATCAGAAGGTAGTAGAGGTGGGGACGTTCTTATCTCTTCAGAATCTCGAGTGTTGTGTTTTGTCATGATTAAATCAGAAGGTAGTGGGGGTAAAGACATTCTTATCTCTTCAGAATCTCGAGTGTTGTATTTTGTCCTTATTAAATCAGAAGGTAGTGGGGGTGGGGACGTATTTATCTATTCAGAATCTGGGGGTAGAGTCATGTCTAATAAACTCTCTTATTCAAACGAAATTATTGAAATGAACATACACTTTCACAACCCACAAATTATTCAAAATAACACACAATTCGAAAATAAAACACACAATTTGAAAATAAAACACACAATTTGAAAGTAAAACATACAATAACATACTAGTTCTCAAACAACTCCTTCAATAGCATCTTATCCATATTTTCATCTACAGCATCACGATCTTCTTTGGTCTTCAAGGACAGGAACATCTCCATCTTCCTAACACGTGCATACTCCAACATAGCTGATGTAGTACCAGCCTTGGATTGTTCAAGGTTTTCACGAGCACGGGCTAAATTAGATAACTCCTCCTCAATAGCAACCTTTGATTTTCTAGATGTCGATGATTTGCTCGATGAAGCTCTAGCTTTCTTCTTTGTTACATCCCTACCTTCTGGACGTACAATGGAAGGAGCTGAGGAATCAACGTCATCGCCACCACTTTTTCTCTTCGATCCGCTACTTGCAGATTCATTTGCTCCTGGTATATATCTGGGTTGGTCGTGAACCAACTTCCACTCTTCCAGCAAGGAAAACCTATTACCTTCGCACTCTTGATACAACTCTAGACCTTTGGCTATGTAGTCATCATCGGACCAACCACTACACCTCACTCTACATGCTCTACTATAATAACCAATAAAACTACATATTTTTTTATTGATCATAAGAAAATGACTTTTGCACTGTATCCCTGACCTCTGTTTTCCACCTTGAAAGTTTTCATTCACATAGTCTGCAATTTTTCCCCAGAAAGTATTACCCTTTTGATTCGTCCCCAATTCACTATCATTACTAATGTGGAAATAACCAGTTAATAAAGATTTGTTCTCTTCCGTGCTCCAAGTGTCGTAACCTGATCTCTTGGCTGATTGTTGGGTTGGAGCAAGAAAACTGAGAGGGGTATCCCCATCAACATTTCCTATAGATATTTGTGTGGAAAATTCTGGGAAATCACTTGATCCACTACTGAAATGAGGTGTGTTTGGCTCATTAGTTGATTCACTGTTTGGATAGCGCACATGAGCGGGAACATAGTTGTTTCCAGGAACAGGTTGATAGCCATAAGGCATATAAGGATGATTATACGGGTATTGCATGCCAAAATTTGGGGGCATCATATACTGCGATCCAAAATTAGGTTGCATCCCCGTATTCTGAGGATTTTCTAGGCATTGAATGTTTGGGTTCGGAGGTCGCATGTATGGATTTTGAGCTTGGTTAGGGAAGTTGTAATTTGGAAAAAAATTATAATTTTGTGAAGGATCCATGAAAGAGCTTGAAGATTGTAAAAGACTCAGATTTTTTTTGGTGTCCAAATGACACAAACACAAGCTCTATTTATAGATCTCAAAAAATAAAAATAATGGTATATTTTTTAAAATTATTTTGAGTAATTATTATGAAAAAAACATTTAAAAAAGAAGAAAATGAAAAAAAAAATGTAAAAAACTCTGATTTTTTTTAGTGTCCAAATAATACAAACCTAGTCTCAATTTAAAGATGTCAAAAAATTTAAAATAATGGTATATTTTTTATAAAATTATTTTTAGTATTTATTATAAAAAACCCATTTAAAAAATGAGGGGGGGAAAAAAGAAATAATGCGGTGGCCAATGACATTGACAGGCCTGCACGCGCACGCGTGGCGCGCTGCCATTGGTCCACTTAATTATTATTTTTAAAAAAAAATAAACTGACAATGGGGGTCCCACTGTCAGAAAAATCCGGTACCAAATTTTGGTACCCGGACTATCCTATGTGACAATTGATCCTCCAATAATCCATTGCTGCACCAAATACTCCCTCCAATAATATATTGCTGCTGATGGTCTTATGTCGTTGTCAACTTTTTCCAGACTTCCAGGTTGCAAAATAGTATGTATGAAAAGAAAATATTTGTTTTTTTTCTAAATACATTTAAGCAAATCCTATTCCTATCCACATTATTCATACTAATCTCGGGCCAATGGATTCGCTGCTTTTATTTTCTATTTTTATTATATTATAATTCAACCTATTATTATATATCGTTTTTATAACATAAGTTATAAATTTAATTTTTAGTGTCGTTAAAATAATTAATAATATAAATATTTCTAAAAATATATATAAATTTTAAATAGTTTTGACATATGCCATCGTAATTATTTCTCCTCAACTTAAAAACTCTTATAATCCAAAAATAATCAAATATCCTAATTCCAAAATCACTTTCAATCTCAATTTTTTTTTGTCATTTCTTTACCTTAATTCTTAATTCGTGTAGTTATATTTACAATGAAAGGGAATAGAAACAAGGAGTATCATGGTTTGATTAAAGAGTGCAATGAAAGGGCAAGTAGTAGAAGTAGGGGTGTCAATTCGGGTTTACGAGTCCGGGTCCGAGACCCCCACTTGTAGACCTGACCCCGAACGGGTCAGGACTAGACCGGACTCCAAACGAGTTGGGACTAGACCCGACTTGGGTTTTATACGGGACCAAAATCATAGTCCCGGTTCCGACCCGTCTAGTAGTTCCGGATCCGAAACTAGATTTGGCCGGCCTCCTCCATCTTCATCTCTATCGTCAATTTCATCGCCCTCATCTCACCCCTCTCCTCTGCCGGCCTCCTCCACCCTCTCTTTCAAACTGGTCTCGCCGAACCACCGCAATTTAAAAACCAATCGTCTCACCCCTACTAAAACGAATTCAATCCTCTGCAAATTAATCCCAATTAACCCCTGCAAATTAATTCTAGAACTAATCCTCTTGCAAAATTAATTCTATTCAATACCCAGCCAAACCAACTAGCATCGCCTCTAACCAATCCTTCCGGCCAAACTCCTCCACAGCCACACCTAAATCACTGCCGCCAACCATCGCAGGAGAGAAATGAAACGAACCTTAATTAGAGAAGGTTAGGGCTGTTGTGACGGAGCAACAGAGTGTGACCAGCGGCGGCTAAGAGAATGACTGAATGAGGAGAAGAACAGAAGAGAAGAGAATGAGGGTACGACTACAAAAGAAGAAACCCTAAATTATTGAATAATTTCGAAGCTAGGACCGTTTTTGGTCGAGATAGACCCGACCAGGTCCAGGTCTCACCAGGTCGAGACCCGAGACTGATCGAGTCGGGACTAATCCCAATCTGAATTTTATATGGGACCAAAATTCTAATCCCGGTCCTGACAAAAGATCCGAATTTAGGTCCGAATCTTCGGATTTCGGGACCAGTTGACACCCTAAATAGAAGTGAGACGACGTGGGAAGCAAATGTAATGGAGAACAAATTAGAATTTTATTTTGGTAGCACATTCCTCATGTGCCTAGCGAAATAGTAAAATTTTATCAATTTATCGTAAAACAACTATGCAATTATGAATAATAACAATATATCTAATCCCCAAACTAGTCAATCTGTGATGGCCAGGGACGGATCCAGGAATTATTTCCAGGGGGACGGGGGTTCGGGGGTAGCGTTTCCGAAATTTTTTTGGGGAGTATTTTAAAGGGAAAGCAAGTGAGCTGAATAAAAAAAATGAACAAATGCTTAAGAGTATTTGTATCCGTCACTAAATAACAAATATTTAGATAAACTTAACAAAAAGATAAATAAGAAGACAATATAAACAGTTATATTTAATTCAGATTTTGGGTGGTTAAAATCAATTACATTAATTTTACCCAATAAAATAAGAATCAAAGAGCTACTGCGTGCCAAGCAATACCGAAAGGAAGCAAAAATTAAAAGAGAAGTATGTGGTGCAGACACCCTATTTAGTTCAGATCTATAACTCATTAAATAAATTGTAATAATTTTAACCAAATTACTTTTAAGCAACTTGAACCAATAGCTGCCAAAGGTACTCATATCATGGAATTATTCAATAGACGAAGGAGAGCAGCATACCTTTACAGTGAACTCATAGAATTAGACTCAGTTTTTCCGCCTATTTATTCCTACAAAACCCAAACTGACCAAATTGTGGCCGCGAGATTGACAGACAGAGAAAGAGCAGGTCGAGTTGGCTAGGGATTTGGTCGAGGAGAGGCGAGGGATGAGGGATGAGGGATGAGGGATGAGGGATGAGAAGAGGGAAGAGAGGCAGAGGCTAGGGATTTGGGCTTGGTAGAAATTTTTTCCCTCTCCTTCAAGTGGATCCGTCCCTGGTGACGACGGTTTTTAATTAGTAACTTGATATATGCTTTGTTACGTTTCTTTCCAAATTTTATAATTTATTATTTTTTTCTCAAATTATTTGTTACTGACATCAAATAAATAATTAAAGTAGAAACGGATAGTCAATAGATATATAATTTATTTATTATGGGAAAAAAAAGAGTAGAAATGGATAATGCAATGCTTAATTTTCCGAAAATATGAGGTGGCCATTTTAGGGTTCCTTTATAAGCGGAACCAAAGGGCAAATTGGAATTGTTGACTGACTTCTTGTTCTGATGCGCGCCAATGATGTCACATATCATATTTTATTTTTAGTTAATAAAAAACTATTTAATGAAAGTAATAAAATGTGATTAGTTGAAATAAAATAAGAAGGATATTAATCAAAGGTTTTTTATTCCAAGTCCTTTTTTATTGTATACAAAAAAAAAAAAAAATTCTTTAATAAAAAAAAAACTTGGAGTAAAAACCTTTGATCATTGGATTTTTTCTTTTGTCTTTTTGTACTATTTCGGTGCACCATAAAAATGCCAGCATGATCAATGAGATGGGACCAATTCCCAATTCCTTAATCTTTAAGAAACAAAAAGTATATATGTAACTGTCCCACCAAAAAGTTTTCGAAAAAAAAATGAAACTTAAAACGAAGTTGGTGGAGCACTACCGTATAAATCTTTCACTTTAAATTTTAGATGTACGTTAAAATTTATAATTTTTTTTTTCATTTTTTAGGGTATTGTTTGGATCGGTCCATTTTTTATATAATGATTAGATATTCAATACTGTTAGACAAAGAAGTTCTTTTTTCTCTTGGCGATTGAAGCTTTAATTAATATCTATACGAATTGGGTTTATTAATTTATAAATTATTTTTTCGTGTCTACGAATATTCATTGTTTATATTTTTATGTCAGAATAAATAAAAAATGTATGTCTATATTTGCAAAAAACAAATATTTCAAATTTAAATAATGAATAATCGTTTAGTGTTCTGTTATTATTATTGAAAACTTTATCAAATAGCTATTTTGAATCCGGAGATTTTTTTTCTTCTTACGGCCAACATCAATATAAAAAAAAATTATATACTATATACATATATATGAATTTTTAATTAATCAATGAAATACTTAATAATTATACATGTATACTAATATTTTTTTATATCAAAATAAAAGAAATAACAAGGCAAATACTGACACGATTATTTGGAATGAAATACCCGTACAATCACCTCACAACTTTAAAATAAAAAATTTTAATTTTAATTTGATTTAAATATTAAATTTGACTTTTCTAAAATTTTAATCGTACCAAATAAAAATATATACTAAATATAGTACTCTCTCCGGTCTCAATTAACTGTCATTTTCTTACTGAATGTTACTATACACATTACTTGACTTTTTGGTGTTTGCTTTACTGAATATTACTCTTTCAGAAAATCAATTAATAAAGATTAGAGGAAATAATATTTTTTATTAATAAAAATGTAACATACATACCAATATATTTTTAATATTTTTATAGATTTAAGAAAAAAAACAGATCCCTTAACTTTTATTACTAATTAATTATTATAAAAATACAAATAAATATAAAATAATTAGTAGGTATATATAATTATATTATATATATTAAAATTGGTCTGGGCCACCTACCCCACCCCCTGCCTCTGCCTCTGTTTGAATCGTTACTTTGTACTATTTGACAAGAAGTATGCAGACGATGAGTTAAATTAAATCAAATTAAATTGGACCCGTGCTTAATTAGTTTTTTTAAGAGCAAAATACAATACTTATGATGTATTTAGGATAAACATCAACGTTACAGAATATTCTTTCTTTTATTTTTTTTATTACTTTAAATTTTTTTTTAAATTAATCTCGTTTGAATTTTATCAGATCTTTAATAATAACTTTTTTAATAAAATTATTTCTTTCTCTAAAATTTAAATTCGAAACTTTATTATGTACTCTTTGAAATTATATAGGTTGCCCCCAAAAGAAAGAAAGCTATATAGGGAAATTTTCCAATTAAATATTAATTGTTCTCTGAATTATTGTTTGATAAAAAAACAATAATAATAAAATATTGAGACCATGCATTTACAATTAATTAATTTTCTTGGAACAACTATCCTATGCGTACGTATATAGGATAAAAGACTTTGGGTCGCTTAGAGTAACCAGAAACGTTTTAATATGGTAATACTCGTATCACCTATAGATTGTCACCTTTTTTATTATTGGCAGTTGATATCAACTTTTTTTAATATTTAAATAAACCCACGCATTATTAATTTGGTTCTTATATTCGTAAAAATTTATTTTCAATCAAATCTCTGTATGATTAGTTTAGTACTCGTATTTGTTAAAAAAATCAATCAAACTCTTAAATAATTAATTTAGTCTCTTTATTTGTAAAACAGTTCCAACTAAATTCAGGTTCGCAATACGAAACCGGCTTGCTAGGTACAAGAGTTATGAGAAATTTAAGTCATTTTATTTATTAGAATTTTAAAGTTAAAGTTTAATTGACATGGTAAACTATTGGAGAAAAAGTTTGTTATATACTCTCTCCGATTTTTAATAAATGATATTTTTTTACTAAATGTTACTGTATATTTTACTTAATTTTTTAGTGTTTGCTTTACTAAATATTACTGTTTCAGAAAATTATTTATTAAAAATTGGAAGGAGTATATATAGACTGTAAAATTAACCTTACAAGGAATAAAGCATATATGTTACACAGTATCGACATGAACCGTCCATATAAGACTAACCGTGGTCTAACTAACCATGGTATAACCAATATTTAAGCTAAAAACATAACTTGATAAATAAAAATTGCAAAATCAAGATTAATTAGGGATTTAGGGGCCCAAACAGAGAATTTAATAGATGCATAATTACTTTTAAAAAAAAGGTACCTGGGTTGGTTTCTTCATGATTTGATGAGGTAGCAAGGTAGGTAGTATAGCTAGATTCTGTTTCTGTTGAAGCTTGAATTGAATTAGAGATAGATTAATTGAATTAGTGAATTAAAACAGCTCTCTTCAAATCAAGATCTTCTCTCTTTGCCTTTTGTATGAACATAGATGAAAATGAATAGAGGGAGACGGAGACGGAGACGGAGACGGAGACGGAGACGGAGACGGAGATGGAGTAGTGATTCCTCGGAAACACAGTAGTGAATGAAACAACGAGCCTTGTCCATGTATAATCTTGCACTGTTATATATCATTAATAATGCCTTCTCCATCATCTACATTTTTAATATTATATTTTATATATTCTCTTGGAGAGAATTTTTTAATACATTTCTTTTTTATAAACTTTTTGACAACTCCCATACTCGCCGGTGACTGGTGCCAGGTGGTGGGTGGTGTTTGCTTTAATATTTATTATATTATGCATCAATCACCCTACCTGGCTTCATTAATGGTGACTTTTACATTTTTATTTCCCATTTTGAATTATTATTACATGCCTTTTTCATTTTTATTTCTTCTTTTGAATTATTACACCCGCTAAGTGCATAATTAGTGAGGCCCAAAGACATTGACACCTAACCTTTTGCCTCGTTTTTTTCATTTTTTTTATCACTCATCTAAGTTTGAACAAATACACCCCTAATTAAAACACTTCACCCGAAATGTTTTAATTGTTCAACAGTAGTTCAGTTTTCATTTCCAATACAAATGGTTATAATTTTTGACAAATTTACCCTAGTCTTTTTTAATTTTGGTGTTAAAAACAGAAAAATAGTCAATAAAAATCAACAATTTAATGGAGGTAATTTTATCTTCCACCAATTTTATAACCGCTTCTAATCATTTCTTTGATTTTTGTGTTTTCGATTAAATGGACAACTAAAACATTACGGATGGAGTATTTCCCTTCAAGTTTTATCTCCTAGCCAAAATTAGGGGTGTCAAAACGAGACCAGACCTGTAGACCCATCCTTAACCTGAGGTTTCGGGCCGGATCTGGGACTAATTTTTGGTTCCGTTTTGGGTTGGGACTGAGTCTGGTCCCGACCAGGAAATTTTCAGGTCTAGCCGGGTCGTACCCGACGGGTCTCGGGTCTAGACCCGACAAACCCTTAAAATATTTTCTTTTCCTTTTTTTTCTTTCCTTTCTTTTTTCTTTCTTTTCCTTCTTTTCTTTTCTTTCCTTTCCACGATCTCACTCTCTTTTTCTTTCCTTTCTTTTTTCTTTCTTTTCCTTCTTTTCTTTTCTTTTATGGAAAAATGATGTGATATTATCATTCAATCAAGATAGGGGTGTTAAATAAAAAGATAGAATATATGGATAATTAAACGAACAATTAATATAGAGGTTAATTACATAAATAAATTTAAATACACTTAGTGACTCCTATTTTATTGCTTATAATTTTCAAAATTTTCTATACATTTTTTAATTTAATTATTAATACCATGATGTTGCATGATAATGATACATTTACAATATAATTTAAATGATAGATAGCCACGTAAGCAAAACTATTACATCAAATAGCCACGTAAGCAAAACTATTACATCAAATAAACTATAACATCAATCCATCATTTAAATAAAAATAGGCGAATAATAGCAATTTTAATAGGCATTTGTTAACGGAATCAAGAAAAAAAGTGACTCAAAAATATAAACTCTAGAATTCATATAAAAAAGTTGGACGTGAGGCATGTACTAAATGAGGGAGTGAATAAACCACCCAGTACTAGAATTTAATTCACACATTTTTTTCACAAACTCTTGGGGTATACAAGATAGTAAAAACAATAAATCAAGACAAAAACAAAAAAAAACTTGTAAAGATATTTATAGTGGCTCCTTTACACCAGTAAGGTACATCCACTATCTAAAGATACAATTTTTAAAATTTGAGTTTAAAATTTACCAAAAAAAAACTTACTTTTTTTATGCTAAGCTAAAAAATTTATAACTAATTTTTCCGGGGAACAACTAAAACCTCTACCTAGCTTTTTCTCAAAAGCTTAAGCTCAAACATTTTATAAGGCTTTTGACAAGATAAAGCTCAAAATGTAGCACAAATCTAATCAAATGCTAGATTTAATCATAGTGTCTTTTACAAAGTAGGATTTTACCCTTAACATAAGAACACTTATGGTTCTTCTTACACTTTTACAAACTATTAAGACTAACAACTAACAAATGGATTACAATGAAATCTAAAACAATATATCACAATTAATAATTCAACAAATGCAAGCTTATCATCGAGAAGAAAGCACTTATTCAATCAAGTAGAAGTAACACATACAGATGGTTAATGTGTATGCACATACGGATGCTACGAGTAGAGGGGGTCTTTGGGATCAGTTGGGTACCAGGATTGGGAATAACACGGACCCTGTGCTAGTTGTAGGTGACTTGAATGAGATCCTTACTTCGTCGGACAGATCTCCAGTGACAGCAGAGACAAGAGGAA
The DNA here is from genome assembly GCA_963691705.1 of Viola odorata. NCBI lineage: Eukaryota > Viridiplantae > Streptophyta > Magnoliopsida > Malpighiales > Violaceae > Viola > Viola odorata. The sequence goes on from OY829542.1 coordinate 23,197,726, forward strand.
TGCGGGATTTTCAAAGCTGGGTTACCGGGTACAATCTCAGGGATATCCCTCTGTTAGGTAGGAGGTTTACGTGGGCCAACAATGCAAGTAGGAGTAGGATTGATCGGATTTTTGTCCAAATAGGTTGGGGTGTCAGATGGCCGAACTTGAGGTTGACATCATTGGGTAGGAATGGCTCGGATCACGTGCCTTTGTTGATTAGTCTGGTTACCCCTGACTGGGGTCCAAAATCGTTTAGAGACTTGGCGTCTTGGTGGGGTGCCACAGGGTTCAAAGAAATGCTGAAGACAATTTGGACAGAAACAGGCATGGAATACCCAGGCCCGCACATGGTGACCAAGAAATTGAGGTTCCTCAAGGCCAAGTTGCGTAGGTGGAACAAGGAGGTTTTTGGTTTTATCGGGACTAAGTTGCAGGCGCTAACCAGTGAACTGAATCTTTTGGATAGTGCGACTGATGTGAGGGACCTTACGACGGAAGAGAAACTCAGATTACAGGAAGTTCAGATAGGTTTATGGGAGACTCAAGGTCATGCTTGTAGTCTTTGGCAATAAAAATCTAGACAGAGATGGGATTTGCTAGGAGACCGAAATACTAGTTTCTTCCATCTGTCCGCGAAATTGGACATGTTGCGATGCAATGTGACAGAAATTATACAGGGCAACAGTAGGCTCACGACCCCGCTGGACATTAAGGGTGCAACGTCGAGTTACTTTGAGGACTTTTTTAAAGAAGTTCGCTGGGACAGGCTGCAAATGACGGACTTGGGGTTTAGTAAGCTGAGTGTTACTGAGGTGGAAGAGTTAGATCGAGATGTATCTACAGAAGAGATTTGGGAGGTAGTTCAAAGCTTAGGGGGCGACAAAGCCCTTGGTCCAGACAGCTAGTCTATGGGTTTCTTGAAGAGGGCGTGGGAGATTGTTGGCCCCGACTTCAGTGAGCTGGTGCTGCAGTTCTTTCGGTCAGGAAAATTTCCTAGAGGGACCAACACCTCTTTTCTCACTCTGATCCCGAAAGTCAAGACGGCTAAGAGGTTCACAGAATTCCGACCAATCAGTCTGGTCAGTAGTTACTACAAAGTGATCTCTAAAATTCTAGCAAATCGTCTTGCTAGAGTTATAGCTACGGTGGTTAGCTCGACTCAATATGGCTTTATAAAGGGTAGATGTACGCTGGACTGTGTTATGGCCGCCAATGAAGTGGTCCACGCCTTAAAGAGGAATAGACAGTCTGGGTTCCTTTTCAAGTTAGATTTCGAAAAGGCGTATGACTCCGTCGAGTGGACGTATCTGTTTGATGTCCTGCATCTAATGGGGTTCAGTCAGAAATGGGTGGAATGGATTCGTCAATGCCTTAGCTCGGCTAGGGTGTCTGTTTTGATTAATGGATCCCCGTCTGCGGAGTTTGGGTTGAGTAGAGGGCTTCGCCAAGGTTGCTCCATGTCCCCATTTTTATTTAACATTGCGGTGGAGGGCCTTCACCTTCTGATCAATTGGGCTCATGATCATGGAGTGCTTCGCGGGATTGGAGGTGAAGCGGGGTGGAATGTCACCCACCTCCAGTTTGCGGATGACACGCTATTTTTTGCTAACAACGATGAGGAAGAGGTGCAAAATTTCAAAGGGATCCTCTGATGGTTTGACGCATTTTCAGGATTAAAAGTCAATTACTGTTGCTACCCGATTTTTGATTTTAAATCTTTTGTCAAAAACATTTTTCACATTTTTAAACGTCATTTTTTTCTAAAATCACACATCAATTTATTCTCGTCCAACTGATGTTTATTTTTACACTTCATGTCATTTAAATTTTATCCCATATTTTTTCACATTTTTATCGTATTTTTTTCGTTCGAACTCATATCGGTTCCGAGTAAAAGTCTCGAAACCAATGGTCGAATAATTTCGGTCATTGACCACTTATTTTTTTATTATTTTTCTAACTCGCGCTATCTCATTGCGTTTTGTTCAATTTTTATCCTAGCATTTCTTCTGTTCGAACTCTTATCGCTTGCAAGCGATTTTTTTTTATCGAACTATATGACGAACTTTTCGTCACTTACTGTGTGCTAATAATTTTGTTCAATTTTATTTTATGTTTTAGCATTTTTGGTTCAAGTTTTTATGCATTTGCAGGCAAGATTGCTCGTACCATCAGCTCGAGCTAAAAAAATCAAAAGGAAGGTCAACTTTTTATCACAACCGTTGATCTGGTTGACCAAGCAAGTCAAACCAGATCAAACAGTCCCCTAATTAAGCCATCCTACCACCTCTGGTTCATGAACCAGAAGCTAGTCTACTGCTACTCCCTTCCTCCTCAGGTCTTTCCTCGATCACCACTCCCAACAAGATCAGCACCACGTCCCATCGGCGCCACTGCTCATACTCACGCTCCCGTGCGCCCCAAGCTCGCCCCGATTACGCGCAACGACTATTCCAAAGTCACTCGCGAAAATGCCTATAAATAGCAAGCTCGCACGAACGTTTTTCTTCGCTTATTCACGAATACTTTCTCCCTCTCTAGCGCCGGTTCACTAGCACGAACGACTGCCTACTTCAACCTGAGGTTGAAGTTACTCACAGTTGAAAAATTTTGCTTGCTTCGCGTTTCTTTGCAATCATTTTCTAAAACTTTTGTGTTCGTGTGTGAATGAAAAATGGCCGTTTTGATTTTAAATAAATTGTATATGATATATAGAATCATTAAAACGCTTTATTTTACTCAATCGGTGACAAATTCGGGTCAATTTTGAACTTTTTATTTAATTTGTATAAATGCGTTTTTAATTAATTGAGGGCTGTTTTGGTTGAATTTCTTTGTTGTAATTATATGCGAGGCTTGCTGCTAGTGTAGGGATTTTTTTTGGGCGAGATAAGGTCATGATCGTGGCCGTTTCTTCCTTGGTCGCCGGCAATGGCGCCGACGACGCAAGGAAGAAGATGATGAATAGTACGAGGGAGGGAGAGCAGCGTGCTCTCTGTTTTAATTTTGTTTGCTGGGCTGGGCATATTGCTCAAGCCCAGCCTGGGAAGTGGAGAGAGGTTGGGCCAAGCATGGCCTAGGCAAGAAGAGAAGAAAGGGCTGACGTCTTGCGCTAAGGCCGTGCAAGGAGAGAAGCTGGGCCTGCGCAGGCCCAGCGTGGGAGAGGAAGGACTTGGGCGCCTTGCGGCCAAGCATGAAGAAGCTGGGCCATTTGGCCCAGCGAGAGAGGGAAGCGTGGGCAGCTTCAGCCCACATAGACAGCCAGCCCAGCGGGTTGGGCTGTCCTGGGCCCAATCTTGGGCCCAGCTAGTGAGGCCCATTTCGGCCCACTAGGCCGAGCCCAATTTCGGCCCATTCACTTAATTTTTCGTGCCGATTTATCGTGTACTCACACCGTATAATTAATTATTTTTGTATGATTCTGAATTCTTAAATAATTATTTTCGCTTGCTTTTAAATCGTTAAAATTGTCTAGTATGCAATAAGTTATTAAATATTTATCTGTTTTTAATTATTTATTACTCGTACTAATAATCTCATTTTGCAGAGTAAATCCACACGAGACTTCCCAACAAGTACAAGTTCTCTCCCTTTTATTTATTTCAACGTTTTACGCTTATATGCATGAATATTTAGAAATGTTAGATTTAATACATCTGTTGGGCATGATCACTAAAGTAGGACTTTTTATTTTTTCCAAGCATGATTTAAACACCTCTTTTATCCGGTAACCTTTTTAGGATGTGACTCGGGTGCCTAACACCTTCCCGAGTCCATAATACGACCCTTAATCAATGTTCTCGGGTTCAGACCCATTTTACCTTAGCTTTTATTTTTATGTCATGACATTAGGTTCTCTAAACCTTAAAACAAAATTGGGTGGCGACTTCATTGCATTATGTGAGATGAATCCAATTTCGTCTCACATCTCGTCCCAAACCCGCGTCGCATTAGGAAAATTCCAAAAGGGGGTGCGACAGTTTGGCGACTTCATTGGGGACTAATGGGGTCGAAGCCGGGAATTTTTTTTAGAGGTGTTTGTTTTCCAATAAATTGTTGAGTTTGTTTCATATGATTTTTGTACATGATTAATTGTTTTTTTTTCATAAATTTAATTGATATGATAAATTGTTGTATTATCACATGATTTTTTGCATGATTAATTGCTTTTATTCGCTTTGATAATTTGTTTATACATGATTTGTTGTTATGTATTACTCGCTTTGATCAACTGTCATCGCATATGCATATCCATGCATAATCCCTATCGCCGGGCATCTCCAAATAGGATTAGGTCGGTGGTAGTGAAGTCTTGGGGCCCATGCCCTGGTAAGCTTTCACGAACCCACACTCGGACTCAAACCCCTAAATGGATTGAGCGCCCCGGATCCTTTTATGATTCGGTAAATGCTCTCGTATCCATTTATTAAGGGACCACTTCTATGGTATCGTCTGGGAGCCTTCCAGCCAGTTATAAATAGTTGGTGTTACCCAAACATATGCATTATACTGAAATGCGTATATTGCGACTTTGTTTCACTTTTTCTACTGATTTCTCAAAATTTTCCACACTTACAACTGATTTCGCGATTTTTCTACATTTACAACTGTTTTCCCATGTTTACAAATGTTTCCATAATTCTTCCACATTTTCAAAATTTTCCTCCAATTTTCCACAAATTTGTCCTATTTACAAATTTTCCATGATTTTCCACATTGGCAATTCTTTTTGCAAGTTTTCCACGTGGCAAATATCTTCGTGATTTTCCACGTGTACAAACTTTTCCGAAATTTACTCCGTGCAACTTTTTCCCGCAATTTTTCGCGTCAATAAGTCTTTCCATCAATTTTTCCATGAGTGTAAATTCTTCCGCAATTTTTCCATGTATACAAAATTTTTCCGGAATTTTTCACATGCAAATTCATTTGCGTTTTTCTGTTTATAATTTTGCCTCAATTATTTTCATAATTTTCCATGTTTACGATTTTTTATGCCTGCATTATTGCTTTTATCATACTCACCCTTCTCCTTCTCTCGCAGTGTGGAGACCTCAGAATGACAGTTCACATACATATTAATTATCACTTATGCTTATAACTATTTCTTTCCATTTGTTTATTTTTCAGGTTGAAAATAGCTCACAAAAAGCGAAATATTCCTCACAAAATCCATGCCACTAGACTACAAACTCGAAAGATGGTAGAGCATGATAAAACAGAGGAGGCATGGAAAGCAAAGGTAGCGGAACTAGAGGAACAAATTCCGACCATTACGAAAAGGGCTGAACAAGCCGAAAAGGAACGAGATGAGGCGACAATCGACTTTCCACCTGGGTTTTATCAATTTTCCACTCAAGTGACAGAGCCAACCATTTTGTCTGATATAGCTGGTCCATCATTCTCCGGGGAAGGGGTCAGTTGGAGGTGGCAACCTCCTTTCATTAATCTTAACCCCAACCCTCGGTCCATCACGACGGCCATCCCGACCTCTAGAGATGGTACAACCAGACCAAGTGATATGTCTATCAGTCCTACACTGACAGGGTTCGCTTTTGATCTTGGCAGGAAAGAGAGCCACGTCGAATCCTAATTTTTTGTCCCACCTCGGAGCCATTCCATCGTTCGTCCAGAATCTCAGTTTTTCCTCTCTCCTCTGGGACATTCCACCCAAGACACGATTCCATTATCTTTGGGGACTCAACCCCTTGGGGGCATGCTAACACAGCCACTGGTTTCTATTAGGTGTCCACCAGAGGCTAGTTTTGGCGTTGTTAAAGAGGAACTACCAAGTTTCGACAGGTTGAGCCTGTTAGAGGAGAGACTGAGGCCTATCGAAGGGACTGATCCCTTTGATCCTATAGGACCTAGGGACATGTGCATGGTACCAGGGATAACCATGCCACCGAAGTTCAAAATCCCAGAATTTGAGAAGTATACTAGGATCGAGTGTCCCAAAACTCACCTCAAGGTCTACTGCAATAAAATGGCTGAAGTGATACAAAATGAGCCCTTGTTGATCCATCTGTTTAGAGAAAGTCTGACTAAGCATGCCCTGACCTGGTATATGAATCTTGATAAGAGGAGGATCAGGACTTGGAGAGATTTGTCGGATGCCTTCTTCAAGCAATATAAGTTTAACATGGAAGTAGCTCCAGACCGGTCTGACCTGCAGAACCTTGAGAAGAAGGCCGATGAGTCGGTAAAGGTTTACGCACAAAGATGGAGGGAACTCGCTGCCAGAATCTCTCGTCCTCTAAGCAACAAGGAACTTATATCCATTTTCGTGAACACTTTCAAGGTTCCTTACTACACCTACCTCATCTCCAACTCATCGAACAACTTTTCTGATATAGTCCAGGTAGCAGAGAGAGTCGAAAAAGGGATCAGGTCTGGAAGAATCGTTGTTTCCGCCCTAGAGGAAACACCCAACAAACTGCCTATCATGAAGAAAGATGTCAACTTGGTCTCCCACCGACCTGCTCGCAGACAACCTTCCACACCGTTGTGCAACCCACCAAACAACCCGAGCGATCAAAATAAACGAAATAGCCAAGGGAATCGGGAGTCATAACTATTTTTCTCCGTCCCTGCAAGGGAGGTTTACGAGCATCTCGTGGTAACTGGGCAAATTACACCCATCCCAACTCAACCAGCGCAACTTCCTTACCCAAAGTGGTATGATCCTAGTGTTGCATGTGAGTACCACGCTGGGGCTCAGGGGCACACTCTGGAAGACTGTTTGGCCTTTAAAGGAAAGGTCAGACACTTGATCAAGTGCGGACGATTCACTTTTGAAGAGTTAGCTGAAGGACCTAACACGACCACCAGCTCTACACCTACCAGCTCCTAAATGGTTGTTCCCCCCCAGCTCACAACGGACCCATCCTGCTAATTCATTCAGTAGCGATGACTATAATATTTTGTACATAGTCGAGCCTATGACTATAAACCAGGGCGCTTCATAGGAGGTCACCCACGTGTTATTTTTAGTATTTCTACTTTTGTTAAATCAAGACTTTGGAATGTCTTTTCCTCAGAATTTACAATTTAATTCCCCTTTTTGTTCTAGATACCATGTGACTTGGGGGCAAGCAAGTGAAATGATTGAACACACTTTACCGGGGGGCAAAGCATAGAGAGCGATAATTCGTAACCATGAGTTCTATGCGTCATTCCTACATTTGCTTCAGTTCGTCGCCACGACAAGATAGGGAAATCCTCCTTCCACTGGAGTCAAATCAACATACTCAATGCGGTCTTGTTCGGCAATATGACGATATGCACACCTTACATAGCTCCTGGCTACAAATTCAAAACTCAACCATGATCAAATCTTTCATGTTTTGAATTTGATCATCACAGACAAGATCTCTCCGTATACAGGCACGATAATCGTACAGCGAAGATCAATACTCCAATAGATGAGCCAGTAAGCACATGTGTTGATGGGATTGCATTCACTTATTTTATCCGCAATCCCGTGTTACAAAAGTTGAAGTGTTGGAGCCTCCTCCCCACAAAGGAACGACTGACTAGATTCCCCAATGACCATCTGAATCTCCATTTGACCACGGATTCTCCTCTGTTACTCAAGACGATGTTCAAGCCATACTTCTTGAACAAATCAGATCAACAACTGACCACCCCCGGCGTCGGAGATGTCTCCTCATCCAAGAGCAGTCAAGGAGCGAATCTGGAGAGATTTTAAGATAGCTCTACAGTCGCCACAATGAGCTGGTGTCTTTGCAGAACATCTTGTAATTGCAAACAACCAGTCTCAATATTCATTCTGAGCTCATCTTTCCTTGGCAAAGTCCAAGAGCAATTCAGTTGATTCTAAGGTTGGATCCACATGAAGAGATTGCACCTCCACCTCTCAGCAAGGCGTTATCATCTGATCATCTTGGAGGCGGCCTAAGCCCTGAACCCTATCCAAAAACTTAATGACCATCCTCCACAATGCTGTAATTGACTATGACGGAACCATTAGAAATGTCTGCAGCAATACCATCATCCAATTTGAGTACGGATGATGTGGGATCAGAATCATATCGCTGATTCCTCACCAGTGAACCTGTCTAATCATTAGTTTCCGCTTACTGCACACGTCCAGAGAAGTCCACTTACCTCTCTACCTCTTTAATTTTTGTACAAATCATTCATTCTAGCATTGGGGGCACTTCTTTCTTAATTATTCATAAAATTCTTGTGAGTGGTCATGCCCTCATGTTTTGTCTGTAAAATTGCTAAGAAATTTTGACTTTATAAACTGTGAATATAGATTCTTTGAATAAAATCCATACTACCCTCAAATTTTTCAAACCTTCCGTAGATTGAGCATGTTCAACATGTTACTGCATCATGGATAACTTGTGCATCCATTTGAAATTATATGATATGCATGATCTTGTCTGCTAGCTCTTATATCTGCAACATGTTTAGACGTAAGCAGTCATAAACACATCCCTGCGAGCATTTTGGGCCTTCACGCCTTTTCTTTCATGAGTGCAAATGCCTGACTAAGTGCTAGTTAGATTTGCATAATATCCAGGGTACATGCACCATTAGACATGGGATAGTTGTAAGATGACAGGGGACTTTGCTCTTTGCTTCCACCTTTCTTTGGTCTCTCATTCTTCTATCTTCAAACACTTGCTTCCACTTGAACTCCCTAAATAATGAGCAGTGCCCAACTGAGGTTGTTAACTGAAGGTAAGGTGTACATCGAACTTGGGTTGCGCAAGAGGGATTCCAAAATCTTCGAAGATTGTTGATGGTCAACACCGAAAAGAGGCAAAATAAATCAAGACTTGAAGGCCCCCGCCAAATAGAGGACGAAATTGTACTTTCTTTGCTTGCACAAAAAAAAAAGTGTTCAAAGAACACAATCAACGAATAGCAGAAACGAGTATAGAAAATGGTTCTAAGTCAATCTTCCAAAGGAAGGGAAGGCTATTTGTTCCTGCAACAACCAGAGCAATGGTAAAGCAGTGGTGGTGCACGACAGTAGCAACTGGTCCGGCCAATCTCAGACCCAGAAAGGGAAAACTTCATCGTCTTGGGTTCATCAAGATTCAAAAGCCCAGCTGGGTATTTCGAAGAAGGGGTCTCAGGTTGTATTCAAACAACAATTTGTGGAGAAGAAGACTGGCATTTCAAAGGAAAAGCTTCAGGGTTTCACCAAACTCTCGCAAACTGCGCTCGATGTGTACCGTACCTCTGATTAGCAACCTCAGTAGAGCATCACTCATTAAAAACCCTCTCTTCTTCTGCCAAAAAGCAGTCTCGTTCTAAACAGATTTCTTTCTTCTCTTCTTCTTTCTGTCTATCCACTACATATTTCTGTTCTCTTGCAAAGTACTTTAGATTATATGAAGGCCCATGCATGTGCATCTTCATTTGAAGTTTATTCACTCGGATTGACATTGCAAATATGATTTTGTGCTATGTTTGCTGCATTTTTATGAGTGTAAACACGTAGCCTTATTTCTGAGTGTGAGCGCAAACACCAATATCTGGTGAGGATTGCTTACGTCTACATGATGTGGGAAAGTCTTGTCCTTGAGGTCGTTATCTCCTGGGCAAGATGCAGATGCTTTCCTAGGCTTGTCTCAAGCATGCTTATATGATAGAAAATTGGATGACATGTTATCCATGAATGCTTAAATTTGTTGAACTTTCTCTTGATACGAAAGTTGTTTTCATCTTGACGAGATTCTGAGGGCAAACCTTAGGGTAGTGTGGAATTACTTTCACATACAGCATATACGATTTGATCTCTTTGTTTTCCCATTTATCAATTGCTCTTTCTTTTTTCCATCCATTGCTGCTTCGTGTTTGTTTCCTCCCTATTTGCAGGATACAAGTATGCTTTGATGGAATCTCACACTGTCATGAATCTCCGCCAATCAAACAACCGAATGAAAGCATCCAAGCATCCGAATGGAGTACGTTACCACTCCCCAATCAGCTTCGTGCAACGGATCACGCTTCCCCACCATCCACCAAGCACCCGAATGGAGTACGTTATCACTCCCTAATCAATTTCGTGTGGCGGTCCGTTTCCCTCACCATTGCATCAACACCCGAAGTTTGCGATATCCCCGCTCGGATCTCATAATCACCATCATCGTCCTCACTATCAGAGACAACCATCCTTATTATCAGAGATCATCTTCACTATCAGAGACAACCATCCTTATTATCAGAGATCATCTTCACTATCAGAGACAACCGACCTCGCTATCGGAGATCAGCAACGACCTCAATATCAGAGATAAACACCATCCTACTGGCTATCAGAGAAGACCTCCTCACTATCAGAGATCATCCTCCTCACTATTAGAGAAGACCTCCTCACTAATAGAGAAGACCTACTCGCTATCAGAGAAGACCTCCTCACTATCAGAGATCATCCTCCTCACTATCAGAGAAGACCTCCTCGCTATTAGAGAAGACCTCGCTATTAGAGATCAGCACCGTCCTCACTATCAGAGATCATCCTCCTCGCTATTAGAGAAGACCTCTTCACTGTCAGAGAAGACCTCCTCACTATCAGAGATCAGCACCGTCCTCACTATCAGAGATCATCCTCCTCACTATTAGAGAAGACCTCCTCACTATCAGAGAAGACCTCCTCGCTATCAGAGATCAGCACCGTTCTCACTATCAGAGATCATCCTCCTCGCTATCAGAGAAGACCTCCTCATTATCAGAGAAGACCTACTCGCTATCAGAGAAGACCTCCTCACTATCAGAGATCATCCTCCTCACTATCAGAGAAGACCTCCTCGCTATCAGAGATCAACACCGTCCTCACTATTAGAGATCATCCTCCTCACTATTAGAGAAGACCTCCTCGCTATCAGAGATCAACACCGTTCTCACTATCAGAGATCATCCTCCTCGCTATCAGAGAAGACCTTCCTCGCTATCAGAGAATCCTCGCTATTAGAGCTTAGCACCGACCTCGCTATCAGAGATTAGCACAATCCTCGCTATCAGAGATCATTCTCCTCACTATCAGAGATCAGCACCGACCTCGCTATCAGAGATCAGCTCCGACCTCACTATCAAAGATCGTCCTCACTATTAGAGATCGTCCTCGATATCAGAGAACCCCACCTCAATATCAGAGAAAGTCTCCCCCAAGGCCATCCTTCCACAGTATCCTAAGGTACATTACTATCAACCAACATCCAAGCAAAGGTACGTTCTAATCATCATTTACAATTCTACATTTCCTCACTATCAGAGTAATAATCATTTATAATTTTGCAATTTACATTTTCCTCACAATCAGAGTAATCACCATTTATAAGTTTGCAATTTACATTGTCCTTATTATCAGAGTAGTCGTCATTTATATTTCTGTATTTTTGCATTCTCCCTCAGTATCAGAGTAATCTGTAACTTGCATCAAAATTTATGTACTGCATCCCTTTAAAATTACCGACATATCATTCTGCATTTTCAAAATCAACAGTGACGGACTACGAATACTACCCTCGCCAGAGCTGAAATTTACATTTCTGCATCAACAGTGACAGACTACGAGTACTACCCTCGCCAGATCTGACTTTACATTTTTCAATTACTTTCTGAAAATTATTTTCTGCAAATTATTTTCTGCAATCTACTTCCTGCACAAGCGTAAGGTTGCGAGTACTACCCTCGCCTGGACGTGACTTTACTTTCAGCATCAACACAGGGACTACGAGTACTACCCTCGCCTATGTCAAAATTCTCCAATCGCCCACTCTAAGGTAAGTCTGCATTTGTATTTTTCAAAATCATTGCTGACACGGGAGCAACCATCTTTACTGCTCATCAAAAAGCTCAGTTACACCTGATTTTTGATAAGACAGTAAAGAGGTGGGCAACTGTTGCTACCCGATTTTTGATTTTAAATCTTTTGTCAAAAACATTTTTCACATTTTTAAACGTCATTTTTTCTAAAATCACACATCCATTTATTCTCGTCCAATTGATGTTTATTTTTACACTTCATGTCATTTAAATTTTATCACATTTTTATCGCGTTTTTTTCGTTCGAATTCATATCGGTTCCGAGTAAAAGTCTCGAAACCAATGGTCGAACAATTTCGGTCACTAACCACATATTTTTTTATTATTTTTCTAACTCGCGCTATCTCATTGCATTTTGTTCAATTTTTATCCTAGCATTTCTTCTGTTCGAACTCTTACCGCTTGCAAGCGATTTTTTTTATCGAACTATATGACGAACGTTTCGTCACTTACTGTGTGCTAATAATTTTGTTCTATTTTATTCTATGTTTTAGCATTTTTGGTTCGCGTTTTTATGTATTTGCAGGAAAGATTGCTCGTACCATCAGCTCGAGCTAAAAAAATCAAAAGGAAGGTCAACTTTTTATCACAACCGTTGATCTGGTTGACCAAGCAAGTCAAACCAGATCAAACGGTCCCCTAATTAAGTCATCCTAACACCTTTGGTTCATGAACCAGAAGCTAGTCTACTGCTACTCCCTTGCTCCTGGGGTCTTTCCTCGATCACCACTCCCAACAAGATCAGCACCACGTCCCATCGGCGCCACTGCTCATGCTCACGCCCCCGTGCGCCCCAAGCTCTCCCCGACTACGCGCAACGACTGTTCCAAAGTCACTCGCGAAAATGCTTATAAATAGCAAGCTCGCACGAACGTTTTGCTTCACTCATTCACGAATACTTTCTCCCTCTCTAGCACCGGTTCACTAGAACGAACGACTGCCTACTTCAACATGAGGTTGAAGTTACTCACAGTTGAAATTTTTTGCTTACTTCGCGTTTCTTTGCAATCATTTTCAAAAAAAATTGTGTTCGTGTTTGAATGAAAATGGCCATTTTGATTTTAAATAAATTGTATATGATATATAGAATCATTAAAACGCTTTTATTTTACTCAATGGGTGACAAATTCGGGTCAATTTTGAACTTTTTATTTAATTGGTATAAATGCGTTTTTAATTAATTGAGGGCTGTTTTGGTTGAATTTCTTTGCTGTAATTATATGCGAGGCTTGCTGCTAGTGTAGGGATTTTTTTTGGGCGAGATAAGGTCATGATCATGGCCGTTTCTTCCTTGGTCACCGGCAATGGCGCCGACGACGCAAGGAAGAAGATGATGAATAGTACGAGGGAGGGAGAGCAGCGTGCTCTCTGTTTTAATGTTGTTTGCTGGGCTGAGCATATTGCTCAAGCCCAGCGTGGGAAGCGAAGAGAGGCTGGGCCAAGCGTGGCCTAGGCAAGAAGAGAAGAAAGGGATGGCGTCTTGCGCTAAGCCCGTGCAAGGAGAGAAGTTGGGCCTGCGCAGGCCCAGCGTGGGAGAGGAACGACTTGGGCGCCTTGCGCCCAAGCATGAAGAAGCTGGGCCATTTGGCCCAGCGAGAGAGGGAAGCGTGGGCTGCTTCAGCCCACGCAGACAGCCAGCCCGCTGGGCTGTCCTGGGCCAAGTAAGGCCCAGCTGGTGAGGCCCATTTTGGCCCATTCACTTAATTTTTCGTGCCAATTTATCGTGTACTCACACCGTGTAATTAATTATTTTTGCATGATTCTGAATGCTTAAATAATTATTTTCGCTTGCTTTTAAATCGTTAAAATTGTCTAGTATGCAATAAGTTATTAAATATTTATCTATTTTTCAATTATTTATTACTCGTACTAATAATCTCATTTTGCAAAGTAAATCCACACGAGACTTCCCAACAAGTACAAGTTCTCTCCCTTTTATTTCAACGTTTTACGCTTATATGCATGAATATTTAGAAATGTTAGATTTAATACATCTGTTGGGCATGATCACTAAAATAGGACTTTTTATTTTTTCCAAGCATGATTTAAACACCTCTTTTATCCAGTTACCTTTTTAGGATGTGACTCGGGTGCCTAACACCTTCCCGAGTCCATAATACGACCCCGAACCAATGTTCTCTAGTTCAGACCCATTTTGCCTTAACTTTTATTTTTATGTCATGACATTAGGTTCCCTAAACCTAAAAACAAAATAGGGTGGCGACTTCATTGCATGATGTGAGTTGAGTCCAATTTCGTCTCACATCTCGTCCTAAACCCGCGTCGCATTAGGAAAATTCCAAAAGGGGGTGCGACAATTACCATAAGAGCACTTTGGTTGGGGTTAATATTTACAGGCACTTAGGTGAAACTATGGCTCGCTGAGCTGGTTGCAGGTATGAGACTCTTCCGTTCAATTATTTGGGATCTTCGGTTGGCATGAATCCGAGGAGGTTGTCGAATTGGATAGGCTTAGTTAGGAAGATGAGGGAGAAACTCACAACGTGGAAGTGCCCACTCCTATCCTTGGGAGGCCGAATCACGCTTATTAAATCAACGCTGGCAAGCCTCCCTCTTTACCACATATGGATCTTTAAAATACCGAGAGAGGTCACCTAGAAATGTGAGAAGATTATGCGGCAATTCCTATGGAGTGGAGGGGACAGTAGGTGCGGCCTAGCTAAGGTAAAATGGGATTTGGTCACTTGCCCAAAAGAAATGAGAGGTTTGGGTTTGGGAGACTTACGCTTGAGAAATGATGTGCTGCTCTTCAAGTGGACATGAGAGGTTTTGAAATGAGGGAACAAGCTTTGGGTAGAGATCATCCGTACCCAGTATAAATGCACTAGTGTGGGGAGCTTGTGGATGCATGACCATAGTGACCCTTCTCCTAGTTGGAAGGACATTTTGGCTACCTAGGGTAGAGGGGGTGACAGGTTCCACCAGTGGACTGAACATATCCGGCTTACCTTGGGGGGAGGGAATTCTTTCATGTTTTGGTGGGACACGTGGGTTCTTCAGGTCCCTCTTACGCTTCGTTTCCCACGGTTGTATCACCTCACGGGATTCAAGGAGGGTAAGATTTCGGACTTTGGAGAGTGGCGAAACGACATCTGGGTTTGGAAATGGAGTTGGCGCAGGGCCTTATTCGTGTGGGAAATCGACGAAGTTAACGAATTGTTGGCGTTGCTTCATACTCCGAGGAATAGTAGGGGGAACGACGCCATTGCTTGGACACTTGAACCTTCGAAGCAGTATACAGTTCGATCTCTTACATCTTTCATCGAGAAATCTAACTTCGCGAGACAAACGAATGAATTCCTGAACTCGTGTTGTCAACGACTGGTCCCTTACCGAGTCAAATCCTTCATGTGGTTAGCGCTCCAAGACAGGATAACGACAAGAGAATTCCTTACACGTCGTAACATCATCAAGGAGGAAGATAACTGCTGTCCCCAATGCTTAGGCCCTATAGAGTGTACAAACCATCTGTTCCTTCATTGCCCTTCCACGAGCCCGATCTGGGACTACTTATTGAGATGGGCAGGCGTAGCTTGGTGCAGACCGTGGACTCTTCAGGACCTTTGGAGGAGCTGGTGCGGGCTGGTGGACTGGAGAAATAAGCAGGCCAATGTGATGTGGCAGATGCTCATCTATGTTGTCTTGTGGCAACTCTGGATCCAACGGAATAACAAGGTTTTCAGCAATGTTAACGCATGTTACTTCTGTTCGGGGCGTGTTATATTCGAGACTTGGCAACGTTGGATCAAGAGTTGGGAGCCTATCTTTCCATACTCTCCCACGCAAATGATCATTTCCTCTGCGTGGTTGGAGTCGTGGAATCGTCAAGGTGTGCAGGATAGGTAGTATTCTCTGTCTTGTGTTTAGCTTGTAGAGATTGCTTTTGAGTTCATTCTGTTTTTGGTTTCTTTTGATGTAGTTGTTGATGCAGCTGCATCTGTTGCTTTGTCATGTCCCCATGACTCTTTTTTCAATAATAATCAGTCTATTTAAAAAAAAAAAGTAGAAGTAACACTCTTGGAAAAGAGATAACCTTTGGAAAACTTTTTTTCTTTATTTGAGGGGTTTTTGAAAAGATAAATATAATTTTAGGGTTTTATTTCTTAAACCTCTAATGGGGCTCAAGGAGAAAACTTGATATTTATAGTCAATAAGTGATTTATGACCGTTTGGAACAAATGGGGCTCAAGGGGATTCAAATTCGAGTAAGTATAAGAGGCTCAGGGCAGTGGACCGCCCAGGGAATGTGATGGACCGCCCAAGCTGGAATAATTTTTAGCGAATGAGTGCAGCCCACCGTGGACCACTCAGTTAGACTATCCTGTCTCAAAAGTTCTTAAAAAAATTCACATTTTCCCTTTGAAAGATCCCTTTGACATCCTTGTAAATATCAGTTTGTGCAATTTTTTCAGGCTAATTTACAACTTAAACTGGACTTTTAATTAAAATACACCTACACAAAAAAAATCTTATAAATTGCCACTTAAAGAGTTTTGAAGAATTTTTTCTTTAAAGCTCCATGTTTTGTAGTTCAGGACCTAAATAAGCACTCGTAAAAATGCATTAGTAATAATTTAATTTGTTAATTAAAAACCATTAAAATTAGAATCAATATTAAGTTACAATGATTTTATCAAAATCTCAAGCTCAAATATTTTATAGCTTAATGAACCTTTTGGTTCTCCCGGGAATCCAAAATTTCTTTACCCTTCCATCTTCCCCAAATGTTATAGTTCACCCCATGTTTATATATATATATTTTCAATTAAATGCCTATTGCAAAAATCATGTATTTGCCCTAGATTGAAATTAAGCTAGAAAAAAAAATATAACTAGATTATTTCAAACGTGGCATTTGAGAGTAGTAAATAAATCTAATTTCTTGAATCGTTTCCAGCTCAATTTCAAATTGAAGGCCTAATTGGACCTAAGTCACAAATACATGGACAAATGCAATATTTTTGCAATACAGTGGCTTAATTAAGCTACTAACTTTTAATGAAAAACTGTACTAAGCCTTCTTAATTTTGCACTCTTTTTTGTTTCTTTTAGAATGTCCTCTTCTATCACAATTTTTTATATATAGATGAAGGTGGAATTTAAACCTAAATTTGATTTTTTACTGATATTTTTATCATCGGTCAAACCAATAAGCTACGTTACAATTTATTGATAGTAAAAAGTCAACCTGTTTATATAATTAATAAAATTATGCCTTTGATATAAATTGTCCAAAATTCAAGGTCGGTATTATTCATATATTAAGAGTCCTTTAAAAAAATCATTTTGATTGTTACCTGTATAACTTTTGTTGGAATAATAAATAAATAATAAAATAAAATAAATATAAGCATTAAAAAATTATTCATTACAATAACTGAACTATAATATAGTTCATTGACCATTAAAATTATGTTCACCACTGCTAACGACAGAGAAAAATAATATTTGAAATGAGACAACTTTCAGTGTATTAGGTTGCAAACTGCAAATGATTCCAATTTATAATGTTTTTTTGGTGTGAATTCCGTAATCAAGTTCCATGTGTACAAGTTGATAGCCGCATACCACATGCAACCTTAAAACATGCTCACTCTTTTTTCTTCTTCTTTTCTTTTCACCCAATACAGCAACGAAAAGTCTACAAAGTCATTAAAACGCTGGCGTTCGTGTTAACTCTTAACCTATCCCTTATAAATATTAAATACTTCACTCTCTATAATTTTTGTTATGAAAATGATGTCGTTTTAACATTATCAAAATGAAAAATGATATGTTTTAATTTTTTTTCCTAAAGAGGCTCCAAAATGTCATGTTTAAAGAAAACTTGTTGGCATATCAAAGATTTTGAAATCTGAGACTTTAACATAGAGAAAGTTAGATACCCTACTTGTTTGAGTTTTAATAAAATATTAGTGATTTTGAAGTTATTCTCTTTACAAATTGCTTCAAAAAAATTAAATGCAAAAAATGGAACCCGAAAATTTCCTACGTACTTTATAAGAAGGAAGGATATAAAGGCTTATGATGTGTAGGTCATGCATGATATGTGATATAAGTTTGGAAGTTTTGCTTAAGTAGAAAGCTCCTCAAGTCTAGTTTCGAGTGGAATCACCAAGTTCTAATGAATGACCTACCCATTTTTATACACCTCAAATGAAACCACCTTATTTTAGGTACTTGGCGTCTGACAAATCAATTATATGCGCAACTCAGATGAGATGAATATTTCAAGTGACTTGAATGCTAGAGTTATTTATATAGCCCACTAGAATAATTATCTTTTTTTTAAAAACAATTAATAACTAATTGTTAGAATCTTGCCGATTATTAAAAGATAGGTTTCTATTTAATAAGACACTTTAATGGAAGATGTAAAGTTATGATAATATGAATAAATATGCATTCTCTCAACCCTAATCACTACAAAAAAAATTGTCTGATTCTGACAGCAACGTCCATCGGAAAACAATAACTTTCCGTCGAAAATAAGACATTTCGACAACTTCTTCAACTGCTCCTTGCTGTCGCTGAACAACTCGTCGAACGCCCTACTTTTCAACCACGATAATTAACGAAAAACCATTTTGAGGGACTTGCGATAGAGATAGCGGTCAAAAGAGTGCTCCGTCAAAAATTGGGGTTGAGTTGGCACTACTTTTCGACAGCTAGGTCAGTCGACTGCATACTAAGTCGCAAACAACATTTCGACAGCCCTCCGTAAAAAAAGGAGGTTTTATTATTTTCCTCTATTCCACCTTTTCGAACGAATAGGCGTTAATACGTTCGTCTCCATAGGTTATCGACGGATGGACCGTCAAAACATGCAAGTTAATTTTTCGTCTCTTGTTTTTTACCGTTTTCTACATCGAAACCATTCGTCTCCATAGGTTATTGACGGAAAAGACCATCGAAATGGTTTAATACACTTTGACCGCCATTCCCTCGAAAGCGTTTGACGCTTCAATGTTTCGATGGAAAAAGCGGTCGAAACAACTTTGCATGTTTCAGACGACTTTGTCTATCAAAAACATCGAAATATATATATTTTTATAGATTTTTTTATAAATATTAATAATTTAGCATTAATATTTTATATTAAAATAAATAAATAATAATAATAGTAATAAATAATAATAATAGTAATAAATAATACAAATAAATAATAATACTAATTAAATCGTATAAATGAATTTTTTTAGTTACACATTTAAGGTTCATAATTAAATGCTAGAAAATTAAAAATTAATTAAGTAAATATACTAAATAAGTCGTACAAAAATTATCACCTGAAAGTCTACTCACTTGAGTCTTCATGATCATCATATGAAGCCTCTTTGAGAGGTAGTTGCTGGATCGCTCTCTGCCTCTCAAATTCGGCCTGCATCATCGCTTGAAAATTAAGAGTTTGTTGCGCCCTTTGCCTCTCCAATTCTTCCCGCAACATCCTCATCTAGGCTTGCATCCGATCCTGCCTCTTAATAATGGTCTCCCGCATCTTAGAAATTGTTGCCTCATACTGACTCTTTGCTTCCTGAATCTCCTGCTCAACTTGTTCTTTAACACGACGGTTCAGTTTGTCCCGAGCAGGTATCCAAGTAGAAGACGAGCCGAGTTCTAATGTTTCAAAGAATAAAGTCTACATTACATCGACAATTCATAAAAGAATAGTATAAAGTAAGCGATGGTATTAAAACACACTTGATGAATATGTGCTTCAACTAGTGCCATTAAATCGCGAAGCTGGCAAATGACCACCGATGCCAACCACGCGATTTATATTAGGTTGACAAAATGAATCTCGATGTAGAACGAGGTCCGCAAAAGGTTTGTTAGCTGCATCGGAATATTGAGTTGCATAACGTTCCTTATACGCTTTCTGAATTTTACATAATTGGTTAACAATAACATGACAAAATTAGTAAAAATTATTGAAATGAAACATTCTAAAAAAATTAAGATATAAACATCACTTGCATTTTACTAACTAGAAATGTTATTCAAATGATAGTATTACTTACAATGCAAGCTTCACTTCTAGAGTTGACATATTTCTTCTCAGGATATTTCTTTAGGATATGGGTGTGGTCATAAAGCGTGTCAAAAAAAGCCATACCACCCTGAAACTCATCTATATTCTTTTCCTACAACATTCTAAACAAAACCTTAATTAGAAAAAAATAATTAAATCAAGTAAAATAATTAAATTCATCAAAGAAATGAAAATTGAAAAGAAGAAAGAGTTAGAACACAATACTAGAATTTCAACAGTCTTTCCAAAGCCTTTACTACTCGCCATGTGAGTGCTAAAGGCTTTTTCTTGCCCCTCTGCACCATTCCACCGATTTCTCTTGTTCCTTTGGCATATCGCTTGGAACTCTAGAGTCGACCAATAGTCGCACAAGTGCCCCCATACTCCCCATGATACACCCTCTAGACTTTTGTGTTCCTTCACCTCCGGGAATGTCCCATACTTCTTCAAGACCCTTTACCGCCAATTGTATAACATGTCCGCAAATCAGCTTGCAGAGACCTTCCTCTACAAGTGTCTGACCTCATTTGTAATAGACAGATCCTACCGAAACCTTGCCTATAATAAAAGAAAGTTATTATTGAAAATTAACATTAAGTATCTACAATATGCATGTAAATAAAGAACATTAAGGAAAAATAATATGAAGTAAAAAAGATGACCGTACACAAAACTCATCCCATAGCTGGTCGATAGAGTTCGATCCAAACGCATCCCAGGAATGGGTTGCCATAGCGAACCACCTCCTCGAGGCAAAAGTGATCTCCTGCAAACTGGCGTCGCAGATGAGGCTGCACATAGAACAATCACAACAAAAATCATTTCCATCTAAATATCAAAATTTTATATTAAAATATATAGCATATTCACAAATGACATATTATTTTTACCTGTCATTTCTCATCCTAATGATTGGGCGCCCAGTAGGCTCTATAGGAGTGATAACCTCATGCACGGGCACATAATCAGGATCATGGTCAAGCTCTGCAACTGTGGGCCAGGTCGATTGATCTCGCTGTGGGGCGTGCTGCAATGAGTGATGTCGAGGGGGCTGAAGAGGGTCATCGTCCGCCATATCATCAAGACCCTGCATCTGAACATTCTGCTAGTGATATGACTGCGGCAATGATGACTCAATACCAACTCTCGAGCCGTGGGAAGATCCAGAATGGGCTCGTGACAGTGGAGATTGTACATCTGAAGGCCGATGTAGACAACAACCCGCGATAAGTCATGACTGCAATAATCCATAAGATGTGCCTCTAGGACCCGTGCCGTCAATACGACCCCGAGAATCTCTACCGCGCCCACTGTCTCTACCAACAACTCTACTATCACTACCACGCGTCGTACTATCTCTACCATAACCTCTACTAGAAGTACTAGAAGTATGACCACTACCACGTGATCTATCAGATCAATCTTGACCACTCATCTATTCACAATTTTGAATTGATTACATATAAATTTTATTTGAAAAACTTTATTTTGTACTTTTATTAGCTACAAGTACAAATTTATTATTATAAATTCCTCACTTAAAATAGAAATTTTATTTTCACAATTTCATCAATTATAGTCTATTACCGTAATTTTTATTACAAATTGAACAAGTTACTCATGCAACTCAAAATGACCAAAATAACTTCATCAAAAGATGAAATGTTTGCCTTCCATAGTTTAATTGAACTTGGTTTCTTAAAATAGAAATAGTAATGTCTTTACCATATATAATATCAATAACTTTTGGTTTAATACTTTAAATAAAAAAAATATTACCCTAAATTTGTCACTTAGATTATTATGTTCAATAGAAATATTTCAACACCATAAATTTATTATTATTTTTGTTACGTTACATATAAATTTATGACCGCAATTTTCTCACTTAGATTATTAGATTAAATATATTTTAATAAATCTTTCAGTTACATTACTAGATTAAATAGAACTTCTTTTACAGTATTTTTAATTACATATTTAAAAAGTTACTCATGTAACTCAAAATTGTCAAAATAACTTCACCAAAAAATGAAGTGTTTGCCGTCAATATTTTTATTGAACTTGGTTTCACTTGCATAAATAAAATTTTATTACCATATATTATTTCATTAATTTTTTATTTATTAACTTAAATATAAATTTATTAACTTAAATATAAATTTATCGTTTAGATTATTAGATTAAATAAATAAAAAATTACAATGACTTTCATTATAAATTGAAAAAGTTATTCATGTAACTTAATATTGCCTAACTAACTATACCAAAATATGTAC
This sequence comes from Viola odorata, assembly GCA_963691705.1. Lineage (NCBI taxonomy): Eukaryota > Viridiplantae > Streptophyta > Magnoliopsida > Malpighiales > Violaceae > Viola > Viola odorata. The sequence continues at coordinate 23,219,848 of OY829542.1, forward strand.
TATTTGCCGTCAAAAATTTTTATTCCTTGGTTTCCTTACATATCACAACTTACACTACAAAAAAACCTTTCCGATAAAAATTTCCGTAGAAAAAAAAAGAAAATAATTGATCATCAACTCAAACAACTAATTTAAGCAATCAACCCAAACAACTAAAGCAATCAACTACAAAAAAATCATTCTGACAGAAATTTCCATAGAAAAAAGAGGAATTAATTGTTCATCAACCCAAACAACTAATTTAAGCAACGGTGCGTTGCACCATTTCGACGACTAGGCCCGTTGATATCCTAGGTTTTAAAATTAGAAAATTTTCAAACATGAATTAGTTGTAATTTAATTTGACATTAAAATAATTACATTGTATAAAACATGTAATACAAAATGACTAAAGTTAAGATTTTATAAATAAGGTAGTTTTTAAAAATTATCGATTACACAAAAATATAACTATACTAATTATTTCAGTTTACGCTAAAACTTCTCATCTCATGAAAGACTCAATTCATATGAGTAAAATCTTATATACTTAAATGATAATTTTCATTTAATACATGATAATTTTCATTTAATACACATGTAGCAAAAATCGGTACAAATTTTACTTTATCATCTTTATGCATTTAAAGTAGTTTTCAATTTGCTCGATGCAAATTTCGTATGTACCATTTAAATTTAACATTCTCGAAAACTTTAGTTATAACACAACCAAAGAAAGTTTATATTTTAATCATTAACTCTAAAATGACATCTTTCAATAACTAATATTAATAAGTCGATGACCTTATTACTTAGGCGAGTACGATCTTAACCACTAACTACTACCAGTAACTTATGAAAAACAACACATGTATAATTCTTAATACAAAACTATGAAACAAATTCAAACTAAATGTTTACTTTAATTGTAAGTTTCTCGTAATAATTCGTACAAAATTAAATCAAGTATAGAATACAATTAATTCATTTAAAAGATTATCTTTGTTTCATACATTTGCATCTAAACAAGTTATTCATATTTTTAGAGACCGTATTGTGAACGATTTGAATTTCACCGATTATCAGTTTGTTTTACAATAATTACATGATAATTTTCTCGTGAATGCTTGGTATAAATATTTATACAACATATATGAAAATACATCCTTCAATCATTAACCAAATAAGAATATTCGTAAATTGTTAACTTTAGTCGATAGATGTTCTCCTACTTAAGTGAGTACATATACTTAGTGATAACGTTACTCACCAAAAACTTATACATGACATACATGCAACAATAGTATATTCGGTAGCTTAACAAGTTTACAAAATAAAACATGTATATTTACTAGATTATATAATGCTCGAACTAAATATAAGTTAGTATATATAACATTTACGTTTTCAAAAGACACATATATATATATATATATATATATATATATATATATATATATATATATATATAGTCAGGCCCTACTCAGAAGTAGCTAGAGAAGATACTAGCCAGCTCATAGCAAGGCTAGAAGATAGGAACAGAAAGTTAGAAGAACAGCTGGCCCAACTCCAACAACAGACAGCTACACAGATTGCTTTCCTCGAACAAAAGAGAGAAAAAGCAGAAAAACAGACTAAATCCATAGAAACACTAGCAACACAAAGAGAAAATATAATGAAAAGTTTAAATAGCAAAGTCCAACAGCTAGACAAATTCCTTCAAAAGGAAAAAACCTCAGTAAACAGAAGCAATACACAGCTTAAAGCCAGACTTCTAGACATGCCTGCTAGTAGAGTCCTCCAGCCACTATTTGAAGAATGGCCTGAAGGAGAAGAAATAATCAAACAGAAAACAGAAAGTAGCCATTTTGAAGGACTACTTAATGCACAGAAAGAGATAGTAAAAATGCACTTTGGAGAACCAGGATGGAAATTTAGAGGAGTAAAAGTCATCCAAAAACCCTTCGCCTTAAACAGAGGACCATTCTCCAAATATCTAAAAGACACAGAAACAGCCGGACTATTCAAACTCCAAGTAGATTTGAACATCACAGACCTTCCTTTTCAAAAAATCCTGTCATTCTTCCATATGGGAATGTTGGAACAGATAACTTTCAGACTAGAAGAAGAAGGAAAAATTGAACAATATCTAGAAGAATTTGGAGAGAAATTCTTCCTGATTATAGGAAACATGGCGGTTAGAAAGAGACTAAGATGCATCATAGATTCTACTCTCCCAGCAGCAATGGGATTCGAAATAGTCCCTGCAAAGAAGAGAATTTTTGTTCTTACAGTAGACACAGACAGAGATCATATAGAGGACATCAAAATGATAGCTTTGGATCCATATGATTTTTCAGAACTAGAAAATCCAGAAATATACAAAGCAGCACAGAGTCCTAGAGCCCTCTACACACCAGAAACATGGATGAGTTACCATCTTTTAGGAGAAGGATACTATATCCAGATCTACAGCACCAAAGAATGGAAGATGTTCCTTCCACATTCTGGAGATGGAAGACTTCTTGAGGAAGACAATATTATCAATCTCATAGAAGATCTACAAGACAGAGAGATGACAGAAGCTGGAAACGATAGTGATGACACTATTCCCACTATTCCAGATACACACAGAGACATCTAGAAGGACGACGTAAGCAATGACGTCTATAGAAAAGAATCGTAAGCAATGACGATCACAGAAGACAGCTGTAAAAAGAAGAAAGACAGTCACCTGACTTTTGGCAGGATATAATTATTGTAATCTTTCTTTTTCTTTAAAATTTTACTTTTCTTTAAGCTTTCCTTTCTTTTCTTTAGGACCTCTCCTTTTTCTTTCTTTTTAGAAAGTGTCGGCCATTATGCTTGGCCTTTTCCTTATAGTTTCTCTATATAAGGGGCTCTCCCCTTCATTTGTAAGACACGAGAAAGAAATAATACAACGAGAGCTTTCATTCAACATATGTCTCTCTAAAATCTCTCTCTAGTTTCCAGTTCCCAAATAGTTCCTTAGTTCCCCGTACCTAAACAGTAGCCCATATATAAAAAAAAAAAAAAAAAAAAAAAAAAAAAAAAGTCGAACCGGCGACTGTACATCACCCTCGTCGGGAGAAAACTTTTTCTCTCCCTCTCTCAAAATCAACCAACAGCTGCGTATATACCACTCCCTTTCTTTTCTTTCACCGGACACCCCCTCTTTAAAGAAAAAGAAAGATTACAATAATTATATCCTGCCAAAAGTCAGGTGACTGTCTTTCTTCTTTTTACAGCTGTCTTCTGTGATCGTCATTGCTTACGATTCTTTTCTATAGACGTCATTGCTTACGTCGTCCTTCTAGATGTCTCTGTGTGTATCTGGAATAGTGGGAATAGTGTCATCACTATCGTTTCCAGCTTCTGTCATCTCTCTGTCTTGTAGATCTTCTATGAGATTGATAATATTGTCTTCCTCAAGAAGTCTTCCATCTCCAGAATGTGGAAGGAACATCTTCCATTCTTTGGTGCTGTAGATCTGGATATAGTATCCTTCTCCTAAAAGATGGTAACTCATCCATGTTTCTGGTGTGTAGAGGGCTCTAGGACTCTGTGCTGCTTTGTATATTTCTGGATTTTCTAGTTCTGAAAAATCATATGGATCCAAAGCTATCATTTTGATGTCCTCTATATGATCTCTGTCTGTGTCTACTGTAAGAACAAAAATTCTCTTCTTTGCAGGGACTATTTCGAATCCCATTGCTGCTGGGAGAGTAGAATCTATGATGCATCTTAGTCTCTTTCTAACCGCCATGTTTCCTATAATCAGGAAGAATTTCTCTCCAAATTCTTCTAGATATTGTTCAATTTTTCCTTCTTCTTCTAGTCTGAAAGTTATCTGTTCCAACATTCCCATATGGAAGAATGACAGGATTTTTTGAAAAGGAAGGTCTGTGATGTTCAAATCTACTTGGAGTTTGAATAGTCCGGCTGTTTCTGTGTCTTTTAGATATTTGGAGAATGGTCCTCTGTTTAAGGCGAAGGGTTTTTGGATGACTTTTACTCCTCTAAATTTCCATCCTGGTTCTCCAAAGTGCATTTTTACTATCTCTTTCTGTGCATTAAGTAGTCCTTCAAAATGGCTACTTTCTGTTTTCTGTTTGATTATTTCTTCTCCTTCAGGCCATTCTTCAAATAGTGGCTGGAGGACTCTACTAGCAGGCATGTCTAGAAGTCTGGCTTTAAGCTGTGTATTGCTTCTGTTTACTGGGGTTTTTTCCTTTTGAAGGAATTTGTCTAGCTGTTGGACTTTGCTATTTAAACTTTTCATTATATTTTCTCTTTGTGTTGCTAGTGTTTCTATGGATTTAGTCTGTTTTTCTGCTTTTTCTCTCTTTTGTTCGAGGAAAGCAATCTGTGTAGCTGTCTGTTGTTGGAGTTGGGCCAGCTGTTCTTCTAACTTTCTGTTCCTATCTTCTAGCCTTGCTATGAGCTGGCTAGTATCTTCTCTAGCTACTTCTGAGTAGGGCCTGACTATTTCAGGTTCTATGTAGAAGTTTGGGCCTAATTGGGCCCTTGCTTCTTCTAAGGCTTCTGAGAAACTGTGATATCCCACGTATATGGGATTTTGACACATAATGAAATTCTTAACTGTATTAAAACTGTTAAAGACTCCTGTTTTTAAACCTCTGTATATCACATAATGTGAAAAAGACTTTCTGTGAATCTTAGGATTTTTGTCTGAGAAATACATGCTTAAGGCATTTAAGCATTGTACTTTAAACTGTGTTGCTGCAGGAAGGGTCTGTATGTGCCAGATGTTATCTAGCAAGCATTGCTGTTCTCTATCTATATTCAATCCTTCAAAGGGTTTGAATTTTTTGTTACCTCCTTCTGTAAACTCTGGAAGGTACATTGTACCAAATCTAAGATCTCTGTTTGTTCCTCTAACTGGAGAGGCTTTCTGTGGGGATGAAACCATTTTCTGTATATTCGAGGATGATGACCCTCTTTCTGTCATTGTGACTGGCATAGCCAGATTGTTTCTGTACATGATGGTTCTGTCTGATACTGATTCTTGAGTGTCTGGCTCCTGTTTGTTTTCTGTCTGTTCCTTGAACATCTGTTCTTTGGGTTTAATCACCCTTTTCTTCATTCTTACCTGTATCATTTAAATAGTTTTTCAATATTTCTAGACAGTAAATCTGCCAAACTGTTATTTTTTCCTTTTATATGTTCGAAACAGATTTTATATCCATTTCCTTGTATTAAATTCTGTAAATTTACCCATCTTGTTCTGTTTATCTTTTTACTATTTTCGTTTTTTAGAAACTTAACTATTGCTTCACAATCTGTTCTGACTGTAAATTCATTCTGTAGATGAATCTTAAATTTATCTAAAGCATTTATTAATGCTTGAATTTCAAAATCTAGGCTTGTCCAATTTTGTCCTGTTTTAAAATTACCACTGGCATAAGCGGCAATCTTTTCTGTTTCTTTCTCTGAATATTTGTTTGGTTTGCAGATCATAACTGCTCCCCATCCTTCTTTACTACCATCACATTCGATGATAATATAATCTGTTATTAAGGGTAATTCTAATGGCTTAATTCTTTTAACCTGATCTTTAATTTGTTTTACTAATTCTATATCTTCTTCGTTAAAATTTCTTTGTCCATTTTTTGCTGTTTTACTATAAAGGGGTCCTACCAATTTGCTTAAATTGGGAATAAATTTTCTAGCATAGTTTAGTATGCCTAAGAATGCTTGTATCTGTTTTAAGCCTTCTAATTTTTCTGGAAATTTTAGAATAGTTTCTGCTATGTGAGGCTGTAATTCTATTTTTCCATTTCCTATTTCTAATCCTAGAAAGGATATTTTTCTTTTATATAATTTCATTTTTCTTTTACTTACTACTATGTTGTGTTCTTCTATTTTCTGAAAAACCTGTCTTAAATGATTTTCATGCTCTTTGATATTATTACTGGCTACTAAAATATCGTCTATATATACTAGGCAAAAATCGAATTCTAAGAATATAGAATCCATAAATCTTTGAAATACTGCTGGTGCATTCTTTAGTCCGAACGAAAGAACATTCCATTCGAAATGTCCTTCTGAACATGTAAACGCTGTCCATTGTTTAAACCATTCTTCTAACTTTAGTTGATTATATCCTGATTTTAGATCAAATTTACTAAAAATCTTTTTCTGTTGTATTAATCCTATTAGGCTGTCTTTGTTTGGAATGTTATAAGCATCATCTATTGTGTTATCATTTAATCTTTTATAATTATAGACTATTCTGGCTTTTCCTCTTTTGATCTCACTATGATTTCTAACTATAAAGGCTGCTGTTCTATGAGGACTATCTGATCTTCTGATTAATCCTTGGTTTAACATTTCAGGGATTTGTTTTCTGAATTCTTCTCTATCTAATGGACTATAATCTATATTTGTTGTTACAATTCTTATATCAGGATTCTTAATCTGCATTTTGACTTTATATTCTACTTTGTTTTTGGTAATGTCTTCTCCTATTAATCCTATTTTTTCTAATTTCTGTATTATCGGGTAGTTTTTACTACTTTTAATATCTGGTCCTTTTTCTAAATCTAAGGCCAATTCTCTTCCTATCATAGTGTATGTTTCGTTTTCTATGTAATTTGTTCTTTTTGTTTCTGGTTTTAAGAATTCTAAGGTAGGTTGTCCACCACGCTTTCGTGCGAACTCTGCTGTCTGTATGTATTTATTTGTTGGAAATGTATAAACATTTTTACTAATTGTTATACAATTTCTAGCTATTGTGATACTACCATTTAGACTGCATATAAAATTTAATCCTAGTAAAAAATCATTACTCTTTGTGTTTTCTGGTGCTATGTTAATTTGTGGTATTTCGTATTTTATGCTGTAATTCTTTGCAAAATCTATAAACTGTATTCCTTGAGCTTCTACCTGATGTGTGATTATCATATTCCTTTGTTCAGCTGTCTTGGTAACTATCTTGTATTTTAACTGTTTATGGTATTTTTTAGGTATTAAACTATACCCTATCATACTTTTGGAGCTTGCTGTGTCTAAAATAGCATTTAATTCTACGAATGTATTGGTATCTAGCCATAATCTACATTTTAGTGTGATTAGGCTTGCTATACATTTGTTAATAGTGAAGGATGATTCTTCTTGCACTTGTTCTGTCATATAGCTAACTTCTGTTTCAACTACTTCTTTTCTTTTTTCAGCTTTTGCTTCAAGTTCTAGAACTCTATATTTTAATAATTCTATTTCTACATCGTGCCTTTTGATTTGTTCTCTAAGTGTTTCGTCTAATACTCCCTTCTGAGTATTATTTTCTGTATTTTTCCCTGTTATATCTGTTTCTATTTGGAATAATTTCTTAATGCACATAAAGCATATTTCCTTAAAGCAATTGTTACACTGATATCGTCTATCTATTGCAGGGTATAACCTACAGTTAAAACAACTCATGTGGTTATTTCCTCTGTTCCTAATCCATTCATGTAAACATTCTATACTTTGTTCCTGTTCTTCTGTATTCATATAAGTGTATGTAATTCTGGTGCTACTTTCGGGTTCTTCTTCTGATACTATACTATATACCGATTCATTTTCTGAATCTGTTTTTATATTTTCTATCTCGTATTCTCCTAATTGTTCTATTAAATTTGTCCTTTCTATATTTTTATTTTTGTTTGGACATCTATTAGCTAAATGATCTGGATCTCCACAGATAAAACATGTACAACTTCTGTTTCTAGGTTTTTTAACATATTTATCCTTGTCTTTCCAAGATTTATCTTTTTTATAAGTTTTACTTTTTCTAAGGAATTTCTTTTTTCTATCGTAATATCCATAGGCTTGTGGTGTGTAAATGGCTGTTTTACAAAATGCCCACGCTTGTCTTTTCATCTGTTCTTGCATAGTGGCTTCTTTACATTTATCCTCTAACTTCTTAAATACATATGTGATTCTAGGTCCTATTCCTAGTTCTGTGATATGACCACAATCTTTGGTCCATTCTTCATGCATTAATCTTCCTAAATCGCCTGGAAGTTTGATGAAATACTTATTACATAAGTCATCTTCCATAGCTTTTCCTGTTTGTGCTAGTAGTCTAGCAAAATCTGAGCTGAATTCTTTTATATATTTAAAGTCTGTTATACTTAATTGTTCTAAGTTTCTTACTGCTGTGTCTTGTATAAAAGTGTTTTCTTTGGCTGGATCTACTCCTAATAATAATATTCTAATTTGACTAGTAAAATTATACGGATTATCTCCTAATGCTTTTATGGTATTTATTCCTTCTGGGTCTTTCAGTTTTTTGCTCTGCCAAATTCCTAATGCTGTTGGTCCTAATGTTGTTTCTAGGTATGAAAACATATCTATATCTTCTCTTTTATTGGTTTCCCAACTTCTAACGACTGTTTGTTCCCAGATTAATATCTCGTCTGGCCATAACTGAGGACTTTGTTGTTCTATTAATAACATATGTGAACTGTAAAGTTTTCCTATAGGCATTCTTGCTCCTCTTCCTCTAAGATTTGATTCACCTTGGTATGCTGCCGTAGCAGGCACCCATGGTTCTCTACCTAACATTTCTATTCCTGAGGCTCCAGGTGTTACGAATTCTGGTTTTGGTCTCTTAATTCCTCTAGGATCTATGTTCTGGTCCATAAAGCTAACTTCTGATTTGAAAAAATCACTCATTACTGTTTTTCCATTTACTATGTCTGTTACTAATGGTAGGTTAAAAACTTCATTTAGCCTGTTATAAGCTTCCTCATATTCTAATCCTAACTCTGTCATACATTCTATCAGCATGTCATCAACTTGTTCTTGTATATTAATTTCTGTAAATTTCTTGTTAATTATTTGGTCAAATGTTTTATGAACTTCTTCTGTTTTGAAACCAGCTATTTCTTCCATTTCATTTATTTCTTCTGTTTCTTCATACATTTCTTCATATAATCCATACCCTATGCATTCTTCTATATTTTCATTTTCTGTGTCATATAGGGGGTTTTCTTCATTTTCTGTATCATATATTGGTTCTCCTAATTCTGCATTCATCATATTTATTTCTTGATCACTGTCCTCTTCTTTTGTTGGTTCTTTTTCTACATAATTATTAAATCTCATGCTATAGTTTCCGTCTTTATCTTCATAAATGACACTCTTTTCTGGTACTAATATTGTTTCGATAGTATCTGTGAACTTCTTTAGTGACCATTCTCGTCCTGCTAATTCTTCAGGATCTATCTTTACTGGATCTATCATTTTTATTCCACGACTTGCTAAGTTTTCTACTATTCCTTCTATATTAATATTGTAATTCATACCAGATCTGTTACTAGCTTTTCCTAAGATTGCTATACTGATTACTAAATTATTTCCTTTGTAATCTTCATATCCTTTGGTATCTAGACCTATTTTTAGATTTTTTAAATCTTTAATATCTTTTAATATTGCAGGTGCACAGTAAAAGAGCGCACTATTCTGACTAAGATCTACTTCCATACCTGCTATGGTTGCTTTTTTAACATCTGTTTTCCATGATTTATCTAGGATTAGAACTAAAACTTTAGTTCCTAATGCTTTTCTTCCTAATCCTTTGATACCTATTACTATCAGTCCTGTATGTGCAAATAATTTACCTGTTTTCTTTATTTTGTCAATCATTTCTGGGGTAAATAAGTCTATTGTTTCTGCCGTATCTACTACTCTAAGACTTTCTTCCCTATTACTCCTAATTAATGTTGTATTCATGTTTAGGGGTCCTACTTTGTATAGGGTTCTGGGGTTCATTGCATCTAACTGTTCGTTATTATATATTTCTAAGTTTTTGTCTACATCTATTTCTTCTTCTAATTGGACTACAGTCTGTGAGCTATTACTTCCTGATCCTTTACTAAATACTTTATTTAGAAAGGTGTTTCCACTGATTTCTTCTCTAGAAGATGTACTTCTTCGAGGCTGTTCCTGTATGGTTCTACTACTTCCACTAAAAGGTCTAAAGTTACTCATTTTCTAGGTGACCAGTGATTATATTTTATTGGTTTATTTATAATTTTAATAGTTTTTTCTAGGTTTAGCTTTTCTAAAGCTTTGGTTAAACTAGAAATTTCTGGTGAATCTTCTGTTGGTTTTATGCTTTTATCTCTTTTATTTTCTGTGAGGATATATTCGTTCTGGTGTTTAATAAAATCTAGATTTTCTACTATAAGACTTTTAAAACGACTGTTCTCTGTTATTGATTCTTTAATACTTTCTATCTGTTTATGAATATTTTCTCTTTCTATGTCTAAACGAGTTGCTAAACTTATAATAAGGTCTGTTAGACTGTTTAGATGAGCGTTAGAACTGTGGAGTCTGTGCTCTGAATTTTTATCTACTCTGCAAGTAATTTTCACTTACTTCTGTAGGTACTTTATACTTATCCTTCAAAATTTCGAGGTCTAAGTATTCGATTCTTTTTAACTTATGATTCGCAATGGTGAGAGAGTGTTTTTTGGGAGATATAGCAAAAGATTTACCAATTTATGAAAACGTTTCCAGTTTTAATAGTATTAGTTCCCTTTAAAAGATAAGCCCGATTATAAGCAATAAAATGCAATAAAAATAAAATTCTTTAAACATAAACAAGGTATTGATAATAAAGCAAGATTATAACTTAAAGATCTAACTCACCCTGGCGGGTTCGTGGTTATAGCAGGCTTTACTCCTTCTGTGGATACCCTTGCCACGCCTGTCCAAGTCTTTTGTCAGATTTTCCAAGAACGTCTTGCTCCGCTACCAATAAAGAGGGGGTGTCCGGTGAAAGAAAAGAAAGGGAGTGGTATATACGCAGCTGTTGGTTGATTTTGAGAGAGGGAGAGAAAAAGTTTTCTCCCGACGAGGGTGATGTACAGTCGCCGGTTCGACTTTTTTTTTTTTTTTTTTTTTTTTTTTTTTATATATGGGCTACTGTTTAGGTACGGGGAACTAAGGAACTATTTGGGAACTGGAAACTAGAGAGAGAGTTTAGAGAGACATATGTTGAATGAAAGCTCTCGTTGTATTATTTCTTTCTCGTGTCTTACAAATGAAGGGGAGAGCCCCTTATATAGAGAAACTATAAGGAAAAGGCCAAGCATAATGGCCGACACTTTCTAAAAAGAAAGAAAAAGGAGAGGTCCTAAAGAAAAGAAAGGAAAGCTTAAAGAAAAGTAAAATTTTAAAGAAAAAGAAAGATTACAATAATTATATCCTGCCAAAAGTCAGGTGACTGTCTTTCTTCTTTTTACAGCTGTCTTCTGTGATCGTCATTGCTTACGATTCTTTTCTATAGACGTCATTGCTTACGTCGTCCTTCTAGATGTCTCTGTGTGTATCTGGAATAGTGGGAATAGTGTCATCACTATCGTTTCCAGCTTCTGTCATCTCTCTGTCTTGTAGATCTTCTATGAGATTGATAATATTGTCTTCCTCAAGAAGTCTTCCATCTCCAGAATGTGGAAGGAACATCTTCCATTCTTTGGTGCTGTAGATCTGGATATAGTATCCTTCTCCTAAAAGATGGTAACTCATCCATGTTTCTGGTGTGTAGAGGGCTCTAGGACTCTGTGCTGCTTTGTATATTTCTGGATTTTCTAGTTCTGAAAAATCATATGGATCCAAAGCTATCATTTTGATGTCCTCTATATGATCTCTGTCTGTGTCTACTGTAAGAACAAAAATTCTCTTCTTTGCAGGGACTATTTCGAATCCCATTGCTGCTGGGAGAGTAGAATCTATGATGCATCTTAGTCTCTTTCTAACCGCCATGTTTCCTATAATCAGGAAGAATTTCTCTCCAAATTCTTCTAGATATTGTTCAATTTTTCCTTCTTCTTCTAGTCTGAAAGTTATCTGTTCCAACATTCCCATATGGAAGAATGACAGGATTTTTTGAAAAGGAAGGTCTGTGATGTTCAAATCTACTTGGAGTTTGAATAGTCCGGCTGTTTCTGTGCCTTTTAGATATTTGGAGAATGGTCCTCTGTTTAAGGCGAAGGGTTTTTGGATGACTTTTACTCCTCTAAATTTCCATCCTGGTTCTCCAAAGTGCATTTTTACTATCTCTTTCTGTGCATTAAGTAGTCCTTCAAAATGGCTACTTTCTGTTTTCTGTTTGATTATTTCTTCTCCTTCAGGCCATTCTTCAAATAGTGGCTGGAGGACTCTACTAGCAGGCATGTCTAGAAGTCTGGCTTTAAGCTGTGTATTGCTTCTGTTTACTGGGGTTTTTTCCTTTTGAAGGAATTTGTCTAGCTGTTGGACTTTGCTATTTAAACTTTTCATTATATTTTCTCTTTGTGTTGCTAGTGTTTCTATGGATTTAGTCTGTTTTTCTGCTTTTTCTCTCTTTTGTTCGAGGAAAGCAATCTGTGTAGCTGTCTGTTGTTGGAGTTGGGCCAGCTGTTCTTCTAACTTTCTGTTCCTATCTTCTAGCCTTGCTATGAGCTGGCTAGTATCTTCTCTAGCTACTTCTGAGTAGGGCCTGACTATTTGTATAAAGAGGGGGTGTCCGGTGAAAGAAAAGAAAGGGAGTGGTATATACGCAGCTGTTGGTTGATTTTGAGAGAGGGAGAGAAAAAGTTTTCTCCCGACGAGGGTGATGTACAGTCGCCGGTTCGACTTTTTTTTTTTTTTTTTTTTTTTTTTTTTTTATATATGGGCTACTGTTTAGGTACGGGGAACTAAGGAACTATTTGGGAACTGGAAACTAGAGAGAGAGTTTAGAGAGACATATATATATATATATGATATCAATATAAAATTAATAAACAATATCTATAAAATTAATATCTATTCAACTAATTCATATTATATATAAATATGATATCAATCCAATGTGTATATGTAATGCAACCTATTTAGTTTGAAATGTAATAAGTAATTAATAAAAAAAATCTATAAAACTAATTCATACTATATATATATATATATATATATATATATATGATATCAATCTAATGTGTATATGTAATACAACCTATTTAATTTGAAAATAAATGAGTAATTAAGGACTATTAATTATATAATATAAGTAATTTTCTCATTATTGTGTATGTATATTGTTAATTAATAGGATTAATTACTACTCCATCCGTCCGGTATTAAGTGTCCAGTTACTGTTCATACACGCGTTTCGAGGAGGTCGAATGACTCACTATTTGACCCCAAAAAATTTCGTATTTTTTTAATACGTATCTCTTAATTGTATAAGTTATTCAACATTTTTTTTAAATTTACATTACATTATATATTAATGTGGACAGACACGCTAGCTGTTTGCGGAAGGAATGGCTCGGTCTTTGATTTCTGGTCTCGCCAAGTAAAGGTTAAGGTAGGTAGTGGAGATTAGTTGAAGCTGTGGTGGGATCCATGGGCTGATATTATTCCCTTGGCCATCAAACACCCTCGGTTGTACCACTTAGCGTTGGACAAAATGGGCACGGTTAGAGAGTAGGGGAACTGGATGAATGGAGTTTGGGAGTGGGATTTCAGGTGGCGCAGAGCCTTGTTCGAATGGGAGATGGAGGAGGTTAGGGAAGTGCAACATAGGCTTCCTTGCCCAATGGGTAGAAACACCACGGATAAAGTCATGTGGGAATTGGATGATACGGGAAAATACACTGTCGCCTCCTTCTGCAGAGGGAAAGAAAGGTGGAATGGTATGGCGACCAGGGGCAACTCCCTTCATCATTGCTGGAAGGCGAAGGTCCCCCATAGGGTCCAAATCTTCACATGGCTAGCATTAAACAATGGGTTATCTACTAGGAATTTCTTGCGCCACAGGGGCGTTATTGAGCCGGAAGGAGACAGTTGTCCTTTGTGTGGTGATAGCGAGGAGACTATTGACCACCTCATATTACACTGTAAATTCACGCACCAAATATGGACGATAATTTTGAGATGGGCGAATGTGATGTGGGTGACCCCCAAGTCCATGGAAGGCCTTTGGGAAAGTTGGGCGTCGTTACTGGTGTGTACCAAACCAGAGGTGGCGGACTACTGGACGGTCCTACTGTACGCTGGATGTTACACAATATGGATGCAGTGGAATAACGTGGTCTTCAACGGAAGTAGGTGTTGTTCATTCGGTTGCTTTAACCGCATTTTCTGCACTTGGCAGCAGTGGCTACTAGCTATAAACCCACAGTTTCCATACTCCCATATGCAGATGATAATTGGGTCGGAATGGCTGTACGAGTTAGGATAAGTAGTCTTGCTTGAGCTCTTTCCCTGCTATTGTTCGAAGCGTAGTGTAGCTGGGTGGGAGTTCCTTGAGAATTGTATCTGTTCTTTTAGGTAGCTTGGCTACCTGGTGTTTCCTTACTGTCATGGTGCTTCATGACCTTCTAATAAATCCTTTTGCCTATTTAAAAAAATAAATAAATATATATATATATATATATATATATAAATTAATAATGTACATTATATACTAAACATTTTAAATATAAAGAATGGGTTTACTTAATTACCATCTCTTAATTGACACAAAGAATGGAAATTAAATTTTTGACGGTAAACACTAAATAGTGACAGAGATAGCCGTCGCAAATGGTGAGATCCACTTTCGACGGAAAGGCCGTCGGAAATGGAAATTTATTTCAATGGACTAAGCTGTCGAAAAAAGTTTTCCTTGTTCAACGGTGACCTCTGTCGAAACTAAAGAGGTTCACCGAGGGCCTTTCTCCTCGAAAGAATTCCTCTATTATCAACGACTTTTCAATCAAAAAACGTAATACATTTGCAACGAGTATGACAGTCGAAATATTTTCAACGGACATTTCCCTTGAAAATATTTCGCGCTAATTTGGGGTGCCAATATTTTTGCTTTAGCGCCCAAATATTTCGACGAAGTGACTGTCAAAATACTATATCGATAGAAATATACATTGATATGGAGGCCATTTCTGTCGATGATACTAGAATAGATTAATAAAAAAAATTAAGTGCTTGATGACTTCTCCTACGAAATATTCTGACGGAGTATGTCTGTCCAAATGGCGCCGTTAGTATTTGGCAGTTTTTTTTTGTAGTGAATTAATTGATAGTTTCTCTTGCATCAAGAACTGTCTATCAAACTTATGTGTGTATGTGAGAGAAAATTGGTTCTAAAAGATTTATATTCTACGTTCAAGATCATGGTGAAAGGCACACTTTCTCTTAAATTAAGTATATAAAAATCATTATGTTTAAATATCCTAGCCTTTTTATGTTTATGCAATATTATTGTTTGTTGCATAATTATGATTACTTGGGTATTGTAACCTAGATATTAGTATTAAGTTTTCTAACATTGAAACCTTTCAATCTATCCTACCTAGGTTGAACCGAAGCAATCCATCAACAAATCCGGCTAGGCTACTCAATTAGTTTCCACAACACTCAAACTATCAACCAAAGAACACAACCAAGAATTTGTTCCCAAGTGGTTGAATGGGTCACGAGGGTTCTCCTTAAGTCTCAATTTCCATAGGCAATTAGTTAACCCTTAGGCCTCGTTTGGTACGGGGTTAATAAGTTGGGGTTAACATTTACAGGTGTAATTTTTAAATGAGTAAGTGTTAAGAGTGTAAAAAAAATTAATGAATTAAATGTTAAGTATATTTAGTAAAGATTTTGAAAGAGTTTAGGGATTGATGAGTCTCATTAATGGTTTTATAAATCTTAATCATGATAATACTCAGAAAAAAGATTACTTTTTTACTATATTTAAAAAACTAAGACAATAATTGTTGGTAGTTAGTTATGTGTAGTATAGCATTATTATCCCTCTAATCCATAAATTAAAAAAAAAATCTGAATACTTTTATAAAGATAATTTAGATAAAGTACAAAATACCAACTAACTTCCTTGAAACTCTAAATTGAAAAATGAGGGAGTGTATAAAAGTATCACAAAAATATTAATTTATTATTAGAATAACTAATAATAATAGTTTAAAAAACCAAAAGCAAAAAGTATACTAAATTCAGCTACTCCCTGTGAATTTTTGTATTTGTCCATTTTTTGTAAATAAATTATTTATAATTAGTTATTGTATTTATAATTTTTATGAGATTAATTGATATTTTTTAATTATAATTTTTATTTTTTTCATAAATTATAAAGTCTAATCCAATTAATTTAAAGCACGTTAATTTTAGATTGGTTAATTTAAAATGAAGTAACTAATATGGTGAAGAGAAATAATTAGTAAAATATATTTATAACCAAAATTAATAATTAAATTAATAATTATGTTGATATGTGTATTTATAGTTAAAAAGATAATTATAAAAGTTGGGGGAGTGAGTACAATCTACAAACTTTAAGGTGATAGTGTTTGCAGCCAACGGGTCCCATACCGTAACAATAGACAAGAAAAAACGGGCCTCACACTTCTTTCATTAAGAGAAGTGCAATGTTTACTCCAAGCCATGAAGGAGTAACGTTTACAATCTACACTCACGTTTTGGATTAATTATTACTCTTGTAAAGATTTAGTCGGTCTAAGAAAGTTACCAAGTGCACTTAAAAATTACAAGAGCAACCTTTAACCCCTTTTAATCCTCTACCAAACAAGGCCTTAGGCATTTTATGCTTAGCCTTGACAAAACTCAAATTCAGGTACACCATGCTTTCTTTTTTCATCCTCGCAGGATAGATGTTTCACAAGCCCCAAGTTATGCATATATATAGATTTCACCAACTACATGGCAAGAAGAGGTAGTTCAATCCCAAGGTTTTGTGATTCTAATTTAGGTTTCACACTCCTCTAATCGTTGTTGAAAAAATGATTTATCGATGGTTTTAGGAGTGTAAAAGCAAATGATGAACAATTCTTTTTCATAATATTAATGAAGGGTATATATATATAGTATGTACTCTATACATACACTATTCTAACACTCTCCCTCAAGCTGGAGCATAGATATTAATCATGCCCAGTTTGTTACAAAGATAGTTCACTCGAGGATCTAGAAGAGCTTTCGTGAAGAAATCACCCAATTGTTCTCCTGTCTTCACGTAATGAGTAGATATGAGTCTTTCCTGAATTTTCTCACGAATAAAATGGCAATCTACTTCAATGTGTTTAGTCCTCTCATGATAAACAGGATTTGAAGCAATGTGTAAAGCAGTTTGATTATCACACCAGAGTTTTGAAGGTGAACAATGTTCTATACCAATTTCAGCTAGAAGTTGTCGTATCCATAAAATTTCACAGGAGGATTGTGTCATTGCTCTGTATTCAGACTCTGCACTAGATCGCGACACCACATTTTGCTTCTTGCTCCTCCATGAGATCAAATTCCCACCAACAAAGACACAGTAGCCGGTTATTGATCTTCTATTAATCTTCGACCCGGCCCAATCCGCATCTGCAAAACACTCAACATGGTTGTGACCATGGTTACTATATAGGATCCCAAGACCAGGTGCCCCTTTCAGATAACACAAGGTGTGCTCCAGAGTTTCCCAATGCTTATCTGTTGGAGCAGACATGAACTGACTGACAATACAAACCGCGAAGGTGATGTCAGGACGTGTCACTGTGAGATAGTTTAGTTTCCCAACTAATCTCCTATACTTCTCAGGATCATCAAACGGGTCACCATTATCTTTCGTGAGATGGACATTAGAATCCATAGGTGTACTACAGGGCTTGGCTCCCAACTTTCCTGTTTTTGCAAGAAGATCAAGAACATACTTTCTTTGAGATAAGAAGATACCTTTGTTGCTCCTGGAAACTTCTATCCCTAGAAGTATTTCAGATGACCCAAGTCTTTCGTACTAAACTTGGTATGCAGGAAAGATTTGAGCGAAGAAATTCCGACACTATCATCTCCTGTAATAATAATGTCATCTACATACACAACAAGCAAAATAACACCAGCAGCAGATTGTCTATAAAAGACTGAATGATCACACTGACTCTTTTGCATGCCAAATTCTAAAACTACCTCACTGAACTTGCTAAACCAGGCACGAGGACTCTGTTTTAGACCATACAAAGCCTTCTTCAAATGACAAACTTTCCATACTCCCCCTGAGCAACAAACCCAGGTGGTTGCTCCATATAGACTTCCTCTTGTAGGTCACCATGAAGGAAGGCACTCTTGATGTCCAACTGATGTAGGAGCCAATTCCTGGAAGTGACCAAAGAAATGAATAACCTCACAGAGGATAATTTAGCCACAGGAGAAAAAGTCTTAGAGTAATCCACCCCATATATTTGAGCATATCCTTTGGCAACAAGTCGTGCCTTAAGGCGGGCCACAGAACCATCTGGATTGACTTTGAGTGCAAACACCCATTTACATCCCACAACTTTCTTCTCCTTTGGTAAATTCACCAAATCCCAAGTCTGATTATCATCTAAAGTTGTAATCTCCTCAAGCATTGCATTCGTCCAACCAGAATGACTCAATGCTTCCTTTACTATTTTAGGAACAACAATAGAGTCTAGAGAAGAAATCAAAGCACGTGTCGAACCAGATAAGCCTTCATAAGAGACAAAGTTGGCAATTGAGTAAACAGATTTGCATTGTCGTTTACCTTTGCGAAGACTGATGGGTAGATCTAGATCAGCAGAGGGAGCAGGTACCGAGGGCTCTGGTGGAGGTGCAGGGACCAGAGGATCACTACAAGGTGGGTCTCCCATAACCGAGAGATTAGGAGACTGAATCATAACAATATCTGCAGGTGGATGCTAAAAAGTACCTGAAGAATTAGCCTGATCCAGAGCAGTATCAATAGAAGACTGATAAAGAGTACCAGAAGAAGGACTCAAGGAAGTAGGCTGGTGCAGGACAACATCTCTAGAAGACTGCTCAGAGACATCCAAAGGAGTGGAGGAATAGACCAACCAATTATCATCATCATGATCATCCTATCGAGTGGGAGTAGGATGAGGTGAGAAGAATGATACATGTTCAGAAAAGACAACGTCAGTGGACACAAGGTACTTTTGAAGGTCGGGAGAGTAGCATCGATACCCCTTCTGAAGTCTAGCATACCCTAAGAAGACACACTTTAAAGCCTTAGGATCCAACTTTGTGATGTGAGGACGAACATCACGAACATAACAGGTGCTACCAAAAATCTTAGGCTCAATGGAGAATAATGGTTTACCAGGAGCAAGTACAGTAATTGGAATACCATCATCAAGAACTGTAGAAGGCATACAATTAATCAAGAAGCAAGCTGTAGAAATAACGTCAACCCAAAATTGCTTGGGAACCTTGTTCTGAAATAATAGAGCACGAGCAGTCTCTAAGAGGTGTCTATTCTTCCTTTCAGCCACACCGTTTTGAGCTGGTGTGTCAACACAAGAAGATTGATGCAAGATACCATGCTGAGTCATATACCGATGAAAGGATTCAGACATATATTCCTTAGCATTATCACTTCGCAATATACGAACAGACACATCAAACTGAGTTTTTATTTCAGTGCAAAATGCATAAAAATGAGAAAACACCTAAGAACGATTTTTCATGAAATATATCCAAGTCATTCTAGAGTAATCATCCACAAAGGTGATAAAGTATCTAAAACCTGGTTTGGAAGTCACAGAACATGGACCCACATATCCGAATGAACTAAAGCAAAAACAGAATCCGCACGGTTACTAGTATGAGGGCCCAAAGAGGTGCGATGATGTTTCGCAAAGTGACAAGACTCGCAATCGAGAGAAGTAGCAGACTTGAATTGTGGACACAATTTCCTTAGATATTGTAGACATGGATGTCCCAAACGGCAGTGAGTTTCAAACAAGGAAGTACTGCTGAGACAAGCTATTGGCTTTGGTACCCATGGATCAAGGAAATAAAGACCACCAGACACATGCCCTCTACCAAGTATTTGCTTCGTCACTAGATCTTGAATAAGACAATGATCAGGGAAAAAGGAGATGAAGCAGTTGAGGTCTTTCGTGAACTTACTTACTGATATCGGGTTAAAAGTCAACTCAGGTAGACTAAATACAGATGACATAGTAATAGCAGAAGTTGGTTTAGCTGTACTAGAACCCTCAACATTACAGGTGGTGCCATCAGCAATAGTGACAGGAGAAGATGTTGTGAGCTTCTTAAAGCTTGACAATAGATTAGGATTACATGTCATATGCTCATTTGCACCAGAGTCGATTGTCCATTTGTCAGAAGAGGAAACAAGACAGGTTTTACCTAACTCAGCTGATTCAGTACTCGAGTTCGCTTTCACCCATTCTAAATACTGAGAGAATTTAGTATACTCATATGCAGAGATAGTTACAGTCTTTCTAGAGAAGGAACTAGGTAACTCGACAAAATTAATAGAGCTCATCTTGAGATTGTGATTTTTCACACCAAGTGACACACTTCCAGCAATGAATACAAGCGAATACCAACGGAATACGAAGCAAATATGGAGTGACTACACACAAGTCAGCCAACCAAGCAAAAATACCCCAACGAGTCCAGCAAATTCGAAGCAAAAAAGTACCCGTAAATAGTACTCAAACCAAGCAAATACGCAGCCAACCAAGCAAATACGCAACCAATCAAGCAAATACGCAACACTAGATTCAAACTATAAAAGTGAGCAAGATACAGTAGCAATACAAAGCGAGCAAGGGTACGAGCATCAACACAAACATACAGTCGTACCAACATAAGGGAAATTTCGAATTAATGAAGAAACGCACAGGAAACGTCGCCGAAATACACAGACAGCCCAAGATACCTACCGAAAGTGACGAGACGAGCAAAACCCAGGTGGCGGCGGTAGCAGAGGTGGCCGGACACGCCTCCATGCGCCGGCGCGCGAGGAAGGGTGGCGGACGCTTCCGCTGCGTGTGGCGCGCGCGTGGCTGGTCGGAATCGGACGATTCCACCTGCTCCCGACTCGCGACGACCCTCCGCTCCTTTCTATGGGGGCGGTGAGAATAGGTGACGCCGAGAGATGACTCCGACGAGAAGCAACAGATTTGACAGAAGGAGAGCTTAAGTTGGCTCCGCTACCAGGTAAAAGCAAATGATGAACAATTCTTTTTCATAACATTAATGAAGGGTACATACACATATATTACTCTATACTATACTTCTATCAATACGTATACCTATACATACACTATTCTAACAAGGAGAAAAGATAGTCAAATCAGGAGGAAGATATGGGAGAGATGGAATGAAGTAAAAACAAATAATTAAATGAGAAAATTCCAAGGATTCAATTAGAAGACATGTTCAAATAATGATGGACTTGAAGAAATTGATTTTGCAACAATTATTCAAGATATATTTGTTGGAAGAATTCTACCTAACTTAATAACATTTAAGAGAACATGGTTGAATAAGATGACAAAACCAATTTAAACAACAAAAGACAGTTCAGAATTTATTAGAAATGACTTGACTAGCTTAAGTACCTCCCATAGTTGTACATGCACAAGAAATAAAACTATTCTCCATCCCCTCCATTGTCTAAATAGACTAGAAGATTTCATCTATATTGGTTACCATTCTCATTTTATTCACTCTTCTTTTAAATATTAAGGGAGTTTCTAATATCTAACGAATTATACACTTTTATCCATGAGGTTTCTAAACCCCGACTTTGGTCCTTAATAATTATGGACTAAAGTTGCTAAAGTTAATTCGATGACAAATTTGTTCGTTTTAACTAATTATCTAATGATACCTTTGTTAATCTATTTAATAAAAACATCTTTATTGTAGTTTTTAACAATTTAAATTAAGGAATTATAGAAGAAAAAAAATGACAATGATCTATATTTATGATAAAGAAATCTATTGTTTTTTACCAAACACCTAAATAATTACCGTATATACTCGGCACACACCACATATCAAAATTACATTCGTTAATCAATCTAAGTTTTTCAAATTTTTACTGAGGTATTACATTTTTAAAGTTAGTTTACTAAAATAGAAAGCTAATGTTAGAGAAGCAACTGTTGATAAATATATTCATTTAAAAGATCAGTGCGATAAAAGTACGTATTTCATATTTTTTAAAATAAAATAATAAAATAATTTCATGAAAAATTATTATAAAATTGAGATATATATCATTATAGCGGTAGTGGCGAATCCAGGAATTTTATTTAGGGGGGGCGGGCCCCCGATTTTTTTTTTGTTGAATATTTAAAAAAAAAGGCAAGCGAGCTGAACGAAAAATTAAAAAAATGCTTAAGGGTATTTGTATCCGTCACTAAATAACAAATATTCAAATAAATGTAACAAAAAGATAAATAAAAAGACAATATAGAAAAAAAAATAATTAAAGTATGACGATGTATGCAAGCAACGTAATTATTTTAAAACAATTAAACGTGAGCAAAACATTCAAAACTTATGCAAAATAATTATTTAAATATTTGAACGTGAGTGAAACAATTATTTAAATATTTAAAATCGTACCAAATAATTATTTAAAGCATGCAAAAACAATTTTTTTAATCATTTGAATTCATGTAAATTAATTAGTTAAATAGTTGAAGTCGTGTAAAATAATTAATTAAACATGCGAAAAATAAACAACATGAGCATACAAGCATATGCGTGCAAAAGTAAATAAACAACATGAGCGCAAAAATAAATAAACAGTACAAGCATACACGCATGCGAAAAATAAATAAACAGTACGAGTGAGAAAATAAATAAGCAGTACAAGCAAACGAAAAACAGTACGAGTGCGGAAATAAATAAACAGTATAAGCACGCGAAAATTAAAACGCGACGGCCAAATTTAACAGGCTAGACCCACCAGATGGGCCCAAAGGCCAGCAGCTAGCTGGGCCAGGCGCCAGCCCAACTCTTCCCCTCTTGCTTGGGCTTGAACGCGTTCAACCCTCTCCTCTTCATCTTCTTATTTGGGCTTGGTACAAAACTAAGCCCATGATTAATTAAAAAAAGAAACAGCCTAACCCATAACTCCCTTCTTCTTCCCAAGTCATCTTCAACCTCAAGCCCCTACTAGCACAGCAGCGACGGGGAGCATGGCAGGAGACCAGCAGCGGGGGCGAAGCTAGCACGGCCGAGCATGGACCCAAATAATTTTTTTCCTCATGCAGCCCAGGGGGTGCGGCCGCCCACCCTAGCCTGGGCTGGATCCGCCACTGAGCGGTACTATAAATTAAAAAAAAAAAAACTTACATGCTGACACAACAACATATATTGGATATAATTTTAGTAAAAAGACCAATAATTTATCACTAATAAAGATTAGAGGTTCAAATAAATGTAAATAAAAATCTTATGGGATAAAAATATGGGAAGTGTATAATTCAGTAAATCTTTAGGGATCCTAATATTTTTTCTTCCATTTTTTAATAGCATTCACCACTAAAATAAAACTAAAAAAATAAAAATAAAAATCTCTCTTCCAATTTCTCTCATAAAATTAAGCAATCTATTGGTTGCGATGATCAATTGGTGAACGACGCTGACCATCCCTTTTTCATTTTCTAACTCAATTGTTCAGATCCATTCTGTTAGATTTATGAATAATTACAAATGAGTATATAAGGCTTACTATACTCCCAAAATGAGATGATTGTAATAAGTATATTATTGTATGAGTACATGATCTTTATATGTCATAAACCTATAAATATTCTTTAATCTAATTTGAACTGTTAAGATGAGCTTTGTTATTTTTTGACTCCGTATAAAATAAACTTATTAATGAATTCTAGAGAAAGCTATTGAGTTCTATAGTAAGAACATCTAAGTTGAGTGAATGATGTCAACTCCTCTGAGTTGATGTTCTTTAATGGTTGTTTTGTTCTTTATGTACTTGTGTTGTGACCATGGTTCTTCAAATCTAAATCCAATTCTTAAAATCTTACGATTTTATGATTGTATCTTACCAAAATAAGCTAAATTGTAAGATTTTGTTGTTGTTGAGTAAACTCTGTGATACCATACAATTAGTATATACTTTTACTTCTTTTTTCTGTCCATTTTAAGTCGTGATACTTCTGATTTGTATCTATTTGCTCACTTTGTGCAGATAAAGACTTAAAGATAGATTTATCAAGAATGTGAGCTGCTTGAAAGATTTCTGGACTAGGCCGTTTGCATCTTTCCCCTGACGCATATCTTCACATGGTGACTTGGAGTTCAAGCTACAAGAGACGTCCCAAAATGGAAAGTCTGCACCTTCTGCAGTCTTGCTTGTTTTTACTCCAACTCAGCTTGGAGCATTTATTACAAGTCAAGTTCAACTAGAAGTGGGACTTGTAACCCTTATATATAGGATTCTAGGTTTTACGTTTTGACACACTCTTTTATCTCAGTTTTTACCGCAACTCTTGTCCGACTTTGAGAGCTGCTGCGTTTAGCAGTTCTCTCTTCTTTTCTCCCTTCTTTAGTACCTAATAATATTTATATTTACTATCTCTTTGTTTATGCGTAGCTAACTTCTCTTTTCTTGGTAAAAATCATCAAATGTTACGATTAATACAACTGTGAGGTCTAAACGTTCTTAACAAATTCCAAAACTTGTATTTACTTGTTTATTAATATCTTGTCAATTTGCTTATGTTTAGTTTTGTGGTTAGGCCAGCCTTTGATTATGCATGAGTAATTACAGTCGTTCTTACAATTAGCCACCCTTACGAAGCTAAAGGATAAAGTAGACAACTAATACAGAGTCATTCAGAAGGAGGTCCAATCTGGTTAGAATAAAAACTAATTAGGGGTAAAGATTCTCAAGTATCTTGTTTGTCTTGCTCTAGGTGTCTTTTCTCCACTTTATGAGCTATTAGGTTAAATCCCTCTAAGTGCCTTCTAGGGGTTATTTAATAGTCAAGGTTTGCCCTTAAGTGCCTTCTAGGTAAACTTCTCATACGAAGAAAAGTAGGAGACCTAAGTGTACCTGGTCTTTATAGCACACCTATGAGTTAGGAATAAAATATCTTTGAGCCGGTAATCAGCTTGACCCAATCGTAACCGGTGATAGATCTTTACTGGGAAATCTTCTCTACTTGAGTTAATCTTCTATTTACTTTGTTTTATTTAATTACTGTTAAATTGATAGTTTTAAAACACAACTCTGAAAACCCCCTTTATATTGTTACCTGTTCCGTGTTTTATTACTTAGTTATTATCGAAATACTACTTCTTGCCCTAGTCTCTAAGGATCGACTCTATTATCACTATACACAATTTTAATTGTGCATATTGGCTATAGGTTTTATTATTATTTTTAACGACTTCGACAACCGATCACTCTGTCTGGCTCTAGTACAAAATCGTAAACTTAGTAAACTCGAGTTTACCAATTTTACTGACTTTACATGTGATTTAATGAACTTTTTCTTGTATGGCACTCGGAGCTTTAGATAGTTCAACAACTTATTGTACCAATTTTCTTGGACTTTTGATTGTTTGACACAAAACTATATTTTTTAGTTTAGTTATATACCAGACATGCTAACTAATCCCTCCGTCAATTAATAACTGACGCGGACTCACAAATCACAGGTTTTAAAGCAAATATGTCCGCGTCAGTTTTAATATTAAAAAAAATAAATTTGATTTTGTCAGCCGCAGAAGTCAGTTTTAATATTAAAAAAAATTAAAAAATTGCTTTTGTCAAGGTAGGCCGCGTCAATTTTAATATTAAAAAAATAAAAAAAATATTTTTTAAAAAAGACGTCAATTATTTTGACACCATTATTTTAAAATCTAAAACGTTAGTTATTAATTGACGGAGTAACAAAACACCAACATACGAAGGGGAAAAGACATTTCAACAAAACACGTGAAAGTTCACAATATTAAGCTTGGTTAAAAATGCAAAAGAACCAAAACATAGCACAAATAAAGTCTTGAGTTTAGCAACCTTGTTTTCATCACATGACTAAAGGAGTTAACGAATCGGTTATGACAATCAATATGAATAATCTCATGAAAAACAAAGCATAAGAAAAAAATGGAATCTATAGAAGAGGCAAGCGTGTCTCTGTTGATGCTGTTTGCATCAAAAACTATTCCAGTACTCCAAAATCTGGTTATGAGTTCATGAAGTAAGAAATTCCAATGAGCACTTTCAACATTGAGTAATAAGGAGTTTGTGAAGGAGATGTTTATTGAATAAGCTATTTTGAAGGAGAAGCAACCAAGATTGGTCACCATCCTTAAGCAACATCCGAGTATGTTGATGATCCAAGTTACACCAATTGGAGTACTAGAAGATTCAAATATGGCACGTGGACAACAACACACGTGCAAGCTTTCCTTTTGTAAGTTTTTGTTAGCTTTCATCTATTCTATAAAAAAAAGTAATAATTTTAGTAAGGTTGTTAAAATTAAAATGAGCAGGTGGAATCGGAAACGTAAAATCGTAACATAAGAGTTTATAAATTATGATTTTTTTTAATAATGTGTTTATTCATATTTTCTAATTAATAATTAATTATTAATTTTAATTGCATAAATAAAAGATTGTATAATAAAAATTGCATTAATATGGGCTTTCTTTTCTTAAATATTAGAAATAAAAACTAAAAGTACTAATTTATCATCAATATAATACTAGTAACATATTTTATATACTAGGATTTAAGCATGCAAATTGTGTCTCACTAGTTGGAAGAAAAAAAGGAAAAACTAATTGAGATTTTTAGTTTGATAGAACTAGAAACTAGCTTTCAGCACCAAAAAAAAAAAAAGGGAAGAAAATTAGTAGCAATTTTTAATTGTGGTTTTAACAAATTTGCCACGCCAATATTTTTATCATTTTTTTTCTTAGTCAAATATAAAATCAGTTCCTAAAACATGAATGCAACCATAAAAATAAATACAAACATAGAGTTTTGGGTTCTAAGAAGAAGAAGAAGAAAAGAGAAAACGAAGTTAAAAAACCAAGGGTTCTAAAAACAAGAACAAATCGCTTTGTAGAATAAGGAAGGTACAAATTTAAGAGTTTTGTTCCCTATTCTACTCTCAAAGGACTCCTTTAGATACATCTTATCTTGTTAAACACGTAATAAATGAAATCTTAAAAATATAGTCGTCACAAGGTGTGAAAATGAGTTTTCCATCCATCCCCTGGATTTGCAATATGTCTGTACTTAGCGTAAAATCTGAAATCAGGTGCTAGCTTTAAGTTTATTCAAACTTTGCCTTTTCCTCTTCTTGTTCTTCGGCTCACACCAACAACACAAGAAACAAATTTCGTTTCCCCTCCCCCCTCTTTGTGGCCGAATGAGAAGAAGAGAAGACATGACCATTCACCCACTCTTGATCATGGTACACACAACACCCACACAACCCATTCCCCTCTTATTCCTTGGTTTTGCCGAAATAAGCAAGAGGGAAAGAGAAGGGTCCTCGAATGTCTTCACAATTCTCCTATCTTTCTCAAGGTGAGTCAAGATTTCATGTCCTCAAATTAAGACATGCATTAGGCTTTTTGACCAGGAAAAGCAACGAGTCACAATTCCACTTACTTTTAAGTATGCTACATTTTAGTTCATTAGGTAATTCTCTAGCTGTGGTTCGAGCGAAATACTTGAATAAATCTTGATTTTTATTAACAATATGAGCTTGGTAATTTCTATTTGATCTAATTATGAAACATAAATTGATTAACTACGAAGTGATACAGTTCCATTTAATCACTTAAATTCAGAGTATTACACTTAGTCTTAAGCAAGATGTAGATAAAACAGTCCTTTAATCAGTCAAATAGTTTCATTTTTGCCAAATCATATATGTCATGACATTTTTGTACAATATAAACAATAAACACACTAATTAGCAATATTAACATCAAAAATACATTCATAAAGATATCAAACAATACCAAAATATCGTGGACCAAAAACATTAATACCAAAATATGCACCCGATCAATAAGTCCAGCAAAATTCTTGATATACCTTATTAGATCTCTTTTAGTGATCGAGGATCAAACAACCAATTTTGTCTTTCAGTCATTTTCTATAGTGTTGTCATATTTATACGAATTCTCAATTAATTAACGTTCCTTCCAACAATTGCTATTATCTAAGGCCATCAACTCCCAACTCGAGGTTGACCCTCCAAACTTTGATCATCTCCTTCTTTATAAAACCCATATGATCGATTACATGATTAAATTGTATTTTTGGTCCCTCTACTTAGATAAAATGATCACATTGAATTCCTTTATTTAGAATTGATTCACATTAATAAACTAGTTAAAGGGAGGTCAAGTAAGTGTTTGCTAGATTAGGGGAGATTTTTATTTTTTACGAATAATCCATGAGGTAAAAGATTACATCCTCAATAAATAAATATAATAACAATTAAAGTCGGGTCCAATTTGAACTGGGTCTAGTTCCGGGCCTGACTAAATTGACAAGCCGACACTAACATTGGTCTAGCAAACCCGACTCGATCGGTGTTGGGACCAAGGGTAATTGCCCGAGATCTGACCGTAGTCCCAATTACCACCCCTAAAAAGAACTCTCTTTGGTCTTGTAGGTGTTGAATTCTATTCTATTTTCCCCTTCAAAATTTCTTTTATGTGATCATAATTGTTGTATCCAACTTTGATAGTTGCCACTTATCTCCCAACTCGAGTAGCCACGCGATCTCAGGTGTGGCACACCCCTCCTTATCTCTTCCTCATTTTCGTCATCTTACAAACGCAATGTTTTTCATACTCGTTTGAATTACATCATTATATTTGAAGGTTTAAGCATTAGCACTGAGCAAGAGAAAATCCTAAAAAAAATTCATTTTCCGATCCAAACTCCTATAAAATAAATAAATAAAATAAAAATTAAAGTTAGGTCCAATTTGAATCGGGTCTAATTTCGGACCTGACTAACTTGACAAATCGGCACCAACAATGGTCTAACAGATCCGGTTCGATTGGTGTTAGGACCAAGGGTAATGACCCGAGACCCGAACTTAGTCCCAAATTACCACCCCTAAAAAGAACTCCCTTTGACCTTGCAGGTGTTGAATTCTATTCTATTTTCCCCTTCAAAATTCCTCTTATGTGATCATAATTGTTATATCCAACTTTGATAGTTGACCCTTATCTCTCAACTTGAGTAGAGCCACGTGATCTCAGTCACTAATCTCATCTTTATAAAAAATAATGATCTTAGTAGAAAAAAGAGGAGGAAAGGCATTTTCTAACCTTAGAAGGAGAGGGAGAAGCGGGGATGGTGAAACACTTTCACCTGGATAACTCCAGCCACCTATGAAAATGAAGAAACGTACAACAAACAAACATAAAAGAATGTAATCAATTAATTAAGTGAGAAACATCAAAATAATAAATTAGAGCAAAGAAACCTGAGAAAGAAGAAGTGAAAACATAGAGAGAAATGCTATTTGGCTCACCCAAATAGCTTTCTGAAACAGCCCACCTGACGTGGCTTTTGCCACGTCATAAAAAAAAAAAAAAAACTGGCTTCCTTCTCCTTACCTTAGCAAGCAGCGGTCTTCTCCCTCACTGAAGTCCAAAATCAAAAATCGAAGCAACTCCCTCCTCATCCATTCGACAAACCCAACTCCCTCACCCTCCTCCGACGACGGTACCCTCCTCCTCCGGCCATCTCTCCTCCGACGGTACCTTCTCCTCTCTCTCTCCCTCACTGCGCCGCTTCGACTTGCCTCCGACGACAGACAACCTCTCTCCCTCACCGCGCTGCTTCGCACGCCTCCGGCGACGACAGCCGGCGACGACAGCGCATCCTCCTCTCACTCCTCTTGGTAAGTTTTCTAAATTCTAAACTCCAATTTCAAGTAGAAACCCTAATTGATTGTTAACTGGTTTTAGGGTTTTAGGGGTGTTGTTTTGATTTGGGCTTGTATTGATGGTTGATTAACAGTAATTAATTAATGTTTAATTAAGGAATTGATTTAGTTTTATTATTGTTGTTGAAAACTAAAAAAAAAAAAGAAGATGAAAAGCTTCCTAATGATTTTGATTCGGAAGGTTTGTAGTGCTGATGGCTGATTAACAGTAATTAATTAATGTTTAATTAAGGAATTGATTTAGTTTTATTATTGTTGTTGAAAACTAAAAAAGAAGAAGAACATGAAAAGCTTGCTAATGATTTTGATTCGGAAGGTTTGTAAGGAATTGCAAACAGACATGAACATTGACTAGCTGCATTCATTTATTTGGACTGATTAATCTGAAAAATTCTATTTCTCTTAGATTCTACTGGCCTAGCAGTTTTTTTATATTATAAGATGTTATCTTAATAATAAGAAACATGAACATTGTCTTAGTGTACGGAAACATTTTCTGTTTGTTGGTTCCTTACTTTTAATATCGCAAGGGCAATGATGTTGAGTACTACTTATTTTATGATCCTTCTATGATTACAAAATATACCAATGGATCCTCTGAGCCCCATCAACTCTTATTCTTTATCTTCTTTTAATTTTACACCTACGTTTCATTTCTCTCTTCTCTTTATGTTCTACTTGTCAGTTTCTATACCTTCTTTACGAGTAATAAGATGTAAACATCATCATTGGAAATACAACAACAACAAAATTTATGTTTTTTACTATCTCTAGTTTCATTCAACTTTATTGATTGATTGCGCAGTCTTTTTTCGTTTCATGCTATTTATTCTCTCTCTTTAATAGTTGTCCTGGTATTAAAATTTGATTGATGTTTTTTCCTTTAATGAACAATCTTGCGTTCAAATTGCTTTAAGAATTCTATAGTTATTTTAGCTTGGCTTCTACGGCTTCCTTGCATAAGCCAGGTTCATGACAAATTTATTTAGTTGTACTATCTTCCTCAAAAGAAAGTGGAAGGAAAAAAATGATTTATAGTATATCTCATAGGTTTTTATATAAATTAATAGAGAATTCCTTGTTTAGTTATCTGTTTGTGCTACACTGTTATTTGGCAATACCAAAGTCTCTTAAACATATCTGCAAGTTTGAATAGTTTTTCCATCAACTAGTTTGTGGGTGGTTGGAGCAGAAGCAAAACTAAGATAATTAATAGAGAATTCCAATTTGTGCATATTTCTGAAATTATGCTTTAGTTGGTTAGTTTTCTGAGTTTGGCAGATTGGAATTGTGTAGAAAACCTAGCCGCATGCAGCTCCAATGGTGAATACAGAAGACGGTGTTCAGAAGTTTAGTTCGGTGTTGAAGCAGAAGCCAAACTACGACTACTTTCCCAATATCTATTGTCGGTGCGGGCAGAAGACACCTAGATGGATTTCATGGACATTTTTGCATTTTTGAATTAAAAGTTTAGTTTGATATTTTTGCATTTGTTGTTGTAATAGTATTTTTGAGTTATTTCAATTAAGATTAATCCATGAACTTTTAATTGCAATATACATCTGTGTAATCTAGGATCTTTTAATTGCAATATGCATTTGTGTAATCCAGGATCTTTTATGGATTATTTGGTTTTAATTCTTTCTGAGTTTTGTCAAGGAAGTTCTGCTTCTGTGTAAATATGCATCTGTGTAAATAAGATGGTGTACATATAATGACTATCATTTGTGTTACAGTAGAATGAAAGTGGGTAAACTGTAACAAAATAACCATGTGCAATAACCAGATGCTCTCCAAAATAACTAGATGCTCTCCAAACTGTTTTGGATCATGACCATTCGCAATACAACAACTAAACATTCCAAACGGTTCATTCACTTGAAAATAACCAAGTTAAATTGTCATAACACATAACAAGCTATAGTATTATCATACATAGTTAACTAAAAACAAGGTCGTGCTCTCTTGATGCTGCAAGCGGGGCATTTGTAACGCTTCATATGCTCTGCCCTAGCTGGAGTGATCTTGACACACTTCCCATGGACATCATTGTCTTCTTCTTCCAAGCGACCCTCATCATCATTATCATTCTACAACATGTAGAACACAAAATACCAAAGAAACAAAATAAACATTCATACCAGACTCTCTTGAGTTCCCATCATCATCTTGGATTTTTATGCACCTTCTCTACTACACGCAATACTATAATACACCAGGTTTCCATCATCATCTTTCTTTCCACCCTTTCTCTTAATACCGAATCTCATTTGATGAGCATACTGAAGATAAAAATTGTAAGCTTCTTCTTCTGATTTGAAGACCATACCTGGCTTCGGAATCAATTCATAATCAGGTTCGGACAATAGAGGCTCATCACTTCGTGGCTCATCACTTTCAGGAAAAAACTCCATTACCTGTAACAAAAGGTTACAAGAGATTAGAAGCCAAAATTATTCAGCCAAAATGAAACACCTAAATCCTACAATCGGACCTCAATTTTGCAGAGATCCTACAATATGGTTTAAACCTAGATCACTGTCCAAAACACCATAATATTTGCTTTTCCCATCCAAATTAACTCTCAAACTTTCGTTGCAGTAAACTCAATTGCAACAACACTAAATTCCAAATCTGCCTAGATTTGTAAGAAAATACCAGTCCTGCCAAAGATTCATCTTTTTATTATTCCAAATAAATTAGAGTTTAGGGATCAATACCATCTTTTTATTATTTCAAATAATTGATAAGAAAATACCAACTCACTTTTTTCTATCAACGACGTCAACAACAATAATAAAACTAAAATAGCCTTAATTAACAAGACCATTTTACCTAATCAATTCCTTAATTAAACATTAATCATTTACTATTAATCAGTCCAAATAAATGAATGCAGCTAGTCAATGTTCATGTCTGTTTGCAATTCCTTACAAACCTTCCGAATCAAAATCATTAGCAAGCTTTTCATCTTCTTCTTTTTTAGTTTTCAACAACAATAATAAAACTAAATCAATTCCTTAATTAAACATTAATTAATTACTGTTAATCAGCCATCAACACAAGCCCAAATCAAAACAACACCCCTAAAACCCTAAAACCAGTTAACAATCAATTAGGGTTTCTACTTGAAATTGGAGTTTAGAATTTAGAAAACTTACCAACAGGAGTGAGAGGAGGATGCGCTGTCGTCGCCAGCTGTCGTCGTCGGAGGCGTGTGAAGCAGCGCGGTGAGGGAGAGAGGTTGTCCGTCGTTGGAGGCAAGTCGAAGCGGCGCGGTGAGGGAGAGAGAGAGGAGAAGGTATCGTCGGAGGAGAGATGGCTGGAGGAGGAGGGTTTGGAGGGTGAGGGAGTTGGGTTTGTCGAATGGGTGAGGAGGGAGTTGCTTCGATTTTTGATTTTGGACTTCAGTGAGGGAGAAGACCGCTGCTTGCTAAGGTAAGGAGAAGGAAGCCAATTTTTTTTTTTTTTAATGACGTGGCAAAAGCCACGTCAGGTGGGCTGTTTCAGAAGGCTATTTGGGTGAGCCAAATAGCATTTCTCAAACATAGAAAATGAGATTTTGTTACCCGTTGTTGTGGCATGGGAAATTATAAAAGAATTTCTTACTAGTTACTAAGTGATGATTTTGTGAAAAATATTAATAGCGAAGACGAGAGATTAAAGCTGAGGAAAGAAAAACACATCTGCATATTTAGGAGGATATGAGAGAAATGGTCACAGGAAACTAAAAGTGATACAGAGTATGTGATCCAAAAACAATTGTAGTGGATACAAGTTGGGCTAAGGACGTTGCAGAGTAAGCAGCCTGGTTCAGGCCCAGCAAAAGGAAAAGAAAACAGTCTCATCTCCTAGAGAAGGAGCAAAGTGATAGTGGCGAGGTAGCTAGCTCATGAGGTGTAACTCAAGAAGATAACAAAGATGCAAACTTTGCTTCCTACCTGTAAGTCTCTCTCTCTCCTTAACGCTTCACCGCCACTTTCTTCCACTGCTACTACCATCTGCTGTAGAACTCTAAGCAATTTCCCCAAATCCCCATGTTTTCACTCATTTCCTACTTTTGGCTCCCCTAAAACCTCTTCACTGCTGAAGATTTTCATTGCTAGGGGCAATACCTGCGTCTCTTTTTTCTCTCAAAGTGGTGACTTTTCCAATACCCAATTTCCTGAAAATGTAGAAGATGAAAGAATTCAAGAGGTTGAAGAGCTTGAATTGCTGAATAAGCCATCTCCAGTAGTTATGGATAATGTGTTAGCTGTAGAAGTTGATAAAGAGCCTGAAAACCCTGATAAAGATGAAGCATTGGCGCCATTCTTAAAGTTCTTTAAGCCTAGAGATTCATTAGAAGATGTGGAAGAAGAGAAAAGTGATTTAGGTGTTAGGGAGGAGAGAAGGGATGGGGAGAATGAAGAGAAAGAGGATAAGAAGGTCAGTGTGGAGTACTATGAACCAAAACCTGGGGATTTCGTGGTTGGTGTTGTCGTTTCGGGTAATGAGAACAAGCTTGATGTGACTGTTGGAGCAGACTTGTTGGGTACAATGTTGACAAAGGAGGTCTTGCCTTTGTATGAGGGAGAGTTGGAGTACTTGTTGTGTGATTTAAAAAGGGATGCTGAGGAGTTTCTGGTTAAGGGGAAAATGGGAATTGTAAAGGATGAAGCTGCAGTAAGTGGGGGACTGGGTCCAGGAAAGCCGGTTGTGGAGACTGGAACTGTGCTGTTTGCAGAGGTTCTTGGAAGAACACTTAGCGGTCGCCCATTGCTTTCCACTAGACGACTATTCCGGAGGATGGCTTGGCACCGTGTGAGGCAGGTTCTTTTCTCGCTTAGCTTACATTTTGTTGATTTTTGATGTAATTATGGACTTGTGATATTAATGTTTGGGGATGTACTGATAGGAATTTGCTATAATTATTGTATTGTCCCAAAATACAATTTCAATAGGATGTTCATTTTCAAACATAAGCAGGTTCGAGAGACAAACCGAGATATGTAAATGGATATCTTCTTTTTCCCAAAGTGCTTGCAAGCTACTACTTAGCTCTACTCATTTGCCGAGGAGATTTGATGATTCTTACAGATATTTATTTATGCCTTGGCCAGATAAAAGAACTGAACGAACCTATCGAAGTGAAAATTACAGAGTGGAATACTGGGGGACTACTAACAAGAATCGAGG
Organism: Viola odorata; assembly: GCA_963691705.1. Classification (NCBI taxonomy): domain Eukaryota; kingdom Viridiplantae; phylum Streptophyta; class Magnoliopsida; order Malpighiales; family Violaceae; genus Viola; species Viola odorata. Next base: position 23,254,789 of record OY829542.1, read on the forward strand.
TTGGTTGCTTTTGCTTTTGTCTTGTATATAGGATTACTGAATGTGTGCCGATATTAACATTTTTGAGATCTGGTTGTGCAGGGGTTGCGAGCTTTCCTTCCAAGGGCTGAGTTAATGAATAGAGTGAATAATTTCAAGGAGTTGAAAGAAAATGTAAACTACATTTCTTTTTAATTTCTCACTTTTGGTTTCTTGTTCTATAGTTACTTTTGTTTTCTGTGTACAGCCTCCATCCTTTAATCATCATCATGCAGAACAGAAAAACTTAATCTCTTCATTATGTTAAAACCTGGGGAATGCATAATCTTCTGCTGCTGGGCTTACATTTAGGATGCTGCCTTATGCCCAATAAATAAGAGACTGTAGATGGATTTTACATCATTGAAATGAGTATTCTTTCAGTTAATTTATTTTGCTTTTTTGCTTTTTTTAAGAAAGACCCTTTTCATATAGGTATAATATGGCAATGTTACCTTTAAGTTTGTGTGGTTTTCAATTTGAACCTTGAAGCTGTGTTCCTCCCAATTAGGCCCATTAAATATGATTCAACTTGTATATGCATTTGTTGGTTGAATTTTATGGTTTATTCAATCCACCTGCAAGTAAACGGTTTAGCATTTTTTCTTCTGCATTTTCTTTTGTTGGTGCATCATGTGCTTTGATTTGTTTTATTGCTCAGATGCTTCGAGTGGATTACTGATTTCTTGATGATATAGGTGGGCTGTTGCAAAAATGTGCTGATTACTCGAATAAACGAAGCTAATAATGACCTAATACTGAGTGAAAGGGAAGGGTGGGTCAGTGTCCTTATAGCTCTCTGTTTTGCTTTCTCAACTTTTTCTTTGTTTGGATATTCAGTTAGTCATACTTCAACACCCTCACCACACACACTATTACTAGAAAAGGCTTACTGAGATTGCCAATAATTTTCAAGGAAATGTTATACCTTCGGGAGGGAACACTTCTTGAAGGAACTGTTAAGAAAATTCTTCCATATGGGGCCCAGGTCCAAATTGGTGAAACTAACCGTAGGTGAGTTTTATTTGTGATCTGATTCCAGTTCATACTTCTCTTCCATTTATTATTTTAAATTCTACTTGCAAGGAAGGGTGAAAAAGTTCTGTGAATGATTTAGAGCTGAGATACTGTGAGGTGGGAACTGCAAGACAACTCAAATTATTAAAAAAATAAAATGAAATGAGGTCTAGAACATGGTTGGGAACAAAACAGGGTAAGGTGCGAAAAATATAGTATGAGGTTTCTATGAGTATTTTCCTTTTTTCATTTCTTCTGGCCCATGCGTGTCTTTTATTTGAGTGTGCTAGTAACCCAAGTGATGGAGATTAGAGATGTAAGACAGTGTAAACTAGCAAGACTCGTTTTTATTAGTTCTCTGAATTTCTTATCATGATACTTTTGATTTATTTTTGGATCATAGAAGTGACTTTTTTTATACAACGTTTTGTCGATTAATTGATTTAGGTTGAATTAAAATTAAAATTCATAAAGGCTGATCCTTATGTTGGCTCGCTTAGCTTGAGGACAACTAGAAACCTGGACTTGTTACATTTTTTAATCAGGATCGTTTGTGTTTTGACTTCAACACTGCACTCGTTTTCTGTATGAGAACTAACTAGAGTTCTTGCATTTCAAGTGCTGATGGGTTGATCCTCTTCTTCAATTTCACTGGATATTTATCCACTTGTCTGTATTATTGACACTATCTTTCCTCATCAGTAATTAAGAGTTGTCTTGACGTTTTTAATAAATTTCAGCGGGCTGCTACACATCTCAAACATATCCAAGTCCCGGATCAATGCTGTGAGTGACTTACTTCAAGTTGGTGAGAAGGTTAAAGTCCTGGTTGTTAAATCAATGCTTTCTTACAAGATATCACTCAGGTAACTTGAGTTGGTTGTTGTTTTTTTTTGTTCATCCAATTGTTTGTTACAGATAAATCAGATTATATTAAACATAAAATAGATAATGTTCAGTCAAATGCATGTTTTCCTGCACTTAGTGAAGCTATAACATAGCTGTGGAGAGACCATAGAGTCTTAAACCCTGAATTAGTTGTCTAATGTTGCTGGAACTGGATTTACTTTCTCACCAGGAATGGTAGAGATTTCTGCAGTTGTATTTACGAGTGACAGAAAATGTTCAAGTGAAGAATTTTAGTTAATGTTATATTTCTATGCGGTTTAGGATCTGTTATTGAATGCCTCACTTTTCTTTTTCCTTCTAATTGTCACTGTTTATTTATTTCCTTTTTCCTGGTTTAGGTTGGCATGAGTTAGTTTTTCTGTGGGTTCGTACTGATGGCTTTTCTTGTATCATGTTAGAGTTTCATGAGGAAGCAACTTTATACTTCTTTTCTTGAAGTGAATCTAGGAAAACTTTAGCTAGTGTTTTTTCTTACAGCTTAGTTTCAGTTCGTTAGGGTAATCAATGTTAAATCTGGAAATTAGAACATATATATTATTAATGGTGATGTTCATCATGGGACATATAATGGGACACTTACTTTGATTAACGGTTTCATAGACATCATTTTATTAATGGTGACATTGATAATAGATTAGAAACACCCATTTCCTGATAAATGGTGATGGTAATAATAGAAATCTTCTTCTCTGATGTATGTAAAGCCTGGGACTTCTATGAATTAGCATGCAAGTTAATAGATATGAGATATCTTCCCAAGTAGAACAATTCTTTGAGGCTTCTCTAATAAATTTCCTGTTTCCTTCTGTATAAAGTGCCAAATTTAGTTTTTGATGAATCTGTATTACCGTCAAATTGTGGTAGCAAGAGGTGACTGATAAATGTCACTTGTTTGTGGTACAGTATTGCCGACCTTGAAAGTGAACCTGGCTTATTTACAACAAACAAAGAGGTGCACATGCTTTCTGGTTTCTTTTGGCAAGTCTTCTGATAGTTTGATGTTAGTTTCGTGTTGATAAACTTTTCTTTTGATCTGGGCAGAAAGTGTTTGCCAAGGCTGAAGACATGGCGAAGAAGTACAGGCAGAAACTACCAGCTGCTCAAACAGCCCAGAAGTTGGAAAGCCAACCGAGCAATTCCCAACATTTTAACAATGAAGAAACCCTATATGCGAATTGGAAGTGGTTTAAATTTGAAAGGGAATGAGAAGAACTGGCTTTATGATTGCATTATGGTACTTGGTTTGGAGCAGCGATGATGCATGCTTGATTTCTTCCCTCACCCTTAACCAAGCAAGTCGCACGCAAGAGCATGGAAAGAACCTCTTACCAGGAGACTGTTTCGTATCTCCAATGGGAGGAATCAGCATTGTGATTCAGACCGTTATTCGTTTGAAAGGAGACAACGGCAATGTTGGTCACAGCCCGGAATTGTATTCTACCCAATTGTTGTACACAAATGTGTAGTCTTTAACTAGCAATGGTAGGATTGCTTGATACTGTATTTTAGGTTTTGTTTTTTTCGTGAGTTACAGTATACAGTTAAACCTCGATAAATGAATGCTAAATATTCGTTTAGTGAGTTTATTTACTTATCGATAAATGAATATATTATTCATTTATCGATAAATGAATTTTTATTCATTTAGATAGTATTTTTACATTTTTATTTTTTCGTATGATTATTTATTTTACATTTAATGTACAAATACGTATATAGACTATGTACATGCATCATGTACTTATAAGATTCTATGTATGGAATACTTAGAGTCTAAATACATGCAACATGTACTAATAATAATATTCTATGTATGGAATACTTAGAGACTAAGACAATGTACCTAACCTACCTACAAACTACTATATATATATATATATATATATATCTTATGAATTTTAATGATTATTCATTTATATTTACATGGGGTCTTTAAGGATTCAAAAAAAATTATTCGTTAATGCATTTAGCGAGGTTATTCATTTAGCCCATTTGCCCAAGTCGGGACCGGAGAAAATTATTCATTTGGCGAGGTTATTCGTTTATCGGACATTCATTTATCGAGGTTTAACTGTATAGTTACAAGGCTTTTAGGCACCTATATATCTGTTGTGCTATTAAAGGGAGGATTCCCTTCCCGGGCGCATGGAATTTTGAAGTTGAACTAGGTCAAAAATCTTATACTACTATTATGGTGTAAAAGTAATCTGGTGCAATTACGTGCATCTTCTGTTATGATAAAAGGTGTATTATTGTTTTTTCTAACACATGGATTAATGATTCCTGAGAGTTAGGAATGGTGTCGGAGTGGGTTTTACCCATTCCACCAAAATTAACAGGATGTTTTGTGTAAATCAATGGTTAAACAAGTTGAGTCGAGTTTTGGTGGGTTTCGGCTCTACTCAAGCTCTCGACAAGCCTAAGCAATAAAGTTTGGGTTTGATTTGCTTATTTTTCTCTACACTTAAGCTTGATTTAAATGTAGCCCAAATCTAACTTATTTATGTACAAGAATCATCAAACTGTTAACAAAATTGGAACCTACAATATAGGAAAATAGTTTTTTTAATTTCTAGAAAAAAGGAAAGTTCAATTTTGTAAATACATGGATCCCTATGGTTCAATTTTACAAACGTAGGGATGCTAGGGGTCTAATGTGATACTCCCTCCGGCTGAAATTACTTGTCGTTTTACTGTTCATGTACGCGTTTCGAGGAGGCCGAATGACTCACTGTTTGACCCAAAAAAAAATCCGTACTTTTTTGTGAACGTACGTTAAAAAAGTACGAAAGTTTTTGGGGTCAAATAGTGAGTCATCCAGCCCTCCTAGGGAGGCGTGCATAAACAATAAACGACAAGTAATTTCAACCGGAGGGAGTACGTCGAGACCTCTGTACTCTAAAAGTGCAAACGTAGAGACTTTTACCGTCATTAAGTTTACATTTTTATCAATAATCAATAATATTAAAAAAAGACTCTTTTATGATGATAATTTGATCTAACTCAATAGGTACTTGAGTCGGCCGCCTCATATGGGACTGAAATTTATCTAGTTTAACTGTTTAACAGGTATTTTTAAGTACGAGGCGGAGATGAAATTCAAACTTCAATTCAGTAAAACAACTAGTGGACTACATAACTCATTGATCTTATAATGCGTGTTAAAGGATCTATTAGTTTATCTTTTTTGTAATTTTTATTATGTAACTTCTTTTATATCAATCCATAAATGATGACGATGAATTTGATTACTGAAATATTCATTGCAATATAATTGAAAGGAAGAAATATAGAAGGGAGTAATTGTTACGACAAGCTACATTATTAGGTATTGAAGGTGAATGAAGGCTTTTTCACAGTGTTATCAGAACCGGACCGGACAGAGAACCGGAAATGAAAATTTGGTGGTTCAACCGGGTTGAACCGGGTTCGACCGGATTGTAGTTGCTGGTCCGTCCGGAACCGTTCACACATTAAACCGGAAAATCTTAGACTAAAAAACCGGATTAAACCGGATTGAACCGGCTGGTTTTTTGCACTGTAGCATTTTATAATATATAAAAATAAAGTTCTAATATATCAAAATAAAGTATATGTTGAAAATAAAAAAAACTATTTAACATTCAAATGAAACTTAAATATTCCAATTATAAAATAAAGAAACAATCCAACATTCAAATGAAATCATTCTCAAAGTTTAAACACCTAAATATTCAAATTACAACAAAATTAATTCCATGGATTGGTTTCAGGTTGAGAGGTCGAGCCACTAGTGTTGTCGAAAATGTCTTGAACAAAAAATCCGCTTTCATTTCCTTCATCTTCATCATTGTCGTCATCAAGCATATTTTGTAGGTTCAACTCTAGTATTATCAAATAAAACATAAAAATAAAGAATCAATATTCCAGCAATAAATATTCAAAAAAACCATATAATTCCAGCAATATTCCGCAAAAAGACCTAATTAATTTAATTAGCAAAACCTAATTAGCTAAATTCCAGCAATATTCGGCAAAAAAACCGAAATTTAATTTAATTAGCTAAACCTAATTAATTAGCAAAATCCCAAATCATATAGAACACATCTGAATCAAAACCTATTTAGCAAGTAAACATCAGAATCAAAACCTACTAGAGCATATAATTAAATTTAATTCATTGCATATATATATATATATATATATATATATATATTACGAAAACAATAAAAAAACAAGGAAAAAGAAATACGGACCTGACGCTCGCCGCCGCCGTCGCCTGCAGCCAGTCGCCGTCGCCGCCTCTCACCGGTCACCGCCTGTCGCCGCCTGCCGTCACTGCTCTAGGGTTTGGCCACTTGGTTCGTGGTTGGTTGCTGCTGCTGCTGCCTGTTGCTGTTTTGAACAAAAGAAAGGAATTAGGGAAACTGGGGAAGAATCGCGGAAGAGAAAGAGGGATTTTAATTCCCTTTGCAAAACGGCGTCGTTTTGGGCTTTGCCAACACGACGCCGTTTTGGCAAAGTAGCAAACCGGACTCTTGGGCATAAAACCGGCCGGTTCTCCGGTTGGCAAAAAACCGGACGAACCGGCCGGTCCAACCCGGGTCAGTGAGCAATCCGGTCCGAAAGGTGAATCGGGCCGGAAACGTGAAAAATCCGGTTGAACCGGACCGAACCGGCCGGTCCGGTCCGGTTCTGATAACTATGCTTTTTCAGTTCATTAGGCTACTAATTTGCTCGTGTACTTTTTTATTTGTCAGACCATTTCCTGTTGGTTTACTGATGCGGAGAAAGTTAATCTCGACGATACCATTTTCTACTCTCAAGGATATGCATACTTACCATGTTAGGTAGAGGTTAGTTTACTAACTTATATAATGAGTGATAAAAATATCAATAAAAATTTAAATCAAATTCAAATTTAACCACTACTTATAAAAAAAATAAGAGATTACTGAAAAGAAATAAAAGAATACCTTTAAAAAATAAAGAGGAACCTTGACTAGGGATGGCAATTGGGCGGATATGGATATGTTAAAACGGGTATGAGCGGGTATGGGTAAATATTCAACTCATACCCGCAACTAAATATTCATTATTATCCATACCCAATATACCCAATACCCAATTGGGTATGTAACGGATATCCAATTACACTTACTTATTTATTATTTAACTTAATAAAATTATTTCACCAAAATTTTAGTTTTTTATAATTAAGTAAAAATTTACTATTATTTTATTTTATTTTATATAATTTTTTTTATAGCATCATATTTCGTAAAACCCATTTATAAAAAAATTAAGAAAAATATGAAAAGTGGATGTCTAATTACTCATCTTGAGGTAAAAATTATGTTTTTATAATTTATAATTTATTTTGTTCAAAGTATTAAGCAAGAATATTGAGTTTTTATTACGAAAGAAAAATTAAAAAGATGAGAGAGAGGAAAGAGGAGAGAGACAAAACTAAAGAATTTTTTTTTCAAGGAAGTTGAAAAAAATGCGGGTATTGTGCGGGTACCATACCCAATTATACCCGCAATTATAAATGCGGGTATTATCCATACCCAAATCATACCCGCAATTACCTGAGGGTATGGGTACCCATTGCCATCCCTAACCTTGACTCTATTTGATCCAATGCTTTTCCCTCCACTATGTTGACTAGTTTCAAATATTAGGATTATAGAAGACTTTTGTGGGAGCATAACTCAACAAACGGTACATCAATTAGAGTTCGGCTGAGCAAGATATGATCGTTTGATATCTCTGGCAAACCAGACGCACCGCGGGTGTAGGGATAGTAATGCCTACCCATACTCGGATATTCACCAATATCTATATTCGATTGACTGGGTGATACTTGATTTGATTGAATTCCTGTAAGTTTGGATATTACCCGAACATGTATGACTTAATCAAGCTGGATTTAGACTGGGTATGGATACTCGAAAATATCCGATTCAATAAGTATCACTATTTAACGCTGAAAAACCTGACACATCTTTCCACGCTGACAAACACAGAAACATAAGGTACTCCCTCTGTCACTTAAAATAGGGAAAAACACTCGATACATTTTCAAATTAAATTGTGACGTGTATATATTTCCACGTCAGATAATTCCCTTTTTTCCTGTTCTTTTAAGGGCTCTCTCTCTCCTTACGGTTCCTCTTCTCTATACTGCATCCAATCTCTCCCATGTCTTATGACTCTCATCTTCCGTTCACTCCTTTTCCAAAAAAAAAAATTTTGTTCGTCTTTCTTCTCAAGGATTTGACATTGAAAATAAAAATTTAACTAAATCGGCAAAATTTGTCAAAAAAAAATATTTATCCCGCCAAGTTTGTTGTTTCTGAGTTCATCCTGCAAATTCAAGTTAATTTCCGAATTCCAAGAGGCTCCCTCCATGCCACTTATTTTCACTATTAATACTCTAATATTTTATGCAATTGAGGTTTACTAGTTGTAGTTAGGGGTGTGCAGAATTTCGAAGACCTAAAATTCTGAAATTTCCGATCCGAATTTTTTTAATTTTGGATATCGAAACTTCGGGTTCGGGTATCACATAATTTCGGGTACGGAACAGGATCCGTTCCGTTAAAATCGGGTATCCGAAATCCTGAAATTTTAACTCAGTCCTGAAATCTCACCTCTCTCTCTCTCTTCTCTCTCTCGACACCAACACCAAATTATAATCACTAGAAATGATCGTAGAAGTAGCAAGAGCTAAATTATTATTAGTGTTTAATTAATTTCTTCTTGTCTTAAGATTATCGATTATTATTCTTATTGTTATCATCATCATCAACAACATTATGGGGCCTAGTCATCCACTGTCACCGCAAGGTACGATGTAGCCGCGGTTGGTGTCGTCACTGATTGCGTGTCGAGGGCATCAAATTTAGTTGTAAAAAGATATAGAAATGGGGTAGGAATACAACTTATCACTCGTCCACAAGGGACTCATAGATCATGATAAGAGGTTCGTCCACAGAGATCTTGTTGGGGTTTTGTAGTCTTGACTCGACTTCCTCGTCACTGGAGTTGAGGGGTTTTGTTCCTGCAATTAAAATAAACAAAGCATAAAAGAGAACAAGCAGTAATTAAATAGAAAAGGCAATCTTAGGCAGAAGGAGATCTTAGCTAAGATTGTAGAATGAGGTTGGTTGCGAACTGTCGTGAGGTAAACTCCTGGTAAGGGTGAATTCGTGAGCGCATTCCTTGTTTAATCGATCATCGACCTTAGATTTTCTCCTTTTTCTCTCATAACTCTGCTATAGATTGGGAGGAACCCCTTTCCAATCCTACTTTCCTCCTATTCAAATCACTTGGAGGGAACCCCTTTTCCTAGTGATCCTGGCCAGTGGACACCTTACTGGTTAAAGGGTTTATCCAATTGGCTGCTGGCTTGAGGCACATGCGTTTTCTCAATGGCGTAGGGAAAGACAGAGTCTAGGCCAAGCTACTCCCAACTCGGAGCCCTAGATTGTCAGTCTGGTTAGGCCTATATCGATTCAAGCTCACTAACCTCCGCGAGGCTAGCTGCCTACTTGCGTAACTCTGGTTTCGCTCGTCCCCTTTGTGACTGGCTACAAATTCATCGTCTTGCCTAAGATTGATCAAGTCTTAGCCTAGACGGGAACCGGTTTGTTAAAACAGAACTTGAATCGATTACGAATGAGAGGATAATAAGAACGACCTGTCTCACGAATCACAAGTACGCTCACTCAACCCTTACCAAGAATTTGGTGTTTAGCTACTAGAAATAATAATTAAAGAAGAGAATAATTGAAGAACACGAAATAGAATTAAATACGATATTCAAAAAGAATTCGCAGCAAAGTGTTTACAAGAACCAGAAGTTGGAAGAAGGAAGATCCTGTAATTGACAGCCTTCCCTAACCTTTAACAAGGTTAGAGTCCCCACCAATCACGTTCCTTTCCAAATTCCAAACTTCAAAATAGCTAAAAGATAGGGATATAATCCCAATTGTTCAAATTCGAAAGCGAAATAAAATAGGATACTAAAAGATTGTTTTTGTTCAAATAAGATTACATCCGAGATTTCATCCAAGGGATGTAATAGCGAGCTGGCTTCCTGATCCGAACCAGCCTTCTTGATCCGAACCAGCCTTCCATGAATCCATGATGAGCACGCCTCTATCCCTGCAATCTTGGCCAAGCCTGCGGCCAAGATTGCCACTTTGTCGCTCAAGGCACCCGTTTCCTCCAATTCTTCTCTTGCCCAAGACTTCTTCCAAAAGAGACCAAATTGACGTGAATGAGATTGTTTTTACCCTAAACAAAGTAGTTTAAGATGGTAAAAACACATGGAAATAAATGTCAATCAAACCTCACTACACTTGAACAATGCTTGCCCCTAAGCATATTGGACTCTTAACTAAGAAAAAGAAAAGACAGACTCAAAACAGAGAAAAAAAACAGTGGTAAATTTCTGGACAGACAACCCTTAACCAGTTCCCTTATACCTTCATACCTATGACAGTCAGCATACTTCTCAATGGATCCCAACCCTTATGAATAAGGTCTATTCAACACCCCAAACATCCAAATTCCACATGATCATAACATCTTTGCATTCCACAACAGACTCAACAAGACAAGACATCCACCTACTTGGGTATTCTCCCCTTAATTCAACTACTCAACATCAACATTCAAATACCTTGTCTGAAACTTTCCTATGCCAGTATTGCTAATAGTTTCTTGAATATTAATGCTTGTGAGGCAGAAATATCAAGACAAATACAATTTTTTTCTTCATTGCTCTGCTGGAAGTTTCTTGAGTATTTCCACTTGGTGAGGCAGAAATATCAAGACAATTTATTTCATCATCTTTTTATTGTTTTTTTTTTTTGAAGAGCATGCAATTACTGGGCATAAAAGTAGTTCTCTGTATTAGAGCAATTCAGCACAACACAAGGCAACAAACTCCGTTATCCACTAGCAGTTTTCCTTAAGGGGATATTAAAAATATTTGGTGGAAGCTTGCCTATTTGTTGAGTCTGTTACACAATGCTAGACCTCATGATCATGTACAATATGGATGCTTAATGGATACCAGGACCCGTATCCTTACTGGTGTTGAATATATTAACCCATTAAAATGCCTTAATCAAAAGTTATGGGGTCACAAGGTGAAGGATGCTAAAGGTCAAGGTTAAGTCATTAGGGAAAAGGTCTTAAGCATCGTCTAGATTTTTTGCCGACACTCACATAAAACACAAAACACAAGCCTAAAAACAGTCATGAAAATAAAGAAAATCATGCATCAAACTCTAACTAGACAATCTAGGCCAACTATCTTAGCCTAGATTCACAAAAAGTTTCATCCAAGAAAAGTAAATCACAAAAAAGCATATAAAAAACATGTATATACAGACACATCACCTAAAAATACCCTCACCACACTTAAAGATTGTCCTCAATGTGTAAATGAGAGAAAAATTAAAATAAAAAGTCATAAAAAATTTGAAACAGAAAAGAAAGAAAAACACGACCTGGGGGCATTTACTGTGTTGTGGGAGGTGGAGGTGGTTGGTTTGGGTTTTGCACAGATGGTGTTGCACCATCTTCTTCATCAGAGGAGTCATCACTGCTACTGCTGAAATGGTCATCCACCTTGTCTCGAATGTGCGCAACAACTTTATCCATGGCTCGGATAAATTTGAAGGTAACATCAAGGTGGGTCTAGATTTGTTGGAACTTGAACTCCTGCTGCTCCAAAAACTTATCGAGTCGCTCCTGGATACGAGCCTCTTCGGATCCAGGAGCAGCTCGTATCATCTCCTCCCTCTTGAAGGCGATTCGTCCGAGAGGCTCGTATATTATGGATGATACGAGCTCAAGGACCATACCTCGTATTCGCACCAAAGCCTCGCGGGGTGGCCGAGGAACCCATGAAGTCAGCGCCAAGTCTCACGGGTTGGCCGGGCCAGCCATGAGGCCTACCGCGCCTAACCCTAGCAACCCGTGAGGATTCCCGCGCCCGCGCCCTAGCCGCCCATGAGACGCCTCGGCAACATTGTGGCCGTGCGTTGGCCTCCCAAGCCCAAGCGCTAGAGTGCAAGCCCATTCCCCCTCAAGCCCGCGGTCTTGCTTCCTTAAGTGAAGGGTAGTGTAGGTTTTTCCATGTAATAACTCGCAAGGTATAAATAGAAGGACTTAGCCTCTTTTATACCTTGTCTTTGATTTGAATTGTGAGTTTATCTCCTCATCAAGACCAAGTAGTTGGTTGAAGCCTTAGGGGTCTTAAACCCGGTTCTCCATTAAGCATTTCAACACCATTCGGCTTGATCATAGATCAATTAAGGGAAGGTTTCGAGTGTTGATCCTTGTAAACGTTTGATTACAAGTTAATCTATTGTTTTCCATAAATCCTTTACGATATTCATCCATCTATTGCCGCTGCCTTAAACACTCCCCAACATCCAAATATTCCGCACTCCTTCATCCTAATCCGTGTTCAACATCAGCAAGTTCGAGTTATCTTCCTCCTAAAGAAGACTAGATCCGAAGAGGCTCCACTATTCGACCTCAATCCATCCAACGGAGGGTCGAATGTTATCAAGTGGTAGCGGAGCTCCAAGCGTCTTCTTGGCTGGTAACTCCCTTTCCCACGACTGGATCCATCTTTCCAACCGTGTATTCTTCCATTTTTGGCTGAAATTTTTTTCTGTTTGTCACAACCGTTCCCCTACTCGGTTCAAACACCTTTTCCTTGAGTTTCCACGGTCCAAACACCTCCATATTTATTTTCCATGGCTTACACATTGTTTTCTACCATAGGAATCAATCTTAGAGCTTTTGGAAAATTCGGTGTTCTTGAGAAATGTTTTGTCTTCTAGTGTCTTGATCTTTGCTAAACTGAAATTGCTAGTTTATGTGGTGTTTGTGTGCATTAAAGTGGTGTTTAATTCATCTTGTTCAAGTGCAATTGCTGCTGAATTTTTTGGAGTTTCCTATGGTGGCCTTAGGAGCCATGTGGACTGATTTGCTCTCTTGCTAAGTGCCAAATTGCTTGCACCAACCATAGCCGGCCACATCACCTTGATTGTGAGCCTAGTATTTGCTTCATTTTTAGCCAAGTATTTTCAGCTTGTCCCTCACCCTAGGCCGACCCTAAAATTCACATCCTTACACTTGTGTGCTTGTCATACACCTCCACATCACTTGCCACTTCACTTGCTCGGTCATCCACACAATTTATGACACATCATCTTCACTTGCCACATCACCTTTTTGGCTCGTAGTGAAATTGTCAAAAATACAAACTACTTGTCTTTCACTTCATTTTCTTTTAAAAACAAATACTTGTCATTCAAGTGAGTCTTCTTCACCCTGTGCAATCAAAATAGAATTCAAAAAAAAAAAAGAGGGAACTAAAACATTTGATCAAATAAAATAAAAAAAAAGAAGAAAAAGAAAAGAAAAGTGATCAAGTTCCCCCTCTTCTAAAAAAAAAAAAAAAAAAAAGCGAGAAGATAAGCAAAGGTGTCACAAGCAAGAGGCTACTTGCATTTGCACATTGAAGTGAATTACTTTGGTTTGAAGTGTCCTTGTGGATGAACCCTAGTGTTGCATTGATTTGGTCCTTTTCCATTTCCGACTTCCTTTCTCCCAGTTTTTCAATACCTTCGCTTTTGTTCCTTTTGAGAGGGTATATGCCCTCCAAAAATTCTGAAAATTGGACAGCTTCAACTTCTCTCTGAGTAGAAAATTTCTTCTTTTGAAGACTTTTTCTAATACTATCGCTTTCATACTCTTATAGCCCATTCAATTTTAGTGCGCAGTGGCCACTCGAAAATTCAGCTTTGAGTTGTGCATTTCAGTTTCTGAAAATTATTGTCATTCCTTGTTCCTTTCTTCTTGAGTTGTGTGTTTGAGCTAGCCTTCTACTAAGTGTCTTGAGTTTTCCTCCTTTGTTTCTCACATTAATTCTACTCTAGGTCATTGCAATTCAACGAATCAATCCCTTGAATTTCTTTGCGGCCTTCTCTACCTTTCTTTCCTCACCGGTTTTCCTTGTTTTCCTTGTGCCATCTTGTGTCTTAGAGTCCGTGCTAAGCTACATTGCTTGGTTTTTCTTGGAGATACGAGTGGGTGAGTTAGTGAGCGCATTAGAGAGTTGTGTGAAACACGAGAGCAAACACGCAAGGGAGGGACTAACCCCCTTTTATTTTGTGAATTGCGTTTGTTTCCTTTTTGTAGGTACAGTTTCTAATGTCTACTGATCTCACTAATCGCGAGGAGGGCTCCGATGACTCCTCTACCCTCAATCCGGCCATGGCCACCCTCACGGTGCAAATGGCTGCCTTGCAACGCATGTACGAGGAGCAAAAGAACACCAACAGGGCCATCTTGGCCGCCATCGCTGCTTTGACCCCTCAAACAGCCACACCCCCATCTTACCAAGTTGTTCCCCCACCTCCGCCCCCACCCCCAACCCAACCTACTCAAAGAACCACGCATTACCACCAAAGAACCGGCCCTAATGACCCGTTCGGTTTGTCCCTTCCTACTATCTGCGTGACCTCCACCAAAAGCTTCAACGGTTGACACAAGGATACCGTAGTGTAAGTGACTTCTACCACGAAACGCTCACTTGTTTGATGCGTGCGGATGTGCACGAGAGTGATGAGGCCACCATGGCTCAGTTTTTGGGTGGGTTGCGCAAGGAAATTGCGTATCAGCTAGATTTCCATGCCTATGATTCCTTGGAGGACATGCTCCACCTTGCACTGAAAATTGAGCGACAAGTAAGTGCTAAACCCAAAACCCCGTTCACACCATCCCCATATTACAAGCCCACTTGGAACCCCACTTCAGCCCCCCTAAAAGCAACCAAGACTCCATACTTCCGCCCAAGCCAAACACTTACCCAAACATCACCCTTTCCCCCGCATTGGCAGCCAAAAACACTCCAAACACTGACACCACCCCTCGAACCCCGTCAAGGAGCATTACATGTTTTAAATGTGGCGGGAAGGGCCACATGAGGGCGGAGTGCCCTAATAGGAGGGTAATGATCATACGGGACAGCGGGGAGCTTGTAAGTGATGATGAGGACGAGGAGGATAGCCAAGGGTTGATTCCGGATAGGAAAGTGATTGAGGAGGTAGAAGATGAGGAAGGATACGCTCGTGTAGAGGTACCCAAGTGTTTATTGGTTCGCCGTACCCTAGCCATCCATGCCAAAGCCCAAGCGGCTGCCCTTGAGCAACGGGACAATCTCTTTCTTACCCGCGGCCTAGCACACGGTTTAGTGATTTCTATCTTGGTGGACAATGAGAGTTGTGCGGATGTGGCTAGTGAGCTCCTTATCCACTCCTTGGGGCTGCCCACAATTGCCCACCCTCAGCCATATGACTTAAATTGGTTAAATGATGGCAGCGCCATCAATGTGTCACGACAAGTCTCCATTGCTTTCTCTATCGGCTCTTATGAGGACGAACGCATTTGTGATGTGGCACCCATGAACTCCAACCACCTCCTTCTAGGGCGCCCGTGGCAATTTGATAGGCGGGTTATCCACGACGGCTTCCTCAACACATACAAGTTGACACACCGGGACAACAAGTTCCTCATTCCCCCTTTGCCCCCAGCGCAAGTCCTCGCTGACCAAGCCAAGTTGGCCAAGGCATGGGCTGCCATTACTCTACCTACTATTTTGGATCCTTTGAGTGAGTGGTGTGGAGAGAAGAAAGTATGGAGTGTGTGTGAGGATAAAAACAACCATGAAAAAAGCGAGCATGTGACGAGTGGAGTGAAGAATGTAAGAGTGGTGAGTGTGCAAAACAAAGGGCATGAAAAAAGTGACCATGCCCCGAGTGAAGACATGTCAGCGAGGGGAAAGCTTACGAGTGAGCATGGTGAGCAGGGGGATTAGTGCAAAATAGTCTTATGTGCCATGAAAGAGGCAGTGAGAAAGGCAGCGATAGTCCCTAACCCGTGCCATTTGGCCGAGGTTAAGGACCCTTTCCTTCAATCTACTCACTCTAATGCTAACTCCTTTTACTCTAGGCTTGTTTCATCTATTTTGCTAGGTCACAAGCAGCTGCAACGACCTTTACAAGCACCCCGGAATAGCCCAGGCCACTCGCCTCCCCTTCGGAAGACTACCCCTTCCAACCGCACACCCACGACTTCTCTCCTTTCGCCTCTTGTGACTCTACCTTATGCTGACCCGTTTCTTAGCTTATCTAACCCTAACAACTCTTCCTCTAGCAGGGTGTTTTCTCTTTTGCTAGGTCCGCAGAGGCTGCCAAGGCGTCTTCCCTCACCTCGCCGCAGCCAAGGACATACGGCCCACTTCAGGGAGCCCACCGTGACCACTTCACCCCCACCGGACCCCCTTTCTTCCCATCGTTTGCGGACATCTTGTGAGGCGACTCCATCGGATGACCATTCTGCCGTTCCTAACCTCTCTTGTACAGGCGGTTCACATGACAATCTTCACGGGGACTCGCTCCCACCATGGAAGACTACCGCTTCCATTTTCACACCCGCGGCCTCCTTGATTTCCCCTTTTATCATTTCTCCATGTTTGGACCCCCCTTGGATGATTGTAATGCTATTCCTAATCTCTCTTTTGCAACTGCTTTAGGAGATAATTATCAAGGGGTCATCTCTTCCATTTTTTCACCCACGGCACCATTGCCTTCACCTCCTATGATTT
Organism: Viola odorata; assembly: GCA_963691705.1. Lineage (NCBI taxonomy): Eukaryota > Viridiplantae > Streptophyta > Magnoliopsida > Malpighiales > Violaceae > Viola > Viola odorata. Next base: position 23,271,416 of record OY829542.1, read on the forward strand.
TGCCTTGTGTTGACCCCCATTTGGATTACCATGGTACTGATCCTAGTATGCCTTTTGCAGGTACTTTAGGAGACAATCATCAAGGGATGGAGCGCACAGTTCGAGGACGAATCACCTTCAAGAGGGAGGAGATGATACGAGCTCAAGGACCATGCCTCGTATCCGCACCAAAGCCTCGCGGGGTGGTCGAGGAATCCATGAAGTCAGCGCCAAGTCTCACGGGTTGGTCGGGCCAGCCATGAGGCCTACCGCACCTAACCCTAGCAACTCGTGAGGATTCCCGCGCCCGCGCCCTAGCCGCCCATGAGACACCTCGGCAGCATTGTGGCCGTGCGTTGGCCTCCCAAGCCCAAGCGCTAGAGTGCAAGCCCATTCCCCCTCAAGCCCGCGGTCTTGCTTCCTTAAGTGAAGGGTAGTGTAGGTTTTTCCATGTAATAACTCGCAAGGTATAAATAGAAGGACTTAGCCTCTTTTATACCTTGTCTTTGATTTGAATTATGAGTTTATCTCCTCATCAAGACCAAGTAGTTGGTTGAAGCCTTAGGGGTCTTAAACCCGGTTTTCCTTTAAGCATTTCAACACCTTTCGGCTTGATCATAGATCAATTAAGGGAAGGTTTCGAGTGTTGATCCTTGTAAACGTTTGATTACAAGTTAATCTATTGTTTTCCATAAATCCTTTACGATATTCATCCATCTATTGCCGCTGCCTTAAACACTCCCTAACATCCAAATATTCCGCACTCCTTCATCCTAATCCGTGTTCAACATCAGCAAGTTTGAGTTATCTTCCTCCTAAAGAAGACTAGATCTGAAGAGGCTCCACTATTCGACCTCAATCCATCCAACGGAGGGTCGAATGTTATCAACTGTGTTGTGGGAGGTGGAGGTGGTTGGTTTGGGTTTTGCACAGATGGTGTTGCACCATCTTCTTCATCAGAGGAGTCATCACTGCTACTGTTGAAATGGTCATCCACCTTGTCTCGAATGTGCGCAACAACTCTATCCATGGCTCGGATAAATTTGAAGGTAACATCAAGGTGGGTCTGGATTTGTTGGAACTTGAACTCCTGCTGCTCCAAAAACTTATCGAGCCGCTCCTGCTGGTTTCTTTCAATGCTCAGGAACAGAGCTTATTGCTGGTCTATAATCTGTTGCAGCTGCTTTTGGCCAGTTTCTTGGAATTCATGGAACAGCTGCTGGTTGGTAGTGAAGAAAATGAGCTGCTCATTGATAAGTTTCAGGATGTGGGCAGCCCATTCTGGAAGCAATGGATGGTCTGGATCTAGGTCACATTGGGTTTGCTTTGGCTTCTTGGCATCTTGCCCAAGATTAGGCTCTTTGTCTGCATCATCAAGCTGGATTGGCTGAATCTTGAAGTTCCCATTGATCCTCTTCCCATAGAGGTGATCTGCTACTTGCGTAAAACCTGTATTAAAACAAAGATAGCTTTTTTCCTTGTGGAAATGGCCCATTTGGTCAAAAGCCTTAAGATCCATGATCTTAACAGCACAGGATTTATGCATGTTTAAAGTAGACAAATCAATACCCCTAGCAGTAGCAGTAATATGGGAAATAAGAGTTCCTAGGATCAACTTAGGGAGTGAATCACATGCCTTGATTTGCCTAACAATCCAGTAGCCTAAATTTACTCTCTTCCCATGCAACATGCACCAAAGTAAAAAAGTTTCAAGCTTAGAAATATTGCCCGAGACTATTGTCTTGCCAGAGAGATTGATAGAGAGGATCCTTTGGAGAATCCTCAAGGTAGGATCTCGGATCTGGTGAGCCTTAGCATTCTTATCAAGTTTTCCATTAGGGTCACCAATCAACTCTCCATAGGCTACTGTCAGTAAGGGCATTCTTATACTCCTCAGATTTAAGTCCTTCTTCAGTCACAAATCTAAGCAAGAGATTAAATTCATCAATAGACAAATGAGACCACATATCAAGCAAACGAAAATTCACCACATCAGACGCGCCAAGATCAGGATTGGCTCTACCATTAGCATACAACCTATCCTGATCAAGCCAGAAAAATGCATGAAATTCCAAACACAACTCAGCGTAAGCAGGCAAATCAAGGTACATAAAACATTCCCACCTAAGATTGATTATGTACTGCCTAATCCTATTACCCACACCCAAGGCATCAAGAAACGAGAAATCAAGGATAGCAAATCGAGTAATCTCACATGCATGCTTCTCATTCAATCTCACCCTAAGATCAGGGGTATCAGGCCTCAAACATCCATTAACTGAGTTTAAGGGGTGAATGAATACCTTGGCAGTCTTCGCCGCAGGCTTGGCCAAGACTGCAGCTGCATCAGCGTCTGAGTCATCGTCAATCTCAGCTTCATCAACTTTCTTCTTTCCTTTCGCAGCCGCAGAACGCGTCCTCTTGGCTGGGGCTGCTTCATCACCTACTTCTATTTTTCTCTTCCCCAATTGCTTCTGCTTCGCCGAACCCTTTTCACATTGTGGCTCGGAATCAGCTCCCTTCTTCCCAACCTTTTTGCGAGCCACCTGCTTGGCTCTAGCAGAGGGCTTCTCATCGGATTCAGTCTTCGAAATCACTTTTACCTCTGAATCGCCTGGTTTGCTAACCCTAGATTGGGTTTTTGGCTCTTCGGGGAGATCAATCTTCCTCTTGGTCGGGAGGGAGCCCTGAAGAGATTCAGAGGTAGGAACTGGAGGAGGAGTGGAAAGATCTTGCTTTGGGGAACCAGAGGGGGCTGCATCCATGGACATGATTGTCCTCGCTATACTGAGTACTTCGTTAAGATTTTGTGGCAGATCCTTCTCTGGATTTGAGAGAGAGGGAGATAGCGAAGGGATGGGAGATTCTTGCCTAATAGGGGTAGATTCTGGTGTGGCTGATTTCTTTGCAGATCTCTTGGATTTTCCCATGTTTAAAGCCGATTGATCGTGGAGTGAAAGTAGGAGAGTGGAGTGGTTTAGCTGAGGATGTTTTGAGAGATAATCGGGTGAGGGCGAGATTTTAGGGATTTGAGGGATTTTGGTGTAAGTGGGAGGTAAGGAGTCTATCTCTAATTTAAAAATTAATTCCCGGCCTGATAATTAATTTTTCAAAAAAATATAACCGTTGCTCCTGTTTTTTCTCCTCCTTTTTACACGTAATCTGCTCTTCTTTCCCTTTTTCTCCGCGTGTCACCCCATTTTTGGCTGAATAAAATGTGGCCTAGATCAAAAATACTTAGCCAAGCCTCCTCACCACACTTAATTCCTCGCAACCACTCCAAAAAATTCCAAAAGATCCTGAAAATTCCTGATAGAGAAAATCAGTAAGTGACTTTGGACTACTTTTGAACAAACAATTTATTCTCTAAAATTAAAAACAAAAAGCATGGATTGCCTCCCATGTAGCGCCCTAGTTATAGTCCTAGGCATGACTTTACTTTTCTTTTAATGAATCTCAGGTGGGGCTTCAATCGCCTGATTTTCGTTAAATGTTGGAAATCCTTCTAGGAATGGTTTGAGCCGCTGTCCATTGACCTTGAACACTATTCCCGTCTTTTCATTCCTAATGTCCACTGCACCATGAGGATAGATATTAGTGATAACATATGAACCTTCCCATTTAGTCTTAAGCTTACCAGGAAAAGAGCTTAAATCTGGAGTTGTATAGAAGGACTTTTCCCCCAAGCTGGAGATTCTTCTCAACAATCTTGCTGTCATGGTATGTCTTCATCCTGATCTTAGCTAAGAGCTGGTTGTCATATGCTTAATTCCTCAGTTCTTCCATCTTGTGGATTTGAAGTTTCCTTTCCTCACCTGCCTGGTCGTACCTTAGATTGCATTTCCGAATTGCCCAATAAGCTCTATGTTGCATACCTACTGGCAGGTGGCATGCTTTCCCGTACACCAATTTGTACGGAGTCATTCCTATGGGAGATTTATAGGCAGTCCTATATGCCCACAACGCATCATCCAGCCTTTGGCTCCAATCTCGCCGATCTAAGCCAACTGTCTTAGCCAAGATCGACTTGACTTCTCTGTTTGATACCTCCGCTTGGTCATTTGACTGAGGATGATGGTAAGCAGTGGAAACTTTATGGGTTACACCATATTTCCTGAGAAGAGAAACAATAATACTATTGCAAAAATGTATCCCACGGTCGCTAATGATCCCCCTAGGCACACCAAATCTGTTCAAAATGTTAGATTTCAAAAATGAAACAACAGTTTTAGCATCATTGGTCCTAGTTGCTTTCGCTTCTATCCATTTAGACACGTAATTCACAGCAAGCAATATATATTATTTTCCATTTGACATAGGAAAAGGCCCCATAAAATCAATACCCCATAAATCAAAAATCTCACAATTTAATATAACATTCATAGGCATTTGATTTTTAGAACTTATGTTTCCTATCTTTTGGCATTTGGGACACGTCTTACAAAACCTATAGCTATCATAAAATAGAGTAGGCCAATAAAATCCCGACTCAAGGACTTTTAAGGCTGTCCTCTTGGCTCCAAAATGTCCACCACATGCATAAGAATGACAAAATCTTAGGACATAGGGAATCTCACTTTCAGGAATACATCTCCTAATCAATTGATCAGATCTAATTTTCCATAGATAAGGGTCATCCCAGACGAAATACCTATTGTCATGCTTAATCTTTACCTTTTCTTGAGCCGTTAAGTCTCCATGATGTTTACCTGTGGCTAAAAAATTGACGAGCTCAGCGAACCATGGTCTAACCGCCTGGACAACAAATAGGTGTTCATCAAGAAAATCATCTCTAATTGGTTCCAGATCGCCTTTTACAAGGCATCTGCTCAGGTGGTCTGCGACTAAGTTTTCCTTTCCTGCTTTGTCCTTAATCTCCAGATTATATTCCTGTAAAAGTAAAACCCAGCGAATCAATCTTGGCTTAGATTCTGATTTGGTCAGGAGGTACCTTAAGGCCACATGGTCAAAAAAGACTATGACTTTTATTCCCAACAAATACGATCTGAATTTATCCAATGCAAAGATTATTGCAAACAATTCCTTTTCGGTTGTGGTGTAGTTCTTTTGTGCATTGTCAAGCATCTTAGAGGCGTAGTAGATCACGTGTGGATCTCTACCATTTTTCTACCCTAGAACCGCACCAACGGCTGAGTTGCTGGCGTCACACATCAATTCGAATGGAAGGCTCCAATCTGGTGCTTGGATGATTGGGGCTGATGTGAGTTTCTCCTTAATCTTGTCAAACGCCACTTGGCAAGCTTCATTAAAATTGAAGTCCACTTCTTTTTGTAAAAGCTTGCACATCGGCTCCACTATCTTTGAAAAATCTTTAATAAACCTGCGGTAAAATCCTGCGTGGCCAAGAAAACTTCTAACCTCACGCACGCATGAGGGGCAAGGCAAACTCTTTATAACATCAATCTTAGCCTGGTCTACTTCTATACCTTTCTTAGAAACTACATGGCCTAAGACAATACCTTGTTCTACCATAAAATGACATTTTTTAAAGTTTAACACAAGAATAGTGGCCACGCATCTTTTCAAAATGTTTTTCATGTTGGATAAGCATTGATCAAAATCATCACCATAGACGGTGAAGTCATCCATGAATACTTTAATACCTTTTTCCACGTAGTCTGAAAAGATACTAACCATACACCTTTGAAAGGTGGCTGGTGCGTTGCACAATCCGAATGACATCCTTCTATATGCAAAGGTTCCGAAGGGACATGTGAATGTCGTCTTCTCTTGGTCTTTTAATGCCACTAGGATTTGATGAAATCCCGAGTAACCATCCAAGAAACAGTAGTGGGATTTCCCAGTTAATCTTTCCACCATTTGGTCAATGAATGGTAATGGAAAGTAATCCTTCCTCGTGACTTGGTTAAGTCTGCGGTAGTTTATGCAGACCCTCCATCCATTCTAAATTCTTGTGGTCCTCTTTACTCCATCCTCTCCTTCGGTCACGGTAATTCCTGTCTTCTTAGGTACAACCTGCACAAGGGAAACCCATGAACTATCAGAGATTGGGTAAATAATTCCAGCATCAAGCAATTTAATAATTTCTTTCTTGACAACTTCCATCATCGGAGGGTTTAGCCTCCTTTGGGGTTGTCTAACTATTTTCTTATTCTCTTCCACATGAATTTTGTGGGTACAAATGGTTGAGGATATGCCCTTGATGTCTGCCAGGGTCCATCCAATAGCCTCTTTATGTTCCTTCAAAACGTTTGTCAATTTGGTCTCTTCCTAGCTGGAAAGCTTAGCTGAGATTATTACTGGTAGAGTTTTGTCTTGGCCTAGATAGGCATACTTAAGGTGTTCTGGCAACTCCTTAAGATCTAGCTTGGGTGCCTGCACAATAGATGGTAAAACCTTAGAATCAAACATGCTAAACAGTGGGCAATTCAACGATTCCTTCAACGGTTCAGTCTCATAAAGATCTGTTAAGATCTCCCTAAGATCTTCTCGGTTTCCCACTCGGTCTTCTAATTCTGTCAGTGTCTTAGCTGAGATACTTATGCTTAAGATAAAATCAAGTGGGTCAGTAGCACTTAAGTCTGCAGTTTCTTCTTCGATAGGGTATAAAATATCAATAAAATTAACACTGTGTGTCTCATTTTGATATTTTAATCCCTCCTTCGTATAGAACTTAATCGTGCTCTCAAAGAATTCCAAAATGATACTTCCTTCATAAACATCTATCTTTGCTCTAGCTGACCTAAGAAAAGGTCTCCCTAGAAGCACATCTGTTGTACAAGAAGGCAAGTCAGAATCCATCTCAACAATATAAAAATTCACATGGTATATAAAATTATTGACTTGGACAAGAACGTCCTCTACTACTCCCTTAGGATGAATTATGGTTCGGTCAGCCAATGAATCACCACCTGCGTCTCTTTCATTGGTCCCATTTGCAATGTCTCGTATTCTTTCAAGGACATCACGTTGATTCCAGCCCCTAAGTCGCAAAGAGCTTATTCCACATTTTCGTTCCCTATCTTACAAGGGATGGTAAAGGTTCCTTGATCTCCACACTTCTCCGGGAGTTTGCTCTGAAGTACTGAGGAAACATTCTGTGTAAGATTCACTCTCTCCATTCCTGCAAGTTTTCTTTTGTTAGTACAGAGTTCTTTTAAGAATTTTGCATAAGATGGTACTTTAGAAATTAAATCTAGCGTAGGGATATTCACTGCCACTTTGCCAAAAATGCTCATGAATTCCTTAGCCTCGTCTAACTTCTTCTGTTTGGAAGACTTGGGAGGATAGGGTGGTGGAATCTCCACTGGTTCCAGAGGTTTGGAACTCTACTCATCAGTCTTAGCCACTGGCTTGGCTAAGATCGGCTGGTCTTTTTCTGTTTCGGCTGGATCGTTAGTCTTAGTCTCAGTCTTACCCAAGATTGGTTCCGACTGAGACTCTACCTGGATTTCTTCGTCCACATTATCATCCTCATCCTCAAATAGCCGATTATGTATCTCCTGGTCCGACTTTGCTCCCTTCCTTCAGGTAGGACGCTTCCACTCCTAAGATTAATAGCACTTACATTGTGCCTTGGATTATTTTCAGTTGTGGAAGGTAGTTTGCCACCTGACTCAGGTTGCTACGTCTATTGGGCCAATTGGCTGATTTGCTTTTGCATTTCAATGTTCTGTTTCTGCATTTCAACAAGACTAGACTGGGTTGCCTGCATGAATTTTTGCAACGTATCCTCTATGGGAACTCCAGTAATCTTAAGCGGTTAAGGTGCTGGGGGTAACAGTGGGACATTGGTCTGATTGAGGTGGTCTGGGTACGAAGTGTTGAAAGTTTATGGGGGATTGTTGTGGTTGCTGGCTGTATTGTTGTTGTGGTTTTTGGCTAGGCTGAGGCGGATCTTGTCTCCACCTTAGATTAGGATGTTGTCTCCAAGGGTATTGGTTACTTTCATATGGGAATCTAGGTTGTCCTTGATTGTAACCATATGCTACATTCACTGGGATTGGGGCTGGATCACCCGGCTGTTCCACCATATAACAACTATGGGTTGGATGATCTAGTTGTTGGCAAATCTCGCAAATCGAGGGCATAGGATTAGTTGCTGCTACTGTAGTTTGTACCTGAGATGTTGCACCTGTAGAAAGATTCATCAGTATGTTAGTAATCTTATCAAGCTTATTTTCAACATTTAAAGCATTCAAAGAAGAAGGTGCAGAATTTCTCTCGGGTGAGGTGTTATTTTGGCAATTATCGACCATTGTTTGGAGAAGCAATTTGGCTCTTGTTGGTGTAATATCTTGAAGTGCTCCTCCGGCGGCTGCATCTAACCTCCCCTTATCCTTCACACATATTCCATCATAGAAATATTGGATTAGGAGATGGTCAGCCACTCCATGGGTAGGGCAAATGTCTTGAAGGTCTCTAAACCTTTGATGATACTCACTCAAACTCTCCCCTCCCTTCTGCTGAATGGAAACTAAATTCTTTCTAGTTGCCCCTGCCTTAGTCGTGTTCCAATACTTGTTCAGAAAGGCAGCAGACATATCTCCCCATGTTGTAATGGTGTTATGGGGCAATCTATAGAACCAATTCTTAGCTGAGTCTTAAAGAGACCAAGGAAATGATTTTAGTTTGGCCCTCTCGATTGATACTCCCACTGGTTTTAGGGTATCACATTGGAGGTGAAGGTTCCTCAAATGGTTATACGGATTCTCATTTGAGTGGCCATGGAACTTGGTTAAGTTGGCTATGATGTTTGTCTTGATAGACCAATCATTACCCATTGGGGGTAGATTGATACAGGAGTAGGTCACTCGTTCTGCCCCCCTGTTTTGTTCCCTCATCGTCTGTTCTTGTTGGTTTTCCTCCATGATTGGTATTGAGTTTTCAGCTTGGCCTGAATCTTGGCCTAGACTGCTAACAGAACTGGATTATGTTTGTGTACTAGAAAATTCACCGTCGAATTTTCTCTTGGCTTTCTTTCTGTTTTGTGCTCCAGTCTTTATAAGTTCTGGATTCAAAGGTAATAAATCATGCTTTGAGGACCTGGTCATCAACTGCAAAAGACAAAAATAAAAACAAAACTACAAAAACACCATCAAAAGATCCCCGGCAACGGCGCCAAAATTTTATTGCGTGTCGAGGGCATCAAATTTAGTTGTAAAAAGATATAGAAATGGGGTAGGAATACAACTTATCACTCGTCCACAAGGGACTCATAGATCATGATAAGAGGTTCGTCCACAGAGATCTTGTTGGGGTTTTGTAGTCTTGACTCGACTTCCTCGTCACTAGAGTTAAGGGGTTTTGTTCCTGCAATTAAAATAAACAAAGCATAAGAGAGAACAAGCAATAATTAAATAGAAAAAGGCAATCTTAGGCAGAAAGAGATCTTAGCTAAGATTGTAGAAGGAGGTTGGTTGCGAACTGTCGTGAGGTAAACTCCTGGTAAGGGTGAATTCGTGAGCGCATTCCTTGTTTAATCGATCATCGACCTTAGATTTTCTCCTTCTCTCTCATAACTCTGCTATAGATTGGGAGGAACCCCTTTCCAATCCTACTTTCCTCCTATTCAAATCACTTGGAGGGAACCCCCTTTCCTAGTGATCCTGGCCAGTGGGCACCTTACTGGTTAAAGAGTTTATCCAATTGACTGCTGGCTTGAGGCACATGTGTTTTCTCAATGGCGTAGGGAAAGACAGAGTCTAGGCCAAGCTACTCCCAACTCGGAGCCCTAGATTGTCAGTCTTTTTAGGCCTATGTCGATTCAAGTTCACTAACCTCCGCGAGGCTAGCTGCCTACTTGCGTCACTCCGGTTTCGCTCGTCCCCTTTGTGACTGGCTACAAATTCGTCGTCTTGCCTAAGATCGATCAAGTCTTAGCCTAGACAGGAACCGGTTTGTTAAAACAGAACTTGAATCGATTACGAATGAGAGGATAATAAGAACGATCGGTCTCATGAATCACAAGTACGCTCACTTAACCCTTACCAAGAATTTGGTGTTTAGCTACTAGACATAATAATTAAAGAAGAGAATAATTTAAGAACATGAAATAGAATTAAATGCGATATTCAAAAAGAATTCGCAGCAAAGTGTTTACAAGAATCAGAAGTTGGAAGAAGGAAGATCCTCTAATTGACAGCCTTCCCTAACCTTTAACAAGGTTAGAGTCCCCACCAATCACGTTCCTTTCCAAATTCCAAACTTCAAAATAGCTAAAATATAGGGATATAATCCCAATTGTTCAAATTCGAAAGCGAAATAAAATAGGATACAAAAAGATTATTTTTGTTCAAATAAGATTATATCTGAGATTTCATCCAAGGGATGTAACAGCTAGCTGGCTTCCTGATCCGAACCCGCCTTCTGTGAATCAATGATGAGCACGCCTCTATCCCTGCAATCTTGGCCAAGCCTGCGGCCAAGATTGCCACTTTGTCGCTCAAGGCACCCGTTTCCTCCAATTCTTCTCTTGCCCAAGACTTCCTCCAAAAGAGACCAAATTGATGTGAAAGATTGTTTTTACCCTAAACAAAGTAGTTTAAGATGGTAAAAACACATGGAAATAAACGTCAATCAGTCACAGACCAATAACAGAGACAAGCCACGTAGGCGGCCGGACCTATCCCTTCCGCTGCCACAGCATGACCCAAGGCAGCTCGTCGACCCTCTCCCTCTCCCTCCCTCTTCCAACCAAACCCAAGCCATCAAGTTCGCCACCCTCGACAAAATTAGTCGAATCGGCAGTGGCAGCGGCGACACCGTCTACAAAGTGGTCCACTGCCCCACTACCCAAGTCTACGCCCTTAAAATCATCTACGACAACCATGAGGACTCTGTCCGGAGCTAGATCTGCCTGCTCAATCGGGTATTTCGGGTATACCCAATTTCAGAAATTCGTGTTTGGGAAGGGGGAAAAATAATTTAGGTTCGGGAAATTATTTGGGTATTTCGGGTATTTCTGAAATACCCAATTGAGCAAGCCTAGTTGTAGCACTACAGACTTGTCAAAATCAGAGGAAAAAAATGGATAGATTTAGGTATTTTTATATTCCTGATTGATACGATCATACTGGCTTGTCTTATATTTAGATTGATTCATCATTGTAATTACTAACGAATAGATTAATTCTTGTATTACACTATGAATAATGTAACGTATACATAGATCGATAGAAATTAAGGCTATGGATTCGAGGACGAATCCTTTCGAAAGAAAAGGTGATGAAACGATCACGCCTAGCCTTGTTTTCCCCACACACGCGCCGAGTTTACTGTCAAGACAGTGCCTAGCGGCATACTGCTAGGAAGATGGCCATTTTGAGTGAAATAAGCCGCTAGTACCTTGGCGGCATGCCGCCAACAACCGAGAAGGACGCAAAACTTTCATTTTTTGAGGGTTCTTGAAGAGTAAATGTCATAAAATGCCCATTTTTGTAACTTAGTATAAATAGGACATATATGTACATTTTTCAGAAGCTTTGAATTGATGAATAATTGTTAAGGGACTGTTTGGCGTTCCGGTTCTGGTCCGAAAAGTGTTGTGGGCAAAAGTGCTGTGGGAAAAGTACTTTTGCGCAAAGCAGTGTGCTGTTTGGTAAACATTTCTTAACAGTGTTGTGGGAAATGAGAAGTTGTTTTTGGTATTTAGTAAACACTGCTTTTAGAACTATGGTTTGAGTGTAAAATGACTATAAAGGGCATCAGTCATTTCTAGTGTTATTTATTTACATTATTTAATTCAATCTTTTTTTCTAAACAAATAATTAACATTTTATTTATAACAATATTAAAAAGTTTATTAGTAGAAGGAAAAAGGTGTTAAATATGGAACATTATATTAAAGTTTTACATATATAAATCACTATTACCTATTCATCATTAAGCTATCAGCTATTGAGTTGCAAACTACAGTCATAGGTGACATTTCACTATTATTGCCTTCACTCTGCATACTTTCTTCACCCACATGCATCATATCTTGTGAAACTCCATCCGTATCGGGAAAATGTCTCTTGGCACATATTCTGGATTCTTATCCAATCTTGTGAAAGCAGGATCATTAAGAGATTTTCTTCGTATAAAATTGTACAAAGCCATAGAAGCGATTACAATTTTAACTTGCGTTGGAAACGGATATGAAGGCATGTCACGTAATATTTTCCACCTTCTCCAGACTCTAAAAGTTCGTTCTATACAACATCGTAATGAAGAATGAGCCCGATTAAAGATTTCCTTGCGACCCCTTGGTGGTTCCCCTTGTTGAAAATCAGGTAAGTGATACCTTGTACTCTTGTAAGGTTTCAAATACCCATAAACGTCAGGATATCCAGCATCTACCACGTAATACTTACCTAATTTCAGGACAAAATTAACGTAATCGCAAATGTCAAAACCAAAAAATGAAGAATATGAAGCAATGAAAGGAATTTCCTTAACCTGGAGGTGGTTTAGGGAATTTCCATTCTGCATTGTTGACTACAGAATTGAAAATGCGAGTATCATGGGCCGTGCCTTCCCATCCAGCGTAGGCAAAAATGAATTGCATATCAAAACTACATGCTGCCATGACATTTTGAGTGGGGATGCCTTTTTTGCCAATGTATCTAATTTGATCTTCTTGAGCCACACAAGCATATACATGTGTTCCGTCTATGGCGCCAATACAATCCTAAAATAAATTGTAATCAATTCTTAGTCGTATTACATATGCATAACATATATGTAAAAGTAAAATTTTAATGAAAAAATTATTCCACCATACCTTAAAATGTGGCATATATCTTGTATCATTAAAAATTTCTGTCGGGATACTTCTGAAACATCCAGGACGAATGATGTGCTCTGCTAATGACCACACAACATTTAATACTTCATTAAAAATTCTACTAACCTTTTCATCAGAGTGTTGAAATCGTTCATAAACGTGTCTATTTGAAGCACCTAAGGCGATAGTATATAAAAAGAGAAACTTTCTCAAGAATGAACATTCTTCGTGACGACTCCAACTTGGAAGATGATAGTGATGTACTCGTTAGCTCTAGTAATGTATCCTTATCTATCCTGAACATATTTACAGAGCGTAATTCCCTACCAAACAACACCTCAGTCAACCATTTCATTCCCGTTTGGTATGAGGTCATACACGGTTCTTTATATAAGTACTAACAATAATAGGTAGTCAAAGCTACAGTCGTAACAGAAACTAAATCCTAATAGTCTTCTTCGACATCTTCTTCAAACACTTCACGTTCTTCATCCATCTATGGAAGACAATTACAATGCATGTATCAGAACTCCTAAGCTAAATTAAATACTATAACAATAGATGCAAAAATCGATGAAAAATATTATAAATTCATTACCAACATTAAGTTTATAACAATATTAAAAGATTAGAGTCATTCTCAGTTTAATCGACGAAAAAATCACATATATATAATATATAAAAGCTTAACTTAACCATTTACAAGTAAATTAGATGCAAACATGACCGACAAGAAGTAATGACACCCAAGAGTATAAGCCTTGCTTTCGTCATTTTCTTCAAACATATTACGTTCTTCATCGATATATGGGATAAGATTACTATGCATTTATCCGGTTCTCTTTTAAGGTAATTTAGCTTATAACCCCCAAAAATAATTGAAATCACAAGTTAACTATTAATAAGTAAAAATAGTTAGGACAAATAATTAAATAGATGCAAACAACTACTAATTAACAAGAAGAAGAGAGAAAGAAATACCTTTGTGTGCAACTTCGTTGTTTTGGGTGCAGAGAAAAGAACAAGGTTAACCTTTATGATTTGAGGAAATGACGAAAACAAAACTTTGTGGCTTTAAAGAATTATGTTTTAGCAATTGACTTTCTAATATTTTGCTCCCTTTTTTGTGCAACAAAATGATGTGTTGCGGAAGTGCATTTACACAGCTCCATCTGTTGCTCAATCTTGCAGAAATGTTAGGTGTGCCCCTTCATTAGGTTTTAATGGAAGTGGTTGGACTAAAAATGCAAGTGGCTGGACATGTGTTAGGTGTGCCCCTTCATTAGGTAGGAATGTAATTAATACTACACAACACCTTTAAATTCTACCTTTTAATTTCGTTTTAAATCATGACACCAGATCTTGTGTCATGACTCCAAGTCTTTGGTGTCATCACCCACAAAGTTTAATTTGCAAAAAGATCAGAAAGTAATTATAATAGAGAGCAAAAAAGAAGAATATGAAATATCAGAAGTTGTATGAGTGCCAATACGAATATTCTAATGATTTTAATAACTTGTACGAAAAATACATACTAATAGTTGATTACGCAATTATTCAACCACTACCGTCTCATACATGATAACAAATACACAACTCTGGAATTCACTACTAAACAGGCCCTACATACTCTTATATGGCCCTTTGTGGGTGAAATGATACGTGAGCCAGTTGAACTTGTGCTCCTTTGATTCGAGTTCAAAATAGACCTCCCTATTTTCTTTGGCTTCCAGAAATTCCGTTGCAAACATGAACAGGTCACTGTTAATATCCATCCCTGGTATGGTTTTTATGTCAACAATAGCAACTCTCAAGGAAGGGACTTCAGGTTTTATAATCCTAGAGTTCACCATTGAACTCCTAGAGTCCACCGCACCATCCAAGGTTTCGAGGTGCCTAGCCATCATTGTTGCCCCCCCCCCCAGATTGCCTCCTCCCTCTCTTGGCACCAATGTTTGAATTGTTGTGCCCCCCTACTTCAACATCTCTTCTCTTATTATTTGCTAAGCTCGGTTGAGTACTCCCACCCTTGAACATCTCTTCCAGATTGTCTTCAAAAGGATTCCACTCTATTGAATCACCAGCGCCTTCAACACCATCTTGTTGGTCCTCCGCAGGGGTAACGTTCACATGAGTACGCCCTGGAGCCATAGCAAACTCTCCGGTGGCTACAATGGTGGAAAATATCAATTCTAGCTTCTCTTCCAGTTCAGGTTCTATTCCAGCCCCTCTGAAAGTTCTAAAACTTGAGTTTACCTACACAATTAAAGAGATTCAGAATATTCTATCAGGCATCGATTATATTATACAAGCAAACCAACTGAAATAACAATAAACGGACCTTGATTTTGTCTTCCCACCAAGCATCATCTACACCAATAGTATTTTTCTGTGTATCCCATCCTAACCCAGTCTCATTATGCTTCAAATCTTTCCATAACTTATAATCTTTCTTCAACGCATCCTATTTGTTCTTCAGTTGTTTTTGCCCATAACTGAAGCCTGTTTCTTTGCGGAACTCAGCGACTATAAACTCCCAACCTTGTTTGTTGAAATGCGTGTGTGGCCTAAACATTTTCTCAACAGCTCAAATGCAAATATCACAGAACGTATGCATTATACCCTTGTGCCAAACAGCTTTCGAAACTCTACCTCCTGTTCCTTGGCTTGCCATCTACAACAAGCACATAACATTTATGGCATAATGCTTGATGATTGTAACTACTTCTACAAAATAATATACCAATAATGTTTCTCTACCCGTAATGCATGATCCTGCCCATGCTGGTCCAAGGTTTAAAACCCAGGGATTATTCTGGCAAGATGATGTTCATCAAAATACATTATTTTGACAGAATAATCGAGCCAATAACAAGCATAGAAATGGCAGAAAAGAAAGCATACAGACAGCTACAAACTTGCACGCTTTAGCTACGAAATTGACCAGCAAACAACCCCAAATTAAGCCAACAAAAATAGCCACATTAAGCATACATTGGGCAACAATTTGAGCATTATTTTGACAGCAACAACAAGCATCATTTCGGCAGCAATTTGAGCATTATTTTGACAGAATAATCGAGCCAATAACTAGCAGAAAAATGGCAGAAAAGCAAGCATACAAATAGCTACAAACTTGCACGCTTTAGCTACGAAATTGTCCAGTAAACATCCCCAAATTAAGCCAACAAAAATAGCCACATTAAGCACACATTGGGCAACAATTTGAGCATTATTTTGATAGCAACAACAAGCATCATTTCGGCAGCAATTTGAGCATTATTTTGACAGTAAAAACAAGCAACATTTTGAGCAACAAATTGAGCATTAAAACTAAACATTTCGGCAGCAGTTTGAGCATTATTTTGACAGAATAATCGAGCCAATAACAAGCATAAAAATGGCAGAAAAGCAAGCATACAGACAGCTACAAACTTGCACGCTTTAGCTACGAAATTGACCAGCAAACAACCCTAAATTAAGCCAACAAAAACAGCCACATTAAGCATGCATTGGGCAGCAATTTGAGCATTATTTTGACAGCAACAACAAGTATTATTTCGGCAGCAATTTGAGTATTATTTTGATAGTAAAAGCAAGCAACATTTTGAGCAACAAATTGAGCATTAAAACTAAACATTTCGGTAGTAGTTTGAGCATTATTTTGACAGAATAATCGAGCCAATAAATTCCAAAAAACTAATAACAGAAGAAAAAAATACAAGAAAAAAATACAAGAAAAAAAAGTACAGAGGAGCGGCCAGAGCGATACCTTTGAGAAGGAAAGGAGAAGAGGCCAGAGCAGAGATCGAGGCGGAATGGATGGCAAGGAGAGACGGTAGCGAGAGCAGGAGAGCCAGAGCGAGAGAGTGACAGAGCGAGAGTGAGAGATTGGGAAGCGACTAGAGCTGATCGGGGAAGAACGGAGGAGAGAAGGTAGCGAGAGCAAAATGAGAAAGAACGAGGGGGGAAAATCTTCAAAATAGCGATTGGTGGAAGAAACGACCACACCAGGTGACGGCGGTTGCGGCGACGTGGAAAAAACTAGAAGTAGAAGATGTTTAGCGTTGGTTGTGGACGGTTGTGAAGGAGAAAGTATTTCTAGGGTTTGTAAGAATGAACAAATTGTGTTTTCTGAATGATTACTGAGGAGTTGCATAAATATTTATAGTTGATATTTTTGTAAATAAAATGAACTTATCTAACTTTTTTGTCCAAGTTAATACTAAAAGCCAGCTTCCTACAACCCAGAAATTCTAGCTTCTGCCACTGCTCTTTTTTTTACCAGTGGCCATTAAGGGTAAATTGCAAAGGAAACCAAACCAACTTTTGAAAAGCCCTGTTGGGACAGGTCTTTACCAAACACCTTTCACTGCTTTTGGGTTGATAAAAGTTGGTTTCCCAACCCAACCTTGAACCCCAAACACCCACTAAGTGAGATTACTCCTTCTTATTCATCCGAGGCTCTTTGGTACTTGCCTTGGTTTATGATTGTTGTGGCTTGAGTCAAGTAAAAAAACTAAGAATCCTTCACTTGTGTAATCCATTGTTACTCCATCTTTGTGAGTGATTGAGTATATATTTGAGTGTTCATTTTGGACGGTTTATGTTTCTTGAATATCAAGAATATTCTGCCAGTGTTCAAGCTACTCATCAAGCATATCTCAAGTATTCATTCGGTCGTTATTCAAGCAATCATCTCTAATCCTTCCGCCATTCATCCGGGTATTTATCTTTGTATTTTCCACTGCGTCTCCGTCTTAGTTTCCTCCATATTTGTTGTTGTTTTCTTGTGGTTTGTGTGTCATAAACTCTAGAGCTAGATTCTCCAATCGTTTTATACCATTCGACCTTCGCACCGAAGGTTAGATCATATCATTAAGTCCAATTGTCCAACTAATTATGATCCAACCTGATACGATCCTATTAGCCAAGGATGCATATGTCAACATTTTGGATCTAGTTCAACAGGTTGTTGTTTGACGCGGAAGATAGGGCTCACTAGGGGTGAACGTAGATGGGCTGGAAGGCCAGCCTAGTCGATGTCTAGTGAGGTTCTTGCTGAAATTTCCTATACATGAACTCGCACTCGGGGAGAACCGACCTAAGGAGAATCGCAATGGGTGCAATTTTGAGTTTTACTTACAAACGACCTGAGCTTGTAGACTCGAGGAAGAAACAAGACACGAAGGAGTCCACCTTCAACACAAGAGAGTCCACTCTTGAACAAGACAAAGTATCAATTTTTATTAATCTCAAAGCTCAATAACAATGAGCACTAGCGGCTCTATAAATAACCAAAACCCTACACTCATGTGTACTAGGGTTTCGAGTCCTAAACAAGTAACTACCTTATTTAACAAAAGGAAAGTAAATAAAAATAAGAATAATAGTATCTTAGGTAATTAATCAGTCTTCGCCCGAGCGGGCTTCAAGTTGGGCCGACTCCCTTGAGTCGCGCGGCGCCTGGTGCGCACCCTGTGCGTGACAATGTTGCCCTGGGATTTCTTGGTCATGGCTCGTGCCTTTGGGTCTGATCTTGGTCACAATGTTACTGGTATAATGTAGTTTAGGGATCTAAGCCAAGCGTCGTCGTTTAGTTCCTGCAAGTCCAAAATGGCTCGGACTCTGTCACATAGCGCATCCGTGAATCCTTGGCGGCGTAGGATTCCAGTCAACAAAAATGTCGACTTAGGCCTTCAGTCGATTGGCTCACTCAAACGTCCTCAAATTTGGACCAGGACTAGACAACACATAGAATGGGCTTGTAATGCTTTGAGCCCTCTGTTGTGAACCTCCCTGTGCCGAATGGGCTAGGGCATAGTCGCCTGGTGCGACTGGCGGGCCTGCGGTACGAACCTTGACCCGGAACTTGGTATGTGCTGCTTGGTTCTAGCAAGTAGCCTCTTCAAGTTTGGCTCCATGTGCTAGAGTTGTGTTAACCTCTCTTGGTTCTCCATCTCCTCGGCTCGGTGTTGTGGCTCGAAGGGCCCTTGTGGTTACGCGTTGTGTGTGTGTGCAATGGGTATGAGCTCCGTAAGTATTGCGTGGCTATCTCGAGTAGCGTCTTCAGCTCTAGCACCTTCTTGTACAGGAGTTACCCCGGGGATAACCTCACTTGGTTATCCTTGGCGTGATCCTCGTCCTTGTCTCGGTGTCTTGGCCCGATTAGGCCTAGTTGTGCGTTGTGCGTATGCGATGGGTACAGAATCGCATCATTACCTCCCCCTTCAAAAGGATTCGTCCTCTAATCAGTAGCCATACCTGCTAAGTTAGATACACCGGTAGGATTATAAAATGGACCATGCTTACCTAGAAGACCAAGCTCCTTGGCGGTGTCTCGACTCATCGTGACAAGGTAGTCAGAACCTTCGCCTCTTGTTGCTATCACTCCATCCATAGCATTGGGTTGGGGGCCATTTATGGCGTAAGTAAAATCATACCCAATTGCTCATCTTGAATGATCCACTCATCCATCCAAGATATCTCCTAAGCCTCAACTTGGCATCCTTGCGCTCCTTGTTCAGTTCGGTTTGCCTATGGATCACTCTTGCCATCTCGGATCCACTATCGTCTCCTAAGCTAGGTATCATACTTAGGGATAGAGAGGTTAGACCGATAGGAATCATAAGAATAAATCCAAACACAAAATCATCATAAGCGAATACAATAAATGGAAAGCAATCTTCCCATATAAATATAAGCTTACGAATTAAAAGGGCACCATACGGATCCAAGCTTTAGCTTCTCTCTGCTTCTATTTGCTCAATGAATTGTGGTTGATAAGATGCTAAAGTTAGCATTGGCATGTTCAACTGTTCCCACAATTCACGCCTGACGGGTTATCGAAGCCGTGAAAAATAATAATAAAAATCTGCTATCAAGTGCACAATAAATTGTGTATAGTGGCAACAGGGTCGAACACAGGGACTAAGGGTAGATGCTGACTTTTGTGTGTGACAAGGGCAAACAAATTGAAACAGTAACAAATAAGGGGGGTTTTAAGAGTTGTTGATTGATCTAATATAAACTAAGAAAGTAATAATAGACAATAATAAAGCAAGTAAGAAATCAAGAGAGAGAGAGAGTCCTCGGTAGAAATCGGTGCAAGGATCTATCTCCGGTTGCATTTAGGGTCGGCCGGTCATCGGTGCAAGGATTTTCTACCCCTGGCTGGTAGATGTACTATGGGGACCAGGTACGTTTAGGTCTCCTGCTTTCCTTCGTACGAGAAACTATCCCAAGGTACGTTTATGGGATAGTCTTGACACTTCGTACGAGAAACTATCCCAAGGTACGTTTATGGAGGCAATACTCAAAGGCCCATTAAGAACAAGAAAGACATGTCTAGGGCGAGACACTCAATACGTTCAAGGCACTACCCTAATTACTTGTTTAACCCAGCTGGATAAGACCAGCGACTTGATTACTTCCAACTGGTTGTCTACTTTACCCTGCAGTCTCACGTTAGTTATTACTACAGAGATGACTTTAATCGCCTAGGCCTAGTTACAAGTTGGCCGGACTCCTAACCAATCCTAGGTGAATTGACAAGTATTTGTTAAACAAATAAATACAAACCAGAGATGTTTTAAACTCAATTACACCTCACGACTTCCCTTAGCAACTTTCGATGATTCCTACCAAGAACAAAATATTTGATGATTAGTCAATGAATGGACTAGAGGGGGGGGGGGGGGGGGGGGGGGGTGAATAGTCCCTTCTAAAAACTTCAAACTTTCTGCACAAATAGAGAAGAGAAGAATAGCAATACACAAATATGTATAGTGGTTCCAATTCACACGAATTGTACTCCACTACCTAAGAGTCCTCCTCTTAGGATTTTCGAATGCAACACCTTGCTATTCACTAGAGCTTTTCACGGGTTCAGCTCAACAACCTTACAATTGGTTTTCCGGGGCTAACCAACAACCTTACAATAGTTTTCCAAGGCTAAACTATAACCTATTGGTTTTTCAAGGGCTCAACCACAACCTATCAATAGTTTTCCAAGGCTCACTAACAACCTATGGTTTTTCCGGGCTCAACCACAAACCTAAGTTCTCTTTCAAGGGATGAGAACACTACCCTTGACCCAAAAGTGTTAGGTACACTTTTCAAACCTTAACAAGGATATTATCTCAAAATGCAACAAACAATTGGTGTACACAAAATGAATAATAGTATGATTAAATTCAACACCAATAAATGAACAAATTACCTCAGAAAGAAAGCTTCAAAAGAACTCCCAAAATGACACAAGACAAGATTGAAATCGTTGAGGACAGCTTGTGTAAAGAGTGTTTTGATTTTTGGAGTTTGTAAAAATGGAATTTTTATGAATGAGCTTTCTCAAATGTTCTCTTGTTGTTCTATATGTTCATTTCTTACTATCTAACTCATCTAAGATGAGTATATATAGTGTTTGGCAGAGGGAAGTCCGGACAAGAGAGGATGGGAACAAAAATGACTGTTTTAAGTGGACAAAGTGACTGTTGGAACTTGTCTGCTTCTAACCGTGATCACGGTTAGGAGTAACCGTGATTACGGTTAGGACGAGCTCCTCAAGCCTTTTAAAAAAACTAGCCGTTAGACTGACGTGATTCACGTTTAGGTCTAACCGTGATCACGGTTGCTTAACCGTGATCACGTTAAGCCCCTTAACGTGATTCACGTTACTCTCGGAAGTAAAAGTTTACTTTGATATCCTTAACCGTGATTCACGGTAAGGCTTACCGTGATCACGGTTAGCTGAAATTGCAAACCGTGATTCACGTTTGGCCACAACCGTGATCACGTTTAAGGCCTGATTTGAAATCCTTAAAACGTTTTTCAAAACTTGTTTGACACAAAACCTTTTGACCCTTAATCTCTGAGGTATTTGAACATAAACCAAGTGTTAAAATAATACATACTTACATATAAATTCGATCCTAAATAACACTTGATCTTGAGTTTGCGAGTTCTTGAATTCGTTGCTTCCAATTAATGTTCGTCGCAAACTACACACATTCACACTTAAAATCCAATTAGCTATCTAATTAATTTACGAGTCTTGACATCATCAAAATAGGTTCGAGTACCCTTTGGGCTAACAATCTCCCCCTTTTTGATGATGACAACCATAAATTAACTAAAACACAATTAGTACATAATTTTAAGTTGAAATGTGAAAAAGGTGAGTTAAGAAAATACTCCCCCTATATCTTTGCCATAAAAACTTCCCTTACGAAATGCATAAAGAGCATTAATGCTCCCCCTACATAAAACGTTAGATTGCACAAAGAAGCATGACAAAGAATAAACAAGCTACCAATTGATATCAACACATTTGCTATCAATTCCAACCAAGCTTGCACAAAGGCAAACCAATAAAAACAAAATGCTACCTATTGATATAAAGATCAAAATAACAAATTCTCCATTCTCCTCCATAGCATATTCTCCTCCATAGCATATACTTCTCACATTTCCTCCTTATTCCATTTTTCTCCCCCTTTGTCATCAACAAAAAGGAGGCACAACACGAAGGAAACCAAACTAGGAGAATATAAACATTCAAAAATAAGAGAAGGTAAAGGAGCAAGCATCCAAACAAGGCAAATAAGCAACTAGAATATAAAGACAATCCAGTTATCATCTCATAGAGTGCCAACAAAGCACACTACAAATAATAACTAAACATCCTAAAAATATCCAAAAATAAGAGTTAGTTACTTAGACATGCCAAAAGAGTTTAAAAACGAAATGCTAACCAACATAAGTGACTACAAATCACTGTGGTGGAGGAGGTGGAAGACGAGCCATGATAGCCTGAAACATCTCTTCACTCCTAGCATCTCTAGCTGCTTGTCTCTCATCGAGCTGAGCAAGACGAATCCCAAAGTGGCACATCAACGTCTGAAGATCAGCCACATCCGAGGAGAGGTCAAGCATCCGCTCCCCCAAGGATGTAAGGTCCACATACTCTTGATCAGCACCATCTTCATCCTCAGCATCAGCATCAGCTTCTATCTCTTCTTCTTCTTCCGTTTCAGCATCATCTTCCGGAGGTTGGGAAGCACTTACACCATCACCAAGAGAAGAGAGATCCCTAGCCACCTCAAAGCGCTTGCCTGACATCTTATCAAATCCATAGGCAAGTCGACCATTCTCTAAACGAAGCTTCCATCGAGAAGTGATGTGTGTCATATCATAAGTCACACAATCCTTCGAAAACTCGTCACAATAAGGGATGCGGATGTCATGAGCCTCCAAAATATCCATCACCAAATGTGGATAAGGAAGATGAACCACAGACCCATGACCTTTAAGGCGATCCTTAGCCATATGATTTAGCACAAAAAATCCAAGGTTGAGTTTCTTTTTCGTCAACAAACAAAACAGAATCCAAACTTCGATACCCGGAATTGTGCTTAAATCACCCACCCTAGGAAGAACTATCTTGGACACTAGGTGGTACAACAAAAAACACAAAGGATCCAAAGCCTTAAGGGGAACCGGCTTACGAACGAGCTCAGTAGGAGCTACTGTCTTCCATTGCTCAAAGGTCGAAAAATCAGGATGATCAATTGTACCCCGAGACTTGTAAAAACACATTCCCTCATTCGGCACACCCAGAATCTTGCACATCATCTCCATATCAACTCGAATATCTTTCCCAAAGATTCGAGAAGTAATCACACAATGGTCCGCAAACTTAATTGCTCTATTGTACTGAAGATTGGCATAAAAATTCTTCACAAGCACAGGACTATAGAATCTAGACCTAGCAACCACTCCAGACCAACCTTGAGCATTCACAAGCATAGGCACATCACACTTAATAAAATTCTTGAAATTGAATAAGTGTGGCTTTATCAACTGACCCTTCTTAAAGACATTGTGATAATTTTCAAAAGCATCCTCATTAACGAAAAACCTGGAGTCAAATGCCGTAGGAGGCACGTAGAATTGAGGATCCACTGCTGCTAAAGCTGCATAATCTGGTTCCACGGAAGAAGTTGTCGCGGCAGCTCCGGTTACACTCTTGAGTCGTCTTCTCTTTGGTGTAGTAGCTCTAGGACGCTTGGAGGACGATCCTTTAGCCATTACAAACAGAAGAAATCGAGGATAAACAGTAAAAATCCGAATTTGGAGAGTTAGGGTTTCGGATTGGGGAAATATGAGGAAAACTTGATTTTGCGGATTAAATCCAAAATCAACAAATGGGTTTTGTTTAGAGATGTGTGGGTAATGTTTTGGCAAAGTTTGATCGAAATCAGAGTAGATTTGAGTGTAAAATCGGCAAAGAAATCGAGTTGAGAAGAGAGGGATTTCGGGTTTGAAGAGAGAGAGTAAAACTGAATTTTTGGGAAAAAGAGGGAAAACACGCGTTTTAAATTCCCAGTGCCTAACCGTGATCACGGTTAGGTCTAACCGTGATCACGGTAAGCAAAAATTGCCAACCATGATTACGTTTAGACTCTAAACGTGAATCACGCTAGGTGCTGAAGTGAAATCCAAAATTTCGAAGTTTCAAGTCCAAAAACCGATCTTTCAAACCGAAAACGTTCAAACACATCTCAAACTCATTTAAAACAAAACAAAACAAGATTATCAGTCCTGAAACAATTAACCACATGATCAAATACATTTAGTAAATAATCACATAATAGTTGAATCAAAAATGACATCTCAAAATTACCACAAGGGTGAGCTTCGATTCATCACCCGAAATGTGCCACGAACACCCGATAAATATTATCTTTAATCTGCACTGGGTTTTTGGCACAACTACAAAACAACTCAGTTAGCTCTAGGAACCCAACCACGTTTGGGTCCTTCCTCATTTGCATAAGTACCCTTTGGTACCCAAATTTGTTTCCAACCAACAAATCCTCTACGAATGTAGCAGAAATAAGATAGATGACCAATTTTTTTGCAATAGCTACATTTATAAATCGGTTTAGCATGTGAGGACTTGGTTTGAACTCTAGATGAACTAGCATGATTATTAGAAGAGTTTGCTTTGACAAAAGTGGTTTTACCCATGTTCATGCTTGTGGAAGATTTAAAACCAATGCCATGCATATTACCAAGATTCTTTTGATCATTCATGCATTGATAATGGCTATGATTGCTACGCACATATTTAGCTAATGTGTTCTCAAGCGTTTTAACCTTTTCTTCCAAAATAAAGATTTCCTTAGAGGAATTCTTACAAAGTTCACATTTGCCATTTTCTTCCTTAAGCTTACCACAAGCTATGTCAAGCAATTTATTCTTATTAGTCAACTCTTTGTTAAACTCTTCTATTTTACTAATCTCATTCTTAAGGCTTTCTAGTTCCTTAACAAGACTAGCATTCTTTTTATTAGCATGATCATACCGATCAGCTAGTTCATTAAAAACCTCTTGCAACTCATCATAATCACGTTCATCACAAGTAGAGTTGCTAGAACTTACCTCATCATCCGTTAGAGCCATAAGGCACAAGTTTGCCATTTCATCTCCGGATGAGGATTCCAAAGAAATGCTGCTTGAGGTTGCATCATCATCACTCCATGTGGATGTAGCTTTAAATGCTCTTTTGTGATGTTTCTTCCCCTCTTTCTTGTACTTAGAGCTGTGCTTCTCATATCTCTTTTTCTTTTCCAATCTAGGACATTCGCTCTTGATATGTCCTGGTTTGTCACACTCAAAGCACACAACATCAGCATTAGAATTTAACTTTAAATGGTTAGAAGACTCACCTTGATATTTGTTCTTCTTTGATTTCCAATGCTTTTGGAATTTCCTTGTGAAGAAGGCAAGAGTGTCTTCATCCTCTTCAGCCATTTTACTGGCAAGGGCAATGCTCTTCTTTTCCTTGACATTTGCCTCCTCCAAATTGTACAAACCCAACTCATGCTCAAAAGCTGTAAGAGAGCTCACAAGTTGAGTGAATGATGGCTTCACTTCCTTCTGCTTGATAGTGGTCTTGATTGCTACCCACTTGCTTGGAAGAATGCTCAGAAGTTTCCTCACCATTTCTGAATCGCTTTGAGTCAATCCGAGATTATCCATGGCACTGCACAGATTTTGCAATCTTGTGCTGAGATCATAGATAGACTCTCCCTGCATCATCTTGAAAAGCTCATACTCAGTCTTGAGCTGGTCCAATCGAAGATCACGAACTTGGGCAGTACCCTCATGCGCCATCTCCAACGTTTCCCAAATTTGCTTTGCTGTCTTGCAAGAGCTGATGCGATTGAACTCACCAAAGGAAATTGAGACTTGAAGTGCATAGATGGCTTTAGCTTCTAAAGTCTTCCTTGTCTTCTGTGCATTAGTCCATCTCTCAAAATCAAGAACTCTTGTAGTTCCATCTGTCCCGGCTGGTTCAGTTGGAGCCACAAAACCTTTCTCGACACAATCCCACAATTCACAGTTGAGAGACGTAAGGAAGGTCTTCATTTTGATTTTCCAATGAAGATAGTTGTTGCCATCTAAGTAAGGTGGTTGATTGAAAGCTCCTCTATCTGAAGTGCTGGAAATACTTCCTCTATCCATTTGAATCTTTCACTTGAGGTTGCTGAACCTTGTTCCAAGTGACCTTGCTCCGCTACCAATTGATGATTAGTCAATGAATGGACTAGAGGGGGGGGTGAATAGTCCCTTCTAAAAACTTCAAACTTTCTGCACAAATAGAGAAGAGAAGAATAGCAATACACAAATATGTATAGTGGTTCCAATTCACACGAATTGTACTCCACTACCTAAGAGTCCTCCTCTTAGGATTTTCGAATGCAACACCTTGCTATTCACTAGAGCTTTTCACGGGTTCAGCTCAACAACCTTACAATTGGTTTTCCGGGGCTAACCAACAACCTTACAATAGTTTTCCAAGGCTAAACTATAACCTATTGGTTTTTCAAGGGCTCAACCACAACCTATCAATAGTTTTCCAAGGCTCACTAACAACCTATGGTTTTTCCGGGCTCAACCACAAACCTAAGTTCTCTTTCAAGGGATGAGAACACTACCCTTGACCCAAAAGTGTTAGGTACACTTTTCAAACCTTAACAAGGATATTATCTCAAAATGCAACAAACAATTGGTGTACACAAAATGAATAATAGTATGATTAAATTCAACACCAATAAATGAACAAATTACCTCAGAAAGAAAGCTTCAAAAGAACTCCCAAAATGACACAAGACAAGATTGAAATCGTTGAGGACAGCTTGTGTAAAGAGTGTTTTGATTTTTGGAGTTTGTAAA
The DNA here is from genome assembly GCA_963691705.1 of Viola odorata. NCBI lineage: Eukaryota > Viridiplantae > Streptophyta > Magnoliopsida > Malpighiales > Violaceae > Viola > Viola odorata. The sequence continues at coordinate 23,298,390 of OY829542.1, forward strand.
AATGGAATTTTTATGAATGAGCTTTCTCAAATGTTCTCTTGTTGTTCTATATGTTCATTTCTTACTATCTAACTCATCTAAGATGAGTATATATAGTGTTTGGCAGAGGGAAGTCCGGACAAGAGAGGATGGGAACAAAAATGACCGTTTTAAGTGGACAAAGTGACTGTTGGAACTTGTCTGCTTCTAACCGTGATCACGGTTAGGAGTAACCGTGATTACGGTTAGGACGAGCTCCTCAAGCCTTTTAAAAAAACTAGCCGTTAGACTGACGTGATTCACGTTTAGGTCTAACCGTGATCACGTTAAGCCTCTTAACGTGATTCACGTTACTCTCGGAAGTAAAAGTTTACTTTGATATCCTTAACCGTGATTCACGGTAAGGCTTACCGTGATCACGGTTAGCTGAAATTGCAAACCGTGATTCACGTTTGGCCACAACCGTGATCACGTTTAAGGCCTGATTTGAAATCCTTAAAACGTTTTTCAAAACTTGTTTGACACAAAACCTTTTGACCCTTAATCTCTGAGGTATTTGAACATAAACCAAGTGTTAAAATAATACATACTTACATATAAATTCGATCCTAAATAACACTTGATCTTGAGTTTGCGAGTTCTTGAATTCGTTGCTTCCAATTAATGTTCGTCGCAAACTACACACATTCACACTTAAAATCCAATTAGCTATCTAATTAATTTACGAGTCTTGACATCATCAAAATAGGTTCGAATACCCTTTGGGCTAACAATATTTGGCTACTCATACTCAAAGTAAAATAAATAAAATAAATAAAAAGAGATTGCATAAAAGAAGGAGAAGAAACGCTGGAAAAGTGCAGCTTAATACCGGCCGGAGCTAAAGCTCTGGTTTATTACAAAGTGGAAAAAGTCTTATTCACCGTCTCAAAGAGGAAGGGAGGAAGAAGAGATGAAAGACTAGGAGAAACCCTAGAAGGAGCACGTCCCCCAAAAGTTTTGGAAGAAGTTCTGAAACCCTAATTAACTAAAAGTATTTATAGAAAATAGAAAATAGAAATCCTAAGTCTAATAGGAGTAATTTCCTAAAATATAAAAATAAAGTCCCAAGTCTAATAGAACTAGGAATGGAAATATATCTTCTACTAAGCTGGGGGAATCATGGGAGTAAAGGATTTAATCTACCGAATTTCTTCTTTTAAAAGTTTCCTTTTTCTGCTCGGACTCTGCCGCCATAGCGAACACGCAGTTGCTAGGCCTAGCTGCTCGATTCCGTCCAAAACCTAGTGAAAAATGCATCTTCTTGGAATTTCCTCCTCGAAAGCCTAGATCTGCAAAAAGTAGGAAAACAAGGTAATATCAGTACCATCAAGATCTAAAAGGGCCTAGGAAAAGAGGGGAAAATATGCACTAAATGCGTTCTATCAACGCCCTAGGTTGCTAAGGGACTTTTTATTCCACCAATTACTAACAACACTTAGAGACAAGCCTTATAGAAATAAAATATCCTCTAAGTATAAATCAGTAATATTAGTTGTACTAAAGTGGTCTATCAATCGACCACATAGTGACTCATGTACAACCAATTTTTGCAAAGGTTCGGGTGGCCTAGTAAAACGCTTACGCTTACGCAAGTATTCCTTGAAAGAATATGATCTAGGCTTAGGTTTATGCATGTCATGATTAGTAAATGGACCTAAATTAGAGTCATATAAGTCATGGAAATCAATCATATGGGAATACTCAAGCAAATTAGCGCTAAGGAATGAAAGGCGCTTCATACCTTGTCGACTAGTGTTAGCCAAACTAGGCTCTCCATGCGTTGGGCGCTCATTTCGTTCGTCGGGCAGTAAGGTGTGGACTTCCTCTCCTGGAATCTTTTGGCTAGTTCCCTGCACAAAAGAGGAAATACAAACAGGAGAACGCTTAATGGGGTCAGGGTTAGAAGTGCGATGACGCAAAAGCCTCAAAGAAATCAATTTTTGGTGGTTGTTGCCAAATCAGATTTTTCGCACACATAGTATGTTCCTCGCATCTTTCCCTCTGGCATATTCACTCTTCTCTCCTTTTGTAATAATGCCACTCTCTGCATGCTCACTTTTTTCATCCATGTGTTTTCCTCTCGCATGCTCACTTTTTTTTCATGCAAGCTGTTTTGCTCTCTTTCTCTCGTCACATACTCTCTTTATTTATGTGAGTTGTCTTTAGTTCTCTCATTTATTTTGACACTCATCTCTCCGCTCTTTTTTTTATTTTCCTTTCTTTTTAATTTCATACCCGACATAGGCTTTTACAAGCCATTTTTTATCCTCAAAAACTTGAAGAGGTGTCATTGGTGCAAGAGTGAACTATTGGCCTTTTCTCACGTATAGTGATTGCTTCTTCCTTTGTGATTCACTTCCCTATCATATTTCCATGGTCTCCCAAGTAACAAAAGACTAGCACTCATAGGGACGACCTCACATAGGACTTCGTCCTCATAACTCCTAATGGAAAATGAAAGTAGGACTTGCGTGGTTACCTCAATCTCACCACTGTCCGTCAACCATCAAAGTGAATAAGGCCTCGGATGTTCCACCGTTGGAAGGTCCAACTTGTGTACTAGCAGATGGCTTATGCAATTTGTACAACTTCCATTGCCAATGATCACCAAACAAAGCTCCCCTTTAGTTAGGCAGCGAGTATGGAACAGGTTCTTCCTCGCTTACTCTGGCCTGTGTATTCAAATCGTGCCTAACCACGACCGTTCTAGTACATTCCGGCATCATACTTTCATCCTCATCCGAGCTACTACCATCCCCTTATTCCTCATGCGTCACCTTGTTCTGCATATTCAGATTGTGCCTAATGACAAGTGCCTTAGGGTTATTGCACTCGTTGAGGCAGGATGTTGGAGGCTCGATCTTCGTAGTGTGCGTTGGTGCGTCGTGTTGTGGCGTGTGCCTGGGTTCGCCTCGGTAACCCTCGACTCAAGCATGTGTTCAGATCCCGCGACCTCTTTTCCCTTATCCTTCTCGACCAGAATTTCACATACACCCTTACTTCTATTTTCCAGTCGGGACACGTCGATTGCCCGAGGGCTCGCAGTGTTCTCTCGTACGATGTGTCGCAGAGTCACGTCTGCCTTAAACGCCTCGATCCTAGACATCAATTTCGATGAGACTACGTCCATCCATTCCTCCATCTCTATAAACCTTCTGTTAAGGTTTGTAAGGAGTGCAATCAACTCCCGCCTCATTATTCTGCTCAAATCTTGGTTCAACATACTTGTGTCCCTAAAAGTCACAACAAAAGTAACAAACATAAAATTGCACTAGTCCTAGCACTCCCTCACGTGTTTACCCTCATGTTTAGCTATCTATTATGCTCACCAACTCACCCAACGTCCTTGTCTTGTCCTGCACAAGTGGTTAGTGACTCTAGAGTTTCAAAGAAAGCTTCCAAGGAAGACGCACAATGACAACTCGCTTCAAAATAAACTTGGATGCTTAATAAGAGATTAGTTGCAAGAGCAATAAACTAACAAGTTGTTAAGCTGGAGTAGAAGACAATAATACTAGGAATCAAGGAAATCTCAAATGACACAAAATTGACTCAAAAATCTCACGTTTTGTGTTTTTTGGTGCGATAGTGCATGCAATAGTGTGCTCCGTGCTATCTTTTGATTCTGATTTCTTTTCACTCTCTTCTTTTCTTATCAAAGTGCCAAATCTTCTTTATCTTTTTATTGTGGCAGAATCGATTTTTTTTTTACGCTTTAGATATTGAAAGTAGCTACTACAATGATAAAAACTAAACCGACACATTGTTTTCTTTTTCATTGATAGAAAATAAAACAGACAACATTTCAAACGAAATGCACACTCGCTAATTGAAATCGCACACAAGAGCTAACCCTAGCTCGACACAATGACACACTAACACAAGCACTCAAGGAGATTGGTATTGGAATGGGTTAGAATGAAAACCAATCTCAACAACGAAAATGAAAAATAAAAACAGTAAAGGGATATAAGAAAACCTGGTTGAACGCCTTGTGGTCCGCTACCACATGATACGATCCTATTAGCCAAGGATGCGTATGTCGACATTTTGGATATAGTTCAACAGATTGTTTGACACGGAAGATAGGGGCTCACTAGGGGTGAGCGTAGACGGCCTAGAAGGCCGACCTAGCCGATGTCTAGTGAGGTTCTTGCTGGAATTTCCTATACGTGAACTCGCACTCGGGGAGAATCGACCTAAGGAGACAAGCAGTGGGTGCAATTTTGGGTTTTACTTGCAAACGACCTGAGCTTGCATACTCGAGGAAGAAACAAGACACAAAAGAGTCCACCTTCAATATAAGACAGTCCATTCTTTAACAAGACAAAGTTTCAATTTTTATTAATCTCAAAGCTCAATAACAATGAGCACTAGCGGCTCTATAAATAACAAAAACCCCACACTCATGCGTACTAGGGTTTCAAGTCCTAAATAAGTAACTACCTTAACAAAAGAAAAGTAAATAAAAATAATAATATAGTATCTTAGGTAATTAATCAGTCTTCGCACGAGCGGGCTTCAAGTTGGGCCGACTCCCTTGAGTCGCGCGGTGCCTGGTGCGCACCCTGTGTGTGACAACATTGCCTTAGGCTTTCTTGGTCATGGCTCGTGCCTTTGGGTCTGGTCTTGGTCACAATGTTACTAACATGATGTAGTTTAGGGATCCAAGTCAAGCGTTGTCGTTTGGTTCCTGCAAGTTTGAAGTGGTTCAGACTCTGTCACATAGCATGTCCGGGAATCCTTGGCGTTGTAGGATTCCAGTTAGCGAAAATGTCGACTACGTCCTTCAGTCGATTGGCTCGCTCAAACGTCCTCAAATTTGGAACAGGACTAGAAAACACATAGAATAGGCCTGTAATGCTTCGAGCCCTCTGTTCTGGACCTCTCTATGCTGAATGGGCTCGAGCACAGTCTCCTTGTACGGCTGGCAGGGTCTGTGGTGCGAACCTTAGCCCGGAACTTGGTATGTGCTGCTTGGCTCTCATAAGCAGCCTCTTTAGGTTTGACTCCATGTGCTAGAGTTGTGTTAACCTCTCTTGGTGCTCCATCTTCTCAACTCGGTGTCGTGGCTCGACGGGCCCTTGTGGTTGCACATTGTGTGTGTGCAATGGGTATGGGCTCCGCAAGCGTTGCGTGGCTGTCTCGAGTAGCGTCTTCAGCTCCAGCACCTCCTTGTATAGGAGTTGCCCTGGGGATGACCTCACTTGGTTATCCTTGGCGTGATCCTCGTCCTTGTCTCGGTGTCTTGGCCCGATTAGGCCTAGTTGTGCATTGTGCGTATGCAATGGATACATAATCGCATCACAACCCCACTTTATCTCATCTCTCTCTCCCACTTTCTCCAACTCGCATTTGACAGTAACTTCTACTCTTCCACGACCCTCATCAACGACCCCGCTGTCTACAATGACCAGTCGCTAGCCACCAATCCTTATCTCCTCCTCCTCCACACTCCACTCTCACTCGGCCTATCGGCTACTCACACACCTAACGACAGACGATCCTTCTGCACTAACGCCACCGCTAACCAGTCATCGCACATCTCCTCTTCCTCTGACGTCCCTTGGTTGTCAATCACGCCACACCCTTAAATACCTACAAACCAGAGTTACTTTTCTGTCGAGACACCCACACCACCACGCATGATGATTTTTTTTGGCAAAATAAATAAATATAATAATAATTGAAGCACGGTCCAATTTGTACTGGTTCTAGTCCGGACCAAGCTAACTTGAAGGGAAAAGACAAGGACTGGTCCAGCAAACAAGTCTAATGGATTAGTCAGGTCCATTGTCGGGACCAAGGATTATGGGCCCAACACCAGATTCGTAATCCTGAATTTTCACCCTTAAAAAAATTTACCACAACCTGAAAATAACCAAATCCTTTATATGTATGAATATAGTTAAATGAATAATTTTTTAGAGACGAAGAGAGTATATATTTGAAGTAACACAAAGTGATTGGTGGTTTTATGATCAGTACTTACTTTCCTACTCTCTTGACCAAAGTTCAAAACCCCACAACCCCAATTTCCTTATGAGAAATAGAATTGAGATACATACATATGTATACATTATAATATTTGTTACTCCATTGAACTTACGGTCAAACTTAAATATCCTCCTAATAAATTTTTTTTTTATTTCAAGATATAAACTTTACTTGAAATGCACTCACTCCTTCCGTCAAGTTTTCCGTCCAAATTGATGAAAAAATTTTAAAAAAACAAAAAAAACAAAAATCCATAAAAATGATTTTTTCTAAAAATAAGAAAAAATTCAAAAACTTGATGATTTTTTAAAGAAATATAAAAGAGAGAAAATCGAGAAGAACAAAAAAAATCCATAAAGTTAATTTAAAAAAAATTGAATTTGTTATTTTTCTTGATCTTTCTAAATTTGTTATAACTTCCTATTTTTAAATTAGTTACTCCCTCTGGCACGAATTAAATTACTTCCTCGCATCCCAATATTCAGTAGGGAACGCATATTGAGGAGGCCGGATGACTCACTATTTTAGCCCCAGAAAATCCGTACTTTTTTTCGAACGTACGTTAATCCTTAACGTACTTCCGAGAAAAAATTAGGGGCAAAATTATTTCAAATAGTGAGTCTGCCGGCCGTTTTAAGATATGTGCCGAAACAGTAAAAGCAAATGCTAAAACGACGTTTAATTCGTACCGGAGGGAGTATAATTCTTTAAAAATTATACACACTTTTTAAAAAGTTAATTTATTTTTTGATTTTAGTTATTTTATTTATTTTTCTATTTTTTAAAAGAAAAGTTTCATATTTGTTTATATCCATTAATTTTATACTTTTAAAAAATATGAAAGTAATTTTTAAAAAATAAAAATAATCTAGAAAAATAAAATAAATTTGTAAAAAGTGATGGAGTATAGTTTTAGGTAGCGTTTGGTTCACGGAATGCTACTTTTTCCCTAAAGAGTGATACCCGAGAACATGATTGAGATGAATGTTAGTTTTTTATATTTGACTGCCATTTAAGATTCCAGAAAAATGACATTCTTGTGTTTGTTTTGTACTTGAAAATCTTAAGGAAAAGTAAGAGCAATTACTACTATACCCTCAATAAATAATAATTATTTCAAGTACAATTTAATGTATATTTATATATTTTAAAATCGTGAATAATATATTCTGAAATGTCGAATCCAGTCATTAATAAAATAAAATAGTAAAATTGAGGTAAAGATGAGGCAACAATTAGATGAGAATATTAGATGAGAATATAAACTCTTGGAATTTTCCAAAACGTACCTAAGATAGAATACAAAGAGTCGGGAACGAAGAAGAATGGAGAGGAAGTAACGGCTTGACTATACTTAAACCATAATATAGTGAGGTAACTAAGTAATTTAATGAAATATAACTTTCCCTAGACTCAGGAAAGTGAGATTCTCCACCCTCTAGTTAGGGAATCATTTTCTTCTAAAATTGGGAAAGTGGAGGAGTCAAGGAAAGTTGGATTCCGGGGAGCCTAACTTTCCTTGCGCCAATCAATCACAATAAAATTCGGAATCTCAAATTTCTGAGTCATTTTCCCTATTGATTCAATGATTCAAACGCACCCTTAATGTATTTGAATAAGTTAAAAAGTAGGAAATTAAAGCAAATTTAAAAAAAATCCAGAAAAAATAACAAATTCAATATTTTTTTTAACAATTGATTTGGATTTTTATATATTTAGAAAGTTATTTGTCTCTTTTTTAAAACTATCATTTTTTTTTTAAAAAAAAACTTATTTTGTTCTTGTCAACTCGGATAGAAAACTTAACGGAGAGGGGTGATTGTATTTTGCGTAAAGTTCATATGTTGAAATCAACTTTTTTGTTTTTGTTTAAATTCCTTAACGAATGATGAATGTATTATAACTCGGGATCTCTCTTTCATTTAGTTAACTAGGAAACGAGTTTATACAACGATAATCCTTTCCACTCTTTTTGCGCTTAAATTACACATATTTAAGTACAATATAAGAAATGTTGTACTAATTAACAAGATATGAAGTGGAAATTTAAATATATTAGAGTTACTTCCATCATTTTGCCTAGTTATAATTCTGATGAATCATGCTAGCTAATGTATCTTTATCCGGATTATAGGGGTGTAACCGGGCCGGTTCGGTCCGGTTCTAGGGCTAGAACCAGACCGAACCGGACCCGGACCGGAAAATTCCGGTTCTGGTATGCCAGAACCGGACCGAATCGGATTTTTCGGATCGGTTCGGTTCGGTTCCCAGTTTTTGTATTTTTTTTTTTTAAAATAAAGAAAAAGGCCCAGCCCGCCCAGCCCAGACCGCCAGCCCCTCAGCCAATGAAGGAAAAAAATAAAGAAATTTGAGGGGAAGGGGATTCGACCCCCTACCCTTTTGAAGGGGAGTCAATGGCTTAACCACTGTGGCAAAGCTGAACTTTTGTTAATTCATGCATCATATATATATTTATATATATACACATTTCCAATTTTTTTCACATAACGCCGTTTAATTATTAAACACACGTTGTTTAGTTGTTAAACACACCTTACACCATTTATTATTTAATTTTGATACTTGTTTATAACTTGCTCACAAATTTTAAAATACTACAAACGAGACATTGAATATCAAGGATGAGCACCAGGCATAAAAAGGTCTACAAAAATAAATGCCTTATGTTTTTGGTGACAAAGTCGAGCACAACTCTTGGCTATGGTATATGATAGTTTTATCAACCATAACTTTTTCCGATTAAATTATATTTTGCAAAATTATGTAGTGAGCTTGAATAACAAGCACATTAGCTAGCAAACAATCCAAAATATTTTTATTTAAGTTTAAATGACAAAAAAATTTAATGCTAAACCTCTTAACAATTAACTCAAGTAAATAATGATATTAAAATATAGATACCATAAATCTAAATCATAAATGTCCATTAACCATTATGCAAATTCATTATTTTAGTTGTCATCTAATTAGTAATTACATTTTTTATGACAATTGATATCATTCTTTCTTACAACAAATAATTCTCTTTTTATTAAGTAAAATATTGAACAATAAACATATATTCACGACATATCTTAATAATTATGTAATTGAGTAAGTATTAATAAAAATATTACTACTATATGTCGTATCATTAATAATCAATGGTCTTAATTTATACATATAGTTGACTAATGACATGACTATTATTTTATTTTTTCTATTTATTTTTTGTTACTTGTTAATAATCTAATATACTAATTAATTAGATACGTGTTTATAATGAGATCAATTGATTATAATTAAAATGTATTGATACAATTATAAAATTGGTAGTTGGATGATTTATTTCTAAATAAAAAAGTGGATTTTTCAAAAAAAATTAAATCAAGAAACGGGCCCGGCCCAGCCCAGCTCCAGCCCCATCCCGCCCGGCCCGGCCCGGCCCGGCCCAGCCCAGCCCAGCCCCAGCCTCAGCCCAGCCCACCCAGGAAAAACATAAAGAAAATTGAGGGGAAGGGGATTCGAACCCCTTCCCCCTTGAAAGGAAGGGTAAGATTTTACCACTGAAGCAAAGCTGAACTTTTGATAATTAATGCATATATATATAAAACTTTCCGGTTCAAACGGTTCTACGATTCGGTTCCGGATTTTTTTTTTACAGACCCGGACCCGAACCGAAAATTTCCGGTTCTAGTAAAATAGAACCGGACCGAACCGAAATGTTACAGTCCGGATCGGTCCGGGCCAAAATTTTCCGGTTCCGGTCCGGTTTCTTACACCCCTACCGGATCATATCATTTCTCAACTCGTGTCCACTATGCATACACCGTGTTACTCAAATCTGTCAATCGTTATCCTTAATACTTATAGATATACCAATAAAGACGTTCGAAGTATATATATATATTTTTTCGACAGGCAGAACTGCAGCAGTTACAGTCAAAACTCAAAACCTAAAAATCCTAACAGTGAGCCAGTGCCCTAAACAAATCGTTTCTCGTATCTCACGTGACTCTCTGTGCAGATTATTTATCTTTCTTTAGTTCTACTCCCAAAACAAACCCACCACTCCTTCTCGGTAAACCAAGTCCTCCTCTACCTCACTTAATTTCACCACACCATATGACTAATTAGTCACAGTTAAAATAAAAAATAAAAAAAAAATAGATAATTTAATTAATTAATTAAAAAAAAGTCCCTCTCTATGTCCACGCCACCCTTAAACCCTAATCACTCCACCATGACACTTTTACTTATTGCAATAGAATAAAGAAATAATAATTTATAAGTATTCTTTCAATTAAGATTGATCTCATTCGTTCTTTATCGACCTTTTAAAAAATAATGACTCTTTCGATATAATTTTTTCTATTTTTAACATTTAAATCGGATAACTTTACCACTTTACTATACTAATAGGTGCAATAAAATAAAACACTAGGACTAATTAAACAATAAATCATACTACTAGGGAAAAGACATTGAAATTGGTTGCTCCCTCCAAAAACCCTTTTACCTTTCACAATCTCCTAAGTTGCCTCACCCTTATTGTCATCAAACTCTTCCCTTCCCTAGGCACACATTTACTTTCTTTATACTTATAATTTACATTTTTTATTTTAATCTTCTTTCTAATCTCAAACAGACCCGACCTCATCACCACATTTGAGATTACTTTCCTCCTCTTTGGATTCTTGCTAAAATTTGGTTACCCAATGCATTTAATTTAATGAACTTACCTCTTAGCTTACATAAAATTCAAACAAATCAAATTTGATAAATTAAATGCATTCTCATTGTATATGTCTCTCTTACATTTTAATTAAATAGTAAGTGTTTATTTTATAAACATTTCGTTTTTTTACTACTCATTCCATTCTTAAAAAAATGTCGTTTTAATTAAAATTACACATGCTAAGAATGGTTGAGAATGACTTTTGAATTTATTTTTTTAATTTCGCAATAAAAATTTAGCCAATGAAGGGTAATCATATTCCTTAATTTATAAGAATAATGGAAGAAAATTTTATTAATTGAGTATTAAATACATGAAAAACAAGAAACAAAATGTTTATAAAATGACATTTTATATGGAATTGAATTTTTTTTTTACTCCAATAACATTTTATACGGTATGAAAGGAACACTGCCAATAATTTACTATGTTTTATAATACCGATCATTTAAGATTTTGATATACAAATCAATTTAATTATTAAATAATTCATTTTTTTATTACAAGAAAAAGAGCATGCACAAACTTGTTATACAATTTTATGTCTAAATAACCTAATTTTTTTAGTTAAATTATGAGTTCTTTTTCTAGAAGTACTATTAGCTATCAAATTTCTCCCCAGATTTATGATACTATTTCTTAGTTACAAGTTTATGAATTTTAAGTACATTGATTCTTTAACATGATAGTCAAAACTTTAAATCTTATCATCTCATATTTAATAAAAATTAGTTTAACATAATATTGCGGATATGTTCAAATTTCAAGTCCTACAAGTCTCGCGTTGAGAACTAAATATAATTAGTTTAAATTTTGGGCTTCACAAGTAGGTGATTTTTTATTTTTTGGTAGAAAATAAGTGACTTTTGAGTAAAGTAATTTCTCTGACACAAAACTTAACTCTGTGATATTTTAAACCTTATACTCAACACAATCAATTAACAAAGCTTCAGTAACTTTTTTTTTCAATTTTCGATCTTACTTATAGAAAAGTAATATATTACAGACATGGTTATACACATAAACGGCAGATCATTTCCCAAAAAATAAAAATAAAAACATAAAAATTTACGTGAAGTCGTACGTGAATAAAAGAAAAGAAAAAAGAAAAAGTAAAAAAATCACGACTACATCAATACGAATGGTATATTATATAATTGTTTTGTTTTTCATATACAAGATTAATTTTGGTGGAGTAGATGGTGTGAAACGTGAATATTTTGGTACACATTACTGTTAGATAATTGCCTCCTAATTAATCCTCATCTGTAATTACATGCAGATAATTGGAAAGTTAGCAAATCTTCTCCATTCAGATGGCAGTGGTCCAACCAGAAATAGGAAATGAACTGCTGTTGGTTATTGACACGTGTACTTTTGAACTGTGGAGTTTAGCAGTGAGATTGTGTGAGTGAGCAGGCACATAGGAGTAGTATAAAGTACAATAAATATGAAAAACAAGCAAAACACCATAGAAGAATAGACTTAGAGTAGCTTATACTTTTCAATAATACTTTCAAAAATTATAGCCTAATACTACTAACAAACAAATTATTGGTAAGAGTAACTAAATGCAAGGACATGGTTGTCAAAACCATCCCCATTTAGCTTACTAGCAAGTAGCAAAAAAGCCCAAAACCTCAAACCAGTGTGCTTCCATTCTTCCTCCTCCTCCAGCACCACCACCACAGCAAGAACCACCACCAAAACCCTTCAACCTATGTCCTCATAATATATGGTTTCTGCTTCAGCATTGACAGTAGAGGCCTCAAAGCACCACCATCCACCACCACCACCTCCAAGCTTTGGTGCCATTAATGTTCAGCAGAGAGAAACTAGAGTACTACCCATTTTGGTAAGCAAGCTGAAAACAATTTTAATGCCATTTAGTAGTATTTCTTTTCCATATCTTTTTTGTATTGTTTGATCACATGCATGGTTTCAACACTTTAGTGTGAAACTCAAGCATCCTCTCCACCACCACCACCTATGCCTCTCACATGCATCTTGTCTCCCTCCTATTCCTAACTCATAAAGACTGAAACTTTCCTGTTAATTTTGGCCATCACCCTCATTTCTATGGAGAAACTAAGCCGTTTCCATCTCTTCTTCTCATTTTTGCTTGTGTTGATCACCACAAAAACACTTCTTGTAACCTCTCTGTCATCTGATGGCCAGGCCCTGCTTTCTCTGCTTTCTGCAGCAGATCATCAGTACCCATCTGTAAAACTACCATCACCATCATCATCTCTCCTCCCTTCTTGGAACCCTTCATCCCAAAATCCATGTTCTTGGCAAGGAATCACTTGTTCTCCACATAACACAGTCATCTCTCTTTCCATCCCAAACACATTCCTCAATCTATCTTCAATACCCTCTTCCCTCTCTTCCCTCTCTGATTTACAGCTCTTGAATCTCTCCTCAACCAATATCTCTGGCTCAATCCCTTCTTCCTTTGGCCAACTCACTCATCTTAGGCTGTTAGACCTCTCTTCCAACTCTCTCATTGGTCCTATCCCACAAGAACTTGGCCACCTTTCTTCACTTCAGTTTCTTTACTTGAACTCCAACAAGTTATCTGGTAGTCTACCTCCTCAACTTGCAAATTTAACTTCTTTGCAAGTCATTTGCTTGCAAGACAACCTCCTCAATGCTTCGATACCGCCCCAACTCGGTTCTTTAGTCTCGCTCCAGGAGTTTCGAGTTGGGGGGAATCCTTACCTAACAGGGGAGATACCACCACAGTTAGGACTGTTAATCAATCTCACAACATTTGGTGCCGCCGCAACCGGGCTTTCGGGTGTCATTCCACCAACATTTGGGAACCTCATCAATCTCCAGACGTTGTCTCTTTATGACACAGAGGTATTTGGGTCTATTCCATCTGAACTTGGTTCTTGTTCTGAGTTAAGGAACTTGTATTTGCACATGAATAAGCTTACAGGTTCAATCCCGCGGCAACTTGGGAAATTGGAAAAGCTTACTAGCTTGCTTCTGTGGGGCAATGCCCTCTCTGGAGCTATTCCAGCTGAGCTTTCGAATTGTTCGTCGCTTGTTGTGCTCGATGCTTCGGCTAATAATCTTTCCGGTGAAATACCTGGTGATATAGGAAAGCTAGTGGTTCTTGAGCAGCTTCACCTGTCTGATAACTCACTGTCTGGCCACATTCCATGGCAGTTGAGTAATTGTACAAGCCTAACTGCTCTTCAGCTAGATAAGAACCAGTTATCGGGTACAATTCCATGGGAGATTGGCAGGTTGAAGTATTTACAAAGTTTCTTCATGTGGGGTAATTTAGTGTCTGGTACTATACCGGCATCTTTCGGAAACTGCTCCGAGTTATATGCTCTTGATCTTTCAAGAAACAAGCTTACAGGGTCAATCCCAGAAGAGCTTTTCAGTTTGAAGAAGCTAAGCAAGCTTCTGCTTCTAGGGAATTCATTATCAGGAGGATTGCCGCGTAATGTTGCAAGTTGTCAGTCTTTAGTGCGGTTGAGACTTGGAGAAAACCAACTTTCAGGTGAGATACCTCAGGAGATAGGCCAATTGCAGAATTTGGTCTTTCTTGACTTGTACATGAACCATTTCTCTGGCGGGCTTCCTCCAGTGATTGCCAATGTCACGGTTCTTGAGCTTTTCGATGTGCACAACAACTACATCACAGGAGGGATACCATCTCAGCTAGGGGAGCTTGTGAATTTGGAGCAGCTTGACCTTAGCAGAAACAGCTTCACCGGTGAGATTCCTTGGAGTTTCGGGAACTTCAGTTACCTGAACAAGCTCAATCTTAACAACAATCTGCTAACTGGCACGATTCCGAGCTCTATACAAAATTTGCAGAAGCTAACACTTCTTGATTTGAGCTACAACAGTCTTTCTGGTCTTATCCCACCTGAAATCGGTTACGTGACGAGCTTAACAATCAATTTGGACTTGAGCTCAAATGCATTTACCGGAGAGCTCCCAGAGACAATGTCTAATTTGAGACAGTTACAGTCCCTTGATCTTTCCCATAACTTGCTTCATGGAAAAATCAAGATCCTTGGTTCACTTACAAGCCTGACTTCCCTTAACATCTCCAACAATAACTTTTCCGGTCCAATTCCTGTAACACCATTCTTCAGAACTCTATCTTCAACTTCATACCTGCAAAATTCAAATCTTTGCCAATCCACTGATGGGACTACTTGTTCGTCGAGAACATTCCAAAGAAATGGGTTAAGATCTGCTAAAACTGTTGCATTGATTTCAGCTGCACTCACTGTGGTGGCGATCGCGGTTCTAGCTATGTGGATATTCGTCACACGGAACCACAGGTATATGGTAGGGAAATCTGCAGCAACATTGTCCTCTTCATCCGGGATTGAAGATTTTTCATATCCGTGGACTTTCATCCCGTTTCAGAAGCTTAACTTCACGATTGATAACATCCTAGATTGCTTGAAAGAAGAAAATGTGATCGGGAAAGGATGTTCTGGCATCGTTTACAAGGCCGAAATGCCTAATGGGGACGTCATTGCAGTAAAAAAGCTTTGGAAAACAAAGCAAGATGAAGAACCTGTCGACTCATTTGCCGCGGAGATTCAAATTCTAGGCCACATTCGCCACAGGAACATCGTGAAGCTCTTAGGCTATTGTTCGAATAAGAGTGTGAAACTCCTTCTCTACAACTACATTTCAAATGGTAACCTGCAACAGCTATTGCAGGGGAATAGGAATTTGGATTGGGAAACAAGGTACAAGATAGCCGTTGGATCAGCTCAGGGTCTCGCTTATCTTCATCATGATTGCGTGCCAACCATTCTCCACAGGGATGTAAAGTGCAATAACATACTTTTGGATTCCAAATATGTGGCTTATTTGGCAGATTTTGGTCTAGCCAAACTGATGAACTCTCCAAATTATTACCAAGCTATATCCAGAGTAGCTGGCTCCTACGGCTATATCGCCCCTGGTATGTTCCGAAAATCTCTCGTATAGTTGCCACGAATTCAATATGTGGCTTTTCTTGCATTTTAGTTGTACTTCTTTATCTAAGAATCTGTGCTTGATCAATGCAGAGTATGGATACACCATGAACATAACAGAAAAGAGTGATGTGTACAGTTATGGAGTGGTTTTGCTGGAGATAATAAGCGGTCGCAATGCGGTTGAGTCCCAAGTGGGTGATGGGTCACACATAGTTGAATGGGTGAAGAGGAAGATGGGAAGTTTCGAACCGGCCGTGTCGATACTGGATGCAAAACTTCAAGGTTTACCAGACCAGATGGTGCAAGAGATGCTACAAACACTAGGGATTGCTATGTTTTGTGTGAACTCTTCCCCGGCCGAGCGGCCGACGATGAAGGAAGTGGTGACATTGTTGCTAGAGGTGAAGAGCCCACCAGAAGAATGGGGAAAAACTTCTCAACCTTTAATAAAACAGTCATCAAATCAGAGTTGAAATAAGTAATTTAATTTTTTTTCAATGTTTTGTTTTCTTCCCAAGAAAGATTAGTGATTAGTGACTTTATTGTTGGACTTAGATTCTAGGGTTTTCATGTACAGTTTAGAAATGGCAACATCATTCAGTTGCTTCTTCCATGAATTGCTTGATCTTTTTTCCCCCATTATTATTAGTTTCTTTATATGCAAGTCTCCATTAATTTTTCTTTTGAGCCCCTAACTTTTATGGCACTCATGATCCGGAATAGTTGGCAGCATTTCTGTGATGTCTAAAGTATAATTTAATGATCTTGCAACTTTTGCAAAGTTCACCCTCAATTCTGGCAGATATTATAGTATATAATAGTATAATGTAATGGAATATATGAAATAAATTATGAAGCATTTGATTGTTGATTCAGACTTAATATTCAATCATGTAACCGGATTCAAGTTGATTATGTTTCGTCCTTACTGGGGGAAGATGATCAAACAATTCTCAATCATGGACTAAAGTTGATTATGTTTCGTCCCTTTCTTGGAAAAAAGATATCAAACAAATCCCAATCATGGTCCTTCCGGATCGGATCATCCATACTCGTACAGCAATTAAGAAGAGCAGAAATATGCAAAGAAAACATCACAGTAAAGTACACTACAAGATGCTCAAAAACAGGAGCAAAAAAATCTTGAAATATGCTACTTGCTATTGGAGTTGGAGACAAGTCGATACATAGAGAATAGTGCACCCCTTCTCTGAGGGATATTTTTTTCTTGCTTCTTTTGTCATCTATTTGTCATATGCATCTCCAAATACTAAAGGTTTTTTTTTATTATTATTTTTTAAAAAGGAAAAGAAAAAAGGAAATAATGAGAAATGATGGGAAATAGGAGAGAGCCATTAACAGATGCTAACAGTCTGTTGAGATAGAGCATTGCATGTAGGGCCTTTGATGCATTGTAAGAGCAGACAAACATAAACAAGGCCATGCCTCCAATTTTCTACCTTCTCATGCTTCAACAGGCAATGGATTTGTCTCCTCTTCTGATCCTTCACTTGGTCTACCATCAATCAATATTGGTCAAAAAGAAGTTATATAATAAGATAATCACCAACTCATGACCACAACATCCTCCACTGCCTTTTTCTAAAGGCTTTTCACTGATTAAAATATCAAAAAACAAAGCACAGCACCAAATAGCAAAATCAATCCAATATTGAAATCAGCAGCAAGTAACCTTAACATGGTAATACCTGGATGTAACAAGGAGAGTAAATATCTGATAAATGGCGCGGTAAAGATACCTTCTTTTTCAATTTGTTATACTAATGACTCAAGGGCAACATACAAAAAGAGAGGAGAAGAAGGGGGCACACTGTCCAAACTAAAAGAGTGGTCCTGCTCCTCCACAGTAGTTACAAATAGGAATCTAGACAGACAGGCCATGACCATCCCCATGTCAACTGCTTCTCACTAATCAAAATTCATGTTAAGTGGCGCAAAGGGTGCCTCCTCTTGTGTGTTCTGTGTCCTTATAAAAACAAAAGTATGAAATGATACAGATGCATCTATGTATAAAACAAAAACAGAATCAAAGAAGTAATGCCATCTCAAAAGTAGAGTGAACTCCAACCTATCCTTCAAAGATGAGTTCAATTGCTTGGCAGCACTTTTGATCTTTTAACAGAACCACTGCTTTTGTCCCAATAGGCCATATCATTCCATCTGCCAATGTTCCCCTCATGGGATTTCTATCCTTTCCTTTTACAATTCTGTGTGCCCTTCTTTCTGTGCACCACAAAAATTTAAACACATCCTAGACATCACAGTCTTACCTTTGAAAAGAAAACCAACAGGAAAATCTGACAGAACTCTCCCTTTACTCCATGAATCCCAAATTTGCTTAAACAACAATTGCATGGTTAAAAATGCAAAACTCAACATATACTCATTAAACCCACTAACTATTAACTTTTACAATCAACAACTAATGAATACAAACTGCATCACAAGTCACAACGTATAATTTACACTATCCATTATCATCAAATCAATCTTCATGGTTAATCAGGATTCGTATTATTGTCTATTATGGTTTCCATCTCCCACTTTCATTTAAGAAAATAGAACCAGAAACAGGTAGCTTGCTTATAGATAATGACAAAGATACCCAAAATATTGCATCAAAATTAGGAGAAGAAGCCTAGCGTGCTCAAATTGACTGAACTGTAATAAATTAATAATAACTCAACACACCCCATGTAATCTTTCACTCAACCTCAAAACATGGAGATGAGAATGTTAGTTTCAGTATATTGGTGCCAAATTCTTCTAATAAGGGAAGCTTGTTTCCAGATGTCAGTATTCCATGAAAAAAAAACTGCTAGATAATGATCATAAAATCAAATGTGAATCACTAAGTCATAACTGGACTTAAAGTGGCTAATCTCTTGTATCACAACTATACCTTCATAGAACTAAAAGTGGTTAACTAAATCATCCGGTTTCACACTAATGACTACAGTAAGAAACAAAGTAGTTAGCTGGAATGGGTAGATGGTTGGAGTACTGCCTGGCTCAGTATCAAGCAGTATGTTTTGGTTTCAATATTTCCTTCATTGTACCATAGCTTATGCAAGGAAAAGAAAATTTCCTTAGAGTTCTGAAGACATGTAGACTTAAAATGCTAAGCATATTTTAGAAAATATAATGAGCTACAGTCAAATTAGTTCAGCTCTAGTTGTTGCTGAAGACAAAGTGATTAACCACTGCATGACAACAAGAAAGTAAGAAAAGGCAAATGTAGGAACCTTCTATTAACTTTCTTCAGCATCAAGAAGAAATCCAAAGTTTTTATAATTTCTTAGTTCTGGGCTAGGAATAAAGCCATGCCAGGGAAAAATGGAGAGCAGTTTGATATTCCATGCAAAGTTAATTTTTACTAGTCAATAAAATCTATGGTTTGTCCATGACCCAAGGTTTCTTCATCTGCTGCATTGCAAACCATCAGTGAGGCACATACAAAGAAATGTATTACAATAAGTAATAACAGGTGAAGACAACTAAAGACACCCAGCACTTCATCTGCTGCATTGCAAACCATCAGTGAGGCACATACAAAGAAATGTATTACAATAAGTAATAACAGGTGAAGACAACTAAAGACACCCAGCACAGGATTTAGTGTTAGCCTGAATAGAGTGAAAGAGTTGTTTTAATCCATCTTTCAGGTGGGAGCAGGGAGAACAACAAAATATTTGTTAAAGGGACTTCAGCTCATGTTTTAAGATTTTGAAGAGATTGGGAGGATCTCCAGTTCTGATCATATTCCCACTCATTCTCTTTTGGTTGCATGCTTCAAGAACATTCATGAATGAAAATTAAATTTTTAATACTTCTTTGCAGATATCTGCAGTGCTTTATTTGATTTGCACACCACAAAACAACCATAACATCTGATTCTCTTGCAACTGTAGAAGTTTCTACTACTATAGGTGAAAGAAATAATGTTTCTCAATTGCATTTTCACAGAACATTAAAAAAAATTGTATTTTGCACGAGATCCATCCAATACAAAGAACACAACTAATAAGGACAATATTTTTGGAAGGCAACCCTGAAAATATTTGTTTGGTTCCTGTATAATGTTCATTCAAGAGAACAAGATGGTAATGAAAGTGAACCATGTTAAAATATTTGAGACAGATCCAATAGGCACAAGATTGTGGATTTACAACATTTATGACAATAGCTTACCAAAGAGACTAAAAGTGGTTGTTTTTTTATTGGTCACACCAAAACAAAGATCTATACTTCTCTTTGCCCAAAAGAAAAGGGTCCTATAGTTTATTGCAGTTATAACCCAACTGGATCAGTCCTTCTTCACAATCTTAAAAGAACAAAGGATGACTAAAGGTACCATGAATCCTTTTACATCAAAACAGGGATGTTGGCTTCTCTCAAAACTAGGCTACCACTATGGTAGAATAACTCATGGCCTAATACTAATTGTCTAGTCAGCTACCACAGATTTAACCATGACTATAGAAAGACTAAACTTCACCTTTAAAGAAATCTAGAGCACCTGTTTTGTTGGACTTCTGGTTTCCCTTTCCACAATATCATGGTTTGCAACTGTAAAAAGTAATTATATAAGTGGGAGTAGAACACAATGAAAAAGGATGGCTTTTGTTAGTGAAGCATTTAGTTATGAAAGATAGAAGGGAAGTTTCTGGTATTTAAAATAAGCAAAATGCACAAGTTGGCATATGTTAATTCAACACAACAAGTTTTGATTGCTGGTAGAAGAGAAGTTCAATTGGGTGGAATGAATTTCTGATGCATACTAGAATCTGCCAACCAATAATAGATTCCTTCTACCAAATCAAACCATTAACTTGGGCCTTTGGTCAATGAACAGAGAATTTATGAGTTATGACCATTCACAGCTTGTTCTCAAAGTTTTCTTTCCATCTTTATGAGTTTGATTCTTCAAACATTGATTGTTAAAGCAGTAAGAGACAGCCATTGATTGTCGAAATTACCACTTCAAATCTCCATACAATATATAGCTAAACTTCACCAAATTTACACCAATTAACGAAAGAACAAACATATGATCAATTATTACATTGGTTTGTTGGATAATATTCAAAGCTTAGAAAACGAAATTCCATTCATAGCACAAAGAAGTTCTATTGATTAGTACGATAATCCATTATTTTTGCTAACATAAACTAAAGACCACCAAAAACAAAACAAAAATCTTCCGCCATTGACATGCAAATTATATCCTCAACTCAAATAAGAACAAAATGGCCAACCTCGTCAATCATTCATCTAACTGTCGAAGCTCAGCCTCCAATTGCTGAATCTTGAGCCCCATTGACCTCAGCAAAGCAGCTTTTTGGCTCTCAGGCAGCTTCCCAACTAGCCCATGAAACATATCCAGGACCTCCTTGACGGCAGCCCTGGCACACTCCGCCTCTTCATTGAAATACACAGTCTCCTTCGAATCCATAGCCATCTCTATCTCCTCCCTCGCGTCAGCGAACTTGAGGTTTATCATGTCCACCTCCTTGTTCACATCCAAATCGGGAACGGACCCACCTCCCGATTCACTGCTATGCCTTCTCCACCAAGCAAGGTGAAACGAGGAGCAAGTCTCGAGATATGGAGGAAGAGGGTGTGTGAAAGTGTGGAGAAATTTGAGTTGGGTCGAAACGGGTGTGAGGAGAAATGGGTGCACGGATATTGGAGAAGGCTGAGAAGGGTGTCTCGAGAGCAATTTTAAGAGAGAATTGTGGCATCGTCTTTGCATTGGGTTGCGTTTGTTCTTGCTGCCGGTGGTGCAGTTGCAGAGAGCAGAAGAATAGAGAAGAAAGCGGACTAGCGGAGGAAATGGTTAATCCCTACGATGTTTTTCCTTTCCGGCTCTGAGATTTGTGAAGGCAAACCTGGGCCTGAGATTGATTGGTCTCGAAGGTTTCAAGTTCGTTACTTTGAGGTCCGGTGTTATGTTTTTTTCTTTGAGTAATGCTAAACAGCTCACTGAGATAGTTCACCAGGCCAATCAATGACATTTTTGTAATTTTCGTTTGATGTGGCACAAGCATGATTGGCCTGGTGAGCTATCTCAGTAAGCTGTTTAGCATTACTCTTTTTCTTTTCTATTTCTCCTCTTCGGTAGCTCGGTTACTCTTCTTCGTAGATCAAGAGTATAAAATGAAGTTAAGTTATGAGAGGTTGAAGGTTAAAGAGGTAAAAAAATATTAAGAGGTGATAACTTTTTTTATGGAACGACTCTTGTGATTAAATAACCGTTCCCCTCTTAAGGTCCACAATCTCGCCAAGCTAATGATCTTGAAAAAGAGAACGATATTATAGGGAAGGGATAGTGTGAATCCTAGTAAGGAGAACGGTTATGTATATGAGAGAACGTTATAAGCTCTATTGGCACGTGACAGTCGCACGACTTACTCCTTTATTAAGGAAAATATCTTTATCTCTCAAATACAACAGGAATTATTATATACGGTAATTATACTTCTATCGGTATATGATCTATTATATTCCTACTCTTGTTCGACTTCATATTATGGCAACAAATACATTCCTATAAGGAGAGGTATATGATTTGCCATAAATACAACACATATGCATCTAAGGTATGCAAGCAATACAAAATCCTAACCACCCTTGTACTCAAATATTCTCTAAACTAACTTAATCGTCGGAGCTTCTACGTCGGGGACATCCCTTGGCGCCTTGCAGGTACACTGGTGGCCAAAATCAATCCTACATTCATCTATCGTACTTAAGCTTATAGGTAACAAAGTTATTATTTGGTACTTTCATTGAGAGCCATTCAGGAAAAATAGTGAGTACCTATTACTGGATAGCTTTCGTCTCTAGTTAACCCTAGCAAGATGAGTACCGATCCTCCTCCTCCACCCCTTCACCAAAATAACAATTATCAGCCAAGACCACCCAATTTCCCCCACATCCTCTGTCAAGTCTCACTCCAATCGATTACCAAGTAATCCCTACGGGTCAGTCCTAGCCTATTGCGACCAACGTCAGAAGCGCACTGCAGTTCAATGAAAACAACCCCTCTACCCCCATTGAACAAGTTATCAAGGATACAAACTCACCATTGTCACCCTCACCACAAATTCATCCTAAAGTCGCATTTATCGAACAACAACTACAAGCATTCATGAATACCATAACCACTATGATCTCTGCCCATAAAACATCAACCACAAACACAGTTCCCCTCAATCTCCCACATACCCCCACGGAATTAGCGCACAAACTCCAAGAACATGGACAACCGTTCTTATCCTAGAGACTTGAGGAATGTTCTTAATAGGAAGAGAGACTCTAGAATCATCCAAGACATGGATGACTTAAAGGACGTTAGCAAATCTGATCATCGCGAGTACCACTTGAACCTGCGTTTTAGTCGCCACCACCCTTATGATAGCAATATAAATAGAATAGCCAGCATGCCACCTGTCACTAATCTAGAATGCCATTTGTCCAATGCCAATAAAAATGGAATAGCTAGCATGTCACCTACCACTAATCCAGAATGCC
This sequence comes from Viola odorata, assembly GCA_963691705.1. NCBI lineage: Eukaryota > Viridiplantae > Streptophyta > Magnoliopsida > Malpighiales > Violaceae > Viola > Viola odorata. The sequence goes on from OY829542.1 coordinate 23,321,673, forward strand.
ACCTAGCCAACAGAAATGGAATAGCCAGCATGCCACCTATCCTCTGCCACAAACTTATAATTATAATCCAATCTCAATCCCTGGTCAAACTCAGATCCCTCCCTAAGAATTGATCCTCCTCCGGTCAATAATCTCTTTCCTCCTATCTACATCATATCTTTTCTCATTCCTACTATGCAATTATTCCTTCCTATACCTACGCACATGGACAATTATGGTTCATTGCCCAACAAAAGTAGGCTGCGAGAACCTCTGGCTTCGAACCATTCTAGCTTTTCAACCTCCCCATACCATCAAATTGCCCAATGACACATATATTAGCAATGCTGACCTAGATGATCACGTACACCGGGTACGAGACTACCTGCGCTATTATGTAGACAGGATGAGGCTTTGTGCCAATTATTCCCTTTAACCCTTGCATGCCCAGCAAGAAAGTGGTACTATGAAGAATTAGCTGACGGATGTATTGCCAATTTTGAAGACCTGTGCCACGCTATCAGTTCACTATTTGTCACCTCTGTTCCTATAGCCAAGAACTTTGCTTCTCTATTCGTCATGGCCAGACAAACAAACGAGACCTTGCGATAATACGTCGATCACTTCAGCCCTGAGGTCTCAGAAATTCCCAATCTCAATCTTGAAATGGCTATCCAAGCCATGAAGCAGAACTGTAATCATGAACGACAAATATGTTCCCTCGCTGGGAAACCTACTCCGACCATGCGTGATTTTTTAATGAGGCTGAATAAATACGTGACCATGGAGGATAAAAAAGATAATCTTTGTGGCATTAAAACCCTTACTTCATAAGGAAACAAAGATGCTGAGTCGAAGTACACCATAGAACCTTCTAGGGTCACTGAACGAAAGGTAACAAACAATCCACTATTAGCCAAAGGAATTCATCTCCCCATACCCAGAGAAGAAGTATTGGCATTTGTCGAACAAAACGGCATACCTATTAATTATCCTCCCAAACTACAGAGCGAGGTCCCGTACCATAATATTATTGCAAATTCCACAAGGGCCACAGTCACAACACAAGCCGTTGCAGAAACTTGGCATGGACTTTAGTCAAGTTATTTGAAGAGGGCCATTTAGGAGAGGTGGTAGAGAAATGGGTGGAACATGAGTCCAATAATTGTGAATATAAACCATACAGGCGTGATGACCCTGATGAGAACAGACAAGGACGATGCGGTTCATATAATAATAATACAGGGAATAATCTCAACACCATTCAATACAACAATAACAATAGTTCAGATTATCGACAAAATAATCAAGGTTACAGACAGAACAGGCAGAGAGAAAACAATACTAATCAAGAACCAACCATTTCCCTAGTAGAAATGGGCACGCGTTTGGATGTTCTCTTGATCGTAGGGGGCATGTCCTCTCTCTCACTAAACGACCCTAGGGCCAAACGACAACATCAAGAAATTGGCATGTTTGTCGTCATGCAACCCATTGAAGATGATATTCCAATCACTTTCTCTACAGAAGATAATATTGGGGTATTATACCCACATGATGATGCCATTGTTATCTCGGCCATTATCAACAACTGTAGAATAGGAAGAACTCTGATTGGTAACGTTAGTTCAGTAAACATTCTCTCTTTAGGTACATTAAAAAAAAGGGTATAAGTGAAGAACGATTGGAGCCAGTCCCTTTCCCCATAGTTGGCATAGACAGAGTCCCTATCCCAGTCCACGATTATTTAGTACTTCCCGTTCATTTCCATGAAGACATCTATAGTAAACTCATCGAATTACTATTTATGGTGATTGATCTTAACATTCCCTACAACGCAGTTCTAGGAAGATCGTTCCTCAATCTGATTAGTGCGGTAATCTCCCAACGACACATGAAGATCAAGTTTATTTTCAATGACGGAGCTGTCACACTTTGTGGCAACCAAACCATAGCTAGAGAATGTTATGCCAACATGATTAAGGGAGAAAAAAGTAGATATATTTTCATGGTAGAACAACTCCCCCTAGGGAACGAGAAACGAAGATGTTCTAGATGTTGACTTCATGATTAGATAAAAACTCTCCCAAGATGAAAGAGAACAGCTAATCACTCTACTACATAAATCCAAGGCCGAGTTAGCTTGGAAAATGGCTGACATGCCCGGTTTTCTCGAACGATCGCAGAACATAAACTAGGTATTGATCCTACAGTTAAACTAGTCAAACAACAATAACGGTCGTTTAGAAAAGAGAAGTCAGCGGCGATTGAGAAAGAAGTTGACAAGCTCCTCAGTTCTAGTTTCATCAAAGATGTCAAGTACTCTACTTGGTTTGCCAACCCAGTTCTTATTCCAAAGCCAAACGACGATTGGAGAATGTGCATTGACTTCACCAACTTGAATGATGCATGCTCGAAAGACAACTATCCCCTTCCACAAATTCATCAATTGGTAGACTCTATAGCCGGTTTCACATAGCTTAGTTCCCTAGATAAAAATTCTGGATACCACTAGATTCCTATGGCTAAAAAAGACGAAGAGAAAATGGCATTTATCACTCCTATGGGGACATATTGCTAAATTGGAATGACAATTAGCCTTAAGAACGCAAGGGCCACATATCAACATTTGATGAATATGATGTTCAAGGAAATGATTGGTTAGAACGTCGAAGTCTATGTGGACGACATTCTTGTAAAAAGTCTTTCCTTTGAACAATATCTTCTTGACTTAGAAGAAGTCTTCATAGTCATGAACCAGTATCAGATTAAACTAAACCCCAAGAAGTGTTCGGTTGCCTTTAAAAAGGGAAATTCCATGGGTACATCGTGAGTAGTAAGGGAATAGGGCCTAACCCAGCCAATAACATATGCGCCCCGCAAAGCAAGAAAGATATTCAACAACTCATTGGTAGAACAATCGCCTTGAGTTGTTTCATCTCCAAACTTGGAGAAAAATGCTTATCATTTTCAAAGTCATCAAGAAGAAAGCGTCGTTTGGATGGACGGATGATTGTTAGAAATCATTCGAGTAGATGAAAGAGTATTTACAGTCCAAACCCCTCTTAGCTAGCCCAATTGACAAAGAAGAATTGTATCTCTACCTAGGCATAGCGAATGAAGTGGTTAGCTCTATTCTTGTAAGAAACGACGATGGTGTACACCACCCCATCTATTTTGTCAGAAAAATCTTGCGAGATGCGGAGACAAGCTACTCTCAAATTGAGAAGGGAGTCTATGCCCTAATAATCGCAGGAATGAAGATGCCCACATACCTCTATGGCCACAACATCACTATTCTCACTAATCTGCCCATTCAAGCCATCTTGCGCAACCCAGACCATTCAGGGTGCATGTTACTGTGGAATGTTGAGCTCAGCCAATACAGACTCAAGTATGACTTAAGACCTGCCATTAAAGCACAAGCCTTGGCAGACTTTATAGTAGAGTGCACCTTCCTCGACACACCAACTAATACAGAACAACCTTGGGCAGATAAAGACATAATCCAAAAACTAAATGAATCATATTTAGAAGAACCAATCGAAGTAGAATGGCAAATTAATTTTGACGGGGCCAAAAATAGCAAAGTCGTTGGGGCTAGCATCATTTTGCGCAACCTAGAAGGAGAAATATTTTGCTATGTCATTCGCATAATAGAGCCTATTTCTAACAATGTCGCTGAATATGAAGCCCTATTGGTAGGACTACACCTTGGGATAACATTACAATCAACGGCAAGATGACAGTTCAAGGGCTCATTGGAATGAAACTACAAGGAGACTCTAAGCTTGTGATCGATCAAGTAAACGGAGGTTATCAGGCCAAAGATCCCATCATGCAACAGTACTTAAACGGTTGCAAGAGAGAACTTGAACGGTTGTAAGAGAAAGGAATCAAAGTTAAGATAGAACTAGAACGGTTGCAAGAGAGAGGAATCAAAGTCGATGAAATTGCTAAAATGGTCGCAAACTCATCTTTTCCAATTCCAGTTGATTTACTAGTTGAAGAATTATTTACTATAACTATTAGCGAACAACAACCAATCTACTTCGCACAAGACGTTGATGATTGGAGAGTACCAGTCAAGATGTTCCTAGTAACTCATGATCTCCCCAACAACCCCAAACTAACCAAGAAAGTAGAGAGATCCATGAAGGAATTTATTGCATGCGCATTTGTGGAGAAACCATGGCGGCCCAAGTAATCTGAAATGACTTTTATTGGCTGTCACTACAAGCTGATTGCAACGCATATGTATGCACTTACGATAAATGCCAAAAATACGCCAAGTTCATACTCTCACCAACTACTAAATTGTCTAACTTGGTCAGTTCATGCCCATTCACAATGTGGAGCATTGATCTCATTAGGCCATTAACCAAAGATGGCCATTCCATGAAGTATGTTGTTGTCGCAATTGATTACTTTACAAAATGGGCAGAAGTAGAGCCTTTGCCAACCATCTCCGCATAAGCCGTTTAGAAATTCTTCCTCAATTAGATTATTATACATTTTAGGATTACAAGAATACTAGTTAGTGATAATGGCACGCAATTCAAAAGTGAATTCTTTCAAGAGATGTGCAGCAAGCTAAAGATTCAGCAACGTTTCAGTTATGTTGCCCATCCTCAAATAAACGGCCAAACAGAGGTCAGCAATCGAACAATTTTGAACGGCCTAAAGAAGAACTTAGAAACGACAACTGATTCTTGGATAAAAGAATTACCATATGTACTTTGGGCATATTGCATGACAAAATAAATTCGCACAAGAGACACCATTCGCAATGGCCTTTGGCATGAAAGTTGTTACACCTGTTGAAATTGGAGCCATGAGTATGCAAGTCCAATACTTCCAAGAAGAAAGCAACAATCAAGGAATTGAAACAACCCTAGATTTGCTGCCATAAAAGCGAGAAGTAGCCGCTCTAAAGACGATGATCTACAAACGGCGCATGGCTAAATACCATAATCGCAAAGTCAAAGAATGACTATTCAAAGTTAGAGACTTAGTCCTAAGGCGACGAGATACTGCAGGACGAGAAATGACAAAGCTAGAGGTAAATTGGGAAGGACCCTTCAAGGTCCCACTCATAGTTGGAAAGGGCGCATACAAGCTCTAAACAATAGAACATGAGCCGCTTCCAAATACATGGAACTTCATCAACCTCAAGTTATACCACACTCAGGCGGAAGACATTTTCGTCAACCTCATCATGTAAAATGATATATATATATATATAAAATAATATAAAATAAATATATACCACCAATCAGGAATAGAACGACCTTGTACATATATAATTAATAAAATTGTCTCTCGTTGATGTGGACTGGCCAAACCGCGTTAAAAAATATCGTGTCATTTTTTCCTCCCATGCATCGAATGACTTCATTAAGCCTCGATTATCTTTAAAAAGTATTTTTTAAGCTTTCGTTACACTTAAACGGCTCCATTAAGCCTCAATGATCCTTAAAAAGCTTTTTTAAGCTTTCGTTACACTTAAACGACTCCATTAAGCCTCGATTATCCTTGATAAGCTTTTTAAGCTTTCCTCACCCTTAAAAAAGCTTATTTAAGCTTTCGTTACACTTAAGCGGCTCCATTCAGCCTTGATTATCCTTAAAGAGCTTTTTTAAGCTTTCGTCACAATTAAACGACTTCATTAAGCTTTGAGTAATCCTTAAAAAGCTTCTTTAAGCTTTCGTCACACTTAAACAACTTCATAAAGCCTAGATTATCTTTAAAATGCTTCTTTAAGCTTTCGTCATACTTAAACAGCTTCATTAAGCCTCGATTATCCTTAAAAAAAGCTTCTTTAAGCTTTGTTCACACTTAAATGGCTTCATAAAGCCTAGACTATCCTTAAAAAGTCTTTTTACACTTTCGCTAACTCAAAAATGGCTTTATACAAGTCACCAAAATCTCTTTAAAATGTTTTTCCAAGCCTTCATATCCCTAAAAATCAATGAAATCAACCAAAAGCTCAAATAATATTATTAAAGGAATACCATCCAAAACAGCAAACATAAATGTTTTACAATACCACAGAAATATATCCGTTATACATCAAGCATACAAAAGTTTTAAAAACAAATTCAAACATCAGGTGCAAAAGCTGCAGTAGGTAGATCTTCTTAGACGAGAAATATGCGGGAACGGCCGACTCTATTAGTGGCTCATCAAAACACTCAGTCATTGCTTCTCCAAAGGCCTGTAAATCCCAATCAGAAGGTTTGAACCCTTCTCGATCAACCACCTCTATCACATATTTCGAACACATAGCCAAAGCCATTGTCATTAGGTCTTCATTACGCTCCACCAAAGTCTCTACCATCTCCACGAGTGCCTTATACGCATCTTCTACTCGCCTTTTAGCTTCAGTCATTCTCTCTTTTACCATCTTCACACGGGACTCCAGCTCTACTATCTTTTTGACAAAATCAGCAGTCATATGAGTCTTTTTCGCCTCACCATTGGCCACTCGCCTCTCAAGCTCCGAGATCCGTTCTACCCTAGACTTAACCTGCACTTCCAACTCAGACTCACTTTGATAGCGATTTCATTCATTCTAACAGCATTAAGAGATTTACGCTCGATCAAATAGCGCAGCTGTCTCTCTAGAGCAAAACCTCATAGCCTCTCTCGCTGCATTGTGTCTAGCACCTCAATTATGCCCATCTTCGAGACGTTAGACTCATCAAGCGAAAAACAGTTCAATTATGAAGCAAGTTCCAACACACGTGAGTCGGAAGACACAAGCCTTTCAATGCCATAGCTTTTCGTAACCGTTCCAAGTAGACCCCTCAGATCCGCTACTCCAATAACTGGGCTAGAATGGTTCCTTGACGTGAAAGGCATGTCTAACGTGTTCCTCTTACACTTCCACTCCCTAGCAGAACGAAAATGAAAAACTTGCTTACTTTGAGGAGTAATTCTCAAAGCCTTTAACTGAGGAACAACATCAGATCCAATAAAAATAGATGGGGTATGTCTAGGAACAACTGTCTCACTAAGAGCACCAGAAGGATTGAGCGATGGTAGAGCCAGAATGACATCAGATAAACTTTTCATCTTCGGTTCCGTTCTTAATCTCTTATGCGACGGTTCATCATGATTTTTCCCAACCGCACCCACAATTATTTTACCATCCATAAATGCTTGAACCACATTCACAACTGGTTCTCTTACACTCATCTCCTCGAGTGGAACGGCCAAAAACTGATCCATTTTCAGCTACTTACGTGCCCGTTCAGCAAGTTGCTTTGTAAGAATGTTCTTCAACACTTTCCTTTTGGTCACACGCCCTTCCGAATCACTATAATCAAAATTATTAGAATCATCAGAAGACAATCCACTAGATGACTATGATTGACACTCAAGAATATTATCAAATGTTAAGGAAATGTCTCTAACAATGGCATTTCGATCATTCATTGTACAAAATAAATACTCCCAACGATTTTGCTCCAAAGACTCACCAGACGATGCCGCTTGTTGAGTTTGAACAGGACAGGGATCGGTCGGACGGCTACCCCCCACAGAATGGGTGGTCGATTTCTTCTTGGGATTCTAGGCCAGAGTTTATTTTGCAGCAGTCTTCATCTTTTCTTTCTTTTTCTCAGCAACCTTCCCTTTTAACTTATGAACGACTTTGCTTTGAAGCTTTAATGGATGTTCTACACACCCTGTTGACAGAAAAAATCATTCATTAGGATGCAAAATGAGCATATGAATGGAGAAAAGTTACAAAATACTAAGAAAAGTTACATTTCACAGCAAAATTCCACCCCGTCCTTCGAGCTAGCATAACCACATCAAATCATCCAGTTATGTTACTCTCAATAATCCTACACGCCTGAAGAATGGACTCCTCTATCCGTAAGCCGTCTAAGAATTCAAATTTAGCCCGACTCCATGATGAGCTCCAACAGACTGTCCCAAGCATTATAAAATTCTAACTCCTTCTGAATGGTCACCACGTAGTAGCGATTCTTCCATCCATGTATAGAGGTTTGAAGGTTTTCGAAATAGCTAGAAAAATCCAACTTTGGACGAACGGCAAAACTATAATGATCGTTCGTGAATCTCTTCATCACTAGGAAATATCGAAAAATATCTACCGGTGGGTTATTCAGTGCTCGTAGGACCTCATCTGGAACAGTGTTCCCTAGGGTGAAGTGACTTTGCATAATTCTGCATGATTCCAGAACAACGTTCAGGAGTGCCTAGGCTTCAGCATTATTTGAATAGGAGCAAGAGAGAATTCATCCAGTATTTGGATTAATACAGGATGCAATGGGAAGGCCACGTCATGCTCCAACATCCAAAGATATAATGACTTGTTATCTCCTAGAAAGCTATGGTGTAATAATTCTCCCACTTTTGACTCGCGCACTACATATTCTTGGGGAAAGATGTCGTTCCCCTTCGTCAAAGACATATTGATGGATTTAACCGTTTCTCTATAGTTTTTTAGATTTGATGACGATTTGTCTTTATTGATATCCATCTCCTTGTCCTCCTTAGCTTCTTCTTCTTCATCGGTTGTGTCTCTATTCTCTGCATCGTCGTTCCCCTCATCATCATCACCATCATCCCTAGAAAACTCAAAGTCTTGGTTGGAATCCTCATGATGGCTTAGATTTGAGGTCACGTCTTCCACCTCGGCTGAAATTTCTAGATCTACATGGTTAATCACCGAATTTGGGTCCAAATTCGCGCCACTAGAACCCAAACCTTCATCAATTGGCCTCACAACCCCATCTCCATCCATTTTTCACATAAGAAAAAAGAACAGAAAAAGCTAATCCTATGGAGAGAAAACAAAAGTACTCGCCTAAACAGTAACTGACGATGGAAAGCTTGCGATTCCGGCGGCATAGGCGTGTGTTTCATTTTTTTAATGTAGCCTAATTCGACTTCTTGCAAGCGAATGGATTCTGGCACGAAATGATTTGTGCAAAGAGATGTTACCTAGAGAAAGAAGAGAAAGAGTTTTCGTTGGTTTGCTCTCGAACATAAGAATAATTATGCTAAACATGAAGATTGAGATTAAACCAAATGGGTCTTAATACCAACACACACGGTGCGCGTTTGGTATTCAATGACGTTTCAATAATCGAGACAAGGGACACACATGTTGCTTCCTTAACAAGAGTTGGCCTCTTGCATGAAGCATATTCTCTGACATCAATCATCACGCCTTGGAAACACATGAATCTTCCAAGAGATGCTAGAAAACCCCGAGTAGAATGGTGTTCAGTCTTGAAATAAGCACTTCTCAGACTTCTTTCTAGGTAGGACATCTTGATAACCTTTTATGGAATGACCGTTATGATTAAATAATCGTTCCCCTTTTAAGGTCCACAATCTCGACAAGCTAATGATCCTGATAAAGAGAACAACCTTGTAGGGAACAAATAGTATGAATCCTAGTAAGGAGAATGATTATGTGTATGAGAGATTTTTATAAGCTCTATTGGCACATGACAGTCAAACGACTTACTCCTTTAGTAAGGAAAAAATATTTATCTCTCTGATACAATAAGAATTATTATATACGATAATTATACTTTTATTGGTATATAATCTCTTATATTCCTACTCTTGTTCGACTTCATATTATGGCAACAAGTATATTCCTGTAAGGAGAGGTATATGATTTGCTATAAATAGAGAACATATGCATCTAAGGTATGCCAAGCAATACAAAACCCTAGCCACCCTTATACTCAAATATTCTCTCAACTAACTTGATCGTCAGAGCTTCTATGTCGGGGACATCCCTCGGCACCTTGTAGGTACACCGGCGGCCAAAATAAATCCTACATTCATCTATCGTACTTAAGCTTCTAGGTAACAAAGTTATTAAGAGGTTAAATATTAAGAAAGTTTGGTAAAAATTTAAGAAAACGTGTGATAAATGGGTCCCATTAATAGTTTAATTAAACTTTGGGTTGGAGGAAAGGATGGTGTTTGGTCGACACCCTCTCTTTTTTTCATGAAATGTCCTATTGGCTTTTAGTTGGGCTCTTTAAAATGGGGACATGAGATTACGTGAGATTTATCCTATAAACTCGTGAGATTTTGACATAGAACATTTTAAAAAAATATGGTTAGGTTATTAATCATCATTACAATTGCAAGGTTCGTAGCCATGATCTTACGTCATAAAGACAATATGCACTAACCAGTTGAATTACAACCTCGTATAATTTTGGGAACCCCATAATTTTCCATTTTTTTTATTTTAACGATAAATGTCTTGATAAGTATTTGCAAATAATGAGATGGAAATGTTATTTGGGTGAAGGCATGACAATATGGGGCGACAATTTTATGGGATTATGGACAAATAAGTTAAACTTTATTTATATGTCTCGTTTATCCGTCTTGTCCAACTCTATTTATATGAGATTATGGACAAATAAGTTGTCTCATTTAGTTAGTTGGATGGACATTCTTAACCCGCTTAATAAATGGACGGACAGTTCCGTTCAACTAGGTAAATGTGATAGACTAACCTATTTACCCATCAACGTAGTATTTGACGATTAGGATAATGTTACTTTGTGTAATCAGGATAGAGCACTTGAGTGCATTCCAATCTTTGAGTAATCATAAGAATATAAAACGATACTTTAAATCATATATGAAATGATATTTTTTGTAACTTGTTCATTATTTTGGATACTCGAAAAGATTTTAGTAACATGTTCATTATTGGAGATACTTGACATCCCACCTAAAAGGAATTTTTTCTTAACTTTCTCATTATTAGGGATACTCGAAAGGTTTTCCGTCGATGCGGTTGCTAGAAAATAAGGATAGTCGATTTCCTACGTTGAGTGCAGTTGATAGTGCGCATTTATTATACGATTTATTCTCTCTTTTCTGTCCACTTTAGATCAAGATGCTTCTTATTAGTGTTTATTTGCTTCCTTTTCAAAGATAAGGACTTAAAGAGAGATCTACCGGGAATGCATGGTATTTTATGGATTTTGGACAAGTTTGTTGCTATCTTTCCCCTAACGCGTATTTTCCTCCAGTGACGTGGAGCCCAAGTCATAGACGCATCCAAGAATAGAAAGTCTGCAGCTTTTGTGGTCTCTCCTGTTTCACGTCCAGCTCATCATGGAGCATTTATTACAAGTCTATTTCGAATAGGAGTAGGATTTATGAAAAATATTTATAGGATTTTAGGGTTATTATTCTCATACGCTTGAATTTAGGATTTTGCTCAACTGTAGTTCCGACTTTGGAGAGTCACTGCATTTAGCAGTGTTTACTCCTTTTCTCTTCTTCTTAGTACTTTTTAATATTTATTTTTACTTCATCTTCTTGTTTTAATTATGTGTGCGCGTAGCTAAATTCTCTTTTCTTGGTAAAGAAAATCAAAGGTTACGATTAATACAACTGTGAGGTCTAAACGTTCTTCATAAATTCCAGAACTTGTATTTACTTATTTATTAATTGCATGTCAATTGCTTATGTTTGATTTGTGGTTAGGCCAACCTAGAATTACACATGAGTAATTACAGTCGCTCTTACACTATTAGTCATCATACGAGGTTGTGGGATAAAGTAGACAACTTGTCGCACCCCCTTTTCGATTTTAACGCGAGCTGGTTCGGGACAAATGTGAGACAGAACTGACTGTCTCACATAATGCAATGAAGTCGCCACCCTATTTATTTCTAGGTTTAGGGAAACCTAAAGTCATGGCATAAAATAAAATAAAAAGCTAAGGCAAAAAGGGTCTAAACCCAAGAACTATGGTTCAGGGTCGATTTATGGACTCGGGAAGGTGTTAGGCACCTGAGTCTTATCCTAAAAAGGTTACCGGTTAAAAGAAAGAGGTGTTTAAATAAAACATTTAAAAATACGTAGTTGGGCCCTCAGAGGAGTCGTCACTTTAGTCTTTCGTCGGGTCAGGACTGATTAATCTTTTATTGGTCGGGACTGATTAATAGTTAATTTTGACTAAAGCGGACGCTCTATTTCATCATCGGGCCATGCATGATTAAATTTTAATTACTAAGTGATCTAATCATGCAAAAAACTAACAAAGTACCGATTAATGAATGCGGAAAATAAACCGAGGTGTGGGATCAAAGCCACCAAAACACATATTAATTCGAACGGAAATAAAAGCAATTAATTTCATGGCATTTAAAATGAATGATTTAAACAAGTTTATTCATGTGAATTGATTTTAAATCTGACGATTCTAAATAGTCATGCGTATGAATATATATGCGGAAAACTTTGAATAAATAAAATGGATGAGAAAAGTGTACTTGCGAGCGAAGATTTGATTTTACCCTACAAGGCCGGTATTAGTAATAGTTCGAATAATAAACAAGAAAATAAACGTTTAATTAATTTCAAGTAAGCAAATAATTAATTAAATAAACATTGCAAATAAAACAAACAAATTATTAATTATCGCATACGAGCATACGAGTAATTAATAAATGATTAGCACAAAAATAATGCGGACTCGATGATACGAAAACAACCTAATGGGTCGGGGATAGGCCCGACCCAAATACCCAAAGCCCACCCCGCGTTCTGATTTAAAAACCAAGCTATTTTGATGTATGCTTGTCGAGGGCAATATCAAATATAATAATAAAGACCTGATATCAAGTGCATAATAAATTATACATAGTGGTAACAGGGTCGATCCACGGAGACTAGGGCAAGAAGCTAACTTTCATGCATGGCGAAGACAAATAGACCGAAAACAGTAACACAAAGGGGGGGGGGGGGGGGGGGGGGGTTGAAGAGGATGATGATAAAACTAATATTAAACTAAACAAAGCAAGTAAATAAAAACATGAAAGCAGATGAGAAAGATTCCTAACAAAGATTTTTCTCGGGTTGCGTCGAGGGCATGATAATCATCGGCGTAAAAATATTCCATCCTCATGTCATAGACATGCTATAGGGGCCACGTTTCCACGTAAACCCCCTACTTACCTTCGTAAGAGGAGCTACCCCCCGTTTCCACATATGAGGTAGCCTTGACGTTTCGCCGTCCCCCCAGGCACGAATGCGGGAAGGCAATACTCAAAATGCCCATAAAGCAGAGGTAAGACACATCTAGGGCGTGATACCTCTCAGCTTGTCAAACTCGCAGCAACGCCCTAGTCGACTGCTTGCCCTAGATGGACGAGATCACTCTATTGCGATGACTCCACCTAGGCGTCTACTTCTCCGAATAGCCTCACGTCAGTTAATACCATTAGGATGACAGTAATCGTTTAGGTTTAGTTATTAGCTGGCCAGACTTATAATCTTGCCCTAGATGAATTAACAAGAAATCGGCAAACAAGCAAATACAACAATAAGAATATATAAAGAACTATTTGGCCTCTTAACTAGCCTTTTGCAACCCTCAAAATACCTCTGCCAAGAAGGGATAATCTAGCTACTCATGCCATAAAACAAATAAACAAAATAACAAAAGATAGATTGCATAAAAGAAGACGAACAAGAAGAAGAAAAACAAATAAATAAAATAACAAAAGATTGATTGCATAAAACAAAGAACAAAAAAACAAATTATGTACATGGCTGCTGGAAAATGGTTTGATCCCTCTCCTCCTAAAGGAGGAGGGAAGAAAGAGAAGCACACAAAAAGATCTACTATGAATGGGTGGTAGGTGTTGTCTCTCTAACCCTAAAAACTAAAGGTTTAAATACCCTCTTGCCCACAAGAGGACAAAATCCAGCTAAGGAGTTAAAAAACACGGAATAAATCTCTTTGGCCCGAAAAAGAAATATTCTAGAAGCGCTCGACGTCGAGGGCAAGACGATATCTATTGCCTCAAGGGCAAGACGACTAAAGAGAATATTCTTGGGAATCTGCGCGGAACTTTCTGGAAGACATCAGAGGGGACACGTGGAAATAACACTTTTAGCGCATCCAGGGGTCGATGATGGAAACCACGGCAAGGCCTCGATGGAAAACTTGGTGTCTTGGCCTCGATGCAAGTCTTGAAGCTTGAGATCCGCATAAATCACCTAGAAAGCACGTGTTTTCGCATATTCCTCTTTTTGGCCTAGATCTGCAAGAAAGATGGAAACAAGGGCAAATCAGCAGTATCATGCTAGGAATAGGGACAATAATGGAGAGAAAAATATGCATAAAACAAACACTATCAATGGGCCAAGAACAGTCCTGGCCCATCATTTGATTAAAACAGATGGGCTTGGACAAAGCCAAGCCCATCACTTTACCCGCGCGTCACCTTTCTTCTTCCTTCTCATCTTCTTCCTTGGATCATCAGCACCATTGCCAGCGACCGAGGAAAGAACCAGATGCAAAATAAAACCCAAAAAAAACCCCACAAAACTACCAAATAAACCCAACCAACATCAGATCAAAAAAATCAAAGAAACAACATGCAATTGATTTGAACGAAGGCAAGCGATCACCAAAAATGAAAACAAGCAATTTAAACCAAATTTAAGTTATTAGACAATTAAAGCAGTAAGCAGTTAAACTGAAGCAAGAACAACAAAATTAACTTTAAAATAAATAAATTAAAACAAGTTTAAGTAGTTGGTTGATTAATTAAAAGCATGAACGAAATTAATTGAAAACTAAACAAGAAAAGCTAACCTTGCTTGAGTACTGCCGAGAGTGAGAAAATGGAGAGTGAGAGTGAATTTTGGTGCCTTTTCCACGTTGCCTTGAGTTGGGTATTTATAGGGAAAGTTTGGAGTCGGTTGTGAGCTTGTGTGGCTGAGGAAAAATTGAAGGTTTGGAAGCAAGGTGACGAGGCATGGTGATGATGATCCAACGTCGACGAGGTTGAGAAGTGATGCGCCATAAATGGTTGATGGTAAGCTTGTGGTGACTATGGTCGGTTGTGATGATGATTAAACGTCGACGAGAGTAAGGCGGAGATATTTTGATTCAGTTGCACCAAGAACATGACGAAGAAGAAAGGTACATGGCTTTGAATTATCCTGACCGTTGATCTTGGTTGACCTTTGCTTGGTCAACAGATCAACGGTGGATGATGAAGGGTCTGCACAGTTCATTTATTTGGTTCGAGCAAACAGTACTAGCAAACTCGTTCGAAATGAATAAAAACCCGAACTAAAAAATACTAGAATATGCGAAAAGATAAATAGTAGACAGTAAACAAAGAAAAAGTTCAATTTATGGTTCGAGTATACTCGTCTCGAACCGATAAAAGTTCGAACGAAAAATAAATGCTATAGCAAAGTGAATTGAACAAAACAAAACGAGATGATGCGAAACAAAATAATAGTAGATAATTTTTAGTTAAAGAAAGAAAGTGTTCTATCTATGGCCCGAGGAATCTCGCTCGGGACACATAGAAGTTCGAACGAAAAGACAGTAAAAAATACGAAAAAACTAAAATGACATGAAATGAAGTAAAACATTAAAATAAACAGCAAATGATCGAAAATCGATAGAAATTCAATTTAAACAAGCTGATAATGTGATAAACGATAAAAATGCTAAAAATGTGTAAAAATCGGGTAGCAACACAACTAATACGGAGTCATCATATCGTCGGTCCAATCCGATTAGAATGAATAACTAATTAGGGTTAAAGCCAACAAGTGTCTTTTACATCTTGCCCTAGGTGTGATTTTCCTCCACTTCATGGACTATTCGGTTAAATCCCTCTAAGTGACTTCTAGGGGTTATTTAATAGACAAGGTTTGTTCTTAAATGCCTTCTGGATAAACTTCTCGTACGAAGGAAAGGAGGAGACCTAAGTGTACCTGGTCTCTATAGCACACCTATGAGTTAGGAATAGAATACCTTTGAACCGATGATCAATTGACTCCAATCGTAACCGACGATAGATCTTTATTGGGAAATCTTCTCTTTGAGTGAATCTTTTGTTTGATTTGCTTTATTTATTTAATTGTTGTTTAACTGATAGTTTTAAAACACAGCTTCAAAACCCCTCTTGTTATTATTACTTGTTTCATTTTGATATTACCTGGTTATTATATGAAAGAATACATCTTGCCCAGTCCCTGAGGATAGACCCTATTATCACTATACGCAATTTATTTTGTGCATATTGGCTATAGGTTTTATTATTACTTTTTACTGCTTCAACAATCGATCAACAGTTTATTCCGTACCTAGAATTATTAAAGTGGTATATATGATGACTATTTGTGATAATATTTTAAGTGGTTTAACTTACACAAAAGTGAACCCTTAATATTATCGTTGGAATACGTAGGATGTGACGATTATGATTATATTACTTTGTGTAATTGAGAGAGAGCATTCGTGTGCATTTTCTAATTTTTGAGTAATCATAAGGTATACTCGATACTTCAAATCCCATATGAAAGGAGATTCTGTAAGTTATTCATTATTTAGGATACTCTGTAACTTTTTCAATATTCGAGATACTTGAAATCCCATATGAGAAGAGGTTTTTAGTAACTTGTTCATTAATTGGGATACTCGAAATCTTTGTGCATATTGGCTATAGGTTTTATTATTATTTTTGACTGCTTCGACAATCGATCAACAGTCTATTCCCTACCCAAAATTATTAAAGTGGTATATATCATGACTATTTGTGATAATATTTTAAGTGGTTTAACTTACAGCAAAGTAAACCCTTAATATTATCATTGGAATACATAGGATGTGACAATTAGGAATATTACTTTGTGTAATCAGGATAGAGCACTAGTGTGCATTTTTTTAATTTTTGAGTAATCATAAGAGTATAGTCGATACTTCAAATCCCATATGAAAGGAGATTCTGTAAATTATTCATTATTTGGGATACTCTGTAACTTTTTCAATATTAGAGATACTTGAAATCCCATATCAGAAGAGGTTTTTAGTAAGTTGTTCATTAATTGAGATACTCGAAAGCTTTTTAGTAACTTGTTCATTATTGAGGATACAATTGTACTCCTATATGAAATGAGGTTTCTCATAACTTGTTCATGATTTGGGATACTCAAAAGGTTTCACTCGATGCGGTCGCTACAAAATAAGGATAGTCGATTCCCTACGTCAAGTGCAGTCTATTCCATACTCAAAATTATTGAAGTGGTATATATGATGACTATTTGTGATAATATTTTACAGAAAAAGATTGGTCGACACATGGGTATCGATGGAAAAGGGATCAACACCCTGATCCACCCATGAAAAGTAGACCAAACCCTTATTTTAGGGTTCGCACAAGATATTGATTAATAATCTCGTGAGATACCATAATATCGCGAGTTTATGACTTATATCTTCTTTTTTAAATCAACCTAGTACATTAATTTTGTACCAATAAGAGGTTTTTCGTAACTTATTCATTATTTGGGATACTTGAAGTTCTACATGAAAAGAAGTTTTCCATAACTTATTCATTATTTGGGATATTTGAAGTATGTCGATGGGGTTGCTGCAAGATGATTAGGATAGTCAATGCGCTACATCAAGGGGAGTTTTATGCTCAACATTCTTATACAAAATTATTAAAGTGGCATATATAGTGAGTATTTTTTATAATATTTTAAATAGTTTAGCTTATACAAAAGTAAACCCTTAATATTATTTATGGAATGCATAGGAGCTAAAGATTAAGATTTTCAATACCATAACCTATGTTGTTAAAATCGTGACTTTAACTCAGGAAATTGAACAATTTTACATTTTTACACCCCCCCAAGCGAGTCAACTCGTGTACAAACTCGAAATCAGGTAAAATTGAGCTAAAATCTCGCATCAACTCGTTGAGTTTACCTACTGTCGCACCCCCTTTTTGGTTTTTTTATAGCGAAACGGTTCAGGACGGATACAGAGCATAGATGGATGCCTCGAATAATGCAATGAAGTCGCCACCTTATTTATTTTCTAGGTTTAGGGAACCTAATCGTCATGGCATAAAAATAAAAACTAAGGCACAAGGGTCTAAACCAAAGAACGAAGGTTCGAGGTAGTATTATGGACTTGGGAAGGTGTTACGCACCCGAGTCACATCCTTAAAAAAGGTTACCGGTAAAAAGGTGTTTAAAAGGGACAATAAAAAACACATAAGTTACCCCTCATAGGAAACATCACTTTAGTATTCTTAGGATCGGGACAACTTCGGGACAAGTATTTCTTTAACGGAATGGTTACCATTTTCTTTTACTAAAGTAAGTGATCCGTTATTATCATCGGGCCATGCATGATTAATTAATTACTACGTGATCCTATCATGGATAAAAACTAGCACAATCCCAATTTCATGAATGCAAATAACCGTGTGGGATCGAAACCACCATGCTCATGTATCAATGCAAACATAACAATTAATTCCATGGCATAAAAGCAAGTGATTTAAATACGTATACATGTGCGTTGATTTTAATTTCTAACAATTCTAAATGTCATGCATACGATTATGGTATGGGTTTTTAACATTTCTAAATAGCATGCACATGAATAATATTTGCAGAAAATATTGAATAAATAAAAGAGACTAGAAGGGCGTACTTGCGAGCGAAGACTTAAAGATTACTTACAAATTGAGAGTGTTAGCGATAGTTCAAAAAATAATAAATAATAAAAGCGCATACAAACATTTATTTAGTTTATAACAAGCAAGCGATTAACTAAATAAAACATGGCATAATTAATAAATAATTTATTTATGACATGCAAGCATACGAGAAATTTTACGATAATTTAAACATGGCATAAACAAATCGTCATCATGTGAGCATACGAATATTTCATACGATTTAAACATGGCATAATTGTAAAAAAAACATACGAATAATTAATTAAATACGACATACGAGTTATTAATTAAATATGGCATACGAGCATATTGTTAAATAAACACGAAAATAAAATGACTCGAACAATTGACGAAACTTCAATGGGCTGGGCCCATGCATGCTGAAATTAATTAAAAATGGGAACAGATGGGCTTGACCAAGCCAAGGCCTATCTGTCATTTAAAAGGAGAAGGACGGGCTTAAGCCCGTCACATTTCCCTCTCCTCTTCCCGCGCAAAACAGCCCAACTCCTCTTCATCTCCTTCCTTGCGTCGTCGGCGACCAAGGAAGAACCAGTCCGGCCAAAACGCCCGGATTGGACCCAACAACAGCCCCGAAAATTTCCCACACCCTACAGTGACAAAACTCAGCAAAAACAGTGAACAAATAATAAGGAATTTAAGAGGGAAAATCTTGCGTTTTTGGCATGAAAATGAACAATTAATTTCAACGAAACGTCAAGCAAATGATCCGATTAAAAGTAGGCGAGTTGACTTAATATTATGCAGCAATTCATGGCATTAAAACAAGCAAATAATCGGCAATGAAAGCAAGGAAGGAAATTAAAGAAAATAGTGCAGTAAAAAATGAAAATGGAGGAATTAAATTAAAGCATATAAATTGGTCTTTGCTTGCTACTTGGAAAGGGGAGAATGAGTGTGTGAATTCCTCCTCCTTTAAGTGTGAAGAGCAAGGCTATTTATAGGCAAGGCAGCCGCGAGGTATGTGGTGAAACACTACGCGTGGGTGTGGGCGCGGGCTTCAACGGCGAGTGGCTTGGGCAATCCGGGGTGGTGACCAAGTTTTGTGTTTTGTGGCTGGGAAGAAATGGAAGCTTTCGTCGATGGGAAAGGAAGTGACGGGCATGTGCAATACTTGAGTTTTTGCATTGAAGGCTCGCGGATAAGGGAAAGATGATGATGAAAATGAAAAAAATGGTGAGTCGTTGATCTTGCATAAAGAGGAGTCAAAATGATGATCAACGGCTGAGATGGATACTGCAATTTTATGCACTAATGCATATTAATTGTGGCACAACAACACATTTTCGGTTCGAGCTACAGACTCGCTTGAACTGAAAATAAATTCGAACCGAAAGGACTAAAATGTGCAGAAAAATAAGACGAAATAAATAGTATACAGCGAATAAATAGAAAGTTCGATTTAACGCATTTATTTTCTCGTTTGAAAATGTCAAAAGTTCGGACGCAAAATAAATGTCTTTACAATAAAAATTGAACGAAACCAAAACTAGATGACGTGAAAGAGAAAAATAGTAGATAATTGTCAATTGAAGAAGTAAAGCGTTCAATCTACGGTCCGAGGAAATTCGCTCAGGACCGATAGAAGTTCGAGCGAAAAGACAGTTAAAAATACGAAAAAACTAAAAAGACACGAAATGAAGAGAAATATTAAACAAATAACCAAGGATCAAAAATTGACAGAAATTTGATATAGACGAGCTATTAACGCGATAAGCAATAAAAAATGAAAAAGTTGTGACGAAAAATCCAAAATCGGGTAGCAACACCTGGTTCAGAAAACATGGGAGATTTTATTCAAAAAACAGGGGAAAATCCAACACGACGACGTTTAGGTCAAAATGGTGTTGTTTCTTTCAAACCAAAACATTGTCGTTTTGTTTCAAACCCAAAGTCGCGTTGTTTTGATAAAAACAACGTCATTTTCGTACAAAAATTAACTTTTTTTGTAAAATTTATATGATTACTGATCAAATTATTTATAAAATGATTATATATATACAGTAATAATAATAATTTAAATTATCATAATATGTAAACTCATACAATTTTACGTTACAATGTTAAGTTTTCGAATTCATCTACCTATTCAAGTTTAGCAACCTTGACTATAAATATACATCAATTCTAAGGATTAGTTCCTTAATTAGTAAATTTTGTGATCATAACTATACATTTATTATAAGGATTATGTGCCTAAACTAGTAGTCTAATGTTAAAGTCACATTGATTATTGAATATAATAATCATAACTATACATAAATTATAAGGATTAGTTCCTTAATTAGTAGTCAAATGTTAATGTCACCTTGGTTATTTAATCTTGTTATCAAAATAATACTTCCATTATAAGAATTATGTGCCTAAATTAGTAGTCTAACGTCAATGTCACATTGATTATTGAATCTAATACCATAACCTTTACGTGAGTTTAACAAGGAATATCGCACGATTTTATATTTTTACCCCGACTAAAAAATGAGTCAACTTGTGTAAAAATCGTTAGAGTTTAGTGAGTTAAAAAAACATAGCATATTATTTTTATAAAAAAAGGTAAAAAATCCAAAACGACGTTGGTTGATTCAAACTCAAAATGGCACCGTTTTGCTTCAAACCCAAAGGTGTGTTGTTTTCGTCATAACGACATTATTTTCGTCCAAAAACAAATTTGTTTCTGTAATATTTTATGATTAGTGATCAAATTATTTTGAAAAGGACTATATATATACACTAATAATACACTAATAATAATAATTTAAATTATCATAATATGTAAACTCTTACGATTTTACGTTTCCGATTTCACCTACATATTTTAAATTTACTAAGACTCTTGATTTTAACAACCTTGACCATAACTAATAGGGATCTAGGAAGGGACTTATTGGTCTTCAAAAGAGACTTATTAGCACATAAGCTTCGAGCTTTAGATTTCTATGAGGACAACTTTCCTATCCATAAATTGAGTCCAAGACATGTGAGAAGCTTGTGCTAATATTATGCACTGGTGCATTTGCTTGACATGATAATTTCCAAGATGTTCCTAAGTGGCGAAGATGGGGCAAGACTTGGAAAATAATGCTTTATGGAGCAAGCCATGGAGGGCGCTTGCTCAAGTTTCCTAAGATTATTTGATTTATTGCATATAGTCTTAGGCAACCAAGGAAGTGTAAGAGATGACGAGCATACACTGAGCAATTGAACCACCAAAGAAGCGCAAGCTCATAAAATGCCTATTCGAGTGTTTGAAGACTCAATAAAGGTGATTGTATCAACGTGGGATTTTTGCAACTTTTGCCCAAGATCATCTATATTGGGCTTGGCCATGTCTAGGATCTACTCGACATAGGACTAGGATTCGCACGCCTAGCATATGCCTATGCCTAGTTGGCATCAGATTCATATTCAAGGAAGGGATGCGCCTAACGCATACCAAGGCCTAATCGGCATTGGATTAGGATTCATAGAGGGACCCCGCAAAGGGACAAGTCAGACTCGGATTAGGACTCGTGTGCCTTGCTAGTAGCGTGCCTTGTTTGGCAGCGCGCCTTGCTGGCCATGCATGTAGGCTTGGCCAACCGACCAAGTCCTTGTTAGACTATAATTAGGTTTCGTTTATATCTTTCATTTTTCTTATAAATAGTTGTATGGCTACACATTGTAAACACGAATTTGATATTGATTTTATCCTTTTGGGTTTTGTGAGAATGGCTTAATTCTTAAGTCCATGCGTGAGCGTTTTAGGTAATTAAAAGTTCGGGAGCTTTTAATTGTTTAAGTAAAAACATCAATTTCCAATCCATCAATTCGTTAGTCTATGAAGAATATCACAAGTTGATATTAGGTCTAGGTTGTGATTTGAGATCCTTAGCTTGAAATCGAATAGGTTAATTAGCACGGGTTGCTAATTGGTCTAGGCTCGCACTAGTTAAGTTATTTTCCGCACGTCGAAATCCAAGCTTGAGTAAAGATCGAGGTTTATTGAGGTCCAAGGCAATGAGGATCATATCAATTACTATACTTAAATTCTAAGGATCAGTTCCTTAATTAGTAGTCAAATGTTATTGTCACCTTGGTTATTTAGTCTTGTTATCATAACAATACATCTATTATAAGAATTATGTGCTTAAATTAGTAGTCTAATGTCAATTTCACATTGATTATTGAATCTAATACCATAACCTTTGTTGTTAAACTCGCTAGTTTAACTCGGAATACTGCTCGATTTTATATTTTTTTACCATACCAAAATGAGTCAACTCATGTTAAAATCGTTAGAGTTTAGTAAGTTTAGAAAACATAGCATATCAAAAAAAAATTAAAGGTTAAAAATCCAAAACGACGTCGTTTTAGATTTCGAGTATCCCAAATAATGAACAAGTTATGAAAAAATCATTTCATGTGGGATTCCAAGTATCCCAAATAATAAACAAGTTATAGAAAACCTCCTATTATGTGGTATTTCAAGTATCCCAAATAATGAACAAGTTAAGAAAAACCTCGTTTCATGTGGGATTTCAAGTATCCAACATACTCGTATGCTTACACAATTATTAGAAAATTCACTTGAGTGTTCTATCCGGATTACACAAAGTAATATAATCCTACGTGTTTTATCGATAATATTAAAGGTTTACTTTGGTTTAAGCTAAACCACTTAAAATATTATCAAAAATATTCATCATATATACCACTTCAATAATTCTGTGTAAGCACATTGAGCATAAATCTTCCCTTGACTTGGGTAATTTATTTTAACCAGCAAAAATATACCTCATATTACTCCTAAAGTCATGCTTAAAAAATGTAAAAATAAAGTATAGTTATATAAATAGACAGTGTTATTTAAATAGGGGTATACAAGAATCGGGCAGGCCCAAAAACCGGACCGGAACCGCCGGGTTTGGTCTGGTCCGATCCATATTTTTATTTTTTTTACCCGGACCGGATAGTTCCGGTTCGGTCCAGTTCTCCAACCTTCAAAATTCGGGAACCGGCCCGGAGAACTGGTAGAACCGGAAATATAGATATTATCTGGGAGAACTGGTAAAATGTTAGGTATTGATTTTTTTCTAATTGAGGTGATTGAATTCTTTTATACCCTAGTTTTTTAAAATGTAATATAACTTCGTTATGTGTGTGATAGCACGCATTTAGTATACACTTTTACCTCTCTCTTTTGTCCATTTTAGGTCATTATACTTTTGATTTGTATCTATTTGCTCACTTTGTTAAGATAAGGACTTAAAGAGAGATTTATCAAGAATGTGCATTGCTTGAACTGGACGAAGCTGGTTGCATCTAGCCTCTAACGCGTATCTTCACACGGTGACTTGGAGCTCAAGTCACAGGACGTGTTCCAGAATGGAAAGTCCGCACCTTCTGCGGTCTTCCTTGTTTTGGTTCCCGCTCAGCTTGGAGCATTTATTACGAGCCTAGTTTAACTAGAAGTAGGACTTGTAACCTTTATATATAAGATTCTAGGTTTTACATCTTAAAAAAAAATTCATTCCCGGTTTTTACCACAACTCTTGTCCGACTTTGAGAGCTGTTGCGTTTAGCAGTTCTCTCTTCTTTTCTCCCTTCCTTAGTAATTAATGATATTTATATTTAATTCCTCTTCTTGTTTTAATTATGTTTGTGCATAGCTAATTTCTTTTTTCTTTGTGTGTTGCAATAATGCTTGTATGAGGTTGGTAGATCGGGTTCAGATCGAGTATGTTTGGTCAGATCTGTCCCTATTTTTGGGTTCTTCATCGGCTCCTCTCTGTTTCCAGGTATAGATCGGCGTGCTTTGGGTGGTTTTCTTAGTTTGTTTAAGTAGGTGGTGTTCCCCCGGAGTGGTTGCGGTAGTGGTTTTGTCATTTTTGTGGAGCTCCTTCCTGTGGCGATTGGGATGGGGATAGGTTACTTTGGTTCGGGTGGAGCTCTGCGTTCTTCTTTCCGATCTCATCCACCAGTAGAAGATCTGTCTATAGCTTGTTTGGTGAAGGTTTTGGGGGTCTTTTGTGCCTTCTCTGCCGGATGCTACTGCTCGTCGGTATTTTCCGATCTCCACGTTTCCATTGGTCTGGAAGCTTTCTCCTCTTGTTCTAGATATGGAGTTTTCTGCTTGTCCTTGTTTGTTCAGTCGACTCCGGCTATGGCGACAGCTGCTTGTTCTCAAGTTTTTTGTCGCTAGGTTTAGGGGCTTGGTTCAGATGGGCTGGGTTCTTTTGGTCTGGCTGGTTCGGGCCTCTCGTGGCTGGCTTGGTAGGTTTGTTTTATCAGTTAGGCCTCTAGTTGATTCGTACTTCTAGGTCGGCCCAACGGACTTTTGTTTTGTTGCTTTGTTTGTTTTTTTTCTTTTTTTAGTCCCTTTCGATTTGTAACTTATTATTTGAGTTTTGCCCGGTTGTATAATACAAGTATGATTAATCACTATATATATATATTATGGTCTCATATGTAAATAAAATAAATGAAGGGTGGAGTATAAATTTAAGAAAGAAAAAAAATCTTACCCCCGGCCCCCACCCATTTTTGGAGGGTAAACATATAATCCTCTTTTGGAGGTATATGTTAACATATCAAAAAAAAACACCCTTCGTATCCTAAGCGAAGAAGTGACGGAAGAAACGGCTTCAGAATCTCTGCCTTCTTTTGATTATTCGGTATCTCTGGGACTACTTGCAGCTTGGTATCTTCCCTCAATCCATTTACTAATTTATTTGGTTGTCATTTATAATGTGAAAGAATAGTTTGGTGCTTTTAGTTATAGGTGCTAGAAAGTGTTTGACAAAATGCTTCTTAGAGTTTTGTTGGGTAGTGAGAAAATGTAGTGCCAAGAATTAAATAGTGAAAGCAGTAGAAATTTTGTTCGCATCCTCCATTGTATCACTAGAACCCTTCATTGCGCGCTTTCGATGGTTTCATGTCTTGATCAATTTAAGGTAGACAGATATTGTGTTAATCACCGTTTTCATGTCATGGGCAATTTACGGTAGAGCATTGTATTGGGAAAATAGAAAATTCAGAAGCGAAAATTCACCATAGCCCTCTTCAGAATCAGACCCATCTCATCCTACTCCTTCAAATCCTTCATAAACCCCTTTCTCTCGCTTTTCATCACTTACACAATCTTCTTCTCATCCCTCCTACCCATCGCCTTCAATTGATTATAACCGTCGTCTCCCGGTAGGTGTGTATGCGTTCACTATTTGATCTCTTGATCATTTTTCCTTTCCATGTAATATACAGGAATCATTATAGCTTGTAGGATCCATTGAACTTGTGAATTGATGATATGTTGACAGTTTGGTGCTTTCCTTTTAGATCTTTTCCCTTAGATGTTTTTGCTTATTGTTTCTGAGGTTTATTCTCGGCGACGGTAAAATGGATTTTAGACTTTGCTTCAGCTTTAGACTTATTTTAACATTCCTTTGCTTTAGCTATTTTAGAGAAATCAGGTTTCTTGTTACTGGGTTTGTTGTTTGCATGGTAAAATTGATTTTGGGTTTACTTCAGTTACCGGTTCAATGAGTTAGTTGGTTCCTTCAACTAAGGATTGAGTAAATATGGCTCCTAAAGCCAAGAAAGTATAAAAGTTTTGGTTTCAAATGGAGCATCTTGGTTTATTGGATTTGCTTTTCAATCTGGGTTTTATGCTTGTGACTTTTGCCCAATTGTGATTCCTTTTCGTATCTAAATTTTCATGTTGGATTGAAAATAAAGAGAGAGCAAGTAAAGTAGTTTTCAGAGGAATTTGTTTTGTTTTGAAGATTAATTTAATTGGTCTTTGAAACTGATTTTTCGCTTTTCCAAAATATCGCTCCTGCTGTATGGGTTTCTCTACTGCACTATTGTTAGCTTATTAGATCATATTGCTTATGAGTTGTGGCTTTGGACTATATACGTATTGGACTGAGCTATAGCGTGTGCTGGTATGTAAGGTCATGGGAGGTGAAGAGGCAAAAGACCCTTTGAAAGGGGTTGACTGGAAAGCCATAGGGAGTGAATTGCAGAAGGACCCCAGTGCCGGTACTAAAGCAGTTGTAAAGAAGCGACTACCGAAAAAGATTAGACAAATTCCAGAGTTCTATTTCCTTCCTCGAAGATCCCTACCTTCTGCTATTGCTTTTTATGGGGCTTGTATTGCTGGTGGAGTGGGTGCTGGCATGCTGTTGGAGGTCTGGATAAACAAGAAAGTTAGAGGTATGTGCTTCATTTCATTTTTAAATTCTATCTTGTTTGCCATATAACTGTCAATGGTAGTTTGTGTTAAGTTATCTCATTTTTACCAAAAAGAAAAGTTATCTCATTCACTGGTAGCATCAGGTTGATACAACAACCATGAGCAGTTGCTGTGACTTATTTTTGCATTTGATTCTTTTAATCCTATTCACCAGAATCAGTACATAGAGCAATAAATTACAAAGGGAAAGCCAAAATTGTCAATTCCCGACCCTTACATTCTGTTTCTAGTCCACTAAATAATAGGAATTATTCTGTGCCTTTGTTCGTGAGACCCACGATTTATTTCACGCAAACTGACAGAATAAATGGGATTGAAATGGATTGGTGGAAGAACAATGCTGATATTTTGGAGCCAGAATGGGTGGAATTGGAACTTCCATCCAGCAAGACTGACCCCCCCTACTTCTTGTTTGATGTGTTAATGGGCATAGATCCAAGCACAAAGCTCGAACCCAAAAGGGTGCAAAGGGTACCGTCGAAATCAAAATATGTGCATAATACAGGAAAAAAGAGACATCTCTCATGAATTTGGCGCTGACTTTTTTCTTAAATTCAGCAAGCTATTTCCTTTATTTTTGGATTTTTTTTTGCTTGTTTATTATTAAGTTTCAGTTACAAGCTAGTATACATATTGCTTGATGATCTAGTAAGTGTCTGTTAATTCATGACTAGTAACACCAAAATGTGCAGTAAAGTTAACTTTGAGGGAGCATCTTTGGATTGTTTCTGTGGTCATCATAAACATTTTTCTCTTCTTTTACAGAGGATGGAGGCGTCATATGGGAGTTCGACAAGTAAAGCCAGCAGTTCTCCGTCGTGCCTTTGTGTTACCTCTGTAGATTCTCAGTTTTGATGATTTACAAATGGGGCTCAAGCTGCAAAGTGAAACTGAATGTGGCTAAGCAGCTTGTCCTGCAAATACTGTTTTATTAGTCCAAACTCTCTTTTTTCATTTTTTTTTCCCCCTTACTGATCTCTTTTTCAGCTGTCCTTAAACTAGTTGAAATCCCTAATGGAAAGGGATCAAATAACAATTTCTCTCCTTTTTTTTTTTTTTGTTTTACAAAACTTTGATCTATTAGTCTCAGTTAAAAAAAAATTTAGACAATTATAAAAAACAATTAGACCAATTGACCAAGAATAATGCCAATTTGAGCTTTTATAAGTAACGATCTAATTAATTAGAAATTCTAAAACTGCCTATTGCTTTCAAAATTGGACATAAAAACTTCAAAGTTGTAGGATGAATGTCTATCAATTGTCACACTTTTATCAATTAAATTATGGCTCAATCTGGTCCACTAATCTTGTAGGTGCAGCATGCATTTTGATTTTATTAATTAAAAATAATAAGATTAACTTTAGAATTATTTTACCAAGAGAATTATTTTAGTTGAAAATTGCTAAGAATAAAAGTTTGTTACCACTCCATCACAACTTTTGTTGAACAACAATCAAACTTTTACTTTTATATAAGCCTACTATGTTTATTTCTTAAATAATTTAATAAATTTAACTAAAATAATTATATACATCCTTAAAATAAATATAAATATATATTTAAAGATAAAAAAATTATATATATATATATATATATATATAGGATTTTGTTAACCTACCCATTATGGACATATTAGTATTATATTTATTTTTATTAGACATAAATTATCCTTATTTTATATTAACTTTATTAAAACATACGAGAAATAAGTATGGTAGTTTTAATTATTTCTCTCCTTAATTAAATTAAATTAAAGTAGAACTGCTAATTAGAGCCGAAGATACTACGACAAGAGCGAGTGACAAATTAAAATTCAAATACACTTGAGATTGTGGGCCAAAAAAGAAAGAAAGAGCCGTAATACAAATTCGCAGCCTCAACAGACAACATTCAAACTTGACTCTGGTTACCTACCCGTATCAAAGTAATGCATAAAACCATAATTCAATTTCAATTTTGAAATTCATAATCAATTTTTACTTTTGAAAAGCAATTCATAATGAATTGATTTTTTTTTCTCTTTATTGTTAATTAATTTTTCTATATGTAGAATGTTTGAAATTTTATGATATTAAATGAATTAAAATATATATATATAAATGTCAACCACTATAAAAAAACAATAAATTAAAATTAAGTGTTAATTGAGTTGGTTTAACTCAATTAACACTCTGCTAAGAGAGGAGGAAAGAGGGAAGATAAGTTTTAACGTTTTAAGGTTAGTCTAGCTATGTCTCATTTTAATATGTTGGATTCATCTCTTTACCTTTCTCCTTTTGTGACATCACTAGAAAATATAAGAGATTTATATCGAGATATAGGAGACTGGCGTGTCATACAACCCCTTCCTTGTAAGGAGTATCTATGCACATGTGAGGAACATGGGACTCGATCTTTAGTCTGGTGGCAAAGGAAAAAGACTTTGCCATCAAAGCAATGATAATACTTTCATAGGCAGTTCCTTTTATTTCTTATATTACTCATTTTTAATAAAAAAATAATTAAATATGTCTATTCTCTAGATTTTATATATGTATTAGACTGAAAATTTTAATTATTTTTCCTTTTTAATATTTTAATTAGTACATAAAATTGAATAAATGAAAAAAATAATAATATCAAGTTTCACAATTATATAACATTTTTTTATAAAACCAAAAAAAAAATTCATTATGAAGAAAACCTCAAATATATATGTAATTTCTAATTAATAAGTTCATTATTATCTAAATATTTTTATTAATTCAAGTAATTAATGAAACTCCAATCTCTCGTAGTCTACCCTATACCATAAACTCAGATCCATATATACATATATATCACATTGAGTGTTTATTCAAATAATCATAAAACTAAGAATTATTAGTTCCTTAATTTGTTGTTTATTGTTAATATCACCTCGACTATTGTCATAATCATAATACATATATTATAAAGATTAGTTCCTAAATTAGTAGGTTAATGTTAATGCACCTTAGTTATTGAATCTATAATAGTGTCGTCGGAAAACATCCATGTTTCGACGGACATGTCCGTTGGAAACTCTCTTTTTTTTAAATTACAAAATGTTCAATAAGGCAACTAATTGTATTCTCAAATTGTAATTTAATTTAATTTGACATTAAAAAAAATACATTGTATAAACATTTATACAAAATGACTAAATTAAGTTAAAATTTTAAATAAGGTTATACAATTGTAAGAACCACCTTATTTATAAAATTTAACTTAATTTAGTCATTTTGTATATATATTTATACAATATATTTTTTTAATGTCAAATTAAATTAAATTACAATTTGGGAATACAATTAGTTGCCTAATTAAAAAATTGTAATTTAAACAAAAATAGTTTCCAATGTCCGTCGGGAAACATCCATTTTCGACAGATAAAGCCGTCGAAAGCAGAAAAATATAGTTTTCGATGTACATGTCGGTCGGAAAACAAAGATTTAGCACTTAGGGTTGGTTTCCGACGGATATGTCCGTCAGAAACTATTTTTTTTTAAAAGTTGAATTCTTTGTATAATAGTTGTTATATTTAAATTATTTATTATACAATGTCCATTTAAATAAAAAGTTGAATAACTCATACAATTAATCAATATTAATTAAATACCCCATTTAAGTAATTTTGAAATTAACAATATACATACACAATAATGAGAAAATTACTTATATTATAGATTTTGTTTATTAATTTTTTATTGATATAGTATATCTATAGTATGAATTAGTTTTATAGATTTTGTTTATTACTTACTCGTTAAGTTTCAAACTAAATAGGTTGTACTACATATACACTTGTACATTACATTGATGTTTCGGTTGATATCATATATATATATATATAATATGAATTAGTTTTGTTGATATTGTTTATTAGTTTTATATTGATATCATATAGTGTGAAATTAGTTTTAAAGATCTTGTTTATTAATTACTTATTATGTTTCAAACTATATAGATTGTATTACATATACACATTAAGAATGATATTTGGATTGATATCTTATTTATAGATAATATGAATTAGTTTTATAGATATTGTTTAATAGTTTTAGATTGATATCATATCATATATGTAGTATGAACTTGTTTTATAGATTTTGTTTATTAATTACTCATTAACTTTCATTAATAATTTCAGATTTACCAAAAAAATAATTAATTAAATCCGAATTTATTAATCTAAAAAATTAATCTAACTATTCTTGCATGTATGTTATGTATAAGTTTTTTGTTAGTAACGTTATCATTAAGTGTAAGTACTCACTTAAGTTGGAGAACATTTGTCTATTAAATTACCAATTTAAGGATATTCTTTTAGCTAGGCTTAATGATTGAACGATAAAATTTCATATATGAAACGAAGATAAGCTTTTAAGTGAATTGATATTTAATCATATATGAAGCTTTGAAATTTGATGATAAAATATAATTTACTTAACTATATTTTGAAAAAAAATAAAACTAAGTCATACTCCCTCTGGTCCGAATTATATGACTTCCTCGCATCCCAATATTCAGTAGGTTTAATACTAAAAATACAAGTAAAATGAACAGTAAAAGCAAAACCCAAAACGTCATACAATTCGGACCGGATAGAGTATTAATTAGAGTTTTAATTATAAAATATTTATTATTTGTTAGATAAGTGTCAGAATAAAATATTCTACTTACTCTTTTTACAAATATAGTTATCTAAAAACATTATAGTCAAACAATTAAAAATACTTTTATTAAGTTATATTTAATTATTTATATGAATATATAAAAAAAATTATTAATAAATTACTTTTTTTTGATAGAGTTTTAAAAAATATATTAAGAAGAAAAATCCAAGAGAAGATGTTAAGTAAAAAAAACTAATATTTTATAAAATGTTTATAATTTAAAATTTAATAAAAAAATATAGTTATCTAAAAAAAATTATAATAATTTACAAATATAGTAAAAAATAATCATTTAAAATTTATTATTTTTAACTTATATTTAATTATATATATTAATATGAGCATATTAAAAATGTAATTAGTTGTAACTGATGGAGTTCTTAAAAAAATGAAAAATGAAAAGAACATAGAAGACCTTAAGTAAAAAAAATAAAATAAAAGGTTGTATCAGAGTTGGTGCGCACGCAAGACTTCCTACCTGTACAAGGTTTGAATCCGAAGGAGCGTGAAATGGAGAAATTGACGCGTTTGGGCCTGCGTGCGTTGTGGGCTCACGTGTGGTGAAGAAGTTGGACGCTTTGTGGGCCTATACAAACTGAAATTAATTATATTGAAAAGAATTTCGAGGTGTCCGTTGAAAAATAGAAATTCATATTGCGGCTGCTCATGCGGTCGAAATTGTGACCGAGGGATGAAGTTTGATACTTAGTTATATTTTAGTAAGTATATAAACATCTTGAGTTGTATTGGGTTACTATTCAATTTCGGCCGCTGTATCCATCAAAAATTAGTGCCAATGTCAAATCCAATTTTCAACAGTCTTCGTTTGCGATCGGGTGTTCTATTAAAGGTGCGTTTGATATTTTATTTTTGTCCATCATTTCAGTCGAAAAAATTTCTGATCGACGAGGTATTCATCGACGCCCTTGAATGATCGAAAATGTCATCGAAATCACTCATTTCCAATGAAAAAGGGCCCTTTTTGGACGAACCTCTTCTATCGAAATGCGACAATTTTTTTGTAGTGATATATGTAATTTGTGTTAGCTTAATAGTTGTTATAAGTATTTGGTATGGTTTTGTGTTGCTAAATAATAATTATGACAATGTGATATTTCGTTTGGTGAGTAACCGAGTGATGAAGTTTGATACTTGTTATACTCCTTCTGAACACTTTTGTGTGTCGTTTCAGCACAGTAGCCCATTTGAGGGGGCTGATTTTTTTTTGTTATTTTATTGGTTGCTGTTTCGAAAATACCCCTAGTTTTTTGGCAATTAACAAGGCATGCCATTCTCACCTATCTTTTTTCTTTTCTTTCCTCTCTTTCTTTTTCTCTCTTTTCTTTCCCTTTTCTTTCTTTTCTCTCCTCCTTACCGCAGACCACAAAGCACAACGGAAGTGATTTTTGGGTCAGATTTGGTTGGTGATGAATACGGTGGAGGTTTAGTGGCCTGAGTTTGGGTTAATGACAGCAGTGGCGGTTTTTTGGTGGAGATGGGTGGTGGCAGCCGGTTTGATTGGTTGGGTTTGGGTTAGTGATTCGGGGTCTGTTTTGGTGGAGATGGGTGATGGCAGCCGGTTTGATTGGGTGGGTTTGAGTTGGTGATTCGGGTGGGTTAATTGAGGAGACGATTTGGTGGGTTCGGCGGGATTTGGTGTTTGGCTGTGGTGGGTGACCGGCGGTGAGATGGTGATGATTTGGATTTGTGATTGTGGTGATTGACGATGGGTTTGGTTACGATGGTGTTTTGGCAGTGGTGATGGGTGGTTGATTTGGGTGTGGCTGTGGAGGAGTTTGGTTTATTCCGTGGTGATGATGTGTTTGGTTTTGATGGCGGCAGCGGCGATTTGGTGGCAGAGGAGGATGGCCGGCGGTGAAGGAAGGATGAAAGTCAAAGGGTGCTAATTTTGGATTTTGTAAATAGAGTTTAATGAAGAGGGTCTTTTAGTCTTGTTGCATTAAAACCACTCTTTGAAAAGGTAAAATGACAATTAATAGTGACACTTATTTGTAGACGGAGGGAGTATTTTAGTAGTATATAAACATCTCTAGTTGTACCAGTAGTTGTGCATCTATGGAACTTGGGTTACTATTTGATATTCGTGTAGATTTTACTAAACACATGCTTTGTTATTTTCTTCTATGTTTTCGGGTGTACAAATATAATAATGGTTATATTTTTCTCCGATTTTTTAAAGTTAAGTGATACCATTTTTTTTGTGTTTTCGGGTGTACAAATATAATAATGGTTATATTTTTCTCCGATTTTCTTGAGTTAAGTGATATTAATCAAGACAGTCATACTTATAATTAGACCTGTCAATCCGGGTCTGCGGGTCGGACCCGACCCGGGACCCGACAGACCCGGAAAAAATCGGGCACCAGGAAAAATACGAGACCAAAAATTGGTCCCGGTTCCGGCCCGAAAAAATAGCTCGGGTCCGGGACTGGACCCGACCCGGCCCGTATTACAAGGTCACTCTCCTCTTTTCTTTTCTCTTTACTGCTCTTTACTTTTCCCTCTCCCCTTTCACTTTTCTTTCCTTTCTTTCCTTTTTCTATTCCTTTCTCTGCACAATAAAATGTTTCTAAACCTTTCTTATCTATATTCATCCACTTCCAACATACATCGAAAACTCAGAGAACAACATTAGCTAAAATTAGAGCTCCAGACATTATTTAATTATTTGTTATTTCATTTTTATTATTTTCTGAATCTTCAAATCAAACCTTCCAATTATTATTTAAATTCAAACGGTGGAATGGATAAATTAAATACGAGACACCGATCTTACACACTCGATTTGTCTTTTCCTTCCATTCTGCTCTGTACTTCAACACCATGTAGTACTAAGTTTCTGCATTTTACAGCCAAGATTTCAAAGAATTTTTTTTCCTTTTAATTTGGATGATGAGTAGGGAGATCCGGCGATGATGGTGTTGTGGCGGTGAGGCTGGCCGGCGATTGTGGCGTCTTGGCTAGGAGGTGGTGGTTGCTGGGTGACGGGAGCGATGATGATGGATCGGAGGAGGGGTGATGATTAATTGCTGGTTTGATGGCAGCTTTGAGCGTGGTTTCTGGTGGTGGGTAGGGTAGATCTAATGTAGCGTTCGTGGTGGCCGGTGAGGTGGGTGCTGGAGACAGTGGAGAGTGAGGGTGAGGATGGCTGGAGGAAGAAGAGAAAGATGAGGTGTGTGCGGGCTACGGGAAGAAGAAGAATAGGATTAGAAAAATTAGGGTTTCTTTTTTTTAAGAATGGGTTATGGTCGGGTCCCGGGTCAGATCCGTAGACCCGACCGTCCCTGAAAATTTTCGGGCCGGGTCCAGACCCGGTCCCGAAAAATTTCGGGACTGTTTTTTAGACCCGACCCGGCCCGAATTTCCGGGTTTCGAGACGGGTCGCGGATCTTCGGGTCTTTTTGACAGGTCTACTTATAATATAGTTGCAGTTGTGTTGTTTTTTATTTTGTTTACCTATTTCCATTCTTATGGACATTGATACTTGACTTGTTCTGCATTGTTTGTTCGCGACTTGAGTTCGGTCTCGTATTTTTGAATCTGATTTGAGTCATAAGGTAACGCTAAGTAGGCAGACGAAGTTGGTGTTACAATTTCATTATCATTTAATTGTCTTCATAATTTCACCCATCATCTTTCATAACACAAACTCTAAATATTTATTTTATAAATTCTTTGCATTTGTATTAATTCTACAAATTGATCTAAGCCAACCCAAAACACTTCTCCAATTTTCTGCAATGACACCCACTGATTATTTTCTCTAACTAGGACCTCCAACCTTAATCTTGAGTGAGATCGTGTTAACAGTCGGATAATCTTATTCGTCGGTTATTTTATTTCAAATATTCAATATGAACGTATCGATTCGAACGGTTAATTTTTTAAACCATTTAAGTCGGATATTATTTGATCGGTCATCTGTTTAAATCAGTTCAGTTCAGTTCGGTTAGATATCTTGATTATTTTAAAATCAGATTTCGGTTCGATTATCAAATTTATTTTAAAGATGTAGATTTTTTTTTAAGGGGAAACAGTTTTTACCACTCTTGAACTATCGGCGAAAATCACAAACTTCCCCTGAACTTCATTTTTTAAAGTACGCCTCCCCTGAACTATTGTTTTCGAGCAAAAAGACCCCCTCCGTTAACTTTTTCTGTTAAATCTAACAGGTGACCTGCTACAGCAGGGTTTTTTTTTTTTTAACCTGTTATAGCAGGTAATCCAAAAAAAAAAATTTATATAATATAATTAATTTAAAAAATCCAAAAACAATTTTAAAAAATGTATAAATGAAAAAAAAATTGTAAAAATCCCAAAAAAAATTTAATTAATCTAAAAATTTCAAAAAAAAATGTTATAATTCCAAAAAAATGTACAAATTAAAAAAATAATTTAATTAATCTAAAAATTCATAAAAAAATGTAATAATTCAAAAAAACATGTACAAATTCCAAAAAAAAATTTAAAAATTCCTAAAACGAAAAAATTCAAAAAAAAATGTAATAATTTCAAAAAAATGTACAAATTCCAAAAATAATTTAATTAATCTAAAAATTCAGAAAAATGTAATAATTCCAAAAATAATTTAATTAATCAAAAAATTCAGAAAAAATGTAAAAATTTTAAAAAAATGTAATAATTCCATAAAACATGTACAAATTCCAAAAAAAAAATTAAAAATTCATAAAACGAAAAAACTGAAAAAAACATTAATCTAAAAATTCAAAAAAAATGTAATAATTCCAAAAGATTGTACAAATTCCAAAAAAAATTTAATTAATCTAAAAATTCATAAAAAAATGTAATAATTCAAAAAAACATGTACAAATTCCAAAAAAAAATTTTAAAAATTCCTAAAACGAAAAAATTCAAAAAAACATTAATCTAAAAATTCAAAAAAGAATGTAATAATTCCAAAAATAATATAATTAATCTAAAAATTCAGAAAAAATATAAATTTTTTTCAAAAAATGTAATAATTCCAAAAAACATGTAATAATTCCAAAAATAATATAATTAATCTAAAAATTAAGAAATTATGTAAAAATTATAAAAAAATGTAATAATTCCAAAAATAATTTAATTAATCTAAAAATTCAGAAAAAAATGTCAAAATTTCAAAAAAAATGTAATCATTCCAAAAAACATGTGCCAATTCCAAAAAAAATTGTCTAAATTCCACAAAAAACTGTACAATTTGAAAACATGTACAAATTCCAAAAAAAATGTAAAAATTTCCAAAAAATGTAAAAATTGCAAAAATAGAAAAATTAATCTAAAAAATCCAAAAAAATGTAAAAATTATAAAAATTCCAAAATAATTTAATTAATCTAAAAATCCAGAAAAAACGTAAAAAATTGCAAAAGAATTTGTAAAAATACTAAAAATGTGTAAAGATTCAGTAAAAATGTAAATTCCGAAAAAAATGTACAAATTCCCAAAAAATGTAAAAATTCTAAAAAAAAAATTAAACTAAAAATAAGAAAATGTAAAAATTATAAAAATTCGACGATGTTTTTTTTGGAATTGTTACAATTTTTTTAGAAATTTTACAATGTTTTTAGAATATTTATATTTTTCTGAATTTTTACATTTTTTAGAATTTTTTATTTTTTTAGAATTTTTACGTTTTTTGGAATTATTACACTTTCTTGGTATTTTACAACTTTTTTAGAATTTTTTCTATTTTTACATTTTCTTATGTTTTTTACACTTTTTTTGGAAATTTTACGATGTTTTTAGAATTTTTACAATTTTCTTAGAATTTTTACATTTTTTTGGGAATTTTTATATTTTTCTGAATTTTTACATTTTTCTATTTTTTTTTGAATTTTTACGTTTTTTGGAATTTACATTTTTTTTAGAATTTTTCGAATCTTTACATTTTTTTTGGAAATTTTACGATGTTTTAGAATTTTTACAACTTTTTAAGAATTTTTTCTGTTTTTTAAATTTTTTTGGGAATTTTTATATTTTTTGGAATTTTTACATTTTCTTATATTTTTTACAATTTTTTTGGAAATTTTCCGATGTTTTTAGAATTTTGACAAATTTCTTAGAATTTGTACATATTTTTTAAATTTTTTGGGGAATTTTTATATTTTTCTGAATTTTTACATTTTTTAGAATTTTTTATTTTTTTTTGAATTTTTACGTTTTTTGGAATTTATACATTTTTTTTAGAATTTTTAGAATCTTTACATTTTTTTTGGAAATTTTACCTTTTTTAGAATTTTTTCTGTTTTTTAAATTTTTTTTGGAAATTTTACGATGTTTTTCGAATTTTTACATTTTTTTTAAAATTTTTTACATTTTTTTGATAATTTTTATATTTTTTCTGAATTTTTACATATTTTTTAGAATTTTTATAATTTTTTTCGAATTTCAACATTTTTTTTGGAATTTTTCCAATTTTTATAGAAATTTTGCGATGCTTTTTGAATTTTTATATTTTTTTCTCATTTTTTACATTTTCTTAGAATTTTTGCATTTTTTTTAGATTTTTTACATTTTTTTTTTGAAATTTTTATATTTGTTTCTTAATTTTTTTATTAATTAAATTATTTTTGGATTTTTTACATTTTTTTTTTAATTTTTAGATTAATTATATTATTTATTTAGTTTTATAAATGAAAATAACCTGCTGTTGGGAGGGTTTTAACGGATCCGTTAGAAAAAGTTAACGGAGGGGAGCAATTTGCTTGGAAAACATAGTTCAGGGGAGGCTTACTTTAAAAAATGAAGTTCAGGGGAAGTTTGTGATTTTCGCCGATAGTTCAAGGGTGGTAAAAACTATTACCCCTTTTTTTAATTGATGCCCAACCTTAGCAAACCAATATTACCACTAGTCAATTTGTCAAACTATATAAGACTATTTCTTTAGACTTCAACATGAATTCAAATAGGCTTTCCTTTTTTTTAAAATATGATTATATAGCTAGTCTATTCTTACTAAAAAAAAATTGTTTTCCATATAAAGTGTTACTTATTGTATATAAGTACGCGTTTGTAAACAAAAAAAATCTAGTAAATATAGATAGCATCACTCATGCTTACGTTCATTATGTTTATTTACAAGAACTAAATAAAAGTTTCATTTCAAATAAATCATTTATTTAAAAATGAATAAATAGTTAGATCAATAACAATTATAATTTAGTGGAATGTAATATTAAAGTGTTTATATAAACAATTATATTTCATAGAAAAAGTAAATACATAGTAAATAATTTAAAAGTTGAGTTCTGGCTTAATAAATGTCATTTTTCTCGGTACAAAATAATTTAGGTAATTTTTTGTGCTTTTTTTTGGTTCATTTTTATGAGTTTACTTTAATCAAATTGAAACAGATTTATTTTCGGATTGATTTAGTTCGCATTAATCAACTATAATATACCAGTTCGGATATCCAATATCCAAAAAACACTTCAGTTCAGTTACTGGTCAGACAAAATTTCATTTTGTTGGTTTAATTTTTTTGCACAACTCTAATGTGCATACAATCCAGCTTTGCAGAGCAAAAAAATACCATGGAGAAGCTCAAATGAGGTAATATTTTGACAGTAAAAAAAGGCGTAAAGATATCATTCTTGTTTTCTTTTTCTATTTAAGATTACTTGGTAGCCTATTATTAATTCTAGTTTAACTTTAGACTTGGTAGGTATATTTGGTTGTTGCTAAAATACAAGAAAAAATATGAGAACTTTGCATGTCATTTATATAGTTTGTGTTTTGTAGAACATTGAGATAATAAAGGGAAAAAAGTTGGCATTCCAGAGTCTACTTTGGATTATGTTGATATTGTCAATAGATGTGAAGATGGTGAGTGTTGCTTAGACAATAGTTATGATGAGAAAGATGGAAATGATGATGGCATTAATGAGACTGATTATGAGTATATGGACAAGCTCGTAAGTTTATTTGAGCCAGATGTTCTAGTTTTCCTCAATGAAGCTATTAATAGGAGTTGTATCATGCCCTCTTCCGGGACATACACAGGTTGACGAGCCAAGACCCATTGGGGTACTAAAAAAACACATTGTACCCTACATGGTATCGAGAGTTCTCCTTCAACATCTAGAGTTCCTTAGTTATATCAATCTAACATATCTAATCTATGCATCTTTTGGCGCGCAAAGTATGTAACTGCTTTTTATTCCAATCAATCCCATAAAACATTTGTTTTCAAGAATGATTTCCTTATATGATCACGATGGCATGCAAGATATGATAATTGAGGTATATATTTGGGAAAACCATTCTGCAATATTGAAACTCAAATTTATCTGTTTTTATTGGGAAGTCGTTCTTGTTTGGCATTGCAATACATTTGTATGTATGCTGGTGGGATACTATTTATTTATTTCAAAAAGATATTTAGGATCGAAAAGAATTTGTCCACCTAAAGCACTCCAATTTGTCTAGTGTTTTAATCACTTTATAATTTTATCTAGTGTGTAACCTTATGCTTCTTACATATATCGTTAAGCAAATAAGTAATTGACGTGTATCCTTTGAGTTTATGAGGTTATATTTTATTCTTATTGAATAGTAGTTTCACCTTGCTTGAAAGGAATCGGCATTGGTTAGTAGTTAGTAGTAATGAATCAAAAGAAACATGGTTCCACTGGCACCAAAACCATCGAACCACCTGCTACTCAATCCAACCAATCCTCCAAATCAACTACCCATTTTCCACCATGTGACTAGCTATATAAACAAACCCCTCAAAACAATCTCACCCATCAATCATTATCAATTTTCGACTATGGCTCGCCTACCTCACTTGACACAAACACCATTGATCACATCTCAAGCCGGCCTGGCTGCAGTCACCATTCTCCTTTGTGCATTTGCCTTATTCATGTGTG
Source organism: Viola odorata (assembly GCA_963691705.1). Classification (NCBI taxonomy): domain Eukaryota; kingdom Viridiplantae; phylum Streptophyta; class Magnoliopsida; order Malpighiales; family Violaceae; genus Viola; species Viola odorata. The sequence continues at coordinate 23,362,022 of OY829542.1, forward strand.
CTTCACATTCTCGTAAATGGCGCCGCTGGAGTGCCTGTTACGGTTCCTACGACCACAACCCAGTTATACAGCTCGACAGTCAAGTCATGACAATTGATGGAGGCATGTCTAGTAGTGGTGAAGATGGAATTTCAGTTTGGCAGAAGAACATACTCATGGGAGGGAAGTGTGAGCTACCTGACTTTTCCGGTGTCATCATCTACAACTCTGACGGGAACATCGTCAAGCCGCAAAATAATGCTCTCCCCTTGCTCACCTGGAAGTGATCAGGCCCCAAGTCTGTAACTTGACAGTTGACTTGTGCATCTATTTCCATGTATCTTAGAGCTTCATTGCTACAAATGGCGAGTGATTGTTTCCTATTAATATGAGTGTCATTACATTTTGGGCGTCCATAACTGGAACCAGTTTCAAACCTGCAAAGTCAAAATCAGTACCGAACCCCAGAAAATGGGAGAATAGCCAAAAATACGCAACCAATATTTTCTACAGGATAAATTAACAAGCACTCCCTACCGTACTAACATATTGGTGTTCCTTCGTGTTTTAACTAAAATTAACTGGATCTAAATGATTCTTTGTTAGATGAAGAACGACCCCTAAAAGCCACAACCCTTAGCTTCTCCTTCTGCTTCCCAGCACCTGGAGCTGGCTTTTTGGAGTTCCTCACACTGGAGGACCTGACCACCTTTGAGAGCTTAACACCCTTTGTAGATTTTGCCGGAGCAGATGATTTTCCCGACTTTACTCCCGAGGAAGCAATGTTGGTCCGGACACTAGGAGACTTCGCTGTTGCACTCCTTTTATAGTCTTTCCGGACACTAGGAGATTTCGCTGTTACAGTCTTGTTACCATCTCTCCGGACACTAGGAGATTTCGCTGTTACAGTCTTGTTACCATCTCTCCGGACACTAGGAGATTTCTCTGGCGCAGTCTTTTTGCCGTCTTTCTGTCTGGAAGCATTAATAGTCTTTACAGTCTTGTTTTTCTGTCCAGTAATTTGAGCCCTGGCAGCGTCTCTCTGAACATTATCAACAGTGAGGGATTCTAAGCTCTCATTCTTCCTTATTGCCTCCTCAATTCGATTGGCCAATGACACGTCTTTCCTAGCAACTAGGCTAGTCACTTTTCCTGCAAAGAAAAAGCATCTACTAATGTGAATCCCAAGCAAGAATTCTAGCAGGCACCTTTCGTAAAAGTTTCATATGATACACCTCCAAGAGACAACTACAAGTTATAATAACCACTTTTAAAAAACACTAGGTGGAAGTAGAAGGAGAATGCGTCAAAGGGAGAAAAAGTAAGGGCATAGTCCATTTTGCCAATTTCTGATGCAAACTGAAATCTTTTTTAGTTGAGCTTCACCTTTTTTTCTTATTATTTTTCAGCATAGTAAAGACTGATATTTGTGCGTATTACTTTTGAGTGGATCTTCATTGTTTGCTGTTCCTTTTTTATGGCTATAGTCAAATTGATCTTGGAACTGATGATTCAAAACTATTAGAACTTGGAAACAGTAAACCAAAGGCTTCAACAAATTCAGTGATTCCCATACCTTTTGCACCCATACGAGCAGTTCTTCCCGTTCGATGAAGGTAATCAATCTACAAGGTCAAACAAAAGAATAAGAATTAGACCCATACATTTTTTTCCTATTGTATCCTGGATGTGAGCAATACATGATCCTCTGTCCTCGGATTAAATATCAAGAGGAAAAGAAAACTGTGATGTTTGGCACAAATGGAGATCAGATCAACAAATATTTAAGAAAGGATAAAAATGGTTTTATTTAGAAGGGCAAACCAAAAGACAACACGGTGAAACAACATTTAGCAAACAGCCACTTACAGAATTCTTTGGGAAGTCAAACATGATAACATGATCTACAGCCAAGTCGAGTCCCCTAGCAGCCAAGTCTGTACAGACCAATGTGGGGCAATCTCCATCATCACTCTTGAATTTTTTGAGATTTCCCACCCTGGGTTAAGTTAAAACTTTAATCCAAGTAATCAACAAGTATACGAACACATTTGAAAAGTAATGGATGGAGGTGGTGGCAGCATGGTCAAATATTTAAAAGTTCCACTGTGGAAGTCCCAATAGAAGGATGAGACACTATGCCTCCTCGTTGAAGCTTCCTTGTTTTACTATTTTATTTTCCCTTGTTCAAGGGTCAGGATTAACCTATTTATCAGCATCATTGAGAAAGGAAACCATCTCTGATGCTCGATCTTAGCTACTCTTTTGCCCCTCTCTATTTTTGAAGTAAAACAAGCATGTCAAGCCCAAGTCCAATTGAATTAATTAAATTTTGGATGTAGTGTAGTCAATGCACAAGCAGAATATTAGACATTGAAGACTCCCTTTTAGTGTTTTATTTTCCCTTATTTAAGGCTCATGATTGAACCTCGTTATTGGCATCATCCCAATAGTAAGCCATCTCTGGGGTAGATCCATGGATCTAAGCTATGTTTCTTCTCCCACCCCCTATTCCTAATTTGGAAGGAAAGAACATGCCAAGCACACATGCTAAATGAATTGAATTTTAGTTCCAGGAAGCTAATAATGCACAACTAAAACAGAAAATAAGACATCAGATCAACAAGAAAAGTTAATTCCATCATTTCACCTCTGTTCTGCTGGCACTTCCCCATGGTAATTGACAGTAGAGGTCCCATTTTCAGCAAGGAAGTGGTCGACAGCGCGGCTGGAATTCAAAGTGTTACAGAAAACCATCACTCTGTTTCCCTTTGCCAAACTTGGCTCAAGAACCTGCCTCCAGAAAGATAATGCAGGTTAATCTCTCCAGTTTGGAAGACTGAGACCAGTTGATTTCTCTCAGTTGTAAAATTTGAAAAGAAGGATGGTAAGGTTGCATAAACCCTACAGGGTAGTGGTGTAGGACTGACCAACGAAATGCACAGACTAAAATAACATAAGGCATTAGAAAACATTGGGAAGGACCTCAAAGATTAACCACCTAATATACCAGTAGGAAATTTTATCCTAATAATTTTACAAAAATCAAGACCTGTATACAAAATAGGTTTCCAGTCAAATGTGTGTAAACATAGAACATTGTAAAATTTTGTAGTGCATGTTGTCATTGATCAGAGACCAAATTTGATGTTCAAAAGATGGGGTGAAAGCAGACGGAGGGATATACATGTGAATATAAGATAATGCATCTTCCGCCATAGATATACTCAACTTTGTGCAAGCCAGTTAACCTAATACAGCCTGTAATCCAAGGAAACTACAAAAGTTCTCTATATATGCAACTTTCATCTACTCCCCAACCTAAGTATGTCCCACTGATGATCACACAATAACTAGAGAAATTAATAAATCTTTATAAAACTTTTGTTTGTTTCATTTGTGCTGAATTGGACAGATTTTATTGTCATTGGCACCCATTTCCATTACATGTCTACTAGAACCTATTTGTCCAGTCTTACTGGTAGTTTGGCATATTTACAACGTAAATTCCTTGTCCCAGTTCTTGTCTTTTATTAAAAAGCCTGTAGACGAAAAATTAACTGCACAAGTCCACTCAAAATCTTCCCACGACAGTTTCGTCTTCCAATTTGGCCATAAGTTAAACTGCCAGTATGAGAACTTGGCTCTTGTGCCACTAAAATTTTGTCTGGTCTAAGTTAGATTTCTCAGTTTAAATGACAAGATGAACATTATAAAAAGGTAAGGATGTGTAATTGCAGTACACAGTTACACACCGTGCTGTACTGTTTGTGTTTCTAACAGTACTAAACATGCACTCCCATGCATACATGCAAGTAGAAGCAAGTTCAACTGGGGTTCACCTGTAACAATGCTTCTAGCTTGTTTTCAGAACCTGAAAGGGTTATAAAATCATGGCGAGCAGATGCTATCTTTTTATGCAGTGTAGATGTCCGCAAATGCACTATTCCCTGAAACTCCTCATCAACCAGCGTTTGAACTGCCTGCAAGCCTCAAAGGTCAACCATTCAATAGCCTAAAAGGAAAATTTTCTTTTAAAAAAAAATTAGAGCAAACATATTTACGAAAGAGTAACACCAATTAACAAGAATTCACAAAAGATTGATCTCCATAAAAAGAAACCAATACACCCACAAATACAGGCATGTATACTTTTAAAAAAAATCATACAGACATGTCTGTCCATATAACAAAAAGTAAAAGACAGCTAACACTATAAGTAAGTTTTGTGCATATAAGGTCATAGCTCGCCACATTTATCCAGATCAAAAAGAAAAAGGCTAGCTACAGTCCTTAATTGCATAAAGACTATATGAAGCTCCCCGGTTGCAGGATCCTTAATGTTCCTCGTGCTAATTAAAATAGAAGAGAGATTTTTGGGGATTGATCATAAAAGAGGAAACAGTTGCAATTTGTTGGCATTTCCAGAATAAGAATCAGAAGATTCATCCTCTCCAATCAAGACACAACCAGATTTTTATCTTTATAGCAGAATGATGCAATCTTTAGCATACACTTCGCCTAAAGTAGAAGCGTAGAAGCGTAGAAACAAAAGAAATAAAGTATAGTTGGTCAAACCATCAACACGTTAAATACACATTAAGCACAAAAAGAACAAAAACAGAAAAAGGAAGAAGGACACACTAATAACCAGAAATGCGCAGGTAAGAACTACTAAGCCATCTAGATACCACAATCAGACAATTGTTCTACCTAAATCCTACTGTACTGATACTGCAAAAAAATAGTGGTCCAAGATAGAATTGTAAACGTTAGGAATAAACATTGCTTAAGAAAAGGCCAGCTGTTCATTTGCTTCCATCTTAGTATCGCCTCAAAACTTCAGATAAGTCTAAGAAAATGTTATTGAAACTACTAATAGCAAATATGAATTTATTTGTAAAGAAATGAGAAACACAGTAGTACATTATTAACAGTCCATAAAGTGGATGAAAGATGGGACTTGTAACTTGCTTTTGACACAACACATAGACTAGCTTTCAATCTACTTGTAAAATGGCAGTCGAAGTCAGCATACCTTAGTCATTGTTGCAGTTACTAAAATAGTTTGAAATCCTTTGCCACCAGGCTGTGATGCACGGTTCTTTAACGGGCCTAAGAATTTGCGGATGTCGGGACCAAAGCCACGATCAAACATGGTATCTGCTTCATCCAATACCTACTAAGAGATTAGCAAACATCATGAAGGGTAACAAGTAGAAGTTGCCATTACCAAGTTCTTCGCATTGCTATCAAACAGATATGAGAGCATGCACTCAAGATTTATTAAACTTGAACCCTAAGCAAAATGTGGAATGAATGAAAGTGTCAGATACTCACCACGTAATTTATGTCACCATAAACCATGTTGCCATCCTCAATGTGTTGAAGAATTCTGCCAGGGGTCCCCACTACCATGTCAATTGGGTTATTCAACGAGTCTTCTTGGGGTCTCAACCGGCCGCCACCACTAACCATGGTAGATCTAAATCGAGCATGGTGACCAACAGATTTTGCCACACGAAATACCTACAAAAACATTACAAATGCCATCAATCAAGCAGAAAAAACCCATGGAGGATGGTGAGAGCTACAAATTCAACAGAAATTATATCGAACCTGCTCAGATAGCTCTCTGGTGGGGCACAAAACAACAGCCCGAGGACGCCTGGGCCTCGTTAGCATGCCTAACAATGCTTCATCCTGTCTCAATAACTGCAAAACCAGCAAAGTAAAAACAATACTTCGACTCATTTCTCAATTTGATTATTGAAATACTAACATTCAATTCACATAATTTCATTTCGAGCACTTCTGCAGATAAGAGAACTCATGACAATGAGTAACAGTTAATCAAAACAATTCATCATTTGAATAGTGTCACAATCAAATGAGTATCTGAAGAGTAAACAGAAAGAACCTGAACAAGAGGCAACATATAAGCTAAAGTCTTCCCAGAGCCTGTATGCGAGCCCAAGACCACACTCTGGGTATCCAGAATAGCAGGGATGCCGATGCACTGAATCTCAGTAGGAACCTCAATCCCCATCTCCCTCACAGCCCCCATGACTTCCTTAGTTAAACCCAACTCCTCAAAACTCCCGACCAGCATCTTCTTCCCTTTCTTCGTCTGGTTAAACAAACCATCGTCTTGCTGTTGTACATTCTCACCAGCTCCTTTGTTGGTCCCAGTTTGGGCTTTCAATGACGGGGGATTTGATGAGCTCTTGAGGTGCCTGTGCCTGAGCCTCTCCAAAAGAATTGAGTGCTTCAGTTGATCTGGTTCGGCAATTTCGGCAATGGCGGATGATGATGATGCACTGCACAAGGGCCTGAAGTTAAACCCTCGTAAAAGCCGAGAGGGTTTTAGTGGGAGTTTGAGGAATGGGTGCTTCGCAGTTGAGGAAAGAGAGAGGAGGAAGAGTGTAGTTGATGTGCCTGCTGCCATAGCTCTTTGCATTTTGCTCTTTTTCCAAACCGATAAGAATTGGGTTTCGAGGGTTTTAGGTTTATGGATGGGTAAGCTTTTTGGCTGGCTACCAGTCCAGAGAGATGACGCGCTGAAACACAGATGTCTGTTTGCTCTTGGCCACAGAATGACAGGTCGCACGTTTAGGGATTATTCAATTCAATTTCATTATACAAAACTAAAACTTTTACTTTTATTAGGGTTTTAGACTTTAGGCCCTTTACCACTCATATCCAAAGGTCCTTCTTTTTCTCTCCTCCTACTCCCTCCGGTACGTTTTAGCATTTACTTTTACTATTCCGGAATATATCTTAAGACGGTCGGAACAGTCACTATTTGAGACAATTTTACTCCGAATTTTTTCTCAAAAGTACGTTAAGGATTAACGTACGTTCAAAAAAAAGTACGAAATTTTTTGGGGTCAAATAGTACCTCATCCGACCTCCTCGATATGCGTTCCCTACTGAATATTAGGATGCGAGGAAATTATATAATTCGTGTCAGAGGGAGTACTATTTTCTTCCTGATTTTCAAATTTAAGATGACTCAAAAAGAAGTTCTCTAATATACTTTTTTACTATTTCTCAGACCCGAATTTGAACCTGTGTTCTTAAGAAGCAGTGTTTTATAAACGGGAATATTATTTTAGTCGGTCAACAAATAGCTACTTTGCCTATAAAAAAAACAAGTAGTTAGCTTATATTTCTTACTTGATCTAATTGTAAATCCCAATTGGTTCTTTAATTCAGTTAATTGATGCTAAATTGAAATATTAAGTTGTTGAGTACAAAAATAACAATAATAGTAAAAAATGTCTTTTCCCTTCAAAGAAATGTTGAAGCCATATCGTAGTAGTACTATAAAATCAGAACAATCTGTTGTTTCTCCCTCTCACCTCACCAACAAATCAAACTCAATTTATGGACTATCGAATTAGATGTGCAATCTCTTCAGTTTTCTTTCCTTTTGAAACAAAGATTGCCCCAAGTGTCAACACAAATATTGAGCTCAAGTTAGTGTTAGCACAATGTATGGCATCTATATCCACAAGACTACAACTTATGCATCCGGTGGTTTCACTCTACGGATGCTGCAACGATAATGATACACCATCAACACCTTTCAAAAGCACGACAACTTATAGCATCACCGGTTGAAACATGTGGAGATAATAAACAAGAGATAAGGGAACTCATAAACTCTGAGTAGGTTGATGATCACGCATTTGAAGTTCGAGCAACGCAGCAGCGAGCCAAATTTAAGGTCAATTCATAAGGGAACTCATAGCCTCAGACACTTTCTTTTTCAGAGCATCTGGTGACTCGATAATATCAAATACCTCTGCTTGTTCCATTTCCAATAACATTGCTCTCACTTCTCCTGCATTATCATCCCCAAGGCGTTCCATAAAGGGAGAAAACTCTTCACCCAGAATCTGTAAATTTTGAACAAACACACACTTTAGGGGGGGAAATAAAATTAAGTAAAAGAATCCCCGAGTTTTAGAGTACAATATTCTAAAGCACAATGTCTTACACATGATAACCAAACTATTATAAGCTTACTAAGCTAGTGTGAAAGTTTCGTACCTTTGTCGCTGCTGAAGTAACAAAAACAGTTTGACATCCTTGACTATTGGGTTCTGATTCACGACGTTTCAATGGACTTGCAATCTTGCTGATTTGAGATCCAATGCTATGATCCAACATGGTAGCAGCCTCATCCAATACCTACCAAGAAAATTTGGTGTCACCAAACACACCAATGCTATAAATTATAAACAGTATCATCATAAAATAAAAGGATAGCGCATGGAAACATGATCTGCCATAAAATAGAAGTAAAATGGTAAAAATAGGATCTTCACCAAGTATTTGACATCATCAATTAGGATGCTTCCGTCCTCCACCTGGAGTAGAACCTCACTAGGAGTTCCAATTAACATCCCAATTGGGGCATCTGAGGCACCCTCTTGATGAGACTGGCCAGGACCACTAATCCTTTTGGACTTTGATCGTGCAGAATCACTTAAGAATTTTGCCATTTGAAAACCCTTCAAAATCCATCAAAACCAATGATCAATTGACATCCTCATAAACTATGTCAAAAAGCCACAATGGGAAGAGATGCAAGGAACCTCATCTGCCAGTTCTTCTGTGGGACACAAGACAATGGCTTTGGGATAATGAGGTCTCATGGCAGAAAATGCCTCATCTAGTTGCAATAGCTGCAAAAAATTAATAAAAAATTATAAGGACTGTGTATACATTCAATTGGATAGTAAACATGGCTGTAGGCGGGCTTCACCTCATTCAATTACTGCTGGCATTATCAGGGGAAGAAAGGAAAACGAAAGAGTGACCCAACAAGGTAACTCTTTTAGTTTGAAAAGAAGTAATAAAAAATAGTGTTCAAAAGAGAGCAGAACAAACACAAGTTCTTGATTGAATTAGGATGGATATGGTGGCAGCATACGATAATAAGAGGTCAAAAAGCACATTTACGGAGAAATTGTAAGTAAATCCATGTCAGAATGCTAGTAATTCATATTTTCAGTAATCCTAAGAGCAAATCAGTTGAAGGGAAGTAAGAGCTATAACACAAAACATCCATCTAGATGTTCTAAAAAATAGATTCAGCAGGAAAATGTCAAAATGAAGCCAATGAACACTAATGATCAACCCAAGGCATATTCAAACCTAGCAAACCAATTGAAAAAAATGCAGAACATTAAGCCCCAAAACACAGAAAGTTATAGGCAAGTGTTGAAAAATAGTACTTGAAGAAGAGGCAACAGGTAAGCCAGAGTCCTTGATGTTCCAGGCTCAGAACTCAAAACCACATTCTTGCGTTCCAAAATAGCAGGAATCCCAACACACTGAATTTCATTAGGAACCCAAAAACCCATCTCCCCAGCGCCCTCTATCAGCTCCTCTTTCAGCCCCAACTCTTCAAAACTTGAAACTTCTTGTGTCGGCTCGTTACCTTTCCTTTGATCACCGCTTTCATGCCTACCAATACTAGAACTTGTTAAAGCTCTCGGGTCTGTTGTTGCTGCTTTTGAAGAACCTTGAAGTTTTCTCTGCCTGAATTTTTCAAGGATGAGTGAGTCCTTGCTGGGTTTGGCCGGAACTTGAGGCTTCTCGATAGTGGTGGTTTTCGTGGTGGCCGAGAGAGGCCTTGTAATTACTGGAAGAGTTTTGAGAGGCGTTAGGAGAGGGTTTAGCAGGAGTTTGGCTGCTCTTCTCATAGCTTTGGACTAAATTAACTAATTAAGGTTTAGACGTTGCTATAGGTTTTAGGATTGGCAGGTCTCCACCTCACTAGTATTGTAAGACGATAGCAGCTTTACAGGTTTGAGCTTGAGAAAATGAAAGGGGGTTGATTAAGCCGGTTTAAGTTGGAGAATGATAAAAATATATGGGAAGAGTCACTTTTGTTAAGGATTCGATTGTATATGATAGAACAAAATTAGTTTTTTTATTGAAAAAAAACGGAGAGAACACCAGCAAAAAGATTAAAAATGGGTTAAAATAAATTTTGGCATTTGAACTGTTATTGTTTGACTCATTTGACACCTCTATTTTTTTTTTTCTTTAAAAGGCACCTGAACTCTTTAGAAACGTCACATTTGGTACTCGCCTCTCACACCATTAGTCGCAACCGTTAACTAGCTGACGTGGCATGCCATGTCATAATGCTACTGACATAGGATATGGACGACGTCTCAAGGACAGGTTGACAAGCAGACGACGCGTCGTTTGGTAAATTAAAAAAAACCCAAAAAATGCAAAAAAATTCCAAAAAAATTCCAAAAGAATAATTTAATTAATTTAAGAAATTTAGAAAAATAATTGAATCATTAGTTTAATATTTCTTTTTCTTTTCTTTCGTTTTCTTTTTCTTTTTCTGTTTTTTCTATCCTTTCTTTTCATTTCATTTCTTTATCTTTTCTGATTTTTCTTTCTTTTTTCCTTTAAGTTTTTCATTTACCAAAAACATACATAAAACACTATTTGATTTTCTTTTCACTTTCTTTCTTTCACCCTTCTCTGCTTCCTTTTCTTTTCTTCCTTCCTATTCTTTTCTTCTTTTTTATTTTCCCTTTTCCGATGGAGAAGGATTCGGGTTTGGATTTTTGGTGTTGGGTTTCGGCGGTGATGGAGGAAATGGTTTGGGATCGGGATTGGGTGATTTTGGTTGGGAGTGTGGCGTTCGGGGACGGTGGTTTGATGGCGATTGGGTATTTTGTGCAGATCGGGATTGGGTTTTGGGCAGTGGTGATTTGGTGAGATGATGGTGCCGGCGGTGGGTGGAGATGGTGATTATAATTAGGAAATTCCTTATAATTATTGGGGTCATTAAGGTTGTTGTGCAGAGGAAGAAGAAAGAAAAGTAAAGAAAAAGGAAGAAAAAGAAAGAAAAGGAAAGAAAAAGGAAGAAAAAGAAAGAAAAGAAAAGAAAAAAAGAAAGGAAAAGAAATATTAAACTAATGATTATATTATTTTTCCAAATTTCTTAAATTAATTAAATTATTTTTCTGAATTTTTTCCCTTAATTATATTATTTTACTGGATTTTTAAAATTAATTATAATAATTTTCAGGATTTTTTAAATTAATTATATTATTTTCTGAATTTTTCATAATTTTTAGGTTAATTAATTTTTTTTAGAATTTTTTACATTTTTTTTAGAATTTTTACATTTGTTTTGGAATTCTTTCTTAATTTTTAGATTAATTAATTTTTTTTTGAATTTTTAACATTTTTTTCTTGAGTTTTAGGTTAAGTAAAAAAATGACATTTCTTTTGTGAATCTTTACATTTGTTTTTGGAATTTTTAACAATTTTTTTCTTGATTTTTAAGTTAATTACATTTTTTTTAGAATTTTTACAATATTTTTTAGAATTTTTGCATTTTTTTTGGAATTTTTACATTTTTTTCTCATTTTTTAAATTAATAATTTTTTTTTGGAATTTTTAGATTAATTATATTATTTAATTAATTTTAAAAATGAAGATAACCTACTGTAGGGAGTGTTTTTAACGGATCCGTTAGTGAAAGTGGATGGAAGAGTCTTTTTGTCCGAAAATAATAGTCCAGGGAAGGCAGACTGCAAAAAATGAAATACATTGAATTAATTATATTATTTTTCAGAAATTTTAAATTAATTATACTATTTTTCTCAAAATTTTAAATTAACTATATTTTTCAAAATAAATGATTTAATTTTTGATTTTTTGTAATTTTTCTGGTTTTTTGGGTTTTTTTTTTAATTTACCAAACGACGCGTCGTCTGCTTGTCAACCTGTCCTTGAGAATGAACGACGCGTCGTTCGTATCCTATGTCAGCAACATTATGACGTGGCATGTGATATGGCCCGAGTTCCTCAAGAGCTTGAGCACGTCCGCGAATGGAGCCGGATCTAGTCTCACTTACGGTTGGGGTTGGATCGGATTGGTTTGGAGGCGGAACAAGTTGCAGTGGAATGTTTTAAAGGAAAATACAAAGGAAATGGAAGATTTGATAAAGGAAAAAGGAAGGGGTCTTATATATTTATAATGGGATTTCGGACATAGAAGTTTGGAGGAAACCCTCTTGGCAATGAAGGCCAAGCAACCTTCCTATGACAAACGACTAACTAGGATCTTCTCCAAGGTAGGCTTGATCATCAATGGAGGATGATGAGCAAACGGATCCCTTGAAGGAGAGAAGCTACGGCTCTAATAACCTAGAGTAGCTAATGGCTTAAGGCTTTTGGGAAATAACTCCCAAATCAAAAGCAACCTAAAAATGAAGGCAAGTTCTTCATTTTATAGGGAAACTATATACATGGGATAAGACCCCAATACCCTTGGACAAAGGGACACGTCATTCATGGGACACGCGAGCTCTCTTGGGCGTTTGATGCGTCTCTTGTGCGACCGAGTGACAAGGTGCTTGCGCGGGCGTGTTGCTTGGCTCGCGCGCGTCCGAGTGGCTGGGTGCGGGTGCTTGCTGGGTCGAGTGGTGCTGCGATGCCGTGGCCACGTTCTGGGGTGCGGCTTGGGTGCGATGCTTTGCCGAAGCCTTAGCGATGGGCTTTGGCGAAGTCTTGATGCTAGCCGCGTGTGTGACCTTTGCGATAGACGTGGGCTCAGACTCGGGCGTAAGGCTGCGAGTTGAGTTGCTAGTGTGGCTTCTAGGCTTGGACTCGAACTCGGGCGTGAGGCTGCGAGTCGAGTCATTGGCATGGATGCATACGCTCCATTGGGCCTCGGTCTTCATGCTGCTTTCCTCAGCCCTAAGCGCTCGAATGAGTAGGCTGAACAAGTCTCGGCCTCTCAAGGCGTGGCTACGCGTGGCTTTGGATGGGCCTTGGGCTTGGGCTGTATCATCCCCTCCCCCTTCGCAAGAATTCGTCCTCGAATCCTCACCGTTGCTCCCCTCTAGCTCGTCGTCTTCATCACCTTCAAAGAAAGGTGAAAGATCATTAATATTGAAAGAAGGGTTAGTGTTGCCGTAAGAAGAAGGCATGTCAAGAACATATGCGTTATCATTAATTTTCTTAAGGATGAGAAACGGTCCGTCTCCCCGTGGGCTAAGCTTGCCCGCCCGGCGCTCCTTGGTCAAATGGACCCACACCAAGTCGCCGACTTCAAATGAGCGAATGTGGCGCCCGGCGTCACGTTTCTTGATCAAGTTGGCGTTGATAGCTTCGATGCGGTTCTTGGCCCTGCGATGCATCTCGCTCACCTTGGCTGCCTTTTCTTCGCCATCTAGACTAGCACATGTAGACAAAGGAAGGGGTAGCAAGTCTATGGGGGTGAGTGGGTTAAACCCATAGACAAGCTCAAACGGGGAATAGCGAGTTGAAACATGCATGGTACGGTTATAAGCAAACTCTATGAATGGAATGCATTCTTCCCATGACTTAGGATTTTGCTTGATCATGATGCGCAACATGGTTCCTAGGGTCCTATTGACCACCTCGGTTTGCCCATCCGTTTGGGGATGGTACGAGGTAGAGAAAAGCAATTTTGTCCCTAACTTAGCCCAAAGCACCCTCCAAAAGTGCGCTAGGAATTTGCTATCCCTATCGCTCACGATTGTTCGAGGCATGCCGTGGAGCCTAACCACATCACGAAAGAATAAAGCGGCAATGTGAGAAGCATCATTAGTGGAATGACAAGGAATGAAATGGGCCATCTTTGAAAAACGGTCCACAATGACAAAAAGTGAATCTTTCCCATGTTTGGTACGCGGAAGACCTAGAACAAAGTCCATCGAGATATCATGCCATGGGTGTGATGCAACGGGAAGTGGCATGTAACGCCCATGATTAATGCTCCTAGTTTTAGCCTTCTTACATGCAAGACAATTACCAACTACCCGTGCTACCATTCTTTTCATTTTCGGCCAATAAAAATGCTCCTTTAGTGTGCTTAGGGTTTTGTCAATGCCGAAATGCCCCATCAAGCCCCCCCCATGTGCTTCTCTTACTAAAAGTTCTCGGGTGCTACATATAGGCATGCATAATTTTCCCTTTCTATACAAGAAACCCTCATGCAAGGAAAACTCATAACAACCCCCATTGGAGCACGCAAGATACACATCCTTAAAATCCACATCATCGGCATAAAGAGAAGTAATGTGCAAAAAGCCTAGCATGCGGGCTTGCAAAGAGGTGAGGAGTGCGTACCTTCGGGATAACGCATCCGCAACGATGTTATCCTTACCCTTAAGGTATTTGATGTGGTAAGGAAACCTCTCAATGAACTCGAGCCACGCGGCGTGTCTCTTGTTGAGTTTCCCTTGCCCTTTGAGATACTTAAGGCTAAGGTGGTCCGTGTGGACCACAAACTCCCTCGGGGTCAAGTAGTGCTCCCATACCTACAAAGCCCTTACAAGCGCATACAACTCCTTATCGTAAGTGCAATAGTTGAGCTGCGCCGCCTTGAGCTTTTCGCTAAAGAAAGCCACGGGTCTCTTGTCTTGCTTCAACACTGCCCCGATTCCTATCCCACTCGCATCGCATTCGACCTCAAAGGTCTTCTCAAAATTCGGGAGGATGAGGACCGGGCTCGAGGTGAGCCTTTCCTTGAGTGTGACAAAGGCTCGCTCTTGTTCCTTGCCCCAAATGAAAGGAACGTCCTTTTTAGTGAGCTCATTCAGTGGCGCGGCGATCGAAGAGAAGTCTTTGACGAATCGGCGGTAGAAGCCCGCAAGGCCATGGAAGGACCGAACCTCCCCCACGGTAGTGGGCGTGGGCCATTCGGCGATGGCTTGAACCTTGGCCGGATCCACCTTGAGCCCCTCGGATCCTACAATAAAACCAAGGAAATGGACCTCTCCCAAGCAAAATTCACACTTGGAGAGCTTGGCATACAACTTGTGCATGCGAAGGGTTAGAAATACTTGGTGCAAGTGGCCCAAATGGGCTTGTGGAGAAGTGCTATAAACAAGGATATCATCAAAATATACTACCACAAAATGGCCTATGAAAGGCCTCAAAACATGGTTCATGAGCCGCATGAATGTGCTAGGTGCGTTGGTAAGGCCAAAAGGCATAACAAGCCGCTCATATAACCCAAACTTAGTCTTAAAAGCCGTTTTCCATTGGTCACCTTCATTCATTAGTATTTGGTGATAACCACTTACTAGATCAATTTTAGAAAACATTTTAGCTTTGCACAATTCGTCTAGCATGTCATCTAGGCGCGGGATTGGGTGAGAGTATTTCACGGTTACCTTGTTGATAGCACGACAATCCATGCACATCCTCCATGTGTCGTCCTTCTTAGGTACAAGAATCACCGGCACCGCGCAAGGGGAAAGGCTTTCCCTTATGAATCCTTTGGCCAACAACCCTTCCACTTGAGTTTGCAACTCTTGCGTCTCCTTCGGGTTACACCTATAGGCTGGCCTATTAGGTAGTGCGGACCCGGGCAAGAAGTCAATCCTATGCTCTATGCCCCGTGTTGGTGGAAGGCCTTCGGGTATCTCCTCCGGAAAGACATCCTCGAATTCCTGCAAAAGAGGGGAAAGCATACTAGGCAAAGCAAAGTTAGGATTAGTGGCATTCAAAGAGAGGAATTTAAAGCGAACTAAAATGCAAGGCTTGCGCATGCCGAATGTCCCTCCCCTTGGCCATGTAGCTCCCATTTCTCTCCACTCTCGCCTCCTTTGAGGCCTCACTAGTTTGCTTAGTCTTTTCAAACTTGGTTTTCCCACTCGGCTCTCCATTTTTCTCTCCACTCATCTTACTTTCTTCTCTCGGCGCATGCTCTTTGTTTTCATGCCCGCTATTTTCCCATCGAATCCCACTCCCTTTCTTCTCTCCACTCCACTCACTTCCTTTCTTCTTGTGAATGGCAGCCGAGATTTCAAAGGTGGCGCATGCCTTTTCCAACTTAAGTTGGTCCTCATACACTTGGCTTGGCGGTAGTGGCGGGATGAGAAACTTGTGGCCCTCATGTTCCAACTTATAGGTATTCCGAAAGCCATCATGGACAGCCTTGCGGTCGTATTGCCAAGGCCGCCCTAGTAGCAAATGGCTTGCGTGCATTGGGGCCACATCGCAAAGCCTTTGGTCCTTATATCCGCCAATGTTGAAAGGTAGAAGGACTTGCTTTTACACCTTCACCGTGTTCCCATCATTAAACCAATTTAGCACATACGGATGAGGGTGCTTGGTGGTGGTAAGCCCAAGCGAATGCACTAAGAGGGCACTAGCCATGTCGGCACAACTACCATTTTCCACTATTATGGACACCACCATCCCGTTGGCCGTGCCCCTTGTGTGGAACAAATTCTCGCGTTGGGCAATGGACGCGTCATCTTCCCTCCCTTTCAAACTCAAACTCCTTCGCACTACTAAACATTGGGGCACTTCCACTTGATCATACTCATCACTATCCGTGCTCGAGTGACCATCGTCCCCCCAACGTTCCTTCGGCCTCATTTCTTCCTCCTCCTCCTCTTCACTCACTATTTCACCTCTCTCCCTCATGACCATGACAGTCCGGTTGGGACACTCGGCCCTCATGTGGCCCTTGCCCCCACACTTGAAGCAGGTGATGTCTCGGGTGGGTGTCCTTGTGGGTAAGTTAGGTGCGGGTGTCGCGGTTGTAGGCTTAGGGGTTATGGTGTTTGGTTGGGTGTATAGCTTAGGTGTGTAGGCTCGGTTGGTGTTTGGGGTGGTTGCGGGTGTTTTGGTGGGGTTTTGCCACGGCTTCTTAAAGGTGTTAGAGGGGGTAGAAGGGGTAGTAGTAGGGTGGGTGTTTCTCGGTTTGTGGCTTACTTGTCTTTCCACCTTGAGGGCTAGATGAAACATCTCGTCTAGTGTGGTGTAGGTGTAGAAGTCTAGGGGATCGACAATCTCCTTGTGAAGCCCTGCCAAGAAACGGGCCATGGTGGCCTCCACCTCCTCTCGAATATCAGCCCTCATGAGCAATGTCAACAACTCATGATAGAACTCACTAACGCTCTTGGTCCCTTGACTCAAGCATTGAAGGCGTCGGTGCAAGTCTCGCACATAGTATGGAGGGACGAACCTGCGCCTCATCTCAAACAGTAGCTCACCCCAAGTAGCCACGGGTGCCCTCCCTTCGAACCTTCTATTGATCTCAATACGGTCCCACCAATGTATGGCCATGCCGACAAACTCAACGATGGCCAATCTCACTTTCTTTTCTTCCGAGTAGTTGTAGTTGGCAAACACCCTCTCCATCTTGTTCTCCCATTCAAAGTAGGCCTCGGGCTCGTCCTTGCCCTCGAATTGAGGCAAGGTCATCTTGGGATTGCGGTTGTCATCCACATGATCCTCATGGTGCCTATAGGGACGCTCGTCATACCCGTCCTCATATTCTCCATGCCCCGGTGGCTCATACGGAGGTCCCTCGGGCGCCTGCGGCCTACGCCCTCCCCTAGCCCTTCGTTGCTCATAGAAGGGTGGCCGGTGTGGTGGAGGCCTCTCTTGGAACCCCCTCGGGGCCCTCCCTTGAGGGTTGTGCTGCTCGGATCGGTTGTGGGTGTTGCGGGTTAGGTTTTGGGTGGTGTCTAGGTAAGGTCTAGGCTCTTGGTTTGGTAAGGGATCTCGGTAGCTTTGGAGGGCGTGTTGGTGTGCGTCATAGGGCTCGGTGTAAGGGTTGAATCTAGGCGGAGCCGAATGGTGTAGTTAGGGGCTTGGTGCGAGAGGGCCTCTTCGGACCCCTTCCTCCTCACTAGGGCAACTCCCTTCGGCCTCTACTTCGTTAGTGTCGAACCCGTAGTAATCCACATCCTTGGAGTTCCTTGGTCGGGTTCTTTGGTGGTAATGGACTAGTGGCTGTTGTGGGGGTATGTGTCGGGATGGTTGGGATGGGGGCTCTTTATGTGGGTTGAGGGTTGGGGTGGTTTTGGCAGTGAGATCAGCAAGGGCTTTTAGGATGGCCGCGTTGGTCTCCTCTTGGCAAGCCCACCGCTCGGCCATTTGGGCAGCGAGGTCCACCCTAGCGGGGCTGGCTCGGGTGCCTCCATCCGGTGCCCTTCCCTCAAGTCTGCCCATGTTGGTGGATTCGGTTGAGTCCTCTTCCGAATGATGGCTTCGAGCCATGTGCACGTACCTACAAAACGAACAAACGCAAGTGGCTATATAAAAGGGTTAGTGCGCTCCCTCTCGTGTTTCTCCTCGTGTTTCTCTCTTCCCTCTAATGTTCTCCCCACCTCGCGTCACTCTTTTCCCTCAAGCCCAGCCCTTAGACTACTTGACCCTAAGAAAGCAAGAAAAGGCACGGAAGACACAATGACAACTAGGCACGAAAGAAAGGTATAGAAAGCCTAGGTGTTGTGCGAAAGTGTAAGGATGCGCAACAACTTGGCTTAGAGTAGATATAATTGAGGAAACAACAAAGCAAACCAAGGACACGAATGAAAGCAAGCGCGAACTACTCAAGAAACAGAACGGAACAACAACAAGTCAAACACACAATGCAATCAAGCTATGCACAAACCATGGACACACATTAACAAGGCTCAAGCCCGAACGCAAGCACTTACTAAGTCTCGACTTTCTTTTTCCCCACCTCGAGTCCCTTGCTTTGACTCAACGAATTCTTAAATTTTTTTTTTTTAATTCCCTTTGTTTGTTTTGAATTCTCTTCTTTTTTTTTTTTTGAATTCTAATTTTTTTTTTTTGAATTCTAATTTTTTTTTTTTTGATTGAGTGCAAGAGATTCCCAAGATGACCTATTGATATCCGACAATAGAGATATAAGTTATGCAATGATAAGGTGTGTGCGCGTATCAAGGGTGATAAGGGCTTTAGGTGATATGAGCAAGTGTGTGTATCAAGGTGTGATAAGAGGAGTAGGTGATATGAGCAAGTGTGTGTATCAAGGTGTGATAAGAGTGGTAGGAGATATGAGCAAGTGTGTGTATCAATGATTGATAGGTGGGTGCGGTTATAAATGATTGGGTGAGGGTACTATTATAGATTTAGGGGTTGGTGCCGTCGGCCTCACATGCACTTAGTGACTCACCTAATGACTCACACAAAGGACAAAACGTACCAAGGACACTTGGCTCATCTTTTATGGGTGACCAACAACTCACAAGAACTCCAACTTGCTTTGCGATCAAAGAGATGAATGAAAACGATTTTAATTCAGCACAAACACAACACAAACGATTTATGGCGTTTTAAATGGATCAAACACACATAAAACTCAAGAACACGAAAAAGACCCAAATGGTCCAAAATGACCGAAATGACAAGGGGGTGATTTTCAACCGTGGAAGTACCTCAAAAATGAAGTGGAAGCAACCTAGAGATAGCTGGAGCTCTGCTACCACATGATATGGCCCGAGTTCCTCAAGAGCTTGAGCACGTCCGCGAATGGAGCCGGATCTAGTCTCACTTACGGTTGGGGTTGGATCGAAGCGGATGGATGATGGATCGGATCGGTTTGGAGGCGGAACAAGTTGCAGCGGAATGTTTTAAAGGAAAATACAAAGGAAATGGAAGATTTGATAAAGGAAAAAGGAAGGGGTCTTATATATTTATAATGGGATTTCGGACATAGAAGTTTGGAGGAAACCCTCTTGGCAACGAAGGCCAAACAACCTTCCTATGACAAACGACTAACTAGGATCTTCTCCAAGGTAGGCTTGATCATCAATGGAGGATGATGAGCAAACGGATCCCTTGAAGGAGAGAAGCTACGGCTCTAATAACCTAGAGTAGCTAATGGCTTAAGGCTTTTGGGAAATAACTCACAAATCAAAAGCAACCTAAAAATGAAGACAAGTTCTTCATTTTATAGGGAAACTATATACATGGGATAAGACCCCAATACCCTTGGACAAAGGGACACGCTCTCTTGGGCGTTTGATGCGTCTCTTGTACGGCCGAGTGACAAGGTGCTTGCGCGGGCGTGTTGCTTGGCTCGCGCGCGTCCGAGTGGCTGGGTGCGGGTGCGTGCTGGGTCGAGTGGTGCTGCGATGCCGTGCCCACGTTCTGGGGTGCGGCTTGGGTGCGATGCTTTGCCGAAGCCTTAACGATGGGCTTTGGCGAAGTCTTGATGCTAGCCGCGTGTGTGACCTTTGTGATAGACGTGGGCTCAGACTCGGGCGTAAGGCTGCGAGTTGAGTTGCTGGTGTGGCTTCTAGGCTCGGACTCGAACTCGGGCGTGAGGCTGCGAGTCTAGTCGTTGGCATGGACGCATACGCTCCATTGGGCCTCGGTCTTCATGCTGCTTTCCTCAGCCCTAAGCGCTCGAATGAGTAGGCTGAACAAGTCTCGGCCTCTCAAGGCGTGGCTACGCGTGGCTTTGGATGGGCCTTGGGCTTGGGCTGTATCACATGCCACGTCAGCTAGTTAACGGTTGCGACTAACGGTGTGAGAGGCGAGTACCAAATGTGACGTTTCTAAAGAGTTCAGGTGCCAAAATTTGTTTTAACCCATTAAAAATAAAATAAAAATTGTTTATGTTGAATTTTACCGTTATTTAAAAATAAAATATTATACTTGATTTCTTTCGTCCTAAAATAAGTGTCGTTCTTTTAAATTTTAAGGAGGTACTTCCTCCTAATTTTTTTAGATGTCTTTTAAACTAAAATCTCACAAACTAAGATAATGATTATTTTTAGTTGGAAGTAGCGAGATAGATGGATGAACTTATTGAAAATGTAAAAAAAATAATTAATTTATTGGTTGATTATTTATAACATTATTATTGAAAATATAAAAAGAATAAAAATAAATTAACTAACAAGAATTTTTTTGGGTCAAATGTGATATCTAAAAAGATTGGGAGGGAGTATTACTTATTACAATATCATTTAGTGATTAATTAATAATTAGTTTGTGTGCAAAACCACATCTATAATCTAGTTTAATACACCCGGGTCTTAAATATTTGTCGTTTTATTTTAGTTAGATCCAAAAAAAAAAATTTATATTTATCGGTCCCAAATATCATATCCGTTAGTTTATTTAAATCTCAACCATAAAAAAATTGACTAATTTAGACAAACTACATTAAAAATGGATATTTTATTAATTGTTTTACAAAAATGGGTCCATGTTGATACACCACATCAGAAATTGTTTTTTAAAAACTATTAAAAAAATACTAAAAAATATTTTTAAAAATCTAGAACTTCAATAAAAAAGGGGGAAAATCTATAAAAAAATCTAAAAACAATCCATATTTAATTAAAAAAGTAAAATATAACAAAACACGAAAAAAAAATTGAACAATAAAATAAATTTTGAAATGGATCTTAAATACGGTTCAGTATTCACTTATCGGAATAAATCAAAATTTTGACACTTTAAAATAAACAGACAATAAGTTTATAACCTATATAAAAGTCAGAACAAATAAGTAATAAAATAGCCAATAACATTATAAATACGTAGCAGACATACCATGGTTGTAGAAATATTATATATACTTATTAACATGAAACATATTTTGTTATATTAAAAATTGTCAAATCATGAGTGAATTCTACTGTTTCTTACTAGAAAAATTTTAATTACTTGGAGATTTTTGTGCGCCGCAATAAATTAATATTTAATTTACTCCTCTTAATAAGGATAATTTTGGTTTGAAAAATCAGTTTATTTTCTTGTGTTCTTATTTTTTAATTCCATATTTTTTTACTTGTTTAATTTTTTTTGTAAATATAAAAAAAATGCATCACTATTTTTTTTTCTTTTTTTATAAAAGTATTTTCCATTTTAAGCTCACTTCTTACAACTTAAAAGTACTTTCCTTATTTTATTATGATTTATTTATTTATTTAATAATTTTCGGTTGTTTAATTTAATTTGTATTTTTTTTATACTCTTTTAGAAAAAAAATCCCTTTTTAAGTTTTTGATATTTTTTTTAATACTTTCTGTTTTTTTAATTACTTTTTTTCTAGATTTTTCCCTCTCTTTTTTTAGTTTTAGTTATTTTTTTGGTTTTTTTAAATTTTTTTAAAGGAAAAAATCACTGACGTGTAATCATGTTTATCAGGTTGTAAATTGTTCAAAGATCAGATTAAAGAAAGTTTTATAACCCAAAGGTTAAAAATATCATTATTCAATTTACAATTTTTTTTTATAAATCATTTGGTGTGTAGAAGACAATAAAGACAATAAGTCAAAAATTAAAGGAAAGGAAAGCTTACTACCTAGAGATCAAGCTTACTACATAGAGTCATAAATCTCTATGATTTCTAACGTCCACAATGCGGCTTTAAAGTTCACCTCAAAACTTAGTTTTTCTAGGCTAAGCTAAAACAACTAGTTTTCAATGAGCACAAAAAACCTTTACCAAGCTTTGTCAAAAAACTCAACCTCAAAATTTCCAAGTTTTTTCTCTGTGATCAAGCTCAATCCTAATACAAATCTAAAAGTTAGTTTCAATCCTAAAGGTTTTTAAAAAGTAGAACTCTACCCTTAACCCAAGAAGAAAACAAAAACAAGCGTAGTTTCAAGCAGTGTTATCAGAACCGGACCGGACAGCGAACCGGAAATGAAAATTTGGTGGTTCAACCAGGTTGAACCGGGTTCGACCGGATTGTAGTTGCTGGTCCGTCCGGAACCGTTCACACATTAAACCGGTAAATCTTAGACTATTAAACCGGATTAAACAGGATTGAACCGGCTGGTTTTTTTACTGTAGCATTTTATAATATATCAAAATAAAGTATATCAAGTAGATCAAAAGTTGAAAATAAAGAAATTATCTAACATTCAAATAAAATGATATTCAAAATTTAAAGACACTTAAATATTCAAATTACTTTTATTTATAAACTTCCCGAAACAATAACCTAGTACAACACTGTAAATTTACTAATATAATTTCGAATTTCAGGGTATTTATTATTGGACGAACAAGTAAGTCGTTGTTTTTTTTTAAATTTTATTTGCCGATTTTATTGTTTCGGTCCCCTAGGTGCACATCTCTGCTGTGCCCTTTTTCATCTTTTTAATAAATCTAATTAGCTTATACAAAACAAAATATAAAAATTATAATAAAATAAATTGATGAAGAAATAAATTAATAATAATTAAAACTAGTGGCAATTTGGTGAGGTGCAGTGAGGAGAGAGATGGGAGGAAGGTGAGGGAAATGGTAAGGAAGGAGAGAGATGGGAGGAAGGTGAGAGAAATAGGTAGGGAAGAAGAGAGAAATGGTAGGGAAGGAGAGAGATGGGAGGAAGGTGAGAGATAGGTAGGGAAGGAGACGTTGAAAACTTGAAAGGGATTAAATATATACAAACATGTTTAAAAAAAAAAAGTAAAGTGGTACAAGAAAATACCACATCGGAGAAAAACAAAAATTTGGTGCAAATGTGTTCATATAAAAGCATCACCACTTAGGTGTAAGTTGACAATTTGAGTGAAAATCAAGTTGGGCCTCTTAGAAGTTGTCCCCAATAAAATGAAAATTTTAAATACTAGTGAAAATATTTTTTTTATTGGGTCCTTGGTTTTGGGCCCGTGGGCCGTGTCAAAACGGCGTCGTTTTGACAAGGCATCAAACCGGACATTTTGGTTGAAAACCGGCCGGTTCGTCCGGTCTGACCCGGGTCAGAGGGCAATCCGGTCCGAAAGCTGAATCGGACTGGAAAGGTGAAAATGGCCGGTTGAATCGGACGGACCTGCTGGTCCGGTCCGGTTCGGTTCTGATAACATGGGTTTCAAGAATAAAACACTTAATTAAGTAAAAGCAATATTTTTGGATAAATGATGACCTTAGAGTTTTGAAAAGATGAATATAAAAGATGAATATAATCTAAAGTTTGTTTTTTTAAGCCTCCACAGATAGGGGTGGGCACCGAATTACCGTACCAAAATTACCGCGGTACTGTACCGAAATAATGCAAGTTCGGTCGGTAATTTTTTACACATTTTCACTATTCGGTATTTCAGTACGGTACCGAAATAAATTTCGATACGGTACGGTAATAGATTTGATAGGTTCGGTATTACCGAACCTACCGTACCGAAATGTCGTGCACTTGTACAAAATAATTACCAGTTCTATTTTCCTTTTGGTTCTTCACAATTACCAAGTTCTATTTTAATTTTGGTTCTTTTCCTCTTCCAACCAAACTCTCTCCCCTCCCCTGCGAACGAAACTCTCATCTTCTCCTCTCCCGCTCTCCGCCGTCAACCGCTGCTTTGCTCCTCCACACAAATACTCACCTGGTTCCATCGCGCGCCTTCCTTTCACGCCTCTCCTCCGGTAATAACAAACCCTAATCCTAATTAGCAGTATTTTTCTTTTCTTTTTTTAATTAGAGAGAGATTCGGATGCGTTGGGTTAGGGTGTGGTGGTCGGTTTCTAGGTCAAAGAAGCCCACTACCTTGTGCTCCATTTTGCTTGTGCTTATTTCTTGTTATTTGCTAATGTGCATCATCCAATGCTTTTTATTTGTATTAATTAATTATTTTTTCCTCTTCTTGGTTTGCATTTTTGTCCTGTGTGAATGAGTTTGATTAGTGAAGTTACTGGAGTATTATCAATTTCTTCAATTGCATTTGCGCCTATTGAGTTTTAAAAGCATTTTTATTTGGAAAATGGTGCCATTTTTTATAAATTCTTTTGCATTTTATTAACTCATGAATAATTAAGTTTGGTACTTCGGTATAACGAAATACCGTACCGAACTAAATTTCGGTACCCGGTAAGGTACCGAAATTTAGTTCGGTACGGTATGGTAATTATTTTTGAGTATTCGGTATACCGAATACCGAAATATTTCGGTCGGTATACCGAACTACCGACCGATGCCCACCCCTATCCACAGATCTTGAAACTTGTTATTTATAGGAAAGAGTAATTTTATGACTGTTTGGAACAAATGAAACTTGAAGGGATTCAAATTCAAGTACAAATGACAATGATAAAATGCTTTAGGGCAGTGGACCCATGAGATCAAAATTTGACCCAACGGCTAATTTAGCCTTAGAGCAGTGGACCGCCCTGATTGAAATTGATTTTTAGTGAAGTAGTGCAATCCACGCCACAGTGGACCCATGACTGGACTGCACCGTCTCAAATCTTCTTCAAAAATTGTATTTTTATGCTCCGAAATATCTCTTTGACACACTCTTATAATACCTGTTTTAATTTGCAACTTAGATTGAATTTTTAATTGAGATATAATTACGCAAAATAAATCCTATAAATTACTCCCTCCGTCTTTTATTAAATGACTTTTACTATTTGTGCACGCATGTTGAGGAGGTCGGATGACTCACTATTTGAGACAATTTTACCCCGAATTTTTTCTCGGACGTACGTTAAGGATTAATGTACGTTCAAAAAAAAGTACGAAATTTTTTGGGGTCAAATAGTGCGTCATCCGGCCTCCTCGATATGCGTATCTACAGTACGAACGCCATTTAATATAATCCGGAGGGAGTACCACTTAAAAAGTCTAGAAGAATTCCTCTTTAAGCTTCTTGCTATGGTCTTCAAGTCTTAATATAAACACCCAAAACAATTAATATAAACACTCATAAAAATTATATTAATAATAAATTAATTTGTTAGTTGGAATCATCAAAGTTAGGATTAGTGAATCTTTTGGTAGGGATGACAATGAAGTAGGTTTGAAGCGGGTTGAGCCCTTCAAACCCTCATTCAACTTAATGCGGGTTTATAGTGAAAATTTATACTCGCAAATATATTTACAAATACCCAAGAATATTCACTCTCTTTCTTATTAATTGTAGCAAAACTCATACTTGAATCTGTAGCTAACTAAGAATTTATTCATTCCAAAAAGTACAAAAATTCTTCTAGTAACTAGAAATTTATTCATTCCAAAAAGTACAAAAAAAAATTCTAATAACTAGCTACTTATTTATTGAAAAAATATAAAAAAATTCTTCCAATGAAGTCTATATAAAGAAATTGACCTATAAATGAAACGAGGAAATGCTAAATAAATAAACCTTAAAAAATTTAGGAATTAGAAAATTAAAATTATCTCATCGTGCTCATTTCGAACTCATTATGCATACATTTCTCAAAATACTTGCACAAAAAGTCATTAGTGGAGCCACATATAATATCATCAACATACATTGCACAGTTAGCATATCATTATTACTACATTTTGTGAAAAGTGTAGTAACAACTTTACCCATTTTAAAATAAGAAAAGAACTCAATCCCCTCATACCAAGCTTGATAACAATAGAGACAATTTCAGGAGCGTTATCATCCTTACACCCTACGTTAAGGTCGGAACCCTGTAGCCCCTATCGGGCGTTTACCGCGGGAGTTGCTGCCGCTCACCAAGGGAAGAATCCTGGGATGGTTGACATCAGCGGGGGGCGGGGTCTCATGCGTCATCTATCCACACGCACGACGCTAACCCATCCCAGGTCAGCCACGACGTCACTCGAGGCTGCCGTCCAGGACGTCATCCGAAGCGTTATCTTCCCTAGATAACGCCCACCCCCTAGAGGTAACGACCTCGCTTGGCCTATAAATACCCCACCATTCCAAACACAAGGTAAGCCTAAGATCGCTACTCGAACCCCTGCCATTTTGAACCACCATACTAACTTAAGCATCGGAGTGTCTACGCCGGAGCCTTCCCCTCCGGCGCCTTACAGGTACACTCGATGGCAACTACAGTGACTCCGAGCGGCCATAATCCTCACCCCGATCATCCCGAAGTTCGAATCTTATCAAACTGGTGCTTTCATTGAGAGCCTTGGTTCATTAAGTGAGCATCCTTAATAGTCATGCTCCATTTTCCCAGGAAGATCGGAACGATCATGGCTTCTGATTCGGAGTCCACGCGACCTTCATCCTCTAACATTCCTTTTGCGATCCGTAGACAACTATTTCCTTTCACCACTACTGACGATTCTACTACGATGTAGGAAATTACCCGGGAATCTTCAGATCTCTCCTTTAGGTCAGTAGGAGGAACGCCTTCCTCTCAGATGAACATCTCTCTATCCCAGATGGCGGGATCTAGTTTTTCTACTCCACCTCCGAGGGGATTCATGCTGGACAGCGTAAGCAACCCTCTCGTGAGTGAAATATCTGCCCTTCGTGCTCGGCTGGATTATTTGACCGAGCTGGCTGCAAGGATCACATCAGATGCTTTTGGGTCGAGTGTTCCTCCCTAGGTTATTTTCACATCATCTATTGTCACCGAACGACCCTTATCGCCTCTTCAACACGGAAATATTTCGTCGACCTTGCCTACGACAGATACACCAATTAGCCTTGTGCAACTCGCTCAGGGGCGAGTGGAGCCTTACGTGCCACAAGTGCCACAAATTCCCGTCTCTCAAGGAGAAAGATGACTCGACGAGTACAGAGATCGTTGGGACGGTCGAAGAGAAGAAGTGGATAGAAATATATCCCCTGAACGTAGTGAGAGATCCAGTAGTAGAAGACACCGAACCCACTCGCTAAGAAGCTGCAGCCAGTCTCCAAGGCGACATCACACTCCAGATCCACGAAATCGGAGGCGTCATTTGGAAGCGTCTCCCCCTCGCCATACACGTGAAATCCTTGATGACACCTCAGGTCACCCATTCAGCCATCATATAAGGCGTCACAGGGTCAGCTGACACGTGAAACTCCCCACAGAGTCCTACGACGGTACCAGAGATCCCATTTCTCACCTTAACAAGGTGAAGGACTTTATACAATTTCAGACCCACAACGATGCAACTTTGTGCCAAATATTTATCATGACATTGTCAGGAGTTGCATGCCTCTGGTTTGAAGGTCTCCCTGGCGGATCTATTGACAGTTTCTCGTAGCTGGAGTCTAAATTTCAAAGCCGATTCAGTACCGCGGTCCCCATTAGGAAATCTGCCGCAACATTATTCGATATACACCGAAAACCTCAGGAATCTTTGAAGGATTTCCTTAGTCGCTTCGATATGGAGATGTCGTTAACGCCGGGCGTTACCATTGATTTCGCTATAGAAGCCTTGAAGCGAAACAGCCGCTATGGGAAACTGAGAGACACGTTAATGGTGGACCCCCCGGTGACTTTGGACGTATTAAGGCTGAAAGCCCATAATTATGCAAGGATGGAAGAAGAGGAAAATAGGGACAGAACCCGAAATGTGCCACTAGATGCGCCTCAAGTCCCTAACGCTCCTACCACTATAACTTTTGAGGATTATTTTATCGATGATTACGCTCAGCGAAAAGATCATATTCCTAAGACCTCCAATCGGCGAAGAGGCAACTTTTCGAGGGGAAAGTCTGGCAACTCCCCGACGCGGTGATAGGGGGATCCTCCCAAGGGCCGGGTTTATGACCCGGACCTTCCTTCTCTCATTTTACCAAGAGCGGAAATATTAGCGATTGTGGAACAGCAGAACCTAACCATTCGTTACCCAGCCCCCGTGAAGCTTGGAGTAGTCATGAGAGGAAGGAAAAATACCTTTTGCAAGTTTCACAAAGCTAAGGGACACTCTACGGAAGTATGCAGAGAATTAAAGCTAGCGATAGAACGTCTAGTAGAGGAAGGTTATCTCGGAGAATTTGCCACTAAGACAAGAGAGGAAGCCAGGAACAACCCCACGAATAGAGCGAATGATAACAGACAAGCACCTCCTCGCGCTCTAGAAAATAACGCTACTCCTTCTAGGAGAGGTAGGGAGACACTCATGGTTGATGACGACGATGTCCCTATCATCAACATCATAGCCGGAGGCACGCCCTGCCTAGACGAACCCGCACAGTTGACGCCCGCGGTAGGAGATAAGCGGAAGCAGGAGGGCGCGGTAATAAAAAACGAAGCAATAAGTACCTTAGATCGAATGGTGTTATCCTTTTCCGAAGAGGACGAGAAAGACGTCATTTATCCACACAATGTGCGTTAGTGGTCACACCCGTTATCGCTAATCACCGAGTCAGAAGAACTCTCGTTGACAATGGAAGTGTTGTGAACTTATTTTCATTGGAAGCCTACAACCTTATGAAGCACCCCGATAGCGAGTTAACGTCTTGTAAGAAGCCAATAATTGGAGTAGACGGAGTCCCAATCCCAGTGACTGGGGTAACCACCCTGCCAGTATAATTTAGAGAGGATACCTCCAAGCGGTCAGAGGAGCTACTATTCTTGGTCGTGGACCTAAATCTGCCCTATAATGTTATACTTGGACGACCTTTCCTCAACCGCTTCGGAGCAGCGATATCCCAAAAGCATTTGAGAATGAAATATCCCTCTTGGGACGGGGTGGTCTCAATCAAAAGTAATCAGAAATTGGCGGCTGAGTGTTACCTACTCATGACTCAGAAGAGTTATGATAGGTACGCGTGTGTAACGGTAGATCCGTATGAATAGAATGATGAGAAACGCACTCAGCCCGTAGACTAGATGATACCCGTGCCAGTTAACGGGACCGGCGAAGCGAGTTTCCTGGTTAGCAAAAAATTTAACTCAGAAGAAAACCTTCAACTAGCTCAGCTGTTGAACAAATGTAAAGGAGAATTCGCATGGAAGCCCACGGACATGCCAGGTATCTCACGAGAGGTAGCGGAACATCGACTCAATGTTGACCCCGACATCAAGCCAGTCCAGCAGAAATGACGCGCGTTTTCTGCCTAGAAAGCGTTAGCCGTTGACAAAGAAGTGGCCAAGCTTCTAGACGCAGGCTTTATCTGAGAAGTTCAATATCCAACCTGGTTAGCTAACCCGATCCTCATTCCAAATCCTAACGGAGATTGGCGCATGTGCATCGATTTCACCGACTTGAATGATGCCTATTCCAAAGATTGCTACCCGCTCCCTCGAATTGATCAGTTAGTCGATCAGACTGCTGGGTATGCTTATCTAAGCTCATTAGACGCCAACTCTAGGTATCATCAAATCCCCATGACCATTGAGGATGAAGAAAAAACCGCTTTCATCACTCCGAAAGCCACTTATTGCTACACGACGATGTCGTTCGGGCTGAAGAACGCAGGAGCAACCTTCCAACATATGGCGAACAAAATATTCGAAAAGCAAATTGGAAAGAACGTAGAGGCCTATGTTGACGACATACTGGTTAAAAGCCAAAGCTTCCAGGAACACTTACTCGACCTGAAAGAAGTTTTTGATGTAATGAGAGAATACCAGATGAAGCTGAACCCCCATAAATGCATGTTTGCATTTCAAACGGGTAAAATTTTGGGCTATGTGGTCAGCCAGAAGGGTATCCAGCCTAATCCCTCGAAAGTCAAGGCTATACAGGACATGATATCTCCTCGAACCGTTAAAGAGGTACAAAAACTAACAGGGCGTGTTATCACCCTAAGACGGTTCATCTCCAAGCAGGGTGAGAGGTGCCTCCCTTTTTTCAAGGTCATACGCAAAAAATCTCCTTTCGGGTGGACAACGGAATGCGAAGAGGCGTTTATGGGCCTAAAAACTTATTTATCGTCTGACTTAGTGTTAACAAGGCCTGAACCGGGAGATACCTTGTATTTATACCTTGGTGTTGCCGATGAAGTGGTTAGTGCTGTCCTTGTGCAAGACGACAACCATCTGCACCACCCTATGTATTTCGTAAGTCATGTTTTGAAAGATGTCGAGCTGTGATATGCTCGCATCGAGAAAGTAGCGTTTGCACTGGTGCAAGCCACGAGGAAAATGGATAGATATTTCCAAGCTTATCCCGACATCGTACTCACGAATCAACCTTTGAAAAGGATATTCAGGAAACCCGAATCTTCAGAGAGAATGCTGATTTGGGCTATTGAACTTGAGCAATATGGGTTGCGATATAGATCCCAACCATATGTGAAAGCCCAAGTTTTAGCAAACTTCATAGCTGAGTGGACCTTTACAGAAGATCCCCTGACAGATTTAACCGAAGAGGAAAAAGATAACCTGGATCTCCCGTTCCCGGAAACTTACACTGACTTATGGGTCATCCACGTGGACGGGGTCAAGAATCAAGAATCAACCGGAGCTGGGATCTTCATGATCGGACCGCGCGATATACATATACGATACGCCATCAGAATCCTACAACTGTTATCTAATAACGCAGCAGAGTATGAGGCACTATTGGCTGGACTTAGGATAGGAAGAAGCTTCTCCGGTAAAGCCACACACGATACGGGGATGATGAGAGACTTGCGACTAAAGATTTGTGGAGATTCCAAGTTGATAATAGATCAAGTCCTAGGACACTCCCAGGCCAGAGAACCCATCATGGTGCAATACCTCGCCAAGGTAAAGCGCGAATTACTAGAAATAAAGAAAAGTGGCATGCAAGTCAGCTTTGAGCACATCCCTCGAGGGGATAACGCTGAGGCAGACAACCTTGCTAAACTTGCGGCAAACCCGGAAGCGTCCATACCTAAGGGTGTGTACTATCGTGAGATATCCATGCCTTCCTTCATGGAGGAGCAAGCGTCACTTTGTGTTGAAGAAATTGAAAACGACTAGCGAGTTCCCGTCATAAAATACTTGAAACATGAAGAGTTACCCGCCAATAACGCTGAAAAGAAGAAGGTGCTGAAATAAGCGGCAAGATGCACGTATTATGACGGGGAACTGGTGCGGAGATATTTTTCCCACCCAGCCGCCAAGTATATAATGGAACAAGAGGGTCTTTACACTTTATGAGAAATCCACTAAGGAATATGCGGCATGCACACATCTGGCGGTACCTTAGCCGTGCAAGTATTTAGGTCAGGATTTTACTGGCCTACTATTCACAGAGATTGTCATAACTACGTGCGAACTTGTCAAAAGTCTCAGGAATTCTCTAAGATCCCTCGGAAACCCGCCACGGAAATTTATGAAATTGTGGCTCCTTGTCCTTTTGTGAAATGGGGGATAAATATCCTAGGCCCGTTTCCAAAAGTAAGGTCCCAGCTAAAATTAGTGTTCGTGGCGGTGGATTACTTTACGAAATGGGCAGAAGCGGAAGCGGTGGCCAACATCACAATGGAAAAAGTTTGGCGTTTCTTTAAACACCAAGTTATCATGCGGTTTGGTGTACCTTGTGTGCTAGTAAGCGATAACGGGACGCAATTCACCAGCCAATTCTTTAAAGACTAGTGTGCGGAGTTCCAGATTCAGCAAAGATTCTCTTCCGTGGCTCACCCGCAGACCAACAGTCAAGCGGAGGTGACGAACCGAAGTATTCTTAGTGGTATCAAGAAAAACCTGCCGTATGTAATGTGGGCGTACCGCATGACCGTCAAAACCAGTACTGGAGAAACACCCTTCGCATTGGCTTTCGGCACTGAGGCCGTCACGCCGGTAGAAATTGGTACCATGAGCCTGCGAGTTGCCTACTTCAGGGAAGAATTGAATAAGGAGAGGTTACAGGCTAACCTTGATGCGTTACCAGAATTGCAAGAGGAAATCCTTCTGAATATGCTACACTACAAATAAAAAATGGCGCGATATCACAACAGGCGCGTCAAAGAGCGGTTGCTGAAAGCAGGCGACCTGGTACTTAGAGACAAACGAGCGGCTGGTCAACGCATGGGGAAACTCAGTCCGAACTGGGACGGGCCATAACGCGTTACCCGCGTCATCGGAAAGGGGGTGTACCATCTGGAAATACTTGACGGTACTCCCTTACCTAACTCCTGGAACATAGCTCGTTTGAAATTATACCATGCTAGAATTTAATATATCTCTACACATTTCGCTAACGCCAGCCCGGACTTGTGCTAACGCTCGAATAGAGAATATTCTTGTGTGTTTTGTGGCTGATTATATACAGATAATAAAGGGTGCCAGGAGTGAAAAGTCCTATCCTTGTGACGGCCGGTCTTGATCAGACGGCTCACTAAGACGAGGCACGCCCTGGCATACCTAAAATTTAGTGTTGGGAGTGAAAAGTCTTATCCTTGTGGTAACCATGCTAACATAGGTGGGTCATTGAGACGAGGCACGTCCCGACGCCCCCGGGAGTGAAAAGTCCTATCCTTGTGGTAAACCGGGCTAACATAGACGACCCACTAAGACGAGGCACGTCCCGACATCCCTGGGAGTGAAAAGTCCTATCCTTGTGCCGACCGTGCTCGTGGAGACGGCTCGCCAAGAGGAGGCACGCCCA
This sequence comes from Viola odorata, assembly GCA_963691705.1. Taxonomy (NCBI): domain Eukaryota; kingdom Viridiplantae; phylum Streptophyta; class Magnoliopsida; order Malpighiales; family Violaceae; genus Viola; species Viola odorata. Next base: position 23,395,005 of record OY829542.1, read on the forward strand.
GAGAGATAGTAACTCCATCCTGGAAGTGAAAATCCTATCCTTGTAATAACCGGGCTAATACAGACGGCTCACTAAGATAAAGGCACAATTCCGGGATGCGAGATCAACGCCTGAAAGTGAAAAACCTAGCCTTGTGATGGCCGGTCCTGATCCGACGACTCACTAAGATGAGGCACTTTCCAGGCCGATCGTGGAAATATGGAAACGAGAAGAATCGCGAAATCCCAGCGAGTAACCAGATGGGAAATCCCTGGTGAAGATAGCTGGTGGAGAAAGCGATACGAGCGACATCGGCAACAACACCCCGAGACGGAAGCGAGAAGGCTCCTACGGGTAACTAATGTCTATTATTGCACGTCATTTTACTAATAACCTATGATTGAGAATGTGCAGAGATATCATTTGGACGACGGAGAGATTGACACTCGTACAGACAACAATATTACGAGACCCATTATTGGGATTGACGTGCTATTGATACCAACGATCTTGTTATGGTGACTCGAGAAACATGGTCTAAAGGACACATGTACTATGTCTCTCTCTGGCAACTATTCCCATAGAAAGGGATACGTTGGAATCTATCTACTTGGCATCCTCAACCATAAATCGAGAATATCTATAACAGCATGATTATACGCTACGCGTCGTTGCGAATAGCGATCATGGTCTCTATCTTCTATGAGTTCTTATCTCTGAGAATGCTGAACGATAGGTAAAATGTGCATGACGAGGTCATGTCACGATATCTAGAGAAGCACCTATCATCAATATTGATGATTTATTGATTGAATGACAATGCTATAGCCAACCTACTTCTGCTAAAATCTGTTACCTTGCGGCATCAAGTTCAGACCCATTGGCGTTATCGTGGTGATAATGATGCCACTGTCATATTGAAAGAAGCTAAAAAAAAAAAAAGTTCAAAGTTTTAAAGTTCTAAGGGCAAAGACAAAAATGGATGACTCCCGATATTCAAGAAAAGGAGCAATAACACCTAGGGTGTGTTGGTCCTACAAACTCCCCTGCCCCTTATAGCCCCTTGCCTTCGCTTGGCGAAAACCCTCGTCTGTGAGATCGGTGGACTTCTTCATGAAAGCGTCAGTAAGGGCAGCACCTTGATACACCTCTTCTCCGTGAATTTCCATAAAGCAGTTGGCCATGATAGCGACAGTCCTCTCAACGTACCACATACACTTGTCTGCCGTCTCCCTCTCCAGCACCGTTCTTTCCTCTATTAATGCAGCTTTCTCCTCCTCCAACGCGACACTCTTCACTCTCTGCCGCTAGAGCAATGTCAAGACCGGACACCTGCTCTCTTGCCGCTAGAGCAATGTCAAGGCCAGTAGCAATCCTTGACGTTCCTCCAATAACTTCTTCTTTTCTTCTTGTTCCTTGGAAAGCCCGTCTAAGGAAGCGGTAAGGGAAGCGACCTTGTGCGACATATGTTCCGCCCAGTAGTGAAACTTAGAAAAACCAGTGAAGAAGTTGGAACGCAACGAATTTATATGTTCGTCTTCAGCCCGAGAAAGGAACGCCTCTCACTCTTCAGGGGACGTTAGCGCATAAGCAGCTAAGAAAGAAGAAGTCGCAGTGGAACTATCGCCCCCAATAGCCGCAAATCCAGAACTGCGCAGCTTGGTCAAGTCAAGTTGATGAGTGACAGGACCAGACTCACTCATCGAGCTCAGATCGGCCATGAGATGGGGCGTGACGACCCCTCCCTTGAAGCGCCGAAGCATCAGAGCGTTAGAAGGAACGAAGACCACTGTAGAAGGAGACGGAGGTTGATTAGAGGAGGTACCCCCGTGAAACCCAAAAGAACCGTGGGGTTGATAAGCCGAAAAACCAGACAAGTCTTCGTCGAAGCCCAAGGCGTTGGAGAAGGGAGGAATTGACGTGGCAAAGGAATTAGGTGAAGTCTCGAAGGACCCAGGAACACCCATGCTCCCTAGAAAATCAGAAGATTGATCCTTGGAAGGTATCGCAGAATAAAAAATGGTAGTGTGCCCCTCCTCGGTATTAACATGACCGGTCGGCAAACTCGCGTCCTCCCCGCCATGTCGCAGCCTCTTTTCAGGACGATTTCATGCTGTTTGTTGGCGACACGAGAGTAGAAGCAGTAGTGGTGTCCTAAAAAGGGAAATGATGCGAAGGATAAGAAAGTAAAAGAAAACGCAAAATGACACTAAAGAGCAATAGGTGGGATAAGCAATTATAAAAGAAACACTTACAGTGGCAATATCGTTAGTAGGCGCCTCTGAAGAAGCTGTCGTGTCTGAAGATGGAGTAAGAGCGACAACGCTTCTTGTCCTCTTCTTCTTTTTCTTTCCTTTTGCCGAAGCCTTGGAAGAAGATGCTTGAACAGGATAGACGACAACTGATAAGCTCCGGCTTCCAAATGGAAGAAACCGAGCTCGGAACTTGTTGGAGGATCTAGCTATGAGCTGCAAACACAAGAAAAAGACAAGAAACGAACAAGATAGATTGAAATAAGGAAGGAGTTAGGCAGCGGAAAAGAACATGAAAAGAAAGGTGGCTCGGCCAACCATATAAACTTGAAAGCGAAGGTGGCTCAGCCAACCATATACTTGGAATTAAAGTGCGGAATTGAAGAACAAGAATTTAAAGGTGGCTCAGCCAACCAAGAACTTGAAATTAAATGGCAATTAAAGGTGGCTCAGCCAACCATGAGCTTGAATTTAAATGACAGGAATTTAGATTGCGGAATTGAAATTGACTTGAATTGAAAAGCTTGAATTGAAATGACTGAAATTAGAGAATTGGTGATTGGAAGGTAGACTTGGAGATTGGGAGATTGAATTGGAGATTGGAAGGTAGGAAGATTGAAATGGAGATTGGAAGGTAGACTTAGAGATTGGAAGATTTAACTTGAAATTGAAATTACATAGAATGTAAATTGCAATACAAAGAAAGTAAAGGCTTCAAGAGCTCATGTTTTCAATTTTATCAAAGTCTCCTAAGAAGTGAGAAGAGCTAGCTATTTATAGGAAAAAATCACACAAGTGAGCGGTTGCTACAGTAGCTTCATTGCTACAGTAGCTTTGTTGCTACAGTATCTCCATCCATCACAGTGACTCTGCATGCTACAGTGACTTCGCTCTGCCACAGTACCTCCGCCTGCTACAGTGCTCCGTGAATAGTAAATTTACACAACTTGATATTTTTTGTACTGGATTCTTGGCCCTTTGACTTGGTGTGCGATCATAAAGTAAGCTACAACGTGTGGAGATAGGTGTGATCGTATCATCTTCTCCGCCTTTGAAAGGATTCGTCCTCGAATCCATTTCTTTAAAGCCTTTCTCGGCCATTTGGGTCTTATCTTGCTCACAGCTTGTGTACACATACTCGTGTCTTCGTTGCACTAAGGTCACCATCTTCATCTCACCTACATACTTAAGAGCACTTGAAAACAAAGGTGAGATACAAATGGGGTGCAAGCTTGCATGTTTATACACAAGTTGAATGACGCTTGACAAAAGGGTAGACGGAGATTTAAGCACAAGAAATTCCAATGCTCTCCTTCGTACCATGTCTCTTTGAAACCCTCGAGGAAAGGGATCCGTGTAGCCAAGAAGGGGGGCCAAAATAGTGATGGTGGATGAGCGGCCAATATGCTCATGTAGGAATGGATCCTGAAAGTGACAAGGTGGAACCGATGGAATGAGGGAGAATTGGCTGCCAAGATCTTGAAATTTCCTTTGCAACAAAAGGCCACGAAGAGCTTTCTCATGACAGCCCGAAGTAAATCCACACATCCCTATGCCATTCTCATTGTTGTCATCCATCTCATGATTATCACCATGTGAACATACACTCAAATCACCGATATCTGCGACCAAAGGGACCACAACATCATCAATTGGCGGTAAAACATGCACTTCCTCTCTAGATGGAACCAAATCCTCCTCCAATGAAGGCAAAGCAAAGGAGTTAACGCTACCCTCATCGATGGGAGGTGGATTGGAAGAACAAGTAGTAGTCGGAACCTCTCCCTTATCTACATGCTCGACGCTTCTTAAGGATTCCTGTCCGGAACAACTCTCCACCTTCTTCGTACGAGACAACTCCTTTTTCATCAGTTGCTTGGTGCATTCCATTTGGTGCATTATCCGATCCATGCATTGCTGGATTTCTTTATCTGCTTCCCTCTGAGCTGTAAGTAGGGCAATAACTGGATCTGAGGTGGAAGACTTAACCGAACCCTCACCTTGCACAATTGGATAATAAAGCGGTTCTTGGTCATAGGGAGACTCTTGTGCATAGGAGGACACTTGTGCATAGGAAGGCACGCTATCATAAGAACGCTCGTACGCATAAGAAAAGTTGCTCGTATAGTAAGGCTCATGCGTGTAGGTAAACTCCTGTGTATAGGAAGGCATACTGCCATAGGAAGGCGTATGCACATAAGAATGGTCGATCATATAGGAAGGCTCTCTTGCATCTGAGGGCATTCGGCCATAGGAACATTGAGGTGGCCGACGGATAAATTCATTTGTAGTGGAGCCATGGCCAAGAGTAGTATGAATGAAGGAATCAAGGCCATAGCTTAAGTGATGTTGATGTTGCATTTGATTTTGCATTGTCATTCCGTCATTGTGGGAGAATTGCTCATTTTGGGCATTTGTTGGAGGCTCTTGATAATAAAAATCAGTTATGTCTTCATAGTAGTAAGACATATTTATACCTGCAAAAGAAAACAAACTATATATATGTATACATACGTTAGTAACAATCGAAAGTTCGCTCCCTCACGTGTTTACACTCGTGTTTAATCACTCGTAAAATTTGTTCTCACAAATCTCTCAAGTGTTTGTAGGTAGCTTCGTAACTTCACAAGTGTTCAAGCTTCAATCTCAAGCAACATTCACGAAATTTCAATCAAAGAAACAAAGGAAGACACAAAGAAAAGAGAGAGAAGATACAAAGACACTTGCTAAATTTTACTTGATTCTCACTGTGAATAGTGACTCCGAAATTGTGTTTGAAAGGAGAAGAAATCAAGAAATAGAGAAGAAGACGGAGAAGAAATAAAGAAATAGAGAGAAATCGAGAAATGTTTGCATCAGAGAATGGACTTAAAGGAAGCAAAGAAAACTTGGACACAAGAAAACAAGGGAAAAGACTTTGACGGATGAAGAAGGATGAAGAAGGATGAAGAAAATGAAGACTTGAAAAAAAAATTGTTTTTTTTTTTTTTTTGACTCTAAGATTAATCTTCTGAATTCTTCAAAGAATGGATCTGAATATCTTGAATAAAATCCAGGACTTGGAAGATAAACAATTTGGTATCCCTAGATTTTAGGATAGGTTTGACTAGTGTGAAGATTTTGAAGACTTTTGAAGATTTTGAAGACTTTGGAGATTTTTGAAGACATTGACTAATGTTTTCAGCTCACACACTTGGAAATTCAAAGTAAAGGGATTGGGAGATGATCAAAAGTCCTTTGGCTCATCTTCCCTAAAGGCTGAACAAGAAGTCTCAAGATGAACACCAAGTTTTGACATTCTCGGATAAACCTGCACGCTTTTATGTTTTGAATTATTAGACCAAGATTTACTCCGAATCTCAAGAAGATTAAAGAACAAAAAATGTTACACACGGATTGAAGTTTGTTGACACAAAAGTTCAGATTCGTTTGAGTAGGGGAACATATGTAGATTGGATAGACACGAAGAGGAATACTAGCTGGACTGGACAGGAAGAGCAACTCAAGAGCGGCTAGAGCTCCGCTACCACTTGATAAGCTCCGGCTTCCAAATGGAAGAAACCGAGCTCGGAACTTGTTGGAGGATCTAGCTATGAGCTGCAAACACAAGAAAAAGACAAGAAACGAACAAGATAGATTGAAATAAGGAAGGAGTTAGGCAGCGGAAAAGAACATGAAAAGAAAGGTGGCTCGGCCAACCATATAAACTTGAAAGCGAAGGTGGCTCAGCCAACCATATACTTGGAATTAAAGTGCGGAATTGAAGAACAAGAATTTAAAGGTGGCTCAGCCAACCAAGAACTTGAAATTAAATGGCAATTAAAGGTGGCTCAGCCAACCATGAGCTTGAATTTAAATGACAGGAATTTAGATTGCGGAATTGAAATTGACTTGAATTGAAAAGCTTGAATTGAAATGACTGAAATTAGAGAATTGGTGATTGGAAGGTAGACTTGGAGATTGGGAGATTGAATTGGAGATTGGAAGGTAGGAAGATTGAAATGGAGATTGGAAGGTAGACTTAGAGATTGGAAGATTTAACTTGAAATTGAAATTACATAGAATGTAAATTGCAATACAAAGAAAGTAAAGGCTTCAAGAGCTCATGTTTTCAATTTTATCAAAGTCTCCTAAGAAGTGAGAAGAGCTAGCTATTTATAGGAAAAAATCACACAAGTGAGCGGTTGCTACAGTAGCTTCATTGCTACAGTAGCTTTGTTGCTACAGTATCTCCATCCATCACAGTGACTCTGCATGCTACAGTGACTTCGCTCTGCCACAGTACCTCCGCCTGCTACAGTGCTCCGTGAATAGTAAATTTACACAACTTGATATTTTTTGTACTGGATTCTTGGCCCTTTGACTTGGTGTGCGATCATAAAGTAAGCTACAACGTGTGGAGATAGGTGTGATCGTATCAACAACAGACACGGTAGGAACACCAAGAGGAATAGTGGTGGTTCCCTCACTGACCAGGGAAGAAGACGCCTGGAATGGATTCACGGTAACAACAGGCGGTATAGTTGCATTAACCGCGGCTTCCGCAGAAGCAACTTCCTCCTTCTCCTTTCTCTGTTGAGCCCTTCTTAGCCGTTTCCTGACACTCTCAGGCTTCCAGTCAGGATCAGTTGCTGCATAGTCATGAGATAACGTTAGCGTTAGTACCGACTACGATAACGAAGAAAACGATACAACACTCACGTCTAATGCAGGTTTGAATGTCCATCCCGCATGCCAGATTGTGAGTATGAACGCTAATTTCCAGTCGAAGCAGTTTGTCTAACCAGCCTTGCTCAGGCTGACGAAGAGTCCCCCGTCGACCCCAGACACCATCCTTGATGCCTTGATTAAAACCAGATCGCCACTAGGGGCCAGGAAGGTCAATAACAAAAAACTCTTTTTTCCAATCTTTAATGGAAGACTCAAGGTGAAGGAGTTTCCAGGTGAAGGTTTTGAACGAGTCATCGTCATAATGGGGCAATATCGCTATCACACCCCCACGACTATACAATTTGAAAAGTGATTTAAGTAACAAAAGGGAAGGAGAGTTGATCCCTTTGTATTTGCAAAGTTCTAGAAAGGCATAAACACAACAATACGCATTTGGGGTTAACTGTACAGGATTCAAATCAAGAGCAGTAAGCAATTATTTTATGAAGGGATCAACAGGAAACTGGAAACCATAAAGAAACATCTGGGCATACAGAACCCTGGGTTTGCCGGTTAAAACGCTATTTAGGCGTAACGAATCAGGGGCGACGGAAACCGTATAACCCTCAGGGATATCAGCATGATGCTCGGCTAAATGCTCGTTGAGAGCGGCTAAGGAAGTGATGCTACTAACAGTACTCTCAATCTTTTCCTCATCAACAGATTTAGACCCAGAACGGCGAGTTCTAGCCATGGCAGAAATAAAGGATAAAAAGATGAAGAAGACGACAGAGGAAAATGAGAAATACCTTTTAGAAGAGAAGCTCCGAACACCCAGACGATGAAAAGAAGAAACACAAGACGACTCGAAAGGATATGGAGAGGGTAAAATAACAAAAGTCGAAAAAAGAAACAAGTGTTAGGTTTTATAACCTTAGCGGCTAAATAAAATGACTGTTGTAACAGTCATCGCAGCATCACAAGGAATAGACATAAGTAATGAGTACGATTCTAGAGAAGCGAGAAGATACTTTGATCTCACCAACTCTTAGGGCACGCTAACCCCTAGCACCCCTACGAACTGACACGTGTATTTTGGGCCATCATGACTCCTCCCTCGCATTAATGAGGGAATCTTGAGCATTAAATGCTCTAAAAGGTAGAATCAATTTTCCAAACGAGACTGACGCGATGATGCAATAATTGAGGTAACACGGCTTGGCGTTAACCGAACTGGCAGCTGACAGGATAACGCAAAAAAGCAGAGTAAAGATTATTCGTTGCTCAAGAAAGAATTACAGACGTTATTACATAACAGGCGTTATCAATTATTACAAATTGTATGGAGTCAATGATCGAAGAGAGAAGTAAAAAGAAATAAAGTCCTCTCTGGCGTCAACCTTATCTGATCATGGAAGCGCTTCGGTATCGTCGCCGCTATCCCCCTCTTCTTCCCCTGAAGAAAGAAAACCCTCTTTGCTCCCGTCTATTTCTTTCATTTTCTCAGAAGCATAATCGACTATCTTAGCAGGATCGAAAGTCCTACTGCGATAATAGTCTGTGAGTCCGGCGGTAAAGGCCCACATTATCATGTTCTTCCACCAGGTTATCTTTGAAAGAACCTTTGCCAGATCCGTATCGCGAGCCGATATCTCTTCACGGAGGAGAGAGTTTCTCTTGTCAGCCGCCACTAATTCCGCCTCCAAAAGCTCTATTTTGGCCTTCCCCTTTGATTTCTCTATTGCAAGCTCGGTGCGACAATCATTCAGCTATGCCTGGGTACGATTTTGAAGCCGCGTTAACTTCGTCACCTTAGTCCAGGCGGCATCTAATTGCTCATTTGAGCCCGAAAGCTGGCCAGTGCGTCATTCAGAACACGCGCGTGTTGAACATTGGGGGGAAGTCGCAACAATTCCTCCTTATCTTTAGGAGAACCAAATATCTCACCCACTAGGGAGCCTACCGGTTGGTCTCGCGATAGCGGATCCGATATCCCTAAAGCACGAAGTCCGCTAGTACCAAAGGCTGATAGATCCAGTCGGTAAGACGAGACTCCTTGGGGACCTCGAGGAGAAAGGTTGGCGATAAAGGGAGGAGAGCAACTTTTGACGGAATCACCGATGCCTGAAATGGAAGTGACGAATAATGGTTGAGGACTCCTCGTAGGAGGGTCAGGAAGAATGCTCGGGTTAGGAATTGGCACAACCACGTCAGGAATACAAGAGGAAATAGGAGAGTTAGGGATGCCAGTCGGCGGAGGCGAGTCTGCCACCAGCGGAGTTTCAGTGACCCTAGGGGGGATGACAGTTGACGCCCCAACGACTCTCACCGCTTGAGAAGTGCTCGCCACAGTAGAAGTGTCAACCCCAGCGGCAGGAACTCCATCAACCTTCTTCGAAGGAATTTCAATAACCAGACCATTCCTCCCAACTCTAAGTTTCTTCCGTTGAGCTGAGGAGGCATGACAAAGCTCAGAATCAACATCCATGTCCTCGCTATCGCTGTCAGTCACCCTTGCTACGGGATGATTCAAATTCACTCCCCTACCCCGAACCGGCAACTAATTCTCAAGGAAACGAGAGGTTCGAGTAGGGATACCGTGCGCGGCGACTGTCTTAGTTCTCCTATTTTTCGATGGAGTAGTCTGACGGCTGGAACTCTCGGGTGGTGGAGAGGTTGGTAGCGTTCGAAGCGGCGCCACGTTTAAAGGAGAGTCATTCCCCCAGGCGTTTGACCTCCAACGTCATCTGCCAACAAGATGTATTAGAATAGTGAGCAAGTCAAAGCGATAACACGAAGAGAGAAACTTACCTATAATACACTCTTCCATAAGCCTATATATGGCAAACTCTCGGATGTGGAATGATATATCTATCTCTAGCAAGGCGTTAGCCTGACGCAACTCATCCCTAGACAACACTACCGGGTTTACCCAGACAGAATCAACAAGTCCTCGGTTAAAGCCCCTAGGCCATGGACGAAAGGCAGTCTGACAATGAAGAAGCCACTTTTCCAATCAGCTACAGTCTCCTCGAAGCCCCGAAACTTCTGCCAGAACGACTGAACGAACGTGTCATTCCACCTCGGGGCGATATCAACCAAACAATTGCGACACTTGAAGCTAAAAAATTTACAGAATAGATTGACAGACGGAGTAAAGACACCCTGCAATTCGCAAGCGCTAAGAAAGGCGTAAATCCCGCACCAGGAGGAAGGGGTTATCTGAGCCGGGTCGATATCATATAGGCGCAACAACTTTTTTACAGATTCATGAATGGGGAAACGAAAACCATAGAGGAACATCTTAAAGTAGACCATCCTATCATTTCTGGACAAGGGGTCATGAAGCCGCTGACCCACCTCAGGAACCTTAACAGAATAACTAGGGGGAAAGAAAATACCATGACTCTCCAACTCAGCCTTCAGAATTGTTTCACAAGTGAAAAGATTGGGTGTTCTCTCGACTTCTAGATCTATAGGCCTTTGAAAACCCCTGGGATCTCTAGTCATGCGCATAATGAACCAACGAGAAGAAAACCTAAGGAAGATGGAGCAAAATACTTGGAATAAGAAAGCAGTGAGTATATCGCCGACGCTGATGAGCGGTTGAAGAAACTTTCCTCGAGTAGAAAAAGAAGTAGAAGAGAGAGAAGGATGGGGAAAAATTTCGAAGCGCGAGCAAAAGTGTTAAAAGAGAACAGTTGTCCCCTTTTAAAGGTTAAACTTGAGGATCAAACAACCTATAAAAACGAGACATGTACAAAGCGAAAAATGACACGTGGAAAAACCTCAGAAGGATATTTATGGCTAAGCATTTATATCTTCGAAGGGAGACAGTTACTGATTGGAAGTTGAAAAAATGGTTACATCAAGCGGCAACCAACCTCACAGCGATAACCGACCAACATTTGGGGAGTTAACGCGGGAGGGTGACTAAGAAAGGAGAAAAATGAAAAGCGTTATTTTATTCATTTCATAAAGGCCATACGACATCTACAGAAAAACACAGCGTGCAGAATTAATCATCGCCGGGCCAATAGGAAGACCAATAGTAGTATTCCCCATCCGAGGACGGAAACTCCTCGTCAACAAACGGGAAAGGTTCCTTAGTGTTCCTCTCCTGACCCAGCTTTAACGAGCTTGACTCTCCCTTGGCAGCCGAAGCCGTGGTATCAGTTCGTCACCCCTCTGGACAGGAGGGACATAGAAATGAGGAGACGGATCGACCGTCTTCAAAGTTCTTCTCTTCTTCGACAGCACTGATATCGCTGGCATAACTCCTTTCCATGAAACGGTCAATATGAGGAAACAGTTCGTCACCCCTCTGGACAGGAGGGACATAGAAATGAGGAGACGGATCGACCGTCTTCAAAGTTCTTCTCTTCTTCGACAGCACTGATATCGCTGGCATAACTCCTTTCCATGAAACGGTCAATATGAGGAAACAGTTCGTCACCCCTCTGGACAGGAGGGACATAGAAATGAGGAGACGGATCGACCGTCTTCAAAGTTCTTCTCTTCTTCGACCTCTTACGACTAGGGGTGTACAAGAACCGGTCCGGACCGTGAACCGAACCGGAACCGCCGGTTCGGTCCGGTTCGGTCCGGGTTTTTTTTTTTTTTTTGAAAAAATGGTCCGGACCGATCCGGACCGAACAGTAACGGTCCGGATCGGTTCTCCAAAGCTAAAATATCCGAACCGAACCGTAGAACCGTTAGAACCGGTTTTTACATATATTTTTTAATATATATATATATATATATATGCATATTAATATCAATGTACAGATTTGGTCTAATGGTTAAACTTTTAGCTATCACCTTAAAGGGTAGAGGTTCAAGTCCCCAAACTTGCAATTTCTTTTTTTCTTACTAAACTTAACTTCTTATCTTTCTTTTTTCTCATTTCTCATTTCTCATTTCTCATTTCTCATTTCTCATTTCTCATTTCTCATTTCTTATCTTACCAAAGATTAATTAAAATTTCTCATTTCTTTCTTTTAAATAGAAAAAAGTATTAAGAAAGTTATATAAGAATTATTATGAGTATAAGACATTGTTTCTTTTAAACTTTAAAACTTAACTAAAAAGTCTAAAAGTCCTCAATATTTTTTTTTATTTGTTATTAAGAAAGTTATACTAGAATTATTATGAGTATAAGACATTGTTATGTATTATTAATACATATAAATAGCTATTTATATAGTTAATATATATTATTAATACTTATTATCTAAAAGACATTGTCTCCATAAGTATTGTTCTAAAATATATGTTATCGTAAATTATAATAGCTATTTATCTAAACTAAACTTAATATGACACATAGTCACATACTAGTAATACTTATCAATAACCATTTATTAATGTTAATATATATTATTAATACTTATTATCTAAAAGACATTGTCTCCATAAGTATTGTTCTAAAATATATGTTATCGTAAATTATAATAGCTATTTATCTAAACTAAACTTAATATAACACATAGTCACATACTAGTAATACTTATCAATAACCATTTATTAATGTTAATATATATTATTAATACTTATTATCTAAAAGACATTGTCTCCATAAGTATTGTTCTAAAATATATGTTATCGTAAATTATAATAGCTATTTATCTAAACTAAACTTAATATGACATACTAGTAATACTTATCAATAACCATTTATTAATGTTAATATATATTATTAATACTTATTATCTAAAATGTGTATATAATTAACAATTTTTTCTTTTAAGCTCTAAATATATTATGTAAAAGACACTATCATCATATTGTTAGTATTTGTTCAAAAATATATTATTGTAAATAAAAAACTATTTATATTGCTAGTATGTATTATTAATACATATAAATAGCTATTTATATAGTTAATATATATTATTAATACTTATTATCTAAAAGACATTGTCTCCATAATAACTAATATTTTTTCCTTTGAACCTCTAAATATATGTTATCATCATAATGTATATACATCAATCTTATCTAAACTAAACTTAGTATGACACATAGTCACATACTAGTAATACTTATTAATATACTTATTAAGCTCTAAAAATTAATAATTTTTTCTTTTAAACTCTAAATATATTATGTAAAAGACACTATCATCATATTGTTAGTATTGTTAAAAAATATATTATTGTAAATTTTAATAGCTATTCATAATGTTAATTGTTAATATGTATTATTAATAGCCATTTATACATTTAATTGTTAATATGTATTATTAATAGCCATTTAGACATTATCTCAATAATAACTATTAAGAACCAAAAAAATAGAAACAATTATTAATTTCTTTCTTTTTAACCTCAAAATTCTTTGTTATGATAATGTATAAAAATTAAAAAAATACATGGAGTCAAAACGACTCCATTTCACCTACGATTAGATTACACCCTAATTAAGCAAACAAGTGAAACAACACAACACTACAACCCATTTCTCCATTTTCCTTCGTAAAAACCCTAGAACCGCCGTTCCAACCCTCGACGCCGCCGCTCCCTCCTCGCTCTGATCGCCACGACGCTGCCGCTCCCTCCTCGCTCGATCCCGTCGCTGTCGGCCACCCCACTCCACTCCTCGCTCGATCCCGTCGCTGTCGAACTTCACCCCTTACTTCACCCACACCTTCTGGTCAAACCCATCCCTCTCCTTAACCTTCGCCGGCCGCTCCTCTCCTCTCCCGTCGCTGTCTCCTCGGTCTTGTCACCACCGCGAATATGGATGCAATTGGTGAATCCATTGATGTAAGGATTCACTCCTTATCCGCGAATACATTGTTCCTTATTGTCCTTTTCATGATATCTGGTGTTGTTTTTGAAGTTTTTAGCTGTTTATGTGATCTGGGTTTTAATTTGTTTATGAGATGCTTGTTCCGTAAGCTTAGTTTCTGTGGGAACTGAGGAAAGAAAAGTAAATTGGTTTTAATGTAGTGCTGACAGTCAGACAATGTTTTCTTCAATTAGGTTGTTTTCTGTTTAACATGTTTAGATTAGTTGTCCTAATTTTTCTGTAGTTGTTCTAATGTTTATAAAAGCTAGTGCTTGTTATAGTATTTTGTGTTGCTCCAGAAAATTGAACACACGTGTGAGGAATATATCAATGAGTTTCCTAGATTTTTTGTTTCTCTTGTTTTTTTGTATAGATTGTGGAGTCAGCGGGGTCTCCTCTTGTGGCTGAAGGTAGAAATACAGTAGTCCCAACTCCAACTTCATCTACACAACGAAGTGAACCAACTGTTGGGGTAGAAGGAGTGGAAACCAGTCAACAGCCAGAAGAAACCGAGGAAAAGATAAAAAGAGAAAGGTCATTTGTCTGGGATCATGTCACGAAGTTTACAACTCGTAAGAACGAGAAGAAGGTACGATGTAATTTTTGCCGAAAATCTGAGTATAAGTATGATCCTAATGGTAGTGGCACAAGTGCAATTAGGAAGCATTTGTTTAAATGTCCAAAAGGGCCATATTTCAATGCTGTTAAACCTGTTGAGAGTGCTGCTGCAGATGATCAATCTTTGTTGACTTTTAATTCGAGTAACGGGAGTGTCTTATCTGCATGGAAATTTAATCAGAACAGATGTAGGCTTGCATTGGCTCACATGATTATTGTTGATGAAAAACCTTTTAAAATGGTTGAAGGTAAAGGTTTTAGGCACTTTTGTAATGAGTTGCAACCTAAGTTTGTAATTCCTTCTCGAGTTACTGTAGCGAGAGATTGTTATGAGTTGTTTGTGGGGGAAAGATTGAAGCTGAAAAGTAGCATATCATTTAACTGTAGGAAGGTCTGTCTTACTACAGACACATGGACCAGCAATCAAAGAATTAATTATATGTGCTTGACTGCTCATTATATTGACTTAAATTGGAAGTTGCAAAAGAGAATCTTAAATTTCTGTCCAATTTCTAGTCATAGAGGTGAGTTCATTGGTAAATTGATTGAAAAATGTTTGTTGGAGTGGGGTATTGATAAGGTAATGACTGTAACTGTCGATAATGCTAGTTCAAATGATGTTGCGGTGCAATATTTGAAAAAAAGGGTCAATCATTGGAAGGGTAGTGTTTTGGATGGGGAGTTTATACATATGAGGTGTGTTGCACATATAATGAATCTAGTAGTTAGCGATGGGTTAAAACTTGCTACTCCTTCAATTATTCGAGTCCGAAATACAGTTAGATACTTGAGGCAATCCCCCTTAAGATTAGAAAAGTTCAAAGCATGTGTTGTGGAAGAAAGGTTAGGTTGTGATGCTATGTTGTGTCTTGATGTGTGCACTCGATGGAACTCGACTTATTTGATGTTAGAAACAACTTTAAAATTACAATCTGCTTTTGATAGATATGTGGGGTTGGATTTTAATTTTTCAAGTGAAGTTGGAAATGATGAAGAACTTGAATGTAGAAAGGGAATTCCTAGGGAAGAGGATTGGGTTCATATAAAGAACATGGTAAATTTTTTGAAATGCTTCTACACACTTACTCTAAGTGTTTCGGGTACTAAATACACAACTTCTAACATATGTTTGAATAAAGTGAGTGAGGTTGATTTTAGGTTGAAACTTATGTGCAACAATGTTGATTTTGAGGTGGCTGAAATGGCATTGCAAATGAAAAAAAAGTGTGACAAATATTGGGGCGATGCAGTTAAAATTAATGTGATGTTGTTTATTGCGGTCGTGTTAGATCCAAGGTATAAGTTAGGTTACGTGAATTATGTGATTAACAACATGTATGAGCTTAGCAAAGCAGTGGTATTGGTTGAGAAAGTGCGAAGGAAGCTTTTTGCATTGTTTGAAGAGTATGAAAGGGAGACTAACAAGTCCAAAACTGATGTGGTTGGAGAAGCTTCTTCTATTGATGCTGATTTAGTGGAAGGGTCATTAGATTTAGATGTTATTGATGGTCAATATGGATCAGCAGCATGTGCCTATGAATACAAGTATCGTAAGGAATTGGCTCAACAAGTGGGAGGACCAAGAAAATCAGAGTTAGATCGTTATCTTGAGGAAGAGACGATAGCAGCGAATTCAGATACTTTTGACATTTTGGAGTGGTGGAAGGTTAACAGTGTTCGATTTCCTACTGTTTCAATGATAGCACGTGATGTGTTGGCTATTCAGACTTCGACCGTCGCTTCAGAATCTGCATTTAGTTGTGGTGGTCGCATCCTTGATGATTTTCGAAGCTCTTTGTCCGCAAAAATTGTAGAGGCGCTGATTTGCACTGAAGATTGGTTGAGAGCACCAACTTATGAGTATCATTGTACGACTGAAGAAACGCTCAAAGAGGTTGATGAGCTTGAGAAAGGTAATATTTAAATTTACATTTTTTAGCTATGAATTAGTTATTTACTATGTGATTAATTCTGATTTTATATAATTGGCAGCCTTTGAAGGTATTAACTTTGCACCTTCTGTGGTAGATATCATCTCATGAGAACTTCATCCGTTTGTAAGTACCTCCAATCGTTTACTAAGTTTCTTGTTGTTCACTATGAAATGCATTACTTATTTATTTAGCAATTCTAACTTCTTAGTAGTCTAAGAGTGTCGTTGAGATGAGCTTTATAATGTTCAATAGTTGGTGTTTGATTCTTCTCAAGGTTGTATTAGTTATTGGCACATTTCTGCTTGAGTTTAAGGATTCGGTTTATCCTTTTGTTTGTGCTTGCTTGATGTTAATTATTGTCTGAAAGGATGGATTTTTGTGCAGCAGTAGATGGATTTTTGTGAAGCAGCAGATGGATTTTTGTGCAGCAGTAGATGGATTTTTGTGAAGCAGCAGATGGATTTTTGTTCAGCAGTAGATGGTTTTTTGTAACCTAAATCTCCTTCGATCCTTCCCAAGGTTCGATACTGACTAAGGGCTATTCTGTTATCTTCAACAGTAATATCCACTGGTGTCTTAATACCTTCTCTAAACGTGCTTCTGAGGATTATTTGAACTGTACTGATATGAATCAAACCAATTTTCTTTCTATGTTCTTCTTTAATCTTTTTTAATCTTGCTGCAATTTGGCTATTTTGAACTAAAGGTGCTTGTTTATTAGCTTCTTCAATCCGTATGGTTAATGGGCCGGCCCATTGGTTGTAGGCTGGTTGAAACTGTTTATTAGCTTCTTCATTAGTTGTAGGTTGGTTAATGGGCCGGCCCATTGGAAAATAATGAATTTGGCCAAACAAAAAAAAATCCGAATTGGAACCGGAACAACACCGATCCGAACCGGGAAAAATGGAACCGATCCGATCCGAACCGTATTGATCCGGATCGGTCCGGTTCCATAAAAATGGAAACCGTAAATTACGGTTCGGATCGGTCCTAGGCCTAAAACCGGACCGATCCGGACCGTGTACACCCCTACTTACGACAGTTACGGCGAGGTAATTGCCTCTTCAGGCATGATGGCGAAGGAGGGTTATCAGAATCTGGTGAAGTCGGAGGAGTTGGGGGAGAGTCGCGTTCAGCAATGCCTAAAGAGTATGAATCGGCCATTAAACCACAAGGGATTTTAATAGAAAAATGTGAAGAAGAAGATGAACAGGAAAAGAGAGAGAAAATCCCATTAAATAATCAAAGCGGGGAGGCTTCCCCATCTTTTCGCACGACTTTTGAGAGAATTGATACGTTTTGAGAAGAACGATCTTAATTGCAGAATTGGATCTTGTGATCAGGCCTGTTGGAATTTCTCACTGATCGAGAGGCACCAAAAAGCCACCCAATCAGTTGATACTGAAGAGGCGGCGCGAAATTAATGCAGAACGGTTCGCGAGGATAACCATTACCGAAGTCCAACCAATGGCAGACTCATTTTCAGTTGGGCTGATGTGACACTCAACTAAAACATTAATGGGCACGTTGCGGAAAGAAAGAAGAAAAACGCGAGATGACGAAACGATTCTTTATTTTATGGCCTAAAGCATACATCCGCTTACATACAAAAGAAAATACGGGGAAGCGACGACAGCAGCAGGCGGTCAAGCATTGGACACGGCGTCGTCCTCCCCCAGAACAGTGGGAATCTCCCTCAGCGCATCTGCAACAGAGGTCAGCTCAGAAGAGCAAACCCTCATCCCCTTCAGATAGTACGACAGTAGGTCTTTCCTGTGCTGCAACATGGTGCTGACCACCTGGATGCCGGAGACAGTGGCGGCCGACTTTGTCACACTCTCCAGAGGACTGAAGTCCTCTAGAGAAGTTCCAAGCTGCCTGGACAGTAGAGGGGTCATCATCCCCTGTAGCTCCAGAATGTCCTCGGAGGTCTTGGTCATCATCCTTTCCAAAAAGCCAATATCACCCTCGGTCAGGTTCTTCAGAGTGTGGGCTTTGGAAATCAAGAAATTTCTGGTCAGTTCGTCCATGAAGAAAATGCTGAGACAAGTGTGAAGAAAAGTGTAAATTTTTGCGCGGTGAAAAATTCAATTTATAAGCCCCAAGATACGACAGTTTAAAAAAACATATTCCTCGAAACCCGCGCTACCTCGTCATCTCGAGGAACCGTCAGGCATGACACGGAAATGAATGAGAGGCGTTAGCTCTTGGTAAACACTCGGGCTCGTTTTCAGTTGGGCTTATGATAACAATAGAGACAATTTCAGGGGCGTTATCATCCTTACACCCTGCGTTAAGGTCGGAACCCTGTAGCCCCTATCAGGCATTTGCCGCGGGAGTTGCCGCCGCTCACCAAGGGAAGAATCCTGGGATGGTCGACATCAGCGGGGGGCGGGGTCTCACGCGTCATCTATCCACATGCACGACGCTATCCCATCCCAGATCAGCCACGACGTCACTTGAGGCTGCCGTCCAGGACGTCATCCGAAGCGTTATCTTCCCTAGATAACGCCCACCCCCTAGAGGTAATGCCCTCGCTTAGCTTATAAATACCCAACCATTCGAAACACAAGGTAAGCCTAAGATCGCTACTCGAACCCCTGCCATTTTGAACCGCCATACTAACTTAAGCATCGGAGTATCTACGTCAGAGCCTCCCCCTCCGGCGCCTTGCAGGTACACTCGACGGCAACTACAGTGACTCCGAGCGGCCATAATCCTCGCCCCGATCATCTCGAAGTTTGAATCTTATCAAAGCTCATGGAACAGGAGAAAGGATTGGCACATCGTGATTCCTTGATAAGGTTACAACCTAGAGAGATGTAATTCCATTGGAAAGTAAGAAGAAAAGAAAACAACTCGAGTTCCTTTTTATGAGCTTTTAGATGATGAAGAGATAAAACATCAACTTGAGTTGAAGAATGATCTTAAAAAGTCGTTGAAATCAAGCTCAATTTGCAAGGTCAGTGATTTTATGAGTCAAGAAAGCTAAAGAATAACATATACTAATCCCTTATGTTTTGAGGATGAGGTCAAGATTAAAAATAAGGAAGACTTGCAAAATGAGCATCTATGGATGAGGCATACTCGAAAAAGGCTTGCTAAAGTGTGCCAAGATGTTTATCACTATATTTCAAGAAGTCTTAGAAGACCAAGGAAAACGAAGAGGTAGTGTTTATTACATCAAGACACTTTTTTTTTTGTTGGCGTCGACTTTAGGAATTTTGAACTTATTATTTTTTTTATTTGAAATCTTTATTATAATTTGGATAATTCTAGAGTTTTTAGTATTTTTCCTTATTATGATATAGAATAATTACCGACTTGGTCAAATTTTATAGTCATTAGAAGTCAAATAGTCAAAGACTAAATGTTAGGATAATGATATTTTAGGCACCTCTATTTAATTTTTCTTATTATAGTTATCAGAACCGGACCGACCCGTCAGTCGGACCAGTAAAACTGCGATCCAAAGAGATTTTTGGTTCGGTTTAGTTATTAGACCGAATCTGCATACAGACCAAAAAATCGATCGACCCGACTAGTTTTTACACAACCGGTGACTCGGCCGGTTTACTAACAACCCGGCTGAATCATTGCCGTTATCAAAACAACGCCGTTTAAGGAAAAGAAAATGACGTCGTTTTGTGCTTTTTCTCCTTCTCTTTGAACCCAAAATCCAAAACTTGCAAATCTCCCTCATCTAACCATATCACAACCGCACCACTCCATCACAACGATCTCCCTCATCCAACCATATCACAACCACACCAGCACCAACCACACCACCACCTGCCGCCACACCAGCACCATCACCCACCGCTGGCGAGGCTATCCAACCACAGCAGCAGCCGATCGCCTGTCCCCTTTCTCACTCTCAACCGCAGCCGGCCTTGATAATAGCTTGGTTCTTTTAGACGTTGGATCTAGCCTCCTTTGGAAGGTTGGAATCGGTGAATGAATGGATGAAGCGAAGTGAAGATGAATGCAGAAATAAAATGATAAATAGATAGATGTTCTTGAATACAAATAACTCACAACTCTAACAAACCCTTCTAGTAACTAGACTAGACAACCTTGTTACAATAGATGCAAGGATCTCTAACTCTAACTTGACCCTTCCAATAACCAGATTGGACAACCCAAGGAAAAGAGAAGATAAAGATAAAACCCTAATTCTCACTTAAGGTGAAGTGTTCTTGAAAGAATGAGTAAACCCAACTAAATTCAAGACCATTACAAAATGACCTATCTCTAAGTATTTATAGTAAGTCCCACATACAAAAGAAACCCTAAATAACCCTTGGAAGTAAGTGTTCTCATCTTCCTGGCAGTGGTTAGCGGTATGCTGCTAAGGAGCTAGCGGTATGCCGCTAGCTACTGCCCAAAATGCTCTCAAATTCTCCTTGGTTGGCGGCATGCCGCTAGCACCTACTGCCCTAAAGTGCCCAAAGTGATTCTGAGGGCTGTACGCGCACTTTCGTTGGCGTGGATGCACATAGACCATTGTTCCCGAGCCTCTAAGTTGTCTTCTTCCATTCGAAAGGTCTTCAAGAGCAATGCTATTGTTCCCTTGCTTCTTAAAGCATAGCCTTGAGTATCCGAGCTCGTATGATCTCCTCTCCCTTTGAGAGGATTCGTCCTCGAATCCATACGTTCATCTCCCGCAAGTTCCTCCTCATCACCTACAAAGTATGGAGATAAGTCATTAATATTGAACGTGGGACTACTATTACCAAAAGAAGATGAGAGGTCAAGGTGATAAGCGTTGCTATTAATTTTCTCCACAATGAAAAATAGAACATCTCCCCGTTGGCTAAGCTTGCCCTTCCGTTGGGGGGGAAATGATCCTTTCTCAAGTGTAGCCAAACCCATTCGTCCACTTGAAAGGATTTGATGCGGCGGCTTGAATTGTGCTTGTGCATCAACTTGGCATTTAATGTCTCCATGTGATCCTTAGCCTTTCCATGTAACTTTTGCACCATTGCTGCCTTCGCCTCAACATCTAAGCTAGCACAATCACTCAAGGAAATATGCAATAAGTCTATGGGGGTGAGAGGATTAAACCCATACATAAGTTCAAAAGGAGAGAAGCGAGTGGAAGAGTGCATAGTGCGATTGTAAGCAAATTCAATGAAAGGAATGCAATCATCCCATGCTTTGGCATATTGTTGAATCATAACACGCAATATTATTCCTAAGGTTCTATTAACAACTTCAGTTTGGCCATCCGCAAATGTAGAGAACAAAAGTTTTGTGCCAAGTTTAGCTAATCGCGTGCTTGTCGAGGACATGATTAAATAATTACAACTTATCACATGCAACAGAAAAGGATTGAAGACAATGCCAAGAGGTTCGATCCACAGAGAATGGTGAAGACATACACTAGACAAGGCCAAATATAAAGTAACACAATAAAAGAAACGATGAGGGGGTTTGGTTGGTTAATCTAGTTAACCAAGATAGAGATAGCTGCTAACATGACAATTAATAAAAACAGAAATCAAGGGCAAGACATGCAAACAGAAATCAAGGGCAAGACATGAAAACAAAAATCAAGTAAAGAAATGAAGTCAGAAGAGAAGAAATTAAAGAAATAAAATCAGAAGAGAAGAGATCTTAGCAAAGGACATTCTCGGGTTGTGTCGAGGGCTAGATAATCATCGGCGCAGAAATATTCTATTCTCGTGCCATAGATATGCTATAGGGGCCTAGTTTCCACTCAACACCCCTTACTTACCTTCTTAGATAGAAGCTACCCCCATTTCCACATATGAGGTAGCCTTGACGTTTCGCCATCCTCCCAGGCACGAATGTGGGGAGGCAATACTCAAAACGCCCATGAAGTGGAGGCAAGATAGATCTAGGGCGTGACGTCTCAGTGTGTCAAGCTCGCGTCACATACCCTAAACGACCATTTATCCTTAGACGAAAGACCTCTCGCGATGTCCCCACTAAGTGTCTACTCTAACCCAAGGCTTCGCGTCAGTTATAACCAAGGGAATGACAGTAATCATCTAGGATTGGTTATTAGTTAGCCAGACTACTATCCTGCCCTAGACGAATTAACAAGAAACTGACAAACAATCGAATACAACAATAAGAATATATTAAACACATTTAGGCCTCTTAACTACCTAGGCAACCATCAAAATACCTCTGCTAAGAAGAGAGAATCTAGCTACTCATACCACAAAACAAATAAACAAAATAGGAAAAGAAAGATTGCATAAAAGAAGAAGAACAAAGAGAACAAAACTATTAAATATTACTGGCTGGAGTAAAGCTCTGGTTAAATACAGTGGCTGCTGGATGAAGAGGTCTCAGCCACCACCCAAAAGGGGGAGGAGAGAAAAGGAGGCGGCTCCCAAAAGAAGAAAGTGGAAAAATATTTACAAGATGTCTAAAACCTTAAAAACTAGAGGTTTATATAGTGTCCAACCCACAAGAGGATAAATTCCAGCTAAGGGGAGAGAGTGACAGCACATAGAGCGTGTTGGAATATTCTGGAATCTTCTAGATACTCATGAAATCTTCTAGAAACGCAAGGAATCCCGTGCGAATCTTCGGAGATTCCTTTCTTTGGCTTTCGATCTTGATCTGATGTGGATGCGTCACGGGCACGAGACTGCTCACTGGTTTGGTTAGCGTCGAGGGCACGATGACGCTCCGATCTTCTGGGCCTTGAAGCTTGAAATCCCAAGAATTCCTTAAAAAATGCATCTTTTCGCTCTTTTTCTCCTTTTGGCGTTGATCTGCAATAAAGATGAAAATAGAGGTCAATTAGCAGAATCATGCCCCTGAAAAGGCTAAAATAGAGGATAAAATCACGCCCAAGAAACATGCTAACAAACATCCCCACACTACCCAATGCTTGCCCTCGAGCATTCACAAAACTAAAAACACCTCATGCTATGACATACATCTCTAACCCCTTAATACATAGAATAGACAACTCATTCGACAAGGTACACCCAACCAAAACATATCCTGCCCTAGAAAAGCACCTGCACCAGATTAATAGGATAACGACCCTATTAATCAGACTTTCCCAGACCAAGTCTATTTACCAGTAGTCGTCACCTGGATATGTGTTTGCACTCACGCTCACAACAAAATATGTGTTTAGGCTAATCACTCAAAAATGCAAATAACACAACACAAGGCAGAGTTTGCACGTCAATCCGAGTACGATAGTACACATACGAGAGAAATCTAGCGATCAGAGATAACTTTGCAAAAAGAAAAAAGGAAAAAGAAAAAGAGCCATAAGGGGTAGGGGAAGGTGTGAAGAAAAAGAAAAAAAAGGAAAGAAAATAAAACAGAAATAAAAGGAGAAAAGAGAAGGAAAAGAAAAACAAAGGAGTGGGAAAACAAATCTGGAGGTGGAGGATTCCTTGGCTAGAAGGAAGGCGAATCGGTGAGCAACACTCGCTGGAGAGGGCATGAAAGCGAGGGTTAGACGATTGCTTTGGCGTTCTTCTGTGGAGGAGATCTTTGTCTGCGTCGAGGGCACGAAATGATTGCCTTTTTGCTGCTCTTGCTTTCTGTGCCTGCTTTGCTTTTATTCGAATTCAATTTGATTTCTTTTTTTTTTTCTTTTTTTTGAAATATCTAGCAAGCAGGCACGAATCTTTCTTCCTTTGCTCGCTCTTTGGATAGGAGCTGGAGCTGGCAATTCTTCACATTTCTTTGAGTGATTGACTGCGAGGGGTTGATACTTGATTCTACTTCCCCACACTTAAGCTTTGTTATGGTGAGGAGGTAATCTGACGTTGTTGTCCTGCCCAAGATTCCTGATTTCCGCAGTTGCTCTGTCGTGCCCTTGATCTTTGTTTTTCTCCCCACACTTATCTTCTTCGATGTCTAGCCCTTGCCTTTCGAATGAAGAGTGTTACTCACCTGCCAAGGAAAGATCAAAGAAAAGGCTCAAGTGGTGAGAAGAGAGAATAAGGGTGTCGAGGGCATGAAAAAGGAAAGAAAATGGAGAAAGAAGAAAGCAGAAAAATAAAGAGAAAAGAAAGAAAAATTGCAAAGTCTCTTCGTCGTTTCGTTGCTTTTCCCCGTCTAATGGTGCCTATACCCAGGGATATTATTCAAACCTAGCCAGTGCCTAGTCAAGCATTAAATCACACATGAATAAAATGGCATAAAGCTCAAAGTGCTCACGGGTACTAATTGTGACTATTGGTGTCTAGGGCATGACTAGTCATAAGGGCTAGCAGGTCAAGATGTGCATGGCAGGACATAGATACAATGAATGACAAGTTTCTTCCATGCATCAGAAGTCAAAAATGCATGTCCATTATGAGGGTTTTAAAACTGGGCAGTGGCAAAATTCCTAGCAAAATCTAAAAATAAAATCCGATTTTTTTTGAAAAATCCGAAAAACATGCAATCATGCAACAAGCGAAAAATTAAACATGCAAATAGTGCGAAGTAAATACGTTTTTCAGTTTTCTATTGGAAAAGAAAATTCTCTAATTTCAGAAAATCGGCAGATTTTCAAACAGAAAATTTTCCGAAGTAAACGCGCCCTAATTATTTTTTAATTAATTAATTAATTGCTTTAATTTTCCAGCTGGGCATTCTTTTTCTTTCTGTTAATCTCGATACTCAATACTTAATGGTTAATAATGTCATATATTTATATTTATATTTAATTAATTAATTAGTTGTTGTTCTAATAATTGTTTCCTTTCTTTTAAGGATCCGGATCATCTACAGATTCTAATGAACCAGATTTTTTTATTAATAATTAAAAAATTTCACGGGACCGGACCCGTCAGAACCCACGGGTCGAGACCAGGACCATTTTTCCAGTGCTGTTTTTTCACAGAACGGGTCTGGACCCAACCCGCGGGTTTACGGAACTAAGGAGGTAAGTACCGAACCCGACCTGTGGTACCGTTTTGCCGCCGGTAGTTAGGGGTGTACACGGTCCGGATCGGTCCGGTTTTAGGCCTAGGACCGATCCGAACCGTAATTTACGGTTTCCATTTTTATGGAACCGGACCGATCCGGATCAATACGGTTCGGATCGGATCGGTTCCATTTTTCCCGGTTCGGATCGGTGTTGTTCCGGTTCCAATTCGGATTTTTTTTTGTTTGGCCAAATTCATTATTTTCCAATGGGCCGGCCCATTAACCAACCTACAACTAATGAAGAAGCTAATAAACAGTTTCAACCAGCCTACAACCAATGGGCCGGCCCATTAACCATACGGATTGAAGAAGCTAATAAACAAGCACCTTTAGTTCAAAATAGCCAAATTGCAGCAAGATTAAAAAAGATTAAAGAAGAACATAGAAAGAAAATTGGTTTGATTCATATCAGTACAGTTCAAATAATCCTCAGAAGCACGTTTAGAGAAGGTATTAAGACACCAGTGGATATTACTGTTGAAGATAACAGAATAGCCCTTAGTCAGTATCGAACCTTGGGAAGGATCGAAGGAGATTTAGGTTACAAAAAACCATCTACTGCTGAACAAAAATCCATCTGCTGCTTCACAAAAATCCATCTACTGCTGCACAAAAATCCATCTGCTGCTTCACAAAAATCCATCTACTGCTGCACAAAAATCCATCCTTTCAGACAATAATTAACATCAAGCAAGCACAAACAAAAGGATAAACCGAATCCTTAA
Source organism: Viola odorata (assembly GCA_963691705.1). Classification (NCBI taxonomy): domain Eukaryota; kingdom Viridiplantae; phylum Streptophyta; class Magnoliopsida; order Malpighiales; family Violaceae; genus Viola; species Viola odorata. Next base: position 23,420,880 of record OY829542.1, read on the forward strand.
ACTCAAGCAGAAATGTGCCAATAACTAATACAACCTTGAGAAGAATCAAACACCAACTATTGAACATTATAAAGCTCATCTCAACGACACTCTTAGACTACTAAGAAGTTAGAATTGCTAAATAAATAAGTAATGCATTTCATAGTGAACAACAAGAAACTTAGTAAACGATTGGAGGTACTTACAAACGGATGAAGTTCTCATGAGATGATATCTACCACAGAAGGTGCAAAGTTAATACCTTCAAAGGCTGCCAATTATATAAAATCAGAATTAATCACATAGTAAATAACTAATTCATAGCTAAAAAATGTAAATTTAAATATTACCTTTCTCAAGCTCATCAACCTCTTTGAGCGTTTCTTCAGTCGTACAATGATACTCATAAGTTGGTGCTCTCAACCAATCTTCAGTGCAAATCAGCGCCTCTACAATTTTTGCGGACAAAGAGCTTCGAAAATCATCAAGGATGCGACCACCACAACTAAATGCAGATTCTGAAGCGACGGTCGAAGTCTGAATAGCCAACACATCACGTGCTATCATTGAAACAGTAGGAAATCGAACACTGTTAACCTTCCACCACTCCAAAATGTCAAAAGTATCTGAATTCGCTGCTATCGTCTCTTCCTCAAGATAACGATCTAACTCTGATTTTCTTGGTCCTCCCACTTGTTGAGCCAATTCCTTACGATACTTGTATTCATAGGCACATGCTGCTGATCCATATTGACCATCAATAACATCTAAATCTAATGACCCTTCCACTAAATCAGCATCAATAGAAGAAGCTTCTCCAACCACATCAGTTTTGGACTTGTTAGTCTCCCTTTCATACTCTTCAAACAATGCAAAAAGCTTCCTTCGCACTTTCTCAACCAATACCACTGCTTTGCTAAGCTCATACATGTTGTTAATCACATAATTCACGTAACCTAACTTATACCTTGGATCTAACACGACCGCAATAAACAACATCACATTAATTTTAACTGCATCGCCCCAATATTTGTCACACTTTTTTTTCATTTGCAATGCCATTTCAGCCACCTCAAAATCAACATTGTTGCACATAAGTTTCAACCTAAAATCAACCTCACTCACTTTATTCAAACATATGTTAGAAGTTGTGTATTTAGTACCCGAAACACTTAGAGTAAGTGTGTAGAAGCATTTCAAAAAATTTACCATGTTCTTTATATGAACCCAATCCTCTTCCCTAGGAATTCCCTTTCTACATTCAAGTTCTTCATCATTTCCAACTTCACTTGAAAAATTAAAATCCAACCCCACATATCTATCAAAAGCAGATTGTAATTTTAAAGTTGTTTCTAACATCAAATAAGTCGAGTTCCATCGAGTGCACACATCAAGACACAACATAGCATCACAACCTAACCTTTCTTCCACAACACATGCTTTGAACTTTTCTAATCTTAAGGGGGATTGCCTCAAGTATCTAACTGTATTTCGGACTCGAATAATTGAAGGAGTAGCAAGTTTTAACCCATCGCTAACTACTAGATTCATTATATGTGCAACACACCTCATATGTATAAACTCCCCATCCAAAACACTACCCTTCCAATGATTGACCCTTTTTTTCAAATATTGCACCGCAACATCATTTGAACTAGCATTATCGACAGTTACAGTCATTACCTTATCAATACCCCACTCCAACAAACATTTTTCAATCAATTTACCAATGAACTCACCTCTATGACTAGAAATTGGACAGAAATTTAAGATTCTCTTTTGCAACTTCCAATTTAAGTCAATATAATGAGCAGTCAAGCACATATAATTAATTCTTTGATTGCTGGTCCATGTGTCTGTAGTAAGACAGACCTTCCTACAGTTAAATGATATGCTACTTTTCAGCTTCAATCTTTCCCCCACAAACAACTCATAACAATCTCTCGCTACAGTAACTCGAGAAGGAATTACAAACTTAGGTTGCAACTCATTACAAAAGTGCCTAAAACCTTTACCTTCAACCATTTTAAAAGGTTTTTCATCAACAATAATCATGTGAGCCAATGCAAGCCTACATCTGTTCTGATTAAATTTCCATGCAGATAAGACACTCCCGTTACTCGAATTAAAAGTCAACAAAGATTGATCATCTGCAGCAGCACTCTCAACAGGTTTAACAGCATTGAAATATGGCCCTTTTGGACATTTAAACAAATGCTTCCTAATTGCACTTGTGCCACTACCATTAGGATCATACTTATACTCAGATTTTCGGCAAAAATTACATCGTACCTTCTTCTCGTTCTTACGAGTTGTAAACTTCGTGACATGATCCCAGACAAATGACCTTTCTCTTTTTATCTTTTCCTCGGTTTCTTCTGGCTGTTGACTGGTTTCCACTCCTTCTACCCCAACAGTTGGTTCACTTCGTTGTGTAGATGAAGTTGGAGTTGGGACTACTGTATTTCTACCTTCAGCCACAAGAGGAGACCCCGCTGACTCCACAATCTATACAAAAAAACAAGAGAAACAAAAAATCTAGGAAACTCATTGATATATTCCTCACACGTGTGTTCAATTTTCTGGAGCAACACAAAATACTATAACAAGCACTAGCTTTTATAAACATTAGAACAACTACAGAAAAATTAGGACAACTAATCTAAACATGTTAAACAGAAAACAACCTAATTGAAGAAAACATTGTCTGACTGTCAGCACTACATTAAAACCAATTTACTTTTCTTTCCTCAGTTCCCACAGAAACTAAGCTTACGGAACAAGCATCTCATAAACAAATTAAAACCCAGATCACATAAACAGCTAAAAACTTCAAAAACAACACCAGATATCATGAAAAGGACAATAAGGAACAATGTATTCGCGGATAAGGAGTGAATCCTTACATCAATGGATTCACCAATTGCATCCATATTCGCGGTGGTGACAAGACCGAGGAGACAGCGACGGGAGAGGAGAGGAGCGGCCGGCGAAGGTTAAGGAGAGGGATGGGTTTGACCAGAAGGTGTGGGTGAAGTAAGGGGTGAAGTTCGACAGCGACGGGATCGAGCGAGGAGTGGAGTGGGGTGGCCGACAGCGACGGGATCGAGCGAGGAGGGAGCGGCAGCGTCGTGGCGATCAGAGCGAGGAGGGAGCGGCGGCGTCGAGGGTTGGAACGGCGGTTCTAGGGTTTTTACGAAGGAAAATGGAGAAATGGGTTGTAGTGTTGTGTTGTTTCACTTGTTTGCTTAATTAGGGTGTAATCTAATCGTAGGTGAAATGGAGTCGTTTTGACTCCATGTATTTTTTTAATTTTTATACATTATCATAACAAAGAATTTTGAGGTTAAAAAGAAAGAAATTAATAATTGTTTCTATTTTTTTGGTTCTTAATAGTTATTATTGAGATAATGTCTAAATGGCTATTAATAATACATATTAACAATTAAATGTATAAATGGCTATTAATAATACATATTAACAATTAACATTATGAATAGCTATTAAAATTTACAATAATATATTTTTTAACAATACTAACAATATGATGATAGTGTCTTTTACATAATATATTTAGAGTTTAAAAGAAAAAATTATTAATTTTTAGAGCTTAATAAGTATATTAATAAGTATTACTAGTATGTGACTATGTGTCATACTAAGTTTAGTTTAGATAAGATTGATGTATATACATTATGATGATAACATATATTTAGAGGTTCAAAGGAAAAAATATTAGTTATTATGGAGACAATGTCTTTTAGATAATAAGTATTAATAATATATATTAACTATATAAATAGCTATTTATATGTATTAATAATACATACTAGCAATATAAATAGTTTTTTATTTACAATAATATATTTTTGAACAAATACTAACAATATGATGATAGTGTCTTTTACATAATATATTTAGAGCTTAAAAGAAAAAATTGTTAATTATATACACATTTTAGATAATAAGTATTAATAATATATATTAACATTAATAAATGGTTATTGATAAGTATTACTAGTATGTCATATTAAGTTTAGTTTAGATAAATAGCTATTATAATTTACGATAACATATATTTTAGAACAATACTTATGGAGACAATGTCTTTTAGATAATAAGTATTAATAATATATATTAACATTAATAAATGGTTATTGATAAGTATTACTAGTATGTGACTATGTGTTATATTAAGTTTAGTTTAGATAAATAGCTATTATAATTTACGATAACATATATTTTAGAACAATACTTATGGAGACAATGTCTTTTAGATAATAAGTATTAATAATATATATTAACATTAATAAATGGTTATTGATAAGTATTACTAGTATGTGACTATGTGTCATATTAAGTTTAGTTTAGATAAATAGCTATTATAATTTACGATAACATATATTTTAGAACAATACTTATGGAGACAATGTCTTTTAGATAATAAGTATTAATAATATATATTAACTATATAAATAGCTATTTATATGTATTAATAATACATAACAATGTCTTATACTCATAATAATTCTAGTATAACTTTCTTAATAACAAATAAAAAAAAATATTGAGGACTTTTAGACTTTTTAGTTAAGTTTTAAAGTTTAAAAGAAACAATGTCTTATACTCATAATAATTCTTATATAACTTTCTTAATACTTTTTTCTATTTAAAAGAAAGAAATGAGAAATTTTAATTAATCTTTGGTAAGATAAGAAATGAGAAATGAGAAATGAGAAATGAGAAATGAGAAATGAGAAATGAGAAATGAGAAAAAAGAAAGATAAGAAGTTAAGTTTAGTAAGAAAAAAAGAAATTGCAAGTTTGGGGACTTGAACCTCTACCCTTTAAGGTGATAGCTAAAAGTTTAACCATTAGACCAAATCTGTACATTGATATTAATATGCATATATATATATATATATATATTAAAAAATATATGTAAAAACCGGTTCTAACGGTTCTACGGTTCGGTTCGGATATTTTAGCTTTGGAGAACCGATCCGGACCGTTACTGTTCGGTCCGGATCGGTCCGGACCATTTTTTCAAAAAAAAAAAAAAAACCCGGACCGAACCGGACCGAACCGGCGGTTCCGGTTCGGTTCACGGTCCGGACCGGTTCTTGTACACCCCTACCGGTAGTTATGTGTCAAAATAATACTAGTCAAATAAAACGGAAAATGCCAATAATTTCCTAAAATTAACAGTCTGCAAAATCCCTCAACCCTAAATCAAAATCCCCAAAAAATCAAGTCATCCCACAAATGAAAAAAAATTAAAATCCTACAAGATTAGTTTAAGAAAATCAAAAACCGCTACAAAAGAAGTGGCCTCATTAAGCACCAATGAATCCATATAAGTCTACACCTAAAGATTAGGCTTCCCTTCATTCAACCAGTGCTAATGAGCCAAGCTGATCACCAACAGCAGAAGCATTAGCATCTTGAAGAACTTGCATTGCCTCGGCAACCTTCTTCCGTAGTGCATCAGGGGAATCAATGAGATGCAGTACTTCTGTTGGATCCATCTCCAATAGCATCCCAGTCACCTTTCCTGCGTGGACCGGCTCGAGCCGCAGAACAATGGGATATAGCTGTTCACCCAAAATCTAAAACAACAACAAACAAACAAAACAGGATGTACAAAAAATTAAATGTTTCTTGTCGCGCACGGATAAACAACATGGAGTGTGTATTCCTTGAAGTGGCTGGAGGATCTTCTTATTACTTACCGCCCTACCACCCTCTTTGGTGGCAGAAGCCAAAGAAGATGTCAGAGTTGAGATGGGCATAGAAGCTGCAGGCTGGCCTTCATTAACTGCAACCGGTACACCAGGAGCCTCAAAGGGAATCTGCATCATTGGACCAACAAAACCTTGAGGAACGACAGGCGATTCGGTGTTATTCCTTGCACTAGCTGAATATCTTAAGCTTAGGTTGTTGTTATGGCTCAAGAGCTGAAATCGTAAAGATCATAAAGATTAGGAGTTAGCATGGATCATTGCGAATAGTCTCACCAATACATGCAACATAGTATTTCTTGACCTGCTGCTGCTGCTGCATCTGTTGAGGGTTGCCCATGCGCCGCATACCCATTCTCTGCGCAGGTTGATTTTGTCTTTGATGCTGATATGGCATTATAAAGTTTGGGGAGACGCCAGGACGCATTCCAGCCATGAGTTGCTGCTGGTAACCGTAGCCTGCAGCAGGTTGAGGAGGGAACATACCAGCAGTTCCTTGACCATAATATAGTTGTTGCGGTAACCTCGGTGCACCTGGATGATATCCAGCAACTCCAGAAGGCACAAGAGACAGTCCGCCACGAATCTGGGAAAAATGTGCCTGAGAAAAATGCTCATCAGATCACAAAAATCAATGGAGAAATGAGTGGTCCCTGCACTATATTCATGAAGACAAACAAAAGAAAGGATGCTAATTATTCATGCGTTTTGCAAAGTAAGGAAAGCAGCAGAGGAAGGAGGGAAAAAGAAGTCTAAATAGAAAATAGGAGTAAAACCCACCTGTAGCCTGGCCTTCCTCTCTTCTTTGCGTTGAGCAACAGCAACATACAGAGGTTTTTTACCAATCATCTTTCCATTCATTTCACTCATCTGAACAGAATTTGTTAGTATATAGTTATTAAATAAACTGAATCATTACAGTACTATACGTATAGGTCAAAGGATTGGTTATTTAGAAACTAAAAGTTGAACTTACAGCTCTTGAAGCTTCCTCTGGGGTGGAAAAGGCAACAAAACCAGACCCCTTACTAAGCCCTTGTGCATCAACGCAAACCTGAAAGAACAATTTAAGCAATGACCACCAACACGAACATTATTCATGCTCATGGTATCGGATAAAAAAATGATTATAGCAAATACATTGTAGAAAAATATACATACCTTGCATGAGGTTACCGTCCCAAACTCAGAAAATAATTCTTTCAGCTTCTCATCACTAATGTCATCATCAAGATTTTTCAGGTACAAGTTTGCATCCTTCAACTTTTCGTATTTATTTAATCTTTCCTCTTCAAACTTGGCTTTCAATTCCGAGTCCCTTTCCGATTTCCTTTGGGCCCGTCCCACAAACCAAACCTTTTCATTGAAGGTGGATCCATTCAACTTCTCAACAGCAGACTCAGCCGAATCTGGATTCTGGAAGTTCACAAATCCGAAACATTTGGACTTCCCATCTTGGTCCCTGATAACTACAGCGCTCGTAATGGTACCATACGAGCCAAAGATTTTCTTAAGGTCCTCGTCAGTAAATGTATCACACAAATTCTTGACGAAAACATTGGTGAATTTTGGCGATCCATTTGCCTGCAACCTCTCTTGGTGCCGAAGAAAACTCCCTACGTACAACGGTTTGTCATTCAACAGCTTGCCATTTAGATAATTGATTGCATTCTGTGAAGCATCCTCACTCTCAAATTGTACATAACCGTACCCTTTCGACCGGCCATTGCTATCAAGGGCCACCTTGCAGGAAAGGACAGTCCCAAAGGTAGAGAAAGTATCATGCAGTGCCTTGTTATCAATGGTTGTATCGAGATTCTTGATAAAGACATTGCCATTTCCACTTTTCCTGATACTAGGATCTCTATGAGAGAACATGATTCTGATAGGTTTCTCGTTCAAATGGGTGTAGTTTAGAAGCTCCATAGCTTTTGCAGCTGCAGTTTATACACCACGGTCAGAAAGAGATCACAGATCCTACTCATTGTTGAGAAAAATAATCAATTTGCCATTACATATCCTACTACCAAACAACATCATTCAAAGGTATGAAATCAACCTATCAAATATCTATATGACACCTTATATTTCCATTGTGTCAAATCACATCATATGTTTGAAAAAATCAATTTTACAAACTCGAGGGTAATTCGACACAATTGAAAACGCATAATGTGATGAGGACATTCGGTACATACAGTTCAAATTCCAATAGAAGATGTAAAAAATAAGTCAATTGTTTTGGTGTTTGATATCTAGAATAGGAAGGATCCCACAACGCAATCAAAAACTTCAAATTAAAGTAGGAACAAACAAGAAAAATACCGTCTTGTAGATTGGCGAAATTGACATAGGCGTAACCGAGAGAGGATCGCCTCCGTTGATCTCTGCACACCCTAATCGAGACCACCTGTGACACCTGGCTGAACAAGTCGTACAATTGATTCTCATTAACGTTCTGATCCAGATCCCCAACATACAGCGATGCAGTCGGGAACTGCTGTCCTGCCGCCGCAGCTGCCACGCTGGCAGCCGCTACCACCGCCGGTGCTGCCTGTCCCGCCATGAATTCTTCCTCCTCCTCTCTCACAAAAACAACAACAGATAATTCTAGAAACAAAAAAGACAATTAACCTAATTAATTAAAAATAATTATCAGTCAGGGATAATAAATCAGTCGTTGGAGAGGAGTGTAGTGCAGAGGGATTTTTTATTTTTTATTTTTTATTTTAGGATGTAAGATTTCTCTGCAACTGAGAGAGAATAAAGAAGCGGAAGAAAAAGCAGATGAGGAGAGAGTATTTATAGGTGTTGTTGCGAGGGAAGGAAGGAAGGGACACGCTTATTTATTCCTTTGCTTCTTTCATGTTTTTGTTTGACGTTGTCGTTGGTGCGGCTGCCTACGTGTGATTTCTATTTCACCACGTGCATCTTTTCTTCCCTTGTGTTGTATTATGAGTATTTATATTTTAGATATTAATTTTAGTTATCAATCTCTTATGTTTTATCATGATATTAGAAACGAGATAAAAATATGTTATATCTCGGTTTCTATTCTGTTTACACCAATTATATCATCCATATTGATCAAATATTAATTAATATGAACGATACATCTCATCATAATATTAAAAAAACAATTCCTAAATTTTATTGAATGATTATAAAATTATATGTAATTGTATGTATGTATATATATAAAAAAACATGATAGCAAAATACCAATCGAGATCAGTACATTTCATACCAACGGAAAAAATGAAACATTCACTGTTACGAGATTAAAAACCTTAATTTATCTATCACTTCTTGTTTTTTTTTCATTTAGAGATTTTTTTTTCCAGTTTTCTTGATCTAAAATATTTTTTAAAATGGGAGAGAGAAAAAAATAAAAATATAAAATATTTTAGTGTTCGGTAATTAACATTCAGCATCAGTTTTTTATTTTTCTAAAAAGTTGTTTCAAAATTTCAGAAAAGAAATATCTTATGCATTACCACTCTCTCTTCCTCTCGTGCGCATCTTTTGTCAATGTTTTCTTATTTTTTCCTATTTTCTGAACTTTATTTAATTTTTTTAGTTCATTAAAAACTGATATCACTTCTTAATTTTTTTTATTATTTTTTGATGTTTTTAGTCTTTTTTGGATTTCTTTTTTGAAAAATAATTTATGACGTGGTGTGGGGATGTGGGTCCATTTTGTCAAAAAAGATAATAAAATATTCATTTTTAACACTGTTTGTTTCTGTTAGTCATTTTTTTTACGGTTGAAATTTAAATTAACTAACAGTTATAATGCTTAGGATTGATAAGAGAAAAGAAAAAAAAGAAAAAACGAAGAAGATTTGGGACTACCAAAAATTGAACGACAACATTTAGGACCCCGAGTTGTATTATTGATTGCCTGTCGATAGCATAAAAATAGTTGTAAAATGAGTATGGAAATGGGTAGAAAGGTTACAACTTATCACTGTCCATAAGGACTTGTAGATCGTGGTAAAAGGATTGTCCACTGAGACCTCTAGGATTTTGTAGTTCTGGTTTGACTTCCTCGTCACTAGAAATGGTTGATTGTTCTTGCAGCTAAAATAATTAAAATAGAAATTAACAAATAAAACAGTCTTGGCTAAGATTGGATATCTTGGGTTGTGAATTTAGAATAAGGGAACTCCTAGTAAGGGCGAGACCGTGAGCACTTATTCTTGTACTTCGATCATCGATTCAAAGGTGTTAATCTCTCCTTTCATAACATTGCTATGGATTGGGAGGTACTCCTTTCCAATTCTACTTTCCTCCTCTTGAAATCACTTGGCGGGAACTCCCTCTCCTAGTGATCTTAATTAGTGGACACCTTGCTAGTTAAAGGATTTATCTAGTTGATTGCTGGCTTGAAGGACTGCGTCTCTTCAATGACATAGGGAAAGACAGTGTCTAGTTCAAGCTACCCCCAGTTTGGGCCCTAGGGCGTCAACCTGGTCTGAACTATACCCTTCAATGCTCACTAACCCCAGCGGGGTTAGCTGTCTACTTAGGCCTTTCTAGTTTCAACTCGTCCCCTTCAAAGCTGACTGCAAATCTCTCACCAAAACCTAAGAGTAGCCAAATCTTGATTTTAATAGAGACCGGTTTGTTAAAATAAAGATTGATAGGATTACGAATGGGGAGGTTGTGAAGAACGTTTTGATCTCAAGAATATAAGAATTGGCTCACTCAACCCTTACCAAGAATGTGGGTTTAGCTACTAGACATAATCATGGAAGAAAAGAAATGGAATTTTATTAAATAAAAAAAGGAAATTAAATCTGCAAATTCGATTGGAAAATTATAGAGCCGAGTGTTTTTGAGCCGAGGAAGGAGATGGAGTCAAGAGTCAGAGACCTGCAACTAATAATCTCCTACCAAGTCGTCCTCTTCCAACTCTTACTGTTGATACCTGAATTTTGACGCCATTTTTAATTAATTCTAGCATTTCTATCATTTACTTAATTTACTGTCGCTAGCGTTTTTAAACTTTTCATCGCGTTTTAGCATCGTCATTATCATCGTCAGCGTTCGAAATAACATTTTTAATTTCTCGTCACGTATTTTCATTATTATTATCATTATTATTTTTAGCCTTAAAAATTACATTTTTAATTATCCGGTAGTCATTTGCTAGTTTTTTCTTCGTTTTAGGTCATCATATGAATTTTAGGATTTTTAGTATTTTATTGCATTTTTTAGTGTTTTTATTTTTTATTATTTTTTTTCGAGCTTTTATTGTACCCGAGTAAGTTCGCTTGGACAATAGCTCGAACTTGGAATGTTTTCCATCAACTAGTTGCTACCTTTTTTTTCATTCACAACGGTCTAAAACGTTTCGTGTAATTTTCGTCGTAATGTCATCTATTTTCCGTCCGAACGTTTCACATTTTTGAACGCGAAAATAAATACGTTAAACAAAAAATTCTTGTCATTCGCTGTAGATGGTTAAGCTCGCCGTATTTTTCTCTACGCGTTGGTACCTTCGGCTCGAAAAGTCAGAATATTTGTTCGCGGGAATCAGCTCGAGGCCATTTAAATAATGTAAAGGGCCATTTAATCATGGTCGTTGATCTGGTCAACCAAGGAAAGTCAACCAGATCAACGGGCCTTGAATTACCTTGCATGGTGCGCATGCACCGTGGGCGTGGACGTGCAGCAGAGCAGGCCACCGAGCAGCTTGCTCCCGTCACTTCCTGTCACGTCTGAGCAATCACCTCCACGCCTAGCTCTGCCAGCACAACATCCCTAGCCCCGCTAGCTCACGACCACGGCCTCCACTCGTGTCCCTCGCGTTCGGCAGCCACGCGACTTCGCCCTATAAATACCAAGCCCTCCTCAACGTTCAAACGACACCAAAATCTCAAGAGCAAGCTCTGCTCCTTCTCCCTCTTGATCGATAGCTCATTTTGAGCTTTGATCGCCCAGTTCAAGGTTTGGCTGAAGCCTCCTTCAAGCATTCTTCTTCATTTTTTATGCTTTTCTTTTCTTTAATTCGTTTAGCATTTGTTTGATTAAATAAATTGCTTTTCTTTATGCCATTAATTCATATGTATGCTGTAGATTAAATACATGCTTTCAATTTGATTAATCGTTAGCTAGATCGTGCGAATTAATTAGTTTTCGATAATTAACGGTTTTGTCATTTTTTTGAAATTAAACTCGGTACGTGTTGATACCCGAATTTTGACGCCATTTTTATTTAATTTTAGCATTTCTGTTATTCAGCCAATTTACAGTCATTTTCAGTTGATTTAATGTCGCTAGCATTTTTAGGTGTTTCGTTGCATTTTTGCATCATCGTCAGCATCGTCAGCCTTCGAAATCGCATTTTTAATTTTTCGGCATGTATTTTCATTATTATTATCATTAATATTTTTAGCTTTAAAAATCACATTTTTAATTATCCGGCAGTCGTTTGCTAATTTTTTCTTCGTTTTAGGTCATCACATGAATTTTAGGATTATTTATATTTTAGCGCTTTTTTTAGTATTTTTATTATTTTATTATTATTTTTATTCGAGCTTTTATTGGACCCGAGTAAGTCCGCTCGGACAATAGCTTGAATTTAAAATGTTTTCCATCAACTAGTTGCTAGCTTTTTTTCTGCTCGCAACGGTCTACAGCGTTTCGTGTAATTTTCGGCGTAATGTCTTCATTTTTCCGTTCAAACGTTTCACGTTTTTTAACGCGAAAATAAACACGTTAAACGAAAAATTCTCGTCATTCGCTGTAGATGGTTAAACCCGTCGTATTTTTTTCTACGCGACGGTACCTTCGGCTCGAAAAGTCAGAACGTTTGGTCGCGGGAACCGGCTCGAGGCCATTTAAATCAGATGAAAGGTCATTTGATCATGGCCATTGATCTGGTCAACCAAGGAAAGTCAACCAAATCAATGGCCCTTGATTTAATGTGCATAATGCACATGCACAGTGCACGCACGAGGGAGGCAACGGAAGTCCTCGCCCGAGCCAACTGCTCCCTAGCTCCCTAGCCCTCCGCCATCATCACGGTTCCCCTAGCCTTGCCACCGTGACCAGCCGGCCACCACGCGCAGCTCCCACGTCCGGCCACCCACGCGTTTTTGGCTATAAATAGCCACCATTCCCCACGCGCAAAGGGTCTGAATTTTTGCCAAAAAAACCACACTACTCCCTCTCCGTTCTCCTAGCCAAGTCACACACGAAAATACACACGGTTTCTGTACCCTCATCCTCAACACGAACGAAAGAAAAGAAAAGGAATCAAGGTGAGCTCTCTCTCTCTCTCTCTAGGATTTCTTTGCAAATTTCGTTTTTCTTCTTAACCTTGCAACAAATGACTAAAACCTATTCTAAACCCTTATTTCTCAAGTTATAATCGCACAGCTTGCTCCAATTTAAATGACTAATGTTTGTCTTAATTAATTGCTAATTTTCAATTTTAATGTGCATATATATTCAAACTTTAAATTGCTCCTCGTTTGCGGATGAAATGGTCTGATTTCTATGGGGTTTTGATCGGGGGTTCGTACTCTGTGCATGGAGGCTGTTTTTCTTGAGTTTGGGTGGCCGGAGCTCTTCCCTTGCCGCCGGCAGTAACGCCGGCGCAAGGAAGAAGAAGAACGCAGCAGCCATGGCTGCTGTTCTTGGCAAGGAAGGTGACGGGCCGAGCCCGTCCCTTGTCCTTTGTTTTAAAATACCCGGATGGGCCTTGGCTTAAGCCAAGCCCATCCGTCCCCTTCCCTTCCTTTTGTTTCAACAATGCGGCCCATCTTTCCTTTTAAATAGTGGTCATGGGCTAGAATTTATTCCTAGCCCATTTTTCATTAAATTCAGCATGCGGGCCCGGCCCAAAATAATTTTCGTCAATCATTCGAGTCGTTTTTAACATCATTTCATTTCATGCTCGTATGTAATGTTTAATTTAATTCGTATGCATATTTTATCAAGTTGGTTCGTGAATTGTTTTTACGCATGAATTGCTCATTCTTTATCGTAATATTTATTGTTATCTAACCTCAGTCATTTATATCTAACCGTTTAATTTCAGTCATTTAATATACCGCCTATATGGTCGGTCGCTTTTTAATTTTCGTAAATATTCAACTGCTTTAATTTTTCGCACACTGCTGGAAATCCTTCCGCAAATTATCAACTGCTTACTTTTCCGCACTTTAAATTTCAGCAATTTAAATTCAATACCGCCTACATGGTCGGTCGCACTTATCAACTGTTTACTTTTCCGCACTTTAATTTTCCGCACTTTACTTTTCCGCAATTTAAATTTCAGCAATTTAAATTCAATACCGCCTACATGGTCGGTCGCACTTATCAACTGTTTACTTTTCCGCACTTTAAATTTCCGCCTTTTACTTTTCCGCACTTTAAATTTCAGCAATTTAAATTCAATACCGCCTACATGGTCGGTCGCACTTATCAACTGTTTACTTTTCCGCACTTTACTTTTCCGCACTTTAAATTTCAGCAATTTAAATTCAATACCGCCTACATGGTCGGTCGCATTTTAATTCTCGTAAATATTCAACTGCTTTAATTTTTTTGCAAACTGCTGGAAATTCTTCCACAATCTATCAACTGTTTATTTTCTGCAAATATCCAACTGCTCATTCTCTACATTATCAACCTGTTTTATTTTCTGCCAATCACCAAACTTTTTATTCCCTGTAAATCGCCCCTAGCATTTAATTTTTCTGCACTTATCAAGACAACATTTCATTTTTGTATGAGTAAAATCGATCCATTTTTCGCATGCAATCAACCTAGCACTTAAATTCTCGTATGCGTAAAATCCATCATTTTTCGCATGCAAATCAAAACAGCATTTCATTTTCGTATGCGTAAAATCCATCATTTTTCGCATGCAATCAACCTAGCATTTAAATTCTCGTATGCGTAAAATCAATCATTTTTCGCATGCCATCAACACAGCATTTAAATTCTCGTGTGCTTAAAATCAATCATTTTTCGCACACAATCAACTCAGTATCTCATTTTCGTATGTGTAAAATTCATCATTTCTCGCATGCAATCAATTGTCGTCATTTATTTTCATGCACTCATCAAGCTCAGCATTTAATTCTCGTATGCGTACAATCCATCATTTTACGTGTACAATCAATTGTCATTTAAAATTTTCATTGCTCAGTTATTTCTCAAGCTATCACTAACACTCTCGTTTTGTAGGTTAATTTCAAGCTTCGCTCGAAAGTACGCCTCACAAGTCCTTTTTATTTATTCGATGCTTTTCGCAAATATCAACTGCATGCATGATATATAGAACTGCTAGAATTAAAATCAACCCACATGAACAACGTGTTTAAAGAGTTGCTTAAAATGCCATGTTCATATGATTTTAAATTCTCGCTTGTATTGACTGCATGTACATGGACCTTCGATCCCACTTCAGTTTTTCACTTTAAAATCAATCATTTAAATTGGTACTCTGTTAGCAATCCATGTTAGGATCACGTAGTAATTAAGTTAATCATGCATGGCCCGATGATGAAAAAAGAGGGCGCTCATTCAGTCTTACGGAAAATTCAGTCCCATCACGATCATAAAAAAGACTAAAGTGACGATTCCTTTGAGGGCCCCATTTTTCAAAACGCATTTCTCAAACACCTTTTTAAACACCTCTCTCATCAACCGGTAACCGTTTTCGGATGTGTCTCGGGTGCCTAACACCTTCCCGAGACCATAATACGACCCCGAACCATTGTCTGGGGTCCAGACCCTTTTTTTTTGTGCCTTTAGTTTTTTACTTATTATATTTCCTATGCCATGACGATTAGGGTTCCCTAAGCCTAGCAACCAAATTACGGTGGCGACTTCATTGCATGCTGCGAGGCGTCCTTTTACGCCGAGCATCTGAAGGTCTCAAATTTCGTTGCACACTCGCGAATTTTTAAATTTCGAGGCGCGACAGTTTGGCGACTTCACTAGGGACTGTTGGGTCGGAGCCGGTTTTATCTTTTTAGAGAGGTGTTTTATTTGTTTATTTATTTGCTTTGATCAATTGCTGGTCTGTTTATTTATTTGCTTTATCAATTGTCATATGCATTTCATGGCGCCCTACACCCAGGGGACAATTACCAAAATAGGAGGGTAGTAGTGACGCCCTAGGACACATGTCCTGGGTAGTGTTCACCAATCCCAACTCGGATGAACCCCTAAAGCCAGTCGAAAGGTTATACGATTTCGCAAGGAATCGGGCGACTGGACGACACTTTAGGGACCTTTTCATGGTATCATCCGGGAACCATTCAAGCCAGTTAGAAATGTCAGAATCAGAGCCCCAGCACATGCATCATGATTATACCTGTTTGTCGTGGCTCTATTTGTCTTGTTGGCATATTGACATGATTTTTCTTTTATACGAATTGTAAATTTCTTACATGCGCAGGTTACCTTGCATTTACAATTTTATTTTTGTCCCACATGACCCGTTTTTGCTCATTCGATATATCGGCAATTACACTACTTTCACTTGATATTTTCGGGGAATGAAGTTCAACGATCAGACACTACAAAGCCGAATTGCCACTTTAGAGGCTGAGATAGAGATGCAGAAAGGGGAGTTGGCTTCGATGGAGTGCCTTTGCCAGCAGAACTCTGACGTCCAGGATTGATACCTTCATGGGAAGACTCGAATATCAGCAAACCTTCATTTTTCTCATGTAACTAGAATCCCTGTTTTCATCAATTTTAGCCATTTTTTGGTGAATTTAGGTAGTTGGCTAGTTTACTACATCTTGTAAACACTTTTAATAAAGTCGTACCTCTTTCGGATATTTATTTAATCACCTCATCTTTTCCGTATCAATTATCCATCCAAATACAACTCAAAAGACCATCGCAAAAAGAAAGAGAAAATCCCTTCGGGATAAACACAATCGTTTCACCAAAGAACCGAAAAATCAGACCAAACATTCGAAAAATAGCCAAATATTGCCCACTCGTGGCCTTGTCCTCTTAGCTTATCGCAAACTCCAAAGTCATAGCGTACATTGTCATCCCTCCCCTCGGTGGGATTCACCAGGCGTCAGGCCCTGCGTCATTTGCGAGCACAGTAGAAAAGAGATCTTCCTAGCATGACGACATTGGTTGCCCCTGCTAATTTGGGTTTCGCCGATAACATCTCAGATTGCTCCATATCGTTGGAATGAATAGAGGCTTCCTTCGCATATCATCCACAACCAGGAGATCACGCCTCTCCGACCGCCCTGAAAATGTCAAGTGAAAGTGTAGCCGGAAAAGTGAATGAGCAATGTGGAGGCCTCGGGATCGTCCATCACTTGTACTTACTCTTTTTTCATTTTCTTTTTTTCAGGTTCACGATAGCTCCTCGCAAGCGAATTACTCCACCGAGGCCCCCATAACAAGACTTCAAACGCTGAAGATGGCCGAACAAACCAAGACAGAAGAGGCATTGGCTGCTAGACTAAAAGAGTTAGAAGAGCAAGTAAGGGTTACTACAGAAAAGGCCACTCGGGGTGAAAAAGAACGAGATGAAGCAACCACTGAGTTCCCACCTGGTTTTGATCCTAGTCAAATGATGGGACCCTCCTCATCCGCCATCACTGGATCTTCGGGACCCCAATCATTTTCGATTCCTGGGGGTCAATGGAAATGGACTGCTCCCGTCTTTGTACCCACCACCCCGAACCCTGTAGCCAACACGGGTGAAGGAGTTGATGCAGCTCTACAACATTCCTTTGTCAACCTTACTGTGGACCCTGGTCAGAATCTGATTCGTCAGGAATCCCGGGGATTTTACCCACCCCAGGGCTATCCCACTCAAGTCGCGATTCCCAATCCTATGGGAAGTCGGCCACCTTTTGTCAATCCGATGCAACCACCATTCATGACAGAACCCCTGTCATACCTTGGTCCAAACGCTCTCGTCACAGAAAGACTGAAAATGGATAGAATGAACCTGCTAGAGGAAAGGCTCAGGGCCATCGAAGGAACAGACCCCTTCGACCCTACAGGTCCCGCCACCATGTTCATGGTCCCGGGGATCATAATGCCTCCAAAATACAAGATTCCAGATTTTGAGAAGTACACTGGGATCGAGTGCCCAAAAACTCACCTCAAGGCCTATTGCAACAAAATGGCCGATATGATACACAATGAGCCCATGTTAATCCATCTGTTCAGAGAGAGTTTGGCCAAGCATGCCTTGACCTGGTACATGAGTTTGGATGGGGTTAAGATCAAAACTTGGAGAGATTTATCGGATGCTTTCTTCAAGCAATAAAAGTTCAATTTGGAGGTAGCTCCAGACCGTTCTGATCTCCGAAATCTTGAGAAAAAAACTGAAGAATCGGTGAAAACTTATGCTCAGAGGTGGAGAGAACTAGCTTCCAGGATTTCACCGCCCTTGAATGACAAAGAACTCATATCCATTTTCGTGGATACCTTCAAGGCTCCCTACTACACTCATCTTATATCCAATCCATCAAATAACTTTTCTGATATGGTCATGGTGGCGGAAAGAGTCGAACAAGGGATCAAGTCGGGGAGAATCGATGTTTCCAGACCAGAGGTAAAACCTAAGAAAGAGCCCATCATGGAGAAAGATGTCAACTTTGCCTCTCACCAGCCTAGCTACGAGCCACCTTCCTCGCCACCTCCTCAAAATCCTACACCATTTTCACCATCTCCATATAACCCGCCAAACAACCAAAATAACCCGAGTAACCGTTGGAACCGGGGGCCACTGCCAACTCTTCCCGGTCCTCTAGGGGAAATTTATAAACATCTCCTGGCGGCTGGACAAATCGTGCCCACCCCAATGACACCTCTGCAACCTCCTTACCCAAAGTGGTACGATCATAACGCTAGATGTGAGTACCATGCTGGAGCTCAGGGTCACACGATAGAAAACTGCTTCGCCCTAAGAGGAAAGGTTCACCACTTGATCAAGAATGGATGGATCTCTTTTGAAGGGTTAGCCAAAGGACCTGACACGACCGTCTACCCTCCTCCTACCAACCTTTGAATGATCATTCTCCCATAAGGGACCCATCCTGCTTACTCATCTAATGGCGATACCTACAATACTTTTTGTATAATAGTCGAGCCCATGACTATAAACAAAGGCGCTTCGTGGGAGGCAACCTACGTGTTCCTTTTAATATTTCTGGTTTCTTTAATAAAATTCAAACATTTTAGGATACCCTTTTCTAGCGAATTTAATATTTAATTCCCTTGTCATTTTAGATGCAATGAGATTTGTAAACATGGGGGCAAGCAAATGAAGGGACGACCAAAAGAAGGCGTTGAAAAATGTCAAAGCTCATTTTTCAGGGAAGTTGTCCTTTTACATTTTTGCAATTTCCGTTTCCGCATTTTCTGTTTTTGCAATTTACGTTTCCACGATTTATATTGTTGCAAGAGTGTGTGCGTCATGTCTGCTAAGGTTCGTAGTTTTTGCAAAAAAAAAAAAAAAAAAAAAAGAAACAGAACTAAAGGCATAGTCGCTTGGCTTGAAAATCCCACGTTTTGAACATTTTTTTTTAGGCATATTCATCACTTTATCACGACATGGATGACTTGTGCGTTCATTAGAAATTATATGAAACATACATGATTTTGTCTGTTAGCTCTTATATTCGTGGCACGTCTAGACGTAAGCAATCACAAAACATGTCCCTGTGAGTATTTTGGGCCTTCACGCTTTGTTTTTTTTTTCATGAGTGTAAGGGCCTGACTAGATACTAGTTGAGTTCGCATAATATCCAGGGTACATGCGCCATTAGACATGGGATAGATATAAAGTGACATGGGACTTTTACGATTTTCTCCACTTTTTTCGTTTCTTCCCTCTTTCCACCATATATGTCATCACTCCCCCAAAACAGGCAATATCACTCATACCCCGGGAGCCAAAGAGCAGTTTCAGCTAAAATCGCCAGCCGAAAGTAAAAGCACGTCGAGTCCAAGAGCACGATGAAAGAGACGGAAAAGGTCACTAGGAGGTCGCTAAGGACCATCACCGAAGAAGCAGCAACGACGAAGGCCGAGGCCTCAAGACAGAAGGGGAAGAGATCAAGACAAAGGCTGTGCTTGCTCTGCTCTGTTGCATTTTCAAATCAAATCAAAAAGGGGAGGGATATATATAAAAAAAAAAAAAAAAGGGAAAATGAGAGGAAAAAAAGAAAAAGGAGAGAAGGGAAAAAGGGAAAAGAAAAGAAAAATGCTCAGAGACCTTCGACGAATACAAACAATCGAAGAGCCAAAGCAATCACAGCCCGGGGACAACTCAATTCGAGAAAATCTCGAAGAAAACTATCCCCAGTGAACTCGAGTAGAAAGGCCCAAGGCCAACTCGAGAAATCTCAAAGCAGCCTTCCCCCAGTAAAGTCAAGCAAAAGAGGCCCAAGGCCAACTCAAGAAACCTCAAAGCAAGCATCCCTAGTGAGAACCCGAGAAGAGAAAGGGGCCCCAGGCCAACTCAAGTAGTGAGTCGTAAAAGGAACAGCGACGACGCTCCCCAATGAAGACTCAAGAGAAGGGCCCCTGGCCACACTGAAAGCATCCCCAGCAAAAAGCGAAAAGACTCGCGCACCTCGCCCTCATCTTGGCCAATCAGCAAAGCATCGCTCATCAAAAGCCTTCCAACTCCTCAACAAAGCAATCCTTTCCCAAAACAAGCTCCTTTCCGGACATTTCATGTCCATTCATTCTTTTTCGTAAAAGTCCCATCGATTATTAGAACGCCCATGCATGTGCATCTTCATTCGAAGTATATTCACTCGGATTGACATTGCGAACTGTAAATTATGTATCATGTTAGTTGCATCTTTATGAGTGTAAAACACTTAGCCTTGTTTCAGAGCGTGAGTGCTGTCGCACCGTCGCGAGCGAAATTCGGGACGCAATGAAAATCACATAACAATGAAGTCGCCACCCTAATTTTCTAAGGTTTAGGGGAACCTAAAAAGTCCGAAAAAAGAAGAAAATAAAATAAAAACTAAGGCACAAATAAAAAGGGTCTAAACCCGAGAACGATGGTTCGGGGTCGTTTTATGGACTCGGGAAGGTGTTAGGCACCCGAGTCTCATCCTAAAAAGGTTACCGGTTCTAAAAAGAGGTGTTTAAAAATCACATTGAAAACAAGTAATTTGGCCCTCAGAGGGGAATCGTCGCTTTAGCTTTTAAGTTGGTTTGATTGATTTTATCCTAATTATTGTCGAGTTGTTAATCAGAAAATAACATTTTTTATCCTCTAAAAGATGAAAAAGGTGGGTTGCATACCTATTCCGGTTAGATTTAGCCAAGTTCAAAATTATTCCGTTTACATGCGAAATTAGGTGAGGTTACTACCATTTTGTTAATCTTTACCAAAGCGACGACCCTAGTGAACAACGATGCATCACTATCATCATCGGGCCAATGCACGTGCTTAACCCTATTTACTAGGTAATTCTACGCATGCATAGACTAGCAAAGTACCATTTATATAAATGCGAGAAAACACGTTGAAAAGAGAAAAAACCGGGAAGTGGGGTCGAAGCCGCGCACATAACACATTTGTCAAGATAGCATAAATTAAAAATACAATCATGGGGTCGAAGCCGCACACGATACACATTCATCAAGATAAGCATAAATTCATGGGGACGAAGCCGCACACGAAACAAGCATAAAATAAAGAACATTCATTGGTATAAGCATCATGCAAACAAATTAATTCGAATTCTAACAATTCTAAATAATCATGCATACGATAAATAATAAATTAAAGTACATTTATCCAAAAGAAAAGGGAAAAAGGAAAACATACCTGGACGAGCTTAACCTGTAAATCAATGATTAGTGGCAACAATTGATAATAAAATAAATAAATACTGAAGATAAATATTACAAATTAATTACAAATTCGCAAATAAATAAATACAACGATTAAATTCTCCATTCGAGCTCCGCAATTGGGAATGACACATCGAACTCCTCATCAAACTCCGTCAAACTTGTTGAGCATCATCACGACGAACGTGCAAGCAAAAATAGACAAATAAACGCGTATAAGTAAGGGACTCACAAATAAATTTCAAATGATTAAATATTAATAAAAATGGAATCCCTTACCCATTAAAGTTGGCGTAGCATCCGATCGAGATGATAATCGCGAATTCGGTACCTGCAAAAGTGAGGAACGAGTTAATACACGATTTTAATTAAAAGGGCTTGGGCCGTAGCCCATTTCTTTTATTTTTTTCTCATGGGCCGTAGCCCATTTTTCTTCTTTCCCTTCTTTGGGCCGCAGCCCATTCCTCTCCTTTCTTTTATTATTTTTTCATGGGCCGCAGCCCATTATCTCCTTCTTTCTTTGGTTGGGCCGAGGCCCAACCCCTCTCCTTCCTTCTCCTTTTCTTTCTTTCCTTCATTCTTTTTTCATTTTAGGGCTGCGCAGCAGCCCTTCTTCTCCTTCTTCTCCTTCTTTATTTCTTGTTTTTTTATTTTTTTCTTTCCTTTTGGTCCTTCCGGCCAAGGAAGCAGGCAGCGGTGGTTTGGTGGCGCGGCTGGGAAGCAATCAACAACAGCAACGGTGGTGATGGAGGAACAGCGGTGGGCGGAGGCGCTGGTTGGCCGCGACGGCGAGGGAGGAACGGCGGCGGCTGTGAGTGAGGTGAGGATTTTTTCTGATTTGTTGGCTGTTTTGGTGATCTGTTTCGGTGATTGATTTTTGGGGGTGATGATTTAATTGATGATGGTTGATTTCGGGTTATTTGGTTCGGTTGTGGTTGGTTTCGGATTGTTTGGGCTTGGCCGGTTGAATTTGGTGACGGAGGCGTTGGTGGCTTGCGGCGGTGGGCGGCGAACAGCGGTGATGAGATGGCCGGCGGTGGGCAGCGGCAGCGGCGAGCAGTGGAGGAGATTCGGATTGAATTTGCAGGGGAATTGTGATCAGTTTTTGATTTGGTGCAGGGATTGATTTTAATTTGGCAGAGGGATGGATTTAATTTTTGGCAGAAGATGGATTGGGATTTAATTTGGGATTGGTTTAATTGGTTTGGCAGAGGGATGGTTTGCTTGTGAGGGATTTGGATTTTGGCTGCCTCCCTTCGGATTTAGCTAATTGGGATGGAATTTGGTAAGTGATGGCTGTTTGGTTGATTGATTTTAGTTTTAATTTGGGAAAGGGTTTGGGATTGGAATTAATTGCAGGATGATTGATTGGAATGAATTGCAAGAGGATTGATTTGGATTTGATTGGAATGAATTGCAAGAGGATTGATTTGGATTTTTGGCAGAGGATGCTTGGATTGGCAGAGGCTGGATTAATTTGGCAGAGGGATTTCTGATTGCTCCCTCCCCGATTGAAATTGGGTGGTCTGTTTATGATGGGATCCAATTTACTTTGAAAGAAAAATGTGGAGGATCCATTCGTATCAAATCTTTGAAAAAACAAGAGATTGTATCTTTGAAAAACAGAGAGGGGAGCCGTCTGCGGGCTAGGGTGTAGGTTTCTTTCTAAAAAAAATGGAGGGGGTAGGATTGTGTGTCCGATTTCTTTTGACAATTGGAGAGTTGAGGTAAGAAAAAGGAATCCAATGTTGGTATGGTCGTGCAAGAGAAAAAATGGAAAAGGGAGATGGTGTGTTTTTTTAATAAAATTGAAAGGGAAGAGATGATGATGTTCGGATGGTGGAGAGAAAAAAATGAGTAAAGTAATGTAAAGTAAAGTGAAAGTGAAAAATGGGTATGATTAGTTTTTGTGATTCGATCAAATGATACGAGAAATTTTACTTGGAATCGATAAAAGTTCGAACGAAAAATACATACAAAATAAAATAAATAACATGAAACAAAAGAAAACAAGATAATAAATAGTAAATAAACGGAAATAACAATACTAAAAATAAGATCAAGAATGAGCGAAAAAATGAACGATTTAAATTAATCGTGTCAAAATTCGGGTATCAACAGTTGCCCCCTCTTTACTGTCTTATAAAAAATAAAGTGTAACTGAAATTTTTGATGAGCAGTAAAGACGGTTGCCCCAGTACCACGAATGTTCAAAATGCAGAATGTCATTTGAGGGGCAAAAATCTTATAAGCGGAAAAAGAAAATGGTTCCACTTGGACACCATGATGCAGGTATGTAAATGGCAAAAATGTGTGCTTACCTCTGCTCTGACGTTGATGTGGAAATTTAAATTGTTTAAATTGCAAGAAAATAAATTCAGCTCCACTCGGATACTGATGAACAACGGCTCTACTCCGATGCCGACAACTCCACTCGGACGTTGATAAATTCAGCTACACTCGGACGCTGATGGTTCCATTCGAATACTGCGATACAGAAACATCGGTTCTACTCAGATACAAATGTTATGAAAGGACGTAAATCTGAAAGTAGAAAAAGAAACGGCTCCATACGGATACCATGTTGTTGAAAAGTAAGATACAGAAATATAAACTTATCTTTATTTGATGTTTTTGGCTCCACTTGGACATCTTGCAAAAATGTGAATCCAGCTCCATTCGGACGCTGATGGCTCCAATCGGATGCCTCACAGGATCTGTGGATAAGGTATGGGGACGAAGCCTCTCACAAGAACAAGGTTGTGGGGATAAAGTCGCTCACGAAATGAAACTGTGGGGACAAAGCCGCTCACGAGATGAAACTGCGGGGACAAAGCCGCTCACGAGACAGGATGTGGCTTCACTTGGACGCTGATGTCCTTAGGATGCAGATGACTTCCAATGATCAGGCAGTATTTTGAGCTTTAAGTCTAGTGCCTGCAAAATTGAAGGTTGGAGTTCAGTAATTTGATATGATAAATTCAAGGCTTTCGAGATACTTGAGGGGGTCAGCAGTGCATCCAACTCATTAATTAGGTTTTGGATTTCTGATGTGACTGTGAGCTTATCCTTTAATTCTTCCAAATCGTCTTCGGACCAACCTCCTTGACGCTGACGTCCTTAGGATATGGGATACTTTGCAGAAATGTAAATTCAACTTCATTCGGACGCTGTGGCAGAAATTTAGATAGCAAAAAAGAAAACGGACGCTCATGTCCAACATGATGTTTTGCAGAAATGTTAATTCAACTCTACTTGGACGCTGATGCGGGAATTTAAATTGTTGAAAAGGAAATTGATCCGCTCGGACACTGGTGCCCACCGGGATACTTTGTAGAAAAACGTAAATTTAGCTCCACTCCGACGCTGATGGGGGAATTTTAAATTACTGAAAAGGAAATTGAACTCCACTCGGACACTGATGCCCTTCGGGATACTTTGCAGAAAAGGAAATTCAGCTCCACTCGGACGCTGATGGCTCCACTCGGATACCTTGCAGAAAAACATAAATTGCGGCTACACTCGGACGTCTCCACTCGAATTCCGCGATGCATAAATATAAATTCAGCTCTACTCAGACGCTGATGGCTCCACTCGGATGCCTTGCAAATTTAGTTCCACTCAGACACTGATGACTCCACTCGGATGTCTTGAAAAATATAAATTCAGCTCCACTCGGACGCTGATGGTTCCACTCGGATACCTTACAGAAATGTAAAATGCGACTTCACTCGGACGTCTCCCCTCGAATGTCGCGATGGAGAAAATGTAAATTCAGCTCTACTCAGACGCTGATCAATAATGGCTCTACTCAGATGCCTACAACTCCACTCGGACGTTGATAAATTCAGCTCCACTCGGACGCTAATAATCATTACTAATTCTGCAAAACAAACGTTAAATGGTTTTTGCAAGGTGGGGTTTGAACCGCCACACGATTTCTTGAAAGGTGGGGTTTGAGTCGCCACACGATTTTCGCAAGGTGGGGCTTGAACCGCCACACGATCTTTGAAAGGTGGGGTTTAAACCGCCACACGATTTTTTGCGAGGTGGGGTTTGAACCGCCACACGATTTTTTGAGAGGTGGGGTTTGAACCGCCACACGATTTTTGCAAGGTGGGGTTTGAACCGCCACATGATTTTTGGAAGGTGGGGCTTGAACCGCCACACGATTTTTTGAGAGGTGGGGTTTGAACCGCCACACGATATTTTTTTGAATGGTGGGGTTTGAACCGCCACACGATTTTTTTGAGAGGTGGGGCTTGAACCGCCACACGATTTTTGCAAGGTGGGGTTTGAACCGCCACACGATCTTTGAAATGTGGGGTTTAAACCGCCACACGATTTTGGAAGGTGGGGTTTCTGAACCTCCACACGATTTTTTTTTGAATGGTGGGGTTTGAACCGCCACACGATTTTTTTGAGAGGTGGGGTTTTTGAACCGCCACACGATTTTTGAAAGGTGGGTTTCTGAACCTCCACACGATTTTTTTGAATGGTGGGGTTTGAACCGCCACACTATTTTGCAAGGTGGGGTTTGAACCGCCACACGATTTTTTGAGAGGTGGGGTTTTTGAACCGCCACACGATTTTTGAAAGGTGGGGTTTCTGAACCTCCACACGATTTTTTTGAATGGTGGGGTTTGAACCGCCACACGATTTTTGGAAGGTGGGGTTTGAACCGCCACATGATTTTTGGAAGGTGGGGTTTGAACCGCCACACGATTTTTTTTTAAATGTGGGGTTTGAACCGCCACACTATTTTTGGAAGGTGGGGTTTCTGAACCGCCACATGATTCTTTGAAATGTGGGGTTTGAACCGCCACACGATTTTTGAAATGTGGGGTTTGAACCTCCACACGATTTTTTTTGAAATGTGGGGTTTGAACCGCCACACGATTTTTTGGAAGGTGGGGTTTCTGCCTCCACACGATTTTTTTGAAATGTGGGGTTTGAACCGCCACACGATTTTTTTTGAAAGGTGGGGTTTCTGAACCTCCACACGATTTTTGAAAGGTGGGGTTTCTGAACCTCCACACGATTTTTTTTGAATGGTGGAGTGGTAACGTGCTCCATTCAGACATTTATTGGATGGATTTGTTGGCGGAAATTGATCATAATGTGAGATTCCATCGAAACATATCTGTATCCTGCAGATAAGGAGGAAACAAACAGGAAGCAGCAGTGGATGGAAAAAATATAGAGCAAATGATAAATGGAAACAATCAAATCATGTATGTTGTATATGAAAGTATTCCCACACTACCCAAAGATTTGCCCCCAGTATTTTATAAAAGCAACTTCCCTATCAAGAGATGATTCAACAAGTTTATGCATTTCTGGAGAACATGTCATCCATTTTCTATCATATAAGCATGCTTGATACAAGTCTAGAAAAGCATCCGCATCTTGCCCAGGAGATAACGACCTCAAGGACAAAACTTTCCCACAACATGTAGGCGTAAGCAGTCCTCACCAGATATTAGTGTTTGCGCTCACACTCAGGAATAAGGCTATGTGTTTACACTCTTAGAAATGCAGCAACATAGCACACAGTCAGATTTGCAATGTCAATCCGAGTGAATAAACTTCAGATAAAGATGCACATGCATGGGCATTCTAGTAATCGAAAGGACTTTGCGGGGAGAAGAAGTGAATATATTCTTCTTTAATGAACAGGGCCTGCTGATTGGCCACAGTAAGGGCAAAGTGCACAAGTCCTTCCGTCTTGCTGGGGATGCTTCTTCCCACTATCACTTTGAGGGCACAGTGCTTAGATGCTGGATATGTTCCTCCTTGGTCATTTTGAGGGCAAAGCGCCCAGGTTCTTTGATCTTTGCCGGGAACGCTCTTTGATTACTTTGGTGAAGCCCTAAAACTTTCCCTTGAGAGGTCCACAATTTATTGTTTGAATACAACTAGGTTCTAAGTCTTTGAATCTCGGTGAACCCTAGACGATGAGGTTTTTCATGGGTCTGAGACTGGTCGGACTAATTGCCACTGCTGTGTACCACCCCTGCCTTGGTTGTTATGGGGAAATAGCCTTCACTTTTCTCCTTTTGGAAGATTGACCTGGAGCCATTTTTCGTACTTGCTTCTGCTTTTCTTTCCTTTTTTTTTTCTTCTTTCTTTTTTCTTTTTTTCTTTTTCTTCTCTTTTTTCTTTTCTTTTTTTCTTGTTTCTTTTTTTTCTTTTTTTTCTTTTTCCTTTTTGTTTCTTTTTCTCTTTTTATTCTTTTTCCTTTTTGTTTCTTTTTCTCTTTTTATTCTAGCACAAAATACATAGAGCAAGTACCGTTTTCGTGCTGGCTTTCCTTGGTCTTGGTTTAAGGCAGAGGCCTTCATTTCTTTCTCTTCTCGGCGTCCTTACAGTGCCGACCATCAATATTCAAGGATTTCTTCTTTCTTCTTTTGCAAACCTCACTCACTGTGCACCTTGCCCCCGGTTAGCAATCTCAGTCTGGCACTGTTCATTGTCTTATATAAAAAAAGAAAATGGAAGAAAGAGCAAAGTCCAATGTCATTTTACTGCTATCCCATGGCTAATGGTGCATGTACCCTGGATATTATGCAAATCTAACTAGCACTTTAGTTTAGCATTTGCACTCATGAAAGAAGTATGGCATGAAGGCCCAAAATACTCACAATGATGTATTTGTGACTGCTTACGTCTAAACATGCCGCGGATATAAGAGCTAGCAGGCGAGATCATGCATGTCATATAATTTCAAATGGATGCACAAGTTATCCATGATGCAGAAACATGTTGAACATGCTCAATTTAAGGAAGGTTTGAAAATTTGAGGGTAGTGTGGATTTTATTTAGCAAACAAATTCATTCACAAAAATCTCAACAGTTTTAGCAATTCCATAGACAGAATATAAGGACGTGGTCACTCGCAAATTTTTTTTTGTTTTTTTTTGTTTTTTGTTTTTTAACAATTAAAAGAGTTGCCCCCAATATGGGAATGAATGCATACTGTTTGTACAAAAATTTAAAGAGGCAGAGAGGTAGATGGACTTCTCTGAACATGTGCAACAGAGCAGAAATGATAGTCATTTCAAAGTTGGTAGGAGGAGGGTTCCTCCGTCTCGCTGAGAATCATACAAGTAACCATGGTATGATTCAAGTTCCTGCAAAAATAAAGAGAAAACAATGGGTAGAACCGAAGGGCGATTCAGGAAAGACAATGTAATCAATAGGTTTTAAACTCTCCCTTTTCTAGTGAGGCTTTATCCCAATATGTCTGGTGTGATTCGGATTCTATCATAGGTCCTTCCATTCGGACATCGAAGCTTCACGATATTTTTGCAGAAATCGGACATGGATACGTTTGGACGTTGATGTCCACTGGGATGACGATAGGGAATTGTAGATCGAGATCTGGGCCGGGACACTGCAAAATTTGAATGTTGATGAAGAGATGAGATCCGAACGGGGATACCGCAAAATTCGGATGCTGATGTAGATTACATAGCAGGGAAGAACATTCTTAAATCTTTGAATCATCAGACTATCGACGATATGAGCATGGATCCATACATTGCCAAAAAGAGACCTCCCAGACGGCCAGAGGTGTACATGGGTCAGGTCGGGCCGATTATGGCCCATAATGGCCAGTTGGCGGGTTGGGTTTTCAGAAACCAAAATGAGGGATTGGGCCTTCCTAACTGGGCCGACCTATTAACCAAACCCATTCTAAATTCCCTCTCTTTTCTTTTCTTCTCTCCCATTTCTTTCTCTATTTTCTTCTTTCTCCTTAAACGAAACCGAGCTCTCTCCCTTTCTAAAACACAATTCCCTTTTGAAGACCAACCAAATCCTCATAAAATCTTACCAAAATCCAAACAGTCCCTCCGCTTACATACCAAAACAAAACTTGGCTATCAACACATAATGGAGAGGTCGGCGAAAATGCTTCTACTTGTCATGATATTGTCTTTGGCTTGGCTGATTGCTGTGGTGATGATGTGGTTTATTCAAGGCAAGTGCGTATGTATTTGAGCTTCATATGTTCCGTACTTTGAAGTGGTTATTTTCTATCCCCTCTTAATAATCATATCATGAACACTTGCATTTATGCTTATCTATTCCCTTTCTGAATTTATATACACTTATGGTTTGTAATAATTTGTATTTGGATTGAGAATTTTTTTTTTGTGCTATTACTCTTATGAAGTAATTTTGGGTAGTGTAGCGGTCGGTGTTGGGAGGGGAAACGGAGGAGAAGTCTCGCATGGAAGAGGTAAGGTGATGAGAGTTGAGAGGTAGAGGGCGGCGGAAAGGAAAAAATGATGCTTATATACTTAGGGTTAGGCTAATTTGACGGGCCAGGTCGGGTCGGTTATGTACCCGTTAACCGTGGGTTATTCTAATTTTGTACACCCCTACATGGCCTAACTCTTCCCTCGCCCAAAATGGACCAATATGCTCACATTGCTAGATGTTAGCGTGGTCACTCTGGCCAATGCCCAAAATTGTCAAAAATCATAGCCTCTGGTGAAATTGCTGAAGATACGAGAGAAGCTTTCATTCATTCCCAAGGCATGGAGGGATGTTCATCCAAGAGCTGGCAGGAGGATTCCTCTACACTCACTGTGTAGCGTTGGGCTAAAACCAAGGTAAAATGGATGCAAAGAGCTCATTGTTGCGAGCTATCATTCTGTATGTTTGCCCCCCTGCAAAAATAATATGCCCAACTATGGATGAAATGCCCCTCAATGTAGAAACACGACTACACTAAATTGAAAAGTCATATAAAGAAAGGGACTACCCGGGGTATGCGAAGCAGAATCAGCAAGGGTAAAAATGACGATTATTCAAGAGTCGGTAGGAGGACTCCTTCGTCCTATTGAGTAGTGATGGAATTCTTCTGGTCGTCATTTTGTTGCCCTTTTTTTTTTGATATCTTTGATCGAAAACCTATTTCTTTGCCGAAATGCTCGCCTATCGTTATGCTATCAAATTTGATTAAATCAAACTGATTTAGGAGCCTCAATGCTCCCCCCTACATAAAATAATTAGTGCACATGGAGCATAGTAAAGATTCAAAAATTATTACTTCTAAAATAAATTTTGCCAAATATTTCTCCCCCTTTATCAACAACAAAACGGGTAAAAAGAATTATACCCAAGCTAATTCATTTTCAAAAGAAAAATATTCAAGCTAAATCATTCATTACAATAGTCAAAATAATATATCCAATCAAAAAGAGTATATTTAATCAAACAAAAATATATCCAAATACATCCAGCAAAACCATGGAGGGTAAATAAAGGAGCCAACACATCAAATAAAAATTACTTCATAAAGTAATTGTGCAACAATTATCCAACAAAAATGTCAAACACAAATATGCATAACCAATACAGAATATTTATTCATAAAACATAATTAGTACAAACATGGATAATGCGCAAAATACAAACATCATATAAATCCAAATTCCTTCATAAAGGAATAGTATAATACTTATTCAATCTAAACAAAACATTACAAAGCATAAGAGTAGATAAGTTCCAAAAATAAAAACTATAGTAGAGAATACTAATGCTGCTCGGATATGATCAAAGAGAACATTGAGGTGAAGGGCAGTGACACGGAGGGCACTGATACTTGGGACACATGAACAAGTCGACATTTCTTGGACAATTTTTGAACATGAGAAGGGGAAAAACGAAGAGAGAAATCATCAAAGCCAATATTGACAACATCATCCTCATCTCAAACGATAGCATCTTGAAAGTTAAAAGAATTTGAAGGCAAGGCTTTCGGTTTGGAAATTTCAGATTTAGCTAGAGGTGTAGTGATTCCAATGTGAATTAAGGGAGTATTTATACGCAAATTATACACCAAAAAGTCTATAATTCACAGCTCAAAGATATGCAAAATGTCTACTCTTACGGCCGTTGCATGTGTACGAGGATATTGGATAATTTGATAGGATTTGGTGAGGATTTGAATAGATTTCGAAAAGAAAAAAAAAACTTCCAAAAGCACTCCTATCATTTGACTCAATTTCTCATATTTCAAAAAATATCACATCCACCACATGTCCTTAATAATCAATCACATGAACAAATGAATCAAGTAAATAATCACAATAGCATGGACATTAAGGATAGAGTTTTAGGAATACCGGATGGAGAATCATTCAAAATGGATAACAAATGCCACTTTCCTGTCTTAGCTCCACGAAATGATCCTTTGCAAGAGGCTTAGTGAAAATGTCTCGATAAAGAGTAATGTCTACATCTTTACCGTCTTCGTCTTTGTCAAGATTTGTGGTAGGACTAAGGGGAATAGGACTCTCCTTGATATTATCACATCCATATTTGGTGAGGAG
The DNA here is from genome assembly GCA_963691705.1 of Viola odorata. NCBI lineage: Eukaryota > Viridiplantae > Streptophyta > Magnoliopsida > Malpighiales > Violaceae > Viola > Viola odorata. The sequence goes on from OY829542.1 coordinate 23,452,786, forward strand.
ATCCTTGATATACTTTGCTTGGTTGATAAAGATACCATCTTGAGATTGTCGGATTTGACGTCCAAGGGAGAATGTCAATTCTCCCATCATGCTCATCTCAAATTCACTATGCATACATTTTTCAAAGTCCTTGCACAAAGAATCATTAGTAGCACCAAAGATAATATCATCAACATAAATTTGCACAATTAACATATGTTCACCATCATGTTTAGTGAAGAGTGTAGAATCAATTTTTCCCATTTTGAAACCATTTTTTTTTTTAACAAAAATTGACTTGAACGATCATGCCAAGCTCTAGGAGCTTGTTTAAGACCATACAAAGCCTTTTCCAATTTAAAAACAGGGTTAGGAAATTTATGATCTTCAAAATCGGGGTTTTCACATCCATTTGATATAAACTCATATTCTAGCGAGGCATTATGCAGGTAACCACGACCTACCTCAAACTCTAACTCGGGTTCCTGCAAAATAAATAAGAAATGGTTAGAATGAAGGGTGATTCAAAGAAAAAATGATCAATATAATTAATAAGTTATGGAATCTCCCTTTTCTAGCAAGGCGTTATGCAGATAACCGCGGAATGATTCAAATTCTGACTCGGGTTCAAGACGATATTGGAATCAAATTCTAATTATCTCCTTCTCAATCACCCATGGATAATCACCTATCAAGATACAAAATACAATCCATTAGTAGCATCAAATTTATGCATGTGCTAAAGGATTAATGATATTGATACGGTAGGCGAAACATCCATTGGGTATGGTGTCGGGATGCTGGAGTGTTAGGGTGATATGAGCAAAGCGAAGTAGTTGGACACGCCTTAATTTCATCTTTTCTGACAGTTTGTGTCTTGGGGCAAGACAAATTACGACTAATCGAAAATGAGAGATTTTGGACCCCGAGGATCTAATTTGTCTCCTTCAAGCCTGGTTATAAACAAAAATGTAAATAAGTATAATAAAAACTATACAGTAATAAAAAATATATGAATTTCGTTTTAATAGGTAATAGTGTCAAAAATAATTACAACTCATCACTAAGTACAACAAAAAATATAATGAACTAGATATGTAATTAAATGCTCCTTGATGAGTGGACATGTCAGAGGAGCAATTCCACCAAACTCTCTTCGTGCCCTCCTTCTGCAAGGATGACAAAAAATGGATCCTAATCAGTAGCATCTGAATGGAGAATGTATATAAAGGTGAGTAAAGTCATAGGAAAAAAAAGAATCATGGTATCACAAGAAAGAAAATAGAATCATAGCATCGCAAGGGAAAAAAAAAAAATGAAACCTTGTATCGCAACAAGAATTATCATGGTATGATGGTAAAAAAAAATGGAGAATCATGGCAATAATGAGGCATGTTGGAAATATACATACGATCATGATGCATATGTTGGGTAATTTCAACTATTTCTAACTGGCTGAAAGGCTCCCGGACGATACCATAAAAGTGGTCCCTCAGTAAATGGATATGTGATTGCTTACTGGGACCTAAGTCCATCAGGGCGCTCATCCATTTAGGGGTTCTAGTCCGAGTTTAGGGTTCATGAAAGCTTACTGGGACCTAAGTCCATCAGGGCTTCACTAATACCAACCTAATCCTATTTGGGAAGGGCCCGGCGGAAGGGCATTATGCGTGAAATGCACGTGAGAATACAACAGTTGATATCAAAGCGAATAAATAATCAAACAACACAAATAAACACCTCAAACAAATAATTCCGGCTTCGACCCGAAAGTCCCCAGCGGAGTCGCCAAACTGTCGCACCGTCGCGAGCGAAATTCGGGACGCAATGAAAATCACATAACAATGAAGTCGCCACCCTAATTTTCTAAGGTTTAGGGGAACCTAAAAAGTCCAAAAAAAGAAGAAAATAAAATAAAAGCTAAGGCACAAATAAAAAGGGTCTAAACCCGAGAACGATGGTTCGGGGTCGTTTTATGGACTCGGGAAGGTGTTAGGCACCCGAGTCTCATCCTAAAAAGGTTACCGGTTCTAAAAAGAGGTGTTTAAAAATCACATTGAAAACAAGTAATTTGGCCCTCAGAGGGGAATCGTCGCTTTAGCTTTTAAGTTGGTTTGATTGATTTTATCCTAATTATTGTCGAGTTGTTAATCAGAAAATAACATTTTTTATCCTCTAAAAGATGAAAAAGGTGGGTTGCATACCTATTCCGGTTAGATTTAGCCAAGTTCAAAATTATTCCGTTTACATGCGAAATTAGGTGAGGTTACTACCATTTTGTTAATCTTTACCAAAGCGACGACCCTAGTGAACAACGATGCATCACTATCATCATCGGGCCAATGCACGTGCTTAACCCTATTTACTAGGTAATTCTACGCATGCATAGACTAGCAAAGTACCATTTATATAAATGCGAGAAAACACGTTGAAAAGAGAAAAAACCGGGAAGTGGGGTCGAAGCCGCGCACATAACACATTTGTCAAGATAGCATAAATTAAAAATACAATCATGGGGTCGAAGCCGCACACGATACACATTCATCAAGATAAGCATAAATTCATGGGGACGAAGCCGCACACGAAACAAGCATAAAATAAAGAACATTCATTGGTATAAGCATCATGCAAACAAATTAATTCGAATTCTAACAATTCTAAATAATCATGCATACGATAAATAATAAATTAAAGTACATTTATCCAAAAGAAAAGGGAAAAAGGAAAACATACCTGGACGAGCTTAACCTGTAAATCAATGATTAGTGGCAACAATTGATAATAAAATAAATAAATACTGAAGATAAATATTACAAATTAATTACAAATTCGCAAATAAATAAATACAACGATTAAATTCTCCATTCGAGCTCCGCAATTGGGAATGACACATCGAACTCCTCATCAAACTCCGTCAAACTCGTTGAGCATCATCACGACGAACGTGCAAGCAAAAATAGACAAATAAACGCGTATAAGTAAGGGACTCACAAATAAATTTCAAATGATTAAATATTAATAAAAATGGAATCCCTTACCCATTAAAGTTGGCGTAGCATCCGATCGAGATGATAATCGCGAATTCGGTACCTGCAAAAGTGAGGAACGAGTTAATACACGATTTTAATTAAAAGGGCTTGGGCCGTAGCCCATTTCTTTTATTTTTTTCTCATGGGCCGTAGCCCATTTTTCTTCTTTCCCTTCTTTGGGCCGCAGCCCATTCCTCTCCTTTCTTTTATTATTTTTTCATGGGCCGCAGCCCATTATCTCCTTCTTTCTTTGGTTGGGCCGAGGCCCAACCCCTCTCCTTCCTTCTCCTTTTCTTTCTTTCCTTCATTCTTTTTTCATTTTAGGGCTGCGCAGCAGCCCTTCTTCTCCTTCTTCTCCTTCTTTATTTCTTGTTTTTTTATTTTTTTCTTTCCTTTTGGTCCTTCCGGCCAAGGAAGCAGGCAGCGGTGGTTTGGTGGCGCGGCTGGGAAGCAAGCAACAACAGCAACGGTGGTGATGGAGGAACAGCGGTGGGCAGAGGCGCTGGTTGGCCGCGACGGCGAGGGAGGAACGGCGGCGGCTGTGAGTGAGGTGAGGATTTTTTCTGATTTGTTGGCTGTTTTGGTGATCTGTTTCGGTGATTGATTTTTGGGGGTGATGATTTAATTGATGATGGTTGATTTCGGGTTATTTGGTTCGGTTGTGGTTGGTTTCGGATTGTTTGGGCTTGGCCGGTTGAATTTGGTGACGGAGGCGTTGGTGGCTTGCGGCGGTGGGCGGCGAACAGCGGTGATGAGATGGTCGGCGGTGGGCAGCGGCAGCGGCGAGCAGTGGAGGAGATTCGGATTGAATTTGCAGGGGAATTGTGATCAGTTTTTGATTTGGTGCAGGGATTGATTTTAATTTGGCAGAGGGATGGATTTAATTTTTGGCAGAAGATGGATTGGGATTTAATTTGGGATTGGTTTAATTGGTTTGGCAGAGGGATGGTTTGCTTGTGAGGGATTTGGATTTTGGCTGCCTCCCTTCGGATTTAGCTAATTGGGATGGAATTTGGTAAGTGATGGCTGTTTGGTTGATTGATTTTAGTTTTAATTTGGGAAAGGGTTTGGGATTGGAATTAATTGCAGGATGATTGATTGGAATGAATTGCAAGAGGATTGATTTGGATTTGATTGGAATGAATTGCAAGAGGATTGATTTGGATTTTTGGCAGAGGATGCTTGGATTGGCAGAGGCTGGATTAATTTGGCAGAGGGATTTCTGATTGCTCCCTCCCCGATTGAAATTGGGTGGTCTGTTTATGATGGGATCCAATTTACTTTGAAAGAAAAATGTGGAGGATCCATTCGTATCAAATCTTTGAAAAAACAAGAGATTGTATCTTTGAAAAACAGAGAGGGGAGCCGTCTGCGGGCTAGGGTGTAGGTTTCTTTCTAAAAAAAATGGAGGGGGTAGGATTGTGTGTCCGATTTCTTTTGACAATTGGAGAGTTGAGGTAAGAAAAAGGAATCCAATGTTGGTATGGTCGTGCAAGAGAAAAAATGGAAAAGGGAGATGGTGTGTTTTTTTAATAAAATTGAAAGGGAAGAGATGATGATGTTCGGATGGTGGAGAGAAAAAAATGAGTAAAGTAATGTAAAGTAAAGTGAAAGTGAAAAATGGGTATGATTAGTTTTTGTGATTCGATCAAATGATACGAGAAATTTTACTTGGAATCGATAAAAGTTCGAACGAAAAAATACATACAAAATAAAATAAATAACATGAAACAAAAGAAAACAAGATAATAAATAGTAAATAAACGGAAATAACAATACTAAAAATAAGATCAAGAATGAGCGAAAAAATGAACGATTTAAATTAATCGTGTCAAAATTCGGGTATCAACAAGTGCAAACACTAATATCAGGTGAGGATTGCTTACGGCTGCATGTTGTGGGAAAGTCTTGTCCTTGAGGTCATTATTTCTTGAACAAGACGTAGACGCTACCTAGACTTGAATCAATCATGTTCATATGACGAAAACTGAACGAACATTTTTATCCAAAAAAAAAGAAGAAGAAAAGAGACAAAGGTTTGAATTTATTTTCTTAAACAAAGAAATCATTTTCATTCCAAACAAAAAAACTTGGGGGCAAGCCATGGGATAAATGTAGGAATATTTGATATTTCTCACATAGGTCAATTGCTTCTTCATGTTTCCATCTGTTGCTGCTTCGGGTTTGTTTCCTTTCAATTTGCAGGATACAGATATGCTCCAGTGAAATCTCAACCAGGGGTCTTCGATGACAACATCGTTGTAAAGCCCTCGCCATCTTGGATTTTCCTCAAAGTCCAATCAACATCGAATAGAGAATGTTACCACTCCTCAACCTTGGGTCTTCGATGACAACATCGTTGTAAAGCCCTCGCCATCTGGAATTTTCATCAAAATCCAATGGATTCATACGGTCACGTCTCCCAAAAATTCATAAATAGTCATCGAATCAACATCAAAGCAAAGGTATGTTACCGTCAATCAATATCTGAGCGAAGGTATGTTACCACTCTCATTTACATAATTCTACATTTCGGCATAATTATTACTCCTCCTTGAGCGACTACTTTTCTGCATGTCTAAATAACTCCTCCTTGAGTGACAAAATTTTCAGCACCAGCGTCCGGAGAGCGATAGCCTCGCACGGTCGTGTAGTTACATCTTCAGCACCAGCGTCTGGAGAGCGATAGCCTCGCACGGTCGTGTAGTTACATCTTCAGCACCAGCGTCCGGAGAGCGATAGCCTCGCACGGTCGTGTAGTTACATCTTCAGCACCAGCGTTCGCACGGTCGTGAAGTTACATTTTCAGCACCAGCATCCGGAGAGCGATAGCCTCGCACGGACCTTCATTCACATTGCCACGTCAACATCCAGAGAGCGATAGCCTCGCACGGACCTTCATTCACATGGCCATGTCAACGTTCGGAGAGCGATAGCCTCGCACGGACCTCCCTTCTCATTTCCAGATCAGCATCCGAAGAGCGATAGCCTCGCACGGACATGCAACCTCATTTTTTTTCATGCCAGCATCTAGCAATGCGATAGCCTCGCCTAGACTAGAATTTAAAGCATACCTCCCCCCAGAGCGACATCATCACTGTAAGTTTGAGGTAAGACCCGCTGTGTCGTCAAAATTCGGATATAGGGGCAACTGTCTTTACTGCTTATCAAATACTTCGATAAGACAGTAAAGAGGGGGCAACTGTTGATACCCGAATTTTGACGCCATTTTTACTTAATTTTAGCATTTCTGTTACTCAGCCAATTTACAGTCATTTTCAGTTGATTTAATGTCGCTAGCATTTTTAGGTGTTTCGTTGCATTTTTGCATCATCGTCAGCATCGTCAGCCTTCGAAATCGCATTTTTAATTTTTCGGCATGTATTTTCATTATTATTATCATTAATATTTTTAGCTTTAAAAATCACATTTTTAATTATCCGGCAGTCGTTTGCTAATTTTTTCTTCGTTTTAGGTTATCACATGAATTTTAGGATTTTTTATATTTTAGCGTTTTTTTTAGTATTTTTATTATTTTATTATTATTTTTATTCGAGCTTTTATTGGACCCGAGTAAGTCCGCTCGGACAATAGCTTGAATTTAAAATGTTTTCCATCAACTAGTTGCTAGCTTTTTTTCTGCTCGCAACGGTCTACAGCGTTTCGTGTAATTTTTGGCGTAACGTCTTCATTTTTCCGTTCAAACATTTCACGTTTTTGAACGCGAAAATAAACACGTTAAACGAAAAATTCTCGTCATTCGCTGTAGATGGTTAAACCCGTCGTATTTTTTTCTACGTGACGGTACCTTCGGCTCGAAAAGTCAGAACGTTTGGTCGCGGGAACCGGCTCGAGGCCATTTAAATCAGATGAAAGGCCATTTGATCATGGCCATTGATCTGGTCAACCAAGGAAAGTCAACCAGATCAATGGCCCTTGATTTAATGTGCATAATGCACATGCACAGTGCACGCACGAGGGAGGCAACGAAAGTCCTCGCCCGAGCCAACTGCTCCCTAGCTCCCTAGCCCTCCGCCATCATCACGGTTCCCCTAGCCTTGCCACCGTGACCAGCCGGCCACCACGCGCAGCTCCCACGTCCGGCCACCCACGCGTTTTTGGCTATAAATAGCCACCATTCCCCACGCGCAAAGGGTCTGAATTTTTGCCAAAAAAACCACACTACTCCCTCTCCGTTCTCCTAGCCAAGTCACACACGAAAATACACACGGTTTCTGTACCCTCATCCTCAACACGAACGAAAGAAAAGAAAAGGAATCAAGGTGAGCTCTCTCTCTCTCTCTCTAGGATTTCTTTGCAAATTTCGTTTTTCTTCTTAACCTTGCAACAAATGACTAAAACCTATTCTAAACCCTTATTTCTCAAGTTATAATCGCACAGCTTGCTCCAATTTAAATGACTAATGTTTGTCTTAATTAATTGCTAATTTTCAATTTTAATGTGCATATATATTCAAACTTTAAATTGCTCCTCGTTTGCGGATGAAATGGTCTGATTTCTATGGGGTTTTGATCGGGGGTTCGTACTCTGTGCATGGAGGCTGTTTTTCTTGAGTTTGGGTGGCCGGAGCTCTTCCCTTGCCGCCGGCAGTAACGCCGGCGCAAGGAAGAAGAAGAACGCAGCAGCCATGGCTGCTGTTCTTGGCAAGGAAGGTGGCGGGCCGAGCCCGTCCCTTGTCCTTTGTTTTAAAATACCCGGATGGGCCTTGGCTTAAGCCAAGCTCATCCGTCCCCTTCCCTTCCTTTTGTTTCAACAATGCGGCCCATCTTTCCTTTTAAATAGTGGTCATGGGCTAGAATTTATTCCTAGCCCATTTTTCATTAAATTCAGCATGCGGGCCCGGCCCAAAATAATTTTCGTCAATCATTCGAGTCGTTTTTAACATCATTTCATTTCATGCTCGTATGTAATGTTTAATTTAATTCGTATGCATATTTTATCAAGTTGGTTCGTGAATTGTTTTTACGCATGAATTGCTCATTCTTTATCGTAATATTTATTGTTATCTAACCTCAGTCATTTATATCTAACCGTTTAATTTCAGTCATTTAATATACCGCCTATATGGTCGGTCGCTTTTTAATTTTCGTAAATATTCAACTGCTTTAATTTTTCGCACACTGCTGGAAATCCTTCCGCAAATTATCAACTGTTTACTTTTCCGCACTTTAAATTTCAGCAATTTAAATTCAATACCGCCTACATGGTCGGTCGCACTTATCAACTGTTTACTTTTCCGCACTTTAATTTTCCGCACTTTACTTTTCCGCACTTTAAATTTCAGCAATTTAAATTCAATACCGCCTACATGGTCGGTCGCACTTATCAACTGTTTACTTTTCCGCACTTTAAATTTCCGCCTTTTACTTTTCCGCACTTTAAATTTCAGCAATTTAAATTCAATACCGCCTACATGGTCGGTCGCACTTATCAACTGTTTACTTTTCCGCACTTTACTTTTCCGCACTTTAAATTTCAGCAATTTAAATTCAATACCGCCTACATGGTCGGTCGCATTTTAATTCTCGTAAATATTCAACTGCTTTAATTTTTTTGCAAACTGCTGGAAATTCTTCCGCAATCTATCAACTGTTTATTTTCTGCAAATATCAACTGTTTATTTTCTGCAAATATCCAACTGCTCATTCTCTACATTATCAACCTGTTTTATTTTCTGCCAATCACCAAACTTTTTATTCCCTGTAAATCGCCCCTAGCATTTAATTTTTCTGCACTTATCAAGACAACATTTCATTTTTGTATGAGTAAAATCGATCCATTTTTCGCATGCAATCAACCTAGCACTTAAATTCTCATATGCGTAAAATCCATCATTTTTCGCATGCAAATCAAAACAGCATTTCATTTTCGTATGCGTAAAATCCATCATTTTTCGCATGCAATCAACCTAGCATTTAAATTCTCGTATGCGTAAAATCAATCATTTTTCGCATGCCATCAACACAGCATTTAAATTCTCGTGTGCTTAAAATCAATCATTTTTCGCACACAATCAACTCAGTATCTCATTTTCGTATGTGTAAAATTCATCATTTCTCGCATGCAATCAATTGTCGTCATTTATTTTCATGCACTCATCAAGCTCAGCATTTAATTCTCGTATGCGTACAATCCATCATTTTACGTGTACAATCAATTGTCATTTAAAATTTTCATTGCTCAGTTATTTCTCAAGCTATCACTAACACTCTCGTTTTGTAGGTTAATTTCAAGCTTCGCTCGAAAGTACGCCTCACAAGTCCTTTTTATTTATTCGATGCTTTTCGCAAATATCAACTGCATGCATGATATATAGAACTGCTAGAATTAAAATCAACCCACATGAACAACGTGTTTAAAGAGTTGCTTAAAATGCCATGTTCATATGATTTTAAATTCTCGCTTGTATTGACTGCATGTACATGGGGACCTTCGATCCCACTTCAGTTTTTCACTTTAAAATCAATCATTTAAATTGGTACTCTGTTAGCAATCCATGTTAGGATCACGTAGTAATTAAGTTAATCATGCATGGCCCGATGATGAAAAAAGAGGGCGCTCATTCAGTCTTACGGAAAATTCAGTCCCATCACGATCATAAAAAAGACTAAAGTGACGATTCCTTTGAGGGCCCCCTTTTTCAAAACGCATTTCTCAAACACCTTTTTAAACACCTCTCTCATCAACCGGTAACCGTTTTCGGATGTGTCTCGGGTGCCTAACACCTTCCCGAGACCATAATACGACCCCGAACCATTGCCTGGGGTCCAGACCCTTTTTTTTGTGCCTTTAGTTTTTTACTTATTATATTTCCTATGCCATGACGATTAGGGTTCCCTAAGCCTAGCAACCAAATTACGGTGGCGACTTCATTGCATGCTGCGAGGCGTCCTTTTACGCCGAGCATCTGAAGGTCTCAAATTTCGTTGCACACTCGCGAATTTTTAAATTTCGAGGCGCGACAGTTTGGCGACTTCACTAGGGACTGTTGGGTCGGAGCCGGTTTTATCTTTTTAGAGAGGTGTTTTATTTGTTTATTTATTTGCTTTGATCAATTGCTGGTCTGTTTATTTATTTGCTTTATCAATTGTCATATGCATTTCATGGCGCCCTACACCCAGGGGACAATTACCAAAATAGGAGGGTAGTAGTGACGCCCTAGGACACATGTCCTGGGTAGTGTTCACCAATCCCAACTCGGATGAACCCCTAAAGCCAGTCGAAAGGTTATACGATTTCGCAAGGAATCGGGCGACTGGACGACACTTTAGGGACCTTTTCATGGTATCATCCGGGAACCATTCAAGCCAGTTAGAAATGTCAGAATCAGAGCCCCAGCACATGCATCATGATTATACCTGTTTGTCGTGGCTCTATTTGTCTTGTTGGCATATTGACATGATTTTTCTTTTATACGAATTGTAAATTTCTTACATGCGCAGGTTACCTTGCATTTACAATTTTATTTTTGTCCCACAGGACCCGTTTTTGCTCATTCGATATATCGGCAATTACACTACTTTCACTTGATATTTTCGGGGAATGAAGTTCAACGATCAGACACTACAAAGCCGAATTGCCACTTTAGAGGCTGAGATAGAGATGCAGAAAGGGGAGTTGGCTTCGATGGAGTGCCTTTGCCAGCAGAACTCTGACGTCCAGGATTGATACCTTCATGGGAAGACTCGAATATCAGCAAACCTTCATTTTTCTCATGTAACTAGAATCCCTGTTTTCATCAATTTTAGCCATTTTTTGGTGAATTTAGGTAGTTGGCTAGTTTACTACATCTTGTAAACACTTTTAATAAAGTCGTACCTCTTTCGGATATTTATTTAATCACCTCATCTTTTCCGTATCAATTATCCATCCAAATACAACTCAAAAGACCATCGCAAAAAGAAAGAGAAAATCCCTCCGGGATAAACACAATCGTTTCACCAAAGAACCGAAAAATCAGACCAAACATTTAAAAAAATAGCCAAATATTGCCCACTCGTGGCCTTGTCCTCTTAGCTTATCGCAAACTCCAAAGTCATAGCGTAGATTGTCATCCCTCCCCTCGGTGGGATTCACCAGGCGTCAGGCCCTGCGTCATTTGCGAGCACAGTAGAAAAGAGATCTTCCTAGCATGACGACATTGGTTGCCCCTGCTAATTTGGGTTTCGCCGATAACATCTCAGATTGCTCCATATCGTTGGAATGAATAGAGGCTTCCTTCGCATATCATCCACAACCAGGAGATCACGCCTCTCCGACCGCCCTGAAAATGTCAAGTGAAAGTGTAGCCGGAAAAGTGAATGAGCAACGTGGAGGCCTCGGGATCGTCCATCACTTGTACTTACTCTTTTTTCATTTTCTTTTTTTCAGGTTCACGATAGCTCCTCGCAAGCGAATTACTCCACCGAGGCCCCCATAACAAGACTTCAAACGCTGAAGATGGCCGAACAAACCAAGACAGAAGAGGCATTGGCTGCTAGAAAAAGAGAGTTAGAAGAGCAAGTAAGGGTTACTACAGAAAAGGCCACTCGGGGTGAAAAAGAGCGAGATGAAGCAACCACTGAGTTCCCACCTGGTTTTGATCCTAGTCAAATAATGGGACCCTCCTCATCCGCCATCACTGGATCTTCGGGACCCCAATCATTTTCGGTTCCTGGGGGTCAATGGAAATGGACTGCTCCCGTCTTTGTACCCACCACCCGAACCCTGTAGCCAACACGGGTGAAGGAGTTGATGCAGCTCTACAACATTCCTTTGTCAACCTTACTGTGGACCCTGGTCAGAATCTGATTCGTCAGGAATCCCGGGGATTTTACCCACCCCAGGGCTATCCCACTCAAGTCGCGATTCCCAATCCTATGGGAAGTCGGCCACCTTTTGTCAATCCGATGCAACCACCATTCATGACAGAACCCCCGCCATACCTTGGTCCAAACGCTCTCGTCACAGAAAGACCGAATATGGATAGAATGAACCTGCTAGAGGAAAGGCTCAGGGCCATCGAAGGAACAGACCCCTTCGACCCTACAGGTCCCGCCACTATGTGCATGGTCCCGGGGATCATAATGCCTCCAAAATACAAGATTCCAGATTTTGAGAAGTACACTTGGATCGAGTGCCCAAAAACTCACCTCAAGGCCTATTGCAACAAAATGGCCGATATGATACACAATGAGCCCATGTTAATCCATCTGTTCAGAGAGAGTTTGGCCAAGCATGCCTTGACCTGGTACATGAGTTTGGATGGGGTTAAGATCAAAACTTAGAGAGATTTATCGGATGCTTTCTTCAAGCAATACAAGTTCAATTTGGAGGTAGCGCCAGACCGTTCTGATCTCTGAAATCTTGAGAAAAAAACTGAAGAATCGGTGAAAACTTATGCTCAGAGGTGGAGAGAACTAGCTTCCAGGATTTCACCGCCCTTGAATGACAAAGAACTCATATCCATTTTCGTGGATACCTTCAAGGCTCCCTACTACACTCATTTTATATCCAATCCATCAAATAACTTTTCTAATATGGTCATGGTGGCGGAAAGAGTCGAACAAGGGATCAAGTCGGGGAGAATCGATGTTTCCAGACCAGAGGTAACACCTAAGAAAGAGCCCATCATGGAGAAAGATGTCAACTTTGCCTCTCACCAGCCTAGCTACGAGCCACCTTCCTCGCCACCTCCTCAAAATCCTACACCATTTTCACCATCTCCATATAACCCGCCAAACAACCAAAATAACCCGAGTAACCGTTGGAACCGGGGGCCACTGCCAACTCTTCCCGCTCCTCTGGGGGAAATTTATAAACATCTCCTGGCGGCTGGACAAATCGTTCCCACCCCAATGGCACCTCTGCAACCTCCTTACCCAAAGTGGTACGATCATAACGCTAGATGTGAGTACCATGCTGGAGCTCAGGGTCACACGATAGAAAACTGCTTCGCCCTAAGAGGAAAGGTTCACCACTTGATCAAGAATGGATGGATCTCTTTTGAAGGGTTAGCCAAAGGACCTGACACGACCGTCTACCCTCCTCCTACCAACCTTTGAATGATCATTCTCCCATAAGGGACCCATCCTGCTTACTCATCTAATGGCGATACCTACAATACTTTTTGTATAATAGTCGAGCCCATGACTATAAACAAAGGCGCTTCGTGGGAGGCAACCCACGTGTTCCTTTTAATATTTCTGGTTTCTTTAATAAAATTCAAACATTTTAGGATACCCTTTTCTAGCGAATTTAATATTTAATTCCCTTGTCATTTTAGATGCAATGAGATTTGTAAACATGGGGGCAAGCAAATGAAGGGACGACCAAAAGAAGGCGTTGAAAAATGTCAAAGCTCATTTTTCAGGGAAGTTGTCCTTTTACATTTTTGCAATTTCTGTTTCCGCATTTTCTGTTTTTGCAATTTACGTTTCCATGATTTATATTGTTGCAAGAGTGTGTGCGTCATGTCTGCTAAGGTTCGTAGTTTTTGCAAAAAAAAAAAAAAAAAACAGAAATAAAGGCATAGTCGCTTGGCTTGAAAATCCCACGTTTTGAACATTTTTTTTTAGGCATATTCATCACTTTATCACGACATGGATGACTTGTGCGTTCATTAGAAATTATATGAAACATACATGATTTTTTCTGTTAGCTCTTATATCCGTGGCACATCTAGACGTAAGCAATCACAAAACATGTCCCTGTGAGTATTTTGGGCCTTCACGCTTTGTTTTTTTTTCATGAGTGTAAGGGCCTGACTAAATACTAGTTGAGTTCGCATAATATCCAGGGTACATGCGCCATTAGACATGGGATAGATATAAAGTGACATGGGACTTTTACGATTTTCTCCACTTTTTTCGTTTCTTCCCTCTTTCCACCATATATGTCATCACTCCCCCAAAACCGGCAATATCACTCATACCCCGGGAGCCAAAGATCAGTTTCAGCTAAAATCTCCAGCCGAAAGTAAAAGCACGTCGAGTCCAAGAGCACGATGAAAGAGACGGAAAAGGTCACCAGGAGATCGCTAAGGACCATCACCGAAGAAGCAGCAACGACGAAGGCCGATGTCTCAAGACAGAAGGGGAAGAGATCAAGACAAAGGCTGTGCTTGCTCTGCTCTGTTGCATTTCAAATCAAATCAAAAAGGGGAGGGATATATATAAAAAACAAAAAACAAAAAATGAGAGGAAAAAAAGAAAAAGGAGAGAGGGGAAAAAGGGAAAAGAAAAGAAAAATGCTCAGAGACCTTCGACGAATACAAACAATCGAAGAGCCAAAGGAATCACAGCCCGGGGACAACTCAATTCGAGAAAATCTCGAAGAAAACTTTCCCCAGTGAACTCGAGTAGAAAGGCCCAAGGCCAACTCGAGAAATCTCAAAGCAGCCTTCCCCCAGTAAAGTCAAGCAAAAGAGGCCCAAGGCCAACTCAAGAAACCTCAAAGCAAGCATCCCTAGTGAGAACCCGAGAAGAGAAAGGGGCCCCAGGCCAACTCAAGTAGTGAGTCGTAAAAGGAACAACGACGATGCTCCCCAATGAAGACTCAAGAGAAGGGCTGGCCACACGGAAAGCATCCCCAGTAAAAAGCGAAAAGACTCGCGCACCTCGCCCTCATCCTGGCCAATCAGCAAAGCATCGCTCATCAAAAGCCTTCCAACTCCTCAACAAAGCAATCCTTTCCCAAAACAAGCTCCTTTCCCAAAACAAGCTCCTTTCCGGACATTTCATGTCCATTCATTCTTTTTCGTAAAAGTCCCATCGATTATTAGAACGCCCATGCATGTGCATCTTCATTCGAAGTATATTCACTCGGATTGACATTGCGAACTGTAAATTATGTATCATGGTAGTTTGATTGATGGATTATTTTGGTTGTTTTACTATCTCTTTTCCTAGTAATTGAGATGGTAAATATGCTACTTTGAGCCTTTTTGCTTCCTTTCTTATGATTCAGCCTTTGGAGCATCAATGTGAAGGAAAGGAGTGAAAAGCTTGAAGAATAGAGCTGTAATCAATCATATGGTGTTGAAGTTCCATTTTCAGCCTTGCCGCTTTGAAGTTGGTCTGTTCGTCTCAAGGCCACTCCTCTTTTTTGCCGAGATCAGCTCTCCTCTAGGCCTCGACAAGAAGCGTCCCTCCGGAAGGCCAGCTGGATCTGCACTTTCCATGAATCCGCGTGCCGGGTTTATTTAATATCTAGTGCGTTTCCTGTCTTCTTGGGACACATTATTTGCAGACACTAGACTTCTTGGGCCCCTATATGTTATTCTCATGTGCTTGAAGACATTTTGGAAGAATGAATCAACATTCTTCTTGATTAAATGAAGAATATTCCCACTCATGTACAAGCACTTAGAGGACAAGCTCTTGGGAGCTTGTGAGCTGGCGTGGACTGTCCTTGGAGAGGAGATTGCAGGCAGGGGAACGGACCATTTAAGGTAGCAAGATTGAGAGGGATTGCATTCGGACAATCAAGAACAGTAGGGAGAAAAATCAGCATTTACCAACTTTTTCCAGAAATTCCAGCACTCTTTGTAATTTCGGATTTGAACTTCTTTTGTTTATTTTGATTATGTATTGTAACTAAACTCCAAGTTCCTGGTAGGGATCAAGAGATTGGCTGGTATGTTGATTGTGAGACTTGTTTAAGCTTCATAGAAATGAATTTCATATTTCAAACCTTCTTGTTTTAATTTTAAACTTGTCTTCATTAATTTTTGAGCTTGATCACCTTGAATTTAATTCGGGCAAGTGTAGTCAGTTCTCTTGTGATTACATCACTCTTAGAGAACGTTTGTAGACAAATCAGCAGGGCATGAGGGGTATTTGCTTGGTCTAACCTGATAGAAGAAATTGAATTAGGCGGTCATCCCATCCCGAGGCCTTGAGAAGGGCCGACCTAGGTGACAGCTGGGTCAAGTGCCAGACTAGACCAGACTCGTGGATGATGAAAGTATTCCCTTGTCTAGAAGAGGGACCTCACTGTCTTTAATCAATCTCTCAAGTACTTCCATAAGTATTCTGATTCCTTTGTAGAAGGCTCTGCATAGCCAAGGCAAAGTGGCTGATTAGAATCTTAGGATGAACTTGGGAAGATTCGGGTGTTTAAAATGAAGTGATTCTTTTAAATACTTTTGTAGCAGGTTGGGAATCTAGTGTGAGCTGGTTCCACAACTTCTTCTATGAAAACCATTTCGAAAATGTATTTTGTCAATGATCAACAACTTACCAATGCCATCTCGCAATGATCTCTACCCGGAATATTTTCTCCACTGTAATTCTCTCTATTTTAAAGCTGTTTTTATTGTTTTCAACTGATCTTAGATCCACTGTATTTTCGTTTAATTATATCTCAACCCCAAAACTTGGTTTCTTTTACTTGGTTATTTACAGGAACTTCAAGAATTAGGCGAAGCTTGTCCTTGTGGGATCGATCCTCTCACCACTATCTGCATTAATTTGTAGCATAGCACTGAGTTGTATTTTATTTATTTTATGAACGGATTCGACACCCGTCATAGTTGCATCTTTATGAGTGTAAAACACTTAGCCTTGTTTCAGAGCGTGAGTGCAAACACTAATATCAGGTGAGGATTGCTTACGGCTGCATGTTGTGGGAAAGTCTTGTCCTTGAGGTCGTTATTTCTTGAACAAGACGTAGACGCTACCTAGACTTGAATCAATCATGTTCATATGACGAAAACTGAACGAACATTTTTATCCAAAAAAAAAGAAGAAAAGAGACAAAGGCTTCTTCATGTTTCCAAACAAAAAAACTTGGGGGCAAGCCATGGGATAAATGTAGGAATATTTGATATTTCTCACATAGGTCAATTGCTTCTTCATGTTTCCATCTGTTGCTGCTTCGGGTTTGTTTCCTTTCAATTTGCAGGATACGGATATGCTCTAGTGAAATCTCAACCAGGGGTCTTCGATGACAACATCGTTGTAAAGCCCTCGCCATCTTGGATTTTCCTCAAAGTCCAATCAACATCGAATAGAGAATGTTACCACTCCTCAACCTTGGGTCTTCGATGACAACATCGTTGTAAAGCCCTCGCCATCTGGAATTTTCATCAAAATCCAATGGATTCATACGGTCACGTCTCCCAAAAATTCATACATAGTCATCGAATCAACATCAAAGCAAAGGTATGTTACCATCAATCAATATCTGAGCGAAGGTATGTTACCACTCTCATTTACATAATTCTACATTTCGGCATAATTATTACTCCTCCTTGAGCGACTACTTTTCTGCATGTCTAAATAACTCCTCCTTGAGTGACTACATTTTCAGCACCAGCGTCCGGAGAGCGATAGCCTCGCACGGTCGTGTAGTTAAATCTTCAGCACCAACGTCCGGAGAGCGATAGCCTCACACGGTCGTGTAGTGACATCTTCAGCACCAGCGTCTGGAGAGCGATAGCCTCGCACGGTCGTGTAGTGACATCTTCAGCACCGGTGTCCGGAGAGCGATAGCCTCGCACGGTCGTGTAGTGACATCTTCAGCACCAGCGTCCAGAGAGCGATAGCCTCGCACGGTCGTGTAGTGACATCTTCAGCACCAGCGTCCGGAGAGCGATAGCCTCGCACGGTCGTGTAGTTACATCTTCAGCACCAGCGTCCGGAGAGCGATAGCCTCGCACGGTCGTGTAGTTACATCTTCAGCACCAGCGTCCGGAGAGCGATAGGCTCGCACGGTCGTGTAGTTACATCTTCAGCACCAGCGTTCGCACGGTCGTGAAGTTACATTTTCAGCACCAGCATCCGGAGATAGCCTCGCACGGACCTTCATTCACATTTCCAGATCAGCATCCGAAGAGCGATAGCCTCGCACGGATATGCAACCTCATTTTTTTTCATGCCAGCATCTAGCAATGCGATAGCCTCGCCTAGACTAGAATTTAAAGCATACCTCCCCCAGAGCGACATCATCACTGTAAGTTTGAGGTAAGACCCGCTGTGTCGTCAAAATTCGGATATAGGGGCAACTGTCTTTACTGCTTATCAAATACTTCGATAAGACAGTAAAGAGGGGGCAACTGTTGATACCCGAATTTTGACGCCATTTTTATTTAATTTTAGCATTTCTATTATTCAGCCAATTTACAGTCATTTTCAGTTGATTTAATGTCGCTAGCATTTTTAGGTGTTTCGTTGCATTTTTGCATCATCGTCAGCATCGTCAGCCTTCGAAATCGCATTTTTAATTTTTCGGCATGTATTTTCATTATTATTATCATTAATATTTTTAGCTTTAAAAATCACATTTTTAATTATCCGGCAGTCGTTTGCTAATTTTTTCTTCGGTTTAGGTTATCACATGAATTTTAGGATTTTTTATATTTTAGCGTTTTTTTTAGTATTTTTATTATTTTATTATTATTTTTATTCGAGCTTTTATTGGACCCGAGTAAGTCCGCTCGGACAATAGCTTGAATTTAAAATGTTTTCCATCAACTAGTTGCTAGCTTTTTTTCTGCTCGCAACGGTCTACAGCGTTTCGTGTAATTTTTGGCGTAACGTCTTCATTTTTACGTTCAAACGTTTCACGTTTTTGAACGCGAAAATAAACACGTTAAATGAAAAATTCTCGTCATTCGCTGTAGACGGTTAAACCCGACGTATTTTTTTCTACGCGACGGTACCTTCGGCTCGAAAAGTCAGAACGTTTGGTCGCGGGAACCGGCTCGAGGCCATTTAAATCAGATGAAAGGCCATTTGATCATGGCCATTGATCTGGTCAACCAAGGAAAGTCAACCAGATCAATGGCCCTTGATTTAATGTGCATAATGCACATGCACAGTGCACGCACGAGGGAGGCAACGAAAGTCCTCGCCCGAGCCAACTGCTCCCTAGCTCCCTAGCCCTCCGCCATCATCACGGTTCCCCTAGCCTTGCCACCGTGACCAGCCGGCCACCACGCGCAGCTCCCACGTCCGGCCACCCACGCGTTTTTGGCTATAAATAGCCACCATTCCCCACGCGCAAAGGGTCCGAATTTTTGCCAAAAAAACCACACTACTCCCTCTTCGTTCTCCTAGCCAAGTCACACACGAAAATACACACGGTTTCTGTACCCTCATCCTCAACACGAACGAAAGAAAAGAAAAGGAATCAAGGTGAGCTCTCTCTCTCTCTCTCTAGGATTTCTTTGCAAATTTCGTTTTTCTTCTTAACCGTGCAACAAATGACTAAAACCTATTCTAAACCCTTATTTCTCAAGTTATAATCGCACAGCTTGCTCCAATTTAAATGACTAATGTTTGTCTTAATTAATTGCTAATTTTCAATTTTAATGTGCATATATATTCAAACTTTAAATTGCTCCTCGTTTGCGGTTGAAATGGTCTGATTTCTATGGGGTTTTGATCGGGGGTTCGTACTCTGTGCATGGAGGCTGTTTTTCTTGAGTTTGGGTGGCCGGAGCTCTTCCCTTGCCGCCGGCAGTAACGCCGGCGCAAGGAAGAAGAAGAACGCAGCAGCCATGGCTGCTGTTCTTGGCAAGGAAGGTGACGGGTCGAGCCCGTCCCTTGTCCTTTGTTTTAAAATACCCGGATGGGCCTTGGCTTAAGCCAAGCCCATCCGTCCCCTTCCCTTCCTTTTGTTTCAACAATGCGGCCCATCTTTCCTTTTAAATAGTGGTCATGGGCTAGAATTTATTCCTAGCCCATTTTTCATTAAATTCAGCATGCGGGCCCGGCCCAAAATAATTTTCGTCAATCATTCGAGTCGTTTTTAACATCATTTCATTTCATGCTCGTATGTAATGTTTAATTTAATTCGTATGCATATTTTATCAAGTTGGTTCGTGAATTGTTTTTACGCATGAATTGCTCATTCTTTATCGTAATATTTATTGTTATCTAACCTCAGTCATTTATATCTAACCGTTTAATTTCAGTCATTTAATATACCGCCTATATGGTCGGTCGCTTTTTAATTTTCGTAAATATTCAACTGCTTTAATTTTTCGCACACTGCTGGAAATCCTTCCGCAAATTATCAACTGTTTACTTTTCCGCACTTTAAATTTCAGCAATTTAAATTCAATACCGCCTACATGGTCGGTCGCACTTATCAACTGTTTACTTTTCCGCACTTTAATTTTCCGCACTTTACTTTTCCGCACTTTAAATTTCAGCAATTTAAATTCAATACCGCCTACATGGTCGGTCGCACTTATCAACTGTTTACTTTTCCGCACTTTAAATTTCCGCCTTTTACTTTTCCGCACTTTAAATTTCAGCAATTTAAATTCAATACCGCCTACATGGTCGGTCGCACTTATCAACTGTTTACTTTTCCGCACTTTACTTTTCGCACTTTAAATTTCAGCAATTTAAATTCAATACCGCCTACATGGTCGGTCGCATTTTAATTCTCGTAAATATTCAACTGCTTTAATTTTTTTGCAAACTGCTGGAAATTCTTCCGCAATCTATCAACTGTTTATTTTCTGCAAATATCAACTGTTTATTTTCTGCAAATATCCAACTGCTCATTCTCTACATTATCAACCTGTTTTATTTTCTGCCAATCACCAAACTTTTTATTCCCTGTAAATCGCCCCTAGCATTTAATTTTTCTGCACTTATCAAGACAACATTTCATTTTTGTATGAGTAAAATCGATCCATTTTTCGCATGCAATCAACCTAGCACTTAAATTCTCGTATGCGTAAAATCCATCATTTTTCGCATGCAAATCAAAACAGCATTTCATTTTCGTATGCGTAAAATCCATCATTTTTCGCATGCAATCAACCTAGCATTTAAATTCTCGTATGCGTAAAATCAATCATTTTTCGCATGCCATCAACACAGCATTTAAATTCTCGTGTGCTTAAAATCAATCATTTTTCGCACACAATCAACTCAGTATCTCATTTTCGTATGCGTAAAATTCATCATTTCTCGCATGCAATCAATTGTCGTCATTTATTTTCATGCACTCATCAAGCTCAGCATTTAATTCTCGTATGCGTACAATCCATCATTTTACGTGTACAATCAATTGTCATTTAAAATTTTCATTGCTCAGTTATTTCTCAAGCTATCACTAACACTCTCGTTTTGTAGGTTAATTTCAAGCTTCGCTCGAAAGTACGCCTCACAAGTCCTTTTTATTTATTCGATGCTTTTCGCAAATATCAACTGCATGCATGATATATAGAACTGCTAGAATTAAAATCAACCCACATGAACAACGTGTTTAAAGAGTTGCTTAAAATGCCATGTTCATATGATTTTAAATTCTCGCTTGTATTGACTGCATGTACATGGGGACCTTCGATCCCACTTCAGTTTTTCACTTTAAAATCAATCATTTAAATTGGTACTCTGTTAGCAATCCATGTTAGGATCACGTAGTAATTAAGTTAATCATGCATGGCCCGATGATGAAAAAAGAGGGCGCTCATTCAGTCTTACGGAAAATTCAGTCCCATCACGATCATAAAAAAGACTAAAGTGACGATTCCTCTGAGGGCCCCCTTTTTCAAAACGCATTTCTCAAACACCTTTTTAAACACCTCTCTCATCAACCGGTAACCGTTTTCGGATGTGTCTCGGGTGCCTAACACCTTCCCGAGACCATAATACGACCCCGAACCTTTGTCTGGGGTCCAGACCATTTTTTTTGTGCCTTTAGTTTTTTACTTATTATATTTCCTATGCCATGACGATTAGGGTTCCCTAAGCCTAGCAACCAAATTAGGGTGGCGACTTCATTGCATGCTGGGAGGCGTCCTTTTACGCCGAGCATCTGAAGGTCTCAAATTTCGTTGCACACTCGCGAATTTTTAAATTTCGAGGCGCGACAGTTTGGCGACGCTGTCGAGGAGACGAGCATCTCGGTACAAAGATCTCGCAAAACGGCCACCTGTGGCCGGAGCTTGGCCGCCGGCAGTAGCACCGGCGACCAAGGAAGAGGATGATGAATAGTGTCCTATTCGCAATTTTCTTTCGGCAATTTAAATTCAATTTACCGCCTACATGGTCGGTCGCAAATATGAACTGTTTATTTTCCGCAAATATCAACCTGTTTATTTTCTGCAAATATCAACTGTTTATTTTCTACAACTATCAACTTGTTTATTTTCTACAAAATATCAACCTGTTAATCTTCTGCAATATCAACTGTTTAATTTCTGCAAATCATCAACTGTTAATCTTTTGCAATATCACTTGTTTAAATCTTTTGCAAATCGTCAACTACTTAAATTCTACAAAATATCAAATTTGTAATTTTTCGTCAAATCATCATTTAAATTCTCGCACTTATCAACTGTCATCATTTAAATTTCGCACCTTATCAAATCAGCATTTAAATTTTCTGCACTTATCAAAACATCATCTAAATTTTCGTATGCGTCAAATCATCATTTCTCGCATACATCAAGCCAGCATTTAAATTTTCTGCACGCATCAAATCATCATTTAATTTCTTGCACTTATCAAATCATCATTTAAATATTCGTATGTGTCAAATCATCATTTCTCGCATGCATTAAGTCAACATTTAAATTTCCGTACGCGTCAAGTCATTGTTTAAATTTTTGCACTCATAAATTGCTTATTTATTTTTCGAGCAATCACTAACACTCTCATTTTGTAGGTTTTAAATTCAAGCTTCGCTCGAAAGTACGCATTTCGTTCCTTTTTATTTATTCAACGCTTTCCGTAAATATCAATTGTACGCATGATATATAGAGTTGCTAGAACTAAAATCAACCTACATGAACAACTTGTTTAAAGACTTGCTTACAATGCCATGTTCGTATGACTTTAGCTTTTCGCTTATATTGATTGCATGTACGTGATGGCTTCGATCCCACATCAGTTTTATCATTTCAAAAACCTTTCATTTAATTTGTACTTTGCTAAGCTATCCATGATAAAATCACGTAGTAATTAAATTAATCATGCATAGGCCCGATGATGAAATAGAGGGCGCGCATTCAGTCTTACAGAAAATTCAGTCCCATCACCACGGTCAAGAATGATCGATCGATTCAACGATCAACTATTCCTGAACGATCCTGATTGTGGAAAAGACTAAAATGACGATTCCTCTGAGGCCTCCCTTTTCAAACGCATTTTTATCAAACACCTTTAAAACACCTCTCTCATCAACCGGTAACCATTTTCGGATGTGACTCGGGTGCCTAACACCTTCCCGAGACCATAATACGACCCCAAACCTGGACCCCTTTTTTGTGCCTTTAGTTTTTTATTTATTATATTTCTTATGCCATGACGATTAAGGTTCCCTAAACCAGGCAACCAAATTAGGGTGGCGACTTCATTGCATGTTGCAAGGCGTCTGTTTACGCTGAGCATCGTAAGGTCTCAAGTTTGTTGCACACTCGCGAATTTTTTTAATTTTCGGGGCGCGACAGTTTGGCGACTTCACTGGGGAATTTAGGGTCGGAGCCGGTTTCATTTTTGAGAGGTGTTTATTTGTCTATTTACCTGCTTTGATAAATTGCTGATCTGTTTATTTATTCGCTTTAATATCAATTGTCATATGCATTTCATAGTGCCCTACACCTCGGGGACAATTACCAAATTAGGAGGGTAGTAGTGACGCCCTGGGACACATGTCCTGGGTAGTGTTCACCAATCCCAACTCGGATGAACCCATAAAGCTAGTCGAAAGGTTACACGATTTCGCAAGGAATCGGGACACTGGATGACACTTTAGGGACCTTTTCATGGTATAATCCGGGAACTGTTCAAGCCAGTTAGAAAAGTCGAAATCAGAACCCCAGCACGTGCATCATAATTATATCTGCTTTGTCGTGGCTCTATTTGTCTTGTTGCCATTATTTTCATTTGTTCGTAAATTTTCTGTTATAAGAACTATAAATTTCTTACACGTGCAGGTTACTTTGCATTTAAAATTTTATTTCTGTCCCACAGCACCCGTTTTGCTCATTCGATATGATGGCACCTACACTACTTTCACTTGATGTTTTCGGGGGACGAAGCTTCGACGATCAGGCTGCACGAGGAGATCTGTTGGAACATGGGTTCACCCCTGACATCACCACTAAGGTCAAACTAGAAGTTGTAGACTTCGACTTAACGAGGATTCGGAAGTTAAGGAATGAGCTGACTGAAGACGAGGAGACACAATTTGAGGGTAGTTATGGAAAGCTACTAACCCTGGTTGACGTGAAGACTGATTGGGGTTGCATCCGGGCAGCCCTAAAATTTTGGGATCCCTATTATCGGTGCTTCTCTTTCGATAAAGGAGTGGACTTGACTCCCACACTGGAGGAGTACTCAGCTCTGATGTGCCTCACATCTCCTATATCGTCCATATACCAAAATGTTCGACTCGACTCCTCGAGTGTCTAAATAAGGCTCGATAAGTTGTTAGGAATCACCACTCGCGTCAGAGAAGGTGACTACTTCTGGTGTTGGTCAGATATCGAGGCACAATTTCAGTTGTCCAACGGGAAAGAATGCTTAAGGATTCTGGCTTTCGCCATCGTAGGGTTTGTCCTCTTTCCGAAAATGAGGAACGCCAACGATTTTGCAGCAGCCAATATCTTTTACGAGATGGAAACAAATGCCATCAATCCTACGACAGCTATCTTGGCCGAGACCTTTCGCTCCTTGGACTCTTGTCAAAGAAAAGGGAAAGGGAGACTTACCTGTTGCACCCTGTTACTGATAGTATGGTTGGTCAGCCACTTCAAACAGATTCCTAATCAGTCCATTTTCTTCGAAAGCTACATAAGATCATGCCCTTTACTCAGGGTTATCAACGCAATGACCACAGATAGATGGGAGATGGAAAATAAGGATGTCTGGATCGACCGATTCATAAACCTCTCAGAAGAAGACTTCAGTTGGCAAGCCAAATGGCTGCAGACCTCCAATCCCATCGTCTGCTGCGGTCCCTTACCTTGGGTTCCTTTGATCGGAGCATGGGGGTGCGCTCACTATTGCCCTGCCCTCGTCCTCAGACAGTTTTGCATCACGCAAATCATTCCAGTAACATTCGGCATGACGAAATCAAACCTGCCACACACCGGAGAAAATCAGAACATTCAGCTGTACGCCCAAGACTGGGCCCACCCTTTTTGTCTCAAAGGACGCGTTGCCCCTATGGAAATGATACCACAATATCCACAGTGGAGGTTAAGGCGAGTCAACGGCAATGTCTTACCTCGCCCAGAAAATCAGAAACTGATGGAAGAGGAAGGGAAATCTCAAGTGAGCGAAGGAATGGATGCCATGGCTTACGCCCAAGTGGTAGAACAAATGCGAGCAGCGCAGGAAGAACGAGATCTGATGACAGAGGAAAGAGATATTGCCGAAGCCCATCAATGTGGCCAGGAGGTCCAGATGAATGAGTTAGAAAGGCGTAGTAAGGACTTTCTCCGCATACAAGCAGTAAAACAGAAAGTGGCCCTCAGGGACTTTAAGGAACGCTTGAGCAGCGAAACCCACAAGCCCGCCGATATGTGTATGGTCCCCGGGATCGTCATACCACCCAAGTACAAGATCCCCGACTTCGAAAAGTATATTGGGGTAGAGTGCCCAAAGACCCACCTTAGAGCATATTGCAACAAGATGGCAGAGATGATCTACAATGAGCCGTTGTTGATTCATCTATTCTGAGAAAGCTTGACCAAGCACGCCCTAACTTGGTATATGGGCCTAGATAGAGCCAGGATCAGGACATGGAGAGACCTGTCCGATGCCTTCTACAGGCAATATAAATTCAACATGGAGGTAGCTCCCGACCGCGCCGACCTACAAAATCTGGAAAAGAAAGTCGGCGAGTTCGTGAAGACCTATGCTCAGAGATGGAGAGAATTGGCTTCTAGAATCTCTCCACCTTTAAGCGACAAGGAACTCTTGTCGATTTTCTTGCACACCTTCAAAGCTCCCTACTACACCTACCTAATCTTGAACCCTTCAAACAGCTTCTTCGACATGGTCCTAATTTCTGAAAGAGTTGAGCAAGGGATTAAGTCCGGACGAATCACACCTCCAGCGCCAGAGTCTGCGCCAAAGAAAGCGTCCATCGTAAAAAGAGATGTTGGATTTGTGGCTCCCCAAGCTCATCACGGGCAACCATTTCCACCACCTCCGCCTTATTTATCGCCACCGCCCTACCCTTTGCCATCACTATATCAACCCACTTTCTTTCCGTTTACCTCACCACCCGTTGCTAATACCATGCCTCAAAATCCTACACATTTCCCACCGCCTCCAGTACAAACATTACAACCCATGCAACCTAAGCCATATAACCCACCAAAGGACCCAAATAACCAAAACACGTCAAACAATCGGTGGAACCGAGAGCCCTTGCCTCCTTTCCCTCCTCCTGCGGGAGAAATCTATAAGCATCTCTTGGCATCCGGACAGATCGTATCAGTTCCAGCTCAGCCTCAAATGCCTCCTTACCCGAAATGGTATGATCTCAACGCAAGATGCGAATATCATGCTGGAGCCCCGGGTCACACTCTGGAAAATTGCTTCGCATTCAAAGCAAAAGTCCATCACTTGATCAAAAGTGGATGGGTATCTTTCGAAGGGTTAGCAAAAGGACCCAACACATCCACCAACCCTCTCCCCAATCATTCCCAAGGAAAGGGAGGGGTGAACGCCATCTCGGCAAGGGAAAGCAACGACCTTCTTTCTTTAGCATCGAGCTGGCCACAAGAATAAATTTTCTTGGCCTTAGCTCGAGGAGGACATATGCTATACTCGGAGGGCAATCCAAGTCACTGCATGTAGTGCAAGGGAAGCGACGGTCATAAGATCCAAGGTTGCGAGTTGTTCGCAGGAAATGTGAGACAACTCTCGAGTCTTGGAGTAACACAAACCCAGAAAGCGACCCACGGGGAAGGATCCATTCATACCATCGGAGAAGGATTTCCTATCCCACCTAACTCCAAAGGAACCCCACTCCAAATCATCCAAAAGAAAAGATCAACTTCGTCATGCAAACGGTTCTCCACGCGCCGCGACAAGGGCGACCGCGAGATTGACACTTTGGGCCAGCTTTCCGAGAAATTCGACTACCTTGTCAGGTATTCGGCACCACCCTCCCATTCTAGCACAACGCCATTACTATCCTCTTGGGAATCCTCAGACTCCGAATCATACCCTTCACCGACGTGGTCACTCCCTCCGTCTCCTTTGAAAGAGATCTACGCAAGCCTCCTGGCAGACGGGCAGATTACGCCATCCCCACTCTCACCTCAATCAACTCCTTACCCTAGCTGGTATGATCCAAAGGTTAGCTGCGAATATCACGCCGGAACCCGAGGACACTCCCTGAGAGACTGTTACGCCTTTAGAGAAAAGGTCGATCATCTAACCAAACAAGGATAAATCTCTTCTGAAGGTTTAGCAAAGGGTCCTGATGTGACAACCAGTCCTCTGCCACACCATAATCCTAGGGTGGATGGTATTCTTTCCGGAGGAATCAACGATTCTCACCTTCCAGTGGAGGAAGTACCCAATGAAGAACTGTTCTACGCATTAGCTAACAATGCATATCTACCATTCCCGGGGAATAATCAGGCCCAATGCCTATTCTGCCAAGGGGAAAGCAAGCACGAAATCCAGGATTGCAGACTTTTTCGGCAGAAAGTCAAGCAACTCGCAACATTTGGGATCATTCAGACCGAAGGAAAAACCCGAGGAGCAATCAACGCCATCGAAGATAATTCTCCAGCACCGTATTCCTTTGAATACGTGGCCCAAACAGGGGATACGACCACGACCCCACGCAAAGTAGTGTTCACATTGGCCGTGAATACTCCTAGCCGAGACTTACACGCGGTCCCATTCAACTACGGATACACGGTGGTCACTGTTAGGATCCTTCGGTGTTGATTGGAGTAAGGAACTAGTCTCGATTGTGGATGGTCCGATTGATGAAGGATGAAGGTGTTTTTGACGGAATGGATGATGTTCGGAAATATGCGCAGCGGATAAAGTTGTAATGGAAATATGTAGGATTTTTAGAAATGGTTTTATGGAATTTTGTGATGATTTAATTCAAGATAAATGGTTCTTGAATCGGGAATTTTAGAAGTGAAAGATGGAATTTTAAATGGACAAGTATATTCGAGAAAACCCTCTCGTTAACGAAGAACGAGCAACCTTTCTATATTGAATAACTTGAAAGATCGAACTCAAACTTACAATGAAAATGCTAGTTTGAACCCGAAATGATTACAAGAATTTTAGGGAAATAAAGCTAGAAATTACAAGGAATAAAATTGACTTTAAGATTGAATAATCAATTGGTAATCAAAAAGTGTTTCTAAAGGAAACAAAAGACTCCTATTTATAGCTAAAAAACCCTAAGGGTAAGGCGGTCATTTGCCAATTAATTTGGTTGGCATTAATTGGAAATAATTGGATGCTGGTCATTTGCCAATTAATTTGGTTGGAATTAATTGGAAATACTTGGATGCTGGATTCTTTGGGA
This sequence comes from Viola odorata, assembly GCA_963691705.1. Taxonomy (NCBI): domain Eukaryota; kingdom Viridiplantae; phylum Streptophyta; class Magnoliopsida; order Malpighiales; family Violaceae; genus Viola; species Viola odorata. Next base: position 23,481,285 of record OY829542.1, read on the forward strand.
GGGTGCCAGCTGGACACGACTTGGTCACGCGGCAACAATTGCGAGAGTGGAACGCGGGCTTGCGTGGTCGTGCATTGAGGGAGGTGTGGCGTTGTCCGGGTCACGCGGAGGCCGGTTGCTGGCGAGCACGGAGGTTGTTGCAGGTGCTGCGTGGGACGCGGTCGTACGCGTTGAGCGCTGATAGAGCGTTAAATTGTCATCTTATCATCATCCATTTACTTATGTTTTGGGATGATGATACTGCTAAATGATGGCTTTTCTCCCCTTTTTCGCAGACATGCTGCTGAGAAGCAGAATTATTCAAAAGGAGTAGAAAAGGCCTATATCAGAGCTGTTTTGCTAATCAAAGAACGAGATGATCCCAGGCCTGGGATAAGCCAAGAAACTGGAAGCGTTGACCCGAGTCAACAGACTTTATGAGCTAGCTGGGCCGCGAGATTTATAAGTGGGCCGTGAGCGAAATCACCATCTTAGCTGCAGTCTTCCAGGAGGAGAGAAGTTTAACTGTGAATAGAACTCCCTAATCGATTAGTATGATCGATTCTCCTTTTTGTATTTAAACAAACTATCTCGTAAGATTAGATATCTTTCTTCTCTTCGCCTCTTTTGAATTTCGAACCAGAGATAGGTTTTTGCTATTTAAAGCTGCCGCTGGGAAGAAGAGGTTTATCTCTTCTCGCTTGGATTTTTATACCATTGTGGCAGCTTAAACTATTCTATTATTTTTCAATATAATTCGGATTCAGTTTATGTTCGTCTATTTATTATTACTATTGTTATGTCGATTATAGGCTAAACGCCTTCTTCTTAGTAAGGATTCAAAGCCATGATTCTTAGATTGTGAGATCAAATCACTCTTCACACACTTTATACTTGTATTCTTATCCTTCTTGTTTGCATGACAGCTTGTCCTTGTTCTTAGTAAAGTCTGATCAGCTTCACATAAGGTTTGGACGATTACAATCTTTTCTGGCGGCTTTAGAGTCTACATTGCCAAGAGAAATACGAAGGCAACTAGCTGGTGACAGCTAGAAGAAGGATCAGATCTTGTTTATAGGATAGACACGATTCTCTATCCCAGGCCGAGGATTAGGTCTTTCCTTGCGTCTATCAATTGCCCTGATTAAATCCTATAGAGTGTCTCTTAGGATTGTTAGGATAATTAGGGACTTCCAATAGAGTGTCTCTTTGGAAGTCTTGTGTAGGAGGAAAGTAGGAGATCTAGGTGACCAATACCTGGTCTCTATAGCCTTCCTATAAGTTTAGTATTTAATACTCTTGCATCTATGATCAATCTAATCGAATCATGAGCTATAAGAAGTCCTTACTGGGAAGCCCTTATCAACTGGTTAAAATCATCCACTGCGTCTTCTGTTTTGTTTATTTCTGCCAATCTAAATTATTTGCAACCAACCAACAACTCATATTGGTATTTACCACCCCTCTTTATTTAATACAAAGAATTGATTTTAATTCACCGAATCTCTGAGGAACGATCCTTTTACCACATGCTGCAATTAAATTATATACGTTCATAGTAAATTGTAACTTGATTTATTTTGACGGTCTCAACACCCATCAAATTTTGGCGCCATTGTCGGGGATTCAACGGTATTAAATAATTTTCTTTGTTTGTTTATGACCAGGTCTTCAGGTGAGCCATTAATCCAATACAACCCAGAAATTACACGTGAGGAAATGCAATATCAGAAGCGCACCAAGAGACTGAGGTCTGAGCCTGAAGTAAGCTCTGAGCAATCGCACTCGTTCAACCCTATCCCAGACCAGGGAGAAGGTTCATCATTTGCACCTAGAAACAACCCTGTCCCAGACCAACCAGAAATGGAAAACCCCAATCCAGATCAAGAGAACAATGTTCCACCGCCACCACCACCACCTGAGCAGACTCTTTGGCAGTATCACAATGATGGACCACCACCTGATACCTATTTCTGTATCCAGTACCCACCAGCTGAAAATGATTGGAATTTAAAACCCAATACTATTCACAACCTTAAGAAATTCTATGGCCTGCCGAGTGAGAATCCATTTAAACACCTTCAAAGCCTCCATTGGGAGTGTGAAACACTCAAACCACCTAGAGTGGCTATCAACAGAGCCAAACTTAGAGCCTTCCCTTGGACTCTCGAGGACAAGGCTAGGAACTGGTTCCTGAGCTTGCAACACAGCTCCATCACAACATGGCCCCAAATGTTGACCGTGTTTCTCAATAAATATTGGTCTTCCTCCAAGGCGGGGAATGCCAGAAAGAACATCGTATCAATTCATCAGGATCCGAGCGAAGATTTTGGAGAATATTACCAACGGTATAAGGACCTACAAGAGATTTGTCCGAACCATGGAGTCTCCGACCAAAATCTGATCCAGTATTTCTACGATGGTATGATCCACAGAGACAAAGTGATGCTAGATGGAGCAGCAGGAGGTGCCCTTCAGTATTGCACTTTGACAAAAGCCAACAATCTACTCCAGACACTGGCAGAAAATTGCTACCAAAATGGACCAGCTGACAGAGGCACGAGTACAGGTAATGTATCTTTCTTTGAGCAAAACTTTACTGAGATTTCTAACCGTTTAGATAATCTCCAAGCAGGTCAACAGGTTCAGGTACAACAAATTCAACCCTTCTCATGCGGTTTATGCTGCCAGCAAGGACATTCTTCGGATCAATGCTTACTAGTTATTGGAACACCTGAAGAAGTCAGTGCAGCAAATCAGTACAATCAACAGTATGGACGGTACCCGCCTCACAAGCCAAAATTTAATCCTAATCAATATAATAACAACCTAGGTTGGAAGGAAAATACGAATTCCAACACCATAGTTCAGCCAAACTATAGCCAGAACCAATCCTACCCAAATCAAATGCCTCCTCCTCCCATGAACTTACAAAATTTTGTGCCCAGACTCAATGCTCCCCAAAACCCCATTCCACAACAGCCACTAGCAACAACAGTGGATGGAATAATGGAAACTCTTAGCCAGTTCATGAAAGCAACTCAAGCATCTCTTTCGAATGTAGAGAAACAGATTACACAATTGAATATAAACAACAATGAGCAGGGAGCCAGGTTACCAACATCAACAGTGGATAACCCAAAGCACAATGTCTCAGCAATGACGCTGAGAAGTGGCACAGAAACCCCTGGGCTGGGAAAGAAGAAATCTGATACATCTATATCAGACCAAATTGAAGCAGAAGTTGAGGTAATACCAGAAACTCCAGTACATACAACCCCTACTCCTGAAATAGCTACCATCAAGAAGGACCAGGTAATTCGCCTTCCTTTCCCTGACAGGTCTGAAAAGACCAAGAAGGTTAAGGAAGAAAAAGCAATTTTGGATCTATTTCGAAAGGTAGCAGTTAACGTTCCTTTATTAGATATGATAGCACAGGTTCCAAAATATGAAAAATTCTTAAAGGAGCTATGTACTAATAAGAAGAGACTTGCAGGGGTAGAGAGGATAAACATGAACGAGAATGTTTCAGCCGTCTTCCAAAAGAAGCTACCAAACAAATGTAAAGATGGAGGGACATTCGTGATATCTTGCCAAATTGGAGAACAGAAGATCGAGAAGGCTTTATGTGATTTGGGAGCCGGCATAAATGTGTTATTTTTGACAATTTTTAACAGCTTGAACATTGGAGAATTAAAGGAAACGAGGCTTGTTATTCAATTAGCAGATCGATCTATAATTTATCCTGTAGGTGTTGTAGAAGATGTGTTAGTACAAGTCAATGACTTTGTTTTTCCTGCAGATTTCTATATAGTTGACATGGGTAACGAACAGACTACTAAATCTATTGAGATATTATTGGGCAGACCTTTCTTAAGGACTGCTCGGGCTAAAATTGACGTCTTTGGTGGCTGTTTAACTTTAGAATTCATGGGAGAAATAATTTCTTTTAACATGTACGATGCTATGCGATATCTAGAGGATTTACATTGTCTAAATTTTATTAATGTCATTGATTTGGATGATGAAGATATTTATGAAATTGACAATGCAGATCCCCTTGAGTACGTTCTCACAAGAAGCATTGACTACTTTAAACTTGAGGAGCTAGAAAGCAAGGTGGAAGTCAGGGAAGAGATTGAGGAAGCAGTATATGAGCTGGATGCAGCCAAATTAATAGAAGTTAATCTGAAAGTTATAGATTTACCTGCGACTAATAATTTTTTAGTCCCTTCTGTTTTACAGGCCCCAGACCTGATATTGAAGCCACTTCCCAGTCACTTGAAGTACTGTTTCTTAGGCCAGGGAGAAGGCCTGCCAGTGATAGTCTCAAACATATTATCTCGGTTAGAAGAGGAAAGACTCCTGAGAGTCTTGAAAGACAATAGAGAAGCTATAGGATGGACTATAGCTAACATAAAAGGGATTTCACCTGCCATATGCACACACAAGATCCACCTAGAAGAAGACTGCAAAACGGTGAGACAGTCGCAAAGGAGACTTAATCCTCCTATGATGGACGTCGTCAAACAGGAAGTATTAAAACTTTTAAGTGCTGGAGTGATATACCCCATATCTGACAGCACTTGGGTTAGTCCAGTACAGGTAGTCCCAAAGAAGACGGGGATGACAGTAGTGGAAATTGCTGAAGGACAATTAGTGCCAACTCGAGTACAAAATGGATGACGAGTATGCATCGATTACAGGAGACTCAATTCAGCGACCAGGAAAGATCATTTTCCTATCCCTTTCATCGATCAAATGCTTGAACGGCTGTCAGGTAAGTCTCACTATTGTTGCCTTGACAGGTATTCTGGTTTTCACCAAATACCCGTCGCTTCTGAGGACCAAGATAAAACTACTTTTACATGTCCATTTGGAACTTTCGCGTATAAACGCATGCCCTTTGGATTGTGCAACGCACCTGCAACTTTCCAAAGGTGTATGATGAGTATTTTCTCTGAATTTATAGAAAAAGGAATAGAAGTTTTTATGGATGATTTTACTGTTTATGGCGATTCTTTCGATGAATGTCTAGAAAATCTTGAGAAAATTCTAAAACGCTGCTTAGAAACAAACCTTGTTTTAAACTATGAGAAGTGTCATTTCATGGTTAATCAGGGTCTGATTTTAGGACACATAGTCTCTCAGAAAGGAATAGAAGTAGATAAAGCTAAAATAGATGTTATTGACTCTTTGCCATATCCTACTAACGTGTGTGAAGTTCGTTCCTTCTTAGGGAATGCAGGTTTTTATAGAAGATTTATTAAAGATTTTTTGAAGGTTGCTGCCCCACTTTGCAGGTTGCTTCAGAAGGAAACAGAGTTTAAATTTGACTCTGATTGTGAGGCTGCTTTTGACACATTGCAAGAAAAATTAACAACAGCCCCCATCATTAAAGCTCCAAACTGGAATTTACCATTTGAAATTATGTGCGATGCTTCTAATAATTCTGTTGGTGCTGTTTTAGGACAGAAAGAAGGACGTGATCCGCACGTTATCTATTATGCGTCTCGCATGCTTGATGATGCACAAAAAAATTACACAACAACAGAGAAGGAATTATTTGCCATAATTTTTGCTTTAGATAAATTCCTTGCATACTTATTGGGAACTAAAGTTGTTGTTTACTCTGATCATGCAGCGTTACGCTATTTGCTAGTAAAAAAGGAAGCCAAACCGAGGTTGATCAGATGGATTTTACTGCTCTAGGAGTTCCACCTAGAGATCAAAGATAAAAGCGGTAAGGAGAATCTAGTAGCTGATCACTTGAGCAGATTACTTGTGAAACCAGACCCTGAACCAGTAAAAGAAGATTTTCCAGACGAAGCCCTTTTCTTTGCCCTGGGAGAAGGACCAGATGAAAGTCTTATCCTTGCCCTGGTGGAAAGACCATGGTATGCGGATATAGCAAATTTCCTGCATTCAGGTAAGTTCGACCAGGACATGACATACAGAGAAAGGGAAAAGGTAAGAAGAGATTCCAAGTTTTATGTATGGGATGAACCCTACATGTGGAACATCGGAAAAGATCAAATTTTGAGGAGATGTGTTCTCCAAAATGAATTTGAATCTATTTTAAGATTCTGCCATACAGAGGCATGTGGAGGTCATTATGGACCTAAAAGAACAACATTAAAAATCCTTGAATGTGGTTTTTATTGGCCAACACTCTTTAAGGATTGCCATCTATATTGCCAGAATTGCCCGAGTTGTCAAAAAGTTGGCAATATATCTGCTAGGAATGAAATGCCTTTAAACCCCATCTTTTCTTGTGAAGTATTTGACGTCTGGGGAATCGACTTTATGGGTCCTTTCCCCAGGTCTGGGGGAAACCAGTACATTATACTTGCTGTTGATTACTTATCTAAGTGGGTTGAGGCCAAAGCTACTGCAGCCGATGATGCCAAAACTGTGGTTTCTTTTCTAAAGTCTCACATTCTTAACAGGTTTGGAGTACCCAAGGTGTTAATCAGCGACAGAGGGACCCACTTTTGCAATAAGGTAGTTACTGCCTTACTTGCAAAATATCAGGTCAATCATAGGGTGTCCACAGCATACCACCCCTAGACCAATGGGCAGGCAGAAGTCTCAAACAGAGACGTGAAGGCTATTCTAGGAAAGATAGTTAATCCGGACAGAAAAGACTGGAGTCAAAGATTAGACGACGCTCTTTGGGCGTACAGAACAGCATTTAAGACTCCCATCAGCACAACTCCTTACAACCTAGTGTATGGAAAATCTTGTCACCTTCCTGTCGAACTAGAACACAAGTCCTTTTGGGCAATAAAGCAGTGTAACTTGGAGCTAAAAAGAGATGCAGCAGCAAGGAAACTGCAACTCCAAGAATTGGAAGAGATGCGTAGAGATGCATATGAGAACTCCCAACTCGTAAAAGCTAAAACCAAGAAATACCATGACAGTATCATTAAGGATAAAACCTTTCATGTGGGCCAGAAAGTGTTGCTATTTAATTCTAGATTTAGACTCTTTTCAGGGAAATTAAAATCTAGATGGATGGGTCCATATGTTGTTATTGATATACAGGATACGAAGAAAGGAATGACGTTCAAGGTTAATGGACAGAGGCTGAAACCTTACCACGAAGGATTTCAGAGTCACACGGTGGAGCAAGTACAAGTCCACCCAAGAATGGATAAATGAGGAATATCATGTCTAGTCCAAGACATAAAAGAAGGACGCTACATGGGAGGCAACCCATGCCTTTGCACCATTCTAAAACTTTTCCCATTTATTTAGTTTGAATAAAACTTAAGAAAAAGGATCTGATGGAATTTCGTTTGATTATTTTTATCAGGAAAATCAGGAGGAAGTTGCAATTGAAGCTGATCTTATCCCAGGTCGGGGATTAGAGATTTTCAGGAAGCAGATTTTGAGTGGGTAGAACTGACTCTTATCCCAGGGCTGGGGGAAGAGTCCGTGAGAGATAAATCTGGGAGTTCGCAAAATAAAGTAAAAAGCAGAGCCAAGAGAGAGAAAAATATCCCATCATTATTTTTCCAACGGTAATATTATTTAATTAATATGACCGTTGTCCACCCAAACCAAAACTCTTCCTCTATCCTAAATCCGATCATTTATCCCAACTAAACTAAAACACCTCCCTAATTTTTCCATAAAACAAAACCCTAATCAAGCAGATCCACCATCATCTTTCTTTTTCTTCTCTACTTCTTCATCTGTCCCAGACCTAAAATCTCAGAATCTCACCATGGTTCTCACCAGAGCTGGTAAAGACTCAAAACCCAATTCAAGAAAAGCTACCAAGCAAGCAGCCAAAACAAAACCCAAAACCAAGCCAAAAGCCGTGATTATTAGCACTCCTCCATCATCACCACTGATTGAGAGTTCAGAGAGGGCAGTCGTTGATGGAGCCCAGATTTCGCCAGCAATTCAGCACCCACCACCGCCGTCTTCTCCTCCTCCGGCCAGAGATGCAACACCACCACCCCAACCTGATAGCCCGACGCCTATTGCCTCACCTGGTCCTCAAGAGCAGTTGCCACCGCCGTTGTCTCCAGAGGTCGACGAGGCCCCACCAGCGCAAGAACAAGAACAAATTCTAGAGCAGGTGGCTGAGGTTCTCCTTCCAGACCAGATAGAAGAATCTGTTCCAGAGGGAGCACCACGAGCTGAGACGGCCGTTGATCAGACGGTTGAATCACCAGAGCATAACTCCATTAGCTCTGGTGAAGAGACCGCTTCCGATCCCACCTACAAAATCAAGCCCGCGGAGGTCGTAGATGAAAGCGAAGAGGATTCAGAGGAGATTCCCTTGTCTCGCCTGAGAAAGGGAAAGCAGCATCAATTGCCTTCAGTAAAAGCCAGTGTGAGGGAAAAGAGAAAAGAGCCTGAAAGAAAAACCCCAGGTGTCCCAAAAACAACAGCTTCCATCATGCCTGATGATGAAGCCAGTGGCAGCCAGGCCAAACCAAAGAGGACCAAAACAAAGGCCAATGCAGCCAACACCAGGCCTGAGCAGAAAAGCCCCCATTTGCCTCTCAACAAGGTACAAATACCAGGGATGCCTTCTCAACAGCCAGCCCAGATGGAACAAAAGGGACACGTCAGAATCAAGTCCAGAGTAAAAGGAGGCAGAACTTCAAAGCAGGTACCAGCCTTTGAGAATCTTAAGGGTTGGCTTAATTTTGATGATTTTGAGTCTATGGAACGATTAGCTATTAGATATAAGGATGATGTGATTACATGCGCACGATGTGATTATCAATTGCTGTCTGACCTTGACCTTATTAATCCTCTCACCAAATATATCCAGAATATAGGTTGGGAGCCTTTGTTTTTCCTTGAACAACCTGCTTTCTTAGAACTCACACTAGAATTTTATGCTTCTTTTTGGATGAACACTAAAAAGAAAGTAGGTGTTAAAGAGGTTAACTTCAGATTGATGAACATATATGCCCACTTTACCATGGATGAATTTAATGTGTTTATTGGTTTTGTGCCTGAAAATGAATTGAAATCAGACTGGTATGTTAATTGCTTAACTGATTATCCAGAATTTCCACTATTTGATAAGCAAGAGGCATGGAAACAAATTACTAAGGATCCTGCTGCACGTTTTGATGATAGCCATGCAAACGCACATGCTATTCTAGATTTATCTCTTAGGATCATTCATAGGTTTTTAGCCATTAATTTCTCTGGAAAATCTGGTATAACAGGTGTGATTTCAAAGCAAGAGTTGTTCTTCCTTTGGTGTATGGTTAATGAGCATAAAGTGAATTTAGGATTCTGGCTTTGTAAATAATTCAGGTCTGTTAAGAATAAGATGCCATTAGGATCCTTAATCACTGCCTTTGTTGTCCAACATAGGGGTCTAGATGTGTCTGCTTGCGATTTGTTTAAATCAGCTGACTTGCGCATTTTAGATTTAAAATCCTTGGATGCTATAGGTTACTTTCACCTGGATGAAAATCGTGTACTGCGCAGTAATACAGGTTTCACTCCAACTGAAGACCACATCTACTCTGCAAAGAACAGAGGGGACTTCATTTTTGAGAAAGATTTTGTGGCAGGAGAAACCAACCCAGCACATAAGCAAGCCTCTACTTCAGACCAGAGATCGCAGCCACTACAAAACCAGAATCCCAGGGCTAGGATTGAGACGCAAAACATAGCAGCCATGATGACCAGATTGATGGCTAACCAGGAGCTTTTGCAAAAGACTATTGATCAGCTAGGATCCCAGGTCCAGAAGCTGATTGAAGACCAACAACATTCAAATGCCATTCAACAGCAGCTCCTGGAAAAATTCATGCAAAACACCTTCCCACCCAACCCTTAATTGCCCCGGGTATTTCCTTTCCTTGTTATTTCTTTTATTTTAGTTAACGTTGAGTCTTTTTCTTTCTCACACTTCGAGGACAAAGTATCATCTAGTGTGGGGGAGTATTTTTGTTATTTGATGTGTTTTGAATGCTTGTTTGAGTCTGTTTATAGAGTCTGTTTTTCTTTTATTGTTTTCGTGTCTGTTTGTTTGTGTCTGTTTATTTTGAGCATGCTTTATTTTGATTTTATTGCATGTTTGTAGAAAAAATTTGTGTGTCTAAACAAAGATCATGAAAATCAGTTCAGAGTATATACTTCATCGCATAGGAAACAAAAGATGCTTGAGTTCATAATTCCATGTTTTATTACCAAGGTATAATCTTTCCAATACTTGTGAAACTCACTTAATCTACATAGGGTCATGATACTTGGGCTTTCTGATTGAATTTTGCGAGAGAAAACATGCAGAACTGGCATTCTTTACCCTGCTGCCTTTGACACATTGACTATCTCTATAGGCCTACCCCTGAAATCATTTTTAGAAGTTTAGCAGCTATGAAAAAAAATTTATGAATAAAAATGTTATGTTGCTGCTTTGGTATTCATGCCTCAAATAAGCAAGAATATCCAAGGAACTACAATCAGCTCTAAAAAAGGAAAAAGAGAATGTCTTGGTACCCAGGCCTAATTTAAGCGGGGGTAACTAAGAAACTTCAGCTGATCAAATTTAAGAAAAGAAGTAGGAAATGCATAGGGGGTAGGCTGAAAATCAATCCAGTCAATGTGAAAAGGGTGGTAGAAGGAAATGGGAATTGTTCCGTGTGTTTTCAATTGCAGAGTTTGATCGCTAAGCACTCGATTATGAGACTATATAAGATCAGGTGAGTTTCGAGTCTTGGTTAAGCCTTGATAATATTGGATGGAGCTATGAGCTTAAGTATCTGTGGATCTTATGTGATGAACTAGGTGCTCTGAAGTCGATATTGATTGATCTTTGTTTATATGTGTTTTGTTTTATTGAGTCTTATGTCAGGTTAGAAATGCTTGGGGGCAAGCATAGTATAGTGTGGGGGATTTGATAGAGCGTTAAATTGTCATCTTATCATCATCCATTTACTTATGTTTTGGGATGATGATACTGCTAAATGATGGCTTTTCTCCCCTTTTTCGCAGACATGCTGCTGAGAAGCAGAATTATTCAAAAGGAGTAGAAAAGGCCTATATCAGAGCTGTTTTGCTAATCAAAGAACGAGATGATCCCAGGCCTGGGATAAGCCAAGAAACTGGAAGTGTTGACCCGAGTCAACTGACTTTATGAGCTAGCTGGGCCGCGAGATTTATAAGTGGGCCGTGAGCGAAATCACCATCTTAGCTGTAGTCTTCCAGGAGGAGAGAAGTTCAACTGTGAATAGAACTCCCTAATCGATTAGTATGATCGATTCTCCTTTTTGTATTTAAACAAACTATCTCGTAAGATTAGATATCTTTCTTCTCTTCGCCTCTTTTGAATTTCGAACCAGAGATAGGTTTTTGCTATTTAAAGTTGCCGCTGGGAAGAAGAGGTTTATCTCTTCTCGCTTGGATTTTTATACCATTGTTGCAGCTTAAACTATTCTATTATTTTTCAATATAATTCGGATTCAGTTTATGTTCGTCTATTTATTATTACTATTGTTATGTCGATTATAGGCTAAACGCCTTCTTCTTAGTAAGGATTCAAAGCCATGATTCTTAGATTGTGAGATCAAATCACTCTTCACACACTTTATACTTGTATTCTTATCCTTCTTGTTTGCATGACAGCTTGTCCTTGTTCTTAGTAAAGTCTGATCAGCTTCACATAAGGTTTGGACGATTACAGTCTTTTCTAGCGGCTTTGGAGTCTACATTGCCAAGAGAAATACGAAGGCAACTAGCTGGTGACAGCTAGAAGAAGGATCAGATCTGGTTTATAGGATAGACACGATTCTCTATCCCAGGCCGGGGATTAGGTCTTTCCCTGCGTCTATCAATTGCCCTGATTAAATCCTATAGAGTGTCTCTTAGGATTGTTAGGATAATTAGGGACTTCCAATAGAGTGTCTCTTTGGAAGTCTTGTGTAGGAGGAAAGTAGGAGATCTAGGTGACCAATACCTGGTCTCTATAGCCTTCCTATAAGTTTAGTGTTTAATACTCTTGCATCTATGATCAATCTAATCGAATCATGAGCTATAAGAAGTCCTTACTGGGAAGCCCTTATCAACTGGTTAAAATCATCCACTGCGTCTTCTGTTTTGTTTATTTCTGCCAATCTAAATTACTTGCAACCAACTAACAACTCATATTGGTATTTACCACCCCTCTTTATTTAATACAAAGAATTAATTTTAATCCATCGAATCTCTGAGGAACGATCCTTTTACCACATGCTGCAATTAAATTATATACGTGCATGGTAAATTGTAACTTGATTTATTTTGACGGTCTCGGCACCCATCAAGCGCGGAAGGCGAGCGCTGCGTAGGCCGAGTCTCGCGAGCGAGGACGAGGGCGAGCGGTTGCGGACGTGGGCCGGGTCTTGTGGCCGAGCTGGCGTGGCCGTTGACCGAGTCTCGTGGGTGAGGGCAAGGCGGTGTGGCTGGTTGGGGAAGATGACTCCAAACGGCGGCGTCGCGAGGAGGGCTTGGCTGGGCTTGGGCCGGCTGGGCTTGGGCTGAACCAAGTTCCCCTTTGGTCCTTGGATTTGCAAACATAACCTCCCTTGGTCCTTGAACTTTAGGTGCGCTTCTTCGTAGCGTAAATGTCGGAGCATCAGCGCCACGAGATTTTGGCGTTGGCTTCGCGTACGCGATGCGATCGGTGCGATCGTATCATCCCCTCCCCCTTCGAGTGGATTCGACCTCGAATCCAAAGTTTGGATGTCCTCAGAATTTTCGTCATCAGAATCCTCTACAAAGTATGGAGATAAATCAATAATGTTAAAAGTAGTAGAGGAAACAACAAAAGATTTAGGAATGACTAAAACATAGGCATTATCGTTAATTTTATTAACAATAAGGAAAAGACCAGCCCCTTTATGGCTCAATTTAGACTTCCTAAGGTGAGGGAATCGTTCTTTGCGAAGATGCAACCAAACCCAATCTCCAACTTCAAAGGACTTGACTCGTTTGCCGGCATTGCGCTTCTCCTCGAGTTTGGCGTTCACGTTTTCCATTCTTTGCTTCGCCTTAGCATGTAACTCCTTCACTTTGGCTGCTCGTTCTTCTCCATCTAAGCTGGATACATGAGAAACAGGTAACGGGAGCAAGTCTATGGGGGTGAGTGGATTGAACCCATAGACGAGCTCAAATGGAGAAGATAAAGTGACAGAATGCATGGCACGATTATATGCAAACTCAACAAAGGGGAGACATTGATCCCAATTCTTAGAATATTTCGGTACCATGATTCGAAGCAAGTTACCAAGAGTTCGATTGACTACCTCCGTCTGGCCATCCGTTTGGGGGTGGTAGGATGTGGAAAACAGGAGTTTGGTCCCCAACTTGGCCCATAGGACACGCCAAAAATGACTCAAAAATTTTGAGTCTCGATCACTTACAATGGTACGTGGCATGCCGTGGAGGCGGACAATCTCTCAAAAAAACAGATCAGCTACATGAGAAGCATCAGCAGTGGATTTGCAAGGAATAAAATGTGCCATCTTAGAAAATCTATCAACGACAACAAAGATAGCATCTTTCCCGTTACTAGTTCTAGGCAATCCTAGTACAAAATCCATGGAAATATCGCACCAAGGGTGCGAAGCAACAGGTAATGGCATGTAACGACCTTGATCATGAGATGTAGACTTAGCACGATGACATTCAATGCATGCATTAACAATACGAGTTATCATAGGACGCATATGCGGCCAATAAAAATGTTCTTTTAAAGTACTCAAAGTTTTGTTAATACCGAAATGACTGCTAAGTCCACCACCGTGAGCTTCTTTAATGAGAAGTTCACGCATGCTACATTTGGGCACACATAATCGACCTTTACAAAATAGGAATCCATCATGCAAAGAATAATTTTCAAAAGGTCCACTCAAGCATGCATCATACGCAACATGAAAATCATTATCATTTTCATACAGTTCAATGATATGCGAAAATCCCAATAATTTAGATTGCAAAGAAGTAATGAGTGCATACCTTCGGGAAAGGGCGTCGGCGACCGTGTTCTCCTTTCCTTTCAGATACTTGATCACATATGGAAATCGCTCAATGAACTCCAACCAAACAGCATGGCGACGATTCAGCTTACCTTGTCCTTTGAGGTAGCGAAGGGATAGATGGTCGGTGTGAATAACGAACTCCTTCGGGACGAGGTAGTGCTCCCAAACAGTGAGGGTTCGAATTAAGGCGTACAGCTCCCTATCATACGTGCAGTATTTGAGCTGGGCGTCCTTCAATTTCTCACTGAAATAAGCGATCGGTCGCCCTCCTTGTAATAGCACTGCTCCAATCCCGATTCCACTTGCATCGCATTAGACCTCGAATGTCTTGTCGAAGTCAGGTAGTGCGAGGACCGGGCTGGATACAAGGCGTTCCTTAAGGGTTTTGAAGACCTCCTCTTGCTCGGGCCCCCATATGATGGAATGTCCTTCTTGGTGAGTGCGTTGAGGGGTGCAGCAATCGTTGAAAAATCCTTCACGAAACGCCAATAGAAACCGGCCAAACCATGAAACGAGCGCACCTCGCTCGCATTTTGCGGAGTGGGCCAATCTGCAATCGCCTTGATCTTGGCTTCATCAACCTTGAGTCCATCTGCTCCTACAAGAAAACCAAGAAAGTGGACTTCGTCCAAACAGAACTCGCACTTCGCGAGTTTAGCATAAAGCTTATGCTCGCGAAGGGTTAGAAATACAAGTCTCAAATGCTCAAAATGGGAGTCATGCGAGGAGCTATATATCAAGATGTCATCGAAATAAACAACAACAAATTTTCCAATAAAGTCACGCAACACATGATTCATTAATCACATAAATGTGCTAGGAGCATTTGTTAACCCAAAAGGCATAACTAACCATTCATAAAGACCAAATTTAGTTTTGAAAGCAGTTTTCCATTGGTCTCCTTCATGCATACGTATTTGATGATATCCACTAGCTAAATCAATTTTCAAAAATATGGTAGCATGGCTAAGTTCATCTAGCATATCATCAAGACGAGGTATGGGGTGCGAGTATTTAATAGTTACCTTATTGACTGCTCGACAGTCCATGCACATGCGCCACGATCCGTCCTTCTTTGGAACAAGGATCACCGGGACGGCACACGGGGAAAGGCTTTCGCGGACATAGCCTTTGGCGAGGAGGGCCTCGACTTGAGTCTCCAACTCTTTGGTTTCCATCGGATTGCACCGGTAGGCGGGCCGGTTAGGTATAGGTGCGCCGGGAATCAAATCGATCTTATGCTCGATTCCGCGGATTGGTGGTAGTCCTTCGGGCAACTCATCTGGAAACACGTCTTGGAAATCTGACATCAAAGACACAAAAGCAGGAGAAGAGGAATCGGGGTTAGTGTTAGATGTTTCCGCGCTCAAGGCACGAAAACGGAGAAAAACGATGGGTTTTTGTGCAAGAAGTGCACGCCTCACATCCCGAGATCTTCCCATGAGACTCACTTTTTTCTCTTCCCTCATTCCCCTCGGAACCTCGCTAGCTAGCTCATTTTTTTTAGCCGTGTGTTTCCACTCTTTCCTTCCTTTTTCTCGTCTCTCTTCGCAAGCTCATTTTTTTCTTGCGGGTTGTTTTTAATGCTCTCACCGCTTACTTTTTTCACTCCACTATTTCCTTCTTTTTTATTTAAAGCAATTGAAATATCGAAGACCGCACTCGCTTTTTCAAGCTTGATTTGGTCTTCGTATACCTGGCTAGGTGCAAGTGGTGGAATCATGAACTTTCGGCCGGTGTGAGTGATGCGGTATGTGTTGCGGAATCCATCATGGATGGCGTGGCGATCAAACTGCCACGGGCGACCAAGTAGAAGGTGGGTGGCTTGCATGGGGGCGACATCACAAACGCGCTCATCCTGGTACTCCCCAATCTGAAACTTGATCTGTACCTGTTTCACCAATTTAATGGCGCTGCCGTCATTGAACCAGTTCAGAACATAGGGGTGTGATGTGTTGTCGAAGCACATACAAAAATAATAATAAAACCTGCCGTCAATGTGCACAATAAATTGTGTATAATGGTAACAGGATCGAACACAGGGATTAAGGGACCAATACTCGATTCAATTTGACAAACTGGATAATCCAAGCAACAAGTAACGAAAGGGGGTTTTGAGTGGCTGTTTGATTAATCTAATTATTAACTACGAAAGTAATAACAACTAGTGGCAAAGAGCAATAGAAGTAATAAGAAATCAGAAGAGACAAGGGTTCTCAGTAAGAATACGAATCCGGTTGCATTTACGGTCAGCCGGTCATTGGCGCAAGCATCGTTTACCCCAAGCTGATAGACGCACTATAGAACCAGGTACGCTTAGGTCCCCTGCTTACCTTCGTAGTAGAAGTTATCCCAAGGTACGCTTATGGGTTAACCTTGACAATCCGCCGTCCTCCAAGGTACGCTTATGGAGGCAACACTCAGATGCCCATGAAGAAGAGGTAAGATGCGTCTAGGGCGAGACACTCGGTATGCTTGAGGCTCTACCCTAACGACTCGTTCAATCCAACTGGGGGATACCAGGTTTCCAGTCAGGACCAGAATGGTTATCTGCTTTACCCTGCAGCTTCGCGTTAGGTATAACTACAAGGATGATAGTAATTACTCTAGTTTGATTATTAGGTGATCAAGCTAATAACTACCCTAGGTAACTTGACAATTAATTATTGAACAAGAAGATACCAACACAGAATTTATGAAGTACAATCTGACCTCGCGGCTTCCCTTGCAACCTTCAATCGACTCTTACCAAGAACGGGGAGATTTAGCCACACATATTAAAAGTAAAAACAAATAAATAAATAAATTGCATAATTAAATAAAAGAGATGAAGAAGAAATAAATCCTGATCATTACCGGCCGGAGCAACTGCTCTGGTTTATTGAAGGGAAAAACAGAGATTGCCGTAGGCAGTGGTGGTGAAAAAGTCATTTTTAAACCTAATTGCTAAAGTATTTATATGGCTATTACAAATAAAACTCCTAATCTAATTTGAATTCGACTCCCCATAGGACTTCTACTGCGATTGGGACTTCTGGAGCATTAATTGAGCATATCCGATATTTTTCCTTCCTTGCGCTAGTTTCCTTTTCTCGCTAGGACACTGCTGCTTTCCGCGAACGTCCAGCTGCTCAGCCTAGCTGCTCCAATGCATCCAAAAAGTGATAGAAAACGTTCCTTTTCGTATTTTCCTCTTGATTTGCCCAGATCTGCAAAAAGTGAATAAACGGAGCAACATAAGTAGCATCATGATCTAAAAAGGCACATAAAAGAGGGAAGAATTAGGGACATAAAAAGCTCTATCAAATATCCCCACACTACCCCGATGCTCGCCCTCGAGCATTAAAATCAGAAAGCATCACCTCACCAGGAACACACAGCCTCAATCCATAACACACAGAGTTACTTACGCCACCACTTACGCCTCGACCAAGCAGTACGCCACCCTCCAGCCTAGATGAACTCTGCACTACTCTAAAGGAATAATGAAACCAGAAGAGTAGCTTTCCTACATCAGCCTGCTGCAAGCAATCCTCACAAGATATGATGTTTGTCACTCACGCTCAAAAACAGAGTTAGGTGTTTATCGCTCATCAATGCTAATGATCATGCACAAAACTAAATTCACAATAACGACCCGAGTACAAAGAACATACGCATGGGCAATCAAATGATCATAGAGACTTTGCAAGGGTAAAGAAAAAATAAGATGTTAAAGAAGGGGAGTTCAAAGCAGAGAGGAATAAGGATAGAAGATTCTTAGCTGGAAAAATGCAAGTTGGCGAGAAAGACCTTCTGATGGCAGTGGCACGGGCAAGACAGAGAGCGCTGAAGGAGAGTGGGGGTATCTTCTGTTGGAAAGTGTCGTCGGTCTTCTGATCTTTGAAGTGCTTTGCTCCAGTTCTGATTTGTACTCCTCTTTTGCTCAAATGATTTTTTATTTTATTTTTTTATTTTGAGCAATAAGGGAGCATACATGATATTCTGAACTGTTGAACGGGAGCAGCAAAATTTTCCTTGGGCGTCTGATCTTTAGTACGTACATGATGTGAACGGCTCGGCCTAGCAGTTGATCTCCATATTGCTTACTAGAATGCTTTGATTTGCTTTTGAATATCTAGGCTGAGCCGTCAGGAATCCCCACACTAGAGCTTTTGCTTCTCTGATGCGCTCTATGATAGTTGCCATATTGCTGCTTTCAGCATCTCGATGTAGCAGTTAGAAGTTCATTGCTCAATTCTCTGCAACTTTTCTGTTTTCAGCTTCTTAGTCTGCTCTCAGTGTCTCGGTCTAGCGGCTCAATACCCCCACATCGAAGATGTTGATTTCCTCTGCCCCACTTTACCACTGCCGAAGGCATCTCTCACCTGCTAAGAAAAGAAAGGAATGGCTCAAGCAGTTAGAAGGGTAGTGAAAGAAAGGGTTGAGCATGTGGGTAAGGAGATAAAAAGTAAGAAAAAAGATAACAAAGGAAATGCAAAGTCCCTAATCACATCATCGCTTTCCCATGTCTAATCATGTCTATACCCTAGGGGTCTCATGCAAATTCGGCCAGCACACAAATCATGCATCCACTCAGAAATAAAATACGGCATGAAAGCTCAAAACACTCACGGGGGAAGAATACATTGGTTGCAAGCAGCTAGGGCAAGACGTAGTCATAAGAGCTAACAGGCAGTATAGTGTGCAAGTGGGTGAAGATTCTGTGTGAAGTGGGCCTACTCTGTGCATTCCATCAAAGGTGAGTTTAAAAAACAGGGGTAGTGTAAACAGTTGAAAATCTTTTGAGGGGGAGTCAAATCGGGCAAAAACATGCATATCCAGGGCAAACAGTCATGCAATATGATAGTAATCAAGCAGTCATGCAAAATATGCTAAAAATGCGCACAAAATATATCATAAAAGTATGAAACCCATCCCCACACTAAAGCAAAACACCGTCCTCGGTGTGGAGAAGAGAATCAAACCAACGTAGTTCAAAGAAAAATAGGGGAAAGGGAAATTGTTCACCGCGAAAATAAAGTACAAAATGAGCCCAAGGGCGAAGAGATAGAATAGTTTGGGGGAGTGGATCATGGGCTAGCAGGAGGACGCAGCCTCGAGGCTAACTCATCGGGAAGATTCTGGAGAAGGGAGATGACCGTCCGCAGCAGGGCATTTGTCTCGGCGATGGCAGCAGCTGTGGGTGCGGCATCCACAATGTTAGGAACAGCTTGCCTGGGACGTTCATCGCGAGCGGGAGACTGAACAGGGGAGGGGGGAGCTGAATCAGCAGTCAGGTCCGGCCACTCGAAGGTTCCTCCATTCTGGGCACTCCAGACTCTCTTAGCTCCTCCTGTGTATCCTTTGCTGAAACACAAAACACGACCTTTCAAGCGCAAATGGCCCATACCATCAAGGGTACGAGCATCAAGCAGTTTAAAACCAACAGGCACAAAAAGATCACAGCTAGATACATCAAGACCACGTTGTTCAACAGCCAAGCGAGTAATCAGGAAACCAAGAATAGGATTACGACCGCAAGTAATAATAGCATTCAATTCATGTGCAATCCAGTAACCTAAATTGGCCTTATGGCCGTTATGAATACACCACAAAAAGAATAATTCCTGGACAGACAGGGTGCCCGAGGACTGCATCTTGCCCGCGAAGGTGAGGGCAAGGAAACGATGAAGTACACGAAGGGCTGGGTCACGCAGCTGATGGCCTTTAGACTTACGGGAAGTATAGCCGATATTTGGATCGCCCGTAAGCTGTCTAAAGGCACTGGTGACATCAAACTCAGGGGGGGTATGCAGCAAATGCACCAAGATACCAAGGGGCACCCAAATCAGATTGATTGACAAAGCCAAGCATTACATTAAACTTGTCAACAGAAAGGTGCTCCCAAATATCCATCAAACGAAAATTAACTACCCTATCAGCCCCTAAATGCAAGCTACCCTTCCCTTTTTGCTTAAGCACGGCAGTGTCAAACCAGAAAGAAGCAAAGAATTCATGGCTCAATTCTAAGAATGTGAGATGCACAAGGTCAAACAAAGGACGCCAACCAATATTATCAATCAGCAAATTCACCCTAGCAGCTATTCCCATTTTTTCACAAAAATCGTAATCAAGTTGAGCAGAAGGGGAAACAAGCATACCGTGCAAAGCTAACAACCTATCATTGCTCTGTTTATCAGGAAATTCCAACCATCCATGCAAGTGAGCGAGAACGGGTGTTACCTGGGCAAGGGGAGCGGCTGCGCCTGCTCTGGCGTGGGCCGAACGAGCTGCAGGAGTGGGCATCACCGTCTTGGCCGAGCTGTTGGTGATGCGGGTTGATTTTCTAGGCTGGGAAGAGGTAACTGGTGTAGCAGGGGCCTTGCGCTTGGGTTTGACTGGCGATGGCTCCTCAACCTCCATAGAGGTGTCCTCGGTGGTCTCAGTAGGAGGAGGGACAAAAGCTTCGTCCTCGGAGTCATCATCGGACTCGATGGGCACGCGAAGCTGCACTTTCTTGGGCTTTCCCTCAGCGTAGCACACTGGCTCGATCAAGCGGCCACGGGAGGTCATACTACGGCCCATGGGTAAACCGCTAGGGCCAGGAACAGATCCAGTGATCTGGACATCGAACATCGGGGTGGTTGTCTTGCTTTTAGCGACCGCTGTCTCGGGAGTATCATCGGCAGCTTCCTCTGATTCCTCCTCGTAGCCTTCTTCTTCACCAGAGTCATCACCAGACTCCTCTACGTCCTCCCCTGAATCTTCCTCACCCGAAGAGTCGCCAGACTTAGCAGCGGCAACGGAATCGTCAATGGTCGTCGTGCCGGAGGCACTCGGCGGCGCTGTTGTCGACGGCGCGGGCTGGATGGTAGTAGCAGTCTCAACGGAGTCCACGGTATCGCCAGTATCGGACTCATACTCGCCGGACGAAGTCTCATCGTCAGCCACAGGTGATTTTGTGGGAGTGATGACGGGAGCAGAGGTGGTTCGAGGGGTGGTTTGTTTCGGAGGCGAGGGTTTGGGAGGTGGGGTGATGAGTGGTTTGGCCGTTGGGGTTGTGGCGGTCTTTGGTTTGGGTTGTGTCTTTTTGGTGGGGGAGACAGTAGTGGTCGTCGGAGTAGCGACGGTGGTGGTTAGCTGCGGCTGCTTCGACGAGGATGGAGGTGTAGCACGTGTTTTGGGTTTTGTTGAGGCCGGTGGTGGGGTACCAGTGGTGGCCGGAATGATGGTGGTAGTGGCAACAGTGGACGGAGTGTCCTGAGGTTGCCGGGTTGGGGTAGCACTAGGGCGGGCGGCGAATTTTTTAGATCTAGCCATGGGAGAAGATGGAGAGGTTGTTTGAGAGTAGGAAGGGTTGGGAGTACGGGAGAAGATGAAAGAAAAGTGGAAAGTGAAGAAGAAAAGGGAAGAAGGGAGTCTCCCTTTATGGCTGCCAGCTGCTAGTCGTTGCTCACGTGCGGATGTGGCGGCTGGTGATTGGGGTCCATCAAATCCCAACTAAATGTCTCCAACTGTCACGCTCCTGTCACCATCAAATCAGGAGTTTAAAATTCAAAAAGGAAATTACCTAAGGTGGAAAAGAAAAGAAAAGAAAAAATAAGGAAATAAAAAGAGAAATAATAAATAAAAATTAGACTAAAATGGGAGGGGATTTCAGGATGGAGAAAATCATGGGGGTGGTATTTACAATTAGAATAAAATATAGATAAACTAAAGGAAAAATTAAAAATTAAAAATAAAAAGTAAAAATGGAGAAACGCGGGTTGCCTCCCGCAAAGCGCCGTGGTTATCGTCTCGGCCTAGAAGCTGATAACCAGAATCAGAGTTGGCCAGGTGGTTCAGCAACATCCATCTCCTCAGCGACGAATGGCTTGAACCCCTCATAGAATGCCTTTAGGCGATGTCCGTTGACCTTAAACGTGACTCCCGTATCTAAACTTTTAATTTCAACGGCGCCGTGGTCATGAACGGCTGTGACAACATAAGGACCTGTCCACTTGGACTTCAACTTTCCTGAAAACAACCTCAGATGGGAGTTATAGAGCAAGACCTTCTGTCCGACCTCGAAAGATTTATGAGATAGGACTTTGTCATGGTAGGCCTTCGTCTTGCCCTTGTAGATGAGAGCATTCTCATAGGCATCATCACGAAGCTCTTCTAACTCCTGAATTTGTAGTTTGCGATGTTTTCCAGCTTCGTCAAGGTTGAAAGTGGCTCTTCGAATAGCCCAAAAGGCTTTATGCTCGATTTCCACGGGTAAGTGGCAAGGTTTGCCAAAGACAAACCGGTAGGGGGTCATGCCGATAGGAGTCTTGAAAGTTGTTCGATAAGCCCAAAGAGCATCGTTAAGCTTCAAACTCCAGTCCTTGCGGGATTGGCTGACCGTCTTCTCTAAAATCGCTTTGATCTCTCGATTAGATACCTCGGCTTGACCATTTGTCTGCGGGTGGTAAGCTGTAGAGACACGATGTGTGACTCCGTACTGCTGGAGCAAGCCGCTGATAACTCGATTGCAGAAATGGGTTCCGCGGTCACTAATGAGGGCTCTCGAAGCTCCAAACCTGCTAAAAATACGAGAACGAAGAAAAGCTGCAACCACTTTGGAATCATCAGTCTTGGTCGCCTTGGCCTCAACCCATTTAGAAACGTAATCGACCGCTAAGAGGATATACACGTTTCCGTATGAGTTGGGGAAGGTACCCATAAAATCAATTCCCCAAATATCAAAAATTTCACAAGCGAGAATACCTGTGAGTGGCATTTGGTTTCGGGCACCAATGTTACTTGTACTCTGACAGCGCGGGCAAGCTGCGCAGAACATGTGGCTGTCTTTGAATAGTGAAGGCTAGTAGAGTCCTGCTTCCAGAACTTTCATGGCTGTCTTCTTAGCTGCAAAGTGGCCTCCTTCAGTGGAAGAGTGGCAGAAGCTGAGGATGGAAGGGATCTCATCCGCGGTGACACATCGTCTGATGATTTGATCCGAACAAAACTTCCATAGGTACGGACTGTCCCATATGTATGACCTGGCTTGTCTTCTGATATGCTTCTATTCCGAAGGGGATGAATCTGCTGGAAGGTGACCTGTGGCACAGAAATTAGTGATATCAGTAAACCAAGGGTAGTCAATGGCTTGGGCAAGACAAAGCTGTTCATCAGGGAAAGTGTCACGAATAGGGATATGTGAATCATCCGCCTGGGTAGGCAGGCGACTCAGATGATCAGCTACAGAGTTCTCAGTGCCTTTCTTGTCTTTGATCTCTAGGTTAAACTCCTGAAGTAGAAGTATCCACCGGATTAGGCGAGGTTTTGCATCCAGCTTGGTCAAGAGGCAGCGGAGTGCGGTATGGTCCGAAAAGACGGTTACTTGCGTTCCCAAAAGGTATTGACAGAATTTATCCAATGCAAAGACCACGGCGAGGAGTTCCTTCTCTGTAGTAGTGTAGTTACGTTGGGCAGCATCCATGAGTTTCGAGGCATAGTAGATGACATAAACCTCTCGGTCTTTCTTCTGTCCCAACACAGCTCCCAAGGCATTGTTACTTGCGTCGCACATGATTTCGAACGGAAGTGTCCAGTCTAGTGCGCGGATAATGTGGGCTGAGATCAGCTTCTGCTTGAGGAGGTCAAACGCGGCTTTACATCTATCGTCGAAGATGAATTCAACGTCTCGGCCGAGCAGCTGGCACATCGGCTGGGTGATCTTGGAAAAATCCTTGATAAATCTCCTGTAGAAACCTGCATGGCCCAGAAACGAACGTACCTCACGTACACAAGTGGGGTATGGTAAAGACTCGATTACCTCGATTTTTGCCTTGTCCACTTCGATTCCCTTGCGGGAAACGATGTGTCCCAAAATCAGTCCCTGGTCTACCATAAAGTGACACTTCTCATAATTGAGAACGAGGTTAGTTTCAACACATTTTTGTAAAACTTTTCGCAAGGTGAGTAAACAGTCAGGAAAAGAATTACCATAAACTGTGAAATCGTCCATAAATACCTCGATTCCTTTTTCAACAAGCTCGGAGAAGATACTGATCATACAACGCTGGAATGTAGTAGGTGCGTTGCAAAGACCAAAGGGCATCCTTCTATAAGCGAATGTACCGAAGGGACAGGTGAAAGTGGTCTTGTCTTGATCGTCTAGGGCAACCGGTATCTGATGAAATCCTGAATATCCGTCGAGGCAGCAGTAATGTGTTTTCCCAGCTAAACGCTCCAGCATCTGGTCAATAAATGGCAAGGGAAAGTGATCTTTCCTCGTGGCAGCGTTTAATCGACGGTAATCGATGCAAACGCGCCACCCGTTCTGTATGCGTGTGGGAATCTGTTCGCCGTTTTATCCCGTAGTGATTGTGATACCAGTCTTCTTCGGGACAACTTGAACTGGGCTGACCCAAGTACTGTCCGAGATAGGGTAGATCACACCAGCGTCGAGGAGTTTCAATATTTCCTTCTTAACGACCTCCATCATGGGTGGGTTAAGACGGTGTTGTGGCTGGCGAACTGGGCGGGAGATAGTCCTTTGATATCTGAAATCGTCCATCCAATAGCTCTCTTGAATTCCTTCAGTAGGGCGACTAGAGATGTTTCTTCTTCGGTATCTAGTCTGCTGGAGATGATGACAGGTAAAGATTTGTGGGCACCGAGGTAAGCATACTTCAGGTGCTCGGGCAAGACCTTGAGTTCCAAGTTTGGGGCCTGCACAATGGAAGGAGGGAGTTTAGTATATTCAGAGGGCAAAGGCTTTACCACCATATTAAACGGGGAGTGAGGGGTGGTTTCTAAGACAGAAACGATCTCTCGCAGGGATGGGGGGTGATAAATTTGGATTCCAGATTTTGCATCTCCGCGAAGTTGACACTATTGGCTAGGGCAAGCTGCAGAGGATCCATAGAAAATAAGTCAACAATTTCCTCAACATCTGGGTCAACAATATCAATAAAATTGAGACTAGAGAATTCAGAAGGGAAAGGCATGGCATCAGTCATGCTAAATCGGATAGTCTGCCCATCGAACTCAAGGGTAATCGATGCATCATAGACGTCTATCTTTGCACGTGCAGTCCTAAGGAATGGTCGACCCAACAGGACGTCGGAGGGTTTAGTGCCTTGTTCGTTTTCCATGCTGATCACATAAAAGTCGGCCGAAAAGAGGAGGCTACCGACTTGGACTAGAACGTCCTCAATGATTCCTTCTGGATAGATAATTGATCGATCTGCCAGCTGGATGACAACTCTGGTTGGCTTCAGTGGTCCGAGTTCTAGCTGAGCGTATATCATCAAGGGCAAGACGTTGATACCTGCGCCTAAATCACACATAGCTTTGCCAATGTCAGTACCTCCAAACTTGCAGGGAATCGTAAACATTCCTGGATCTGCACACTTTGGAGGGATTGTTTTTTTAATAACAGCAGAAACATTAACACCCACACTAATTTTGTTCACGCTAGCCAATTTACTTTTGTTAGTGCATAAGGATTTCAGGACCTTAGCATAACGTGGAATGCTCTTAATAGCCTGCATAAGTGGGATGTTAATATGAACCTTACTAAATAAGTCAAAAATTTCTTTTTCTTCTTTTTCTTTTTTCTTTTTGACTAACCTGTGTGGGAAGGGAGGCTCAAGGACTTTGATGATGAATTCATTAGAGAATTCGGAACCCTCATTATTAATGGGCGTTCCTGGTTTTCTGGAAGTGTAGACTTTCTTTTCCTTCTCTGCTCTAACCTCAGCTTCTTCAACCACGGGTGTGGGATCAGGGAGCTCAACTTCTTGGGCAAGCGGCTGGCGATTGGGTAACTGTGTGCCACTTCGGAGATTAATGGCACAGGCTCCGTGCTTAGGGTTTGCTTCAGGCTGTGGTGGCAGTCTTCCACCATTTTTCAGCTCCCTCACATCTGCGGATAGGGTTTCAAGGTTTCTAGTCAAGGTTCCAATATGGGTTTCATATTTTTTGTTCAATTTAACCATTAGCTGTCGCAAACTAAGTTCCTCATCGTTTGACGGAGGGGGTCCTTGCGGAGCTTGATATTGATATTGTTGATTGTTGTGATATGTGGGTCGTGGTTTGAAATTCTGGAGGTTGAAGGGCGGCTGTTGTTGGTTCTGGAACGGGTTCTGTGGCTGCATCTGGCTTGGTATAGGTTGCTGCTGGTTATTGTTACCATAGCTCAAGTTCGGGTGGCACCAACCATTGAGATAATTCTGAGTATACGAATCTTGCTTCCTAGGGGCTCCATTATAGTTCCCTATGGCGTTCACATCTACTTCATCTGGAATATGGGGACAAGCGTCTATAGGGTGGTCAGTAAAATTGCAGATGCCACAGGCTTTGATCTGCACGGGCTGGCCGCTGGTGAAGTTTTGAATCATTCCAGTAAGGGTGGAGAGTTGGTTCTCTATAGCAGCAGATCGAGTGTCATGCATGGGGGGGCTTAATTGGTCCAACGGCACCGCATTCTTAGCCATGCGTTCTAGAAGATTTTTTACATTTTCAGCGGTTAGGGCAAGCATATCACCATTACTGGCAGCATCTATTAATTCTTTGCTTCGCCCCCGCAGTCCCTCATGGAAGTACCCAAGGAGAGCGTGGTCAGGAATGTTGTGAGAGGGGCAGAGAGTTTGCATCTTTTTGAACCTCTCGTAGTACTGTCCAATGTTCTCATTCTCTTTTTGGGTGATGGATACTAGTTGTTTCTTGGTTATATTGGCCATGGACGTAGGGTAGTATTTTTCAGTAAACGCCTTGAACATGTCGGCCCAGCAAGTAATGGATAGGGCGGGCAGATCATAGAACCAGTTGCGAGCGTCGTCCTCAAGCGACCACATGAATGCTCTAAGCTTAGCTTGATTAATATCCACCTCTGGGGGTTTCAGAGCTTCACAGACAGTATGGAGCTGCTGAAGATGTCAGAGGGCACTCTCTCTAGGGATGCCATGGAACTTGGGCAAGTAGTGGAGGACAGAGGATTTGATAATCCAATCATGGGCAACGGTAGGCCATGCGATGCACCCAGCAGTGGTTTCGGCAGTAGCATTCAGTTCCGAGATGCAGGGATTGACGACAGCTTCGCAATCCCCACCGTCATCGTTGTCAGCCATAGTAGGACGTTCAAGAGCCAAGTTGTTTTCAACGTCTCTATTGAGCAGACCGAAGCGGGCAGGAGGTCCCAAAGTTTCAGGGGAAGGGTCAGATGAATGAGGTGTAGGAGCTGCAGATTGATTTTGCTTAGCAAGTCTGCGGGCTAATCGTTCTGTTCTCCGGATTTCTGGATCGAAAGGTAGTAAAGTTGCGTTGGAAGACCTGGTCATACAAAAAAGAAAAGAGCATTAGTTGCGTTAATCCCCGACAACGGCGCCAAAATTTGATGTGTTGTCGAAGCACATACAAAAATAATAATAAAACCTGCCGTCAATGTGCACAATAAATTATGTATAATGGTAACAGGATCGAACACAGGGATTAAGGGACCAATACTCGATTCAATTTGACAAACTGGATAATCAAAGCAACAAGTAACGAAAGGGGGTTTTGAGTGGTTGTTTGATTAATCTAATTATTAACTACGAAAGTAATAACAACTAGTGGCAAAGAGCAATAGAAGCAATAAGAAATCAGAAGAGACAAGGGTTCTCAGTAAGAATACGAATCCGGTTGCATTTACGGTCAGCCGGTCATTGGCGCAAGCATCGTCTACCCCAAGCTGATAGACGCACTATAGGGACCAGGTACGCTTAGGTCCCCTGCTTACCTTTGTAGTAGAAGTTATCCCAAGGTACGCTTATGGGTCAACCTTGACAATCCGCCGTCCTCCAAGGTACGCTTATGGAGGCAACACTCAGATGCCCATGAAGAAGAGGTAAGATGCGTCTAAGGCGAGACACTCGGTACGCTTGAGGCTCTACCCTAACGACTCGTTCAATCCAACTGGGGGATACCAGGTTTCCAGTCAGGACCAGAATGGTTATCTGCTTTACCCTGCAGCTTCGCGTTAGGTATAACTACAAGGACGATAGTAATTACTCTAGTTTGATTATTAGGTGATCAAGCTAATAACTACCCTAGGTAACTTGACAATTAATTATTGAACAAGAAGATACCAACACATAATTTATGAAGTACAATCTGACCTCGCACAAATAAATAAATAAATTGCATAATTAAATAAAAGAGATGAAGAAGAAATAAATCCTGATCATTACCAGCCGGAGCAACTGCTCCGGTTTATTGAAGGGAAAAACAGAGATTGCCGTAGGCAGTGGTGGTGAAAAAGTGCTCCGGTTCGGTTGCGAAAGGGTGGCTTGGTGTAGTGAAATATCGGGACCCCGATTCCGATTGTGTCTGATGGTAAGTGGATTTAGTGGTGGGGATATCGGAGTCGTATGGTGAGGTGGTCGGTTGCGGGAGTGACGATCTTCCTCATTATCGCTACTATCGGAGCGAGCATAGACTCCTTCAGTGTTACCATAGAAGGAATGACTTCGGGTCGGTGGGTCGGGTTCTTTGTTGAAAGTGGGGAAATGTAGTGGTCCTTTGTGGTAGTGGTGTTTGTAGTGGTGGGGGTGTTTGGGCTTGTCGAGTTTCGATGGCCTCGAGTCTAGCCATCATTTTCTCCAATATGGAGCTAATGTGGCTCATGTTTGGATCGGGTGGTGGGGTTGGTACTTCCGAATGTTCTTCGGTAATGGTAGGGTCGTTGGACATGATGTGTACCTGCACAGAGAAAATAAACACAAAGGAGAACTAAAAGGTGTTTGTTAGTACCCTCCCTCACATGTTTACACTCTTCTCTCTATTGTTCTCACCAAAATCACACAAAAATAAACAAATACACTTAAAGCCAATTTTAGTGTTAAAAAAATATGACTCAAAGAATGATGAGCACTTTGGTGACACACAATGAAAACTGGGTACACAAAGAAGGTATGGAAAAATTAAGGTAAATAACACGAACAAAATGAGATTGTGCAATTACCTTAATTTGGAATGGAAGAGATATGAGAAACAATAATGAAAACTTACAAAGACACGAATGAAGAATGGCGCAAAAGGATTTGTGTTTCGAAAGCTGAAAGAAAGCTTGACTCGTTTAATGGTAGTCCACGTCAAGTGTCGAAAAGCTTACCTAGCGATCTTGTCCCTTGCTTTTGACTTGTGTTGATCTTTTTTTTTCTTTTTTTTTTATCACAAGTGAAGGGACACTCGGATCGCAAATAGATAACAAAGAAAATAAAATTTGTGTTAGTGGAAAAATTTAAACAATGGACAAGACGAAGGAGTAATGAATTCGGAAAAATGGAAAAAGGAATTAATTTGCGAATTTAACGTTTACCAACCTTCGAGACAGCCGAGCTCCGCTACCACGTGTTAGGATCCTTCGGTGTTGATTGGAGTAAGGAACTAGTCTCGATTGTGGATGGTCCAATTGATGAAGGATGAAGGTGTTTTTGACGGAATGGATGATGTTCGGAAATATGCGCAGTGGATAAAGTTGTAATGGAAATATGTAGGATTTTTAGAAATGGTTTTATTGAATTTTGTGATGATTTAATTCAAGATAAATGGTTCTTGAATCGGGAATTTTAGAAGTGAAAGATGGAATTTTAAATGGACAAGTATATTCGAGAAAACCCTCTCGTTAACGAAGAACGAGCAACCTTTCTATATTGAATAACTTGAAAGATCGAACTCAAACTTGCAATGAAAATGCTAGTTTGAACCCGAAATGATTACAAGAATTTTAGGGAAATAAAGCTAGAAATTACAAGGAATAAAATTGACTTTAAGATTGAATAATCAATTGGTAATCAAAAAGTGTTTCTAAAGGAAACAAAAGACTCCTATTTATAGCTAAAAAACCCTAAGGGTAAGGCGGTCATTTGCCAATTAATTTGGTTGGCATTAATTGGAAATAATTGGATGCTGGTCATTTGCCAATTAATTTGGTTGGAATTAATTGGAAATACTTAGATGCTGGATTCTTTGGGAGGGTGCCAGCTGGACACGACTTGGTCATGCGGCAGCAGTTGCGGGCGTGGAACGCGGGCTTGCGTGGTCGTGCGTTGAGGGAGGTGCGGCGTTGTCCGGGTCACGCGGAGGCCGGTTACTGGCGAGCTCGGAGGTTGTTGCAGGTGCTGCGTGGGACTCGGTCGTACGCGTTGAGCGCGGAAGAAGGGCGAGCGGTTGCAGACGTGGGCCGGGTCTTGCGGCCGAGCTGGCGTGGCCATTGACCGAGTCTCGCGGGTGAGGGCAAGGCGGTGTGGCTGGTTGGGGAAGATGACCCCAAACGGCGTCGTCGCGAGGAGGGCTTGGCTGGGCTTGGGCCGGCTAGGCTTGGGCTGAACCAAGTTCCCCTTTGGTCCTTGGATTTGCAAACATAACCTCCCTTGGTCCTTGAACTTTAGGTGCGCTTCTTCGTAGCGTAAATGTCGGAGCATCAGCGCCATGAGATTTTAGCGTTGGCTTCGTGTACGCGATGCGATCGGTGCGATCGTATCAGTCACCACCCCTCCTGCAGTCACACCAGCAGGACTCGCTATCGGCAAAGCCTCTCATATCGGGGGCATGACCCGCACCGGAAGATGTTACATCTCGGAGGAAGTAGAGAAGCAACGACAAGCCAAAGGGAAAAATCATGTGATCCGCGAAGAGACGGTAGAAGAGACGCAAGGTTTGAGCAAACCTGTAGCCGAGGACGAGACAACCGAGTTCCTCAAGATCATGAAACAGAGCGAGTTCAGCATCATCGAACAGCTAAAGAAAACCCCGGCTCGTATTTCCATCATGGAGCTAATCCTTACTTCAGAGCCTCATCGCCAAGCTCTCTTAAAAGTCTTGAAGCAAGCCTTCGTGACTAAGGATATCACCACGGAAGGGGTGGAAAACCTTGTCGGAAGAATTCAAGCCTTAAGCAGCATTTCCTTCTCCGAAGGAGAGATCGACCCCTCGGGAAGAGATCACAACAAGGCCTTATACATCACGGTAGAATGCAAGGGACATGTCATAGCCAAGGCCCTGATCGACAACGGGTCTGCACTGAATGTCATGCCTAGGCATGTCCTCGCACAACTGCCAGTCGACTTTTCTCACATGAAAACTAGCAGAATGATGGCTAGGGCTTTCGACGGCACCACTCGAGAGATCATCGGGAACTTCGAGTTGGATATGGTCATCAAGCCCCACACTTTCGCCTTGAAGTTCCAGATCATGGAAATCCAACCCGCTTACAGCATGCTTCTAGGATGGCCTTGGATCCATTCAGTAAGAGTCGTCCCCTCTTCCCTGCATCAGTGCCTCAAATACGTCAAAGACAATGCCCTCGTCACGATAAAGGCAGAAGAAGCCTTGATCTTGGCCAAGCATGCATCCGTGCCTTACATCGAAACGGCTGAAACCTTAGAAAGCTCTTTCCAAGCCTTCGAAATCGTCAACGCGGATTGGATCGAGGGAGGATCCCCCGTCTTCAAAGCCTCAAAATCTAAAATAACCAAAGCAACCACTAAGTGTATACCGGAGGGAATCTTCCAACTAGGAAAACAGCTCAGCACCGAGTTACAAGGGTCGAAAGCTTCGGAGATCGTTTCGGGTTAGGGTACCAACCCAGCGAGGCCGATTTTGCCAGAATCGCCCAAGAAAAGAAAGAAAAGCAGCTAGCTAAGCTATTTGGGCGTTCTGCGCCCGATGGTAAAATACAAATCCCCCATATCAGAACCGCGTTCCCCTTCGCGACCGAAACCATCAATGGAAATCCGATCGGGGTATCAGACCTCCGTATCTGCACTCTGGGAGAAGAAGAATCGTCGCCTGGTTCAGTCATTTTCGTAAAGAAGTCAGGGGAGTCTTTGTCCAACTGGACCATCACCATGCTTCCGGATGTCTCTCCGTAATTACTCCTTTTGAAAAAAAAATATATGTTTTTGCACGTTTTCTTACAAAAACATTTTGTAGGGACTCATGTTCCCTTTTGTTAAAAATCAATATATATGCAATTTTCATTTTTACGCATCTCTTCTTTTTGCATTTTTAATTTCAGGATAAATATTAGTTCGGATTGTTTTGATAAAACCTATGTCTTTACGGGCGAAGAAATCGTCATCACGACCAAAGACAAAGCCGAAATCTCCGGCGAATTGCCCCGTTTACTAGAAAGTTCGGAAAAGGAAATAACCCCTCATCGGGAGGAATTGGACGAAGTAAATTTGGGGGCAAGCAATGAGAATCAGGAGCTGGTTAAGATCGGAACCACCCTGGACATAATTCAGAGAGAGGTTAATTTCCCTCCTCAAAAACTACTCGGACGTATTTACATGGTCATACACCGATATGCCAGGTCTTGATCCCAGGATAGTTGAGCATCGTATCCCATTGAAGCCTAAGTTTAAGCCTGTCAAACAAAAAACTTCAGAGGATGCATCCAGACATCTTTTTGAAAATCAAAGGAGAAGTTAACCAAGCAATGGGATACGATGCTCGTAAGACCAAGCCTAGGATCTATGGTAGACACGGAATTCCAAGCTCATCCCTTATCAGAGGTTACTCACCCAACTCACGCGGGAATTCGAGGAAACCAAATTCGACCGAGTCGACAGAGAAAAGAACCACTTCGCAGACACCTTAGCCACGTTGGCATCGATGTTCAGATTAGAATGCGGAGTAATGCTTCAGCCATTGAGGGTGGAAGTAAAGGAAACTCCGGCATGCTGTGTCACCTTAAAAGGAAAACCAGATGGGAAGCCATGGTTCCATGACTTAGTACAGTTCATTAGAAACTAGGAGTATCCACCGGGGGCAAGCCGGGTTAGCAAAAAGACCCTCCAGCGCTTAGTTTTAGACTTCTACCTCGACGGCGAAGTTCTATATAAAAGGAGAGCTGATGGAGCTTTGCTTCATTGCGTCACCATGGCCAAGGCAAAGAGAATCATAACGGAGATCCACGAAGGGGTTTGTTCCACATACGCAAGTGGGCACATAATGGCAAGACAGATAATGAGGCAAGGTTATTTTTAGCTCGCCATCGAACGAGATTGCATCGACTATTTCTGGAGGTGCCACAAATGCCAAATTTATGCGGATCACCTCCATGTCCCTCCAGCCCCTCTCTTCAGCATGACATCGCCTTGGCCTTTTGCGATGTGGGGAATTGACATCATCGGCCAAATCCATCCAATAGCCTCTAATGGCCATCGCTTCATCCTCGTAGCAATCGACTACTTCACCAAGTGGGTAGAAGTCGCCTCTTACTCCAACATCACTCAGAAGATGACCATGCGATTCATCGAGAGGAACATCATCTCTCATCACGGAGTTCCAGAAACAATCATCACGGACAACGACACCAATCTCAACGGAAAAATGATCGACGGTCTTTACCAACGTTGGAAGGTGAAACATCGAAACTCATCACCATATCGTCCGAAAATGAATGGCGCAGTCGAAGCAGCAAACAAAAACCTTAAGAGGATCATCCAAAAGATGGTAATCACTCACAAAGATGGGCATGACATGCTTCCCTTCGCACTGCATGCTTACCGGATAGCAACCCGTACGTCCACAGGGGCAACTCCCTACTCATTAGTTTACGGCATGGAAGCCGTAATTCCCCTTGAGGTAGAAATTCCTTCTCTCAGAATCCTAGCAGAATCCGAAGTAGAAGAATCGGATTGGGCAAGAGTGAGGTACGAGCAGTTGAACCTCCTTCCCGAAAAATGCTTGGCCGCTATCTGCCATGCACAATTATATCAGCAAAGAATGGTCAACGCTTATAACAAGAAAGTGCGACCTCGCAAGTTCGAGACTGGGGATTTATTGTTGAAGAAAATTCTCCCTCATCAGGAGGCTAGTCATGGAAAGTGGGCCCCAAGGTACGAGGGCCCATATCTAGTTAAGAGTGCATTCTCGGGGGGTGCCCTAATGCTAACCAACATGGACGGAGATGATCTACCAAGATCGGTAAATGTCGATGCTGTCAAGATATACTTCGCCTAAAGTGTCGCGAACCATGCATCTGGCCGAGCCAAAGACATAGGGTTTTATCATGACAGTATTGCTCGAATGTTTATCCTGAAATTAATAAAATGAGTTTTTTTCAGGAGATGCTTTTTGTTTTAAAACTTTTTGTTCCTTTTTTTTTAAATTCGTGAGATGACAAAAGGAAGCATGGCTTCGTTGGCTCCCAAGGAGTAGTTCGAGACATAAGGCACGACACTTAGACTAACGCCACTAATCAATCTTAAGGTTTTGCAGGGACATATTGTCTCATCTCGTCATCACGATAGGACCAGGGAGTTCCCCCCCCCCCTCGCAGCAGCTCCTGAATCGCCACAGTAGGCCGCCTTCAAGAGCGAATCAGGAAAGATTTTAAAAACCCGTCACCATCTAAATTAAAAATTCTCTTTCCTCGCAGTACTACCAGCATGGCCCGCAACCGGTCTCAAAGGTCCGGATGCATCAAAAGGGGGACCACCCCGCGAAGCTATCATCCGATCATCTAGAGGATTGTCGGAGCCTGCGACACTCCTTAAGAACTTAAAGACTATCCATTGTCAGAATTTCGCAGCAATACTATTATCCAGTTCAGGCGATGACTGAATGCTGGACCAAAGTCACAAAGCCCATCCTACGCCGGCCGAGCTGTCAGGACGCTAGTAACATAAGCTCCCACCTCCGTTGACCCTTCGGAGGAGCTCATCACCAAAATGCCATGGTCGCCCAGCGCACCTCTACATGCAGAACTCCTGGAGAAAAAGCGCGGCGAAAAGCTATTCTCCTTGGACCACAATCAACATACTTGATGCGGTCTTGTTCAAGAAGTTTCTCAACGTCCGCACCATGATCAACACGATGAAGATCAATCCTTTAATTTGTGGGCCACTAACTGATGACTGATGGTGACCACATTCATTTGTTTTATCCACAATCCCTTGCTGCAAAAAGCGTCAAAACTCCTCTCTGAAGAGGGACAGTCGGACTGCAAGTATCACCCTCGCCGAAACGAGACCTTCGGCAAAGCATCTAATAGCAAAGCCATCATTGATAACAATTATGACCCTCTTAGGGGCGTTACGGTAATTATGACCTTACCGAAGGCGGAATCCTGTAGCTCTATCAGACATCTGAGTCGTCGGCTCTAGACTGGAAGGTGTTTCCTGGGATGGTCGACATCAACGGGGGGGAGGACTCACGCGTCTCTGCACGCACAGCATTATCCCGTCCCAGGTATCCATGGAGGTATCGCCCGCGGAACCCTCTTCCGAGGTATCGCCCCTGACGTCACCGTAAGGTATCCCCCTGACGTCACCATAAGGTATCGCCCCTGACGTCATCATAAGGTATCGCCCCTGACGTCATCATAAGGTATCGCCTGCGACGTCCTCCAGAGAGATCGCTTTTCTCGGGATATCGCCTCTTTGCTCAGGTATCGCCCCCAAATGAGTTTTTTTTAGGAGATGTTTTTTGTTTTAAAACTTTTTGTTCCTTTTTTTTAAATTCGTGAGATGACAAAAGGAAGCATGGCTTCGTTGGCTCCCAAGGAGTAGTTCGAGACATAAGGCACGACACTTAGACTAACGCCACTAATCAATCTTAAGGTTTTGCAGGGACATATTGTCTCATCTCGTCATCACGATAGGACCAGGGAGTTCCCCCCCCCCCCTCGCAGCAGCTCCTGAATCGCCACAGTAGGCCGTCTTCAAGAGCGAATCAGGAAAGATTTTAAAAACCCGTCACCATCTAAATTAAAAATTCTCTTTCCTCGCAGTACTACCAGCATGGCCCGCAACCGGTCTCAAAGGTCCGGATGCATCAAAAGGGGGACCACCCCGCGAAGCTATCATCTGATCATCTAGAGGATTGTCGGAGCCTGCGACACTCCTTAAGAACTTAAAGACTATCCATTGTCAGAATTTCGCAGTAATACTATTATCCAGTTCAGGCGATGACTGAATGCTGGACCAAAGTCACAAAGCCTGCGCCAGCCGAGCTGTCAGGACGCTAGTAACATAAGCTCTCACCTCCGTTGACCCTTCAGAGGAGCTCATCACCAAAACGCCATGGTCGCCCAGCGCACCTCTGCATGCAGAACTCCTGGAGAAAAAGCGCGGTGAAAAGCTATTCTCCTAGAACCACAATCAACATACTTGATGCGGTCTTGTTCAAGAAGTTTCTCAACGTCTGCACCATGATCAACACGATGAAGATCAATCCTTTAATTTGTGGGCCACTAACTAATGACTGACGGTGACCACATTCATTTGTTTTATCCACAATCCCTTGCTGCAAAAAGCGTCAAAACTTCTCTCTGAAGAGGGACAGTCGGACTGCAAGTATCACCCTCGCCGAAACGAGACCTTCGGCAAAGCATCTAATAGCAAAGTCATCATTGATAACAATTATGACCCTCTTAGGGGCGTTATGGTAATTATGACCTTACCGAAAGTGGAATCCTGTAGCTCTATCAGACATCTGAGTCGTCGGCTCTAGACTGGAAGGTGTTTCCTGGGATGGTCGACATCAATGGGGGGAGGACTCACGCGTCTCTGCACGCACGGCATTATCCCGTCCCAGGTATCCATGGAGGTATCGCCCGCGGAACCCTCTTCCGAGGTATCGCCCCTGACGTCACCGTAAGGTATCGCCCTGACGTCACCATAAGGTATCGCCCTTGATGTCATCATAGCCTGCGACGTCCTCCAGAGAGATCACTTTTCCCGGGATATCGCCTCTTTGCTCAGGTATCGCCCCCAGCGGCCTATAAATACTCCCTCAATTTAAAACAAAAGGTAAGGCCGAAAATTGCTAACAAAAAACCTCTGCCATTTTTGAACCACTTACTGACTTAAGCATCGGAGTGTCTACGTGGGAGCCCCCCCTCCGGCGCCTTGCAGGTGAGTTCGACGGCAACTACAGCAACTCCGACCGACAGAAGCCATCATCCCGATCGTATAAGAAATAAAATCTTAACAATCATTAACCAACATCCGACGCAAGTCACACTACAGTGACCCACGGATGGCCCGTCCAAAAGGGAGAGCTTAAAACTTATCAATCACATTACTTTTGCTAAAAATTGTTTTGCATTTACTCCTCATTTGTTCTCGCCGTATCTTTTTCAGGAACTGGGTCGCCCCCATTTGTTGCCTGCGTAAGACTGGTAAGCAGACGTCCTTGCAGCCCCGCTGCACATTTCAGGGACAGAAGGTTTTCCCCTTTTATCTCTGAGCAGTCAAAGAGCAAATCGGTGAAGGTCCGGCAAAGGGCCAGCAAGTTAATAAGAAAAAATGTGGATCTCATCATCACTCCGACCTGGATCGGCGGTTTTCGCGAAGCAGCTGAAAAAGAAACCAATCAGAGCATCTAAGCAAAGCATTCTTGAGCTAGGACCACGCCATAGGAACCCTCGAAAAAACCGGGCTAAGGGAAAGGGAGAATCCCTGAACTTATGTCATTTTTGTTTTCAAATCAATCTTTCTTTTCTACTCCGTTGTTCCCTTTTCATTTCACAGGGACACGAATCATCCCATTGTCATCCGCATAAAGCCCGTGGAAGACGCCCGTACAGGCCCGTTGCACACTTCAGGGGAGTTCATCTTTCTCCCCCTTTCATTAAATTTATTTTCATTCCTGTGCGTTGTTAGCTTTAATTTACGAACGGTCGTTTGGCCCACTGGGGGGCAACCCTTTAGGTTCTCGTTGGTTTCTTGCAAATAGGTCATCCCCCGCGTCATAGCTTTAAACTATCAATCAATCAAACAATCCCCTTTTAGCCCGGCTAAAACAAAATTCCATACTACTCTCATAGCATATTCATGCATTGCATAGGTCGGGAATGTTCAATCCCTCTGTTAAATAAAGCATCCATCAAAATTACATCTCATGCATGATCTTACTTGCTTGCTCTTATATCCACGGTTTGCTCCGACGTAAGCAGTCACAGACAAATCTCGGTAAGCATTTTCGAGCCATCGCGTCTTATCCTTCATGAGTGTAAGTGCCTGACTAGATATTAGTTGAATTCGCATAATATCCAGGGTACATGTGCAATTAGACATGGGATAGCAATAAAATGACGTGGGACTTTTACGATCTTCTTCATTTTTTTCATTTTTTCCTTCTTTCCACCACATATGCCATCACTCCTACCAAAACCTTCACTATCACTCATACCTCGGGAGCCAAGAAGCAGTTTCAGCTAAGATTGCCAGCCGGAAGTAAAAGCACGCCAAGTTCAAGTACACGACGAAGGAGACGGAAAAGGTCACCGAAAGATCGCTGAGAGCCATCACCAAAGAAAGACCAAAAACCCGAAGATGAAGGCCGAGGCTTTAAGCCAAAATGAGAAGAGATCAAGACAAAGGTTGTGCTTGCTCTGCTCTGTTGCATTTCAAATCAAATCAAAAAGGGGGGAAAGTAGAAAAAAAAAGGGGGGGGAAAAGGGAAAAAAGAAAAAAAAAGGAGAAAAATGAGAGGGGGGAAAAAGGGAAAAAAGAAAAGAGAGAAATGCTCAGAGACATTCGAAGAATACAAACAATCGAAGAACCGAAGCAAGCACAGCCCGGGGACAACTAAATTCAAGAAATCTCGAAGGGAACATTCCCTAGTGAGAACTCGAGAAGAAAAGGGCCCAAGGGCAACTTAAGTAGTAGATCTCGAGGAAAGCATCCCCTAGTAAAGACTCAAGAAGAAAAAGGGCCCAAGACCAATCCAAGTAGCAGATCACGAAAAGAACAGCGACAACACTCCCCAGTGAAGACTCGAGAAGAGAACGGGCCTAGTGCCAACTCAAGAAATCTCGAAGAATACATTCTCCAGCAAAGAATCGAGAAAAAGGGCCCCTAGCCGAACGGAAAGCACCCCCAGCAAGGATCCCAGAGCTCACGCACTCTGTCGAGAAAGCATCCCCAGTAAAAGGCGAAAGAACTCGCGTACCTCGCCCTCATCAGGGCCAATCGACAAAGCGTCACTCATCAAAAACCTTCCAACTCATCAGAAAAGCACATCTTTACCAAAACAAGCTCCTTTCCGGACATTTTATATCCTTTCATTATTTTCCGTAAAAGTCCCATCGATTATTAGAATGCCCATGCATGTGCATCTTCATTTGAAGTTTATTCACTCGGATTGACATTGCAAATTGAAAATTATGTATCATGTTAGTTGCATCTTTATGAGCGTAAAACACTTAACCTTGTTTCAGAGCGTGAGTGCAAACACTAATATCATGTGAGGATTGCTTACGGCTGCGAATCATGGGAAAGTCTTGTCCTTGGGGTCGTTACCTCCTGAACAGGATGCAGATGCATTCTAGGTTCGTATCAAGGTCGCTGGTAACAAAAGCATCTCTCCCCTCCCAGAGTGATTATTTGCATTTTTCTCCTCCTAGAGTGACATCATATATTCCCTCCTCCCAGAGTGATAGCATCTACATTTCATCCTCCTAAAGTGACGATTAGTTTATTTCTGCATCTCACGTCTTCTCCTACGGGATTAACGTCATTTAAATTTCCGCATCTTTATATTTCCTCCTCCTAAAGTGACAGCTTTGTATTTCCTCCTCCTAGAGTGACAGCTTTATATTTCCTCCTCCTAGAGTGACAGCTTTGTATTTCCTCCTCCTAGAGTGGCAGCACGTATTTCCTCCTCCTAGAGTGACAGCATGCATTTTTCTCCTCCCAGAGTGACATCATTTATATAATTCTACATTTCTGCATAATTATTAGCTCCTCCTAGAGTGACAGCACGTATTTCCTCCTCCTAGAGTGACATCATGCATTTTCTCCTCCTAGAGGGACATCATTAGCATTTCCTCCTCCTAGAGTGACATTGTTAAGACGAATCATTCGTATTTCTACGAATCCCGTATTATCTTCCCAAAGCAGCATCTGTTACATGTCAAACGCTTATCCCCCCTAGTGGAGCCATCATTTACATTTGCGTAAAATTACCTTTCATTCCTGTCAAAGTAGTCGTCATTTACATTTTCTGCAACTTATGTTTCTCTCAATATCCGAATAGATCTAAGTTTATATCTTTGCAGGACATCCGATCAAAACCTTCCTCCTCCCAGAGTGACAGCAACGAATTTACCTCCTCCCAGAGTGACATCAACAAAAGCATACCTCCTCCCAGAGTGACAGCAACGAGTCTACCTCCTCCCAGAGTGACATCAATAGATTACCTCCTCCCAGAGTGATGGCATCAATGTCCTCATCAATGAAAGACAGCAACAATCTATCTCCTCCCAGAGTGACATCAACCAACCTACCTCCTCCTAGAGTGACGTCAACAAACTTACCTCCTCCCAGAGCGACATCATCACTGTAAGCTTGAGGACATCCGATCAAAAGCTTACTCCTCCCAGAGTGACAGCAACGAATTTACCTCCTCCTAGAGTGACATCAACAAAAGCATACCTCCTCCCAGAATGACAACAACGAGTCTACCTCCTCCCAGAGTGACATCAATAGATTACCTCCTCCTAGAGTGACGACATCAATGTCCTCATCAATGAATGACAGCAACGATTTATCTCCTCCCAGAGTGACATCAACCAACCTACCTCCTCCTAGAGTAACGTCAACAAACTTACCTCCTCCCAGAGCGACATCATCACTGTAAGCTTGAGGTAAGACCTGCGGTGTCGCCAAAATTCGGATATGTAGGGGCAACTGTCTTTATTGCTTATCAAATACTTC
Source organism: Viola odorata (assembly GCA_963691705.1). Taxonomy (NCBI): domain Eukaryota; kingdom Viridiplantae; phylum Streptophyta; class Magnoliopsida; order Malpighiales; family Violaceae; genus Viola; species Viola odorata. Next base: position 23,521,942 of record OY829542.1, read on the forward strand.
GATAAGTCAATAAAGAGGGGGTAACTGTTGATACCCGAATTTTGACGCCATTTTTAATTAATTCTAGCATTTCTGTCATTTACTTAATTTACTGTCATTTTTAGTTAATTTACTGTCGCTAGCATTTTTAAACTTTTCATCGCGTTTTAGCATCGTCAGCGTTCGAAATAGCATTTTTAATTTCTTGTCACGTATTTTCATTATTATTTTTAGCCTTAAAAATCACATTTTTAATTATCCGGCAGTCATTTGCTAGTTTTTTCTTCGTTTTAGGTCATCACATGAATTTTAGGATTTTTAGTATTTTAGCGCATTTTTTAGTATTTTTATTTTTTATTATTATTTTTGTTCGAGCTTTTATTGGACCCGAGTAAGTTCGCTCGGACAATAGCTCGAACTTGGAATGTTTTCCATCAACTAGTTGCTACCTTTTTTTTCGTTCACAACGGTCTACAGCGTTTCGTGTAATTTTCGTCGTAACGTCATCTATTTTCCGTCCGAACATTTCACGTTTTTGAACGCGAAAATAAACACGTTAAGTGAAAAATTCTTGTCATTCGCTGTAGACGGTTAAGCTCGCCGTATTTTTCTCTACGCGCTGGTACCTTCGGCTCGAAAAGTCGAAACTGTTGTTCGCGGGAATCGGCTCGAGGCCATTTAAATAAGGTAAAGGGCCATTTAATCATGGTCATTGATCTGGTCAACCAAGGAAAGTCAACCAGATCAACGACCCTTGAATTACCTTGCATGGTGCGCATGCACCGTGGGCGTGGACGTGCAGCGGAGCAGGCCACCGAGCAGCCTGCTCCCGTCGCTTCCTGTCACGTCCGAGCAGTCACCTCCACGCCTAGCTCTGCCAGCACAGCAGCCCTAGCCCCGCCAGCTCACGGTCACGGCCTCCACTCGCATCCGCCAGCCACGCGACTTCGGCCTATAAATACCAAGCCCTCCTCAACGTTCAAACGGCACCAAAATCTCAAGAGCAAGCTCTGCTCCTTCTCCCTCTTGATCGATAGCTCATTTTAAGCTTCGATCGCCCAGTTCAAGGTTTGGCAGAAGCCTCCTTCAAGCTTTTTTCTTCGTTTTTTATGCTTTTCTTTTCTTTAATTCGTTTAGCATTTGTTTGATTAAATAAATTGCTTTTCTTTATGCCATTAATTCATATGCATGCTGTAGATTAAATACATGCTTTCAATTTGATTAATCGTTAGCTAGATCGTGTGAATTAATTAGTTTTCGATAATTAACGGTTTTGTCATTTTTTTGAAATTAAACTCGGTACGATTTAAATTAAAATTCAGGGTTCGTACGGTCGAGACGCCATTGAGGAGACGAGCGTCACAGTACGAAGATCTCGCAAAATGGCCACCTGTGGCCGGAGCTTGGCCGCCGGCAGTAGAGCCAGCGACCAAGGAAGCGGACGATGAATAGTGTCTTATTCACGTCCAAGGTGATGGGTTTGGCCCATCACCCTTCCTTTTTTATTTTCATGGGCCAGGCACTATTCCTGGCCCATTTTCAACTTTCCCTCTCATTTTTTTAATTGGGCCCAGCCCATTTTCGTTCTTTCCGAGATTTCAGATCGCGCTTTTTTTCGTAAAAATATTTCGTATGCTTCGTATGATTATTTTTCGTACTATCAACTGTTTAATTTTCTGTACTTATCAACTGTTTAAATTATTCGCACTTTAATTTCGCAATTTTCTTTCGACAATTTAAATTCAATTTACCGCCTACATGGTCGGTCGCAAATATCAACTGTTTATTTTCCGCAAATATCAGCCTGTTTATTTTCTGCAAATATCAACTGTTTATTTTCTGCAAATATCAACTGTTTATTTTCTGCAACTATCAACTTGTTTATTTTCTACAAAATATCAATTCCTATTAGGGTTTGCTTGTAAACTCTTTATAAGGTGTCGTTTAGCTCCATTATTGAGTTGGCTGTTATTTTGATAAAATTGAGACTTCTCTCTTCAAATCTCTGCCCATTGTTCATTTGATTGAACCTTTTTCCTTCTCAAGTCCGCAATACTCGAGTCGTTTACAAGTAAAACCGAAATTGCAACCCCATTGTTTCGTTTCTCTTAGTGTGATTCTCACATTGTTGAGTCTAGTCCTAAGAATCCGATTCAAGATCCTTGACTTGAAATCGATTAGGGCTCTTAGCACAAGTTAGCTAACTGGTCTAAGCTCGTACTTGTCGAGTTCATTACTTCCGCATTGAAATCCATCCTTGAACAACGATCAGAATCACGTGCTACGCATCCTAAGTAACTAGGATCGTATCACTTTGCCTCCTCTTCCTCTTCCTGCGGGAGAAATCTACAAACATCTCTTAGTAGTCGGGCAGATCGTACCAGTTCCAACTCAGCCCCAATTGCCTCTTTACCCGAAATGGTATGATCTCAACGTATGATGCGAATACCACGCTGGAGCCCCGGGTCACACTCTAGAGAACTGCTTCGCCTTCAAAGCGAAAGTTCATCACTTGATGAAAAGTGGGTGGGTATCTTTCGAAGGATTAGCTAAAGGACCCAACACATCCACCAACCCTCTCCCCAATCATTCTCAAGGAAATGGAGGGGTAAACGTCATCTCAATAGGAGAAAGCGATGACCCTCCTTCTTTGCTATCAAGTTGGCCACAAGAACAGCTTTTCCTGGCCCTAGCTCGAGGAGGATATATACCATACTCGAAAAGCCATCCAAGTCACTGCATGTACTGCAAGGGAAACAACGGTCATAAGATCTAAGGCTGCGAGTTGTTTTCAAGAAAGGTGAGACAACTCTCGGGTTTCGGAGTAATACAAACCCAGAAAGCGACCTACGGGGAAGGGTCCATTAACGCCATCGGAGAAGGATTTCCTATCCCGCATAACTCTAAGGGAACCCCACTCCAAATCATCCAAAACAAAAAGTCGACTTCGTCATACAAATAATTCTCCGAGCGCCGCGACGAGGGCGACCGTGAGATTGACACCCTAGGCTAGCCTTCCGGGAAATTCAACTATCTTGTCAGGTACTCTGTACCACCCTCTCACTCTAGTACAGCGTCGTTGCCATACTCTTGGGAAACCCCAGATTCTGAATCATACCCTTCACCGACGTGGTCACACCGTTTCCTTTGAAGGAAATCTACGCAAGCCTCCTGGTAGACGGGAAAATTACGCCATCCCCGCTCTCACCTCAACCAACTCCTTACCCTAGTTGGTATGATCCAAAGGTTAGCTGCGAATATCACGCCGGAACCCGAGGATACTCCCTGGAAGACTGTTACGCCTTTAGAGAAAAGGTCGATCATTTGACCAAACACGGACGAATCCCTTCCAAAGATTTAGCAAAGAGTCCTGACGTGGTGACCAGTCCTCGGCCGCACCATAATCCTGAGATGAATGACATTTTGTCCAAAGAAATCAACGATTCTCTCCCTTCAGTGAGAGAAGCGCCCAAAAAAGAACTTTTCTTTGCATTGGCTAAATCCACCTGCCATACCCGGAGAATAATCAGGCCCTGTGCCTATTCTGCCAAAGGGAAAGCGAGCACGAAATCCAAGATTGTAGACTTTTTTGGTAGAAAGTCGAGCAACTTACAGCATTCGGGATCATTCAGACCGAAGGAAAAACCCGAGGAGCCATCAACGCCATTGGGGACGATTCTCTAGCACCCTATTCCTTCGAATATGTGGCCCAAACCAGAAATACAGCCACAACCCCACGCAAAGTGGTGTTCACATTCGCTGTGAATACTCCTAGCCCAGACTTACACGCAGTCCCATTTGACTACGGATACACGGTGGTCACCACTCCTCCTATCGCCGCACCAACAGGGCTCACTATCGGCGAAACCTCTCATATCGGGGTCATGACCCGCACCGGAAGGTGCTACATATCGGAGGAAGTAGAGAAACAACGACAGGCCAAAGAAAAAATCCTTTGATCCACGAAGAGACGGTAGAAGAGACGCAAGGGTTGAACAAACCTGTAACCGAGGACGAGATAGCTGAGTTCCTCAAGATCATGAAACAGAGCGAGTTCAGCATCATCGAACAACTAAAGAAAACCTCGGCTCGCATTTCCATCATGGAGCTAATCCTTACTTCAGAACCTCATCGCCAAGCTCCCTTAAAAGTCTTGAAGCAAGCCTTCGTGACTAAGGATATCACCACGGAAGGGGGTGGAAAACCTTGCCGGAAGGATTCAAGCCCTAAGCAGCATTTCCTTCCCCGAAGGAGAGATCGACCCCGCAAGAAGAGATCACAACAAGGCCCTATACATCACGGTAGAATGCAAGGGGCATGTCATAGCAAAGGCCCTGATTAACAATGGGTTCGCACTGAATGTCATGCCCAGGCATGTCCTCGAACAACTACCGGTTGATTTTTCTCACATAAAACCTAGCGGAATAATGGCTAGGGCTTTCAATGGCACCACTCGAGAGATCATCGGGAATTTTGAATTGGATATGGTCATCGGGCCCCACACTTTCACCTTGACATTTCAGATCATGGAAATCCAACCCGCCTACAACATGCTTCTAGGACGGCCATGGATCCATTCGGTAGGAGCCGTCCCCTCTTCCCTACATCAGTGCCTCAAATACATCAAAGACAATGCCCTCATCACGATAAAGGTAGAAGAAGCCTTAATCTTGGCCAAACATTCGTCCGTACCTTACATCGAGACTGCTGAAACCTTGGAGAGCTCTTTTCAAGCCTTCGAAATCGTCAACGCGGATTAGATCGAGGAAATATCCCCCATTTTCGAAGCCTCGAATTCTGAAATGGCCGAAGCAACCGCTAAGTTGATACTAGAGGGAAATTTCCAACTGGGAAAAAGGCTCGGGGCTGAGTTACAAGGGTTAAAAGACTGGGCATCTCCAAAGAGCTTCGGAGACCGCTTCGGTTTAGGGTACCAACCCAGCGAGGCCGATTTTGCCAAAATTACCCAAGAAAAGAAAGAAAAGCAGCTAGCTAAGCTATTTGGATGTTTTACGCCAAGTGGCAAAATGCAGATCCCCCATATCAGAACCACGTTCCCCTTGGCGGCCGAAACCATCAATGAAAGTCCAATCGGGGTATCGGACCTCCGTATTTGCACTCTGGGAGAAGAAGAATCGTCTCCTGGTTCAGTCATTTTCGTAAAGAAGTCAGGGGAGTCTGTGTGCAACTGGACCACCACCATGCTTCCGGATGTCTCTCAGTAATTACTCCTTTTGAAAAGAAAAAAAATATAATACGTTGTGTGCACGTTTTCTTATGAAAATATTTTTGTAGGGACTCATGTTCCCCTTTGTTAAAAATCAATATATATTCAATTTTCATTTTACGCATCTCTTCTTTTTTGTATTTTATTTTCAGTATGAATATTAGTTCGGATTGTCTTGATAAAACCTATGTCTTTACTAGCGAAGAAATAGTCATCACAACCGAAGATAAGGTCAAAATCCCCTGCGAATTGGCCCGTTTACTAGAAAGTTCGGAAAAGGAAATAACCCCTCATCGGGAGGAATTGGACGAAGTAAATTTGGGGGCAAGCAATGAGAATCAAAAGTTAGTTAAGATCGGAACTACCCTGGACATGACTTAGAGAGAAAGGTTGATTTCTCTCCTCAAAGACTACTCGGACGTGTTCGCATGGTCATACGCCGATATGCCAGGTCTTGATCCCGGGATAGTTGAGCATCGCATCCCATTGAAGTCTGAGTTTAAACCTGTCAAACAAAAACTTCGGAGGATGCATCCAGACATCCTTTTGAAAATCAAAGAAGAAGTTACCAAGCAACTAGATGCGGGTTTCTTGAGAGTTACCGAGTACCCAGAATGGATCGCCAATAGAGTGTCAGTACTTAAGAAAGATGGGAAAGTCCGCATGTGCATGGACTTCCAGGATCTTAATCGAGCCAGCCCTAAGGATGACTTCCCGCTTCCCCATATCGACATCTTGGTGGATAGTGTCGCCGGTAACGACATGTTCTCCTTTATGGACGGATTTTTGGGATACAATCAAATCAAGATGGCACCCGAAGACAGTGAGAAGACAACCTTCATCACGCCCTGGGAACCTTCTGCTATAAAGTAATGCCCTTCGGATTAAAAAGCGCAGGAGCCACTTACCAACGTGCTGTCGTCACCATTTTCCATGACATGATGCATAAAGAATTGGAAATATATGTCGACGACATGATAGCCAAATCTCGTGGGATGCAAGATCATGTAGACATCCTAAAGAAGGTATTCGAAAGGTTGAGGCAATTTCAGCTACGGCTAAACCCAGCTAAGTGTACCTTTGGAGTGACCTCCGGAAAGTTGTTGGGATTTATCGTCAGCAACAAAGGCATAGAAGTGGATCCCGATAAGATAAAAGTAATTCAAGAGCTACCCGCTCCCAACACCGAAAGAGAAGTACAAAGCTTCTTAGGACGCATCAACTACATCGCTCGCTTTATCAGCCAGTTAACACTTATCTGCGAACCGATGTTCAAAATGTTAAGGAAGCACGGAGATGCAGAATGGGATGAAGATTGCCAGAAAACCTTTGAGAAAATCAAGACATATCTGCAAAGCCCACCTGTACTAGTTCCCCCGACGTCAGGACGTCCCTTGCTCATGTATATGACAGTCACGGCTAGCGCCATGGGCTGCATTTTGGGACAGCACGATGAGTCAGTAAGGCGTGAATAAGCCATCTACTACCTCAGCAAAAAATTCAACGAATGTGAAATGCGCTACTCCATGTTGGAACGAACCTGTTGCGCCCTAGCATGGTGCACCCGAAGGCTCCGGCAGTACATGTTGTATTACACGACATGGTTAATCTTCCGCATGGATCCCCTAAAGTACATCTTCGAGAAGCCATATCTGTCAAGTCGCATTTGTAGATGGCAAGTCTTATTGGCCGAGCACGAGATCATATATGTAATGCGGAAGGCGGTTAAGGCAAGCGCCCTTGCCGATCACTTGGCTGATCACGCCTTAGACGAATATGAGTCATTGAGTTTCGACTTCCTGGATGAGGACATCATATTTATTGATGACGAGATTGCAAAAGATCTTAGAGAAGATGATTGGTGGACCATGTTCTTCGATGGTGCGGTGAACCTCTCAGGCAAGGGAGTAGGAGTCGTGGTCATAGCCCGAGATGGTCATCAATTACCCATAGCATACAAGCTGAACTTCCCATGCACCAACAACATAGCTGAATACGAGGCATGCATCAGCGGTCTGACGGCAGCAATCGACTTAAAAGTAAAAAAGCTCAAAATCTTCGGCGATTCGGCCCTTGTCATATACCAAGCCCAGTATCTATGGCAGACACGGGATTCCAAGCTCATCCCTTATTAGAGGTTGCTCACCCAACTCATGCGGGAATTCGAAGAAACCAAATTCGACCGAGTCGATAGAGAAAAGAACCGCTTCGCAGACGCGTTAGCCACATTGGCCTCGATGTTCAAATTAGAATGCGGAGTAATGCTTCAACCATTGAAGGTGGAAGTAAAGGAAACTCCGGCATGCTGTGTCACCTTGGAAGAAGAACCTGATGGGAAGCCATGGCTCCACGACTTAGTATAATTTATCAGAAACTAGGAGTATCCATCGGGGGCAAGCCGGGTTAGCAAAAAGACCCTCCAACGCTTGGCTTTAGACTTCTACCTCGATGGCGAAGTTCTGTATAAAAGAAGAGTTGATGGAGCTTTGCTTCGTTGCGTCACCATAGCTGAGGCCAAGAGAATCATAACGGAGATCTACGAAGGGGTTTGTTCCACACACGCAAGTGGGCACATGATGGCGAGACAAATAATGAGACAAGGTTATTTTTGGCTCACCATCGAACGAGATTGCATCGACTACTTCTGGAAATGCCACAAATGTTAGATTTACACGGACCATCTCCATGTCCCTCCAGCCCCTCTCTTCAACATGACGTCGCCTTGGCCTTTTGCGATGTGGGGAATCGACATCATCGGCCAAATTCATCTGGAAGACTCTAATAGCCATCGCTTCATCCTCGTTGCAATCGATTACTTCACCAAATGGGTAGAAGTCGCCTCTTACTCCAACATCACTCAGAAAACAACCATGCGATTCATTGAGAAGAACATCATTTGCCGTCATGGGGTCCCAGAAACAATCATCACGGACAACGGTCTTTGCCAACGTTGGAAGGTGAAGCATCGAGACTCATCACCATATCGACCAAAAATGAATAGCGCAGTCGAAGCGGCTAACAAAAACTTGAAGAAGATCATCCAAAAAATGGTGGTCACTCACAAATATTAGCATGACATGCTTCCTTTCGCACTGCATGCTTACCGGATAGCAACCCGTACGTCCACCGGAGCAACTCTCTACTCTTTAGTCTACGACATGGAAGCCGTAATTCCTCTTGAGGTAGAAATCCCTTCTCTCAGAATCTTAGCAGAATCAGAAGTAGAAGAATCGGATTGGGCAAGGTGAGGTACGAGCGGTTAAACCTCATTCCCAAGAAGCGCTTGGCCGCTATCTGCCATGCGCAATTGTATCAGTAAAGGATGGCCAACGCTTATAACAAGAAAGTGCGACCTCGCAAGTTCAAGACCGGGGATTTAGTATTGAAGAAGATTCTCCCTCATCATGAGGCTAATCAAGGAAAGTGGGCCCCAAAGTATGAGGGTCCATATTTAGTTAAAAGTGCATTCTCGGGGGGTGCCCTAATGCTAACCAATATGGATGGAGATGACCTACCAAGACCGGTAAATGCCGATGTCGTCAAGATATACTTTGCTTAAGGTTTTGCAGACCGTGCATCTTGACGAATCAAGGACATAGGGTTTTATCATGACAATACCGCTCAAATGTTTATCCTGAAATCAATAAAATGAGTTTTTTTCAGGAGATGCTTGTTATTTTAAAACTTTTTTTCCTTTTTCTTAAACTTGTGAGATGACAAAATGAGGCATGGCATTGGTGGCTCCCAAGGAGTAGTTCGAGACACAAGACACGGCACTTAGACTAACGCCACTATTCAATCTTAAAGTTTTACAAGAACGTAATGTCTCACACCTCATCTCATCATCGCGATAGGGCCAGGGAATTCCCCCCTCGTAGCAGCTCCTGAATTGCCACAGCAAGCCGCCTTAAAGAGCGAATCAGGAAAGATTTTAAAAACCAGTCACTATCTAAATTGAAAAATTCTTTTTCCTCACAGTACTACCAGCACATCTTGCAACCAGTCTCAAAGAAGCGAATGCATAAAGGGAGATCACCCCGCAAAGCTATCATCCGAACATCGAGAGGATTGTCTGAGCCTGTAACACTATTCAAGAACTTAAAGACTATCCACCGTCAGAATTTCGCAGCAATACTATTATCCAGTTTGAGCGAGGACTGAATGCTGGACCAAAGTCACAAAGCCCATCCTATGTCGGCCGAGCTGTCGGAATGCTAGTAGTATAGGTTCCCATCTCCATTCGCATATTCGGAGGAGTTCACCTTCAAGACGTCACGGTCGCCAAGCACCCTCTGCATGCAGAACTCCTGGAGAAGAAGCACGATGAAAAGTTGTCCTCCCAGGACCACAATCAACATACTTAATGCGGTCTCGTTCAAGAAGTTTCTCAACGTCCGCACCATGATCAACACGATGAAGATCAATCCTTTAATTTGTGGACCACTAACTGTTGACTGACGGTGATCGCATTTACTTATTTTATCCACAATCCCTTGCTGTAAAAAGCGTCAGAACTCCTCTCTGAAGAGGGACAGCCGGACTGCAAGTATCACCCGCACCAAGACGGGAATTGCGGCAAAGCATCTAAAGCAAATCCATCATCAACCAACATCCGATGCAAGTCACACCACGGTGACCAACTGATGGCCCGTCCAAAAGGGAGAGCTTAAAACTTATCAATCGCATTACTTTTTCTAAAAATTGTCTTTCATTTACTCCTCATTCTTCTCGCCTTATGTTTGTCAGGAACTGGGTCACCCCCATTGTTGCCTGCGTGACACTGGTAAGAAGACGCCCTCGCAGCCCCGCTGCACATTTCAGGGACAGAAGATTTTCCCCTTATCCCAGAGCAATCACGGAGCAAATCAACGAAGGTCCGGCAAGGGCCAGTAAGCAAATGAACAGAAAATGTAGATCTTAACCCCACTCCGACCTGGATCGGCTGTTCCCGCAAAGCATCTGAAAAAGAAACCAATCAATCAGCATCTAAGCAAAGCGTTCCTGAACTGGGACCACGCCCTAGGTGCCCTCAAAAAGTCGGGCTAAGGAAAGGGAGAATCCAAAACTTATGTCATTTTTGTTTTCAAATCGGTTTTCCTTTTTTACTTTGCTGCCCCCTCTTCATTTCGCAGGGACTTGAATCATCCTATTGTCACCCGCATAAAGCTTGTGGAAGACGCCCTCACAGCCCCGCTGCACATTTCAGGGGAATCCATCTTTCTTCCCTTATTAAAATTTATTTTTGTTCCGGCTCACTTTGTTAGCTTTAATTTGCGTATGGTCGTCAGGCCCTCTGGGGGCAACCCTTTCGATTTTCGTTGGACTCTTGCAAATAGGTCGTCCCCCGCGTCCTAGCTTTAAACTATCAATCAATCAAAAAAATCCTTTTTAGCCCGGCTAAAACAAAAATCCATACTACTCTCATAGCATATTCATGCATTTCATAGGTCAGGGATGTTCAATCCCTCTGTTAAATAAGGCATTCATCAAAATGACATATCATACATGATCTTACTTGCTTGCTCTTATATCCACGATTTGCTCAGACGTAAGCAGTCATAGATAAATCCCGGTAAGCATTTTCGAGCCATCGCGCCTTATCCTTTCATGAGTGTAAGTGCGTGACTAAGTACTAGTTGAATTCGCATAATATCCAGGGTACATAGTGCTATTAGACATGGGATAGCAATAAAATGACATGGGACTTTTACGACCTTCTCCATTTTTTCGTTTCTTCCCTCTTTCCACCACATGTGTCATCACTCCTAAAAAAAACGTCACTATCACTCATACCCCGGGACCAAGGAGCAGTTTCAGCTAAGATTGCTAGCAGGAAGTAAAAAGCACGCCGAGTTCAAGTTCACGACGAAGGAGACGGAAAAGGTCACCGAAGGATCGCTAAGAACCATCACTGAAGAGAGACCAAAAACCCAAAGATGAAGGTCGAGGCCTTAAGCCAGAATGGGAAGAGATCAAGACAAAGGTTGTGCTTGCTCTGCTCTGATGCATTTCAAATCAAAAAAAGGGGAAGAAAAAAAAAGAAAAAAAAAGAAAAAAAAAAGAAAAAAAAAGAAAAAAAAAGAGAAAAGAAAAGAGAGAAATGCTCAGAGACATTCAAAGAACACAACAATCGAAAAACTGAAGCAAGCACAGCCCAGGGACAACTAAACTCAAGAAATCTCGAGGAAAACATCCCCTAGTGAGAACTCGAGAAGAAAAGGGCCCAAGGCCAACTCAAGTAGTAAATCTCAAAAAGAACAGCGACAACACTCCCTAGTGAAGACTCGATAAGAAAAAAGGCCCAGACCAACTCAAGGAATCTCGAAGGAAACATTCTCCAGTAAAGACTCGAGAAAAGGGCCCCTAGCCAATAGAAAACAACATTCCCGACAAGGATCCAAGAACTCATGCACTCTGTCAAGAAAGCATCCCCAGCAAAAAATGGAAGAACTTACGTGCCTCGCCCTCATCAGGGCCGATCAACGAGCATTACTCATCAAAAACCTTCAAACTCTTCGGAAAAGCACATCTTTACCAAAACAAGCTTTTTTCCAGACATTTCATATCCCTTAATTATTTTCCGTGAAAGTCCCATCGATTATTAGAATGCCCATGCATGTGCATCTTCATTTGAAGTCTATTCACTCGGATTGACATTGCGAATTGAAAATTATGTATCATGTTAGTTGCATCTTTATGAGCGTAAAACACTTAACCTTGTTTCAGAGCGTGAGTGCAAACACTAAAATCAGGTGAGGATTGCTTACGGCTACAAATTGTGGGAAAGTCTTGTCCTTGGGGTCATTACCTCCTGAACAGGATGCAGATGCATTCTAGGTTCGTATCAAGGCCGCTGGTAACAAAAGTGAACAGCTCTCCTCCTAGAGTGATTAGTTGTATTTTTCTCCTCTTAGAGTGACATCATACATTTCCTCCTCCCACAGTGATCATTTGAATTTTTCTCCTCCCAGAGAGATCATCATACATTCCCTCATCCCAAAGTGATAGCATCTACATTTCGTCCTCCTAAAGTGACGATTAGTTTATTTCTGCACCTCGTGTCTTCTCCTGCGGGATTAACGTCATTTAAATTTCCGCATTTTACATTTCCTCCTCCCAGAGTGACAGCTTTATATTTTCCTCCTCCTAGAGTGACAGCATCATGCATTTTCCTCCTCCCATAGTGACATCATTCGCATTTCCTCCTCCTAGAGTGACAACTTTATATTTCCTCCTCCTAGAGTGACATCATGCATTTTTCTCCTCCCAGAGTGACATCATTCGCATTTCCTCCTCCTAGAGTGACAACTTTATATTTCCTCCTCCTAAAGTGACTTCATGCATTTTTCTCCTCCTAGAGTGACATCATTCGTATTTCCTCCTCCTAGAGTGACCTTAGTTTAATTTTCGCATTCCATGTCCTCTCCTATGGGATTAACGTAGTTTACATTTCTGTACTGCATTTCCTCCTCGCAGAGTGACAGCATCATGCATTTTCCTCCTCGCAGAGTGACATCATTTGTATTTCCTCCTCCTAGAGTGACAGCACATATTTCCTCCTCCTCGAGTGACATCATTTGTATTTCCTCCTCCTAGAGTGACAGCACATATTTCCTCCTCCTCGAGTGACATCATTTGTATTTCCTCCTCCTAGAGTGACAGCACATATTTCCTCCTCCTAGAGTGACATCATTTGCATTTACCTCCTCCTAGAGTGACATCATGCATTTTCCTCCTCCTAGAGGGACATCGTTCGTATTTCTGCGGATCGCGCATTATCCTCCCGAAGCAACGTCAGTTACATGTCAAACGCTTACCCCCTAGTGGGGCCGTCATTTACATTTTCGTAAAACTACCTTCCATTCCTGTCAAAGTAATTGTCATTTACATTCTCTACAATTCACGTTTCCTTTAATATCCGCATAGATCTAGACTTATACCTTTGCAGGGCATCCGATCAACAATCTAGCTCCTCCCAGAGTGACAGCAACAATCTATCTCCTCCCAGAGTGACATCAACAAACTTACCTCCTCCTAGAGTGACATCATCACAGTGAGATTAAGGTAAGACCTGCTGTGTCGCTAAATTTCGGATATGTGGGGGCAACCATCTTTACTGCTTATCAAATACTTTGATAAGACAGTAAAGAGGGGGCAACTGTTGATACCCGAATTTTGACGCCGTTTTTAATTAAATTTATCATTTCTGTTATTTCACTCAACTTACTGTCATTTTTAATTAATTTACTGTCATTAGTATTTTTAAATTCTCATCGCATTTTATCATCATTATTGTCATCGTCAGCGTTTGAAATCACATTTTTTATTTTTCGTCACGTATTTTCATTATTATTATCATTAATATTTTCAGCCTTAAAAATCACATTTTTAATTATCCGTTAGTCATTTGCTAGTTATTTTTTCATTTTAGGTCATCGCATAAAATTTAGGATTTTTAGTATTTTATCACATTTTTTTAGCATTTTTATTTTTTATTATTATTTTTGTTCGAGCTTTTATTGGACTCGAGTAAGTTCGCTCGGACAATAGCTCGAACGTGTTATGTTTTCCATCAACTATTACCTACTCTTTTTTTCATTCACGCCGACCAATTTTGTTTCGCGTAGTTTTCGTCATAACGTCATTTATTTTTCATCCGAACATTTCATGTTTCCGAACGAGAAAATAAACACGTTAAACGAAAAATTTCCTTCATTCGCTGTACGCTGTTAAACTCGTCTTATTTTTCTCTACACGTTGGCACTTTTGGCTCGAAAATTCAGAACGTTTGTTCACGAAAATGGCTCGAGGCCATTTAAATAGAATTAAAGGGGCAATTGATCAGAACGTACCTATCAACTGTTTCAATTCTTCGCACTTTAATTCTTTGCAATTTACTTTCCGCAATTTAAATTCAGTCATTTAATTTTTGCACTTATCAAATCCTCATTTAAATTTCTCGCACTCATCAAATCATCATTTAATTTCTCGCATGCATCAAATCATCATTTAAATTTACGTACGCATCAAATCATCATTTAAATTTCTCGCACTTATCAACTGTCATCATATAAATTTCTCGCATGCACTATCATCATTTAAATTTTCCTGCACTTATCAAATCATCATTTAAATTTTCGTATGTGTCAAATCACCATTTTTTCTTCGTACTCGTCAAACCATTTTTTAATTTTTTGTTGTTTATTTAAATTCTCGCATTCATAAACTGCTTATTTATTTTTTGAGCTATCACTAACACTCTCATTTTGTAGGTTTAAAATTCAAGCTTCGCTCGAAAGTACGCCTTTCTTTCCCTTTTATTTATTCAACATTTTTTCGTAAATATTAATCGCAGACATGATATATAGAATTGCTAGAATTAAAATCAACCCACATGAACAACTTGTTTAAAAGACTTGCTTAAAATGCCATGTTCGTTTGATTTTAAATTCCGCTTATATTGATTGCATGTATCTGGTGGCTTCGATCCCACATTGGTTTATCATTTCAAAATATCTCTCATTTAAATTTGTACTCTGTTAAGCTATCCATGATAGAATCACATAGTAATTAATTTAATCATGCATGGCCCGATGATGAAAAGAGGGCGCTCATTCAGTCTTACGGAAAATTCAGTCCCATCACGCTACAGTCAAGAATAATCGATCGGTCTTGAAAGCGGTAACCCCATCCGAAAAGATTTTTAAAACAGTAACCCTATCCAACAATTAATTATTCCTGAACGGTCCCGATCATGGAAAAGACTAAAGTGACGATTCCTCTAAGGGCCCCCTTTTAAAATGCATTTTTATCAAACATCTTTTAAACACCTCTCCTATCAACCGGTGACCATTTTCGGATGTGACTCGGGTGCCTAACACCTTTCCGAGTCCATAATACGACCCCGAACCTTCGTCTTGGGTTTAGACCCTTTTTTTGTGCCTTTAGTTTTTATTTATTTTATTTTTTATGCCATGACGATTAGGTTCCCTAAACCTAGAGACAAAATTAGGGTGGCGACTTCATTGCATGTTGCAAGGCGTCCTTTTACGCCAAGCATCGTAAGGTCTCAGATTCGTCGTACACTCTCGAATTTTTAAAATTTTTGAGGCGCGACAGTTTTGTAATTGGATCTTCTTGGGAAGAATTTGTGGCTAGCCCTGGAGGCATTTGGTTTGGGTACTGTTGGGTATACTGAGAATTCGGCCTTGGTTGAAAATTCTTAAGATTGAAAGGAGGTTGACTTTAGTTCTATTTTTGGTTCTGCTTCTAGTTTTGTTATTTGTTGGAGCAACTGAAATTATGATAATGCCTCCATCCCACATTGTAAGTGTTGGAGTAGGGATCAAATTTCCTAGGGACTCCATTATAGTTTCCAACAACATTAACATGGAATTATTCAAGTATGTTGGGGCAGGCATCGGTAGGATGATCTTGAAGATTACAAAAATCACAAGCTTTGACTTGGACGGGTTGTCCTATGGACATGTTTTGTTGTAGGTTGGTGATGGTATTGAGTTGAGATTCCATTGCAGCAACTCTGACATCACTGACTGGTAGTGCTCGGTCAAATGGCATACTATTTTTAGACATGAGTTCAACCAACACCTTGTTGCGGATGGTGTAAAAGCACAGAGGGCTCCTCGACTAGCTGAGTTTAGATTGTCTTTGTCATTCTGCTTTATTAAATTGTAGAATAGGCCATGAGAATGGAATAGAGTCTGCATTCAACCAACTAGCTAAGTTCAACCAACACCATTGATGAAGGAATGATCGGCTAGGCCATGAGAATGGAATAGAGTCTGCATTCGCTTGAACCTCTCATAATACTAGTGAAGATTCTCATCATCTTTCTGCAGGATAGAGACTAACTCCTTTCGAGTGGATTCTTCCATAGAAGCTGGATAATATTTATCCGCAAAGGCTTTGGACATTTGCTCCCAGCTAGTGATTGACTTGGTAGGGAGACTAAAGAACCATGACTTCACCTCTCTTTGGAGAGACCAAGGGAATGCCCCTAGCTTGGTATGATTGATCTAAACTTGCTCTAGTTTCATGGTCTCACAGTTGAAGTGCAACTTTTGAAGGTGTTGATGAGGGTTCTCACCATGGAATTGGGACAAGTGATGAATGGTGGCGAATTTGATTACCTACTCATGAGCGATTGTCGAGTATTCAATGCAGAGAGGGACTGTCTACTTAGGAACGACATTCAGATCCTGATGCTCTAATCTTCTTATTAAGCGGCCATGATGTTGGGATTTATGGTACTGGTTCGTTTGCGACGAGAGCAAGACGAATAGGTTCTAGGCTAGAATGTTTATCTTCATAATTCTAGCTAGAAGTCTCTCCTTTGTCAAGGGGTTGTTGTCTAGCTAACCTTCTGAGTCCTCTTTCTATCCTGGTGATTACCTGTCGAGAGCATCAAATATAGTTGTAAAAAAGGTATGAATATGAATAGAAAAGGGGGTACAACTTATCACTTGTCCACAAAGACTTGTAGATCGTGGTAAGAGGATCGTCCTCAGAGATCTGGTTGTGAATTATAGTCTTGGTTGACTTCCTCATCACTGGAGTTGATTTTGGGTATTCCTGAAACTAAAACAAACAAATAACAATTAAACAGAAAGGCAATCTTGGTCAATGGGATTGGCCAAGATTGAGTAAATATAGTAAGAGACTGATCTTGCTCAGGATAAATGGCCAAGACTCGAATGTTGTAATAAAAAAGGTGTAAACAATGGGAAAGAATTCCTAGTAAGGGCGATACTAGACTCATTCATTGCTTCGATCATTGACTCAAGGGTTTTCACATTCCGCATTCATAACATTGCTATAGATCGGGAGGAATTCCATTCCGATCCTACTTCCCTCCTCTTGTAACCACCTGATGGGTATTCCCTCTCCTGATGGTCCTAGTCAGTGGACACCTTGCTGGTTAAAGGGTTTATCCAGTTGACTGATGTCTTGAGTCGCATGCGCTTTCTCAATGGAATAGGGGAAGACAATGTCTAGGCCAAGCTACTCCCCAATCAGAGCCCTAGATTGTCAGTCTGGTTAGGCCTATACCTCTTAACACCCACTAATCTGCACGAGATTAGCTGTCTACTTAACCAATTTGGTTTCGACTCGTCCCCACTTCGGCTAACTGAAAATCTCTCACTAACACCTAAGGGTGATCAAACCTCGATTTTAATGGAGATCGGTTTGTTGATTTAGGGGTTGAGATGATTATGAATGAGAAAGCTATGGGGTTCAATTTGATCTCACGAAGTAAAGAACGGCTCGTTAGCCCTTACCAGAAATGGAGTGTTTAGCTACTACTCGACATAATGAAAGAGAGACGATAGATGTTTCGAAAAATAGAAATCGGAATTAAAATCTGTATTTTCTGATTGAAAATTACAGAGCAAGTGTTTTCAAATGTGAAACCGGAGATGGAAGACGATCGTGATAGGCAACCTTTCCTAGCTTTTAAACAAAAACTAGGATCCCCGCCTAACACGGTATCTTTCCAAGTCCAAATTTTAAACTTAAGATATTACAAAATATTTATTCAAAATCCGAAACTAAGATAAAATAAAATAAAGTATTGTTTGATGTTCAAAAATGGGGTCGGATCAGGATCCACAAGTCTTCTCGTTGGCCGACTCTATCTTCCAGCTCGCATCCAGCTGTTGCTCCAAGACGCGCGTACTCTGTGACTCCTACATCAGTACGCCTCTTGTAGGTCAATCTTGGCCAAGCCTGCGGCCAAGATTGATTGTTTGTCTGGGACACGCTCAAAGCTGATGTTTTCTCCTTGTTTGCTATCTCCTCGCAAATCTGCAGAAGTAGGGAGATTTTAGGTAGCTCTGCCATCTAATTTTCCAGAATTAAATGACAGAAATATAAGAATTAAACCATCAATCAAACCTCCCCACACTTGAACAATGCTTGCCCCCAAGCATGACAGACTCAAAACAAAACATAACAGAAAAATAAAAAACACACAAACAAAAATCAAGACGAGCACTTACACCCAATAGATCACCCTTTCTGCCCAAGATAGCTCAAACGCCTCAGTTTCCAGATCCCACTTCCTTATTACCAGAGCCTATTCAATTTCTAAAGTATCCTAAACCCACATAATTAAAAATTCTAGGCACTCCTTAACAGAATCATACAAATCAAGACAAACAACCACTATTTTCCTTTATTCCTTCCTATTCTTGGCAACTGTTATTTCCACTTTACCACATGAGCCTTTTTACATTTTTTTTCCGGGAGTGAATTTGATAAAAGTTTCTTGAGTATTACTGCTTACTGAGGCAGAAATACCAAGACAATAATTTTCATTGATTTTTCTTTTCAACTCCTTATTCTTTTAAAAATAGTTCTCTGGTCATTCCAACTTGTTGAGGAAAGAACGCTAGAGCATTGCAGCACTTTCAAGCTTAGTTTCTTCATTAATCCTAGTAGTTTTATATCATCGGGAATTTTCCGGGAAAAGCTATGGTGAACAGTCCTAATCTCCAGATTCTAATGTTAAGTACCAGAACTTTTGATTATGTGCACTCAGGATACTTAAGGGATACCAGGAATTGTATCCCTGCAGACATTGAATATGTTAACCCAATTTACCTACCCTAGTAATATGGTCTGGGGTCAATAGCCTCTGAAGCATTCTAATAACTAGGCAAGGGCAAACATGGAGTCAAGTGCAAATACAGTCCAGATTTTTGACACATTAAAAACATGAAATCCTAACTAAAAACACATGAAGATTTAAACAAAAATCATGCAACAGACTCTATCTAAACTTCCTTGGCCTACTGTCTTGGCCAAGACTCCTAAAAACATGCAGTAAAAACAAAAAATAAAAAAAATTCATGCATCAAAATAAACACAAAAAAACAGCATGTATTTACACAAAACACACAAACGTTTACTACCTCCCCACACTTAGAAGACACAATGTCCTCATTGTGTGAGAAGGAGAGACAAGACTAAAACAGCAAAATAAAAGATAAAAAGAAAAGAAAAAGAAAAACACGACCTGGGGTTTAATTTGTTATAGGGGCCGAAGGGCCTGAAGGTTGAGCTTGTTCAGGAGCTTCATCCTCGGAGTCAGAGGTGAGGTAGGCGTCCAGTTTTCTGTAAAGGCTGGCATGGTTGTTGGATAGGATTCGGAGATCCCTGAGATAGTTTGTCATCCTAATTTCAATTTGCTTAAACTGAGCTTGGTGCACATCAATGGATTGCTGGATTTTGGCAGTTACGACATCGTGAAATTCCTTGAGCTAGTCTTTGTGAGCGTCAATGGACTGCTGGAGCTGAGCACTAGCAGACTCTTGGAATTCCATGAACTAATTCTGGCTGGCCACAAAGTTCTGGAGGAGTTCTGTTTGCTAGTCTAGGAGGACTGATACCCAATGTGGCAGCTGAGGTTTAGACCCCTAAAAGACACAGCTAAACTCGTAATAAGGGTTCCTAGGATCAGTTTGCTAGTCTAGGAGGACTGATACCCAATGTTTGCTAGTCCATAAGACGCACACTACATGCTTCATGCAAATTGGCAGATTCAAGTTTTAGACCCCTAAAAGACACAGCTAGACTCGTAATAAGGGTTCCTAGGATCAGTTTTGATGTAACTTCACAAGCCTACAATTGCTTAACTAGCCAGTAGCCTAGGTTCACTTTTTTCTCATGCTTCATACACCATAACAAAAATATTTCCAGTTCTGACACATTCCTAGAAACATTAGTCTTGTCACTAAGATTAATGGACAAGGTCCTATGGAGGATCCTCAAGGTAGGATCTCTAATCTGGTGGGCCTTAGCATTTTTCTCAAAACTAATTTTGTTATCTACAGTCAGTTCCCTATAGGCTACTGTCTTATCCCAATCAGAGGGATATTTAGTCAAGGCATTCAAGTATTCATCAGATTTTATGCTATTAGGACTTGCAAAGCCTAGCATCAAGTTAAACTCATCAATTGACATGTGGAACCATACATTACAAAGCCTAAAATTAATCACATCAGCAGCAGACAAGTTGGGAAAATCCCTACCATTGGCATACATCAAATCTTGGTCAAGCCAAAAAGAGGAATGGAATTCTAGGTATAATTCAGTGTAAGCAGGCATATCAAGTAGCAAAAAAAGTTCCCACCCAATGTTAAGCATATATTTCCTAGTCTTGTTCCCCGCACCCATAGCATCCAAAAAGGAAAAATCAAGTAAAGCATGGGAAATAATTTCAGAGTTTAGATTTTTTGTGAGCTTGGCCTTGAGGTCTGGAGTGTCAAACCTCAGCCAGTCTTTCAATGTGTGAAGTGGTGGTACCTTGGCAGTCTTGGCCGTAGACTTGGCCAAGACTGGAGTTGCAGCTACGTCATCTGAATCCTCCGGCTAGTCTGAATCCAATTGTTTTTTTGCCTCTGGATCTTTCTGTTGAGGCCCTTGTTCTCTTTTTTGGTGCCTGCTACTCTACGGTGGCATCCGCTTTCCTTTTTGCGGGCACGACCACTTTCTTCCCTGTGGCTACCCTCTTTTTCTTCTTCATCTCTTCTTTTTCCTCCTCCTCCTTGGCAGAATCCTCCCATGTTTTTGGATTAGGGGTTGATTCTGACAAAGGGCTTTTCTTGACCATCTTCTTGTGGGTCACTTATTTGTAGCCTCTTCTAGTGGCTCGGGTGGCTTTAGCCGTTTCTGTCTTCGGTCGTGACCCCGAGACCCAAACTGACTTGACCTTCAAATGGGTGAAGGTCGGTCCTTAGGGGCTCCTCGCTGCTTCCTAGAAGGCAGCATCGTCGATTGCTTTACCAACTCTCTTCTGTTCCACTCTTTCTTCCCTATCGTCCACTTTACTGAGTGGGATTACCTTCCTTTTCCTTTTCAACGGAACCTCGTCAGAGTCAAAATCACTCACATCCACTGCTTCGTGCTTATCCGACCTAAGTTTTGCTTCTTCCTCCCCTTCCTCTTATTGTTCCTCATCTTTCACCTAGGTTTTGCTTCGTGCCCTCTTTTTCTTGATTTTCTTGTTGGACGACGGGTATGGGAATGAGGATGCGGCGTCTAGTGGAAGGGCTGCCACTGTTCTTCTAGAGGTGTTGAAAACACCGTGCCAAGAGACGAAGCGCCTGTCTTGGAAATTTTAGAGGTGGGGGTTGATTGATCTGCCATGGTGAGTGGTGATTTGGTTTGGGAGGCTATAAGATTAGGGTTTTCTTTAGGTTTTCTTTTCTTTTGGAAAATATTTGGTGAGGGAGAGTTTCTCTTTGCAGGAGGTGAATTTTTGATATGAACCTTCTTGGGATTTTTGGCTTCTAATCTTGTCATGATGGCGAATTTTGAGGGAGATGGAGATTTTTGTGGAAGATGCAGAGTTGGAGATGGAGTAAAGTTGATAGTTGTTAAGCTAGATGTGGCGGTTAATTAGGATTTAATCTCTTTTTGAATTTTGATTTCAAAAAGGAGCTTTTATCCGTTATCCTCTGACACGGCTTGATAGTTGTCCGCTTTTTGCTTAAGATGGCTCCAGTCATGTCTGTTTGGATAAATCTTGGCCGAACTCAGGATGAGCTCTTGGCCAAGATTTATCAACTCATGAACTGCACAAGAGATGGGATGCGATTAGAACAACATTTATTTACAACAAATCGAAAACAGAGAAAATCGAAAATCATTAAAAAGAAAGAAAAAAGGGGCATGGGTTGCCTCTCATGTAGCGCCCTTAGTTATTTTCCTAGGCTTGAATCTTGATCAATCTTGGCCACCATGTGGTTGGTGGTTTCTCTACCACTTGACTTTTCACTTCTGCTGGAAGTCCTTCAAGGAACGGTTTTAATCGTTGTCCATTCACTTTGAACACGATCCCCGTCTTCTCATTCCTGATGTCAACTGCACCATGTGGGTATATGTTAGTAACAGTATAAAGGCCTTCCCACTTAGTTTTTAATTTCCAGGAAATAATTTAAATTTTGAATTGTATAGAAGAACTTTCTCCTCTATGTGGAGAAGTTTTTCTTTAATTATTTTTTCATAATATTCTTTCATCCTGGTTTTGAGGATCAGCTGATTGTCGTACGCTTGGTTCCTTAACTCACCCAGCTCATGAATTTGGGGCTTCCTTGCCTCTCCGGCTTGGTCATATCTCAAGTTGTATTTTCGAATTGCCCAATAAGCTCTGTGTTGTATACCCACAAGCAAATGGCATGCCTTTTCATACACCAATTTGTATAGTGTCATCCCAATTGGGGTTTTATAGGTCGTTCGGTAGGCCCAAAGTGCATCATCCAATCTTTGGCTCGGTCACTGATGATTCCCCTAGGCACAACAAATCTGTTTAAAATGTTAGATTTCAAAAATGAAACCACAGTTCTAGCATCATTATTTTTGGTGGCCTTAGCTTCTATCCATTTAGACACATAATCTACTGGCAACAGAATATATTTATTCCCCGAAGAGCTAGGGAAAGGTCCCATAAAGTCCATGCCCCATAAGTCAAATATTTCACAATTAATAATAAAGTTCATGGGCATTTGATTCCTTGGACCTATACTTCCTACCTTCTAGCACTCAGGACATGTTTTACAAAAGGTAAAATTGTCATAAAAGAGGGTAGGCCAATAAAATCCTGACTCAAGGACTTTAAGAGTTGTTCTCCTAGCTCCAAAATGGCCACCACATGCTTGAGAGTGGCAAAATCTCAAAACAAAAGGGATTTCACTCTCGGGTAGGCATCTCCTTAGCAACTAGTCCGATCCAATCTTCCACAGATATGGATCATCCCAAATGAAATACTTACTGTCATTTTTTATCTTTACCTTCTCCTGTGTGGTAAGTTCTCTATGGTATTTACCTGTCGCTAGGTAATTGACCAAGTCCGCGTACCATGATCTGACTGTCTTGACCAAGTAAATGTGCTCATCTGGGAATTCTGCCCTGACCGGTGCTGGATCATGGCTGATTAGGCACCTGCTTAGATGGTCAGCGACGAGGTTCTCTTTGCCCTTTTTGTCCTTGATTTCCAAGTCATATTCCTGCAAGAGAAGAATCCAACGAATTAGTCTTGGTTTTGCTTCAGGCTTGGCCAAGAGATACCTCAAGGCAGCATGGTCAGAAAATACAATAACTTTTGTCCCTAATAAATAAGATCTAAATTTTTTAAGGGCAAAAATTATCGCGAAGAACTCCTTTTTAGTCGTGGTGTAGTTCTTCTACGCTTCATCTAGCATCTTAGAGGCGTAGTAGATCACATATGGATCTCTACCCTTCTTTTGACCAAGAACTGCACCCACTGCCGAATTGCTTGCATCGCACATCAGCTCAAAGGGTAGGTTCCAATCTGGTGCTTGAATTATTAGGGTTGATGTTAGCTTTTCCTTAAGCTGATCAAAGGCTTTTTGACAGGCTTGGTCAAAACTGAAGGCCATTTCTTTTTGTAACAGTTTGTACATTGGCTCTGCGATCTTTGAAAAATCTTTAATGAATCTGCGATAAAATCCTGCTTGGCCAAGAAAACTTCTAACCTCATGGGGTAAGGTAAGTTCTTGATAACATCAATTTTGGCTTGGTCTACTTTTATGCCCTTTTTAGAAACTACATGACCTAGGACAATGCCTTGGTCAACCATAAAGTAGCATTTTTCAAAATTAAGAACCAATCAAGTGTCTACACATCTTTTCAGAATAATTTTAGATTGTTTAAGCATTGATCAAAATTATCTCCATATACCATAAAGTCATCCATGAAAACCTCGATGTTTTTCTCTACGTATTCTGAAAATATGCTTACCATACATCTCTGAAAAGTGGTCGGTGCATTGCACAGCCCAAAGGGCATCCTCCTATATGCAAAGGTTCCAAATGGACATGTGAATGTGGTTTTCTCTTGGTCTTCTGGTGCGATTGGGATTTGATGAAATCCTGAGTAGCCATCCAAGAAGTAGTAGTGGGACTTACCAGTCAATCTTTCTACCATTTGATCAATAAATGGTAGTGGGAAATGGTCTTTTCTAGTCACTTGGTTAAGTCTCCTATAGTCTATACAGACTCTCCACCCATTCTGAATCTTGGTCGTTCTTTTTGTTCCATCTTCTCCTTGTGTCATGGTGATTCTTGTTTTCTTCAGGACCACCTGCACAGGAGAGACCCACGAACTATCAGAGATTGGGTAGATTACCCCAACATCAAGTAGCTTAATGATTTTTTTTTAACAACTTCCATCATCGGAGGGTTCAAACTCCTCTGGGGTTGTCTAACAGTTTTCTTATCCTCTTCCACATGTATTTTGTGGGTACAAATGGTTGAGGAAATGCCCTTGATGTCTGCCAATTTCCATCCTATAGCCTCCTTATGCTGTTTGAGGACATCAATTAATTTGATCTCTTCATCTCCAGTAAGCTTGGCCGAGATTATTACTAGCAAAGTATTATCTTAGCCAAAATAGGCATACTTGAGATGCTCAGGTAGGGCTTTTAATTTCAACTCTGGTGCCTGCACAAGAGAGGGCAAAAGTTTAGAGTCAGATACTTGCAACAATTGACAAATTGACGCTCCTGATTGAGGCTCATTTTTGTCGAGATCCTTCACAAGCTCCTTTTGCTTCCCGACCAAGTCTTCTAATTTCTCCAGATTCTTGGTCGAAATGCTCCTGGTTAAGATGTACTCAAGTGAGTCATTAGTACTGAGATCTACGACCTATTCTGTTATGGGTTCTAAAATATCAATAAAATTCAAACTATGCATTTCATTAGGATATTTTAGACCTTCCTTCATGCTGAATTTAATTGTGCTGCTGCAAAATTCCAGGATAATGCTACCTTCGTAAACATATATTTTAGCTTTGGTTGTCCTTAGGAATGGTCTTCCTAGGAGCACATCTATAGCACTAGAAGACAAGTCAGTATTCATTTCAACAATATAAAAATCTACTGGATAAATGAAATTATTGACTTGTATTAGCACGTTTTCTACAACTCCCTTGGGATGGATCATGGTCCTGTCGGCAAACTGAATCACCAATTGAGTTTCTTTCATTGTACCTATCTGTAATGCCTCATATTCACTCAAGGAAATCACGTTGATTCCAACTCCTAGATCACACAGAGCTTTGTCTACCAATTTGTTCCCTATTTTGCATGGAATTGTGAAAGTGCCTTGGTCCTTGCATTTCTTTGGTAGAGTAGCCTGTAGCACTGCAGAAATATTTTGAGCAAGATTCA
Source organism: Viola odorata (assembly GCA_963691705.1). Classification (NCBI taxonomy): domain Eukaryota; kingdom Viridiplantae; phylum Streptophyta; class Magnoliopsida; order Malpighiales; family Violaceae; genus Viola; species Viola odorata. The sequence continues at coordinate 23,547,360 of OY829542.1, forward strand.
CTCTTTCAATACCTCCAAGTTTCCTTTTGTTAGTACAAAGCTCCTTCAAGAATTTAGCATAAGATGGTACTTTAGAAATTAAATCAAGCATAGGAATATTCACTGCAATCTTTCCAAAAATATTCATAAATTCCTTAGCCTCATCTAATTTCTTTTGTTTTGAATATATGGGAGGGAAAGGAGGTGGAATCTCCACTGCTTCCTCTTTTTAGACATCTTCCACATCTGTCTTGGTCATTGTCTTGGCCAAGATTGGTTCATCCTTGGGTAAACTGTCTATATTTGGGGAAACTGTTTCAGCCTGAATCTCTTCCTCATCTTCTTCCTCACCATCGAACTGCTTAATCTCTTTGTCAGTTCTTGCAGCTTCCCTCTCTGGCAGTATGCTCCTACTTTTTAGATTCATGGCACTCACATTGTGTTTGGGGTGATCTATGGTAGTGGAGGGCAATCTGCCTTGGTTATCAGGTTGTTGTTTTTGTGCCAGTTGGCCAACCTGTTTCTGTAATTCTATCAAGGTCTGCTGGGCAGCCTGCATAAATTTTTGCAGGGTCTCTTCTATGGGTACACCAGTGATTTTTAGAGGCTGAGGTGCAGGTGGCAGTTGGGGTACAAGGGCCTGATTTTGAGGAGGTCTGGGAACAAAATGCTGGAATTTTATGGGGGCTTGTTGAGGTTGTTTAGGTTGTTGGTATTGTTGTGGGGCTGTCTGTGGTGGTTGAGGTGCATCTTGCCTCCATCTAAGGTTAGGATGTTACCTCCAGGAGTACTCATGGGGGTACTATCCATAGGCTGTATTGACTGGCACAGGATCTCCTGGCATTTGTATCATGTAGCACGTATGTGTTGGGTGATCTGTTTGTTGGCAGAGACCGCATGTTGAGGGAATTTATTCAGGGGTCATCATGGCAACCTGTTCTGGTGTTGATGGTGGAGCTGCCATCGTTGAACCTACAAAGAGATTTAAAAGCATATTAGAAATCTCATTTAACTTGTTCTCAACGTTAACTGCATTCAGAGTAGAAGGGATAGAATTTCTCTAAGCGGATGAATAGTTTTGGTCATTGTCTGCTATAGTCTGGAGAAGAAGTTTAGGGGGTGAAATCTTGAATATTTGTTTAGGAAAATAGAGGATATTTCTCCCCATGTTGTGATGGTGATATGGGAGGGAGAATAAAACTAATTTTTCGCTGAGTCCTGAAGGGAACGCTTTCAGTTTGGCTCTCTCAATTGTAACTCCTATAAGTATCAAGGTGGCACACTGGAGGTGTAGGTTTCGCAAGTGGTTGTATGGGTTTCCATTTGAATGGTCATGGAATTTAGTGAGGTTGGATATGATATTGGTCTTGATTGACCAATCATTTGCGATAGGGGGTAATCGGATACATGAGTATGTTTCTCTCTCAACACCTCTATTCAATTCTCTCATGGTTCTTTCTGGCTCTTCTGCCATGGCTGGGTTGTTGTCTTCTTCCTGGTCTGGTGGTGGGTTTGGGTTTTCCTCTTAGTCAGAAGCTTGGCTAAGATTGATGCTTGGACCAGAATCCTATTGCGAACTAGAAAATTTTGATTCACTGTCTCCTTTAAATTTTCTTTTGGCTCTCTTTCTAATTCGGGTTTCAGTCTTTGTAAGTTCAGGGTTGAGTGGAAGCAAGTCTTCTTTTGAGGACGTGGTCATCAACTGCAAAACAAAAATTAAAACAAAACTACAAAACACCGTTAGATCTCCGGCAACGACGCCAAAATTTGATTGCATGTCGAGAGCATCAAATATAGTTGTAAAAAAGGTATGAATATGAATAGAAAAGGGGGTACAACTTATCACTTGTCCACAAAGGCTTGTAGATCGTGGTAAGAGGATCGTCCTTAGAGATCTGGTTGTGAGTTGTAGTCTTGGTTGACTTCCTCGTCACTGGAGTTGATTTGGGGTATTCCTGAAACTAAAACAAACAAATAACAATTAACAAGAAAGGCAATCTTGGTCAATGGGATTGGCCAAGATTGAGTGAATGTAGTAAGAGACTGATCTTGGTTAGGATAAATGGCCAAGACTCGAATGTTGTAATAAAAAAGGTGTAAACAATGGGAAAGAATTCCTCGTAAGGCCGATACTAGAGCGCTCATTCATTTCTTCGATCATTGACTCAAGGATTTTCACATTCCGCATTCATAACATTGCTATAGATCGGGAGGAATTCCTTTCCTATCCTACTTCCCTCCTCTTGTAACCACCTGACGGGTATTCCCTCTCCTGATAGTCCTAGTCAGTGGACACCTTGCTGGTTAAAGGGTTTATCCAATTGACTGCTGTCTTGAGTCGCATGCGCTTTCTCAATGGAATAGGGGAAGACAATGTCTAGGCCAAGCTACTCCCCAATCGGAGCCCTATATTGTCAGTCTGCTTAGGCCTATACCTCTCAACACCCACTAATCTGCACGAGGTTAGTTGTCTACTTAACCAATTTGATTTTGACTCGTCCCCTCTTCGGCTGACTGCAAATCTCTCACTAACACCTAAGGATGATTGATACGATCCTGGTTCCTTAGGATGCGTAGCACCAATTTTGATCTTTGTTCAAAGATGGATTTCCTGCGGAAGTAAAGTAACTCGACAAGTACGAGCTTAGACCACTTAGCTAACCTGTGCTAAGAGCCCTAATCGATTTCAAGTCAAGGGTCTTGAATCGGGTTCTTAGGACTAGACTCAACAATGTGAGAATCACACTAAGATAAACGACACAATAATGTAATTCCAAGATTTACTTGTATACGACTCAAGTATTACGGACTCAAGAAGAACAAGGTTCAACCAACTTGAACAAGGGGCGAAGATTGAAGAGAATATCTCAATTTATCAAATAACAGCCAAGTTTCTAAGGAGGCCAAGAGGCTCCTTATATAGGTTACAAGCAAACCCTAATTCCATAATAGGAATAATAAATAAAGTAAAAGACTTAACTAATTAATTAAAGTGTCTAATTAATTAATTAAGCAAGAATAAATAGAAGGTCGCAGCCTTGCTAAAACAGAACAGTCAACGCGCGTCAACGCTAGGCGAAACGGGCAGGAGCCGTTATCAACAACGAGCAGACAGGCGTGAACACAGGACGGGTGTAGCAAACGGCATGCGCGACAGATGATGGAATCGGCAAAGGCTAAGTGAAACGGACAAGTGCCGTTTTGACCCAAACGGTAAGTGCCGATTGTGTGGATCGGACAGATACCGTTTGGATGAGAACGGTCAAGTGCCGTTTGCGTGAATCGGCTCCATGCCGTTTCCATCAGACAGAACATCGGTCAAGCCGAAAGTGAGAAGATTCACCACTCTTGTTGTCTTCTCTCTCAGTGTAGCTTTCTCACTTGTCATCTCAGATTCCAGCTCTTTGTGAATGAGAGATGACAATCGGTCTTGAAGCTTTTGAGCCCTGGCTCGAGTCATTGGACCAGCTGGCGGTAAAGGCACCTGGATGCGTGGATTCGCATCAATGATCAAACCTTAGTTTTAATGGAGATCGGTTTGTTGATTTAGGGGTTGAGATGATTACGAATGAGAAAGCTATAGGGTTCAATTTGATCTCACGAAGTAAAGAACGACTCGTTAGCCCTTACTAGAAATGGGGTGTTTAGCTACTACTCAACATAATGAAAGAGAGACGATATATGTTTCAGAAAATAGAAATTGGAATTAAAATCTGTATTTTCTAATTGAAAATTACAGAGCAAGTGTTTTCAAAAGAGAAACCGGAGATGGAAGATGACCGTGATAGGCAACCTTTCCTAGCTTTTAAACAAAAACTAGGATCCCCGCCTAACACGGTATCTTTCCAAGTCCAAATTTTAAACTTAAGATATTTCAAAATATTTATTCAAAATCCGAAACTAAGATAAAATAAAATAAAGTATTGTTTGATGTTCAAAATTGGGATCGAATCAGGATCCACAAGTCTTCTCGCTGGCCGACTCTATCTTCCAGCTCGCATCCAACTATTGCTCCAAGACGAGCGCACTCCGTGACTCCTACATCAGTACGCCTCTTGTAGGTCAATCTTGGCCAAGCCTACTGCCAAGATTGATCGTTTGTCTGGGACACGCTCAAAGCTTATGTTTTCTCCTTGCTTGCTACCTCCTCGCAAATCTGCAGAAGTAGGGAGATTTTAGGGAGTTCTGTCATCTAATTTGCCAGAATTAAATGACAGAAACATAAGAATTAAACCATCAATCACTTGGTGATTTCGGGATCAAGTGGTGTGAGTTCCGAATGGTTCGACCTAGTCATACACAAAAGAATAAATCAGTACCATAGTCCCCAGCAACAACGCCAAAATTTGATCGGTTATCGAAGCCGTCAAAAATAATAATAAAACCTAAAGCCAATATGCACAAATTAAATTACGTATAGTGATAATAGGGTCGTTCCACAAAAACTGAGCAAGATATATTCTTCCAGTAATAACTAAGTAGTAATAAAATGAAACAAGTAACGGTGAAAAAATGGGGTTTTAAAGTTGTGTTTTAAAACTATCAATTAAATAATAATTAAAGAAAGCAAAGTAAATAGAAGATTAACTCAAGAAGAGAAGGTTTCCTAGTAAAGATCTATCGCCGATTACGATTAGGGCCAACTGATCATCGGTTCAAAGATATTATATTCCTAACTCATAGGTGTGTTATAGAGATCAGGTACACTTAAGTCTCCTATTTTCCTTCGTACGAGAAGTTTATCCAGAAGGCACTTAAGAACAATCTTTTACTATTAAATAACCCCTAGAAAGCACTTAAAGGGATTTAACCGAATAGTCCATAAATATGAGGAAAGACAAGCCTAGGGCAAGACGTACAAGGCACTTGTCGACTTTAACCCTAATTAGTTATTTATTCTAACCTAATTGGATCAACGATATGATGACTCCGTATTAGCTATCTACTTTATCCTACAGCCTTGTATAGTAGCTAAGATGTAAGAACAACTGTAATTATTCGTGTATAATTCTAGCCTGGCCTAACCACAAATCAAAGATAAGCAAATTGACATTCAATTAATAAACGAGTAAATATAAGTTCTTGAATTTATGAAGAATGTTTAGACCTCACAGTTGTGTTAAACGTAACCATTGATGATCTTTACCAAGAAAAGAGAATTTAGCTACGCACAAATATAATTAAAACAAGAAGATGAAGTAGAAATAAATATTATAAAGTACTAAGAAGAAGAGAAAAGAAGAAAACACTACTAAACATAGCAACTCTCAAAAGTTGGAAAAAAGAGTTAAGGTGAAGGAGCCAAAACCAGCTACATCAAAATCCCAAAAAATTTAAAATCTTTCACTTTGGTCTCAATAATTTTAAAACTTATTATATATATTTTTTTTTTAAGTTACAATTTGAAGCTTTTACTTTCTTTTTGAAAGATTGTTAAATTAAAATAAAAGTAGTTATCAAGATGAAACTACCAAAAGAAAATGACTCAAAAATGTCCTAGACTCCAAAGTTTAATACTCTTAGAATTGAAGTTGTTTATTCTTTTTTTAAAGGTTTGGTAGAGCCACTACAATTGAAATTTGAAAACATTAATGAAGAATTGAGAAAAAACTTATAAATAAAGAAAAAATTAAAAGAAATTGTAAAGAGTTTAAATCAATTTCTTTTTCATTCTCTATGTTTTACTATCTTTGTTACATTTTTTTCATATTAATATAATATTTTTGCAATTTGTTTTTTTTGAATTTTTTAACCACCAAATAAGTTAGGTTGTAACTACGGGAAACGTAAGGGCTGACATTATAAGATGTAAAAGTCTAGGGATTGAAATGGAAAATTAGTAGAACTTTATTTTTTATTTTTTATTTTTTATATACGACATCTTATCCTTTAACTTATAAATAATTTCGGGACAAAAAATTTGCTCCTGACTTCCACCACTATTTACTGCCGGGAAAGCCCAATGTTCCTTCTCAAGGTCATCTTCTTCCTTTTTGTAGTTTTTAAAAGATAGATTGTTGCAGTAATTTCCTTTTCTCTTCAGATATTCTAAGTGCTTTCTCTTGTTTATTTATTTATTTATTTGCACCTGTTTTTGATGATGATCACAGACATGGAGAAGCACTGCTTTTGGAGTTTACGGGTACCTCAATTTCACCAAATCTGGTTTCTTGTAAGTCCATCTCCATGTCTTTCTTTCCATTTCGTTGCCTAGTTATCAATTTCTTTACTGTTTGTTTGTTTTTGCAATTTTCCCAAAAATAAAACCAGCAAATGAGGTACTTCCCCTTGATTTTGATTTTTAGGGAGCATTCCAAGAAATTCAGGCAGGAAGACATGCAGGAAAGGATAGAAGGGAAGAATTTCATAGTAACAGGAGCTAACTCCGGCATCGGATACGCAGCTGCTGAGGGTCTTGCTTCACGGTTCTTGATTTTGTCCAAGCCTTTTACATTGTTTGATTTATTAAAGTTCAAAACTTTAGAACTATTATTGATGACCCATATTCTGTGTTGCAATCTACTTTCTCAGTGGAGCTTCTGTCTATATGGTGTGCCGTAGCAAGGAAAGGGGAGAAGATGCTGCTTCTAAAATTCGGTCTGCTACAGGCAACCAAAATGTTCATTTGGAGGTAGTCTGCAATTCTTTATTATGCTTTATGTTATTGACAACTAAGTTAGATTCGTGTGGTAAATGTGGTCCGGGAAGTTTGGAGTAGGTTAATCTGAAGTTAAAGTTTTGCAGTAGAAGCCTCAATTTTTAACAGAAGGGTCTCCTAATCCAGAAGTTTTGTGACTTCCAAGGGAAAAAAAACATACAAATTGGAAAATTAGAGACGTGGGCTTGAGAATATATTTTTGGTTCAATAATCCAGGACTAATCTCTCTGCTTCAGTTTTAATCTATCATAATTCTACATGTCTCCCCTTAGCTTTACTTTGCTTTGCGCGGAAAAATGTTCTTTATTACTCTAGCTATTTCTATGGACTTGTGTTTAGATCTCTAATGACAATACATTCAGCTTGCAGGTTTGTGATCTTTCATCTGTCACCGAAATCAAGTCTTTTGCATCCAGATTCTCTTCAAAGGAAGTGCCAGTTCATGTTTTGGTAAAAACATTTTCTTCAGTATCTTGGTATAATACCTCCAATTTCTTCTCATAGTTTTGTGGAATATGACCTTTTGATTATTATCCGACTCATTTTCTTCATTTTGGCTGAAAGTATGTTAGTCTTGAAAATGTTTTGTCAAGATATGGATGCCATTTTTGTTTCTGGCAATAATTAACCAGGAGACAACTAATAGATACTGTTTGCAATTATCTATACTATTACATATGTAAGTATTATTTATTATTCTGATGAAATCCATTGTTTATATACTTGTTGCCTTTAGGTTAACAATGCTGGTTTCCTTGAGCAAAAACATATCACCACAGCAGAAGGGTACATACCATACCACAACGTTTAATATCTCCCTCTCAACTACAATTTACTTGTGCTGTTTTCCATGAAAAATATCAGTTATTAGCTTTATGTTCTTCTTGGTTGCAGATTTGAATTGAATTTTGCGGTAAATGTGTTGGGCACCTATGCGATGACTGAATTGATGTTACCTTTGTTGGAGAAAGCTGCACCTGATGCTCGAGTCATCACAGTTTCTTCTGGCGGAATGTATACAGTACCCTTGACTCCAGATCTGCAGGTAACTATTTTCTGTAAAACTCTATTTAGCTCCATTGTGTTGCTATTGAATACTCATTACAGTCCGAACTGCCTTCATGCAGTTTACCAATGGAAAATTTGATGGAACACAACAATATGCTCGGAACAAGAGAGTTCAGGTTCGGGAATTAATAATTTCGGCATACTCTACTCTTTATACTTATGAAAATGTTAAAAAAATCACAGTGTGATTGAGATTCAGTTCTCCTACAAGCTTTAATTATTCGTAGGGCAGAGTGAAATATATCGTTTGCTGATGCGTAAATCCAAAATTTGTAATGCCTAAACAGACCTGATTTTTTTCTGTCCAGTACTAAAAAAACGGATTGTGGTATATATTGTTTGGAAAGGGACATGTCATGCCGATTTTGCTTCCTTCTTAGGTGGCTTTGACTGAAAAGTGGGCTGAAACGTACAAGGACAAAGGAATCTCATTCTATTCGATGCATCCAGGATGGGCTGAGACACCGGGAGTGGCCAAGAGTCTTCCTGGTTTTAATAAATCGTAAGGGATAGCTATCCTGTTCCTAAAACATTAGTTTTCCTGTCTGATGAACAAAATCATTTCAGGATGTCAGGAAAGCTCCGAACGAGTGAGGAAGGTGCAGACACAATTGTTTGGTTGGCGTTACAGCCAAAAGAGAAGTTAGTCTCGGGTGCATTTTACTTTGACAGAGCTGAAGCTCCTAAACACCTGATGTTTGCAGCCACTCGTGGCTCTCATGCGATAATCAACCAAATCATCGACACTGTCAGGTCCATGTCTACTCTTTCTTCTTGAATCAACAGCGCCAACGTTTCATTTTTGAATGCTGGTTAGAGAAATTCGGAACTGAAATTCGAGTTTCAAGTTACTGGAAAAGAGCAGGTGGCTGGCTGCTCCTGAAGTGATTGCTGTACTTCCTCGAGTTTAAAACTTTAAACAGATACTCCCTCTGTCCTTCAATCCTTCAATAAGAGACGATTGGGAGCAAAATTTCAGCTTTGTAGTTAATTCTTTTTTTCTGGAAAAATACTGAGAATGACAGTCATTGCATCAGTTGATTATTTATGTGGCTGTTTCAATTCTTTATTCAAACTTTGGTCCATCACATAACAACTTTTCTACTTACAAGTGAGACCTAACCTGAGGGGCATTGGAAGGAGGGGAATGTCTGTTATTTGGGACCGAAGATTTTGGCCCGAGGGAGTATCTTGTATATAAATGTACGCTGATTTTAGCATACAGACGTATAAAGAAGGGGAAACAAAAAAACCTAAGTTGCTTTGACTCATCTACTGTTGAGAATTACAGATTGCTAACAAACTAACAACCACAACCATGTATCCCATTGTAAAAACGAATTCTTCCTTGCTTTGTTTACTCCATTTATAGCAGATTGTTTTGGCCTTGAGGGGAAAGTTATCCGGCGTGACCGACTTAAGGGTAGGTCACGTAACCATCATCTACATGATTGTTGTGTGAAGGGCAGCAGCGGAAGTGATCAGGGTTGGTTTTTTCAACCAATAGTGCTCAAACCTCTGTCTTGCATACTCAATGTAGTCAAAATCAAGCTTGTTTGCGTATCCCTGCAAAGAAAAATCAACATTCCAAATCTAGGATGATGACAACCACTTTCTCATTTCCTTAAATGATGTTTGTTTGTTCATAGGATGTAACAAAACAAGAAGTAGCAGAATACGTACCGAGATTATTCCCCATAACCCCCACAGCAGATGGCTTGCAAGACTGTATCTTTCTGCATCAGCAACCATTTTCTCCACTTCATCTTTATTTGCTTGCTTCTCTGCAGAAATGATTTCAACAAACCAGTCATCATCTTTGATTCCAATCTAAAATCAAAATAGTTAATAGAAAGGGTTTGAATGAAATCACTAAAACATGTATACTGTAACTTTATTTCAATTCTCTGGGATTGTAATTCAATTGGTAAGAGCACCGCCCTATCAAGGCGGAAGCTGGCGAGTTTGAGTCCTGTCAATCCCGATGGATACAAACAAATCCAATCCGATAAAAAAAATTCCAATAAAACTGTCAATTAATCTCTCCATTTTCTGGCAAAAGGAGGACAATATAGAAGAATTTCATTCCCAAAGGAAGTCTTTAATTTCTATTTATTATGTTTATTTTATTCGATTTATTTATTTTCATTTTCATCAAAGCAACTATAAAAATTTCCATTTCTTCACCTAGTACTGATGGGATAAAGACATGTAGATTAGTACAATTATTAGGAATGTCATATTCCGGATTTCAAGAGATACCCCACCGAGTTTGGCTTTTATTGATTTCTCCCGACCCAAACCCAAAATTTAATCGAGTTCCATAGATTAGACTAGGGAGTAAAGATTTTTTTCCAGAAAACTGGAAGCTAAGAAACGAACCTGCAGAAGCTGAACTGAGATATGCATTGACAAATCTACGGGGTTCGTCTAGTCCTGTAATCAGTAGAAGTTATAGAGACTAGACAAATTAATCTTGCTTGAAATGTATTCATTTGATGTGAAAAAAACATTCAAGTATAGAGGGGAAAGGATAAAAAATGTAACTACTCACCAGGGTACTTGCTGTAGTCCAAAATATGAGGTGTCTCAGAATGATAATCTGCTGCCATTTCACAGAAGTGATTTGCAAGATCATATGCAACAGGATTGTGACTTGCATACTCATAATCCTACAAAGATGAAACAGAAATTAATAAGAGAACAAAAAAAAGAATCTAAACAAAAACAATCTTCTACTAGGCATGCATCATTTACCTAAACAACAATGCAGAGGACTTACAATTATGGTAATTGATCTTGTCTCTTCATCTAGCATTATATTACCATACTGCAGGTCATTGTGACAAAACCCGATTTCTTGACCATCTCGTGACAGCTCCTTCTCCAGCATCCTGATTTCATCATCTAGAATATCCAACCGAAACTCTTTTGCATCTTTAGCGGAACACAAACTTTTGGCCTTGCTCAGCCAGTCTCTAAAGAATACCAAAAACAAGGGCATTAGCTGTCTTCATTCTTTGAAAACCTTAAAGGAAAGTCTACTTCCATTTCTCTACTATTAGATCTGTTAACCAATACCTTATTCTCTTCCACAAGCCTAGATCCCCAGGACCTGGCATATCAAGACTGTGAAACTCTCTCATCCTTGCAGCAATCAGGGCCGATATTTCGCCATCTGGCAGATCAGCAGCGGATAGTGTCTGCACATTCAACAAAGAATGCATCAGCATTTGGTCCCGAAATCTCTCAATGGCTTTCTTCATCATCATAACATGGTCAATGCATTGTAGTAATAGATATAGAATACAAGAAAAAGAAAAAGGAAAATTCGAAGCGTATAACACTTGAATGCATCAGCTTCTGTTTAGGTAGATAAGAATTAGCCTCATGTAAGCCAACAACAGCAAACGCCATGATCGAATCAAGTTCCGAGAGAGTAAGAACCTAGCATCAGTCATGATTGTATCATCTATAAAGAAAATATAGCACTAAATACCATGTCCGTTAATTTAGTTCAAAAGGATGTGTTTAAGACCTAATGCACTTCACAGAAACTGAGATATGCAGTCATAAATTGATATTTGAAGTCTTACAATTATATTTGTCACCACTTTGAATAGTGTAAAGAGAAGGAGTTGAAAGAAAGTTGACATACCCTAGCATGGATGAACTCTTCTACCCTGCCATCGGGGAAGCGACCTAGAAGCCTAGGGCCTTGTCCATGCTTAGACTTGCACTCAAAAGTCCTAATCTCATTATCCCTGTTGAAGAAAAGCTCAACCCCTTCACCATAAATCCTAATCAGCAATTTTCTAGAACAATCACCATCCTTTTGAGGCCAATTTATCTCGTAAACCTCATTAGTCATAGCCCCCTTTAATGGTATAACCTCCAACAGTCCCATATCATCCACCACATCACCCCACTCAGTTGCTATTGATCGAAGAATCTTCTTTAGCTCACCCGGGCAGCCGATCCCTTCAAGGAATCCCCTTGCTGTTTGTATTGCCATAATCTTTTGCACGGATGGATTAACAGAATTCAACTGCACAAAAAAGAGAACCCAGAAGGAAGAAGAGGGAAGGTAACCCAACCAACCTGTTAGTGGACCTGGTTTGCTGGAGAAGAGCTATCGCGCTCCTGCTCTTCCCATTTAATGCCCTCTTGAGCTGAAGAACTCGAGCATGAAATCAGAGGCGAAAAGATAATGCGCACTATGGGAGGTAAAAAGGGAAGTGACGGTGGAGCTCTGGTGGTGAAGAGGCCCGGAAGCCGATGGGGGTGATATGGTGATGCGGGTAACGTCGAAGGATACGCTGCTGGATTTTCGTTTCAACTTTTTACAATTTTTGCCTTTAGATTGAAAAAAGACGGGTTTATTTTGAATATCCTAATCCTATACAAATCCAATCCAATTTCATTTGGATAAACCAAACCCAAACCCAAACCCAGTATGATATTAGTGGTATTGTACTCGATCTATTTTATTGATTTCTCATGTATTTTTTTTTTTTCTGATTTGACCCATCACTACTTATCGCGTATTAATTTGACCGCTCCTTTTAACACCGTGCATACGTGGTCGTTAACTATAAGGGTGTGCATGGTCAGATAATTGTCTCCGTCGGTTATTTTTTCTCGAATATCCACCTAGAACGGATCGGTTCGAATGGTTAATTTTTTAATTCAGTTAAGTCGGATATTTTTTTATCAAATATCCGTTTGATTCGGCTTGGATCGGTCGGATATCTCAGGTTATTTTAAAATCGGATTTCGGTTCAGATATCGGATTTAAAAAAAAATGTATAGTAATATTTGTACAAGTATTAAAGTATCAAAGAGTATGATTTATGAGTTTGACACAAATATGTGAAGATTTTTCAAGTATTTGTTCGCTACATGATGATGATTAGATTTAGAGCAAAGTTTATTGGCATGGTTCTTTCTTACGAAGGTTTATCAAACAAGTATAAGTACTAATATATTATTAATTTACTCATTTTATTTCATGACATGGTTCTTTCTTAAAATAATATAACTATTTTCTTATCACGTGATATATTGAACAATGAACATATGTACACAATATATTTTAATAACACTATATCTTAAACTAATGACCAACGCTAATATTACTAATATATGTTTGATATTTTTAATAACTAATAAAAGTCTAAGTTTATATGTATGGTTAATTGATGACATGACTAAGGTTGTAAGAATCGTATCGAACTGGTCAAACGAAATGTTGAAAAATTAGTTCCAGCTACAATTAATTTTTATACAATATAGTATACAAATATAGATAAATGATTAATTTTAGCATAGGAAAGGTATTGGTCTACTGGTAAACTAATATATCATATTCTTCAGCAAGGATGCATAGGTTCAACTAATTCTTTTTTTTTATTTTTAAGAGACTTAAAACCCAAGGCCACTGAGATTATTATAATTATTTAATTATTTATCATGCTTACGTAAAATATTTTACTTCTAATAAATTTAAAAGATATTTTTTTACACACAAATTTAAAAGAAATTTGCCAAAAGATTAACTATTGAAAAAATTAAAATTAAATTTAACTATTTGAAAATTTTAATCATCTTGTAAATATAATATATCTATACAAAAATAATATACACATAGCAAGATGTTATTATCATTTAATTTTTGTGTCAACTTTTCCATGGTGAAGTAAATACTTAGAGAATAATTATTTTTTCTAAATAATTATAAATATTAAGTTCCACCTCTGTCATATTTTTTATATATACAAAATAATTTAAGTTCATTTTGATTTAATTTTTTTAGTTTTCTACACTCCTTGGATTAATCGGTTATTTTACACTTCTCGGATTGGATATCCGATATCCAAATAAAATTTCAATTCGATTACGGATCGGATAAAATTTTATTTTCTCGAATCGAATAACCTATTTTTGGTCGGTTTACGGTTGGTTCGGATCGAATTTCAATTTTTTTTGCCGCCCCATTATTTTTGGCCTCATTTTATGATGCGAACCCTAGCGCACCCAATGTGCCATTTCCGCCCAACGGACCTATGATGCGCGCTCGAAGCAAGGACTTGCAAGCAAAGCTATCACACATCATCCACAAGGAGCTTGAGTGTGAGGCACGCATAGAGGAGGTTGTGTTGCGCGAGAAGGAGTCAAGGCTCATGACGCTGCTCACGACCGCACCTTGCGCGCCTGCCAGCGCCTACGAGTTGGAGCCCCAAGCTATCTCAGACTTGAGAGATATTTAGTGAGCCCTGATTGAAATACAAAACAGATTGGGATGTCAGGGATTTCATGCTCAATTTTTAGGCAAAATGCCCGAGGCGTTTAGAAGAAGGTTCGGGTCGACTTTTCATTGTGCAATGGATTGCGCCAAGACCATCCGACGTGCCATTCCGGGTATTCCTTCTTTCAGACCGAGCCAATTGTATTTTTATTAATTAAAATACTTATTTAAACTATTATTATTTAGTTTAATTAATTATTGGACTTATAGTTCGACTAGGAGTAGAAGTTCTATTCCTAGTAGGTTTTGGCGAGCTCTATATAAGGAGCCGCTTGTAGCTTTTATTCAGTTACGAATTTTGACAATAAAATCAGAGGAGTTTTCTCTCAATTGTTCAGTGATGCGAATCCACGCATCCAGTTACCGTTACCACCAGCTGGTCCAATGACTCGAGCCAGAGCCCAACGACTTCAAGACCGATTGTCATCCCTCATCCATAAAGAGCTAGAATCTGAGATGACAAGTGAGAGGACTGCACTTAGGGAGAAGACGACAAAGATAGTGAATCTTCTCACTTTTGCCTTGACCGATGATGACGTGGGTCAAACGGCATTTGACCGTTATGCGCACAACGGCACTTGACCAATTGGCACAATCGGCATTGGTCAAACGGCATTTGACCATTCTATCGGCACGCGTCCGTTCTCTCAAAACGGCACTTACCGTTTTGACTCATCCGTTGCCGTTTGCTTCAACATTTCCGCGTGTCCGTTTTGGCGCCTATCTGCCCTCGAATGAAACGGCTCCGGCCCGATTGGTCCCTACCACTATCGGCACTTGTCCGTTTCTGTTGTCCAGAAGCTGCACGCGTTTATTGCTTTTACTTTGTTTAGATAATTAATTAAATAGACATTTAATTAATTAGTTAAGTATCTACTTTATGTAATATTCCTCTTTTGGAATTAGGGTTTATTTGTAACCTATATAAGGAGCCTTTTGGCCTCCTTAGAAAGGTGGCTGTTATTTGATAAATTGAGTTAATCTCTTCAATCTCCGCCCCTTGTTCAAGTTGGTTGAACCTTGTTATTCTTGAGTCCGCAATACTTGAGTCTTATACAAGTAAATCTTGGAATTGCATTATTGTCTCGTTTATCTTAGTGTGATTCTCACATTGTTGAGTCTAGTCCTAAGAACCCGATTCAAGACCCTTGACTTGAAATTGATTAGGGCACTTAGCACAGGTTAGCTAGTGGTCTAAGCTCGTACTTGTCGAGTTATCTATCAGTTCTATCTATTCCGCAGGAAATCCGTCTTTGAACAAAGATCACAGTTGGTGTTACGCATCCTAAGGAACCAGGATCGTATCAGTTGAGACCGGACTCTCGAATAGATCAGTAAGTAAAGCCGAAAGTCCATTCTATTGAGTCGTTCCACCTAGGTTGGCATTCACAGGCTGGGTGCAGGGTTAGTGATGTGAATCCTCCTCCGAACAATCCTAGCACATCGGCCTGGAAGCGCAAGAGATGGCGCGAGCATATCATGAGAGAACTTTCCTGGACAAACTATGCTGAGCAAGATTCGAGGACGAATCTTTCCGAAGAAGAAGGGAATGATACGATCCCAAGATGTATCACGCGGTTCCATAGCCAAAAGCGTCAAGACGAGACAGAACTAGAAAGACGCGTAGCTGGAACCATATTCGTGAAACGGCACTTGCCCGTTTCACCCCGAAACGGCACTTGGCCGTTTCGCCTCAAAACGGACCTTGGCCGATTCATCTGTCAGCTTCACGTGGCCGATCTCTCCAACGCATGTCCGATTGTTATTAACGACTTCCTGTTACCGTTTCTCCTGTTCTTCACAAGGAAGACGTTAACCCGTTTCGTACTCTTGCCGTTTCTTGCTAGAACGGCGCTTGTCCGATGTGAAGGAAACGGTGTCTGGCCGATAGAGCTCGTTAGGAACCCTTGTCCGATGAGCAAGCCTTGGCGTCCACCCGATGCAGCAGAAACGGCTCTTGTCCGTTTCAATGGACCGACCGATTGTCTCAAAACGGCACTTGTCCGTTTTGCTTATCGTTACCGATTGCATATGCCAGTCCGCGCTTGTCTGCTCGTGTTGAAAACGGCTCATGCCGTCGGCACCTGTCCGTTCCACCAGATCAGTAGCTGGCGCGCGTCTTTATCTGTTTTATTTACTTTAGCTTAATTAATTAATTAGACACATTTAATTAATTAGTTAAGTATCTACTTTATGTAATATTCCTCTTTGGGAATTAGGGTTTGCTTGTAACCTATATAAGGAGCCTTTTGGCCTCCTTAGAAAGGAGGCTGTTATTTGATAAATTGAGTTAATCTCTTCAATCTCCGCCCCTTGTTCAAGTTGGTTGAACCTTGTTATTCTTGAGTCCGCAATACTTGAGTCTTATACAAGTAAATCTTGGAATTGCATTATTGTCTCGTTTATCTTAGTGTGATTCTCACATTGTTGAGTCTAGTCCTAAGAACCCGATTCAAGACCCTTGACTTGAAATAGATTAGGGCACTTAGCACAGGTTAGCTAGTGGTCTAAGCTCGTACTTGTCGAGTTATCTATCAGTTCTATCTATTCCGCAGGAAATCCGTCTTTGAACAAAGATCACAGTTGGTGTTACGCATCCTAAGGAACCAGGATCGTATCAGTTGGTAGCGGAGCATAAGGCGTTCAAAGATTGGTAAGTATCGTTCTTTGTTTCAAGTTTTCATTGTTGAAATCGGTAAATCTTTCTACTCCATTCCAGAACCGATTTCCTTGCTGTGCTTGGTTAGTTACTTGAATGCGCTTGTCGTGTTTCAGTCCAGTTTGTTGTGTTGAAATTCTCTAAAATTACTTGAGTTTTCTACCCACAAAGAGGTCACGAAACACAAAAGAAAAATCTGTTCAGTTTCAGTTGTCAAAATTGTATGTTTAAACATAGCTACTGAAGTCCGATTTGAGTGAAACTGGTCTTGTTAGAAAGCTGTGTTTGTTGGGCGTCCAAATCTGAAAGAATCAGTTGATTCGGAGTTAAGGATTAAAAGTTATGATCGAAACAGTACACGGTGTTCATCTTCAATTATTGATTTGATTTGATTTTCTCCATAAAAGGAAATTCGGATTTTTATCAATTAGTGGAGAACATTGCCGTGGGAATATTTCAACCTTTTGTTGGGGAATATTGCTTTTCTTGTCTTCCACTAGACATTACCTTTTGTCTCCCACTAAAAACAATTAGAATATTCCTTTTGTCCATAACTTTTGGTAAATTAATTCAAAGGAGGAATCTTCCACTTATTCTTGTCTCCACTAGCCCAAAAGTGTGCCTTCCACTCATTTAATTAATTAAATTGAAACAAATTGAAGTGAGTCATTTCCAAGTCAATTTGTCTCTTTTCTTTGATTCTTTAATTTTGATTTCTTTTCCACTTGTTATTTGTTTAATTGGTTGCTATTGCAATTATTCGAGTAACAAGTATCACCTTTTGTTCGAAGCTAGTTGTCTTTGAGAGTCTTCTTGGAAGCTGTTCTTGGAAATCTAAAGTCTCACTAACACTTGAACATTGCAGGAGATTTTGTGTGATTTTTTGTGAGATTATTAGAGATATCTAAACACGAGAGTAAACACGTGAGGGAGTGCTAGGTTTAGTACAATTTTATGTTTGTTTGCTAGTGTTGTGAATTTACAGGAATTACAGCATGTCTGCCTCACAATGGTCCGAAAGGCGTGAAAGGAGTTTGAGGACTAAGGCCGAAACATGTAACGGACTTCCACCGTTTGCTGTAATGTATAGTCCGCAAGTTTATTTGGATTGGGAGCGAGATGTACAATCTATCTTTCGCTGCCATGATTTTTCAGAAAGGCAGAAAGTCAGGTTAGCAGTGGCTGCCTTTACTGGGGACGTTTCACATTGGTGGAATCAGCTCAATCACCAGAGAAGGGCTGTTTATGCTGAACCGATTGTTGAGTGGGGAGAGATGAAAAGGGTCATGAGGAATCAGTTTGTTCCTACTCACTTCAATAGGGAGCCGCTCCGACAGTTGAAGACCTTGACACAAGGAATTAAGAGTGTTGAGGAATACTTTAATGAGATGGAGATTGCCTTAGAGAGAGCACAAGTCGAGGAGACCGAACGGAAGTCGATGGAACGATTCTTCAAAGGTCTCAATTGGGAGCTAGCCGATCTGCTCCAGTATGTTGAATTCTTCTCCTTAGAGGATATGTTTCAAACGGCGATCAGCGTGGAGAAACACCGGAGACAACGGCATCCTTATCATCATTGCAGACCTACTGAGCCGACGGTGAGGAGGGAGCCGCTTGGGCAGAAAGCTGATATCGGTTTGAGTCCGATTCCAATCACAGATGTGCAACCGGCAACTGAGGTGAAAGAGGAGGAACTAAAACGGTTTCTGAAAACTGAGTCCGATTCGCAAATCCCCGAGGATATGGAGAGAAACAGAGAGGAGATCGGGCATGAACCGATTCTTGAGATTCAAGTCGCTGAGGTGCCTGCTGTTACTGAAATTGTTCTCACTGACATCGAGCAAGATTCGAGGGCGAATCTTCTTGAAGAAAGGGAGAATGATATGGGTTCCAAAACGGAATTTCTACGGAAACTTCTATAATCAAAGTTCAAGCATCCGACTTCTATGAAGACAAGTTCCTTATTCAAGAAGAGAAGTCCAATACTTGTCTGGTGTTGGAACGAGAGCAAGATGTTTTGATAAGGACAGAGTTGTCTCCGTTGCAACAACCAGAGTTGGTTGCCATGGGTAATCCCTTTCCTCCATGTGTTTCCGTTCTTGATTCTAACAGAATTGTTGTCTTAAAAGAATCAGATTCGAGGACGAATCTTTCTGAAGGGAGAGGGAATGATGTGAATCCTCCTCCGAACAATCCTAGCACATCGGCCTGGAAGCGCAAGAGATGGCGCGAGCATATCATGAGAGAACTTTCCTGGACAAACTATGCTGAGCAAGATTCGAGGACGAATCTTTCCGAAGAAGAAGGGAATGATACGATCCCAAGATGTATCACGCGGTTCCATAGCCAAAAGCGTCAAGACGAGACAGAACTAGAAAGACGCGTAGCTGGAACCATATTCGTGAAACGGCACTTGCCCGTTTCACCCCGAAACGGCACTTGGCCGTTTCGCCTCAAAACGGACCTTGGCCGATTCATCTGTCAGCTTCACGTGGCCGATCTCTCCAACGCATGTCCGATTGTTATTAACGACTTCCTGTTACCGTTTCTCCTGTTCTTCACAAGGAAGACGTTAACCCGTTTCGTACTCTTGCCGTTTCTTGCTAGAACGGCGCTTGTCCGATGTGAAGGAAACGGTGTCTGGCCGATAGAGCTCGTTAGGAACCCTTGTCCGATGAGCAAGCCTTGGCGTCCACCCGATGCAGCAGAAACGGCTCTTGTCCGTTTCAATGGACCGACCGATTGTCTCAAAACGGCACTTGTCCGTTTTGCTTATCGTTACCGATTGCATATGCCAGTCCGCGCTTGTCTGCTCGTGTTGAAAACGGCTCATGCCGTCGGCACCTGTCCGTTCCACCAGATCAGTAGCTGGCGCGCGTCTTTATCTGTTTTATTTACTTTAGCTTAATTAATTAATTAGACACATTTAATTAATTAGTTAAGTATCTACTTTATGTAATATTCCTCTTTGGGAATTAGGGTTTGCTTGTAACCTATATAAGGAGCCTTTTGGCCTCCTTAGAAAGGAGGCTGTTATTTGATAAATTGAGTTAATCTCTTCAATCTCCGCCCCTTGTTCAAGTTGGTTGAACCTTGTTATTCTTGAGTCCGCAATACTTGAGTCTTATACAAGTAAATCTTGGAATTGCATTATTGTCTCGTTTATCTTAGTGTGATTCTCACATTGTTGAGTCTAGTCCTAAGAACCCGATTCAAGACCCTTGACTTGAAATCGATTAGGGCACTTAGCACAGGTTAGCTAGTGGTCTAAGCTCGTACTTGTCGAGTTATCTATCAGTTCTATCTATTCCGCAGGAAATCCGTCTTTGAACAAAGATCACAGTTGGTGTTACGCATCCTAAGGAACCAGGATCGTATCAGTTAGGGTTTCGAATCAAGATCTTTTTTTGCTTGATTTGGGTTGGCTAGTACAAGTTATTAGCAGGGTCAAACGCTCAAGAGAGTTAGTTATTCCGCATCGTTGCAAATCTAGACTTGGACTAGATCGATTTCACGTGCTACGAGCCTCGGGCAACCAAGGATCGTATCAGTTGGTAGCAGAGCAAAGGCGTTCAAGTTTGGTAACTATCCTTTACGTTTCTGTTTTCATTATTAAGATTGGTTCTTCTTCTTCCTATTCTAAAACCAATCTCTTGCGTGTTTGTGTTAGTTGTCATGTGAGTCAAGTCGATCTAGGGTTCTAGATCAAGTCGAGTCTTTGTGTGCGTCCCCAAGTAAATCGTTGTGCGATTTGTTGTGTCATTAATCTAGGTTATTTTTATCAAAAAAGAGTCATAAAAACCCAAAAAGAGTCGTAGTTAATTTATTACTTATCTAAGTTTATTTAAGTTATAAAAAAATATTCAAAATCAAAAACATAACAAAATACAAATTACTATACTCAATCATCATTCTAAATCAAAAAGAATTACTCAAATTGGACGAGGGAATTGAAAATTGGCTCGGGAAGAACCTAGATACGCAAAACGCACCTAGACGCACACCACCTTCGCATATTGCGAACTATTTAATTTTCTTCGTGTCTATTTGAGCTCTTTATTGATTCCTATAATTGCTTTCTGCTCCGTTTAAAATTTGCTTAGTTGATTGCTCTTTGCGACTAACCAAATATTAAGCATCTTAATTGTTTTGAAGCTAGTTGTCTTTGAGAGTCTTTTTGTAAGCTTTTCCTTGGAATTCTTGAGTCTTTTAGTGACTGAACAATTGAAGAAACTTGTGAGTAAAAATTTGGTGAGAATAATAGAGAGCTAAACACGAGAGTAAACACGTGAGGGAGCGTTAGAAAATTTTCTAGGCCAATTTTGACGTTTGGTTTGTTTCGTGTTGTGAATTTCAGGAAATTCAAAATGGCGGAAAATGTTAATGAAGGGCAGCAAGCCATACTTAATTTCATGAGGGAGATATGCTTGGAGTTGGGACAGATAAATGAGTGGAAGGTGATAACCACAGAACAATTGAATCTCCTAGCCGAAGTACCAAGAGATGGCGCACCACCTGCGTATGAGGTACAAAACCCTAATCCTAGGGTTGGTGATCCGCCCGATGGTCATGTAGCATGTAGAGGATACGGAGGATGAGGGAGATAGATTCCCAAGGCACGAGCGTGGACCATTAGGTGCGGGTGGACCATTAGGCGAGGGTGCTGCTCAAGGACGCGTCCTTGCACGCGTACCCCCATTGCGCATGGCAAGGCGTAGGCGCCTGTTGCAACAAGCAGACCGAGATGTAGAGTCCGAGGAGGATGAAGGGTACATCCATGCTAGAGATGGGAGACAGAGAGGTAGACAACCCAGAGCCGAGGACCGAATTGATGCTAATATAGGTAGCATCAAGATAAAAATCCCACAATTCGATGGCAGTGACGATCCAGATGCTTACTTGACGTGGGAAAGAAAGTTCGCAACGATCTTTCTTTGTCACAATTATTCAGAGGACAAGAAGGTTAAACTAGCAGCGGTAGAGTTTGAGGGATATGCGGTTCATTGGTGGGATCAACTCACTAGAAACCGAATCAGAATGCGGGTCGGTCTAGTTACTACTTGGGAGGATATGAAAGCCTTCATGAGAGAGAGATTTGTACCCTCCTATTTCCAACATGACCTTCATAAGCGGTTACAAACGATGACACAAGGAAATAGAAGTGTGGGGGAATAGCGCTGGCTAGAGCGCTCATGAATGAAGATGAGGAAGCCATGATGGCTAGGTTTCTTAATGGTTTACACAAGGAAATAGCCGATGCGTTGGAGTTGACATACTACACGTCGATGAGAGAGATGCTCCATATGGCTATTAAAATAGAAAAACAAAAGAAGAGGAGGGTTCCTCTTACTGGTCCGAATACATCAACTACAAGGTATGCACCATGGAAGCAGACGTCTTGGGTCAAGGATAGTAGAAGTGCGCGAGACCTACCCAGGGTTTCACCACACCATTCCGGTACCAAGGGTACGACTAGTTCCCAAGCACAGCCGAAGACTTATAACAACAATAGGTCTTCAAATAATTCTGTCAACTGAATCCCTACAAAGGATATCATTTGTTTTAAGTACTCGGGGAGAGGTCACAGACAGGCTGAATGTCCGAATAAAAGGGTGCTCATAATTCAGGATAATGGTGAGATAGAATCGGATGATGATTGTGTGGTGGAAGAGACCGAAGGGTTGGATGAGAGCTGGGTCTGGTTTAGAGGAAGAAGATGAGCGTGAGAAAGGCTTGACACTTGTGATTAGGAGGAATCTTAGCGCTCATTCCAAGATCGAGGAGAGTGTAGATGAACAATGCGAGAATCTATTTCACACGCATTGTATGATCGAGAAGAAGAGGTACTCATTGATCATAAACAACGGTAGCTGCACGAATTTTGCAAGCACTTTATTAGTACACAAGTTGAGCCTACCGACCACTAAGCATCTGAAGCCCTATTGTCTACAATGGATGAACGATGGCAACGGCTTGAAGGTGACAAGGCAAGTACTAGTCTCATTCTCCATTGGGAAGTACAAGGATGAGATCCTTTGTGACGTCGTGCCCATGCATTCCAGCCACGTCTTACTTGGGCGACCGTGGTAATTCAATAGGAATGCCAATCACGAAGGAAAGACGAATCGGTATAAACTCGAGAAGAAAGGCATGAAGTATACTGTAGCGCCTTTGAGACCGATTCAAGTACTGGAGGATCAACTTTGGCTCGAGAAATCCTTTGCCGAGTATGAATTATCTAGGCCATGGGAAAAGAAAGAAAGAGATTGAAAACAACCCCTATGAAAGAAAAGAGCATGGGTCCATAAAAGAGATTCAAAACAACCCCTATGACAAAAGCGAGCATAGGAAAAGAGAGGGAGAGAAAAACAGCACGCATAAAAAGAGTGAGCATGCGAGAGGAAAATATACGCATGAAAAAAGTGAGCATGCTAAGAGTGATCAAAAGAGAGTGAATCTTTATGCTAGAGGGAAAGAAGTTAGGCAAGCACTTCTAGCGCAAAAGAAAAATATTGGTGGAAGCCGCCCTTTGATTCTTCTTCGTTTTAGGCCTCTTTGCCTAAACGCTTCTAACATGAACGATTCCACTTTTGTCCATGTTGGTATTTCCTCTCTTTTGCAGGAATTCAAGGATGTTTTTCCTGATGACATGTCGCCGGACTTGCCACCGATTCGAGGGATTAAACACCAAATTGATTTCATACCCGATTCAACAATCCCTAATAGGCCAGCCTGTAGGAGCAACCCCGAGGAGACCAAGGAGTTGCAGAGACAAGTGGATGAGCTACTTAGCCGTGGATACATACGAGAGAGCCTCTCACCTTGCGTCGTACCCGTGAGCTTAGTCCCAAAGAAAGATGGGACTTGGCGCATGTGTGTCGACTGCCGAGCGGTAAATAAAATTATGGTAAAGTATCCTATGCCTCGCTTAGATGACATGTTAGATGAATTAAGTGGTAGTCAAATATTCTCTAAGATAGATTTAATGAGTGGCTATCACCAAATTCGCATGAAAGAGGGTGATGAATGAAAAATGGCATTTAAAACTAAATATGGATTATATGAGTGGATGGTAATGTCGTTTGGTTTGACTAATGCGCCTAGCACTTTTATAAGACTTATGAATCATGTTCTTAGGCGTTTCATTGGTAGATTTGTGGTGGTTTACTTTGATGATATATTAATTTGTAGCAAATCTATTGATGATCATATTTCGCACCTTAGAGAAGTTTTTCTAACCTTGCGGGAACAACAACTTTCATGTCATCCACAAATTCTTAGCCACTTTTGGCGGATTTTGTGGAAGAAATTAGGAACTAAATTGCTCTATTCAACTTCATGTCATCCACAAATTGATGGGCAAACAGAAGTGGTTAATAGGACTTTAGGGTCCTTATTGCGCACCTTAGTTAATATGCATAATTCTACACGGATTGAACATATCTCTGTGTTCCACTTTAATGATGGAGCTATAGGCAAGCGCCATTGGATTTAGGCTGTCAGATTTGATCTTATTACTCCAACATTTATGTCCAACATGATTGATTGTAGATGTAATTAGTATTAAAATTTATTTGATACAATGTCCAATATGTTAATTGATATACTAATCTCTTTTTAAACTAAATATTACTAATTAAAAATGTAACCGACAATATTAATTTGAATTTTTTTGACAGAATATTAATGTGAGTTGGATGCAAACAGTTTATATTATCAACACTAATAGAAATTTCTAAAAATAATGATTAAATAAATAATCGATGTTGCTCGAATATATATTCTTCACTTTTAAAAATGTTGATTATATTTGTAAACAAAATTAATGTACTTGTAACCTAACTTGTTATAATTGGTGTATATATTTCCTCCTTATCTATAATACACATAAAGCTAAGGCATAGAATTTTGTTTAAAAGTTTCTAAACATGTCATATAAACATTTAAACTCATTCTAAACTCATTCTAAGCATGCGATGTGTCTTTTATTTATTTTTTTAAATATTAAATAAAATATCAATATTTTTTTCATTTAATTCTCTAACTAAATTAATTTTAATATAACTTTAATGTTACCACCAGTTACTTAAAGCTTATCAACAAACTTAACCAAAACATCCTTTTGCTTTCTTTCCTTTAATATTATTTAATACTAATATTCATTGCTTATTTATTTTACTTTATTTAATTTTTTAATAAATTATATTAAATTAAGCATTCTAACAATTTGGTTCATTATAGAATCAAATGAAACACAAATTCTATATTCATTAACTATTAATTTTATTACATTAAATTTATATTAATTCTAATAAATTATATTAAACTTAAATTTGGATTATATGAGTGGATGGTAATGTCGTTTGGTTTGACTAATGCGTCTAGCACTTTTATAAGACTTATGAATCATGTTCTTAGGCGTTTCATTAGTAGATTTGTGGTGGTTTACTTTGATGATATATTAATTTGTAGCAAATCTATTGATGATCATATTTCGCACCTTAGAGAAGTTTTTCTAACCTTGCGGGAACAACAACTTTATGTTAAGCTTAAAAAGTGCTCTTTTGGGTTAGAGCAAGTTTGTTTCCTTGGTTTTATTGTTAGTGTGAAGGGTGTGAAAGTTGATGAGGAGAAGATCAAAGCGATCAAAGAGTGGCCTACTCCTAAAAACGCATGTGATGTGCGACCGTTCCATGGCTTAGCGAGCTTCTATAGGTGCTTTGTCAAGGACTTTAGCACAATTGCGGTGCCCTTGAATGAGCTGACCAAGAAGAACATGGAGTTCAAGTGGAGACAGCAGCAAGAAGAAGCGTTCTAAACGCTTAAAGATCGCTTATGTTTGGCGCCTATCTTAGCCCTTCCGGACTTTGACAAGGCGTTTGAAGTGGAGTGCGACGCTAGTGGGCTTGGGATCGATGCGGTCCTTAAGCAAGAGAAGCAGCTCATAGTTTACTTCAGCGAGAAGCTAAAAGATGCTCAGTTGAGATATCCAACCTACGACAAAGAATTGTACGCACTTGTGAGCGCATTGGAAGTGTGGCAACACTATCTGATGCCGCGTGAGTTCGTGGTGCATACAGATCATCTCAGTTTGAAGTACCTTAAGGGGCAAGGCAAATTGAACAAGCGGCATGCGACTTGGATGGAGTTCATCGAGTCATTCCCCTACCATATTCGCTACAAGGAAGGTAAGGACAATATAGTGGCCCATGCACTATCGCAAAGG
This sequence comes from Viola odorata, assembly GCA_963691705.1. Classification (NCBI taxonomy): domain Eukaryota; kingdom Viridiplantae; phylum Streptophyta; class Magnoliopsida; order Malpighiales; family Violaceae; genus Viola; species Viola odorata. Next base: position 23,573,257 of record OY829542.1, read on the forward strand.
TACGCGCTTATTTCTTCTATAAGTGCTAAACTACTTGGATTTTCACATATAATAGAATTGTACCCTAATGATGTAGATTTTGGTGAGATTTATAATTCTTGCATGCATGCTGTAGAATCTCAATTTTTTAGACATAATGGGTATTTATTCAAGTGTAAACGTTTATGTGTGCCTAATTGTTTCTTAAGAGAGTTGCTTGTACAAGAAGCACATTGTGGCAGATTGATGGGTCACTTTGGTGTGACCAAAACTCTAGATGTGCTTAAGGATCACTTTTCTTGGCCTAAGATGAAACGTGATGTTGTGTGTTTAATTGTTAGATGTTTAGTGTGTTGTAGGGCCAAGTCAAAAGTGACCAACCATGGCGAGTACATGCAATTACCTGTGCCCTCCCACCCTTGGACCGATCTGTCCATGGACTTTGTTGTAGGACTGCCTAAATCTAGGGGAGGGAAGGATAGTATTTTTGTAGTGGTCGATCGATTCTCTAAGATGGCGTTCTTCATCCCTTGTGCTAGTACTAATGATGCAACCTACATAGCTAACTTGTTCTTTAAAGAAGTAGTCCATTTTCATAGTGTGCCTACTAGTATTGTTAGAGATCGAGATAGTAAGTTTCTTAGCCACTTTTGGCGGATTTTGTGGAAGAAATTAGGAACTAAATTGCTCTATTCAACTTCATGTCATCCACAAATTGATGGGCAAACAGAAGTGGTTAATAGGACTTTAGGGTCCTTATTGCGCACCTTAGTTAATATGCATAATTCTACACGGATTGAACATATCTCTGTGTTCCACTTTATTGATGGAGCTATAGGCAAGCGCCATTGGATTAAGGGTGTCAGATTTGATCTTATTACTCCAACATTTATGTCCAATATGATTGATTGTAGATGTAATTAGTATTAAAATTTATTTGATACAATGTCCAATATGTTAATTGATATACTAATCTCTTTTTCAACTAAATATTACTAATTAAAAATGTAACCGACAATATTAATTTGAATTTTTTTGACAGAATATTAATGTGAGTTGGATGCAAACAGTTTATATTATCAACACTAATAGAAATTTCTAAAAATAATGATTAAACAAATAATCGATGTTGCTCGAATATATATTCTTCACTTTTAAAAATGTTGATTATATTTGTAAACAAAATTAATGTACTTGTAACCTAACTTGTTATAATTGGTGTCTATATTTCCTCCTTATCTATAATACACATAAAGCTAAGGCATAGAATTTTGTTTAAAAGTTTCTAAACATGTCATATAAACATTTAAACTCATTCTAAGCATGCGATGTGTCTTTTATTTATTTTTTTAAATATTAAATAAATTATCAATATTTTTTTCATTTAATACTCTAACTAAATTAATTTTAATATAACTTTAATGTTACCACCAGTTACTTAAAGCTTATCAACAAACTTAACCAAAAAATCCTTTTGCTTTCTTTCCTTTAATATTATTTAATACTAATATTCATTGCTTATTTATTTTACTTTATTTAATTTTTTAATAAATTATATTAAATTAAGCATTCCAACAATTTGGTTCATTATAGAATCAAATGAAACACAAATTCTATATTCATCAACTATTAATTTTATTACATTAAATTTATATTAATTCTAATAAATTATATTAAACTAAAAATTCTAACCATTTGGTTCGTTATAGAATTTTAAGCGACACTCAAATCCTATATATAAGCACGAGGTTGTCACTAAACTTACCACTTTGGTAATGAATAATCAATGATGCAATCCTCTATAGTCTCTGCGCGTCTCTGCAAAGTGAGTAGTATTTATTTCTAAATGATAAAATATTACATAGAGTAACAGACAAATTAAGTTATTGCAGTGCTATATGATTTTAATAGTAGTCAAAGTTAAAAAATATCGAACTTTAATTTTTTTATATGTATTATTATTAATATTTAATATTTTAATAAAATGTTATCTAGTTTTTTTAGTAATAAGAAGACACGTATAAACCCATAAAGATGACGGCTGAATTTGACAAACTTTAAACAGATATCTTGTATGTTGATTTAAAAAAACTGGTTCTTCCTTGCTCTGTTTTCTCCATTTATAGCAGATTGTTTTGGCCATGAAAGGAAAGTTATCCGGCATGAGCGACTTCCGGGTAGGTCACGTACCCATCATCTACATGATTGTTGTGGTGAAGGGCAGCAGCAGAAGTGATCAGGGTTGGTTTCTTCAACCAGTATTGCTCAAACCTCTGTCTTGCATACTCAATGTAGTCAAAATCAAGGTTGGTTTTGTATCCCTGCAAAGAAAAATCAACATTCCAAATCTAGGATGATGACCCACTTTCTCATTTTCTTAAACGATGTTTTTTTGTTCATAGGATGTAATAAAACAACAAGAAGTAGCAGAATACGTACCGAGATTATCCCCCATAACCCCCATAGCAGATGGTTTGGAAGACTGTATCTTTCTGCATCAGCGACCATTTTCTCCACTTCATCTTCATTTGCTTGCTTCTCTGCAGAAATGATTTCAACAAACCAGTCATCATCTTTATTTGACTAGGTAGTAAGAAGTAAAGATTTTTTCCAGAAAACCGGAAGCTAGAAACGAACCTGCAGATGCTGAACTGAGATATGCGTTGACAAATCTACGGCGTTCATTTAGTTCTGTAGCCAGTAGAAGTTATATACAAACTAAACCAAATGATCTTGTTTGAAATGTATTCATTTGAAGTGAGAAACAGGCAGAGTATAGGGAGGGAAGGATAAACAATGTCGATATCTACTCACCTGGGTACTTCTTGTAGTCCAAAATATGCGGGGTTTCAGAATGATAATCTGCTGCCATTTCACAGAAGTGATTTGCAAGGTCATATGCAACAGGATTGTGAATTGCATACTCATAATCCTACAAAGATGAAACAGAAATTAAAAACAAAACAAAACAAAGAATCTAAACAAAAACAATCTTCTACTAGACATGCATCATTTACCTAAACAACAGTGCAGAGGACTTACAATTATGGTGATTGCTCTTGTCTCTTCATCCAGCATTATATTACCATACTGCAGGTCATTGTGACAAAACCCGATTTCTTGACCATCTCGTGACAGCTCTTTCTCCAGCATCCTGATTTCATCATCTAGAATATCCAACCGAAACTCTTTCGCGTCTTTAGCGGAACACAAACTTTTGGCCTTGCTCAGCCAGTCTCTAAAGAATACAAAAAAAAGGGCATTAGCTGTCTTCCTTCTTTAAAAATCTTAAAGGAAAGTCTACTTCCATTTCTCTACTATTAGATCTGTTAACCAATACCTTATTCTCTCCCACAAGCCTACACCCCCTGGACCTGGCATATCAAGACTGTGAAACTCTCTCATCTTTGAAGCAATCAGGGCCGATATTTTGCCATCTCGCAGATCAGCAGCAGATAGTGTCTGCACATCCAACAAAGAATGCCTCAGCATTTGGATCCCAAAATCTATCAGATGACTTCTCACATCATGATAAAATGGTCAATGCATTGTAGTCATAGAATATAGAAAAACAAGAAAAAGGAAAATTCGAAACGTATAACACTTGAATGCATCAACTTCTGTTTAGGTAGATAAGAATGAGCCTCATGTAAGCCAACAATAGCAAACACCACGACCGAATCAAGTTCCGAGAGGGCAGGAACCTAGCATTCGTCATGATTGTATTATCATCTATAAAGAAAAATATAACACTAAATACCATGTCCCCTAGTTTAGTTCAAAAGGATGTGTTTAAGACCTAATGCACTTCACAAAAACAGAGATATATAGTCATAAATTGCAATTTGAAGTCTTAAAATTATATTTCTCACCACTTTGATTAGTTTAAAGAAAAAGGAGTTGAAAGAAAGTTGACATACCCTAGCATGAATGAACTCTTCTACCCTACCGTCGGGAAAACGACCGAGAAGCCTAGGGCCTTGTCCATGCTTAGACATGCACTCAAAAGTCCTGATCTCATTATCCCTGTTGAAGAAAAGCTCAACCCCTTCGCCATAAATCCTAATCAGCAATTTTCTAGAGCAATCACCAATCTTTTGAGGCCAATTGATCTGGTAAACCTCATTAGTCATAGCCCCCTTTAATGGTATAACCTCCAATAGTCCCATATCATCCACCACATCACCCCACTCAGTTGCTATTGATTGAAGGATCTTCTTCAGCTGCCCCCGGCAGCCTATCCCTTCAATGAATCCGGTTGCTGTTTGTATTGCCATAATCTTTTCTAAGGATGGATTAATAGTATTCAACTGCATTAAATTGAGAACTGAATGTTAGAAACAACTGCATGACACTATTAGTAAATAGTGTAACAAGACTACAGAAAACAAAAGTTACTCTCTCAATTGTCAATCTATTCATCACATGTCTAAAGAACACGGTGTCATAGTCTCGAGAATTCAACTCAAAAAATGGAAAGAAAACCTTGGAACAAAAAGGAACCACTGATAACAAATATGCTCAAAGAAAAGAAAATTGTGCCATTTTTGCATAGATTGACAGTGTTCAGCTGAAAGAAAAGCTTAAAGTTACAAACTTTACACTCTTTAACATAATTAATTTCTTTCATCTATGAAGATCATTGATCACAGCCAAAGAGAAAGAAAGAAAGAGAGGAACCCAGATGAAGTGAAGGATCAAGAAACAGAAAAAGACCCAAGATTTGAGGTTCTTAATTGAAAAGAAGAAGAGTGGGCACGCACCCAACTCAAGAAATGTACAGCACAATTAGAAAAGTAAATAGTGTAAATGACCAATGAAATTAGTCGAAAGTTATTCTCAATCTTTCAATCTAATCACATAAAGAACATAAATCACAGTCCCAAGAATTCAATTCTATGAAAAAAGAAAAAGAAAAACAAACAACATAAAGGAACCCCGATAACAAGAAAGTTCAAACAAGAGAAAATCGTGTCATTTTTGCATGAATTGGCAGGTTTCAGCTGCAACAAAAGCTTAAAGTTACAAAATTTACACCCTTAATCTTAATTTTATCTAATGAAGATCATGGATCACACAGCCAATTAGAAAGAAAAAGGAAAGAAAGAAAGAAAGAAGCCAGATGAAGAAATGGTTCAGAAAACAGGAAAAAAAAAACAAAACAAAAAAACCCACCCATGACTCGAGGCCTTTAACTAAAAAGAATGAGGGCAAGAAGAAGAAGAGCGAGCTCTCACCCAACTACAAGAAATGGGAAGAAATGGAAACGAAATCCCAACAAACTTTGAAGCAAAAGGGTTTATATTTGTATAAAAAACGTGATTATTATGCATTTACCCTTTGACTATATATGTTTATAGAAGAAAAGAAAAGAAAAGAAAAAGGGATCTGCCGCTTGCTCCCGCGTAGAATCTGGTCGGTTTGCCGTTTGGTTTCCGTGTGGTACTCTGTTAGTTGTAAGAAGGCGAGAGGTCTGTTCCGGTGGAGGTTAACTAATCAGGGGCTGACGCGTGTGAAGCTGTTGCTCATGTCTAGACAACAGCACAACACAACACGGCACAATTACGATGCCATAAATTATGAGTTATCCAAAATAATTTCAGAGCACTCCTTTTGCTTCTATTTATTACTAACTTTTAATTCTTGTTTCAAATTCGGATTTGTAAATAAAAATTATTTGTAGAAAATTTTATTCCTGTTTGAAATTCGATAATATTAAAATGATATTATTTTACCATCTAAAAAATTAAAGTTATCGGCTATTTCCATACTACCAATGTGAATGATTTGAATAAATTTTCTCCACTTCATTATTTATAACTTATTTTAAAAAATTATATTATTAATTATTATTATAATATTAAAAATTAAATTTATAATTTATTAAAAATCAAACATGTATTAACCACTTGAGTTATAAATTAATATCATACAACAGCTTATTATGTAAAGATGAAAAATTAAGTCTAGTAAATAATTTAAATTGTCGGTAGCAAATTACATGGTTTGATAACAGATATAGTATTAATTTTCGTGAAGTTATTAAAATGTCTAGCACGCACTTCCCCAAATGTCTCAGTCTTTGCATAATGCCCTATCTCACACTTTGCTTACTTTGACATTTCTGGCGTTGAAAACTTCAAACGGTGTCATGAATCTTTGACATAATTTGATTCTTTTCCCACGTCATCTACGACCCCATAGGCCCATACCCATAATATCATCTAGTTAAGTAATTATATATCGACACCATTTTATTTTTATTCTTGTTTTGTAAACAAAATCGGTACTTTGATAGCTTAGTGGTTCTTCTCCGAAATTATATACCCATAATTTTGTTTTGTTCGAATCTCCTCCTTTACTATTCATATCTACACAAAAAAAAATCAACATCATATTATTTTCTTGTAAAAAATTATTTGATAAGTCAATGGTTCTTTCTATAATGTAGAGAGTGCAAAATCTCGAATTCGAGTCTATTTCTCAATTTTCTTATTTGTTTATAAAAAAGAAAAACGACACCATAATATCTTCTTGTCAAAAATTATTTAATAATTCAATAATTATTTCTAAAAGTAGAAAGGATAATGTCTCGAATTTGAGTCTCCTTATCTATAATTTTATTTATATCAATAAATATATATATCTTCTTGTCAAAAATTATTTAATAACTCAAATAAAAAATGAAAAATCCCGAATTTGAATCTTTTTATCAATAATCATATCTATTTAAAAAATGTGCGGCACCATCATATCTCAAGAGACTACACATTTTTAGAATTTTGTACTAAATTAGAAAAAAATAAGTATTTTAAGATGTGCATCTATCATAAATTTTTTTCTTCAAAATTATACATTTTTCACATATACAGTTTATAAAAATCTTGCCCCACGCTGCTTGGATTTTATAATTCTATCCCTATCAGAATAGAATCAGGGTATTACAAAAATGATCATCGCTTCTGTCGTTTCTTTTCTTTATTTCTTTAATCGTTGGATAAATAAAAATCTTCCGATCTCTCTTAACGTTAATAGAATGATACTATTCATTTGAGGTTTAATTTTGCACAGTTTTTACAATATACTTTATTTTATTAAAAAATCAACTATTTTTATATTTACTTTTTATATTTACTTTTTATTTTTCTTATTTTGCAACGCGGAACTTTGGTTCTCACATGGTCACACCCCAGCATCATCCTCTCCGGAAGTGAGATTTTTTTTAAAATAGTTATACGAGATCCTGATATTTTTCTTCACTTCTAAATTAAACCTTAATTTTAACCTCTCGCTGAATTGCCCCCAACTTCTTACTCCGTTACTCACGTTTGCCTCCAACTTATCCGCTGTTATACATTTATGCACTTGTATCCCCCAGTTTCTAACAAACTAGACTAGCGTCATCTATTTTATTCCGTCAAGTAGCTGACACGATTTTTTTCTTTTATCTGCACTTAAAAACGATGCAAATTTAGATAAAGTGATAATAAAAAAAATCAAACTTAATTCTAATTTGAAAATAAACCTCAAAATAGAGAAAAAAAATGTTAATTAGTTAACCTCATCCCAAATATATTTTTTAAATGCGAGGAAAATATCTAAACAAATAATAAAAATAATGAATTTAAAATGTAAACATATCTAAACAAATAATAAAAATAATAAATTTAAAATGTAAACATGTGAAAAGAAAATCAGAATGAAGATGTGTGTTATCATGGGTCAATGTGTTTTTGTTTCTATTTTTACAAAAGGTTTCCTAAAAAATTTAAAAAAACTTATCTAATTTTGTCTAGGAAAGATTAAATTTTTCTAAAAATTTTAGATCGAATTTTGAGACTTTGTTTTCAATAAGGGAGAAATAAAAATTAATTTGGATTAAGTGTAATGTTAATTTATATTATTTTATGAAAAAAATGATATTAGACCCTGATTTTTTTCCTCAGTCCTAAATCATACCCTAATTGAATCCTTTGCTGAATAGGCCCTAATTTTATATTTCGCCGTGCACGTTTACCCCCAACTTAGTTAATATATCTCGTAAAATTAACATCGTTTAAAACACGAGTCAGTTAAAGGGTACTGAGAGGAGACTAACGACGTTAGTCTTCATTAGTTGAAAAGTTAGAAGTACGGGGTCTAATTGACTAACGATAACTAAATTAGGAGTAAATGTACGCGACAAAAAATAAAATTAAGAGCTTATTTAACGAGGATTTAAAATTAAGATCTAATTTTGGAATGAGAGAGAAAATCAGTCTTATATAACTTTTTTCTTTTTTTTTTTTTTTTCCAAAACCAATAAGCCATAGCCCATAACACAGAAAAAACTTAGGTAGATCATGATTTACCTACATCATGATCTAGGATGATGACACGTGCCCCAAATAGTGCTAAAATACCACTATTCTTGACACTTTTAGACACGTGTCATCATCCCACATCATGATGTAGATAGATCATGATCTACCCAAGTTTTACTCCCCATAACACCGTCAAATGGTGCTAATAAATTTGTGGATCGATTTTTATACAATCAAAAAGTGATTATTGCTTTGCAAAAATAAGAACCAACGAAATAAAAAGGGATTCTTTTATTTTGTCCCAGCAAATCCATTAATTCCATAACTTTCTAGTTGATTTACAGATCAACTTTTTCTTCTCTTATCCATCATCTTGTTTAAAGAAAAAGGATTTAATAGTGATTTAATAATAATTTAATGTGCAATCATTCTCACCATCTTTTAGCCAAATAAAACCTTTCCCTACTAATATTGCCAAACAAGCTTTACCATTTTTCTACAGGAAATACTTAATGAATCATTCCTTTTCTTTCCTTTCTCTTCCGTCCAACCATCCAAACACAGTATAAAGAGGAAAGACCACTGCATCAGTGCATCAGGAGCTTCAAAAGCATAAGAAAGTTGCGGTCCAAGTTAATGGGAACCACTCCACAAGAAAAAGAATCTAGCATCAAACCAAAGGTACAAACAAACTCTAGCTTTTTTGCTTTATTCTAAACCGTATGATATTGTTGTTTGTGGGTTTCGGAGCATGTGTGTTTCTTGAATATGCAATTTTAAAAAATAAAGGTAAGGACTATGTTAATCTTCACATGACTTATATTCCCTAACCCAATATGCCGGTAAAAAATGAGTTGCATTGTCAGCCCATGATCAAAACTTCAATTGTGTCTCACAAATCCATTTAGGAAAACATGGAAAGGAACTTTATTCCTTGGTAAGGTCAAATCCACCGTTTTACGATGAAAAAGAAAGTTAGTATACTTACCGTGCACTCCAAGCCAGACAGTTATACTCTAAATAGGAAATGAAATATTCTTTTGTCTGACCTGATTAAAGAATATAATTAATTCCTCAAATATTACTCCAACTTGATATAAAAATTCTTAAACTTTTAGATATCTTATCATATTTAGTCCTCCAAACTTTAGCTGTCAAAGGGTATAAATATAACTACAAAAGAATTCTCTAAACACAATTTATGCCTTGGTTATTAGGGGAAAATGTATAAGACTAAAAAAAAACAAATCATTTTCCATGAAAAATGAGTAGGGAAAATGAGGGAAATCAACTTCCTCTCATAGTGAATGGAAAATATTTTCCTTTCCTACAATTGGTGTCTCTCTCTTTCTCCTCTCTCATCTTTTTTATTTTTCTTTCTTAAATAAATTTAGTTTCCTTACTCTATATAATGAACAAAATAAATTAAAAACTATAACAACATAATCTCTATCTCAAAATGAGTAATTCTATATTCACTTTTTTTTACTTTTTTTTAATTTTTTAAAATTGGTTTTGTACTTTATTCACAACTTCTTTGCAACCGCTCCATAACAACTTTACAATAAATTCTTTATAACTTTTACACATTTTGCTCTCTACTTTTTCCACAATTGGCCTTCGGGGGATTCTGGCTTGAGTGTCAAAGTATTTTTCTCTTTTTTTGCAGGTTTCGAGGGACAAATAACCAATCAAAGCTCGCCAAATCAGCACTCCCAATTTCGAGAGCTAACAAAGTGAGATTTAGGGTTGTGAAAAAACCAAAATCTATAAAATTGAACCAAACTGATTGTAAATCGAATTAAAAAATAGATTATCTGAACTGATAAAATGAAATTTTGTTTGATCCATAACCGAACTAAAGTTTCTTTTGATATTGGGTATTCAAAATGAGAAACATAGAATAATCAATTAATCTAAACCGAATCGATCCAAAGATAAATTTATTTCAATTTGGTCAAATTAAATCCATAAAAATGACCAAAAAACTCACATAACAATGAAGTCAAAATGACCTAAATTATTTTATATGGAGAAAAAATGATACATTTATCAAACTAGTACTTAATTTTCAAAATTAAGTATATTTTTTTTACAGTAAACACTTTAGTATCGCAATTCATTGAATTATAATTATTGTTGATCAAACTATTTATTCCCACTTAAATGATTGATTTATTTGTAATGAAGCATTTTATTTAATTCATCTAAATAATCACACCGATGGATAAGCATGAAACCAGAAATTATTTTATTATTTTTTATAATTCCAAGTCATTTATTTTTATTTATTTATTTTTATTTTTTAATGACATGTCAGAATTAAAGTGATTTTATTTAATTTCTAGAATATAAGAAAATAAATAAAATATTCAATTGGGGTTATTTGAGTCCATTTGACAAACCAAATGTGTAAAAGGTCCAATGTAAAACGTGAGGTGCATTTTAGGCAAAAAAAACGCAAACGTCATTAAGCCATTTTTTATATAAAAAATAATAATTGATTTTGAAAATGATTACATAATGTGTAACCTAAAAAATACTAAGAGAACACTATGAGTAAATAGTTTTTAATTCGAAATAAATAAAAAATATATAAATATATAAATTCCACCCAATTTTGAAGCTGTTTAACATGATTTTACCCTGTCCAAATGGTTGATATTTTTTCAATCATGTCAAGAATATTCCTATTAAAATTTGAGATGAATCCAATAGTTAAATCACAAGTTATTGTTCATTTTAGGTTTAAAGTAAAAAAATTAAACCTAACTTGGTTTGGCCGATTCACCGATTGAACCGGTTTAATCACTGATTTTACTAATTCAACTAGAATCTAGTTTCCATACCACAATTGGACCGAAAATCTGGGACATTCGTATACAAGGACATTCAGGCAAAACGACATTAAGTATAGCTATCTATTTGATTAAAGATTAAAGATTAAAGCATAGATGAAAAGATGGTTTTTGAAGATGCGCGTTGCTGTTGAAATTATGTGTAAAACTCTGTAATTTTCAAACTTAAACTAACTTAACTGTATTATCAGTCATGTCGCACTTGTCTTAGGATTATTTTTAATCAATCTCGGTAGCAGTTCTGAAAACGTCATCTTTGAAATGAGCATCAAATTCGTTTTGTGCCATTTGATGCTCAGCTTGCGGATGTTTTAACTAAGTTGTTGTCCTCCATTCGGTTCAAAGCCTGCAACACAGCTGCAACGGCAACCCACAATTCAAGCTAAGATTTAATGTCAGGATTTATTTACTTGTAACTGATATACGTTAGTTTTCTGTTGTAACTCAAATATTTTGTACTTGTGTATACATATATATATACCAACTAGCGTAAACCTGCTTACTTGGGTTTTACATTCACAAATTTTCTCTTTTATTTGGTTTCTAATTTCTAGTAAGAATGTAACGGTTGAAGTTAGTGAGGTAGCGTTTGGTTGGCGAAATCAATGAAGAAAGTGACTCGGGAATCTGAGATTCCGAGCTTTATTGCGTTTGGTTGCGTCAAGGAATCACTCTCCTCTGGAATCTAACTTTCCTTAACCGCCTTGACTTTCCCAAAAATGGGGGAAAGGGATTCCTTGGCTAGGGGGTGGGGAGAGTGATTCCCCCCTACAGGGAAAGTTAATTTTTTTTGTTAAATGGCATATTTGTCCAAAACTAATTATAAAAAATAACCTAATAAAGCGTCTTCTTCCTTCTCTGTTTTCTAAAACTTTGCCAAATTATATTAATTACACAAAAATTATATTAATTACATCAAAATTATAATTAATTACATCAAAATTATTTTAATTACATCAAAATTATAATAATCACATAAAAATTACATTGTAATGATGTAAATAATAATAGGTAGAAGAAAATACGGTTAAGAACGGGAACAAATCATCCAAGAAATCTCGATCCTAGACTTGTCTATTGTTGCAGTTATGTTTTTTTTGCACTGCTAGAACAATATGTGTCATACTTTGTTATAATTTTCAAGGACCCTAATAGGAAGGTTATGTCATTTGTCATTTTCTTTAACCTGCAAAAAACCATAGTTATAAAGCAAACTCATTTGATATTTTGATTGTTAAAAAATAGACAATTAAATAGAGAGAAAGTCTAACATGTTTAGAGGAAACTGTGTAGCACAGTATATATAGAAAAGAATAATTATACACCTAACAAGATAAAAAAAGACACTAACAAGATAACAAAGACACAAATATAGAAAAGGATAAAATAGTTATTTTTCTTACTTTCCTTGAAGATTCCCAGGTACAAAACAAACACAATAATGTTACTTTCCCGGGAATCTTAAATCCCAACCAAACACAAAAAACTAGCATTCCCCTCAATCACTCTCCCGGGTATCATTCTCCCGAGAGAGTGATTCCAAGGAGAAAAGTAGCATTCTGTGAACCAAACGCTACCTAAAGGAAATGTTAATTGAAGAAAGATGCAACAACAACTATGGAGCTAGGGCTTTGAGGGGAGTAGTGGCTGAGGAGATTTTAATTGGAGATCTTGTAGATGGTGGCTTTGTCTGTTAGAACCAACGGATATTCACTGTTGTTCTCAACCTTATGAACAACAGTGAAGGAACAAATCAATTCAATTAATACATGAATCAATTAACGGAATGCGGAAGCGTACCTGATGATGATGCCATGATCTTGAAGAAATCCGGGAACAAAGGTCTTCTGGTGGATTGTTGCCTTAGGGCTGAATGGGGAGTCGTCGTTCTCTATCTTTTCTGATAACGCTCTGTTGTTTTTCTTTTTAGAAAGAAAACCTAATTTTTTCCTTATGCATTAAAACAGAAGAACTTTTCCTTATATATGACAACTTCCACCAGGGACCAAATCCCAATTATATTTAACTTATGTTAATTACAAATTGACCCATCAACAATTGTAATTAACCCGGGACTCTGCACAAATACTGAATGTGCCCCCACACTGTATTAATTAGACGATTGGACCCCTCAACTTTATTAGATCATCAATTTGGTCCAATTAACTTTATGTTAACAATATATTATGTAACGATACACACATAACATATGCATCCATATGTTCCAGAGTGTACTAATGGTACTAATGCGTTAGTCCCGTTGTCCAAACTCCAACAATCTCCCACTTGGACAACTACACAATATGCGTTCCTTATAGTACCACCTTTTGTCATACAATCATATGTTAACCCATAAATGCTAGCATATATCCGTCTAATTCAATCCGGTCCATTAGCTTCATTAATACAAGAACCAAAAGAGCAGTCGTCGCAGTCCAAGCAACTAAACTCATAATGATTACGAGTACTAACTAACTAACGACATGGATCCAGTGTGCATGTGCAGCATGGAAATTACAAGTGATCTATACTTGTCAGATTTCCAACTGATCCTCTTTACTTTATGAGATCAAAAATCCAAAGCATATATTGAATAAAATCAATATCCATAAACTGTGAAATAACATAATACACAGTCATCGCATATATGAGTCACAAAAAATGTACAAACCAAACTCCCACTAATCTCAGGCATCTAACTTAATGACACCCATACTCGATACATGGCCATGAAATGCTATAGGTGTCAATGCCTTAGTGAGCGGATCCGCAACCATATCGTTTGTACCCAATAACTCTATGCTAACTTGATTGCTCTGAACCCTTTCTTTAACGGCAAGGAACTTTATATCAATGTACTTTGATCTGGAAGAACTCCGATTACAGTTAGAGTACAGCACAGCAGCCCGGTTGTCACAAAAGATCCTCAATGGTCTCTCAATACCAGTGACAACTCGCAGTCCCTTAACCATGTTCCGCAGCCATATAGCATGACTGGATGCCCCGTAGCAAGCTATGAATTCAGCCTCCATAGTGAAAGATGCAACAAGTGACTGTTTCGCACTCTTCCATGAAATTGCTCCTTCAGCCAGAAGAAAGACATAACCTGAAGTCGATCTCCGGCTATCCTGGCATCCAGCGAAATCAGAATCAGTATACCTAATGATCTCAAGATGATCTGATCTCCTGTATGTGAGCATATAGTCTTTCATTTTCTGCAGGTATCTAAAGACCCTTTTGGCTGCAACCCAATGATCCCTTCCAGGATTGCTCTGGTATCTGCCCAACATACCAACAATAAATGCAAGATCCGGACGGGTGCAAACCTGTGCATACATGATGCTTCCCACAGCCGAAGCATATGGTACACCCTTCATGAACTTGCGGTCCAAGTCCGTCTTAGGACACTGATCAAGGCTAAACTTCTCACCTTTGGAGACAGGAGTATCATGTGGCTTACAATTTTGCATGCTAAATCTCTTTAGTACTTTATCGATATAACCCTTTTGTGATAATCCAAGGGTACTCCGTGAACGATCACGGTGTATCTGAATCCCCAACACAAAAGATGCTTCCCCAAGGTCTTTCATCTCAAAGTTATCTGAGAGGAAAGCCTTAGTATCCTGAAGAAGCTTTACATCGTTAGTAGCAAGCAAAATGTCATCCACATATAACAGTAGAAATACAAATCTACTCCCACTGAACTTATGGTACAGACAGTCCTCCACAGCATTTACTTCGAAACCGTATGAAGTAATAACACTATGGAACTTCACTACCCTCGTTGGAGGATAGTCCTTCTGGTCGCCTCATGTAGATTTCTTCCTCAAGATCCCCATTGAGGAAAGCAGTCTTTACATCCATTTGGTGTAGCTTAAGATCGAAATGTGCCGTTAGTGCCATAATAGTCCTAAAAGAGTCCTTCGATGAAACTGGAGAGAAGGTCTCTTTATAGTCTATTCCTTCCTTTTGGGTGAACCCTTTCGCGACAAGACGTGCCTTATACCTCTCAATATTGCTCTGAGAATCCCTTTTGGTTTTGAAAACCCATTTGCAACCTATCGGTTTCTTTTCCTCAGGCAATGGTACAAGTTCCCAAACGTCGTTGTCCTTCATGGATTTGAGTTCATCCCCTATGGCCCTTATCCACTCTCGAGCATCAGAACGACTATTAGCTTCTTTAAAGGTGAGCGGGTCATCCTCCAAAGAGTCAATAGTATCCTCATGTTCTTGCAGAAATACGATATAATCATCCGAAATCGCATTTCTTCTCACTCTAGTGGATCTCCTTAACGACATATCTGCCTGTACTTGGTCCTCAACTATTTGAGGTTGTTGAATTTGATCCGGTTGTAGACCCTCATGGACATCCTGATGATCCTCAGGTATAACCTGTGGATCTAGTCCTGGTCCTGCAGGAAGATTAATGACGTCGTTTCTTGCTCTCTGAGGGATAAGAGTAGGAATCGGAACAATAAGTTCATCTTTTCCCTCAGAAACTTTATGAGGATGAGAAATATCTGAATCCTCCTCAAAGACGACATCTGACCTTCTATCTTCCCCCCCAAAATCAACATCCTCAAAGAACCAAGCATTTCCCGTCTCAAAAAATGTTCGGGTAGTAGGGTTGTAAAACTTATACCCCCGTGACCTCTCCGGATAACCAACAAAATAGCAACTAACTGTCCTTAAGTCCAGTTTCCTTTCATCAGGCCTATAAGGCCTTGCCTCTGCTGGACATCCCCAAACCTTTAAATGTTTTAGGACAGGCTTTCGGCCAGTCCATAACTCATATGGGGTTTTGTTAGTCGCTTTTGTTGGTATCCTATTGAGAATGTAGACTGTAGTTCTTAAGGCATCTCCCCAGAGTGATGTAGGTAAGGTGGTATTGGCAATCATACTCCTTATTATATCCTTAAGGGTACGGTTCCTCCTTTCAGATACACCATTCATGGTCGGAGACCCCGGCATGGTGTATTGTGGAACTATCCCACACTCATCGAGAAATTGGGCAAATGGCCCAGGACGCTGTTCACCTGATCCATCATATCGACCGTAGTACTCACCACCACGATCCGATCTGACAGCCTTAATAGTCTTGCCGAGTTGATTCTCAACCTCGGTCTTGAAAGACTTGAAAGCGTCCAACGCCTCGGACTTTTCCTTTAAGAGGTATAGATATCCGTATTGAGAGAAATCATCTATAAAACTGATAAAGTATCGTTGACCATTCCAGGATGCTGTAGGGAATGGACCACAAATGTCTGTATGTACCAATTTTAGAGTTTCCGAACTTCTCTCGGCCTCAAACCGTCTTTTGTTAGTTGTTTTGCCCTTTATGCACTCGATGCAAACCTGCTGGTCTATACGATCGAGTTCACTAAGAATTCCATCTGACACAAGTCGGTCTATTCTCCTTGCGGAGATATGACCTAACCATTTGTGCCATAACCTGAATGAATCCTCAGTTGGTAATTTACGCTTAATCCCTCTGGACTCGCTAGCATAACATTCATTATTGCTGTCAACCGAATGCAATAAATACAAGTTATGCTCTGCAACACTGCAAAGAAACACTTATGTGTTTAGTGGTTCCTGTATCTAACCACCAAGTGTTCTTAGCCACAGAAACAAGAAGAGATTTTGTACTAACAAGAGACAATGACATACCTTTCTTTTCACGCCAAGCCATATACTTAGCGCAGTCCTTCTTTAAGTGGCCTGCTTTCTTTGCAGAAGAAACATTGTGGTCCCTTATGCTCAGTATCTGAGCCCTCATGCTTCTTCTGAGAACCAAACCCTGCAGTCTCTTTACCTTTCCTCTTCTTAAAATCAGATGAAGAGGTTGTAGCTAGATGAGCACTATCCAGTTGAGAGTGTCTCAACCTTTCCTGTTCCTGAACCAGATGAACAGTCAGCTGATCAATTGTTCACTTATTTTCCTGACAATTGTTGGAAGTGAAGCCAGCACACGATGTACCAAATAGTCATTTGGTAACCCAACTTTAAGTGCCTTCAACTTCTCAGCTAGGTTGATGATCTCCTGGACATACTCCCATATGTCGCTATCCCCTCTGTACTTTATGGTCGAAAATTTACGAATAGTATCGCTAATTTTGGCCTTCTCTGTATGGATATAGCGACGAGCCAAGATCTCTAGGATCTTGCTGGCACTAGCTTCCTTATCCAGTGAACTCTGTATGGACATAGGGACAACACTGAGTATGACCAAACGGCAAGCTCTGTTTGATTGTTGCCAGTCCTCGAAAGCCTGGAGGTCCTTATCAGAACTTTCGAGGTCTAGTTCCTCAGGGCAATCCTTATAGAGCGCCAGATCCTTATTCATACAGCACAATGTTGTCTCTACTTTTCTCTTCCATAACTTGAAGTTACTGAAAGACAAAACAGTGATACACTGTTCAAATTGGCAGATACCGAGCTTGCTGAGTTCATATCCGAAAGAACACAACACTTAATCAGCTCACTTTAATAAAAATATGAAAGTAGTAAACTTAATGAATAACACATTGACTAAATCAAAAGATTAATTATATGACATTGTGTTCAGTCTTTTGACCAATAACACAACTCACAATTAATTAACCTGTCATAGTGTGAATTTTATAGCTTGAATTTGCCAATTATTTAATGTTCCTTTTGGTCGATCAAACAATCGCATAAATCTCTTAATAGCTATAAATCTTGAATTCATCACTATCGTGTTTATAATTTCTGCCAAATAGTCATCTTCCTTTTGGCCGATAACTATCCGCATGAAATTATTAACACCACACTTGAAATGTCTAACTCGGTAATATCCGCAGCAGAGGTCACTTTTGTGACTTTACTACTTTTATTAATCGAGTTAGACAAAACAAGCTAAGCTTAAAAGCTTCCTTAGTGTTATTCTGCATTCCTTTATATAAATCAATTATTTGAACCCGATGAACATCTCAAACCTTATGATGTTCATGTTCAAATAATCGAAGCAACTTTAAGTCCGGCAACCCGAACCAGTACTGATAATTGCAAAAATAATTAAATATGCAATTAATTAGCAATTTAACCAAAAATTGCACCAGTAGTAACTTAAGCCACAACAGATTTAAGCAATTGGCAAATAAATACGAGCCAAGCCAATCAAGCCAAATAAGCTAAATCAATTAAATCAAATCCATCATGTATGCGCAGTGAAATATTAAATGGGCTAAAGAATTAAATAAATGGGCTTGGGCCAAAACAAAAACTAACTCCTTCCTTCCCTTTAATTTCCTGATGGGCCAGGAGTTAGAATTCAGCCCACTACTTAATTGGCCCACTACAAGACCAAGACAGAATCAATTGTCTTCAACCTCCAAAGCCGATGCCACCACCGGCACGCCCAGCAGTCCGCAACCGGACACGAAACCCAAAGCCCGGAATTACATACAATTAATGAAATCAAGCAGCTGATTCAAGCAAATCCGGATTAATTAAATAGGCAAGTAGAAAGCCGGAATTAATTAGAGCCGGGACTAAGTGATTCCAGAATCACAAATTCCCAAAATTGCATAGTGACGGAATTCAAACAATTGAGCAACCTCAATCAATTAATTAATTCCCATAATCAAACGGAACTCAAGCAAGCAATTCCATCAATTGCAATTTATTGTTAATAATTGGATTAACAATTAATTACAATCCTGAAAATCAATTCCATAAATCAATTGATCAATTAATCAATTAATAACAATCAACTCCCAATTTTGCAGAATTAGGGATATTAAATTAAAACCCCAATTTTGCAATCAATCAATCCAACACAAAATCATGGCTGTAATTCATGCAAAATCAAAATTGATTGGCTCCGCTACCAATTGTTAGAACCAACGGATATTCACTGCTGTTCTCAACCTTATGAACAACAGTGAAGGAACAAATCAATTCGATTAATACATGAATCAATTAACGGAATGCGGAAGCGTACCTGATGATGATGCCATGATCTTGAAGAAATCCGGGAACAAAGGTCTTCTGGTGGATTGTTGCCTTAGGGCTGAATGGGGAGCCGTCGTTCTCTGTCTTTTCTGATAACGCTCTGTTGTTTTTCTTTTTAGAAAGAAAACCTAATTTTTTCCTTATGCGTTAAAACAGAAGAACTTTTCCTTATATATGGCAACTTCCACCAAGGACCAAATCCCAATTATATTTAACTTATGTTAATTACAAATTGACCCATCAACAATTGTAATTAACCTGGGACTCTACACAAATACTGAATGTGCCCCCATATTGTATTAATTAGAAGATTGGACCCCTAAACTTTATTAGATCATCAATTTGGTCCAATTAACTTTATGTTAACAATATTGATAACAATCAAGACAGCCCTGACGGTGCTACCACGCTTGTGGCTCCCACCAGGACGATTTCCCATAAGACCCGTAAGATATCTCCATATCGCCAGAGAATCAGAGAAGAATTCCTAGGATGGTCGACATCAGCGGGGGGGGGGGGGGGGGGGGGGACTCACGCGACTGTATACGCAAGGCACCATCCCATCCTAGGGACCCACGAGCTTATCGCTCTCGGCAGCCCGTATGATATCGCTATGACGTCATCTGTCGCTATCGCCTGTGACGTCACCATCGGACATCGCCTGGATTGTTATCACCAGGTATCGCCAAACAGGCCTATAAATACCCCTTCTTTTCAGATCTGAAGGTAAGATCGAGATCACTAAGACGAACCTCTGCTATTTTTGAAACCCGAACTGACTTAAGCATCGGAGTGTCTACGCCGGAGCCCCCTCTCCGGCGCTTTGCAGGTACATTCGACGTCAACAGCCATCGTTCCGATCAGGCACGACTCCGAATCTAACAAGATCAACGTAGAATCTTATCAAATGGTGCTTTCATTGAGAGCTTTGGTGTATTAAGTGAGCGCCCTTAATAGCCAAGCTCCGTCTAGTTGGAAGATTGGAACGGTCATGATCACAGGATCGGAGCCAATCCGATCATCATCATCCTCTAATATCCCTTTCTCAATCCGCAGACGGTTATTCCCTTTCGCTACTGTTGATCTCTCTATGACTACACAACCAACTATTTCGGGATCTCTGGACCTCTCGGTTGGAATTGCTGGGGGACCGGCCTCCTCACAGACGGACATCTTGTCATCTCAGATAGCGGGATCAGATTTCTCCACTCCTCTTTCTGGGGGATCTGTGCTCAACCATGAACATCCTTTTGCAATGGAAATGGTGGCCCTTCGTTCTCGGCTGGAATATTTGACTGAAATGGCTGCAAGAGTCACGCCTGGTGCTTCTGGATCTAGTTTTCCCCCTCGTGTCATGTTTACACCGTCTATTGTCGCTGATCGACCTATATCACCGTTGTTTCCAGAAAACCTCCAGATGCCTTTATCCGCGGGAAATCCACCGATTAGTGCTGAGCAGTTTACTCAAGGAAGAGTAGAGGCTTACGTACCGCAAATGCCGCAAGGTCTCCTCCTACAAGGAGACAAGCAGCTTGTGGGGGTTAGGAACCGGTGGGACGGACGGAGGGAAGGAGCCAACAGAAGTCTGTCTCCCGAGTACAGTGAAAGATCCAGTAGTCGAAGGTATCGAAGTCGTTCGCACAGGAGCCGCAGTCGATCTCCTAGACGACATCCTACGCCAGAACCACGAAATAGGGGGCGTCAGGACGAAACGTCTCCTCCGCGTCAGGCGCGTGAAATTCTTGATGATACATCGGGCCACCCATTTAGCCGTCATATAAGGCGTCACAGGGTCAGTCGGCGTGTGAAGCTTCCCACTGATGTTTATGATGGCACCAAGGATCCCATCTCGCACATTAATAAGGTGAAGGATTTTGTTCAGTTTCAGACTCACAGTGATGTGGCGTTATGCCAAATATTCGTTATGACATTATCGGGTGTGGCGCGTCTCTGGTTTGAGGGTCTCGCTGGTGGATCCATTAATAATTTCTCACAGTTAGAATCTAAATTCTGGAGCAGATTTAGCACGGCAATTCCAATCAGGAAATCTGCCGCCGCGTTATTTGACATACAACGAATGCCTCAAGAAACCTTAAAGGAATTTCTTAGGCGCTTCGATTTGGAAATGTCCTTAACGCCGGGCGTTACCATTGATTTTGCTATAGAAGCTCTGAAAAGGAACTGCCGCCATGGAAAGCTGAAAGACGCGCTCATGGTGGATCCTCCAGTGACTTTAGATGCGTTGAGGCTTAAAGCCCACAATTACGCAAAAATAGAAGAGGAAGAAAATAGAGATAAGACGTATAACACGTCGCATGGGACATCTCAAATTATTACTGCTCCCGCGAAGCTGCAACCTGACGACCATTTTCTCGACGATTACGCCAGGAGGAAGGACCATATCCCCAAGGCCTCCAACAAACAGAAGGGTCATTTTTCGAAGGGAAAAACCGGTGGTTCCCCCTCTCGACGTCACGGGGATTCTTATAAAAATCGCACATATGACCCAGATTTCCCTTCTCTTAACGTGCCAAGGGCAGAGATTTTAGCGATAGCGGAACAACAAAATCTTCCTATCCGCTACCCCGCGCCTACAAAACCAGGAGTGCTTCTAGGGAGAAGGGAAAATGCTTATTGTAAATTCCACAAAGCCAGGGGCCATTCCACATAAGCGTGCAGAGAGTTAAGATCGGCGATAGAACGCTTGGTAGAAGAAGGATATTTGGGGGAATTTGCTACCCAAATAAGAGAAGATGCCAGAAATAATCTTATGAAAAGGACAGTAGACGAACCACCAGTTCCTCCACGCATTCCGCAAAAAGATGATGCTCCCAGAGGCAAAGATAGGGAAACTCTCGCAGTTGATGACAAATATATTCCTATGATTAACATTATTGCGGGAGGAACCCCTTATATGGACGAATCAGAGCAATTGGCAGCCGCGAAAAGAGATAAACGCACACGTGATGGCATTACGAAAAAAGGAGATGCGATAGGCATATTGGATCGAATGGTATTATCCTTTTACAAAGAGGACAAGAAAGGCGTCGTCTATCTGCACAATGATGCATTGGTGGTTACACCCGTCATCGCCAGTCATGGAATCAGAAGAACTCTTATCGATAATGGGAGTGCGGTGAACCTCTTTTCGCTGGAAACTTACAATCTCATGAAACGGCCTGACAATGAATTAACACCGAGCAAACGGCCTATAGTCGGCGTTGATGGGGTTCCAATCCCTGTCACGGGGGTAATTACTTTGCCCATATATTTCCGAGAAGACACTTACAAGCGATTAGAGAACCTGTTGTTCCTTGTCGTGGATCTGAATTTGCCTTACAATGTCGTGCTCGGACGACCTTTCCTCAACCGCTTTGGAGCGGTGATATCTCAGAAGCATCTAAAGATGAAATACCCCTCCTGGGATGGGGTAGTATTGGTAAAAGGTGATCAAAAGCTGGCGGCGGAATGCTACTCGCTCATGACTCAAAGAAGTTGCGATAGATACGTATGCATAACAGCGGATCCCTATGAGCAGAGTGATGAGAAGCGTGCTCAACCTCTAGACAAAATGGTACCCATTCCGGCAATTGGTATAGAGGAAGCAAGTTTCCTGATCAGTGAAAAACTCAGCCTAGCGGAAAACCTTCAGCTGGCCCAGCTGTTGAACAAATGTCAAGGAGATTTCGCGTGGAAACCCTCCGATATGCCAGGTATATCGCGGGAAATAGCCGAACATCGTCTCAATGTGAACCCAGATGCCAGGCTGGTACAGCAAAAGCGACGCGCGTTCTCTAATGAAAAGGCGTTAGCTGTAGATAGGGAAGTAGCAAAGCTCCTTGACGCAGGGTTTATCTGCGAAGTTCAATATCCCACCTGGCTAGCGAACCCTGTCCTTGTTCCTAAGCCCAATGGGGATTGGCGCATGTGCATCGACTTCACAGATTTAAATGATGCCTGCCCTAAGGATTGTTACCCGCTTCCTCGCATAGATCAGTTAGTTGATCAGACCGCAGGATACGCTTATCTAAGCTCATTGGACGCCAACTCGGGATATCATCAGATTCCCATGGCCCGGGAAGATGAAGAAAAGACTGCGTTTCTCACTCCAAAGGCCACCTATTGTTATACGGCGATGCCGTTCGGGCTGAAGAACGCCGGGGCTACGTTCCAACGTATGGCCAATAAGATATTCGAAGAACAAATAGGGAGGAATGTGGAAGCATACGTTGCTGATATTTTGGTGAAGAGCGCGAGCTTTCAAGATCACCTACGAGACTTAAAAGAAGTCTTTGACGTGATGAAAAAGTATCGCATGAAGCTAAATCCCCGAAAATGCATGTTTGCATTTCAGACAGAAAAATTCTTGGGCTACGTGGTCAGCCGAAAAGGCATCCTGCCTAATCCTTCAAAGGTTAAGGTCATACAGGACATGATATCACCAAGAACCATCAAGGAGGTGCAAAGGTTAACAGGGCGGGTCATTGCCCTTGGACGATTCATTTCCAAGCAAGGAGAAAAGTGTCTCCCTTTTTTCAAAGTCATACGCAAGAAAGCCTCGTTCGGGTGGACCCCGGAATGTGAGGAAGCGTTTATCGGCCTAAAAGATTACCTATCGTCTGACTTACTATTGACGAGACCTGAAGTAGGCGATACTTTGTATTTGTATCTTGGCGCTGCGGATGAAGTGGTCAGTGCCGTCCTCGTCCGCGACGATAACCACTCTCATCGCCCGGTCTATTTTGTGAGCCACGTCCTGAAGGATGCGGAGTTGCGATACGCCCGAATTGAAAAGATAGCGTTCGCTCTTGTACAAGTTACCCGCAAAATGGATCGATATTTTCAGTCCTATTCCGTCATCGTGCTCACGGACCAGCCTCTGAAAAGAATATTTCGAAAGCCTGAATCTTCCGGAAGAATGTTGATTTGGGCACTTGAACTAGAGCAATATGGATTGAGATATCAGTCTCGACCGTCCGTAAAAGCTCAGATCCTGGCTGATTTTATAGCGGAATGTACCTTTACAGAGGATCCTTTGGATGGCGTACCTGAAGCGGAATGGGGCGACATGGATCTCCCATTCCCGGAAACCTACACGGACCTCTGGATCGTCCATGTGGATGGGGCTAAAAACCAAGAGCTGGCCGGAGCTGGAATTTTTATAAATGGATCGCACGATATGCAAATACGATACGCCATTCGAATCCTACAGCCGTTATCTAATAACGCGGCAGAATATGAGGCGTTGCTAGCCGGGCTCAGAATAGGGAAAGGACTTTCCTCTAAAGGGAGGCACGATACTGAAAGAACAGGAGACCTGCGTCTACAAATCTGTGGTGATTCCAAGTTAATAATTGACCAGGTCTTGGGGCATTCTCAGGCCCGAGAACCCATTATGATTCAATATCTCGCCAGAGTAAAGCGAGAATTGTTGGAAATAAAGAAGGAAGGCATGCAGGTCAGCTTCGAGCATATCCCCAGGGAGGAAAATGCTGAAGCCGACAATCTAGCTAAAATGGCTGCGAATCCGGAAGCGTCCATACCTAAAGGTGTATACTATCGAGAGTTATCGGTACCATCCTTCATGGAAGAGCAAGCATCTTTATGCATGGAGGAACACGAAAGCGACTGGCGAATTCCCGTAATCAAATACTTGAAACACGAGGAACTGCCTCAGGATACCGCTGAAAAGAAGAAGGTACTGAGACAGGCAGCTCGTTGTACATACTATGACGGGGATCTAATCCGAAGGTGTTTTTCTCACCCTGCCGCTAAATGCATAACTGAGCAAGAAGGTCTTCACACCTTGCGCGAAATCCATGAAGGGGTATGTGGTATGCATGTGTCAGGCGGTACCCTGGCAGCCCAGGTCTTTCGATCCGGATTCTACTGGCCCACCATCCGAAGAGATTGCCACAATTATGTGCAAACCTACCCTAAGTGCCAGGAGCTTGCCAAGATTCCTCGGCGGCCTGCCACTGAAATATCTGAAATTATCGCCTCTTGTCCTTTTGCTAAATGGGGGATCGATATCCTAGGCCCATTCCCAAAGGCAAGGTCTCAATTGAAATTTGTGATAGTGGCGGTAGACTATTTCACTAAGTGGGAGGAAGCTGAAGCGGTCGCCACAATCACAGCAGAAAAAACTTGGCGTTTTTTCAAACATCAAGTTATCATGAGGTTTGGCGTACCTCGTGTCCTTGTTAGCGATAACGGAACGCTGGCCCGCCTTTTTTATATGAGTGTGCTGCCGTTGATATTTCCACCACCAGTCCTCTTTCCAGAAGGTGTGGATGGTTCAGCATCCTCATCACAAAATTTTCTGGTTGTCGATAGTGTACCAACCCCTTAAGGGCCGAAACTGGTACCATGGTAGTGTGCGTGAACCACATGCATATTTTTATTGCTTTTAAACAGTTAAAAAAAGAGAGAAAAATATCAGTTGTGAAAGGCAAGGAAAAAAGGAAAGGAAAAGAAATGAAAAATTCTAGGAGTTGTTGTGCCAAAAAAGACCAAAAGCAAAGCTTAGAAAAAAATTATGCAATGCAAGAAAAGCAAAGAAAAAAAATGGCAGGGGCCAAAGGCCAATGAAAATTGACTGAATAATAGTAAGTTTTGCTATGGCTATATGAGGTATTAGAATTAGGCTTTCTTGAGTTGAATGCGCAAATGTATGAGAGTCAACAGTTATATATGTTCAAGGTTTAATGGCTAGACAAATTAAATTATGATAAAATGTTTTATTCCCTCAATCATGACTACTTGAATGTCTAGCTAGATGTCAAGGTACTATTTGGATGCGAGATGTTTAGGGTATTGATTGGTCATTGATAGTCTAGCATGGTGATTGACGCTTTATTCCATGTGTTTTTACCACTGTAAAGCTCCCTTTTTGTGGCAGAAACAATCCTTTCGACGTCAATTTGGGTTCTTTTGAGTAATCTTGGGCAAGACTGGTTTTTGGAAGAAACGGGTGTTGGAACGAAAGATTGGCAATCTTAGCCGCGTGTCTTGGCTAAGATTGTAGGATAGAGGCGTGCACACCATGGACTCAAGGAAGCAAGATCAGATCAGAAGACCAGTTGGCGATTACATCCACTTGAGGAAATCTTTGATGTAATCTTGTTTGAACAAACAAAAACACTTAGTTATTATCTTTTTATTATGTTCGATTTAGAATTCAAACAATTGGGATTTCTATCCCTACTTTTTAGTTAATTTGAATTGAGGAGTTTGGAAAGAAACGTGATTGGCAGGGACTCTAACCTTGATAAAGGTTAGGGAAGGCTGTCAATAACGGTATCTTCCATTCTCCCCTCTTCTGGTTTTGTAAACATTTCGGCTGTGATTTTCCTTGAAGGATATCGCATTTTTAAATTAAATTGATGTTCTTGAATTGTTTCCCTTTTTCTTTGATTATGATATCTAGTAGCTAAACACCTAGTTCTTGGTAAGGGTTGAGTGAGCATACTTGTAAACCGTGAGACTATCGGTCTTAATTATCCTATCATTCGTATTCAATTCAAGTTCTGTTTTAACAAACCGGTTCCCGTCTAGGCTAAGACTTGATCGATCTTAGCCAAGACGACGAATTTGCAGTCAGTCACTGAGGGGACGAGCGAAACTGAAGTGACGAAGTAGACGGCTAACCTCACGCGGGTTAGTGAATTTGAATCGATATAGGCCTAACCAGATTGATGACCTAGGGCTCCGAGTTGGGAGTAGCTTGGCCTAGACTCTGTCTTTCCCCACGCCATTGAGAAAACGCATGTGCCTCAAGCCAGCAGCCAATTTGATAAACCCTTTAGCCAGCAAGTTGTCCACTGGCCAGAATCACTCGGAAATGGGGTACCCTCCAAGTGATTTGAATAGGAGGAAAGTAGGATTGGAAAGGGGTTCCTCCCAATCTATAGCAGAGTTATGATAGAGAAGGAGAAAATATTTAGTCTATGATCGATTACACAAGTAAAGTGCTCACGAATTCGCCCTTACCAGGAATCTACCCCACGAAAGTTCCAACCAATCTCAACCAACAATCTTAGCTAAGATTCACTTCTGCTTAAGATTGTTTCCGATAAATTAGTTTTTGCTTATCCTTTTTAATGCTTTGTTTATCTTAACTGCAGAACAACAAACCCTCAACTCCAGTGACGAGGAAGTCGAGTCAAGACCGCGATACACCACCAAGATCTCTGTGAACGAACCTCTTATCGCAATCTACGAGTCCCTTGTGGACGAGTGATAAGTTGTATTCCTACCCCATTTTCTATATCTTTTTACAACTAAATTTGATGCCCTCGACACGCAATCAAATTTTGGCGCCGTTGCCGGGGATCTTCTAACGGTGTATTTCGTAGTTTTGTTTTTTTTATTTTTGTCTTTCGCAGTTGATGACCAGGTCCTCGAAGGAAGAACTACTACCTTTGAATCTAGAACTCACAAGGACCGAAACCCAAATCAGAAAGAAATCTAAGAGGAAATTCGTTGGCAAATTTTTGGGAACACAATCAGAAACTGATTCCAGCAGCAGTCTAGGCCAAGATCAGGGCCCAGCTGAGAATCCAATACCAAACATGGAAGAAAACCAGGAAGAACAGACGATGAGAGAAAGAAACAGAGGGGCAGAAAGAGTAACCTACTCTTGTATTAATCTGGCCCCTATGGCTAATGATTGGTCTATCAAGACGAACATCATAGCCAACTTAACCAAGTTCCATGGCCACTCAAACGAGAATCCGTATAACCATTTGAGGAATCTCCATCTTCAATGTGATACCCTAAAACCTTTGGGAGTATCAATTGAGAGGGCTAAACTCAAAGCATTTCCATGGTCCCTCAAGGACTCGGCTAAGAATTGGTTCTATAGCATACCCCATAACACTATCACAACATGGGGAGATATGTCCGCTGCCTTTCTAAATAAGTATTGGAACGCAACTAAGGCAGGGGCAGCCAGAAAGGATTTAGTATCCGTTCAGCAGAGAGGAGGAGAAAGCTTGAGCGACTACCATCAAAGGTTTAGGGATCTTCAAGACATTTGCCCTACCCATGGAGTGGCTGACCATCTCCTAATCCAATACTTCTATGATGGAATGTGTGTGAAGGATAAGGATAGAGTAGATGCAGCCGCTGGAGGAGCACTTCAAGATCTTACACCAACAAGAGCCAAACTACTTCTCCAAACGATGGCTGATAATTGTCAAAACAATGCCTCTTCTGAGAGAAATTCTACACCTTCTTCTTTGAATGCTATAAATGTAGAAAATAAACTTGATAAGATCACTAACATTTTGATGAATCTTTCTACAGGTGCCACATCTCAGGTACAAACTACGGTAGCAGCAGCTAACTCTATGCTTTCTGTTTGCGGGATTTGCCAATAATTGGATCATCTCACCCACAGTTGTTACGTGGTGGAACAGCCGGGAGATCCATCCCCAACCTCAGTCAATGCGGCATATGGTTACAACCAAGGACAATCCAACAATCAAGGGCAACCTAGGTTCCCACACGAAAGTAATCAATACTCCTGGAGACAGCATCCCAATCTAAGGTGGAGACAAGATCCGCCTCAGCCTAGCCAACCAAATCAGCAACCAAACCAACAACAACAATACTTACCACAATACAACCAACAGCCACAACAGTCCCCCATAAATTTCCAACACTTCGTACCCAGACCACCAGGAGCAAATCAATCCAATGCCCCTGTGTTACCTCCTGTACCTCAACCGCTTGAGATTACCGGAGTACCTATCGAGGACACAATGCAAAAATTCATGCAAGCAACTCAATCCATCCTTGTCGAAATGCAAAAGCAAATAGGTCAGCTCACCGAACAGATCCAGCAAACAGGAACAAGTGGAAAATTACCTTCCACCACCGAGGATAACCCAAAGCACAATGTAAGTGCTATCCATTTAAGGAGTGGAAGTGTTCTACCTGAACGAAAGGGTGCGAAATCGGATCGAGAGATTCACAACCAATCGTACGAAGACGAGGATGTGGATGTGGACGAGGAAGTACAAGAAGAAATTCAAGCAGACGTTCAGTCGGAGCCAATCTTGGCTAAGATTGGAACTCAGAGTGAAGCTGAGCCTGATATTCCAGTTCAAACAGAACAACCGATCTTAGCTAAGACTGAGGCCAAGGCTGATGAGCAGGTTATGAAAACTCTGGAAATAGCAGATATCCCACCTCCCTATCCTCCCAAGTCCTCTAAACAGAAGAAATTAGACGAGGCTAAGGACTTCATGAACATTTTTGGCAAAGTGGCAGTGAATATTCCTATGCTAGATTTAATTTCAAAAGTACCTTCTTATGCAAGATTTTTGAAAGAACTCTGTACTAACAAAAGGAAACTTGCAGGAATTGAGAGAGTGAATCTTATGCAGAATGTTTCTTCAGTACTTCAGAGTAAACTACCGGAGAAGTGTGGAGATCAAAGAACCTTCACCATCCCTTGCAAAATTGGGAACAAAACGGTGGAGAAAGCTCTTTGTGACTTAGGAGCTGGGATCAACGTAATGTCCTTAAGGGAATATGTAGAATTACAAATGGGACCGATGAAGGAGACACAAGTGGTGATACAACTAGCTGACCGAACCGTGATCCATCCTAAGGGTTTGGTAGAGGACGTTTTAGTCCAAGTCAATAATTTTATATACCCTGTGGACTTTTATATTGTTAAGATGGACTCTGATTTACCTTCTTGTACCACTGATGTGCTCTTGGGCAGACCTTTCCTTAGGTCCGCTAGAGCAAAGATAGATGTTTACGAAGGTAGTATTATTTTGGAATTCTTTGGAAGTATGATTAAATTTTACATGAAAGAGGGATTAAAATATCAAAATGAGATGCATAGTGTTAATTTTATTGATATCTTATATCCTATTGAAGAAGAGACTGCAGACTTAAATACTACTGACCCACTTGATTTTGTCTTAAGCAGAAGTGTCTCAGCTAAGACTCTGGATGAAATGGAAGATCGAGTAGGAAACCGAGAAGATCTTAGGGAGATCCTAACAGACCTTCATGAGACTGGACCAGTGAAGGAATCATTACCTTGCCCACTGTTTAGCATGTCTAACTCTAAGATTTTACCATCTACTGTGCAGGCACCAGAGCTTGATCTTAAGGAATTGCCAGAACATCTTAAGTACACCTATCTAGGCCAAGACAGAACTCTGCCAGTAATAATCTCAGCTAAGCTTTCCAGCGAGGAAGAAGCAAGATTGACATGCGTCTTGAAGGAGCATAAAGAGGCTATTGGGTGGACTCTAGCAGACATCAAGGGCATATCCTCAACCATTTGTACCCACAAAATTCATGTGGAAGAGGATAAGAAAATGATTAGACAACCCCAAAGGAGGCTTAACCCTCCAATGATGGAAGTTGTCAAGAAAGAAATCATTAAATTGCTTGATGCTGGAATTATTTACCCAATCTCTGATAGTTCATGGGTTTCCCCTGTGCAGGTCGTCCCTAAAAAGACTGGAATCACCGTGACTGAAGGAGAAGATGGAGTAAAAAGAACCGCAAGAATTCAGAATGGATGGAGAGTCTGCATAGACTACTGCAGACTTAACCAAGTCACTAGGAAAGATCACTTTCCATTACCATTCATCGACCAAATGGTGGAAAGATTGACTGGGAAGTCCCATTACTGTTTCTTGGATGGTTATTCGGGATTTCACCAAATCCCAGTGGCATTAGAAGACCAAGAGAAGACGACATTCACATGTCCCTTCGGGACCTTTGCATATAGAAGGATGCCATTCGGATTGTGCAATGCACCTGCCACCTTTCAGAGGTGTATGGTTAGTATCTTTTCAGATTATGTAGAAAAAGGTATCGAAGTGTTTATGGATGACTTCACCGTATATGGAGATAACTTTGATAAATGCTTAGCTACTTTGGAACATGTTTTGAAAAGGTGCGAGGCCACCAATCTCGTCCTTAACTATGAAAAATGTCATTTCATGGTCGAACAAGGTATTGTCCTAGGTCATGTAGTTTCTAAAAAGGGCATAGAAGTTGACCAGGTTAGAAGTTTTTTAGGCCATGCAGGATTCTATCGCAGGTTTATTAAGGACTTCTCGAAGATTGTGGAGCCGATGTGCAAATTGTTGCAAAAAGAAGTGGAATTCAATTTTGACGAATCTTGCCAAGAAGCGTTTGACAAGATCAAAGATAAACTCACATCAGCCCCAATCATCAAAGCACCAGATTGGGACCTTCCATTCGAATTGATGTGCGACGCTAGCAACTCAGCAGTTGGTGCGGTTCTAGGGCAGAAGATTGGCAAAGATCCACACGTGATCTACTATGCCTCTAAGATGCTCAACGATGCCCAAAAGAACTATACCACAACCGAGAAGGAATTGTTCGCAATAATCTTTGCATTGGACAAATTCAGATCATATTTGTTGGGAATGAAAGTCATAGTCTTTTCAGACCATGCGGCCTTGAGGTATCTTTTGACAAAATCTGAATCTAAGCCAAGACTGATTCGCTGGGTTTTACTTTTGCAGGAACATAACTTAGAAATCAAGGACAAAGCAGGAAAGAAAAACTTGGTCGCCGATCACCTAAGTAGATACTTCGTGAAAAATGATTCAGAACTAATCAGAGATGACTTTCCAGACGAACATCTATTTGCCATCCAAGTAAATAGACCATGGTTTGCCGACTTAGTCAATTTCTTAGCCACGGGTAAGCACCATGGAGACCTAACGGCTCAAGAAAAGGTTAAGATTAAGCACGACAGCAGGTATTTCATTTGGGATGATCCTTATCTTTGGAAAATTGGGTCTGATCAGTTGATTAGAAGATGCATTCCTGAAACTGAAATTCCTTCTGTTTTGAGATTTTGTCACTCTTATGCATGTGGTGGACATTTTGGAGCTAAGAGAACAGCCTTAAAATTCCTAGAGTCAGGATTTTATTGGCCTACTCTATTTCATGATAGTTATATGTTTTGTAAGACATGCCCTGAATGCCAAAAGATAGGAAACATAAGCGCTAGAAATCAAATGCCCATGAACGTTATATTAAATTGTGAGATTTTTGATCTATGGGGCATTGATTTCATGGGGCCATTTCCTATATCAGATGGAAAACAATATATACTACTTGTTGTGGATTACGTGTCTAAATGGATAGAAGCTAAAGCAACTAGGACTAACGATGCTAGAACTGTTGTTGCCTTTTTGAAAACTAACGTTTTGAACAGATTTGGCATTCCTAGGGGGATCATTAGCAACCGAGGCACACACTTTTGCAATAGTATTATTGTTTCTCTTTTCAGAAAGTATGGTGTAACCCACAAAATCTCCACTGCATACCACCCTCAATCCAATGGCCAAGCGGAGGTATCAAACAGAGAAGTCAAATCGATCTTAGCTAAGACAGTTGGCTTAGATCGACGAGACTGGAGTCAAAGACTGGATGATGCGCTCTGGGCATATAGGAATGACTCCCTGCAAATTGGTGTATGGAAAAGCCTGTCATCTGCCAGTAGGTATGCAACATAGAGCTTATTGGGCAATTCAGAAATGCAATCTAAGGTACGAGCAAACAGGTGAGGAAAGGAAACTCCAACTCCATGAGATGGAAGAATTGAGGAATCAAGCATATGACAACCAGCTCTTAGCTAAGATCAGGATGAAAACATACCATGATAGCAAGATTGTTGAGAAGAATCTCCAACTTGGGGGAAAAGTCCTTCTATACAATTCCAGATTCAAGCTTTTCCCAGGTAAGCTTAAGACCAAATGGGAAGGTCCATATGTTATCACTAATATTTACCCTCATGGTGCAGTGGATATTAAGAATGAAAAGACAGGGATCGTATTCAAAGTAAATGGACAACGACTTAAACCTTTCCTAGAAGGATTTCCAACGTTTCAGGAAACTCAGGCGATTGAAGCCCCACCTAAGATTCATTAAAAGCACAGCAAAGTCATGCCTAGGATTATAACTAGGGCGCTACATGGGAGGAAATCCATGCTCTTTATTTTTAGTTCTTTTGAATAAAATTAATTGCTCAAATATTCTTCGGGTTTCTTGACTGATTTTCTCTTGCTGAAATTTTCAGATATTTTTTTGATGGAAATTTTCTGGAGTGACTTTTAGGAATTAAGTGTGGTGAGGAATCTTGGCTAAGTCTAATTGATCTTAGCCACATTTATTCTCACTTGGATTTGGTGACACGCGGAGAAAAAGGAGGAAAAGAGAAGGTAGCGTGTTTTGAAGGAGGAGAAATTAAAAGGATAACGGTCATATTTTTTAAATTGCTAATTATTACTCGAAAATCAACTTTTCAGATTTTAATTAGTAGTTATCTTTCTATCTCCTCACCTCCCACAAACACCAAATCCCTAAAATCTCGCCCTCTTCCTCATATCTCTCAAATCACCTCAACTAAACGTCCTCCACTCCTCCTACTTTCACTCCACGATTTTCTTAGCATATTACCATGGGAAAATCCAAGAGATCATCTGCCAAGAAGGTAAAATCCATTCCAATCAAGCAAGCATCTCCTATTCCTTCGCCATCTCCCTCTCTTTCAAATCCAGAGGAAGATTTGCCTCAAAACATCATCGAGGCACTTGATATCACGAGGACAATCATGTCCATAGACACTGCCACCTCTGATTCTCCGAAGAAGATCCTCTCCACTCCCACTTCAGTTCCTACCTCTGCACATCCAGCCAAGAAAAAGATTGACCTCGACAAAGAAGCAAAAACCCAATCTAGGGTTAGCAAACCGGCTGACTCTGAGGTGCAGGAGATTTTGAATTCTGAGCCTAAGTGTGAAGACGGTTCGGCAAAATCTAAGAAATCGGGGAAGAGGAAGGCTGATGCGAGTGTTGGATCAGCGCCTGCAAAAAGAACTCGCTCTGCTGCTGCCAAAGGCAAAAAGAAAGTAGAGAGCGCCGACTCTGATGCTGATGCGGTTGTAGCCTTGGCCAAGCCTGCGGCCAAGGCTGCCAAGGTAACCCTTCCACCCCTTAACTCTTTGAAAGGTTGTTTGAGGCCTGATACCCCTGATTTTAGGGCTAGATTGACTAGTAAACATGCCTGTGAGATAACTCAGTTTGCTGTCCTTGATTTTTCCTTTCTTGACGACTTGGGGATAGGTAATAGAGTTAGGCAGTTTATTTCCAATCTTGGGTGGGATTGTTTTTTCTATCTTGATATGCCCGCTTATGCTGAGCTGTGCTTAGAGTTTCATTGTTCCTTTTGGTTAGATCAGGAGAGATTGTATGCTAATGGTAGAGCTTTTCCTGATCTAAGTGCTACTGATGTCGTGCACTTTCGTCTGCTTGATAAATTGTGTCATTTTTCAATTGATGATTTTAACTTGTTGCTTGGTTTTGTGACTGAGGATGGCCTCAAGTCTGATGAATACGTGTATGCCCTGACTGATTATCCCCCTGACTGGGATAAGACGGTGGCCTATGGGGAATTGATTGGTGACTGTGCTGCTAAGTTAGATAAAAATTCAAAAGCTCACCAAATCCGAGATCCTACTTTGAGGATTCTCCAAAGGATCCTTTCAATCAATCTCTCAGCCAAGACCACAGTCTCGGGTAATATTTCAAAACTTGAGACATTTTTGCTTTGGTGCATGCTGCATGAGAAAAGAGTCAATCTTGGCTATTGGATTGTTAGGCAGATAAAAGCGTGTGACTCCCTTCCTAGAATGATCTTAGGAACTCTGATTTCCCATATGGCTACTATTGCTAGGGGCATATACTTATCTGCTTTGAATTTATATAAATCTTGTGCCATTAAGATCATGGATCTTAAGGCGTTTGACCAAATGGGTCATTTCCACGAGGAAAAAGGCTATCTCTGCTTTAATACAGGATTTACCCCAGCGGCAGACCACCTTTTTGGGAAGAGGATCAACGGGAATTTCAAGATCAAGCCAATCCATTTTGACGGTGCAGCAGAGCAACCCGATCTTACCCAAGATGCCCAGCAGCCTGAGATGTCTTCTGATGACTTCAAACCAGCTCATCCGATGATTCCAGAATGGGCAGATAGATTCCTTGAGCTTGTACAGATCTAGCTCGAAGCTTTCACAACAAATCAGAAGTTGTTTCATGAGACCTAAGGCTCCACTCAAAAACAAATGCAGCAGATTGTTGACCAGCAGCAATCTCTGTTTGCGAGTGTTGAGTTAGCTCAGAAGGAACGGCTGGACAAATTCATGGAGCAGCAGAACGCGAGATATCAACACATCCAGACTCATTTGGAAGTGACTTTCAAGTACATCCAGGCCATAGACAAGGTTGTTGCACACATTCGCAACAAGGTGAATGATCACTTCAGCACCACAAGTGATTCCAGTGCAGCTGACTCTGATGAAGACACTGAACCAGCACCGTCTGTGCAAGACCCGAAACAACCACCTCCACCTCCATCACCTAAGTGAATGCAGCCCCCAGGTCGTGTCTTTTCTTTCCCTCTTTTACAAAAATTTTGTGTCTTTTTATTTTAATCTTTACTCTCATTTACACATTGAGGACAATGTGTTCTCTAAGTGTGGTGAGGGTGGTTTTAGGATACGTGTTGTATATACATGTTCTTGTGTGTTTTTTTTTTTTGATTTTCCTTTATCGCATGAATTTTTTGTGTGAATCTAGGCTAAGTTAGTTGGCCTAGATCGTCTTTTCCATGTCTGATGCATGATTTTCTAAATCTTTTTGTGTGTTTTAGGCATGTATATTTTCTGTTTTGTTTGTGTGTCAGCGGAATTTTCTGAACTATGCCTAAGGCCTGTTTTCTTGAATATCTTAGACTTGACCTTTAGCATACTTCACCTTGTGACCCCATAGCTTTTGAACACAGCATGCTCAGCACCTAAAGACATCCATATTGCACATAATTATAGGGTCCAACATTGTGTGATTGACTTGACACTTAGGCAAACATTCACCAAATATACTTAATAACCCCTTAAGGAAAACTACTAAGTGGACAATGGAATTTTGATGCCTTGTAAATTATGTTGAATTGCTCTAATGTAGAGAACTACTGCTATGCCTAGTAAAATGCAGCTCTAGAAAAAAAATGCAATTGTCTTGATATTTCTGCCTCACTAAGCAGAAATAATCAAGAAACTTTTAAAAAGAGCAATAGAAAAAAAAATGCATTGTCTTGATATTTCTGCCTCACTAAGCAGAAATAATCAAGAAACGTTTTAGCTTTACTGGCATAGGAAAATAAAACTTCAGGCAAGGTACCTAGATGATGATATTGAGCAGTTGAAATTAAGGGGGGGGAATCCAAGTCGGTGGGTGTTTTGTCTCGTTCAGTCTGTTGTGGAATGCAAAGATGCTATGGTTATGTGGAATTCAGATGTCTAGGGTGCTGATTAGGCTGTGTTCACAAGGGTTGGGATCCATTGAGAAGTATGCTGATTGTTATAGGCCGAAGATGTAAAAGGGAATTGACTAAGGGTAATCTGTCCAGAAAATTTTGCCACTGTTTGTTCGCTCTGTTTTGAGTCTTCCTTTTTGTCTTAGTTAAGAGTCTAGTATGCTTGGGGGCAAGCATTGTTTAAGTGTGGTGAGGTTTGATTGACGCTTTATTCCATGTGTTTTTACCACTGTAAAACTCCCTTTTTGTGGCAGAAACAATCCTTTCGACGTCAATTTGGGTTCTTTTGAGTAATCTTGGGCAAGACTGGTTTTTGGAAGAAACGGGTGCTGGAACGAAAGATTGGCAATCTTAGCCGCGTGTCTTGGCTAAGATTGCAGGATAGAGGCGTGCACACCATGGACTCAAGGAAGCAAGATCAGATCAGAAGACCAGCTGACGATTACATCCACTTGAGGAAATCTTTGATGTAATCTTATTTAAACAAACAAAAACACTTAGTTATTATCTTTTTATTATGTTCGATTTAGAATTCAAACAATTGGGATTTCTATCCCTACTTTTTAGTTAATTTGAATTGAGGAGTTTGGAAAGAAACGTGATTGGCGGGGACTCTAACCTTGATAAAGGTTAGGGAAGGCTGTCAATAACGGTATCTTCCATTCTCCCCTCTTCTAGTTTTGTAAACATTTCGGCTGTGATTTTCCTTGAAGGATATCGCATTTTTAAATTAAATTGATGTTCTTGAATTGTTTCCCTTTTTCTTTGATTATGATATCTAGTAGCTAAACACCTAGTTCTTGGTAAGGGTTGAGTGAGCATACTTGTAAACCGTGAGACTATCGGTCTTAATTATCCTATCATTCGTATTCAATTCAAGTTCTGTTTTAACAAACCGGTTCCCGTCTAGGCTAAGACTTGATCGATCTTAGCCAAGACGACGAATTTGCAGTCAGTCACTGAGGGGACGAGCGAAACTGAAGTGACGAAGTAGACAGCTAACCTCGCGGGGGTTAGTGAATTTGAATCGATATAGGCCTAACCAGATTGACGACCTAGGGCTCCGAGTTGGGAGTAGCTTGGCCTAGACTCTGTCTTTCCCCACGCCATTGAGAAAACGCATGTGCCTCAAGCCAGCAGCCAATTGGATAAACCCTTTAGCCAGCAAGGTGTCCACTGGCCGGGATCACTCGGAAAGGGGGTACCCTCCAAGTGATTTGAATAGGAGGAAAGTAGGATTGGAAAGGGGTTCCTCCCAATCTATAGCAGAGTTATGATAGGAGGAGAAAATATTTAGTCTATGATCGATTACACAAGTAAAGTGCTCACGAATTCGCCCTTACCAGGAATCTACCCCACGAAAGTTCCAACCAATCTCAACCAACAATCTTAGCTAAGATTCACTTCTGCTTAAGATTGTTTCCGATAAATTAGTTTTTGCTTATCCTTTTTTATGCTTTGTTTATCTTAACTGCAGAACAACAAACCCTCAACTCCAGTGACGAGGAAGTCGAGTCAAGACCGCGATACACCACCAAGATCTCTGTGGACGAACCTCTTATCGCAATCTACGAGTCCCTTGTGGACGAGTGATAAGTTGTATTCCTACCCCATTTTCTATATCTTTTTACAACTAAATTTGATGCCCTCGACACGCAATCACATGGATTTGGTAATGAAAGTGTCTAGGTAAATTTAGTGGTGAGTTAGATGATTGGAGTGAATTCTGTGTTCATGATTTTTGTTTTTGTTTGTTTCTGTTATGGAAATGCTTGAGGGCAAGCATTAGGGCAAGCATTAGGGCAGTGTGGGGGATTTGATTGGATGCTTTTTTGTACAAATTCATCTTCTATTCTACCTCTTTTTAGATGATGATACTGCTAATATAGGCGTATTCTCTACCTTTTTTGTAGAAACCAGACAAAAGAACCAAAGAAGAAAGAAAGGAACAGAAATGCCCAGAAAAGATAGCAAAAAGATGATAGTGGTGATCAAAGAGCTGAATCAGAAGAAAGATGTCTCTTCCCTATGTCTAGGAGAACATGTCTCTTCCCTAGGCGTAGGAGAGAGCACATATGCACTTGACCTAGGAAACTGTTAGCAGGGTCAAGGAGCTAGTGAATTGGGCTTGGGCCACGAGCCACAAGGAAAAGCGCGCCAACACTCATGCATTAGAAAGAAGACTTTCAGAAAAGAGTTTCAAAGTTGTAAAACATCCTAAGGGATGAACAATTAGTTTTCGTATTTATCTTAAATTCTAGGAAAACAAGGGAAAAAAAGACTATTTAATCTTTCCTTGTTTAGCTTAGAAAGGGATCGGATTTCGAACTATCTTCTCCCTTCTTTTTTGTTTTGCAACTAGACACAGCTCTATTATTTTTGCTCTCCTCGTCTTCTTCCTTGAAATGAGGAGATTTCTAGTTTTATGCGATTGAATTTCGAATTTATTTTATTATGTATATTTCTAGCTAAGCAATTTGTTCCTGGTAAAAACTTTAAGGTTCATGATTCCAATATTGTGAGATCTAAATGTATTTAATAAATTCTAAATTTCAAAATTCTGCACTTTCTGATTTCTTGTCAATTTATTCTTGTTTGATTTAAGAGTGATCAACTTAAGTTTTAAACTTGAATAATTACAGCTTTTCCTAATAACTTTGGGTCTACATTGTTAGAAGGAATCCGTAGGCAACTAACTCGTGGTCAGCCGGGACTCAGTTAGAGAAAGAGAAGAATTAGGTTTATAGGGACGAGTGGGTCTCTTCCCTAGGTCTAGGGATAGTCTCTTCCTATTTTTATCAACTAACTAGTTAAATCCTATAAGTGAACCTTAGGGCTACAAGAAGGTTAGGGTTATTAATAGAGAGATTTCTTTAAGAAACTTGATTAAGAGGAGAGTAGGAAATCAAAGTGAACCTGATTTCTATAGCTACCCTATCAAATTCAGTTTTGAACATCTTTGTATCAATGATCAATACATGTGAATCACGACCTTGAGTATGTCTTTACTAGGAATTTCTTATCATCTGATTCTATTCATTACTTGTTTGTTTATTGCCTTGATTGCATTCCATTTTATTAATTAGTTCTTATAAAACCCTCCTTCATTGGTTACTACCATTTGTTACGATTGGTCATACTTGGATACTAAAATTAAACCGTAAATTCCTGAGGAACGAACCTCTTATTGCTTGCTACAATATTAATTGTCTCGTTGTGATAAGTTGTACTCTTATTATTTTTTACGGATTCGGCACCCATCAGTTGCATCCTCCGCCTCCATTGGATCAGTAAGATTCCTCGAACGAACCACTGAATGGGAGTCTAAATTCGCACCACTATACCTAAATTCCTTGTCGTTTACTCTCACCGTCTCCATCCAAGTTATTTTTTTACAGAAAATGCAATGAAAACAAAACAGAAAGAAAAGAGAAAGGAACTTGCCCCAATAGAGTTTCCAAAGCTCGAGAAATATGGAGATAAAAGGACAGTCACACTCGCAATCGGAATTCCGTTCAAAGAAAGTATGCAAGAGATAATGAAGAGTGGTAAGTTGGAATCTGTATTTGTTGCTTTTAAAGAGAGAAAAGAGCGTTTAATTTTTGCGTTTTAAAGGTTTTGGCTTAAGAAAGTGTGAAGGAAGAAGGAAGCGATTAGATCCAAAGGTTATAAGGGATTTAAGGAAATCTGTGGCAGATGAATCGTTTGGGCATTAATTAGTTTCCTGAAAACCTATAAAGTAAATCCACGTGTCATTCCATTAATGGTCTAGCCGCTCATCAGGCGTATGTTCTCTGACAAATTATTGTGATTTAGATATTCGCAAAGCTTCCAAGAGATTCTCAGGAAATCCCGAGTCGAACAACTTTCAGTCTTCAAACATACCGTTCTTAGGCTTCTTTTCGGGTTGGACATTTTGATAACCTTTTGAAGAATGGGCCTATGATTGCAAGACTGTTCCCCTCGCATGACATGTTTCGCCAGGATATGGATCCTGATAAGGAGAATGGATGATATGAATCTTATTGAATGGGACAGCCGTGGGCGCAAGCATGAAAAGACTAATGACGTTATGAGTGCTGCCCTGTGAATGGCTTACTCTTTGTTTAAGGAAATCTCTGTTATTTATGGAAACAGCTACATGATAATTATTCTCTCATAAATACGCAATCTCTCATACTTTTATTTAAACTCGTCTTCATGTTATGAAAAGAAGTATCCTTCTATAATTAAAAGACTTGATTTCTACTATTCTCTCAACTAACTTGATCGTCGGAGCGTTTATGCCGAGACAACCCCCGACGCTTTGCAAATATCTTCGGTGGCCAAGATCAACCCCACAAACATCTACCGCTCAAACTTCCAGGTATACAAGTTATTATTTACCTAGCTGGTGAGGATAGTGAAATTATCCGTGAGGCTGCCAAATGGAGTCCTAAACTTGCTGCTGCTTGTGAAGTATGAAAGGAAATTAAATTTGAATTCCAAGCAATGAGTACTTTATAATATACTAATTGACCTTTGTTCTCTTAATTGAATTGCAATTTAACTTGGCCCATTCTTTTACTAAAAGGATTGAGCGGAATACAAAGGATCCTAATTGTATATATTATATTTTTGATATATATATACTATGCTAAATTTATGAGATACTGAAATACAAAGTATAAAACTACACAGCACAAATTTTGCTATTGCTATTGTTATTGTCTTGGATCCACCATTAATCCTAAGGATCCCTAAATTTGTGTGTTTTTTTACAACCAATAGTTTCGGATATGGGTCGAGTCCAATACGCTAAAATGAAGTGGGCCGCGTTGCTGGCCCATAAATTCATCAGAATCTCATCTCTTTGGAAACTGTCAAGATAAATTCACTGCCTTATAGGCACATCATAAATTAGGGCATGTAAAAAGACCGAAATGCGGGAAACCAATCGTAAACCAAACTAAAAATCAATTATCTTAATCAAATGCACACTAATTAATAGCATCAATGCTCAAAATAAACAGAAAAGAGAGACATTTATATGAATTCTATGCATACTATCAATCACCCTTTAAAAACTCTCTACAATCTTCCCTATTTTTTCGCCACTACCGCAATCTGCAACTGTTTTTCCGCCACTAATGCAATTCGTAACCTCCATGAACACGTTTTTTGTGCCCACCGACTGGGATTGATTGTCGCTATAGTTCACCTGGATCGTCGAGCGAGTATCTCCTGAACTAATCCAAATCACCGACCGTTGCGCGCCCAACCCGCCTCTGACCACCAATCGAGTCTGCCGCTACACAAGACTATCGTTGTAGAAAAGGTTATTGTCAATCGCAGGCGTCCCTCCCATGGTGAGACCTGGAGCCACCATCCTACCCTGAGATCCTGACCCAACCCACCGTGATGAAAGGTCTCTAGTCTCTCCCATGGAACCCTGACATCTTCGTTAAACGGAAGTGGCTTAACACCAACCGAGTCTTGTTCAGTGTTTCCTACAGCTCTGAAAAATGTGGCCCAACAGACCACAAAAGTCGCAATAATTTGGGAATCTTTCGTACATGAAGGTCACCAGAACTTTAATCCCCTATTGTTTGTGATTTCTCATCCCTTCATCAACGACCTCTTAATATCCATTAACAACCGAATCCGATCCCACCTCCATAAGCCCCTCGGATCCAACTCATCCACTCCTATGAAAATTCCAACTTGGTTACCCGTATCTTTTTCCACTAATTCGGTAAGGAGGTATAGACAAATAGAAAAATATAGAATTTTAATTTAGTGTATAGATGTGTTTAATTGACACCCTAAAAATATACCATGGGAAAGGAAAAAGGAACAAGATTAAAATGTGTACATGATTCTATATTGGAGGGAGAAATATTATAGACTAAAATGAAATTGCTCAATAATAATAAAAAAATACTATTTTTACATACATTAACTAACCATCAAATTTTACATAATTACAAATTTACCATGGCTATATAATAAAACCCTGCTACAAAGTTTGCTTATTCAAATTTCATCATTTAATTTTGATATTTTATATTAGTTATAGAGTTTCATTTAAATTAAAAATTTTAGTTATTTGTGTAAGATATGTAATTCAAGAAATGGAGATTTTTTTTATAATTCTAAATCATAAATAATAAATTTTATTATTTTGAATAAATAATGTTTGTTATATTTATCAATTTTCTTATTGTTAATTTCACATATTTATTTAACTAATTTATTTATAATATTTCATGGTAGTCTTTTTATGAAAGTTGGAAAAATTAAAGTAAGAGAGTTGAATATTTAAATATTAAATTGATTTAACATTATACTAATAATATATTTTAATTAAGTTCATATTTTAATACTTTATTATTTATTATTAGTATACCCGTGAATGGCAGGAGCGCAAGATTAGTTAAAAATGAAAGTTGTGTCGTATACTACATCAATATCACATTTCATTTTTTATTTATGTTGTTTCTAAACAAGATCCAACCAACCGAATAAATCTGATGTGGTTGAATACGAAAATCACAACATGTGAATATCTCAAAATCAAACACACACGATAGGAATAATAAATAACACAACGATTTACGTGCTTCGATCTCACACAAGGAGATCTACGTGCACGGGAGAGGAGACGGACAATCTTTATTAAGAATATCAAACGAGATTACAACACACCCTGGGAATTCTCTTTGAACCGCAAGCAAAGAAATTCTCACACAATTTGTTTCCTCTATCTCCTCCCAAAACCCTTAAGCGACTTATCTATTTATAGATGACCAGAGTAACCATTAGGCTTCCCCATTTAGACTTCTTTTCTAAATAGGTTACTAGAGAATCCAAGGACCAATAGACGTCTCAAAAAAATTAGGAATAGTGGAAGAGTTGAATTTGAACACCAATTCTCCACAATTTATTTATTAATTAGGTAACAATTAAACATGTACAAATATATGTATATGTATATGTATATGTATAATACATGTCGGGCTCAGACGGGCTTATTAAAAAATGGTGTTTTACCAGGCCCGAGACTTGTATAATATCGGGCCCATGGTCAGTTTGTATAATAATAAGCTAGAAAACGGCGTCACAAAAAGTACCACCTCAAATCTCTCCACCAGTTCCTCCTCTGCTCTGCTTATGAACCAGGTGGAGTAAGGGACTAACGAGCTAAACAAAAATGGCGTAGAACTTGATTGGATTCAACCTCGTGCTCGTCTGTTTAATGGCTCTTCGCGTCTTCTTAAAGTCATCAAAGATCCCAACTTTTTCCCAAGCAATACTCCTCCAATCCCTCATAATTACACCCATTAAACACCCCGCCCCATCTCTTCCACAACCTCCTCCTCCTGCTATTATCCAACCTCCGCTCTCCACCGTACTCAACCATGCCGTTTCCGGTTATCGGCACTATCACGACGGCAGGCCAAGAGGGCCCCTCTGGAGAGGCAAGAAGATGATTGGGAAAGAAGCGCTTTTTGTTGTACAGGGATTGAAGAGGTTTAAAGATGATGAAGAAAAGCTTCAGAAATTCATCAAAACCCATGTGCTGAGGTTGTTAAAGTTGGATTTGATTGCTGTTCTAACAGAACTTGAACGCCAGGATGAAGTCTCTTTGGCTGTCATGGTAAACATTCTAAAACCTTTATTCTTGCTTTTGAAGTGTTCGATAAAATGCCTCACTGAAATTTGGTGCCTTTAACGTTTAGTTAAGAGTGGTCTTTATTGAACTTTTGCAGGTATTTGGTGTGATGCAAAAGCAAGACTGGTATATACCAGATGTGTATCTGTACAAGGATTTGATCATTTCGTTAACAAGAAGTGGGAGAATGGATGAGGCGATGAAGTTATGGGAAGCTATGAGGAATGAAGATTTGTTCCCTGATTCTCAAATGTATACAGAAGTGATCAGGGGGTTCTTGAAGGACGGGTCG
Organism: Viola odorata; assembly: GCA_963691705.1. Taxonomy (NCBI): domain Eukaryota; kingdom Viridiplantae; phylum Streptophyta; class Magnoliopsida; order Malpighiales; family Violaceae; genus Viola; species Viola odorata. Next base: position 23,617,714 of record OY829542.1, read on the forward strand.
CCAGCTGATGCCATGAACATTTATGAGGATATGAAGAAGTCACCCGATCCTCCAGAGGAGTTGCCATTTAGAATCTTGTTGAAGGGGCTTCTTCCGCATCCGCTCTTGAGGAACAGAGTAAAGCAAGATTACGAGGAGCTGTTCCCTGAAAAGCATATCTATGATCCTCCAGAGGAGATATTCGGTGTGCGCTGAGCTCGAGCTCTCGACGTAAGGCATTTCCTTTATTTCTTACTTTGTTATGCAAGTTTGAAATGTTCCATTGGCCAGTTGAGTGGAATGGAGATTGGAAAATCTCCTAATTATCATTGACGTCAAATTGCTGAGATCTAACTACTCAAACTTGGCAGCTGAAGCCAATCCACCTTGTTTAGGGTGTTCTATCTGCTTACTTGTGTATTTGCTTCTCGGTTCATCATCTTTTTAGTTTCCTTATTTAAATCATCGAAGAGGATAATTCATGTCATTCTTTGAGCCAAGTTGGTTTTGATTTTAGTCATTTGAGCCAAGGTTAGCTAATACATTATACATGATATATTATATCCTTTGTTCACCTCAATGAGAGCAGGGTATTTCACCGCTTCGCATAGGCATGTGCCTCGACTAAATGGATAATAGCTCAGTCGAAGAGTTGCGTTTGTGCATTTTTTTATAGGTTAAGTCATTTTTTGGCACTTGTACTTTATTTGACGGACTCATTTGGTACCTTTTTTGATCAAACGGTTTAAAAGACACCTCCACTTGAAAGATATGACTCATTTGGCACTCGCCATTAACATCGTCCGTCCTCCACCGTTAAATGCTGATGTGGCACGCCACGTGACATGACACGTCATCAATTTAATGACGTGTCATACCACATCAGCAAAATCTTATTATCTCATTATCTTCCATTATCTCCCATTATCTTCTCGTTTTTTTCTCTTCATCTTCATTATCTCCTTCTTTTTCTATTTATCTCATAATAATTATACAAACTAAATTAAATTAACTTAACAAAATAAACAAAATAGATAGAAAAATGGAAGATGAGTTTGATTGGTACCCAAATGCACAGAAAAGAATTTTCAAATTTCAAAAATTAAAAATCAAAAAACACAACCAATTTCTAGAAACCCTTCTTCTCCAACTCTCCACTCTTCTTTTCTCCATTCATGATTGATTGTTTCAGTTTCCTGGTTTGGTCTTCATTTTTGGTTAATTTCTGTCCAAAAATGAAGCCAATCCAGTTTCTCCCTCTCCTCCTCGCCCTCCTTCTCTCACTACACTCACTACCCTTCACCGTTCACTCAGATCTAGTCTCCAAGAGGGCAACTCTCGTCACTCTCCGCGACGCTGTCGAAGGAAGATCCGTGGCTGGAAAATCACTACAACATCTCAATTTTGGTAGGGATTTGACCAACGTTTGAAGGATCGAATTTAACCAGCCCAACTCTTAACCCAACTGCCAACCCAACTTCACCTTCTTCCTCGGCAACTGCCCCGCTGTTGCTGGCCACCACTGCACAAGCCCGCCCACTGCCGCAGGCTTCTACCCGTATTTACTCTACCCATACAAATCCACTCGTACAACAAATCAAACCCGTATGCTATACCCGTACAACAAATAAAACCCATACCCATACCGATCTGGGCTCGCATGGCTACCGGATTGGGAGAAGGGAAAACGGTGGTGTTGCGGCGGTGGAGGAGAGAGTAGTTGGTGATGGTGGTTTCGGCAGAGAGGGTGAGAAATGGAGTTCTATGTGTTGTGTTGTGGTGATTGAAAGTGAGGGATGAGAAATGATGGTGGCTGGCAGTGATGGAGGATGGAGTGGTTTTAATTTTTGGTTTTTTCTTGTTGCAAATCCAAGGCTTGTGGTTTTAACCGATCAAACTCATCTTCCATTTTTCTATTAAGTTAATTTAATTTAGTTTGTATAATTATTATGAGATAAATAGAAAAAAAAGGAGATAATGAAGATGAAGAGAAAAAAACGGGAAGATAATGGGAGATAATGGAAGATAATGAGACAATGAGATTTTGCTGATGTGGCATGACACGTCATTATGTTGATGGCGTGCCATATCAGCATTTAACGGTAGAGGACGGATGGTGTCAATGGCGAGTGTCAAATGAGTCATATCTTTCAAGTGGAGGTGTCTTTTAAACCATTTGACCAAAGGAGGTACCAAATAAGTCACTCAAATAAAGTACAGGTGCCAAAAAATGACTTAACCCCTTTTTTTATAATTTTTTTCTTGCAAACTTCGATTTCTATCTCGCAAGTTTTTACGGAGAATTGTAAAAGGGAGCTTCATTGAAGAAGACTTACTAAAGTAACGACGTATAAACACTTACATATTTTAGTACCTAGTGTTTAAGCCCTCAAACTTTAAGGTCTTAAACTTTAGTTTCTAATGTATCATACTACATCAAACATTAGTTTCTGACGTTAAAACTGAAATCCTAGCGGTGCATTAAAAAATATTTTTATATATTATATAATTCAAAAAAATTTGAAAATAAATAGAAAAAATGGAGATTGATTTTTCTTTTCCCATAATATTTTTTCATAACTAAAAAATTAATAAAAATAGGAGAAATTAAAACATTATTAATTCTATTGAATTTTATTCAAAAAAATGGAGTTTTAATAATCTTATTTAATTTTGAATAAATATTCTCACAAAATAGAATATTTTCTAGGCTTTTGAATTTTCCATTAAACTTTGAAATTGTTTCTATATTTTTACGAATTCTTTATATTTTTTTTGTAATTGTTTGAATTTTTATAATTTTTACTCTCCCATTTTTATTAATTTTTTTTAATTATTAAAAATATTCTAAGAACAATTCAAACTCCATTTTTCTGAAATTTTTACGATATTTTTATTTTTTAATGGTATTTAAATATACCATTAGGGTTTGTATGGAAATTCTAAACCTAGAGACTAAAGGTTTGGCGCCCAAACATCATGCCTATACATTAGAGAACTTAAAATATTTACTCTAATAACATTACATAGCATTATATATAAGATACGAATTTAAATAATGCATCAATATCTATATTTGTAATTTATAGGAACAAAAATAATTTAGTCACTGAACTATTAAAAAATTATCCATTTAACCACCAGTGTTTATTTTTGTCCCAATTGGACACTGGACTTCAAAGTTAGACAAATCGTAAAAGTTAGACGAGTTAACCATTATGTCAATAAAAAACATCAAATAGTTTTATTGTAAAAATAATTTATAAAAAAATTACTTTATTGAGTAAAAATATATAATACTATTAAAATTTTGTTGCAAGAATAATTTGTAAGAAGATTGCTTTATAAATGCTTAATGGTGTTTAAAGAATTAGATAACTATTTTTTTTTTTTAAATAAGATAATTAAATTTTTGTTAATATAGTTTAGATATAGTACTATAAATAACAGGTAAAAAGAGAAACATAAAGTAAATATATGTTGACTTTACGATAAAAGAAGAATTTGTAAAAATATTGTTTAAAAATAAGGACTAAATAATGGTTAGTGATGTTTCAAAAAAATCAGATAAATTAATTTTTTTTAAATAAGATAGTTGAATATTTTTTAATATAACTTAATAATATAAAAAAATAGGAAAATAAGATGAGAAAATTATAAAATTATAAAAATATAAAAATACTAATTTAGAAATTATAAAAATAAAATTAATCTGATTCGTAACTCACTCAACTCATTCATAAATAAAGGTATAACAAACGAAGGGGAAAAAAACATTTATAATTATATCCACGCATTAACCATTCAAAGATATTAATCATTTTAAGTTCCAAAACGTTAACCCTTACAAATTTCAAAACATATCGGTTGAGTGAGTTAAAGAAATAACACTAAATCATTTCAACTAGTTATTTGTTAAATCATCTTAATTAAAGACATCAATTAATTTACATAATAATTTCTTTCTTTGAGAATTTATAATGAGTGTATCACTAATATGGGGAAAAAAGATATAGTGTATCATAATTAATAATTTCTTTCAATTAAGTGTCACTCAAATTAATATAATAATCACACGTGGATGAATTCTTTTAAAGTTTATCCTACCGATAATATGAAATGTACAAGTGTAATAATACGGATGAGAAAATATGGGGTAGATGATTTGTGTAGAATTGGCATCAATGGGTACTAGTACTAACACAAAACTTCATACAAATTATTATGCAATACTTTTTTAATTATATGGTATATTTAATAATTGTTTATGGTTTGGTATTAACTGTAAAATTTAAGCAAGTTAGAAAAAAAAACACAAATAAAATCAAGTATGTATACCAAGACCTATTGCACGCGCCTTTTTTATATACAGTAGAAACTCGATAAATTAATACTCGATTATTTAATAAATTCTCTAAGATAATATTTTTGGCCGGTCCCGACTCGGGGATAGGGTGCTAAATTAATAATTCGCTAAAATTATAAGATAATACATTTTTGATAATTTCTTTAGACCCCATATAAAATATAAATTAATAATTCCTTATATATAGCATATTACATGAATGATTTATATATAGCTTTTGAGTGAGACTTGGATTATCCTTGTTGTGCTTGCATAATGCTCTTCGAATCTCGTCTGTCATTGTTGTTTTTTTCACACCTTTAAGATGGGAAGCCATGTTGTGTGTATGATTTGTTTGTGTTAACCTACAGTATTTTGATCTTGTTTATATAGAAAATATTTTTAATGTCCATAAAGTGATACATTGAACACAAGAAGCATAATAAGATGGGAGATTGAAGGTTTCTTTCAAATTGGGCCCTTCATTTGATATACAGTACATGCATTGTATACAATAATTATAGTAAGTGGAAGCTTGAAAGGTGTTTGTAAACTAAGTATTTTACTATAAATTAATAAAATATTAATTAATATATAAATTAATAATTATTAATTTATCGATTAATTAATAACTCTTTTAATTAATAAATTTTGGTCGTCCCAAGTGTATTATTTTATAGAGTTTCTACTGTATTAAGGTGTGCCATGACTTTAGTAGATAAGAGTCCTCTAAAAAAAATAGTGAAGAATTTTGAAATTTTAAGTCCAAACCCGATAATGCCAGTTGGGTGTTAATTTAACCGGAGATAAAACAGGGTGCCAAATGTCTTTTTCCTGACAATCTTTTTCTAATCAGCCAATTAGAAGACCATTAACTGATAAATTGCTTCGTCTTCTTTCGGAAATTCATATCTCAAATGTCAAAACTACTTCTTTTTTCCTCTTTGTAATTGGGATAATCTAACAAAGGCTTGATTTCCTAAACAAATGGGTGGGCGTGCCGGAGTTGTTAACGGGCACGACTAGAAATCATGTTGGCTCTGCCCGCGCAGGTTCGAATCTTGCCGCTCACGTTCTTTTAATCCCTGGTTTATAATTAGTCTATTGTAGTTCCTTGTGCAAGGAATTAAGAGACAATCGAGAGAAAATGTCGAAATTAATAATCATTCTAATATCTTAAATCACCCAAACACTTTGTTAATCGCTTCAGTTTTGAACCCTCTGAATATATAATTGTGTCAAAACTTATTTTTTTTAAGTTTCCTGTTTTTTCTCAAAAAGATTTGTTCCGTCCTTTACTCTTAATTATCCGCCCAAATCACCCATTCAACATATTTTTGACAGGCAAAACTTGCAATTAAGAGCTCGATGGAATTGTAATATAGGATTATATGGTTCCTTCTTCTCTCTTTCTTTGCAAGTTTTATTAGATTAATTAGGTAGAATGAGTATTTTTGCACTAAATCAACGTAAGCATACTAAATAATTACTCTTTTGGTTAAAAAAGAAAATTAGATTTCTCACATACGATGATGATATGAGTGCGCTGAACTGCTCAACCGATGGGTCAGTTTTTGGTATCTTGTTTGATTTTATTTTGGAGGGGAATGTGCAATGAATATGAGTTGGGGCATATCCAAATGGGGTGGGGCTCTAGTGGAAAACTAGCCTTATCTAGTTATCTTTCCTTTTCTTTTGTCTTAGATCAAAGCATTTTACAGATTTCTTCCAAATCTCTCTCATTTAAAGGGCCCAGGAAAATAACATCCATGAGAATCACTCACTGGTCCAGAAGTGGGAATAAATAAAATAATGAAAAAGACAAGAAAAAAAGAGTTCAGATATTAACTATCTAATTCAACTATTTGTATGTTGACTCACATATTACGTGTGTTATGAGGTTGCTTTAATTATTATAAAGGGAAAAATAAAAAGAATACAAATCTAAAATAAAAATAGCACTTTGAGATCGAGACTATTTATGAATTAGTTAGAGAAATAAAAATTTATTAATCTTTTTTAATGGAATGATATTCTCACATTTTATTTATTTATTTATCTATCCGCATCTTTTCTATTTCAATAAATTAATTTTATGGATTTTGATCCATAATTCTACCTTGTTTAGAGATTATTTATTTAGTTTTAGATATATTTTGATGTTATTTACTGAGGTTTAATCTTTTTATTCGTGAGGTTTAATCCATAATTCTATCTTTGTTTGTGATCCTTTATGGTTCGCGTCCATGAAAAATTTACAATAGATAAGATCTCATCATGTAAGATTAAAGAAGAAAAATAATCTTTTGGATTCCTTTATATTTTTCAAGAGTGAATAAAATTGTAATAAGTAGCCTATCTTATGACTAACAAGCCATTTTTTATAAGATTAGGCATCGTGTACGAGAATTCATCTTAATATAATCATCATCTATTTTTGTTAAAATAAAAATAAAAATTTATATCTATATCTATTTATATAAACATAAAAAATATGTGGTGAAACTCTCAAGTTTGAGAAGAAGCCACCTAGGATTTTTGAATCCCTCCTGTAGTACCACGTAGCATCCTTACATATCTTAAAAATTGACACGTGTCACATAATTAATAATTTTATATAATTTGATATTGGTTTCTATCAAATTTATTGATTAGATAAATTAATTTTTTTTGAGTTGAACTATTAAATTAAATTAATTTATTCAATTAATTAGAAATTATGATGTTAGTTATGAAATTCGAAAGAATTAAATTTTAATCATATAAAAAGTCACACAATTCTATATATAAGTGTTTATAAATATTTCATTTTATTCACGAGTATTGGTTAAATTAGGGGTGTGCGTTCGGATTTCGGATCGGAATCCGACGAGTTCGGATAGGATTTTTTCGGATTCGGATTTTTTCGGATCGGATTTTTTCGGATTTTTTGACAGGGAATCCGAAACTAATCCGACACCTTCGGTTTCGGATCGGTTCGGTCAGATTTTTGGATTTTTTTCGGATTTTCGATCGTAATTGTAAATTTGTAATTCTATCTCACATTTCACAAACCAAACAAAAAATTCAATATCTGTTATCATTCTAGCAAAACCATGGTCTACTTTCAAAGATCATTTCTCCAACAATTCCATCTAGCAAGCAACTCAAGCAACTCAAGCAACAAATTCATTCAACAAATCTATTCAAGCAACTCAAGCAACTCAAGCAACAAATCCATTCAACAAATCTATTCAAGCAAACATACCAACAACTCAAAAACAACAAATCCATCCCTAAAAACTCAAGCAACTCAAGCAACAAATCTATTCAACAACTCAACCATTCAACAAATCCATTCAACAAATCTATTCAAGCAAACATACCAACAACTCAAAAACAACAAATCCATCCCTAAAAACTCAAGCAACTCAAGCAACAAATCCATTCAACAAATCTATTCAACAACTCAACCATTCAACAAATCTATTCAAGCAACAAATCCATTCAACAAATCTATTCAAGAAAACATACCAACAACTCAAAAACAACAAATCCATCCCTTAAAACTAAACATTATTACAAATCTTCAAGTTGTATTCAACGCCTTTCTGCTCATCTGGCTCGTTTCTTCCACTGGTACTATCCATTCAAAGATCAATAGGCTCCAGCAACAACTTTTGGAACTCTAAACACCAAATAAAAAATCAAATGAGTTAACATTACAGAATACATAAGTGAGGATATTCAAAAATTACAGAAGTGAAGATTTGCATGAAATTACAGAATTGATGTGATAAAAAGTTACCTTTCGTAAGTTGTTCAGCTTCATCAAGTTCTTCCTCCACATCAGCCACTGGGGAAGATTTGAGCCAATTTTGTAAGCATACAAGTGTTTGGACCATTTTAGGAGTCAATGAGCTCCTATGAGTCCAAAATTCTTCCACCAGTGCTAAATGCTGATTCAGAAGGAACAGTAGATATTGGAATTGCCAACACATCACGTGCCATGCTGCCGAGGATAGGGAATCTAAAAGAGTTAACTTTCCACCACAATAAAATGTCAAAACCCTTATCACTTGATTCACATGCCACGGTCCCCTCACTAAGATATTGTTCTACTTCTGTTTTGTTATCCCAACATCCTGAGTCCAATTGATGTCTTTTAAACATGTTGTCGAGTAATGTAGATGCAGGTGCAGCAGCATTAGCATCATTAACCATACCAAAAGATGCACTTGAAGAAGATGTAGCAGAACTTGTTTTCCTTTGTCTATCAACCAAGGCAGCCCCTTCTCTCAACGCTTTGTACTCCTCAAAAAGATCATCAAATACTTCTTTCACCTTTTCACTCATTTCCAAGGCAGTTTGCTCATCATGCACAATGCTTAAAGCAAACTTAACATAATCAAATTTACGACGAGGATCAAGCATAACAGCCACATATGTTAGCATGTTATGCCCATTCATGTCTTCCCAATACTTGTCATATTTTGCCTTCATACTAATTGACATTCTCATCAACTCAAGATCACCACTTTCCAACATTTTAGTCAAAATTACAGAAATTGTGGAAATCTCCTTAAAGTATGTATTTGATGTTACATATAGTGATCCAGACACACTCAAAGTAAGTTCATAAAACCTACGCAAAAACTTAACCAATTTTCTAGCATTGATCCAATCAGCATAAGTAGGCACTCCATCATCCGCATCAAGATCAGATTTATAAAAAGAATCCACTTCCTCAAACTTATCAAATGCTTTCTCATAATTTTGGGCAACTTCTAGCATAACATATGTGGAATTCCACCTAGTCGACACATCAGTAACTAACTTGAGCGTACATGTAATTCCCTCAATTTCAGCACACTCTTTAAACTTTGCAAGCCTTGCCGAGGAGTTTCTCACATACCTAACCGCTGATCTAATTCTTGAGACGGACAATCCCAACTCTTTCACACCATCCATAACAATTAGATTGACTATATGAGCAACGCATCTCATGTGAAGGTATTTTGAGTTGGAAATGGTATTGTTTTTGGCATTAAACTTCCTCTTCAAGTGTGAAATAGCTACATCATTACTAGATGCATTATCTACGGTGATTGTTAAAACCTTTTCTATTCCCCAATCCTTCAAACACCGCTCAATCATCCTAGCAATCCCCTCACCCTTATGACTAGAAATAGGACAAAAATTGATAATTCTTTTGTGTAGTTTCCAATCCCTATCAATAAAATGAGCCGTGAGGCACATGTAGTTGTTTCTTTGGACTGATGTCCATGTGTCCGTGGTCAAACAAACTCGGTCACAAGAATTCTTAAAAGTCTTTTTCAAAAGGGTTTTTTTGCTCAACATATTTCTAAAAAATATCCCTAGAAACTGTCCAACGAGAATTTATATGAAACCTAGGCTGGGCAACCTCCATAAATTGCCTAAATCCCTTACCATCAACAAACGAAAAAGCAAGCTCATCTATTACAATCATTTTAAATAGAGCTTTTCTAGTGGCAGCTTGATCAAACTTCCAAACACCTAGCTGGCTTTCATCATTTTCAGTGTTTGCATTAGATAAACGAGATTGCTCATCATCAACATCACAAGGAATGCAAACAGATTTGCGTATGTGCTGTAACATAGGACCAATACCTTGTTTTTTAGGGTCTGCTCTGGTCTCAAATAGACAATGCTTGCACCTACTCCATTTCTCGTTGTCCCTGGTGAACTTCGCAAAGTGCTTCCATACAATTGATCGTCCACCAGTGCTTTCCCTTTTTGAGGCCATAGACTCAGCTTCTGCCTCCAGTGACTGTGGTTGTTGTTGTAATTGCTCATGTTGTTGTTGTGCCTCCAGTGACTGTGGTTGTGGCTGTGATGATGGAGCTTGAGAAGCTGGTGGTTGTTGACATGGTGGTGGTAGTGGTGGCGGCATCATGCTTGAATTGCCTTCGTCCTAGTTAGGAATTAGAAAATTAGAAATTAGGGATTTAGCCTTAGGAATTAGAAATTAGGGATTTAGGAATTAGGGATTTAGAATCTTACCATTTTGATTTTGAAGCTGCGACGAGAACGGGATGAAGCGGCTCAGCGGCTGGGATGGAGCGACCGTGACGTGAGTTCGGGATGGAGGAGCGAATCGGGATTCGGTTCGGGAGGGTGGCAGCAACGAACAGTGGCGCCGCGACGGGATGGAGGAGCGGCTGGGATGTTGACAATTTCGGGAGTGAACGGAGTCACGGACAGCAACTGTGACAGAGAGGCACAAGGGTTGGGGACGGACGGCTGCGCTGCGTTTGCGGGTTGGGTAGGGTGGTAAACTGAAATGAATTAGGGTTGGGTTGGGTGTAGGGGTATAATTTAATCATTTGGATTATCGGAATCCAACAGATTCCGATAATCCAACCGTTGGAATCCGAAACTGATCGGATTTCGACACCCTCCTCCGAACCTGGCACGGATCGGATCGGTCGGATCCTCCGATCCGAGCTCACCCCTAGGTTAAATAGTGGAGTATTGGATGGAAAAAAAATTGATGGTCCCCACACTTTCTTTCCACCGAGAAAAGGAAATGGAAGGAAAAGGCACCTCCTTATTTTTTTCCTATTCTCCCCTTCAAAAGAAAAGGAAAACATTTCCAATAACCAGATGGGTAAAGTTGTCATTTCAATTATTTTCTTTCCATTTTTTTTCACTCAACCAAACACTAGAAATGAAAATTATTTTTCACTTTATTAATACCATACCTAAATTATTTCGGTAATATAATAACGATATCGATCAATAAAAACTATGATACGATATCTAATTTTTCTAATTCGGTATACCAAATACTAAAATATTTATACCGAAAAATTACTATTGTAAGATTTATTAATGTATTTATGTGATTTGTTGTTTTTTCACATAAAAGAAGCTGTCATCTTTCTTCTTCTTCGTCTTCCTCCGTCTGCTGAGTGCTAACCTTATCATCTCTAGGTTCTTATAAAAAGTAAAAAGGGTTTCTTGGAAATTTCTTAACAATTAAGAGACAAACATGGATGAGAAGAAACAAGGGTCTGGGCCTGCTTCTTCATTCACAGCTGAGCTTTTTGGCATCAAGGAGTCTCCACCATCAAATCGGATCTTTGATTCCATCTTCTCACCTCCACCTCCAGTACACTCTCACTCTTTCTGCCACTTGTATTCTTATTATTGCTTTGTTTTATAGTGCAGCTTGATACTATTGAAACTACAAATTTAGGAAATCCTTTTCTTGTTTATCATCATCATTTTAGTTTTGAGTTACCATTTCCACATGTTTCAGGTTCCGGGGAGGAAATCGGGGGGTCGTGAGGCGGCTATAGGGTCTTGGCAAAAACAGTCCTCCGGAAATCAAGTCTGGGCAACCAGAGAAGGAACAACAGGTGAGAGTGAATGAGTACTACTCATGTTTCTATAATCTTTTCTTAAGACTTGTCCCTAACCGCAACAAAAAAAGAAGTAGCTGTGAACAAGGACAGGAGCTCAATGTCTGATGAGGAAAGGGTGGAACCATGCAATTTTAGCTCATCCATTTACTACGGTGCGCAGGACAGCTACTCTCAGTCGCCACCCTACAACGTCCAAACGGGTAGATCATATCCCATAGTGAGTATTTGATTAGTTAGATATAGACTAATTCAAAACCCTATGTTGCGATATTGTCAGCAAATAACATAATTTCATTCCGAAGTACTCATGTACTTGATGAATTAATGAATTATTATTAGTTCAAGAAAGACGGGGGAGAAGATGGCCCGGCTACTTCTGCGCACAACTCGCAAAGTGCTTCCAGAGGAAATTGGTGGGAGGGTACAGTTTCCTTTATCCTTTTCCACAGATGACAGGATTTTTTCCAGCAAACTTACAATATTATCTGCTTTTCTGCAGGTTCGCTTTATTATTAGGACCTCTCGCCTTCCTTTCGTCTATGGATTCTTCATCTGTTCTGTTTTTTACGGTAAGTCTATATGCTATTTGCAGAGTGTGTTTCCAGAAAAAAGTTGGTAAATGGTAGAGCACAAGCATAGAAGAAACTGCGCGTTACTGGCTACACGAACAGTCAATCTCTCATTTGAAAACTAAATGAACTCTGTTAACAAAGTTATGCATCTAATTTCTGTTGTTTTCCTTGTTTTCCAGAGTGCAGGAATTCATCATGTATACAAGTGCAGAAAAATAAAGCTGATGTGGAATGATAGTGCCATCTATTAGCTATTTGTAATTTTCCTCCTAAAATTTGACATGCTTTTCATATAATTGTACTTTTGACAATATCCGATGTTGTTGAGTTCTGGTCTAATGCTCATATGATTTGGGACATTTGTTGTTCATTTCTGTTGTTTGTACAAAAATAGTATTAAAGATGACTGGAAAACATCGTACTTATTTCTTTTCTGGGTTCAAAATTGCAGGAGTACTTTGATTAATTTCAGACATTTTTTCACAAATAACAGAAAATTCTTTCTGCCTTAACACCTCAAACTGATTGCTTATTCCTAATTACAGAAACAAGACAACAGAAAACTACAAAAACTCATTTCATTATAGCACACCAATATCTGTCAAAATTGAATTAGGCAGATACAATTGTTTCAAGGTTGGTACTGACAATAATCTTCTCCTTTGTTCTTATCATTTGACATGCAAAGGAAAAGCCTTTCATAAGCTTCTGTCATTTTTGTGGCAGTGAGCAACTGAAACCCTCTCTGCCTTGCAACCTCACCTTTCTTCTTTAGACCTCTTCTCCCATCTTCAAAAACCCTATAGAGGGCGTTCTTCAACGAAACCACCGTCGGTGAGAAGATATAACCCATTTCTGTCCCGACAATCACTGATTCTGTGATGCTCGCTACTCTCGTGGCCAAAACCGGCTTCCCAGAAAGCATCGCTTCTAACAAAGTGTGATCCAATCCCTGTGCTCGGAGAGTTGGGTTCACAAAAATATCTATTGCACTATAGAAGCCTGCTAGTTGCGCTGGTTCCAACGGCCCCAAGACTACAGCATTGGCACCAAGCTCTCTGTATCTAGTGCCCCAAGGACCATCACCAGCAATTAGCACAATTGTATCTTTACGAAATGCACCACTTTCCATTAGCATCTGCTTCAGAGCTTCAAACATTAACGGATGTCCTTTATCCTTCACCAACCTCCCTGCCATTCCCAAAATCAAAGATCTACCCTTGGTGATACCAAACTTCTGCAGAAATTCCTCACCGTTGGAAGCATCTGGCTTGAAGACCTCCTCATCGACTCCATTGAGAATAACATGAACTCGATCTTCTGGGATCATATATATCCTCCTCAGGACATCTCCGACGTGATCACTAGTAGCAACATGGTGCGCATAGTCAGGGAAAAATTTGACCTCTTCTACAACCTTGAGAACTCTTTCAGTAAGTATGTATGGCCGGTGTTCCTCAGGATGACGAAGAAGTTCTTGAATGATGTCAGTGTGAATAGTTTCATATGCAATCCCATGCCAACTGACAGCTACATTTGTTAGATTATGTGACAAAGTATGTGAGAGCCCTACACTTTCAGTATGGATCACATCAAAGGGCTTTCCAGTTGAGTTTTGAGTTTTAAGTTGCTTCCAGACAATAGCTTGCTCCAGATAACCACCAGCAGATGGTTTTGAGAGGTGGAAATACAAATTGCTTAGTGGGTACCTAGGGAAAGAGGACTGGGATGGAGAAGTGGTGAAGATGTGAACCTCGTGCCCTCTCCTGGCCAGAGCAAGATGCAGGGTCAGGGCGTGCCTCTCAAGCCCACCGGCATGAGATCTGTGTGGCCATTTCTTGACAAATAATGCAATTTTAAGAAGTTTTGAAGGAGGCTTTGAGGAAAAGGAAAGATGGTTCCAGGCAGACGGTAAAGTAAGGAGATCAATGGGTGGATTTTCACTAGGCAATATTACTTGGCTTTTGGAAATGATTGGGGCAGAGCACTCACACCAGAAGAAGAATGAGAAAAAGGATAATGCAGACAGAAGTACAATGATAAAGCAGAAACAACGGAAATTGAAGGGAGGAACTTGATCCTTTGCCATGAAAACAGAATCTTTTGATGGCAGATCCTTCTCAAAAACCTTTTTTTCAACAGAACGCATGAAGTAATAGAACAACATATATTTGAGACATATAGGACTTACAAAATGGTTGGAGAACAAAAGGAATCCTACCCATTGATCGTTTTCCTGAATTACAGCACAAGCGAAGCAGAATTCATTCGATTAACCGAGTCTTCAGCAGATGTTGGGGGAAAAAAAACTATAGGAAGCATTGAATTCTTGAACCCTTAATACATGGGCACAGACAAACACCAGGAATCATGGGAGTATCATTAAAGAGACGACAAGAGTCGCTCCCCGATACAGCCTGCAAGCTCTAATTCAACATTGCGCAATTCCCAAAATCATCGATCAAAAAATTGTCAAACAGTTGCAGAGGAGCTTCTCCAAGTCCATCAGCTAACTTCAATTTTCAATGCTAATTGCTAAACTAAACCAATAAAAAACTAGCAGACAGCGAAAACGAGCTTGTCAAAGCATACCAACTGCAAATATTTTAATATCCCTCCTCTCAGCAACAGCCAAGATCAGTCAAGCATTGAATTCATCATTATAAAATGATAGAGCACATTATTCAATTCATAAAATACTAATATAGAATCTCTCACTTACTCTTATGCTTTTCAGTTTTTCAAAGAGCCTACATGTGAGTTGTGATCTTCCATAGTTTTCCAAATAAAATAGTATAGATCAAATTACTTAGCGAGTAAACGCGAAAAGAACGAGGAAAACATAGATTACCAATGCAGAAGGTACCAAAATGACCAGAGGAGTAATAGCAGCAAAGGTATGGAAACTCCTACAAGCCAAAGTGCCCAACTTGATCTGCACCAAGTCCACCAAAGCCATCATCAAGAACCCACATCCGAAAACCGACCCGAATGCCGAAACCAGAGTCCCCACCCGCAACATAGCCAAGTTAACATGCGCAAGAGTCAGAGTACGCACCTCCATAACACTACTAAGGCTCCCTTCACCACCAAAATCTTCAATTTTCTCCACCGTTTTGATGGTTTGCTTCATAGCCAGAGCTACAAGGCTGGAGAAGAGGAAAGAGCTGAAGGAGTAGACATGGAAGGAAACAAGATCCTCGACGATGGATGACGAGGCGGCGCAGGAAACATTCGTGACGAGGGTCGAGGTGGGGTCCAGCGTTGTTGGGTACCAAGCAAGACCAAGAAAGAGAGCTAAAGTGAACAAAGAGTTGACATTAACAATCCCATCTAAAGCCATTATGTGGATTTTGGTGGTGGTCATTCTGTTGTTGCGAGACATTGTTGTTGTTGTTGTGGTGGTGGTGGTGGTGATTGGGGAGGAAGAACAGGGAAAGAGAGGACATTGTTTTTAATGTTGGGGAATGCTAAACAAGAGGAGAGAACAAGAGGAGAGAACAAGAGGAATGACGTGGCACGCCTAGTCACTCTGCCACAAGCAAGCCACGTCACCTATTTACAAGTTTGCCATCAAGAGGAGAAATTACCAAAATGCCACCCAACTCCTCCTTCATCATCTCTTACGAAATTCCACGAGGAAATTAGGTTTTATGTTTATGTGGGTTTTAACAAAGATTCAATTGTAATGAAGGTGGGTTTTGGAGTTTCGCGGTGAAGGAGAGAGTGACGTTGAAGAAAGCTATTATGGTATGGCAAATTTTCCGAATCGGTGCCTGATGGTTTGCGTGCCTTCTCCGGCAAGGAGCGGATTGGAACAGTTAAGCAAGTGGTGTTTGGAGTGAAGAAATTGAAAAGAGAAGGGAATAAAGAAAAACCAAACGCAGGACTTTCATGGGTGTCTTTTCACTCGGTTGTCGTCATTACGAAATAATTAGGCTTAATGATACTCCCTCCGTCTTTTCGCGAGCGGGTACGCGGATTAATAATTCACTATTTGTAGGTGTGTGATTACTAGACTGCCCTTCGTTACTCTTGCCCTTCAAACCATCTTCAACAATTAAATAACAATCTGTAAATTAATTCCAGAATCAATCTCACTGCAAATTTCAATTCAATTATCAAATTAATTTCATAACGAATACCCAATTTGCAAAAATTAATTACCCAATCTGTAATTGTCAATTACCCAATCTCCCAAAATCAATTACCCAATCTGCAAATCAAAAAACCAACCCCCTGCAATTTCAAACCTCTGCAATTAATCAAAAACCCCGCTGCCCAATCCCCTCCTCAACCAGCCGAAACAAACACCACAACCACCAACACAAATCCGGCCACCAACCACCAACCACCGCCGACCAATCACCACCAACCAAATCAAAACTACCAAAATCAATTAAAACCCACCTCCCTGCAAATTAAATCAATCTCGATCTCCTCACCCGAAACAGACAAGCGTGGTATTTTTTTGTTCGGTTGGGTGGAGGAAGTCGTGGCACTGTTCCATAGACAAGCGCTTGGGAGGGTTCTATGTTGATGAAGACGAAGACTGGGTGCAATCGCGTTGCCTATTGAGACACATTTGGTGGCCCAACAGACCGAATTGCTCCTCATCTTCTTCAAAACTGTGGCTTGCAATCGAGTGAGTGAGAGATGAGAGAGATTGAGGGTTAAATGGTCAGAATTGAAGGAAAAAAGCATTGGAAAGGGAGAACGACATAAATTTACGACCGCGAAAGAATGTCTAAAATGACATACTTTCGCGGAGGGAGTAATTTTGTGAACATTTTATTCGAATATGTATAAATATAGAAAGGATGAGGTAGAAACTTGAATAAAGGTTTAACAGAAACCATATAAGATTCATATAAAACCTTTTAAGTTGATATATGTCATCTTTTAAATTTTCATGTTTTGACATTTGACAGTATCAAATATTAATTATGTTTTATAATTCTCAAATTTGAAGAGTTTTTTCTCCATTAATATGATTTATTTATACTAATTTAACACTCGAGCGTTGCGCGAATTATGTTATAAAAAATTATCCATACGATATATATTAAACAATATTCGTTAGTTTCGCATAATATGTACCAAAATATTTTACATAATACATAATTATTTTGATAATTAAATACTAATGAATTCAAATAAAAAAAATGCAACTAACTTTGACTTACATAAATATCACAGTCAACACTTGTAAACACCTCCAATTATTTTTATAAATAAAATGAATGATTTTCATAACCTTTCAAATTCTTGAACATCATCTCTTTCAAATTTCATAATAAATTTCATTAATTTTAATAGAATAATTATGCATATTAAATTAATTTAACAGTGCAAGTGAAAAATTCTAAAATTATATATCATAAATTGCATTAAAATTAATAAATAAATATATAATTTAATTAAGCACACTAAAAAATTTATGTTATCTAATACATTAATTAAGTGAAAATAATAGCATAAAAATATTAAATAAATAGAATTAAAAATTATTATATGCCACATGTTATTAGGAATTGCAAAATGGCAAATGATATAATTGGAGAAATTCATAGATCTTAGGTGGCTTCCTCTCAAACCTCCATACAAACTTTCACCACATAGCTTTTATTATATAGATTATTATTTTACATCATAATGAAAAATTATATCTTCTAACCTATAGAATTTGAAGAGATGTGAGTTACGGAATGTGTAAAGTCCCATATTAGCTATATAAACACTTCATCTTTGAGATTTCATATCAACCACTCTATTTCTAGAATCGAAGCGCAATTGGAATAACCATTGCATTTTGGTGCTTCATGCTACAAAGATAGAAGCACAAAAAAAAAACTAGCAATAACCGACGGAGCCATTTTGACGGACAGACTCCGTTGGCATTTTCCTTAGGAATTTTGACCGCTAAGCCATCAAAATCTATATATATTTTTAATAAATCTACTCTAGTGTTATTGATAGAAATGACCTCCATATCGACGACCATTTTCATCGATAAAGTGTTTCAACGGACACTCCGTCAAAATATTTGGTCGCTAACTAAAAAATATTGGCGCCCCAAATTAGCGCGAAATATTTTCGAGGAAAAAGTCCATTGAAAGTGTTTCGACCGCCACACTCGTCGTAAATCTGTTAATTTTATGACTAAAAAGTCGTGAATAGTTGAAGCCCTCGATGAACCTCTTAGATTTCGACAAACTTCTCCGTTGAATATAGCCTTCGACGGAAAGGCCGTCGAAAACCTTTTATCTGTTTTGATGGTCAGTGATGGGTGTCGAATCCGTCAAAAATAAATTTAAGTTACAACTTGCCACTAAGAACAAATGAATTGTAAATAAATGTAAGAGGTTCGATCCACAGGGAGTTATGGTGTGACTTTTGTATGTGCTTGTAAAGACCAGTGGTAACACTTAGGTAAAAAATGGGGTGTATTCCAAACTAAAACTGGAAAGTAAATAAAACAAGTAACTGCGTTGGCCAAGAATGATGCTCTTGGTCAAGACGACAGATTCAGAAATAGAAAATCAAATGGGAGAGAGATTCCTAGTAGAGGCTGGCAGCTATGAGACATGAGATACAATCATCGACGCAGGGTATTCATCTTCAATCTATAGAGTTGCTATAGGATCAAGGTACGCTTATGATCCCTCATTCCCTCTTGTATCAACACCACCTTAGGTATGCTTAGAGGTGATGCCTAACCAACCAGCACCTTGCTAGTTAAAGGGCTTACTGAATTGGCCGATGAACGACTAGGGGAAGACAACTCCAGACCAGTATCCTCGGGAGTCAATCGGGACTGGATCTGATTAACCTTTCTCCCTACCGTTTCGTGGACGTCTACTAACGCGTAGGTGTCTACTTCGATCCTCTTAGTCAATAATCCATGGCTAAGAGAAATGACTACTATATTATCTATTCAACATTAAATTGGCCAGATCTAATATCAAATACAAATACGTTAGAAATGATTACGAGATTGATTAAATGTATATTCAAAGAATGATAAAATCCATTAGGTCTCATGCATACTCAAACTCATGCTTAAAATGCCTCTACTAAGAAGAATGTACTTAGCTACTCATACTCATAATTGAAAGCAAAATAACAATGTATTTAAAAATATGGAAATCCTTTGTTGCCAAAGGAGCAGAGTGTAAATGAAAAATGACAGTTGAAAAATCAGAGAAAAGAGGTTTCAAACCAAACAACACCCCCCTTTCATATCCCTAAGGAAAGTATATATATCTCTAGAAAATAGCTAATCGGCGAAAATAAAGGAAAATCATATCCTAATCAAATCTAAATTGTATTTGAATTACTCTCTCCTCACCAAAGAATCCTATCAAAGAGAATATAGCGGGACGCATCTCCATCCGTCTGTGATTAACGCTTTCAGTCGTCAAGGCAGGAAAATCATCTGCCAGCGCCTTTAAATCTGTTGTCTGCTCCGAAGAATTCTCCAGGTGATGGATTGGCCAAGCGAGTCTGTCTTGGACAAGAGAGATGACTTGCATCCAATCTTGGTCCAGAATTGCCCCGAATCATGCCTAATACTCCTTCTTTGTGCTCTCTACCTCTCCAAGGCTGTCTCCTGCAATAATCGAATGATTCACACCAAAATCAATAGCATACCATTCGAAATAGCAAGAGAACTAGTGGTAAAAACCACTACAATTAAGGCTCAATCAGTCAGAGACGTCGAAGAGGGAAAACTAATTTTGACGGTGTGGTCTGTCGAAATAGATGAAAGGTTTCTGACGGGCTTTCCGTTGAAAATGGATCTCACCATATGCGATGGACAAATCTGTCGCTATTTAGGCACATTTCATCAGAAATTTAATTTCCATTCTTTGTATAATAGTTATTATATTTAAAATGTTTATTATACAATGTACACTTTAAAAAAAGGCCGAATAACTCATACAATTAAGAAATAGTAATTAAGTACCCTATTACAAAAATAAATTTGAAATTAACAATATACATACATACGTAATAAGAAAATTACTTATATTATATAATTAATAGTCCTTAATTACTCATTAAATTTCAAAATAAATAAGTTGTACTACATATACACTTTAGATTGATATCATATATATATACACTAAGAATTATTTTTATAGATTTTTTTATTAATTACTCTTTAAGTTTCAAACTAAATAGGTTGTACTACATATACACGTTAGATTGATGTTTCGGTTGATAGTATATATATATAGTGTAATTCCTCCAAAAAGGGCTTTAGTATTTGCCCGTTAACTTTGAATTCAACCTCTGTCTTAGGGTTCTTGATCTTTACTACACTATGAGGAAAAATATCCGTAATCACAAAGGGGTCATTCCATTTGGTTTTTAACTTTCTAGCAAAGATTCTAAATCTTGAATCATAAAGCAAAACTTTTTTCCCAATGAAGAATTTCTTCTTTGTAATTCTTTTGTCGTGATAAGCCTTAGTCTTAGCTTTGAAGATTTCTGAATTCTCGTAGGCTTGATTTCTTAATTCCTTCAGCTCTTGGATTTCTAACTTCCTCTTTTCTCCGACAACTTCTATGTCTGTATTGATGCGCCTAATGGCCCAATACGCCTTATGTTCTAGCTGAATTGGCAGATGGCACGCCTTACCATATACCATTCTGAAGGGAGTCATCCCAATGGGTGTTTTGTAGGCGGTCCTATATGCCCAAAGTGCCTCATCCAACCTCTGGCTCCAATCCTTTCTCGTGGGGTTAACTGTTTTAGCCAGGATGGATTTAATCTGTCTGTTTGAGACTTCTGCTTGGCCGTTTGTCTGTGGGTGGTAGGCGGTAGACACTCGATGTATAATTCCATATTTCTTAAATAGCGTTGCAACTATCCTGTTACAAAAGTGAGTTCCTCGATCACTGATGATACTACGAGGAACTCCAAATCTGCTCAAAATGTTAGTTTTTAGGAAAGATACAACAGTTCTAGCATCATCTGTCCGAGTGGCTTTAGCCTCTACCCATTTTAAGACATAATCAACAACTAAAACAATGTAGGAATTACCTCTAGAATTAGGAAAAGGTCCCATAAAATCAATGCCCCAAAGATAAAATATTTCGCATGACATAATGGGGTTCATGGGCATTTGATTTCTAGCACTAATGTTACCTATTTTCTGGCATTTTGCACATTCTTGGCAAAATCTTTTATTGTCTTTGAATAGAGTGGGCCAATAGAACCTTGCTTCTAAAACTTTGTAGGCGGTCTTCTTTCCACTAAAATGTCCACCGCTTGGAGAAGCGTGACAATGGTACAAAACAGAGGGAACTTCATTCAATTGTACACATCTCCTCAACAATTGATCTTCCCCATTCCTCCACATGTAGGGTTCGTCCTAGATATAATTCCTGGAGTCTCTTTTGATTTCCTCCTTCTGAAAAGAAGTTAGCTCACCATAGTATTTACCTTTGGCTAAGTAGTTCGCAATATGGTGATACCATGGAAACATCCCTTTTACAAGGAATAAGTGTTCATCAGGGAATTCATCAGCGATGGGTTCTGTTTCTTTGCTTATCATTCTACTCAGGTTGTCGGCTACCAGATTCTCCCGCCCCTTTTTGTCTTTGATCTCAAGATTGAATTCTTGGAGTAATAAAATCCATCGAATAAGTCTTTGTTTGGCTTCTTTCTTGGCCAAGAGATATCTTAAAGCTGCATGGTCAGAGAAAATGATAACTTTAGTTCCTAATAAATAATATCTAAACTTATCTAATGTAAATATTATAGCAAATAGCTCATTCTCAGTAATTGTGTAATTTTTCTGAGCTTCATCCAACATCTTGGGCGCGTAGTAGATCATATATGATTCCTTCCCTTGTCTCTAGCCAAGTACGACTCCAATTGTTGAGTTGCTAGCATCGCACATGATCTCGAAGGGTAAATTCCAGTCTAGTGGTTGAATCACGGGGGTTGTAGTAAGCTTCTCCTTCAGCTTGTCAAAGACCTCTTTGCATGCGTCATTAAAATAAAATTATACATCCTTCTGAATAATCTGCACATAGGTTCCGCTACTTTGGAAAAATCCTTGATATAATGCTTGTAGAATCCTACATGGCCAAGGAAAGAGCGAACCTCCCTAACTGAAGAGGGGTAAGGCAAATCTTTGATAACATCTATCTTTGCTAGGTCTACCATAATTCCTTCCCTAGAAATTACATGGCCTAGAACAATGCCATGATCAACCATGAAGTGGCTTTTTTCAAAGTTTAAAACCAATTGGTTTCTATGCATCGCTTTAAGATTACTTCTAGATTCTTAAGACAGTGATCAAAGAAATCTCCATGGACGGTGAAATCATCCATAAAAACCTCTATACTCTTCTCTACAAAATTAGAAAAAATGCTAACCATGCATCTCTGGAAAGTTGCAGGGGCATTACACAAACCAAAGGGCATCCTTTTGTAAGCAAAGGTTCCGAAAGGACAAATAAAAGTGGTTTTCTCTTAATCTTCAAGTGCCATAGGAATTTGATGGAATCCTGAGTACTCGTCAAGGAAACAATAGTGAGATTTACCTGCCATCCTTTCAAGCATTTGATCAATAAAGGGTAGGGAAAAATGATCTTTCTTGGTTACGTTGTTGAGGCGTCTGTAATTGATGCAGATCCTTCATCTATTATGAACTCTTGTCGGTACTTGCTAGACATCCTCGTTCTCTATCACTATAATTCTTGTCTTCTTTGGAACTACCTGCATTGGGGAAACCCAATCACTGTCAGAGATTGGATAAATAACTCCTGCATCTAACAGTTTGAGGACTTCTTTCTTGACAACTTCCATCATGGGAGGGTTGAGCCTCATTTGTGGTTATCTGATTATCTTTTTATCTTCTTCGGTGTTGATCTTATGAGTGCATAAGGTCGGTGATATCCCTTTAATATCTGCTATCGTCCAACCAATTGCCTCCTTGTGTTGTCTAAGTAGATCCACCAATTGGACTTCCTCTTCTTTGGTCAACTTACTGGAAATTATAACTGGCAGTGTCGATTCTTGACCAAGAAAGGCGTGTTTAAGATGATCTTGTAACTTCTTGAGTTCGATCTCTGGTGCCTGCACAACTGAAGGTAATAGTTTATTATAGACTTGTGGGAGTTCAGAATTTTCCCTTTCATTTAAAAGAGGGCCTAAAACGTCGAGCTCATCCACAGTTTCTAGTAAATCTTTGCTAATGGTTAACTTTTACTTTATTTCCTATAGCTTTTCTCCTTCCATTCCCCTTGTAAGAACATAGCTAAGAGGGTCTGTTTCATTAAGTGCATAAACTGCATCAGCTGGGAGTTCATATACATCCATAAAACACAAACTGTGCATCTCGCTGGGATGTTTCATGATGTCATACATGTTAAACTTAATGATTTGCCCATAATACTCGAGTGAGAGATGACCATGACAGACATCAATTAATGCTTTTGTAGTTCTTAGGAAAGGTCTGCCCAAAAGGACATCAGTGGAGTTTGTGGATTGGTCCCTGTTCATATCAACAATAGAAAAATCGACAGGATAAATGATATCATCAACAACTCCCTTGACATATATGATTGATTGGTCAGCGAGTTGGATGATTACTTTGGTATCTTGCATGGTTCCGATGTTCAGCCTTTCGTATTCCACAAATGAAAGAACGTTGATCCCAACTCCTAAATTGCATAGAGCTTTCCCAATCTTCTTATTCCCTATTTTGCAAGGTATATCAAATGTACCTTGATCAGTGCATTTCTCTAGGGTTTTGACTGAGATATAGAGGAGACATTCTGCGTCAAGCGTATCTGTTCAATTCCTGCAAGTTTCTTCTTGTTAAAACATAAACTTTTAAGAAATCTAGCGTAACTAGGAACTTTTGAAATCAACTCAAGCATAGGCATGTTAATTGCCACATTTTTAAATATGTCCATAAATTCCTTTTCTTCCCTCTCATTTTTTGTCTTTGCAGAAGCAAGTGGAAAAGTGGTGTATTGTCCACTTTTTCTTTGTTTCGCCATTTCTTCAGCCTTCATGGCTTTCCTTTCAGCTTTCTTGGCTATTTGTTCTCGCCTCATATCTTGTTTGGTCAAGAAGGGTTCATCCTGTATTGCTATAATTTTCTCTGCCTCTTCCATCTCTTCTGCCTCTTCTTCCTCAATTTGCTTTGGTGATTTGTACTTGTATCTCTGTTCAAACTCCATCACCTCTTGCCATTTTTTATGTCTCGGTTTTTGCTTTTTTTCCTCGTATGCTACTGTCTCTTCTCTTTCTGGCAAGTTCATACCGCTCCTTAGACTAATCACGTTGACGATGTACTTCTCTCTATCCTCCATTAGAAACTTCATCTGCTCCCATATTTCTGTCAACATAGCTTGTTGTTGAGAAAATCTATTATCTATTTCGTCATCGCGCGTCGGGCTAGTAATTTGTAATTGCTGAGGAGGTGCGGTTAGTCATTTTTGACTGAAATTGTTGGTTGCTTTCAATTGGGTAGTGGTTTCTTCCACTATTATTGGTTGCAATGTGAGACAATGATTCGTGTGATGATTAGTTTGAAAGCATATTCCACATACATTCATTGTTGTGTTTTGGTAGCTATTTAGGCCAGAAGCACTTGTGGAAAGATTTTGAATAAAGTTAGCAATACTAGCAATTTGTTGTTCCAACGCAGTTGAATTAACAAAAGATGTAATAGGATTAGAATGCTCTGAAGAGCCATAATTATTGCAGTTCTCAGCCATCGTTTGAAGCAGTTGTTTTGCTCGAGTCGGTGTAAGGTCTTGTATAGATCCTCCAGTCGTAGCATCCAATCTTTCTTTATTGTTATGATTCATTTCGTCACAGAAATATTAGATCAGAGCTTGATCAGCTACTTCGTGCGTAGGGTTAATGTCTGGTAAATGTTTGAATCTCTGATAATATTCCCCGAAGTTCTCGTTCCCTCTCTGTTGGATGGAAATGAGATTTTTTCTTGTTGCTCCGGCTTTGGTCGCATTCCAATATTTGTTCAGGAAGGCTATTAACATTTGAGCCCAATTGCTGATAGTGTTATGAGGTAAACTGTGAAACCAATTCCTTACTAAACCTTCTAATGACCACTGGAAAGCCTTTAGCTTTGCCCTCTCAATGGAAACGTTGCGAGGTTTAAGCGCGTCACATTCCCAGTGAAAATCCCTCAAGTGGATGTAGGGATTCTCATTGAAATGACCATAGAACTTTTTCAAGTTTTGGATGACAGTGGTCTTGATCGCCCATTTGTGTTCCACTAGTGGTAGATTTAGACAAGAATATGTCTCTTGTTCTGTCCCTTGATTTAGCGCCCTGAGAGTTTGTTCCTCTCGCTACTCCATATTGATTATTGGACTTGGTATCTATTGGTCGGCTTGTCGACCTGGTCACAAAATAGTTAAACACAAAGGTTAGTATCCGTTAACTCCCCAACAACAGCGCCAAAACTTGACTGAGCGTCGAACCCGTCAAAAATAAATATAAGAGTTACAACTCGCTACTAAGAACAAATTGCTTGTAGATAGTAAGAGGATCGAACCACAGAGAGATAAAGTGTGATTCTTTGTGTGAAGTTATGATGACTAAATAACACTTAGGTGAAATGTAGGTGTGTGTGATAGGACTAAAACTGAAAAGTAAATGGAGCGTATAACTCTCTTGGCCAAGAATGATATCCTTGGTCAAGAAGGTTGATTCAGAAATACATGTCTAGTATGAGAAGAATTTCTAGTAGAGGCTGGCGGCTGTGAGACAAGATATACAATCATCAACACAGAGATATTCATCTTCAATCCACAGAGTTGCTATAGGATTAAGGTACGCTTATGACCCCTGCTTCCCACTTGTATCAACACCACCTCAGGTACGCTTATAGATAATGCCTTACCAATCAGCACGTTACTGGTTAAAGGGTTTACTGAGTTGGCAGATGATCGATTAGGGGAAGACAACTCTAGACTAGTATCCTCGGGTGTCAGTCGGGACTGGATCTGATTAACCTTTCTCCCTACCATTTCCTGGATACACCCGTTGATAAGATTCAGATTTTTGCTAAAGGGCAGATGGGGAAGATGGCTTCCTGGGATCACTGTTCACTACCGTCCGATGTACCTGCAAAGTGCCGGAGGGGGTCTCCGGTGTGAACACTCCGATGCTTAAATCAGTAGGGGTAGTGAAAATAGCAGAGCTTTGGCCAGCGATCTTAGGCTTACCTTCTTCCTTGATCATGGGAGTATTTATAGGCGGAATATTGAGTATTTTCTGGGAGAATCACGTTATTCAGGAGTAATAATGGGTCTGACAGGTGGCTGGAATTCCCCGTTAGTAAAGTATGTTATCGTTGCGTTATACCTGGGGGTGGTTCGCTTGTCGAGAGGTAGGCCCTTTCAACTGTCGTTCCTTTGGGCCGATAAATTGTCCTTTTACCGTGCTGATTTTTTCACAATTTTCTTGCATTTTTCTTGACACTTTCACCATGGATGAACTTACTAGGAACTTTTTAATCTCCAAGGCGCACACTCTGAAGAATCTTACTGAGGCTGATATTGGTTTCCTGGAAACCATGATGAGGAAGACCTTTGAGGATATATGGAGCTTCAGGGGATGACGATCCCTCTCCTGTCCAAGCAGCTCGCAACTTCCCTGGAGGACTTCAACCCCTTAGAGAGCATGACAAAGCTGGCCGCCACCATCTCTCACATCGAGGTGGTGATCACCATGTTGCGGCACAGGAAAGACTTGCTGGGGTGTTGCTTGAAGGGGATGAGGGTCTGCTCCTCTGATCTGACCTCCATTGCGGATGCCCTGAGGGAGATCCCGGTGGTGCTAGGGGAGGATGACGTTGGGTCCCATGCTTGACCGCCAGCCGCCGCCTCTATGTTTTCATGCTTTCTATGTACGCGCTCAGGCGCTTAGGCCGTACAAGCCGTAAATAAATAAATAAAATGTCCTTTTGGTTATTCTCCATTGTTGTCTTCCACTTTTGATATCGTGTGACCTGTCATGCTAGTTGGATGTGGTTGTTAGCCCAACCGAAAATGACTCTTTTGCGAGACAGTGCTGTGGTGCTTGCGCTCATTTTCTGAGAGTTGATAATAAATGTTTTGCTCAACCGTTTCTCATACTTGACTTTCTGCCGTATTCCCAGTGATGGGTGATTGGGAAGTTTTTCGGCGCCCTTTGATTGGCGCGATTTTCTAGCAGGCGTGGATCAGATTCTGTAATTATGATTATTCTTCTCCAGGTGCATTAATTGTCTTCAAATGGCATACGAAAAGGCCGGAGTATCTTTTGCCACGGCTATTTAATGGGATTTCCCTTTCTTTTTCCTGTTCATCTTCTTCTTCTCATTTCTCTGCCCAGATTGCTTATAATCTCATGGCCGACTCGTATTCCATGGAGATTGTCGAACGCGACCCTTCCCCGGCTCCTCCAACTTCTCCAGATTCTGACGATCCTCCCTCTCCTCCTCGCCTGAAGAGACGACTCCTTCGACGCAAGGGTCGTAAAGGGTCGAAGAAGAAGGTTTCTAAAATGGGTAACGCGTCTTCTGATTTCTATGTACCCCATGCACGAAAAGGCGATGAACTGTTTCCCTATATTAGTCGCTCTTTAGAAAAAGATTCCGCCAGCACCGCTGGCTCTGAGGAAACGGCTGCTACCGCTAAGGGAGAGTCGAGCTCGTCAGGGCTAGTTCGAGGGATTGGCCAAGCGAGCCCTTCCCTTTTGTTAACGAAGAGTGGCCGTCTTCGAATGGGGATGACTTCTACTGGCCCTCTTACTGGCTTGACGAGGATTGAGTTCGCGCATTATGTTTCTTTGTAGATGCCGTATGGCCTTTGACAAATAAAATAATGTTCTCTGTTTTCTTTCTTTTGTTACTGTGTCCGCTCGTTAGCTCTTTAGCCTTGCTGATGGTTAACGCAAACGCATTAGCCATTCTGAAGTAACCGTTCTGCGATTGTTTTGACTTGGTCAAAATTAACCGCTCCGAGTAACTACTTGATTTTAAATCCTTCTTTAATACGATTCCACATGGCCAACTTCCTTTTACACACGTCCTCGTACGACTGGTGGTTCAGTTAATGCGGTGGCACTTAGTCCTTTACGAAGGGACCATTTTCTCTTGCTCTTTTTGCCCTCGTTTCAAATTTTCTCTCTTCTCTTCTTTCAGCTTTTTCCCGAAGAACTTCTTGCTCGTCCGTCGTCTTCCGCCGGCTCGCCTGTGAATCTTTCCTTTCAAGGTACTCCACTTCATCTTTTTAGATTTTCTGTTCGCTGGTTTATTATGCATAGGACTAGGGCTACTGGGTTTTTTCAGAGACCTTTAGATCCAGAAATCGAACGAACACCCAGTATTTTTTCATGTGAGATGATTTTGAGGGCTGAATTAGAGAGTCACGGTATCACTTTTCCTCCTGGATATGTCCCTATCGTTCCCGAGGGTGATATACGGCTTCACGATCCATTATGGGGAAACTATAGACTGGTCTATTTTAAAATGTTCCTTTATGGCTTTCGTTTCCCAATCCATACTTCACTAGGAAAACTGTTGCGCGAGCATAACCTCAATCCTGCCCAGATAACCCCTTCTTCTTGGTGTGGGATTTATGCCTGTCTTCGCGCTTGCGAGATGAAGTGTATTTTTACTTCGTCTGTCAATTTAATTCGCAAATTCTTTAGCATGAACTGTCGTAATTGTTTAATCGATATCACCCTGAGATGGAATGACGCTTTCGTGCAGTCGTTCTGGCAGAGGTTTCGTGGCTTTGAGGAGGTTGTGGTTGACTGGAAGAGCAGTTTCTTCATTCTTGAGCTACCTTCCCGTTTATGGCGCCTGGGCTTTAATCAAGAACTTATCGGTGACGTCTGGGTAAACCCAGTGGTGTTATCCAGAACTGAGTTGGATCAGGCTAACGCTTTGCTAGATATAGATACGCCTTACTGTATCCGGGAGTTCGCTTTGTACAGGCTCCTAGCTGAGTGCGTTATGGGTGAGTTTGTCTTTCTTTGCGTTTTCTCTTTGACTTATTTACTGCTCTAACATATTTCCTCGACAGGAGACGCTGATGACCAGTCGTCCGGAGGGGCTAACGCTCCCTTGAACGTGGTGCCGCTTTAAACGCTACCAGCCTCTCCCCTCTCCGAGGGCTCCAGCCATCGAAGTGCTCCACCAAAGAGGGGAAGAACTAAGATAGCCGCAAGGGGAGGGCGTGGCATCTCTGCGATCCTCTCATTTTCTTGAGAATTGGCTACCGGTTCGGCGCGGAGGGATAAATCTGGGTTGGCCCATGACTAGAATAACTGACAGCGACAGCGAGGATACGAATACTGAAGTAGACCTCCGTTGTACTTCCTTATCTCAACGAAAGAAACTTAGAATAGATGGGCAGGCTATCGGGGTTTGTTCTGACAACGTTGGTGTAGTACCTACCGTGATACCTAATGTTTCTACTATGGCGAGTACTTCTCAAGCGGTGAAAATTGCCGAAGCGCCAACTGTCGTTCTTCCTACCGCTACTGAAATTTCGTTAGTGGCAGATTCCACCCTGCCAGCTAACGCCCCTAATTCTCCAATTTCTTGTTGTATTCCAGATGTGACAATAACGACTTCTCACGTGAGTTCGGTTCCTGATCTGTCGCCTAAGGTTCCTCAACGGTTGTTTTTTACTTCTATTTCTAAAGTAGGTGTTGGAGATTCTTCTCCGAGCTTAATGGTCAATCTCTCTCCTCAAGGTCCTAAGGGGATCCCGTCCTATCGCCTAGATTTGACAGGGCTTGGAATCAATGTTCTTCGGGCTGTAGGGGTGCCAAACCCTTTCTCAGGAGATGAATTAACGCTGCCCTTAATAGGAAAGATGATGAGCTCTTCCCAAGAGAGAGAAAAGTTTCTGCAACTTTCTGAGAGGGCTCGATACACATGCGTTATGAATGATTCTTTAGATGCCTTCCGCTTTCTGGACTATGCAGTCGAGGCTTATGACAACCAACTGCGGGATTTTTCTCGTGCTATGTGTGCTTAGAAAGTGCAGTTTGACCGGGCGTTAGGTCAGGTGAAGTTGTTAACGCGTCTTCAAGACGAATCACAAAAAGAGATGAGCAGAGAGAGATCCAAAGGAAAAGCGAAAATTGAGGTTTTGGAGGCTGAATTAGCGACAGAAAAGAAGAAGAACTTTCTCCTTCACGAAGAAATGCTGGCTCGAGACGAGGAACTTGCTAGGGTTCCACTAAGGATGGAGTGGTGGAAGAAGAAGGTCATGGAGGCCTTCAATTCCGGATTTGCAGTCTACTACGAAGGTGGTTCCTTTGATCCGGCTAAGATTGAGTTTTGATGTATTTTATTGTTAACGCCTTCTCGCGCCTTGCTAGCGCCTTCTCCTTATCATAACATTTCTTGAGACTACGTGTCAGAGCTGGTGCTACTTTTTAGAGCATTAAATGCTGCAGACCCCCCCATTAATGCGATCAAAGGAGTCATGATGAGAGAAGACACGTGTCTTTCTTCTGATGAGGCGTTTGAGGCAAGCACCTCCTAGGGAGTATTAAGGACTGAAGCGTCTCACCGTTTTCAAAAGTTATGTCTCTCGCGCGTGTCGTGTCTCTCTAACACGCCATTTTTCCGTGTCAATTGCCCACTGGTCGCGTCTTTTGACCTCTTTAGGGTTATTTATAATGTTCTCCCCGCCTCCTCTTTTCTTTTTTATCTCTTTTTCCACTCATTATTTCTTCTGAAAAACAACTTGCGTCATTCTTCTTCATCATTCTGGAATTCCTGGTGTTTCTTTGGCGAAGGTACACGTACCTCTTCCTTCTTACTCTTTCCTTTTTCGTTTAACTATGGCAAAAACTCGTCGTTCTAAAAAATCTGTTGGGGAAGAAAAGATTGAAAACCCCCCACTTCTCTTTACACCTTGCCCATGGTTCATCGTGGGTTAGTAGAGTTCAATACTCGATTTCCTATTGGCTACTCGGTTTGAGTTGCTTCTGAGTCACTTCGCCTTAACAGCGAACTGCCTGATAATAGTAAGATATTGTATGCCAAATTATTCAATTATGGGTTTCGGCTTCCTCTTGACCCGCTGGTAAAATAGTTGTTAATCAAATTTGACTTGAACCCGGCCCAACTGAGTCCTAACGCGTTGTCTATGCTTTTCTGCTGTTATGCCGATTTAAAGAAATTGAGTCCCCTTCTATCGTATTACTTCAAGATCTTTTCCACCTGTATTCTCGTAAAGGGGTAATAGCGATAGCACCCCTTATGATGATGATTCACTAAAACCCTTTACTTGGAAACTCATGAATCTCGAGTCTTCTATTGCGGGCTGAAAAGAAGGAATTTTTATTGTTGACCTACCCGATCCCTTATGGAGGACCGGTTTTAACCATGAGATTAAGGATGGGGCTTGGGGTAGTAGAAAACCGCTTTCTTCTCTAGAGGATGGTTGGCTACAGAAGCTGCTTCACCTGGAATTTAGTGTCGACACCCGTAAGGTGGCTAACGGGGTGGATGTTGAGAAGTGCAAAGTTGGTGAGTATTTGTCCCACTTTCTTTACATTTCTGGGAAGTACTAACACTGACATTTTTTCATGGATGTGCAGTGCCTCTGCCTGGTTGGGAGCCTGAATATATTAGGAGGAAAAAGAGAAGAGAACAGAAGAAAAGAGAGGAGGCTGCTGCCGCTACTGTCGCTGCGATACCTTCTGAAGGAGGGGCCACACCTTCTCAAGAGGCCGTTGTTGACCTTGACACTGCTCAGGCGTCATCTTCGTGAGTGCGTGTCGTTAGAAGAAAAAAGAGAAGCAGAATCGCAAGCGGTATACGTTTTGTTCTCTCTCAGGGTACCGCCTCCTCAGAAGTTATTGCCACCGATTCAGTTCCTACGAGAATTCCTCTAGTTTCTTCGTCCGCTCAGGTATTTTTAGCCGTTGCCCCTATCGCTTTCTTTTGTTCCCTTATCGTTCTCTTATTGCGTTTTTGTTCTTTTAGGAAACCAGTACTGCTTCCACTCATTCCCTTCCTGACGAGAATATATCTTTTGCGAATTATCTCGAGAGCTGTCAGAAGAAGGCTTGTCTTGCCTTTTAGAGCAGCCCGGCTGGTCAGACATCTTCTGGCGTTAATCCTTCTCCGAAAGTTTCCGTGGAAGGTGATGTGCCTCGTGAATCGTCCCGAGGTGCTAACCTTGATGGTGATCTTCAGGTCTTTGTTGAGTCTTCTCCGCTTCATTCCTCCTCTGCCGCTATGGGATTCCATTCAGATGTGATGGGCCCTGATTTTGACGCATTTACTGGGACTGGGTCTTTTGGGCATGATATGGGAGGTTCCACTAACTACCCTCCTTCTCCACCTACCCTGTCTTTTGTTCCTATGTCTCCTCCTCCCGTTGAAAGGGGCAACGCTGCTTCCAATTTGGTAGTTGGTGTGAGTATGTATACCTCTTCCGGGCCTGTCACTCATCAAGTTAACTTATGCGCCTTTAGGGTGGAAGCTTTCCAAATTTTAGAGGCTGAAGGTGACGACTTTGCCCTTGCGTCTGCATCTCTTTTGGTGGCTCGTGTGATGTCATATCGAGGGGAAAGAGATGTATTTTTAGCCAAGAGTCATCAGGAGCGCATAAATCTCGTCCGTTCTCAGTTATTTGCTTCGTTTTGTCACCTTCATTATTTAGATAAGGATAACGCGAGGATAGTAGTAGAGAGACAAAGAGAGATAGATAGACTGACGAATGAGCGTCAGGGACTTCTGGATGTCGTGACCGCTGCCAAGAAGGAAACAGAGGCCGCTAGACTTGCCTTAGAGGATGAGAAATAGAACGAAATTGTTCTAAATACACGCCTTTCTGAAGCAGAGGCTAGGCTAGAGGTGGAAAGGTGAAGAAACACTGAGTTGTCTGCCGAGCTCAATCTTTCCGCCGATAAATGCGGTTGGTATCTGCGAGAGGGAGCGAGACTTATGACAGACGCTTTCATGCAGCATCATGGAGCAGATGCCCTTCAAATTGACGTGCTTACTCGGTACTATGAGAAGAAGTCCCCGTATGTGACTGATGAGAGCTTCCATAAGGAGAAAGCCGCTGACCAGGAAAGGAACAATTCGGTAGCTCATTCATAAGTGATACGTTTCAATCTTTTTCTTTTTGGTGTTAGCACACTTTTGCCTATCCTTTGAGGATATTTGTAATACCGACAATGTCGGATTTACCTAAAATAGTTGTTGCTTTTTTATTCGAAATTTCGTTTATAAATCTTGTTCTGCGATGTTTCTGCCATAATACAGTTAGTAAGCATTATTAAAATCGGAATGGTATAATCATCATACCTCGTGTGGTAAATTAACCGTGGCGTTAGTAATGTAGCTTCATGGTAACACATCCCACACGGATTGTTAAGGTATTTCCGCTCTTGGAGATATAGGAATTCAGTAAGATAATATCTCTTCGGAGGCCTACCGCTGAGGAGATTATTCTGGCGGACAAGTCCTTATGTTGTCCATAGCTTTGCCACAGCGGATAATTATCACAATGAACGGGCTTCTTTCACAAACCATAATAATTTGGTTTCTGAGATAGGATTCTCTGTAACATCTTTCTTCGCATTTCTCTTTGCCGAGAACTAGGAAATAATTTCCGCATGTCATATAGCTGACGCTGCTTCATCATCTTTCCTTTGGTGATGTCCCGAAAGATAAACTAACGCCATCTCTGTTGTGTTGTGTATGGGGTAGATTGACGCCGCCCTTTGCTGTTAGGGGGATCACTTAGCTCTACTAAATCTGGTCTTGCTAAGGCATTACTTTTGCAATAGAGATATCTTTCCAGCTCCACTTCGCCGGGTATTTATCGTCCGGTTACTGGCTGGGGTATCCCTTGTTATTTCAAATGTCCACGGTCGGCCTGGAGCGTGCCTCATCTTAGTGAGTCGTCTAATCAGGACCGACCATCACAAGGATAGGATTTTCACTTCCAGGCGTTGAAACCTCACATCTCTAGAGCGTGCCTCGTCTTAGTGAGCTATCTGTGTTAGCACAGTCATCACAAGGATAGGATTTTCACTTCCAGGATAGAGTTACTACCTCCCTGGGGCGTGCCTCATCTTAGTGATTCGTTTGCGTGAGCACGGTTGTCACAAGGATAGAATTTTCACTCCCAGGGACACCGGGGCGTCTGTGTTAGCACGGTTGCCACAAGGATAGGATTTTCACTCCTGGGGGTGTCGGGGCGTGCCTCGTCTTAGTGGGCCATCTGTGTTAGCACGGTTGCCACAAGGATAGGATTTTCACTCCCGATACTAAATATTATGCTAGGGCGTGCCTCATCTTAATGAGTCGTCTGATCAGGATCGGCCATCACAAGGATAGGATTTTCACTCCTGGCATTCTTCGTTATCTGCATGCTATCAGTTAAAGAATGCACAGGAAATATTCTTGATTCATTCGTCAAAGCATGCTAATATTACCAAATAAAGGGAAAATCAGCTTCTAGCATGATATAATTTCAAGCGAGCTATGTTCCAAGAATTTTGTAAGGGGGTACCATCAAGTGTTTCCAAATGATATGCTCCATTTTCGATAACACGAGTAACACGATACGGGCCGTCCCAGTTTGGACTGAGCTTCCCCATGCGTTGTCCAGCTGCTCGTTTGTCCCTGAGCACTAAATCTCTTATTTTGAGCAATCGTTCTCTGACTTGTCTGTTGTGATATCGTGCCATTTTTCTCTTGTAATGCAGAGTTTTCAAAAGAGTTTCCTCTTGCAACTCTGGTAACGCATCAAGGTTAGCGCGTAACCTTTCTTCATTCATTTCCTCTTTGAAATATGCCACCCTCAGGCTTAAGGTGCCAATTTCTACTAGCGTAACGACCTCTGTGCCGAAAGCTAACGCGAAAGGGGTTTCTCCTGTGCTGGTTTTGACGGTCATACGATAGGCCCACATCACATAAAGTAGTTCATCTGCCCATTTCTTTTTAGAACCTTCCAGGTTCTTTTTGATGCCGCTGGGAATACTGCGATTGGTCACTTCCGCCTGACCATTAGTCTGCGGATGTGCTACGGAAGAGAACCTCTGTTCAATCTAAAATTCCACGCATTGATCTTTAAAAAATTTACTCGTGAATTGTGTTCCGTTATCGCTGACTAGTATGTGAGGTACCTCGAATCGCATTATGACTTGATATTTGAAGAAACGCCAGATTTTCTCCGTAGTGATGTTAGCTACCGCTTCTGCTTCTGCCCATTTCGTGAAGTAGTCCACTGCCACGACCACAAATTTTAGCTGAGATCTGGCTTTTGGAAAAGGGCCTAAAATATCAATTCCCCATTTAGCAAACGGGCAAGGAGCGATTATCTCAGAAATTTCCACGGCAGGTTTCTGGGAGATCTTAGCAAATTCTTGACATTTCTAACAGGTTCGTATGAAGGTATGGCAGTCCTTACGAATGGTGGGCCAATAGAATCCCGACCGAAAAACTTGCGTGGTCATAGTATCGCCAGACACGTGCATGCCGCATATTCCTTGGTGGATTTCTCGCAAAGTGTGGAGGCCTTCCTTCTCTGTTATGCACTTTGCGGATGGATGAGAGAAGCATCTCCAAATCAGTTCCCCGTTGTAGTATGTGCATCATGCCGCTTGTTTCAAGACTTTTCTCTTTTAGCATTATCTGCTGGCAACTTGTCGTGCTTTAGATATTTTATTACGGGGATTCTCCAATCATCTTCGACTTCTTCAACGCAAAGTGATACTTGTTCTTCCATGAAAGAAGGTACAAATATCTCTCCATAGTACACACCCTTAGGTGTGGAGGCTTCCGGGTTGGCTGCCATTTTGGCAAGATTGTCAGCCTCAGCATTATCCTCTCGAGGGATATGCTCAAAGCTGACTTGCGTGCCCTTTTTCTGTATTTCTATCAGCTCACGTTTCACTTTAGAGAGGTATTGAATCATGATGGGTTCTCTGGCTTGGGAGTTTCCCAAGACTTGGTCTATTATCAATTTGGAATCTCCACATATCTTTAGTTGCAAATCGCACGTCATTCTGGTATCGTGTGTGGCTTCGGTAGAGAAACTCCTACCTATTTTGAGTCCAGCTAGTAATGCCTCGTACTCTGCCGCGTTATTGGACAATGGTTGCAAAATTCTGATAGCGTACCGTATTTGTATGTCATTCGTCCCCATCATAAAGATTCCTGCTCCAGCTAACTCTTGATTCTTGGCCCCATCCATGTGGATAACCCACAAGTCCGTGTATGTTCCCGGGGATGGAAGGTCTATGTCATTTGTTTCCTCTTCCGGTAAGTCCGTCAATGGATCTTGTGTGAATGTGCATTCGCTATGAAATCTGCTAGCATTTGAGCTTTTATGGACGGTCTGACCTTATACTGTAATCTGTATTGTTCCAGTTCAATTGCCCAGATTAGCATCCTTCCTGAAGACTCGGGTTTTCTAAAAATATTTCTCAAAGGTTGATCCGTAAGTACTATGACAGGGTGGGCTTGGAAGTACCGATCCATCTTCCGCGTTGCCTGTACTAGTGCAAATGTTATTTTGTCAATGCAAGCGTACCGTAATTCGGCGTCTTTCAGTACATGGCTGACGAAGAATACGGGGCGATGAACATGCCTATCGCTTCGCACAAGGACAGCGCTGACCACCTCGTCAACGACGCCCAGATACAAATATAAGGTATAACCTGGCTCGGGTCTTGTCAACGCCAGATCAGATGAAAGGTAGGCTTTTACGCCAGCAAATGCTTCCTCACATTCCTCTGTCCATCCAAAAGGGGCTTTCTTACGAATAACCTTGAAGAAAGGTAAACATCTTTCATCTTGCTTAGAAATAAACCGTCCTAGAGCAATGATGCGCCCTGTGAGCTTCTGCACTTCTTTGACGGTTCGAGGAGATATCATATCCTGGATAGCCTTCACTTTCGAAGGATTAGGTTGGATGCCTTTCTGACTGACCACGTAGCCTAAGAATTTGCCTATTTGGAACGCAAACATGCATTTACGGGGGTTCAACTTCATCTTGTATTCTTTCATCACACTGAAGACTTCTTCCAAGTCAGCTAAGTGGTCCTTGAAGCTTCGACTTTTGACTAATATATCATCCGCGTAGGCCTATACGTTCTTTCCAATCTGCCTCTCAAAGACTTTGTTTGCCATGCGCTGGAAGGTTGCTCTAGCATTTTTCAATCCAAACGGCATTGCTGTATAGCAATAAGTAGCCTTTGGAGTGATGAAGGCAGTCTTTTCTTCATCTTCAACGGCCATGGGGATTTTGTGGTATCCAGAATTGGCATCTAATGAGCTCAGGTAGGCATACCTAGCAGTTTGATCAACCAATTGATCGATTCGGGGAAGGGGGTAACAATCTTTGGGACATGCGTCGTTCAGGTCGGTAAAATCAATACACATGCGCCAATCTCCGTTAGGTTTTGGAACTAGGACGGGGTTAGCCAACCACGTCGGGTACTGAACTTCTTGGATGAAACCGGCATCCATGAGTTTCGATATTTCTTTCTCAATGGCTAGTACCTTTTCTGCAGAGAAGGCTTGCCATTTTTGCTGAACAGGCTTAGCGTTAGGGTCGACGTTTAGTCGATGTTCCGCAACTTCTCGCGAAATTCCAGGCATATCCGCGGGCTTCCACGCGAATTCTCCCTTGCACTTGTTTAATAATCGAGCTAACTGCGCGCTCTCCTTTGGGCTTAACTTTTTGCTGACCAGGAAGTTCGCTTCCTCGACTCCGCTAACGGGAACTGGCACCATCTTGTCCACCGGTTGGGTGCGTTTTTTCTCTTTTTCTTCGAAGGGATCATCCGCTACGCATATGTAACGGTCACAACTATTCTGGGTCATGAGTAAATAACATTCGGCGGCTAGCTTCTGGTCGCCTTTAATCGAGTCTACTCTATCCCAGGAGGGATATTTCATCTTTAAGTACTTTTGAGATATTGCTGCCCCGAAGCGGTTGAGGAAAGGCCGCCCGAGTATAGCGTTATAGGGCAGTGTTAGGTCTACAACCAAGAACAATAACTCCTCCGACCGTTTGGACATATCCTCTCTAAAGTATACTGGTAGCGATGTGACTCCCGTCACGGGGATTGAGACCCCATCTACTCCGATTATTGGTTTTTTGCAAGGTGTTAGCTCGCTGCCAGGACGCTTCATAAGATTGTACGCCTCTAGTGAGAATAGATTTACCGCGCTTCCATTATCAATAAGGGTTCTCCTAACTCCATGATTTCTAATGACGAGTGTAACCACTAACGCGTCGTTGTGTGGGAAAATAACTCCTTTCTCGTCTTCCTCCGAGAAGGACAATACCATCCAATCCAAAGCACTTATCGCCTCACTTTTTACCAACGTGCTCTCTCGTTTACGCTTCTCTCCCGGGCTAGGCGTTAGCTGCACAGATTCATCAAGATACGACGTTCAACCCGCGATAATATTGATCATGGGAACGTCATCGTCATGAACTGTTAACGTCTCTCATTCTCCCACCAGGGATTCATCGTTTCCCGGGGGATGCGAGGGTGCTTGTTTGCTATCCGGCATTTTACCTACCGAGTTGCTTCTAGCTTCTTCCCTTGTTTTAGTGGCGAACTCTCCGAGGTAGCCTTCTTCAACCAAACGCTCTATCGCTAGCTTTAATTCTCTACATACATCTGTAGAGTGCCCTTTGACTTTGTGGAACTTACGAAAGGCATTTTCCCTTCCTCCCATGGTTACTCCTGGTTTCACAGGAGCCGGATAACGGATGGGTAGGTTTCGTTGCTGGACGATCGCTAAAATTTCCGCTCTCGAAAGTATGAGGGAAGGAAGGTCAGGGTCGTATATTAGGCCCTTTGGTGGATCCGTTTGTCTTCTGGTAGGAGAATTGCTAGGTCTCCCTTTTGAAAAATTACCCCTCTGCCGATTTGAGTCCCTAGGGATGTGATCTTTTCGCTGGCCATAGTCATCGCTTGGGCGGGTATCTAGACTCGCGTTGGTATGAGCGTTAGGAGTGGGATGTGTGTCTTGGGGCATGTTCCGAATTCTCTCTCTATTTTCCTCCTCCTCCATCCTCGCATAATTATGAGCTTTCAGTCTCAGCGCGTCTAAATTTGGTGGGGGGTCCACCATTAATGTGTCTCGTAACTTCCCATAACAACAATTGCGCTTTAAGGCTTCCACAGCGAAATCGATGGTAACACCTAGTGTTAATGACATCTCAAGATCAAAGCAGCCCAGGAAATCCTTCAAGGATTCCTGCGATTTTCGATGGATATCGTATAATGCTGCCGCGGATTTCTTGATAGGGACAGCCGTGCTAAATCGGCTCCGGAACTTAGTTTCTAACTGAGAAAAACTATCAATAAACTCTGCTGGGAGTCCCTCATACCAGAGACGCGCTACACCCAACAGTGTCATGACAAAGATCTGACATAACGCCGCGTCACTATGGGTTTGAAACTGTACAAAATCTTTCACCTTATTGAGGTGAGAGATAGGATCCTTTGTGCCATCATACGATTCTGCGGGAATTTTTACGTGTCGGCTGACCCTGTGATGTCTTATGTGGTAGCTGAAAGGGTGACCAACGTTATCATCGGGAATCCCACGAGGTTGACGGGGAGGAGAGACTTCTCCATGGTGTCTTTGGTCTCGTGGGTCATACTCGCGATGCCTCTTGGGAGATCGACTGAGACTCCTGGGTGTTCAGGTTCGATGTCTTCTACTACTCGACCTCTCACTGTGTCTAAGAAATGGGTCTCTGAACGTCTCGTCTCGCCTGTCATCCCAATAATCTATGTACTCGCCATGCCCTCGTTCCCCTTCAGAAACAGGGATTTCTCTCGTGTACTGCGCAGAAGGTTCGACTTGTCTATGCACGAGTTGCATGAAATTGACAGGGATCGATGTCGCAGGTAAGGTTAACGGAATGCCCCTAGATTGTCGAGGCGATAACGGTCGATCGGTGACAATAGGAGGAGTAAAAACTATCTGAGAATGTACACTAGGTCCTGAAACATGGGGCGTGAATCCCGCAGCTAACTCAGTCAGGTAGTCTAGCTGAGCACGAAGAGCTGATATTGAATTTACGAGAGGATTGCTGCATTATCCGTCGCGAGCCCCCCTGCAAGGGGAGTGGAATAACTAGGTCCTGCCATTTGAGAGGAGGAACTATACATCTGGGTAACGGGTGTTCCCGTTGTTTGTCCAAAGGAGAGATCTAACGTTCCTTGGGGAATTTCCTGCGTCATGGTAGAAACGCCAGAAGTGGCAAAAGGAAAAAGCGCCATACGGGTAGCGAAATGAAGACTAGAAGATTGGGATGGTGTAACATCTGAATCTGAAGCCATGATTCCTCGATCTTCAAGAAACACAGAGCTTGGCTATTAAGGATGCTCACTTAATAGAACCAAATCTCTCAATGAAAGCACCAATTTGATAAGATTTGGATTTCTGTTGAAGGGCAGATGGGGAAGATGACTTCCTAGGTTCACTGTTCACCGTCGTCCGATGTACCTGCAAAGCGCCGAAGGGGGTCTCCGGCGTGAACACTCCGATACTTAAGTCAGTAGGGGTAGTGAAAATAGCAGAGCATTGGCTAGCGATCTTAGGCTTACCTTCTTCCTTGATCATGGGAGTATTTATAGGTGGAATATTGAGTATTTTCTGGGAGAATCACGTTATTCAGGAGTGATAACGGGTCTGATAGGTGGCTGGAATTCCCCGTTAGTAAAGTATGTTATTGTTGAGTTATACCTGGGGGTGGGCGTTATCTAGGCGAGATAACGCCCACATTCCTCAAGAGACGTCATGCCTTGCCTGGGATGGGATAATGTCATGCGCGCGGCTAGATAATCGTGTGAGACCCCCCCCCCCCCCCTGCGCTGATGTCGACCATCCCAGCGCTCATCGTACTGCGAGAGGCAATAGCCTCGAGGTTATCCGCCCGGTAGGGACAACAACCTTTCGTCCTTAATCGTGAGGTGTAAGGACGAAAATGCCCCTGACGTTACGTCTATTGTTATCACCCGTCTACTTCGATCCTCTTAGGCTTACGACCGAGACACCAAGAAGAATGACTGTTGTGTGATCTGTTCAATTCTAGATTAGCTACTTCTAAAACCAAGCAGAAAACACTTTTAGAATAATCACGAGATCAATTAGATACAGATGTAAAGATTAATAAGAACGATTAGGTCTCATGCATACTCATGCTCATGACTTATTACCTCTACTAAGAAAAGAGTGCTTAGCTATTCATACACATAATTGAAAAGTAAATAACAATGTATTAGAAATGGTGGAATATCCTTCGTTTCCAAAGGAGCAAAAATGTATGTAGAATGTAGCGGGGATTCAAAATCAGAGAGGGAGCCCCTCCTCCCAAAACCCTAGGAAGAGTATAAGTAGTTTCTACAAATAATCTCAAGCGAAAATTAAGGAAATCGTATCCTAATCAACTTAAATTGTATTTGATTGCTCTCATCCTCACAAGGAAACATAATCCGATCAGATCAGAGGAGCACATCTTTAATCATCCGAGGTTAGCGCTGTGACCAAAAAGGCAGGAAAAATCATGTGTCAGCTCATCCAATCCATAGTCTGCTCCACGATATTCTCCTAGTGAGGCATGGCCAAGCGGATCGGTCTTAGTCCGGAGAGGTGTCTGTTCTATTCTTGGTCAAGAAAACGGCCTTCAAACAGCCTACTCAACTACTGCCCATAATCATGCCTGATTCTTCTCCTTTTTTGCGTGCTGCCCTCTTTAAGCTGTCTCCTGAAAAATTCAAATAGTTTGTACCAAAAATCAATAGCATACCATTCAAAATTGCGAGAGAAAAAGTGGTAAAAACCACTACAATTAGGGCTCAATCACTAAAGTTAACAATTTTTCAGTATTCTTATTGGTTAATGATTGAAGGATGTATTTTCATATATGTTGTATAAGTATCTATACCAATCATTTTACGAGAAAAATATCATGTAAATGTTGGAAAATAACCTAATACTCGGTGAAATTCAAATCGTCCACAATACGGTCTCTGAAACCATGAATAAACTGATTTAGATGCGAATGTATGAAACAAAGATAATCTTTTAAGTGAATTATTTGTATTGTATACTTGATGTAATTTTGTAAAAATTGTTATGAGAAACTTACAATTAAAGTTAACGCTTATTTTTAATAAGTTTCATAGTTTTGTATTAAGAATTATACATGTGTTGTTTGACATAAGTTACTAGTAGTAGTTAGTGGTTAAGATCATACTCGCCTAAGTACAGGGTTATCGACTAACTAATGTTAGTTATTGAAAGATATTATTTAAGAGTTAATGATTAGAGTATAATTAAACTTTATCTGGTCGTGTTATGACTGAAGTTTTTGAGAATGTTAAGTTTAAATGTTACATACAGAGTTTGCATCGAGCAAATTGAAAACTATTCTAAATGCATAAAGATGATAAAGTAAAATTTGTATCGATTTTTTCTACATGTGTATTAAATGAAGATTATCAATTAAGTATGCAAAATTTGACTCATACGAATTCTTTCATGAGATGAGTAGTTTTAATTAGCGTAAAATGTTATTAGTATTATTATATTTTTGTTTAATCAGTAATTTTTTAAAACTACCTTATTTATAAATTTTAATTTTGTATATAATTCTTTGTCATAAGTTACTAGTAGTAGTTAGTGGTTAAGATCGTACTTGCCTAAGTAACAGGGTTATCGAAATAGATTATACAATGTACTTAATTTAATGTCAAATTAAATTAAGTTACAGTTTGGGAATAAATAATTTCCTTATTGAATTTTTCTAATTTTAAAAAAAAAGTTTCGGACGGTGGTAGCCGTCGAAAACCAAGGGTATCGACGACTCCTTTCGTAAAGCATCGTTTCACTAAACCTTGGTTTCGATGGACTTGTCCGTCGAAAACCTAGGGCGCAACTTTCTTTTCTCTTTTCTTTTTCTCTTCTTCTTCTTCGTCTTCTCTCTCTCTCTCTCGCTCTCTCTATCTCTGCCACTGCCTGCTACAACTAGCCCCTGTTGACACACCGACGCAGTAGAAGCCGGTCACTCAGCTTCGCCAGCTCGCGTCCTCTTATTCCAGATCTACTGTCGCTGACAACGAAGAAAGAAGCGAAACAACGCCGTCATTCCACTACCACGCACTCACTACCGCGCACCCACGTTCCACTGCCACGCACCCGCCACCCACCACTCCGTCCACCGTTTGGATAAATAATCCTTTATTTGGGTAAATAATTAATTTGTTGTTATTTAAATAAATAATTTATTTATATTTAAATTTAAATTAAAAAACATAAATAAAATTGTTAATTGCTAATTTATTTATTTACTTACTTATTTGTTTAATTTACTTATTTGTTTAATTTAGTTATTTGTTAATTGACTAATTTATTTATTTAATAGGTTGAGAAATTATGAAAAATGTTAAATTATTTTGCTAATTTAATTTTTTTGGTTGTTTGGACTAGCGCATTGTTGATCGAGAAAATATAAATAATTGCATCGCTCTCAGTTTAACGCCAAAAAGTTAGTTGCATTATTTATTTAAATACCGCTTTATTTAAATAATGAAGATTTACTTTTCTTGTTG
Source organism: Viola odorata (assembly GCA_963691705.1). Taxonomy (NCBI): domain Eukaryota; kingdom Viridiplantae; phylum Streptophyta; class Magnoliopsida; order Malpighiales; family Violaceae; genus Viola; species Viola odorata. The sequence continues at coordinate 23,661,626 of OY829542.1, forward strand.
TTGCTGCTTAAATTAGTAGTTTTGGTTGTTTGCTTAAATTATTTGTTTGATTTGATTGCTTAAATTAATTGTTTGAGTTCATTGCTTAAATTAGTTGCTTGGATTCATTACTTAAATTAGTCATTGGAGTGGATTGAGAATTAAGTTGTGTTATTTAAGGAGGCGAAGAATAAGAAATTCAACGACAAAGACTTTAAAAATTGGTGAAGCATTATTTTCACAGTTTAAAGTTACATAAGTGACTTTTTTCATATGGTAATAAAAGACACATTAATCTAAAACTCTAGGTGAGAATTATAGGCAAATAAGTATATTTTTAATGTAATTTAGAAAAATAAACTTAATTTATGGAAAAAATATCTAATTTACTTATTAAACTTGATAATTTAAGTGAAAATTTTACAGATATGAAGTACATATTTAAGGTAATAAATAAAAAATTAATGAAATTATATATGGTAATGACATTTTTATTTCTATTTAAGGAAACCAAGATCAATTAAATTATTGATTTGGATTACAGTTCATTTTTTGATGAAGTTATTTTGGAAATTTTGAGTTACATGAGTAACTCTTTTCAATTTGTAATGAAAATCACCGTAAAAGAAGTCCAATTTGATTCAGTAATACAAGTGAAATATTTATTGTAAGAAAATTGTAAGTGAAGAATTACAGTAATTTATCTATTTAATGAAAAAAATAAAAAACTAATGAATTTATGGTAATTAAATTCATAAAGAACCTAATAATGTAAGTGAAAAAAAAATTCCGTAATAAAATTCATACTTTAATCCAATACAAGTACTAAATGACGTTTTGAAAATTAAATGTTTATGTAATAAATTAGATTGAGTGTAGTGGACAACGTCACGTCTTCTATAATATGACGTTTAAATCACAGTCAACACCTACATTTTCAGTAATTTTGTAATATTTAATGCGTTGATTTAACGCATGAACCCTTATGAATTTCACGGATGCGTTCATGTGTTGAAGAACAAAACAATGGCGTAAAGCATGAACCCTTTGTTTTTCCTAAAAAAATCTCTTTTGAATGTCACGGATGCCCTCACGAGTTGGAGAACAAAACAATTACGTAAACGATGAACCCTTCGTTTTTCCTAAAAAATCCCTTTTGAATGTCACGAACGCCCTCATGTGTTGGAGAATAAAACAATGACATAAACATGAAGCCTTCGTTTCTCGTAAAACATTCCATATTGAATATCACGGACGCCATCAGGACTTGGAGAAGAAAATAATGACATCAACCATGAACCTTTTATTTTTCATAAATAATCCCCTTTTTGAATGTCTTGAATGTTTTCATGTTATGGAGAATAAAACAGTGACGTAGACAATGAACATCCATTTTTCTAAATATTAATATTACAATCTTTACTGTCATAGGTGATTCATAAATTCATGAGACATAATTATTGATGATTTGAAACTAAATTACAATAGTTAGTTTTTTAACATACAGAACAAGAAATTATGTCTATGTTCGATCGAACATGGATGTACAATTGAAAGCATAGAAATGGAGCATATCGGGAAGAGTTTTTAAAAGGGGTGCATATCTTTCTCAATTTTGCTTATTCACATCTAGAAGTGGTAGATGAAGGGAGAATAAAATGTCCATGAAGTAGGTGTAGGAATATCAAATATCAAATCCCAGATGATGTCACGTTGCACGTTTATTGGAAAGGATTTGTGCCGGACTATAGAACATGACATTTTCATGGTGAAGCCTACGTATTTCGCAACAGAAATATTGACGAAAACTCAAACATCATTGAGTTACACGTGGGAGCCCTACCAAACCATGAAAATGTACAAAATCCCATGATGAACATGGTCTAAGATGCAATGCACGATAACTTTGATTGGTCTGAAGAAGCATTAGGGGAACTTGATGAACCTCCAAATCCTAAAGCGGATAAATTTTATCGCCTTTTAGAAACTGCGAACCAACCCTTATGGGATGGCTGTGAGATCTACAGTACATTGTCAGTTTTGGCTTGGTCGAAAAATCCGACACAGACATAAGTGAAGACCAATACAAGAAGTTAGTGGGTGCTTTCACTAAAATGTTGCCACAGGCCATAATCTACCCAATAACTTCAAAGGTGCCAAGAAGGTCATGCTAGCCTTGGGTTTTAGCTATGAATGCATCCATGTTTGCCCTAATGAATGCATGTTGTATTATGCAAAATATGCAGATTTGCAATATTGTCGTATTTGTCAGCATCCACGTTTCAAGCCCAAAAATCCAAGCGTTCCAAGGGAGAAGCCAAAGCCATTTAAGGTCCTTCGTTACATACCATTAATACCTAGACTTAAGAGAGTTTTCATGTCCGCCAAGACCGGTGAAGGCATGGTGTGGCATGCCAACTCCAATCATAGTCCTAAGACTATGTCTCACCCGTCTCACGCTGAGGCGTAGAAACATTTTGATCACATCCATCTAGATTTTGCAAGTGAATCAAGAAATGTGAGGCTATCATTATGCATAGACTAGTTCAATCCATTTGGTCTAGAAGCAAAACCATACTCGTGTTGCCAGATAATGATTTCTATCTTAAATCTTCCACCGTGGATGGTTATGAAATAGCCGTACACAATACTAACAATCATTATTCCCGGTCCTAACAGTCCTTCCAAAAATCTTGATTTGTATCTATGACCACTCATTGATGAGTTGAAGGTGTTGTGGGAGAGTGGTGTTTACACGTATAACGCTGCAAGAAAAAAAAACTTTCAATTACGGGCAACACTCATGTGAATGGTCTCAGACTTTCCAGCATATGTTATGCTATCAGGGTGGAGCACAAAAGGTTATTTGGCTTGTCCATATTGTGGGAAGGAGACAAAAAGGATTTGTATTAAAGCATATTAAAAAACCTTACTAGTTTGATTGTCATCGATGATTTCTCCCTCTCGGACATGAGAACAGTTATAGAGAAAATAGTTTCAGGAGAAATACAATCAATGAGAGGCCTCCGCCTCATTTTTGAACTGGTGAGGAAATTTGGGAAGAGGTTGCTGCACCCCCGGAATTTATTTATGGCAAGTTCTCAGACAATACAATGCCTGGTTTTAGGGAAACACGTCATTGGTTTAAGAGAAGTATATTATAGGAATTGCCTTATTGGAAAACCAATCTCATCCGTCATAATTTGGACGTCATGCATATTGAAAGAAATGTTTTTGATAACATCTTCAATAATATGATGGACATTTCCAGGAAGAAAAAAGACAATGTCCAATCTGGAATGGAATTGCTTCAAATTTGTAATTAACCTAACCTCCACCTTAAGACTTCTCGTAGTGGGCGTGTGATTGGTGAAGCCTAAAGCATCATATGTCCTAACAAGCAAACAAAAACAACATTTTTGCGACTGACTACAACTACTAAAGTTCCCTAACAAGTATGCGTCAAATTTAGGCCGGTTGGTCAACATTCAGTCTGGTCAATTCTATGCCATGAAAAGTCATGACTGTCATGTGTTCATGCAATGAGTGTTATCAATTGCACTTCGTGGCATGGTCCCGACACCCGTGTGGGAAGCTATAACTGAGTTATCTCACATATTTCGGGATCTTTGTTCACCGACACTAGGGGTTAAGGACATGGAGGTTTGGGAGAAAAATATAATTGAGATATCATCTGTAAGCTTGGACAAATTTTTGCTCTTGCATTCTTTGACTCAATGGAGCACTTACCTATCGACCTACCCCTTGAGGCAAAGATCGATGGCTCTTTTCAATACCGTTGGATGTAACCATATGAGTGGTAACTATATACGAAGTCATTGTAGTTAATATCTCTTAAAGTCATGAAAAATAATTGAGTATTTACTTACTAGGAAACTACACGATTTAAAACAAAAGGTGAAAAATAGAGTTGTAGTGGAGGGATCAATTGTGGAGGCTTATTCCACTCAAGAAATTACAACCTTTTGCTCAATTTATTTTGGATTCGATGTCCCAATCAACCTCAACCGCGTACATAGAAATGATGACGGTGGATAAGTCGAAAGGAGAGAGGGGTTAAGCATATTTCAAAAACCTAGTGAAGCATTACGCTGAGCTGGGAGGAGAAGATGGTTGATAGATGAAGAAAGAAACCAAGCCGTGCTCTACGTTTTGATTAATTGTTACGCAATTGAACCATTCATTGAGTAAGTACACCAATAAATGTTTCATAATAACTTATTTTCTTTAAGCTTCCTTCAAGATCAATTTCTATTTTCCTAGGCAATACTGCCAAGCGAAGCGCCAAAGAAGCCCTAAGATGAATGATCTCGATATTCAACATGCTCGCAATGTGAAACTAGTAAAATGACTTCCAAATCACGTTAGTATTATATACAAATGAAGTATATATTACGCAAGTCATTTAGCAAGTAACTCCCGTGCCTTTGGATCTGAATTTCCAGATCATGAGCTCTAGTTGCGAGCTCTTCGAATGTGCGTGGCATGTTCGCCTGTAAATTATAGAGCAGTCCCCACTACATGCCTTGGACACACATGTCAATTGAAGATGACTCACTGATCCTTTCCTTGCAATTAAACACCAAGTTTCTCCGTCTTTTGATGAATCCAGTGACATGTTCGTCTTTCCTTTGTTTCGTTCCAGCCAATTCAGGCAGGCCGACAATCCGTCGAGTGCTGTAAAAGCGAGTTAGGAAGTCTCTTTCTAGTTGGTCCCAACTATTAATAAACTCGGGCCTGATATCAGTGTACCATTCAAAGGTCACGCTTTTCAATGACCGAACGAGTTGTTTCACCATCAGATCCCCTAAGTTCTTGCATTGTTGCAGGTCTCTATGAAATGAGCAATGTGTTGCTTCAGGTTCTCTTTCCCCTCGAATTGTTGGAATTTTGGAGGCTGATACCCTACATGTAATAGCAGTTCGTCTATACGCCTTCAGTACGACTTCACATAACTGAGAGAAGATTGCGAAGATCCTCCATATTGAGCACAGATGGTGTCAGCAATCATCCTCTGGAGTTGCTAAACAGTCAGATTTGCGACAGGTGTTGTGTTGTTACTGCTATTGTTATTCAGATTATTCACCATGATGAAGTCTTCATGGTATTTTCTCTGTTGTTCTCACTCAGCATTCTCATCACCAGTAGAGCCTCCGCTAGAGTTTGGATTATTTGATAAGCTTGGCTGACTTGCCCACTTAGCTATCAAGGAAGCTATTTGGGCATCTTTCTCTGCCATAGCCTTTGTCAAATTTTCAATTGCTGTGGAAATCTCTTGAAAATGAGTCTCAGCATCTTGGGTAGTGTTAATGGCCATCACCGCAACAAAGGATTCAAAGGACTTAGAGCTGTAGTCTGCGCATCTCCTAGTTGGAGTATTTTGAGAAGAAATTTCAGCATCAGATTCTCCACTCGGGTGATAATCATAGTAGGCGCCCTCAAATCTTATCTTATCTGGACTTCTTTGGTGGCCTTTCTTCTAGGTTTTGGTGACACCAACTAGGCCCTTCCAGCTCTAGTGCGAGCACGTGTTGCTGGAAGATCTTATTGAAGATCTTGAAGTGTTTCAGGAAAGGAGTCGTTGGTTTGACTTGAAGTCATTGTTGGATCTTGATTTGAGGAGTGTGATTCAAGAGATGAGATGAGAGTTGTGTCCCACTGGGCATGCCAAAAATTTGTACACACAAATTTCCTCCGTAACAGGGGGAAATTACACGTGTCAAATTACAAATGATTTGAATGTGAACTAAAGTGGTTCTTCTTCTCTTGATTCCTCTGATTAATGAATCGGTCTTCACTGCAGATTTGGATTTGGACTTGAGTTTGGTGAATGACGGACTGACCTTGAATCAACTTGTGGTCCGCGGTTGATTTGTGAAGAAACCGGCCTTGAATCAGCTTGTGGCTCCTTCTTGATTTGATTTGATTTACTTGAGAGAAAAACTGGCCTTGAATTGGCTTATAGTTTTCCTCCTTCTTTATTGAGGACGATCCGCTTCAGTTCTTGATCTCTGCAACAATTTTGTCTCCAAAAATACCCCCCTCACCTTCTGATGAGGCCTCTATTTATAATCATAAGGGTGGTTCGGAATTGGAAAGATGACATGTGTCTTCATCTCATTGGTCTGAATATTAGTTAATTTGATATATAATAAAATTAATAAATAAATATGAGATGGGTTTTGATCCATCCAAATATGAGCTTGCTGATGGATCTTAATCAAATAAGCTTCATGGATTTTGTTGAATGGGTTTCGTGGCTCTTTATAAACTAGGCCGAATATTTTAAGATGGGCTAAAATTTTGGTGTCTACAGTTGTTCCACAAGTCCCTCAAAAACTTTCTGTGCCAATGATTTTAGTCAAAAAATATGGCGTTCGACGAGCTATTTGGGGACGAAAGAGTTCCGTCAAAAAGGTCATAGAAACGTCTCTTTTTCGACGGAAAGTCTATCTTTTTCAAAAATCTTTTCGTACGGGGTTACCATTTTCAAGACCGATCGATTATTCCTGACTGTAGTGTGATGGGACTGAATTTTTCGTAAGACTGAATAAGCGCCCTCTTTTTCATCATCGGGCCATGCATGATTAAATTAATTACTAAGTGATTCTACCATGGATTGCTAACAGAGTACAAATTTAAATGAGATATTTTAAAATGATAAACCGATGTGGGATCAAAGCCACCAAACACATGCAGTCAATATAAGTGGAACTTAAAACAAATGTGCGTGGCATTTAAAGTGAGTCATTAAACAAGTTGTTCATGTGGATTGATTTTAATTCTAGCAATTCTGTATATCATTCATACGATTAATATTTACGGAAAGCTTTGAATAAATAAAAGGGAAAGAAAGACGTACTTTCGAGCAAAGCTTAAATTTTAAACCTACAAAATGAGAGTGTTAGTGATAGCTCGAAAAATAAATAAGCAGTTTATGAATGTGAGAATTTAAATAAACAGTTGATATCTATCAAAAAGTTAAATAATGGTTTGACGCATACGAAAATTAAAACGGCGATTTGACGCATATGAAAATTTAAATGGCGATTTGACGCATGCGAGAAATTTAAATGATGACAGTTGATAAGTGCGAGAAATTTAAATGATACATACAAAAATTTAAATGATGATAATTGCGAAAAATTAAAGATTTGATGATTTGCAGAAAATTTTAAGCAGTTGATGATTTGCAGAAAATTAAGTAGTTGATGATTTGCAGAAATTTGAAGTGCGACCGACCATATAGGCGGTAAATTAAATGACTGAGTTTAAATTGCGGAAGGTAAATTGCGGAAAATTAAAGTGTGAAAAATAAATTGCGAAAAAGTAAATAGTTGATATTTTGCGAAAAATATGAAAATAAAATAAACAAGTTATGCGCACGAACAAAATGAACAATTAATTAAATAGACAAAAATAGATATTTTGTACGAAACAGACATATGGACAATTGACACAAGAAAAGAAGAAATTGACGAAAAACGCGGGGCGAGCCAGTTGTGCTGGGCCCAAGGCAGTGGGGCCCAGCTTTAAAAAATTGAAAGATGGGCCTTGAAATAATGGTGATGGGCCAAGCCCATCACCTTTCCTTCTTCTCTCCCGCATGAACCCAAAAACCCATGCACTATTCATCATCATCAACCTTGGGTCGCCGGTGCTACTGCCGGCGACCAAGGTCCGGCCAACCATGGTCGAAACTAAAAAACCTTCGTACCGAGATGCTCGTCTCCTCTACGGCTTCCCGACCGTACAAACCTCGACTCTCTGTTTAAATCGTACCGATTTTAATTTCGAAAAAAATGAAGAAAATGGTAATTAATGAAAAACTCGAAATTCACTCGTCTCACTCAACGAATCAATAAACAAAATGAATGGTAATTATCTACAACATGTATATGAATTAATAAGACACAAACAAGCAATTGGTTTAATCAAAACAACAACTAAATATTTAAAACCGAAGATGGCCGAAAAAAGCAAGAAAATGCTTACAGAAAAAAGCTTAAAAACTGTGGCGACTGTCGCTCAAGTGTCCATTTTCGTTGAAGGCAGTGGCCTATTTATAGGCATTTTCGGCGAGTGGAGGAGCAGGGCGTGCCCTGGCGGGGCTTGGGCGTGTGCTGGCGGGGCTAGGTTGTGCGCTGGCGGGGCTAGGCTGTTGGCGATGCGATGGGGAGGCGACGGGAGCAAGCAGCTCGGTGGCTTGCTCTGCTGCTGCTCCATGGCGACTGTTCATGTGCCATGCACATGAATTATGGGAGCCATTGATCTGGTTGACTTTCCTTGGTCAACCAGATCAACGGTGATGATCAAATTCCTTTATTTAATTATTTAAATGGCTTCGAGCCATTTTTGCAACCAAATGTTTCGAAAACTCAAGCCGAAAGCAGTAGCACATAGAGAAAAATAAGACGAGTTTAATAGTCTACAGCGAATGAAGAAAATTCTTCCTTTAACGTGTTTCTTTTATCGTTCGGAAACATGAATATGTTCGAATGAAAAATAAATGACGTTACGACGAAAATTGCACGAGACGAAGTTGACTGGCGTGAATGAAAAAAAGAGTAGGTAATTTTCAACTGAAGAAATAACGCGTTCAATCAATGGTCCGAGCGAACTTATTCGAGTCCAATAAAAGCTCGAACAAAAAAACAAAAAAATATAAAAAAATGCTAAAAATATGATAAAATACTAAAAATCGTAAATTTTATGCGATGACCTAAAACGGAAAAATAAATAGCAAATGACTAACGCATAATTAAAAATATAATTTTTAAGGCTGAAAATATTAATAATAATAATAATGAAAATACGTGACGAAAAATTAAAAATGCGATGTACGACACTGATGACAATAATAACGATGATAAAATGTGACGAGAATTAAAAATGAACTAACGACAGTAAATTAATTAAAACGACAGTAAGTTAAGTAGAATAACAGAAATGATAAATTCAATTTAAATGGCGTCAAAATTCGGGTATCAACACTAGTGAAGCATTACGCTGAGCCGGAAGGAGAAGATGGTTGATAGATGAAGAAAGAAATCAAGTTGCGCTCTACATTTTGATTAATTGTTACGCAATTGAACCATTCATTGAGTAAGTACACCAACAAATGGTTCATAATAACTTATTTTCTTCAAGCTTCCTTCAAGATCAATTTCTATTTTCCTAGGCAATACTACCAAGCGAAGCGCCAAAGAAACCCCGAGATGAATGGTCTAGATATTCAACGTGCTCGCAATGCAAAACTAGTAAAATGGCTTCCAAATCATGTTAGTATTATATACAAATGAAGTATATATTACGCCTATAAGACATTTGCAAATATTGTTTTTACAAATTCCTTTTAGGTTTAATATGCAAGCAAGGACATACACAATTTGTCTCTCGGCCCTTCTCTAGAAATAACATCTCACAACGGGTTCCTAGTAAATGGTTATATGTTTCATAGATCTAGTTATGGAGGTGCGAAAAAAACTCAAAGTAGTGATGTTTGTGTGAAAGGTGGTTACTATAATGACTTTGAGTAGGACTATTATGGTGTTATAAGAGAAATCCTGGATGTTCCTTACGTCGGTACGGGAAACAAGGTTATTTTGTTCAAATGTGATTGGTTTGACACTGTTAGACTAGACAAAATCAACAAAATCATTGAGGTTCGTGAGGATAAGTGAATGAATAAAAATCCATTTGTATATGCTTGGTAGTGTCAACAAATTTGGTATGTTGCGTACCCATCTAAAATAAGGGCTCTACAAGGATGGTTAACAGTGTGCAATATAGCTTCTTAGAGTATTATTTAGATAACAAAGGGAAATGAATTTGATGTTCTTGAAGTAGTTTTTCAAACCGAAATCGTTATTCCGCCTACTCTAGTGTCTATTATTAGGAATGACATTCAATCTGTAATCATCGACTCCAACCTATATGAAGAAGTTCAACCTAATGATCTTATAGTAGGAAATGCCAATTAGAATGATGAAGATGCAGATGACGAGGATTATGAGATTGATGATGACAAGGATGATTATGCTAGTGCAGGTGACAACAACAATGAAGGTTATGTAATATGACGCTATCTGTTTAATTTTTACATGAATCTTAAAACAATTTTATGGTTTTTAATTACTACACTTTTCAACATGCGAAATGTACATTATTGGTAACTTTTTTATACTAATCTTGAATTATTTATAACAATTCAAAATTGTGAATAGATGAGTGGTCAAGATCGTACATATGATAGATCACGTGCTAATAGTCATACTTATAGTAGAGGTCGTGCTAGAGGTAGTAGAGCGTGTGGTAATGATAGTAGAGGAGCCGATAGAGATCATAGGTGTGGTAGAGGTTCCTGGGGTCGTACGAAGGAGAACAATTCTAGAGGCTCACTGTCCCGCCAGACCACTCGTGGGTTGTTGTCCGCATCAGACTTCAAATGTACAGTCTCCATTGCCACGAGCCCATTTCGAATCTTCCCATGGCTCGGAAGTGGGTATCGCGTCATCATTGCAGTAATCACATCACCAGCGGCATCATAAAATGCAGGGTCTTGATGATATGACCCCTTTCGCCCCCCTCGACATCACTCCCCGCAGCACGCCCTACAGCGCAATGAGTTGGTTGGGCCCTCGGATGCAAAGCTTGATCATGATCCCGACTATGTGCATGTGGATGAGGTTGGCATTTCTACTGAGCCTACATGTCGCTTGATTATTAGGGTGAGAGATGCCTGGTAAATAAAAAATATCATTTGTTAATATATTATAACGTTTATTATAAAATTTTGATATTAAAATGTAATTTATTTTTGTTGTGATTGTTTTATGTGTAGCCTCATCTACGACGCAAGCTTCTAAGAGATCACTCTTGCCTCAAGGAGGTGGTTCACTACCGCAACTCATTCCTTGAATGGGTTTGGATCAAACACTATTGACCAACTATGGGATGAGTTCTGTGTACGATCATCTTTTTAACTTCATATTATTTTTCCTTAGTATCCTTTATTTACATGCATATTGTAATTACTTAATATTAATTATCATTAATAATGTTCTTTTATTGTAGGCAAGGTTTTAGTGGGACCCGTCTATTACAGATGGGGTTAGACACTTATAGAGCAAAGTCTTTACGAGGAGATTTTCTAACACAATGTACGGATGACGGCAAAGTGTCTTGAGTAAGTATGGGACCTTCCCGGAGGCGAAGAAATACAAAGGTCCGGAGGGTATGACACGGGAAGTATGGAGGCATTTGTGCGACTATTGGTCGACCCTGGAGTTCCAAGAAAAATACCAAAGGAACAAGAGGAACCGATGGAGTGGTGCAGAGGGGCAAGAAAAAACCTTTGACACTCACACAGCGGATAGCAGAGGCTTCAGAAAGGTTGCTGAGATTCTGGTAATGTGTTGCAACTCTTTCTTCTTTTCAATTTTCATTCCTTTGATGAATTTAGTTGTTTTACTTGATTTAATTATTTTTTCCCTAATTAAGGTTTTATTTGGAATGTTGTAGGAGAAGAATGCAGTCTCATGGTGGTCCGATCCTTTTTGACACGGTTTATGACCACACCCATATCCTGAAGAAACATCCTGAGAAGAAATATGTCAACCCTAGGAGTGAAGCTTGCATTGTAAGTAATACCAAAAATTTATTAACGTTTGTAGTTATTAAATTGCAAGTGATGTTTATATCTTAATTTTATCATTTCAATAATTTTTACTAATTTTGTCATGTAATTCTTAACTAATTATGTCAATTTCAGAAAGCGTATAAGGAGGGTTATTCAACTCAGTATTCCGATATAGCTGACAAACCTTTTCCGGACCCAGTTTTTCTTCAAGAATCATTTGGTCAACCCAGAAGAAATCGCGTGGTTGACATCGACAATCATTTGTGAGCTTCACGATTTTATGGCACTAGTCAAAGCACATATCCATCAAGTGTGTTTTAATGCCATCGCTTACTTTACACTATTGTTTTATGAATTGTCGATGTAATGTATACTTTTTTCTTTGAAACAATAGGACCTGACTCGTCTTCTACTTGGATACCTACTCAAGACGAACTAAACCACCGTGTTAAAAAACAAGTTGAGTAGGGGATTCAAGAAGCAAAAAGTCAGTGTGAGGTAAAAATTACTGAGATGTAGGAGACCATGACTGAGAATCAGGATCGCATGCAAGCCAAGATGAGGATGTTGCAGGAAGAATTAGAGAGGCAAAGGATGCACCAAGCTCTCGATTTTCAGACGATGATGCAAGCCGAATTTGAGAGGGAGAGGGCGATCCAGAAACTACCTCTTGAGGACCCTTCATATATTGATCATGAAGACGAAAGTGAGTAGGCTTTCAGTGATAATTTTTTAAAGATTTATATAATATATTTACTTAATTAATTTTTAGTTTTCTAGCACTTAATTATGAACCTTAAATATGTAACTAAAATATTTTCATTTATACAATTTAATTAGAATTATAAGTGTTAGGATTATTTATTACTAATATTATTATTAATTATTTATTTATATATATATTATTAATGCTAAATTATTCATATTTATAAAAATCTGGAAAAAAACAAATATTTTGACTTTTTCGACAAAAAAGTCGTCAGAAACATTCAAGCGTCAAAAAATTTCGAAAGAATAGAGGTCGAAATAAGTTAAATCATTTCGACGGCCTTCTCCGTCAATAAGCTATAGAGAGGAAATAGTTCAACGGACAAGGCGGACGAAAACAAGCAAATGCGACGAATTATTATCTTGCATGTTTCGTCGGTCTCTCTGGATAACCTATGGATACGAAATTATCGACGGGTATTCAGTCGAAAAAACATTCTCCTATTTTCAATGGAAGGCTGTAGAAATTGGTTTTTTAACTAGGAATACAGTCGAAATTATTATTCAATTTCGACCAACATGCCCAGCGAAAACCAGTGCCAACTCAACCCCAATTTTTTACTGACATTGGTTTCAACCGCTCTCTTTGTCACAAGTCCATCGAAATGATTTTTTGTCAATCATTTTGATCGAAAAGTAGGGCATTCGTCGAGCTGTTCAGCGCGCGTTTGGGGCCTTCTTTGAACTTTAAAAGGCTTGTATTTGGTCTTGACCTACTTTGCCTCTTCTTTTCTTTGGGCCTCATTGAAGGATATCTTCATAGGTGTTGTGGTAACTACCATGCTTTCCTTCCCTTTGTTGATCTTTGGGTCTTTCCTTATTTCTTTCTTGACTTCTTTCTTTTCACGAGAGTCATTTAGCAAGTAACTCCCATGCCTTTGGATCTGAATTTCCAGATCATGAGCTCTAGTTGCGAGCTCTTCGAATGTGTGTGACATGCTCGCCTGCAAATTATAGAGCATTCCCCACTGCATGCCTTGGACACACATGTCAATTGAAGATGACTCACTGATCCTTTCCTTGCAATTAAGCACCAAGTTTCTCCATCTTTCGATGAATCTAGTGACATGTTCATCTTTCCTTTATTTCGTTCCAGCCAATTCACGCAGGCCGACAATCCGTCGAGTGTTGTAAAAGCGAGTTAGGAAGTCTCTTTCTAGTTGGTCCCAACTATTAATAAACTCGGGCCTGATATCAGTGTACCATTCAAAGGCCACACTTTTCAATGAGCGAACGAGTTGTTTCACCATCAGATCCCCTAAGTTCTTGCATTGTTGCAGGTCTCTATGAAATGAGCAATGTGTTGCTTCGGGTTCCCTTTCCCCTCGAATTGTTAGAATTTTGGAGGCTGATACCCTACATGTAATAGCAGTTCGTCTATGCGCCTTGAGAACGGCTTCGCATAACCGAGAGAAGATTGCGAAGATCCTCCATATTGAGTACGGATGGTGTCAGCAATCATCCTCTGGAGTTGCTAAACAGTCAGATTGTGACAGGTGTTGTGGTGTTATTGCTATTGTTATTCAGATTATTCACCATGATGAAGTCTTCATCGTATTTTTTCTGTTGTTCTCGCTTAGCATTCTCATCACCAGTAGAGCCTCCGCTAGAGTTTGGATTATTTGATGAGCTTGGCTGACTTGCCCACTTAGCTATCAAGGAAGCTATTTGGGCATCTTTCTCTGCCATAGCCTTTGTCAAATTTTCAATTGTTGTGGACATCTCTTGAAAATGAGTCTCAGCATCTTGGGTAGTGTTAATGGTCATCACCGCAACAAAGGATTCAAAGGACTTAGAGCTGTAGTCTGCGCATCTCCTAGTTGGAGTATTTTCAGAAGAAATTTCAGCATCAGATTCTCCACTCGGGTGATAATCATAGTAGGCGCCCTCATATCTTATCTTATCTGGACTTCTTTGGCGGCCTTTCTTCTAGGTTTTCCCCTATGGGAAAATTGCTTCAATGGTGACACCAACTAGGCTCTTCCAGCTCTAGTGCGAGCACGTGTTGCTGGAAGATCTTGTTGAAGATCTTGAAGTGTTTCAGGAAAGGAGTTGTTGGTTTGACTTGAAGTCATTGTTGGATCTTGATTTGAGGAGTGTGATTCAAGAGATAAGATGAGAGTAGTGTCCCACTGGGCATGCCAAAAATTTGTACACACAAATTTCCTCCGTAACAGGGGAAAATTACACGTGTCAAATTACAAATGATTTGAATGTGAACTAAAGTGGTTCTTCTTCTCTTGATCCCTCTAATTAATGAATCGGTCTTCACTCTAGATTTGGATTTGGACTTTTGTTTGGTGAATGACGGACTGGCATTGAATCAACTTGTGGTCCGCGGTTGATTTGAGAAGAAACCGGCCATGAATCAGCTTGTGGCTCCTCCTTGATTTGATTTGATTTACTTGAGAGAAACTGGCCTTGAATTGGCTTATAGTTTTCCTCCTTCTTTATTGAGGATGATCCGCTTCAGTTCTTGATCTCTGTAGCAATTTTGTCTCCAAAAATATCCCCCCCTCACCTTCTAATGAGGCCTCTATTTATAGACTCATAAGGGTGGTTCTGAATTAGAAAGATGACATGTGTCTTCATCTCATTGGTCTGAATATTAGCTAATTTGATATTTAATCAAATTAATAAATAAATATGAGATGGGTTTTGATCCATCCAAATATGAGCTTGCTGATGGATCTTAATCAAATAAGCTTCATGGATTTTGGTGAATGGGCTTCGTGGCTCTTTATATACTAGGCGCTCATTCAGTCTTACAGAAAATTCAGTCCCATCACGTTACGTTCAAGAATAATCAATCGGTCTTGATAAATGGTAACCCCATCCGAAAGACGTTTAAACGATAACCCCGTTCAATGATTAATTATTTCTGAACGTCACGATCATAAAAAGACTAAAGTGACGATTCCTCTGAGGGTCCCCTTTCAAAATAAAAATGCATTTTATCAAACACCTTTTTAAAACACCTCTCTGATCAACCGGTAACCATTTTCGGATGTGACTCGGGTGCCTAACACCTTCCCGAGACCATAATACGACCCCGAACCTTTGTCTGGGGTCCAGACCCCTCTTTTATGCCTTTAGTTTTTTACTTATTATATTTTCCTATGCCATGACGATTAAGGTTCCCTAAACCTAGCAACCAAATTAGGGTGGCGACTTCATTGCATGTTGCGAGGCGTCTATTTACGCTGAGCATTGTAAGGTCCCAAATTTCGTTGCACACTCGCAAATGACTTCTTTGTTAATTTTCGTGGGGCGCGACACCGGCCCATGAATTTGGAGGAATCTGCGCCGGGTTCAGATCAAACTTGTGCAACATACTAAAAACCAGCGGGTGCAGCGGAAGGCGAAACCCATATTTGAACATCCGCGTGTAGAGCACTCGGTCATTCCCGGTAAAATGAGTGTTCAGCCTAACCGACGAGCCCGCAAGGCAAGCCGTGTAGAAATCCGCCAGAATCCCACTAGAGGAGACCAACTCATCTTGCAACTCGAGCATGTCGGTTATCACTGACGTCGTAACGACAATCTTGGCCTCGACCAGTGACATAGGCTTGTCCAGACCAGCATGAGGAACAACGGATGAAGCCATGAGAAAGGAAGGAGAAGAAGAGAACAGAATCTGAGACACGCAAGAAGAGGGGAAGAAAGCTTCTCAGTTTGTGTGATTTTCTCTGTTTTCTCTTGTTTCTTTGGAGAGAGAGGAGAGAGGAAGAGCGGCGCGCTATGTAGGGCATCATGCGACCGATGAGGAAACAAAGCGTGGCAAGAAAACCCTTGAGATTACGCTTGGATAAACCGTTTCGGCTAACTCAAACGCCCCTCCTCGATTTTCAACTTGGATTTGACCGCGAAAGAACGATCGGGTGCCACGCAAGCGCGCACGCGCGTTCAACCATCATTACCCCTACTCCGCATTTAATGAGGCAGGACGGTACCATTATTCGGCCCAAGAACAAACGCAACGCCTACGAAAAGCGGAGAAGGCCCAAGCCCCCTTTTTTACGGCCCATCTTCACAGCCCATTCTCTTCGACAATTAACAAGCAAACGGCCAAACATGCTATCGGCTTCCATCAAACGGCCAGCAAGATATCAGCAAGCAAATGGAAGACAACTCTCTAACGGGATGCGATTTATCGGCCAGCAGCTCTAACGACCATTCCATTATCTGCAGGCCATAGTGATACCACAACAAGCAAACCAGAAAAGGGCTGACACCGCCTCCTAGTACTAACAAAGCGCGCCCAAGGAACAAACGGACCCCATGGTCGACCAGGTATCAGACTAAGCCCTTAGTAAACACTCGGGCTCGTCGTCGTTCATGCATGATAATACATAATCAGGCCACAGGGGCATTATGGACTCCCCCCCCGCGCAGGGACCACTGCCAGCGTGTCAGTCAAACGATCGCCCAGTGCGCTTTTGGGGTCAAACGGCCAACCTACGGTCTAACGGGGGCAAGATGCGCCGTTGGGCGACGGGTGTCCCGCTATCGGACAAAGCGCCTTGGCGACACGTGTCCCACCGACTTAGGAGGGAAAGGCCTATAAATACCCCCCCCCCCCCCCCCATCCCCATCCCCATCCCCATCCCCCACTAACGAGAGGTAAGCATTCCAACGACACTATTCACCAAGACCCTTCGCTATTCACACCTCACTCGTACTAACTTGACCGACGGAGCCTCTACACCGGAGGCCCCCTCTAGTGCTTTTCAGGTACCACGTGGCAAACCGGATCCGATAGAGGGACCCATACAGCTACCTACGACCTACCCCATCAAACGCTTTTACTATCTAACACCCACCCCGTATCCTAGATTATCAACAGTCAACTCCAAAGCTTTTCTAATTGTGATCACCTCCGCGAAATTCGATTTAGTCTCACCAAGGTATATTGAGAAAAATTCTAGGATATTGTTTGAATGTTAATTCTTCCTTATTTGCAAGACTCTTTGTTTGATGCTAAAGCTAATGATCTTGGCGTTGAGCAAGTAAAACTTCTAATCATTCTTACTATTGTATTTCATTTTCATATTTCAAATGTACTTCATCTCTTTTCATTTTTGATTGATTGTCAGTACTAAATATGAATCGGATCCTTTGCCGATTTATTGTTTAATGTTTCAAGCTTTTTTCATCAAAAACTCTTTTAAGAAACTTGTATGGTACGTCCTCCGATTTTAATTAGTTGATGTTTTAGAAAGAGATATTTGGTTTAAAATAAATGACTCTTTATAATTTTTAGATAATTTATAATTAATTTATTTGATTGTAGAAGAGAGATAAATTCTAATATTTTTTTAATATAGAAGAAAAAGATAATTATTTAATTGTAAAAAAATGTCAAAAGTCGTAATCAATTATTTTTTTAATTAGCGTATATTTATTTCAAAAGTTAAGTAATAAAAATCGGTTAGAAATCTTGAAAGAGACTTACCTAATCAAGAATAAAGCTTGACATTGTTGACTAATTTGCTAACTTCCAAAACCAAACTCGGCAGGTTATTACTCCTTAATGGACTTCCAAAGATGCGTATTTAGATGGCAACAAAAGGAAATTAGTATTCCCTCCATTTTACATTATATGTTTCTTTTTTTTAGCTTTATACACAAAAATTAAGAAAATAATTAGTTGTAATTTTTTAGAGTATTTTAAATATTAAATAAATATTTTTTATTAAATAAATTAATTAATAGGTATTTATATCTTTCTTTCACATTAAATAAAATAATGAAATTACAAAATGACATTTAATTTGAAATAAATTGTATAGTCTAAAAAGACATATATTATGAAATAAAGGGAATATATTATAACTTTAGAATTTCTGTTATTTATTCCCCGTACTCAAAATAATAATGATCTAACTACTTTTTTATTCTATTAATTTGATTTTTTTATTAATGTATTAGAGGGGTAATAATGTTATACTCTACAAAACTAACTGCCACCAAATAATAGTATTTTAAATATAATTAAGAAATCATCTTTTTTTTAAATGAGGGAGCATGATTAGATTTTAAAAATTAAAAAACATCATCATTTTTGTTAAATTAATAAGCTCATTAGATCCATGGGTTGCCCATTAAGCTTAGAGGTCAGGTTTGAGAGTTAAAAAAATAGGCTTATGATTGGCTATCAAGACTATAAAAAATAATTACAACTTATCTACTATAACAAAATAATTGTAAATAGTGGTAAGAAGTTCAATCCACAAAAAATGAGAAGACTTAAAATAAGAAAATGACTAGGTGCAAGCAAACAATTATGGGTTTTTATCTTGAGATTTATAAATTAAGAAATTAATTAAAAGAAAACAGAATAAAAGAAACCTACTTCAAGACCGAGATCAAGAAATCAAACAAATAGATTGAATAATCAGATTAAGGAATCTCAGCAGATACACAAACAAGGTTATGATGTTAATTCAATAATCATGGATGCAATATTATTCAATCTTACATTCATAGAATGATTATAGAAATTAGGTTCGTTTACATCTTCTCCTCTACCCCTATATCAAATTATCCTAAGCATGACCCAAGATAATCTTAATCATCCTAACAACCTAAGATTTGTTTATAGATTATCCTTAGGCAGTTTCGAGAATCTCGGTCCATTCACCTAAATCTAAATCCCTTTAGCCTATCCGAAAACAGTTAGTTATCTACTATCTCAACTTGGCCATGAATAACGATGTACCTTACTACAATTATCTAGGTTCAATTAAAATTGATCAGATCCTAACCTAGCATAAATAACAATCTCAATAGAATCAAAGAAAATAGAATACAAGCATAAAAAATATGAAACACAAATTAGATCTCATAAAAGAAGAACATTATAAACCTTGATTGGTCTCTGTCGAGAATAAAAGAGTTTAACTAGAAATAAAATATACGATAAATAATGAACTCCTCATCTCTATTTTCCCAAAGAGGAAAATGAAGAAAGGAGAGAATCAAACAAAAATGCAGAATAAATTCGAAATTAAAAATCGGGTCTAAAAAATTATTCCTTTTTAAAATAAGGAAGAGATTAAATAGAGTTTCTTTTTTCTTAAAAATCCATAAAATCACTCTTGCAATTATATCTAATATCGTGGGTAAAAGATAGAGTAAATCCCGAAATTATAACATCTATTAGCTTTCAAAACGCGTCCTTCCTTCTTTCTAGAAATTTGTCCCGCGCAGTCAATCTTAATTCTTGGCTGAGAACTAGAATTTTGCTCTAGAGCTGTTTCTTTTAGCTTCTTTTCTCCAAATGCTTCTCAATCAAATAGACTCTTTTCAGTAGAATCACGCTCTAAAATGTAAAAAAAAATAGATAATATTTAACATCAAATTATGCACTCAATCAGCCCGCGTAAAATCCGTCCAGATCTGGTCCGTACGGGCTTTACATGGGCTTTAAAATTTTAGACATTGGCTCGACCCAACCCATTCAATAAATAAGTCTACTATCTACCAAAAAAGAAAAAAAAGGGGGAAAAACAAAAAAGTCGAAACATATTAACGAGTTGAGCGGCAGCAAACCTAATAATATACATGAAATGTAAATCGGTAACCACAAACCCTCCAAATGGAATAAGCCCTCCGTCACCACCGTACCGTACTATACAGTTTACACCGAAAGGACGAACCAATTATTATTACACAAAAAGGAGATCATCCTCTTGCCTGATCATTTCTATTCTTCTCCTACTAGTACTAAGCACTAACCAATAAGCAAATGGCAGCACAATTTTAGTGGCAACCAAACACGTTCTGCCCAGCTGCTAAAGCCGAACATCAAACTTATCACTAACACTTCACAGACATTACCCTCACCGTCTCCGTCAAAATATTACCCATTCAATTCAATTCAACTCTTTCAATTCCTCTCCTTTCTTCCCCAGCAGCAACAGCTACCAACCAAATCATCAAGAACTTGTCAGGATTTCAAACTCTCTTTCTTCAAGTTCTCATTGAGAATTAGGAAAAAGAACAGAAAAGAGAAGAAAAAGAAATTTATTACTTTTCTGTTTGGTTTGGTGATGGATGTGATTGACGACCCAGGAAGAAGCAGAGATGAGGAGAAGAGCAAACCCATAATTCGAAAAAGCTATCGTTCTTGTTTTGCTCCTTCTTCTGATTCAGGCTCTGCTCTGTCTTCCCCAATTTGTGGGTCGTCAGAGCTTGGTTCTTCAAGTACTGAAGAAACGGAGAGCGACCAAGACGATGATTACTTTGCTGAGTTGACTCGCCAGATGGCTCAACACATGCTTCCAGAAGAGGATGATGGCCAACAAAAACAACGTCAATTCAACTTCAAGGTATTCAATTCTTGTACTTCAACTTCAATTATGAGATTTGATACTCTGTTTCTCATGGCTTGTGTTTCTTTTGTTGATTTAGACATGGGATTTGGTTGATTCGACCCAAGAGTTTGAGAATTGTGACAAAATTACAAGTCCCTCTGTTGAACCCTGTTTAACTGCTGCTGAGATTCAAGCCAAGCAAGCACTTATCGATGAACAAATAAGGGTTTTTCGTGTAAGTGCTTTTTCAATTGGTCCTGTGCGAAGAAGGCTCTGTTTTGGGGTTAATTAATTGATTATTTTTTGTAAATCTGCAGTTGTACAAGCTTAATAAAGCAGAGCAGCAGCAGCAGCAACCAGATTCCTTCAAACAAGCAGCAGTAAGAGTACAGTTTCCTGCAAAAACAGTTCCTTGGGTTCCTAATTTGGCAGACCAGACCAGAAACGGTTCAGAGATGAGAGCGGTACTCTTGGGTGGGCATGGGCCTGGGCATCATCAGATTCACTCCTCCTCCGGTTCCGGTTCCGGTTCAAAATCAAATAGATTCTCATCTGGAACTGGAGTCTTCTTGCCTCCAGCTCCTAGAATTACCAACTCTGCTCCTGCTGAATCAAGAAAAAAATCAGGTAACCCAACAACGTCTTATCTACCGAATCAATTTCAATTTCAGTTTTGATTCTTTTCTGTTATTATGGTTGCAAATAACAGAACCGGACCGGACCGGTTAGTTGTTGGATGTTGTTTTGTTAGTTATATTGCCTTTGGATCTTGTTCATCTGATTAGTTTGTTTGTTGCTCTGGTCCGCATCTCCAGGAATCTTTTTGGGTTCCATGTTCTCTAACTCTAAGGAATCTTTCTCATCCACTCTTTTTCTTTTTCTACAAGCTTTCAAAAATCGTTCTAATTTTAAATTTCTAACAATACAGTACCCGAATGACGTGTCGGGGGCAAACTCTGGAATCTTTCCGCGTAGGCCGTGGCCCACTTGTATTTTGTTTCAAATCCTCTTGCACTCGCCCATCGCTTTCAACTATTTTTCTAACCACCAGTGCCAACCAAATTTAATTCTCTCTCATCTTCAGCTGCAACTTGCTAGTCTTATAAATTTAAATTTTGATAAGAGATAATTATACTCAACTTTTTTTAATAATAATTTACTTATACTTGTTTGGACAGGGCGATCTACGACTGTTTTAATGCCAGAAAGAGTTGTTCAAGCCTTAAGACTCCACTATGTGAGTGTGGCATCTAAAATGGGTGCGGCGGGTTTCCCTCCACAACTTGGTATTACGCACTAATAAATTCTACAATTTTTTTATATTAATAAATATGTCAAAATTTAATTGTTATCCAATAATTGATAGACGGTTCTATATCACTCATATTTTAATACATTAATACATTAATTAGTATGAAAAGTTTGTAAGATTTGTTTTGTTTTATTTCTCTTTTCATTACCAAGCAATTATTTGGATTTTCAGTTTGCAAAAAATAGATTAAAAAGATGTCAACTAAAGCTCTACATTAATTAATGACTAAATTATTGTTCGCATTTGTCAAATACGTCTCGATTGGTACCAAATTTAAATTACTGTTTTGTACTGTGTAGTAGCAGTACTTATAAGATGTTGACTTTTTCTAAAACCTTAAACTTGTTTTGGTAGGCGGGACGGGAGATGTGAGATACAGCCTGGAATTGCAAGAAAAGAGCCAACAACGGATGTCGACGTCGAGTGCTCCGGCGGTGGACTGTCATCAGGAGTTTAGTCTACCTCCAGAATGGACATATTAGCAATTTGCATGAGCCTCAAAATAATAATAAAATAATAATAGTAATAAGCTTTGCTCCTCAATTCTAATTTATTCATTAATTGTTGATAAATTAGGGTAGTTATAGAAGAAGCAAAAAATTGTGAATAATAATAATAATAGTAGGACGAAGCTAAGATGATGTTATTATTAGGAATTGATATTTATTATTTGGTCTGTTAAAATAAAAGTGTTTGAAAGGGATGGTTATGGGTCCTCTCCATCTTTGTTGCTGTTGCTTGCATCTTCCGGATTCCGTATGGTGGGTTTTGGGTTATGTCATGCTTGTATGGCTGTCGTTTTGGGAAGATTTGTTTAATAAAAAAGATATCCCTTCTGTTCTGTCGGCAGTCTAATTTGGTGCTAATTAAAACAGATTATTGTTAATCCCGCACCCTTTTGGAGTGGGACATGCTGTTTTTTGACATTTCTCTTAGAACTCAGTTTTTATAAATTCCATTATGCCTTAAAAAAGAATTGGATAACTACAAAGAAAAATAATGAAGTAACAGTAAAAGAAAGAACGTGAGCGGTGGGTCTCCTTCATGGAACCTCGTCGGCGACGACTACACTATCGGATTCACCATAAACCACTCCACCGAGTTCCAACCCTAAAGCTACCTGCAACAACCGCAAAAGCTGCAAAATTCCACTCGTTCTGAAATCATTCTAGATCTACCCAAAAGTCCACCCTCTAACAAAGAATCACATACACAAATTCTCTCCTCTCTTCTTCACACTGAAAAATAATTAAAAACCAGATCAACATCTTCCCACCGAAGGAAATGGTTGATACGATCCTTGATCACCTGAGGCTCGTAGCACGTACTTTTGATATAGTTCTAGGCCTAGATTTCGATGCGGAAGATAGATGACTCAACACGACTATTTAACCCTACTAATATCCTGTATTAGCCAAACTAAACCTATCGGATGAGGTTCTTGACACGATCTCTAACCCTGCTAATATCCTGTATTAGCCAAACTAGAGCTATGAATCAATGGAATGAAGTTTCGAGTTTTACTTGTTATCCTAATCGAGTGTCCGGATTCAATGAGGGACAAGGTTCGCGAAGAACAATTGAGAAAACTCTCTGATTTTTATTTGAAAGATAACGTTCATAATAATGAAGAGGGTGACTCCTTTAAATAGGAGAAATAAATCCTTACAATAGAAGTCCTTCTTCTAATTGAACTCCTAATTAATTAATTAAAATAAATCCAAACTAATTTAATTAATTAATAAAAGAACTAATTAAAGATAGAAAGTCTGGACGTTTTCGTTTTTTACGCAAATTGGGTTTGCTACTGTTTTGGGCGTGATCACGCCTGATAACAATCAAGACAATTTTAGGGGCGTTTCCACCATCACCCCTGCGTCAAGGCCGGACACGGCGGTACCTGTTGGGCGCCTACCGCGGAGGTTGTCGCCCCTCATTGAGAGAAGAACCCGGGATGGTCGACGTCAGCGGGGGGGGGGGGGGGGGGGGGTCCCACGCGTCATCTGTCCACACGCACGGCGATATCCCACCCCAGGTCAGCCATGACGTCACTTGGGGTTTCCTATCATGACGTCACAGGGGGCGTTATCGCTCCTGGATAACGCCCTCTCCCCTAGAGGTAACGCCCGCGGCTTGTCTATAAATACCCCATCATTCAAAGACAAAAGGTAAGCCTAAGATCACTACTCGAACCCCTGCCATTTCGTACAGCTATACTAACTTAAGCATCGGAGTGTCTACGCTGGAGCCCCCCTCCGGCACTTTGCAGGAACACTCAACGACAACTACAGTGACTCCGAGCAACCACAATCCTCACCCCTATCATCCAGAAGTTCGAATCTTATCAAACTGGTGCTTTCATTGAGAGCTTTGGTTTATTAAGTGAGCGTCCTTAATAGCCAAGCTCTGTCTTTCTTGGAAGATCGGAACGATCATGGCTTCTAATTCGAAGTCCACACAACCTCCATCCTCTAGCATTCCTTTTCCGATCCGTGGGTAACTCTTTCCTTTCGCCACTACTGATGATTCTACTATAATGCAGGAAATTACCCGGGAGTCTTCAGACCTCTCCTTTAGGTCAGTAGGAGGAACGCCTTCCTCCCAGATGAACATCCCTCTATCTCAGATGGCAGGACCTAGTTTTTCTACTCCTCCCTCGAGGGCATCCATGTTGGACAGTGTAAGCAACCCCCTCGCGAGTGAAATATCTGCCCTTCGTGCTCGGCTGGATTACTTGACCGAGCTAGCTGCAAGGATCACGCCAGATGCTTCTGGTTCGAGTGTTCCACTCCAGGCCATTTTTACATCATCTATTATCACCGAACGACCCTTATCGCCCTTGCAACACAGAAATATTCCGCTAACCTGGCCCGCGACAAATACACCAATCAGCCTTGTGCAACTCGCTCATGGACAAATAGAGCCTTATGTGCCACACGCGCTGCAAATTCCCGTCTCTCAAGAGGAGCGACGACGCAACGAGTATAGAGACCGTTGGGACGGTCAACAAGAGGAAGTAGATAGAAATGTATCCCTTGAGCGTAGTGAGAGATCCAGTAGTAGAAGACACCGAACCCGCTCGCCAAGGAGCCGCAACCAATCTCCAAGGCGACATCCCACTCCGGATCCGCGAAATTGGAGGCGTCATTTGGAAGCGTCTCCCCCTCGCCATACGCGTGAAATCCTTGACGACACCTCAGGTCACCCGTTCAGCCATCGTATAAGGCGTCACAAGGCCAGCCGATACGTGAAACTTCCCACAGAGTCCTACGACGGTACCAGAGATCCCATCTCTCACCTTAACAAGGTGAAGGACTTTGTACAATTCCAGACTCACAGCGATGCTGCTTTGTGCCAAATATTTATCATGACATTGTCAGGAGTTGCACGCCTCTGGTTTGAAGGTCTCCCTAGCGGATCTGTTGACAGTTTCTCGCAGCTGGAATCTAAATTTCGAAGCCGATTCAGTACCGGGGTCCCCATCAGGAAATCCGCCGCAACTCTATTCGATATTCACAGAAAGCCTCAGGAATCTTTGAAAGATTTCCTTAGTCGCTTCGACATGGAGATGTCGTTAATGCCGGGCATTACTGTTGATTTCGCTATAGAGGCCTTGAAACAGAACTGCCGCTACGGGAAGCTGAGAGACACGTTAATGGTGGACCCCCCAGTAACTCTGGACGCATTAAGGCTGAAAGCCATAATTATGCAAGAATGGAAGAAGAAGAAAATAGGGACAGAACCCGGAACACACCACAAGACGCGCATTAAGTCCCTAATATTCCTATCGCTACCGCCTTTGACGACCGCTTTGTTGACGATTACGCCAGCGAAAAGATCACATTCCCAAGACCTCCAATCGGCGAAGAGGCAACTCCTCGAAGGGAAAATCTAGCAACTCCCCTACTCGGCGGTAAGGGGATCATCCCAAAGGCCGAATTTACGATCTGGACCTTCCTTCCCTCATTTTACCAAGAGCGGAAATGTTAACTATTGTGGAACAGCGGAACCTACCCATTCGTTACCCCGCCCCCGTGAAGCCTGGAGTAATCATGGGACGAAGGAAAAATGCCTTCTGCAAGTTTCACAAAGCTAAGGGACACTCTACGGATGTATGCAGAGAATTAAAGTTGGCGATAGTGCGTCTAGTGGAGGAAGGTTACCTTGGAGAATTTGCCACTAAGGTAAGAGAGGAAGCCAGAAACAATCCCGCGGATAGAGAGACGGATAACAGACAATCACCCCCTCGCGCCCTAGGAAATAACGTCAATCCTACCGGGAGAGGTAGGGACATGCTCATTATCGAGGAGGACGATGTCCCTATCATCAACATCATAGCTGGAGGCGCACCATATTTTGATGAACCCCTGCAGATAACGCCCACGGCAGGAGATAAGCAGAAGCGAGAAGGCGTGTTAATAAAAGGTGAAGTGATAAGCGCTTTAGATTGCATGGTATTATCTTTCTCCGAGGAAGATAAAAAAGGCGTTATCTTTCCACATAATGATGCGTTAGTGGTCACACCCGTTATCGGCAATCACAGAATTAGAAGAACTCTTGTTGACAACGATAGTGCGGTGAATTTATTTTCATTGGAGGCTTACAACCTCATGAAACGCCCTGATAGTGAGTTGACGCCCTACAAGAAGCTGATAATTGGAGTAGATGGAGTTCAAATACCAGTGACTGGTGTTACCACCCGGCCAGTGTATTTTCGAGAGGATACCTCCAAGCGATCAGAGGAGCTGTTGTTCTTGGTCGTGGACTTAACCCTGCCTTATAACACTATACTTGGGCGACCTTTCCTCAACCGCTTCAGAGCAGCAGTCTCCCAAAAGCATTTGAGGATGAAATATCCCTCATGGGATGGAGTGGTCTCAATCAAGGGCAATCAAAAATTAGCGGCTGAGTGTTACCTACTCATGACTCAGAAGAGTTGTGATAGATACGTGTGCATAACAGTGAATCCATATGAGCAGAATGACGAGAAATGCACCCAGCCTGTAGATAAGATGATACCCGTGCCGGTTAACGGGATCGACGAAGCTAGCTTCCTGGTTAGCGAAAAGCTTAGCTCAGTAGAAAACCTTCAACTAGCTCGGCTGTTGAACAAACCTTCAAACCTTCAACTAGCTCAATAGATACCTTATCGTTAACCATTGATAAGGAAGTAACAAAGCTCCTAGATGCAGGCTTCATCCGAGAAGTTCAATACCCAACCTGGCTAGCTAACCCAGTTCTTGTTCTAAAGCCTAATGGAGATTGGCGTATGTGCATCGACTTTACTGACCTGAACGATGCTTGCCCCAAAGATTGCTACCTGCTTCCTCGAATTGATCAGCTAGTTGATCAGACTGCCGGGTACGCCTATCTAAGCTCGTTAGATGCCAATTCGGGATATCATCAAATCCCCATGGCCGTTGAGGATGAGGAAAAAATCATTTTTATCACACCGAAAGATACTTACTGCTACACGGTAATGTTGTTTAGGCTAAAGAACGCTGGAGCAACCTTCCAACGAATGGCAAATAAAGTCTTTGAAAAGCAAATCGGAAAAAAATATGGAAGCATATGTCGATGATATATTGGTCAAGAGCAGAAGTTTCCAGGGCCACTTGAACGACTTGAAAGAAGTCTTTAGCGTGATGAGAGAATATAAAATGAAGTTGAATCCCCGTAAATGCATGTTTGCGTTTCAGACGGGGAAATTCTTAGGTTATGTGGTTAGCCGAAAAGGCATCCAGCCCAACCCTTCGAAGGTCAAAGCTATCCAGGACATGATATCTCCTCGAACCATCAAAGAGGCACAAAGATTGACTGGGCGCGTTATCGCCCTGGGGCGGTTTATCTCTAAGCAAAGCGAGAGATGCCTACCCTTCTTCAAGGTCATAAGCAAGAAAGCACCTTTCGGGTGGACAGCAGAATGCGAAGAGGTGTTTATGGACCTAAAAGCTTATTTATCATCTGACCTAGTGTTAACAAGGCCTGAACAAGGGGATACCTTATATTTATACCTCGACGTTGCCGATGAAGTGGTCAGTGTCGTCCTTGTTCGAGACGACAATCACCTGCACCACCCTGTCTACTTCGTAAGTCATGTTTTGAAAGATGTCGAGCTGTGATATGCTCGCATTGAGAAAATAGCATTTGCGCTGGTGCAGGCCATAAGGAAAATGGACAGTTATTTACAAGCTCATCCCGTTATCATGCTTACTGACCAACCGTTGAAAAGGATATTCAGGAAACCTGAATCTTCTGAAAGGATGTTGATTTGGGCCATTGAACTTGAGCAATACGAGTTGTGGTACAAAAATCGACCCTCTGTGAAAGCTCAAATCCTAGCAGACTTCATAGCGGAGTGTACCTTTACAGAAGACCCTCTAACGGATTTAACCGAAGAGGAAAAAGATAACCTGGATCTCCCGTTCCCGGAAACTTGCACTGACTTATGGGTCATCCACGTGGATGGAGCCAAGAATCAATAATCAGTCGAAGCTGGGATCTTTATGATTGGACCGCGTGATATACATATAAGATATGCCATCAGAATCCTACAACCGTTATCTAACAACGCAGTAGAGTACGAAGCACTATTGGCTAGGCTCAGGATAGGAAAAAGCTTCTCCGATAAAACCATACATGATACGGGGATGATGGGAGACCTGCGACTAAAGATATGTGGAGATTCCAAGTTGATAATAGACCAAGTCCTAGGACACTCTCAAGCTAGAGAGCCCATCATGGTGCAGTACCTCGCCAAGGTGAAGCGCGAATTTTTGGAAATAAAGAAAAGTGGCATGCAAGTCAGCTTTGAGCACATCCCTCGAGAGGATAACACTGAGGCAGACAACCTCGCTAAACTCGCGGAAAATCTGGAAGCATCTATACCTATGGGTGTGTACTATCGTGAGATATCCGTGCCTTCCTTCATGGAGGAGCAAGTGTCACTTTGTGTTGAAGAAATTGAAAACGACTGGTGAATTCCCGTCATAAAATACTTGAAACATGAGGAGTTACCCATGGATAACGCTGAAAAGAAGAAGGTGCTGAAACAAGCGGTGCGATGTATGTATTATGATGGGGACCTGGTGTGGAGATGTTTTTCCCACCCAGCCGCCAAGTGTATAACGGAACAAGAGGGTCTCCACACCTTACGAGAAATCCACGAATGAATATGCGGCATGCACACATCTGGCGGTACCTTAGCCGCACAAGTATTCAGGTCAGGATTTTACGAGAAATCCATTCGTAGAGATTGTCATGATTATGTGTGAACTTGCCAAAAGTGCTAGGAATTCTCTAAGATTCCCCGGCAACCCGCCACGAAAATTTCTGAAATTATGGCTCCTTGTCCTTTCGCGAAATGGGGGATAGATATCCTGGGCCCTTTTCCAAAAGCAAGATCCTAGCTAAAATTTGTGGTCGTGGCGGTGGATTACTTCACCAAATGGGCAGAAGCAGAAGCGGTGACCAACATCACAACAGAAAAAATTTGGCATTTCTTCAAACACCAAGTTATCATGCGGTTTGGTGTACCCCGTGTGCTCGTTAGCGATAACAAGACGTAATTCACCAGTCGATTCTTTAGAGACCAATGCGCGGAATTCCAGATCGAGTAAAGATTCTCCTCCGTGGATCACCCGCAGACTAATAGTCAAGCGGAAGTGACAAACCGGAGTATTCTTAGCGGTATCAAGAAAAACCTAGAAGGGTCCAAAAAGAAATGGGCAGAAGAACTATCGTATGTGATGTAGGCGTATCGCATGGCCGTTAAAACCAGTGCTGGAGAAACACCCTTCGCGTTGGCGTTCGGCACAGAGGCCGTCACACCGGTGGAAATCGGCACCGTAAGCCTACGAGTGGCGTACTTCAGGGAGGAACTAAACGAGGAAAGGTTGCGAGCGAACCTCGATGCGTTACCAGAACTGCAGGAGGAAACCCTTCTGAAAACGCTGCACTACAAACAAAAAATGGCGCAATATCATAATAGGCGCGTCAAAGAGCGATTGCTGAAAGCAGGCAATATGATACTTAGAGACAAACGAGCGGCTGGTCAACGCTTGGGAAAACTCAGTCCAAACTGGGACGGGTCATACCGCGTTACCAGCGTCATTGGAAAGGGGGCGTACCACCTAGAAACGTTTGACGGTACTCCCTTACCTAACTCCTAGAACATAGCTTGTTTGAAATTATACCATACTAGAATTTAATATATCTCTGCACGTTTGCTAACGCCAGCCCTAACCCGTGCTAATGTCCGAATAAAGAATATTCTTGTGTGTTTGTGGCTGATTGTGTGCAGATGATAAAGGGTGCCAGGAGTGAAAAGTCTCATCCTTGTGACGGTCGGTCCTGATCAGACGACTCACTAAGACGAGGCACGCCCTGGCATACCTAAAATTTAGTGATTGGGAGTGAAAAGTCCTATCCTTGTGGTAGCCAAGCTAACATAGGTGGGTCATTAAGACGAGGCACGTCCCAACACCCCCGAGAGTGAAAAGTCCTATCCTTGTGGTAAAACGGGCTAACATAGACGACCCACTAAGGCGAGGCACGTCCCGGCATCCCTGGGAGTGAAAAGTCTTATCCTTACACTGACCGTGCTCGTGGAGACGACTCGCTAAGATAAGACGCGCCCCAGAGAGACAGTAACTCCATCCCGGAAGTGAAAATCCTATCCTTGTGATAACCGGGCTAATACAGACGGCTCACTAAGATGAGGCACGATTCCAGGGATGCGAGGTCAACGCTTGGGAGTGAAAAGTCCTATCCTTGTGACGTCCAGTCCTGATCCGACGGCTCACTAAGATGAGGCACGCCCCAGGCCGATCGTGGGAATTTGGAAACGTGGAAAGAAATCGCTAAATCCCAGCGAGTAACCAGATGGGGAATCCCTTGTAAAGATGGTTGGTTGAGAAAGCAATAGAAGCGACGCGGACGACACCCCGACGCGGACGAGCAATAACTAACGTTCGTTGTTATGTGTTGTTCTTTTACAGATGCTTTATAGCAATAGTTGAGAATGAGCAAGGACGCGGTGGAGACAATAAAAACATTGGCCCCCGTGCAGGCGATAATGTCACATGACCTACCGATCGTAGGAACTCAGAGAAAAAAGATGAGGGGTAGAAAGATCAGACATAAAGAAAATAGCAAATGGAATATATGTACGATAATTGTTCAAAAAATCCTCGAAGGGTTACAAAAGAAAAGGCCCATAAGAGTGAAGAACAAAATGGACGCCACTCAACCTATAAAAAAGAGTGACAAAAGGCCTATTGCGCGGCAGCATGGCTATCTCCTTGCCCTTCGCCACCCCCCATTTCCGCCCAGTCGAAACGGTCTTCTACGAGAATGTTTGAATTCTTGAGAAAGGCGTCAGAAAGAGCGTCACCACGATACACTTCCTCCCCGTGAATTTCCACGAAAAACTAAGACATGATGTGGGCAGTTGTCTCAATATACCATTTCTTCTTTGCTGCCGCCTCTCCCTCCAGCGTGGCGCTCCTAGCTCTCTCTGCCGCTAGAACGCAGTTAAGATCAGATACCCTAGTGATCTCTCGCTCCGCGGCATCTCTCGAGTCTTTCTTAGCTGTTGCCAAGCCCACCACCAACTTTTGGCAATTCTCCAATAACCGCTTCTTTTCTTCCCGCTCCTTAGCAAGTTGACGATGAGCGTCGCAAAGCTCATCTGAGGCAGAAGTGAGAGAAGTGACCTGACACAGTATATACCAAGACCAGTAGTGAAAATGAGAGAAGGTAGAGAACATGGTAGAGCGCAAAAGAGCCACTTGCTCATCAGATTCCCGAGAAAGAAACACCTCTTCCTCTTCAGGGGATGATAACGCATGAGCGGCTAAGAAAGAGGCAACTCCTACAGAACTCTCCCCCCCGACAGCCGCGAACCCGGTCCTCCGTAGGTTACCCAAGTCGATGTGATGGGTAACGGGGCCAGACCGGGATATCGAACTCACATTAGCCTAGAGATGAGGAACGGTAGCCCCATCAGGGCGATACATCGAGGCAGCGGAAGACACGAGATGAAGTGAAGGGGGAGAAGGAGGTTGGTTGGAGGACGTCTCCCTTGGAAGTCCAAAAGAACCAAAAGACTGAAAGGCTGAAAGGCCACCCCTTGTCAAACCCTCAGTAAAGCCCAGTCCGTCAAAGAAAGAACTACGAGGTGACGGGCGAAGGAAATTAAGCGAAGGGTCCATAGCTCCCAATGGGCCAGAAGACTGATCGCCTGAAGGCGTCATCGAATCGAAAGCGGCGACATTTTCTCCCTCATTAATAGCGGGACCCGTTGACGGACCCGAGTTTTTCCCGTCAAGCCGTTGTCTCTTGTTAGGGCACTGAAACATGTGGGACAGGTTCATATCGCCTGACGGTGGTAATTGAGTAGGGGTAGCAGCGATAGTCTGCAATGAAAAACATGAAGAAAAATAAAAAAAGTAGAAAAAAGAAAATGCTAAGAAGCGTTAAGGAACGACTAGCGAGATGACATAACCACAAAAGAAACACGTATAGTGGCAATATTTCCAACTGGCACCTCCGAGGAAGCTCCCGCGTGTGAAGGAGGAATAAGGGTGACAACACGTCTAGTCCTCTTCTTTCTTTTTTTCGGAGGAGATTGGGAAGAAGACGCCTGAGTGGGAGCAACGGCAATTGTCACGGCAGGAATAGAAGCAGGAATAGCGGTATCACCCTCGCCAATCGAAGAAGAAGGCGTTTGGACGGGATTTGTGGTCACAGTAGGCGGAATGACCGGGTTATCAGCATCAGCAGCAACGACAGTGGCAGTAGCAGCGGCAACGGTAGCGACTTCTCGCTGTAAAGCCCTTCTCTCCCGTCTCCTAACATTTTCAGGCTTCTAACCTTCTTTAGGCCCTGCGCAAATGCGATACAACGTTAGCGTTAGTATCGCCCGAAGTAATAAAGACAAAGACGCAAACACTCACGGGTAATACAGGCCCGAATGTCAATCCCGCAAGTAAGATTGCGAGTATGAACGTAGATATCCAACTAGAGCAGCTTGTCAAACCAGCCTTGCTCAGCTGTAGGAAGAGCCTCCCACTGACCCCAGGCACTATCCCTGACATCTTGGTTAAAACCGGTCCGCCATCGAGAGCTAGGCAGTTCGACAATAAAAAATTCCTCTTTCCATTCTTCAATGGAAGACTCGAGGTGTAGAAGCTTCCAAGTGAAGGGTTTAAGCGAGTCATCGCCATAACGGGGCGATATCGCTAACACACCCCTGCGGTTATACAGTTGAAAAAGGGACTTAAGTAATAACAGGGAAGGGGAATCGATCCCCTTGTATTTACAGAGTTCCAAAAAAGCGTAAACGCAGCAGTATGCGTTGGGGGTTAACTGGACAGGATTCACATCTAGAGATAACAACAGCTCTTCGATGAAAGAGTCAAGGGGAAGTCGGAAGCCATAGCTAAACATCTTGGCATACAGAATCCTACTGTTGCCAGGCATCACACTATTAAGACGGAGCGAATCAGAAGCAACAGAAACCTTATAATCATCAGGAATAAGGGCTTTATTTCTGGCTAAATGATCTTGAAGTATGGCTAGGGAAGTAAGGGTGGTAGCAGTATTATCAATTTTTTCCTCATCTACAGATTTGGTTTGAGAACGACGAGTCCTAGCCATAGCGAAAATAAAGAAAGAATGAAGAAGATGACAGATGAGGATAGAAATACCTTTGTGGAAGAGAAACCCAGAACGCCCAGATGGTGGAAAGAAGAAACGCAAAATGGCTTGAGAAGGAGAAGGAGAGGCGAAAATAGAATGATAAAAGAGGAAAAAAGAAACTTATGTTGGGTTTTATAAGCCTAGCAATTGAATAAAACGACTGATGCAACAGTCGTCGCATGTGTGACACGCTATGAAGAAAAGACACGAGCAATGAGTATGATTCTAGGGAAGCGAGAAGACGCTTCGATCTCACCGGATCCTAGGGCACGCCAACCCCTAGCGCACCCTCGAACAGACACGTGTATCAGGATCGTCATGACTTCTCTCCTGCATTAATGAAGGGATCTTGAGCATTTAATGCTCTGAAAAGTAGGATCGATTTTCAAATCAAGACAGGCGCGATAGCACAGTTGCCAAGATAACGCACTTCAGCGTTAGCTCAAATGGCGTGTCATCAAAACAAAGCAAAAAGAGAGGGATATCGCGGTAGAAAACCGATCGTTATTTAAAGAAGAATCCTAAACGTTATTACACAATAATCATTACAAGGTAAATGGCATCAATGTTCAGAATAAAAGAAGAAAAACGATCTTTAAGAAAGGACAGATGGAATTTTCAAAGTCCCTGCGGCATCGACACCATCCGATTACTGGGGAGTCCCGTTGCCACCATCCCCCTCTTCCTCCCCTAAAGAAAGAAAACCCTCTTGGCTCCCGTCTATCTCGTTCATCTTCTCAGAGGCATAATCGACTATCCTGTCAGGATCAAAAGACCCGCTACGATAGTAATCCGTGAACCCGGCGGTGAAGGCCCACATGGTCTTTTTCTTCCACCAGCGTATCTTCGAAGGAACCTTTGCTAGATCCACATCGCGAGACGATATCTCTTCACGAAGAAGAGAGTTTTTCTTGTCAGCGGCAACAAACACAGCCTTAGCCGCCACCAACTCAACTTCCAGGAACTCAACTTTGGCTTTCCACTTGGATTTCTCCCTTGCAAATGCAGCACGACGATCATTCAACTCCACCAAGGTGCGATTTTAAAGCCGCGTCAACTCTTTCACTTTAGTCAAAGCGGCGTCCATTTGCTCCTTCAAATTAGGTGGACCTCGAAGCTTATCGCCATGAGCTTTTAGAAAATAGTGTATCCTGCGGAAGCCGGCCAAGGCGTCGTTTAGGATATGCGCGTGCTGAATATCCGGAGGAAGCCGCAGCAACTCCTCTTCATCCTCCGACGAGCCAAATATCTCACCCGCCAGAAAGGTTGTCGGTTGATCCTGCGATAACGGGTCCGACACGCCTAAGGCTCGAAACCCGCTAGTACCGAGAGTTGATAAGTCCAAACGAAAAGAAGGAACTCCTTGGGGACCCTGAGGAGAAAAATTGGCGATAATAGAGGAAGCGGAACCCTTGGTAGAATCATCGAGACTCGAAATGGAAGTAAGGAACAACAGCGGGGGACCTCCCATCGGTGGATCGGGAAGTACGTTTGAATTGGGAGCTAGCGTCATCACGTCAGGAATGCAAGAGGAAATAGGAGAGTCAGGAACAACAGTCGACGAAAGTGAATCTGCTGTCGGTGGAGTTTTAGTAACTATGGGAGGAATGACAGGTGCCGCCTCCGTAACCTTTGCCGCTTGGGAAGTACTCGCCACAGTAGAAACGTCAATCCCCACGGTAGGGGCTTCGTCAACCTTCCTCGAAGGAACCTCAGTAGCAGAACTGTCTTTCCCCACTCGGAGCTTCTTCCGTTGAGCGGAGGAAGCATGGCGAAGCTCGGTGTCGATATCCATATCCTCGCTATCGCTATCGGTTATCCTAGTTGTGGGCCGACCCGAAGTTACTCCTTTGTCCCGAACCGGCAACCAATTGTCAAGGAAACGAGAGGCTCGAGCCGAAATACTGCGCCCTCCCCTAGCGACTGTCTTAGTCCTCCTCCTCTTCGGCGCAGTAGTTTGATGGCTGGAACCCTCAGGTGGTGGAGAGGTCGGTAGCGTTTGGATCGGCAACACGTTTAAAGGAGCGTTATCCCCCCCGGGTGGTTGACCTTCAACGTCATCTGCCAATATAATAAGATATATTAGAACCGCGAACAAGTTAAAGCGATAACGCAGAGAGAGAAAAAATCACCTATAATACACTCTTCCATACTCCTGTACAACGCAAACTCTTGAATGCAGAATGATATATTTATCTCTAGCAAGGCGTTAGCATAAGCTAACTCCCCCCTAGACAACACTACTGGGTTTTCCCAAACGGAGCCGATAAGTCCTCGATTGAAGCCCCTAGGCCACGGAATGAAAGTCAGCCCCACAATGAAGAAGCCACTTTTCCAGTCAGCCACAGTCTCCTGGAAGCCCTGAAACCTCAGCCAGAATGACTGAACGAATGCATCGTTCCACCTTGGGATGATATCGACCAAACAATTGCGACATCTACAGCTAAAAAATCTACGGAATAGATTGACGGACGGAGTAAAGATATGCTGTAACTCGCAAGCGCGAAGAAAGGCGTAAATTCCGCACCAGGTAGAAGGGGTTATCTAAGCCGGGTTAATATCATTTTCACACAATAACTTTTTTACAGAAACATGAATGGGGAAATGAAAACCGTAGAAGAACATCTTAAAATAAACCATTCTATAGTTTTTCGGCAAGGGGTCGTGAAGCCGCAGACCAGCCCCAGGAACCTTGACAGAATAATCAGGGGGAAAAGAGATGCCATTCCCCTCCAGCTCAGCCTTTAGAACCTCTTCGCAAGTAAAAAGACTGGGTGTTCTCTCGACTTCTAGATCTAAAGATCTCTAAAGACCCCTGTGATCTCTAGTCATACGCATAATGAACCAATGAGAAGAAAATCTGGAGAAGATGGAGCAAAATACCTTGGAGAAGGAAGCAGTGAATAGGCCGCCGACGCCGACGAACGGTTGAGGAAAATTCCTTCGAGCAAAAGAAGAAATAGAGAGAGAATGATGAGAAAATTTGAAACGCGAGTAGAAGTATGAAAAGAGAACAGTTGCTTCCTTTTAAGGGTTAAACTCGAGAATCGAGTAGCCTATGAAGACAGGACACGTACAAAGTGGGAAACGACACGTGGAAAGACCTCTGAAAGATATTTATGGCTAAGCATTTATATCTTTAATAGAGGGCCGTTGACAAATGGAAGTTGAAGAAACGGTCGTATCCAGCGGCAACCAATCTTGCGGCGTCAACCACCCGACGGTTGGTAGAGTTGACATGAACGCGTAATTAAGAAGGGAGAAAAACAGAAAGCGTCATCTTATTCATGAAAAGCCATACGGCATCTACAACGTGCATGGCACCTAAAGACTAATCCTCATCAGGCCAGTAGGAGTTATCACCATCTGAGGATGGAAACTCCTCGTCAGCAAAAGGGAAAGGCTCGTCGGCTTTCTTCTCTGGGTCGGGCTTTGGAGGACCTAACTCCCTCTTAGCGACAGGAGCTGCTACCTCGACACCGATATCGCTAGAAGAGTCCCTTTCCATGAAACGATCGATATGAGGAAATAATTCATTGCCCCTTCGAACAGTGGGGACATAGAGGTCAAATGGCACATTGGCTGTCCCAGAAGCCTCTTTCTTAGGCCTCTTACGACCCTTACGTCGGGCAGGTCGTCTCCTCATACACGACGAAGGAGGATCATCGGAATCTGGCGAGGTTGGAGGAGTCGGTAGAGACTCACGCTCAAGGGCATCCAGGAAATATGAATCAGCCATAAAATCTTAGACAATCTCAATGAAGAAGTACAAAGAAGGAGATGAGCAGTGAAAAGAAGAAAGAATCCCCTTAAATAGTCGAAGCAAGGAAGTCTTCC
This sequence comes from Viola odorata, assembly GCA_963691705.1. NCBI lineage: Eukaryota > Viridiplantae > Streptophyta > Magnoliopsida > Malpighiales > Violaceae > Viola > Viola odorata. Next base: position 23,699,205 of record OY829542.1, read on the forward strand.
TACCTTCCCGCACGACCTTTGAGAGAAATCAATGCGCTTCGAGGTAAATGATCTTAATGGCACAATCGGATCCTGTGATCACGCCTGTCGAAATTTTTCATCGATCGAGAAACGCCAAAAAACCACCCAATCAGTTGATACTGAAGGGACAACGTGAAATTAATGTGCAACGGTTCGCGAGAGTAACCGTCACCACTTGGCGAAGCGAGTGTTGTAGAAGTCCAACCAATGACAGACTCATTTTCAGTTGGGCTAATGTGGCCCTCAACTGAAGAGTCGGTTAACGTATTGCGAAAAAAGAGAAAAATCACAAGCAGAGTAACAGAACAACATTTTATTTATTTTTGGCCTAACGGCCCGGGGCATACATCCGAATACACAAGAGAATATCCAAAAGGGACGCGACGACGACGATAAGGCATTGGACCCTGCGTCGTCCTCCCCTGGCACCACCGGGATCTCCCCCAGGGCATCAACAACGGTGGTCAGTGCAGAAGAACAGACCCTCATCCCCTTCAGGCAGCACCCCAACAAGTCTTTCCGGTACCGCAACATGGTGATCACCACCTCGATGCGAGAGATGGTGGCGGGCAACTTAGTGACACTCTCCAGGGGGCTGAAGTCCTCCAGGGAAATCCCAAGCTGCTTGGACAGAAGGGGGGTCATCATCCCCTGGAGTTCCATGACATCCTCAGAAGTCTTCCTCGCCATGGTCTCCAAGAAACCAATGTCCCCCTCAGTGAGATTCTTTAGGGTGTGGTGTGGGCTTTGGAGAGCAAGAAGTTTCTTGTTAGTTCATCCATGATGAAAATACCAAGAGAAATACTAAAGAGAAGTGAAATTTGCGCGGAGAAAGTTCAAATTTATAGGCGCCCAGAGGAGGGGTAGATGAGGACACGTGTCCCTCGAAGATCGAGCCATTCTATTAACTGTCGTAGGACGATATGAGCAAAAGCAGGCGTTAGCCTTTGGTAAACACTCAGGTTCGTTTTCAGTTGGGCTTGTGATAACAATCAAGACAATTTTAGGGGTGTTTCCGCCATCACCCCTGCGTCAAGGCCGAACACGGCGGTACCTATTGGGCGCCTACCGCGGAGGTTGTCGCCCCTCATCGAGAGAAGAACCCTGGGATGGTCACCGTCAGCCGGGGGGGGTCTCACGCGTCATCTGTCTACACGCACGGTGATATCCCATCCCAGGTCAGCCATCGACGCTTTGCAGGAGCACTCGATGGCAACTACAGTGACTCCGAGCAGCCACAATCCTCACCCCGATCATCCAGAAGTTCAAATCTTATCAACGTCATCCCTTGGCGTGATCATGTCGTCGCTGAGACCACCTATATATTTTGGGCGTGATCACTCCCAGGGACGGCGTGATCACGTCAAGGCTCGACGCAATCTGCCACTCGCGGATTGTTGTGCGTTCATTCCGTGGAAGAAAATGTCGACTGGCATAACTTTCAATTCGCTTGTCCAAATGGGCTGAAACTTATTCCAAACGAAAGATAACATCTTGAAGTTTCATAAGAGACTTCAATCGCATGATTATGATATTTCTAGGTCCAACTGGGTTCGTACAAAGTCACCTGATGCGTCCTAGAGTCCTAGTCGACGTAAGACTCTTGTCAACGAAACTGTTGGCTTGAGATTTTGGATGATCCACCCGTCCAAACATCCTGAAATTTGGACACAATAAAGATAACACATCAAGGTTTCCATAAAGCCTCTATGATCTCAAATCGGACTCCATTTTCTTGTCCATATTTCTGTTGCGCACATGCGATGTGCCATGTAGGTGCATGATACATCCTAGGATCGTATCATTCTCTCTCTCTTCGGAAAGATTCATCCTCGAATCTTGCTCAACATAATCTACCCAAGAAAGCCTCAAAAATCCATACTCAATGCATAATCGCCATCTCTTGCGCTTCCTTGGTTGCCAAATGGTGTAATCCACAATACACACAATTTGTGCGTCCTTGAACAAACTCATTTGACCAATGAGTGTCTCGCACTCGAATTCTCTGTAGATGAGTTGTGATGACGTCCCTTGCAAATTCTTGCTCCTCACGCGAGTCATCGGTCCTATCAGTGGTGAAGGCACTCCTTGCAATGAACTAGGATTCGCATCAATGGTGACATTCGTAGCGGTATTGCGAATGGAAGGGACTGAGGTCGACGATGGGATGAGAGTCGAGATCGTAATTGTGGAGGCCAATTTTGGTGGGAAAAACAATTTGCAGATGGCGAAGTGGAAAGATTTGTTGGAATAGAAGAAGAAGAGATCTAGAGTGTTTGATTGCAGATGGCCATCGGGGAAAATGAAGAGAGTGAAAAAAAATGATTTATTTGGTTAAATTGAATTTCCTTTCTGTTTTTTTTCAATTTCAGACTAAAAATATTTGCTTGCTGCATAAAACCTGAATTTAACGTGTCCGTCTAATTAATTAACAGTTGACGGGATGAAAGGGATTAATTGTACCAAAATATAATTTAGAGGGTGAAATCGAGAAATTAAAAATCTAGGGGTTTTTTTTCCTCGTTAACCAACAATACAAAGGTGCATAAAATTAGGGTAGCGTAGATGGAGCAGAATAATGATTGGGTTAGATCGATCCCCGCGGACTACTCAACTAACTGCACATGCGTCCTCGCAATTTGCATTGCACATTGCAGTAGTCTTGCCTATTATTTCTAGGTGGCTATATATCTGTTGTGAGCGTTAGTCTGGTACATAGGGGCTTTTTAGTTAGGGAAAAATTTCCAGAAAATTTTCTAAATCGCGTTTCACAGCCTCTGTTTTTCAAAATGGAATTTTTTAAGAAAATATTCTAATTTTCCAACATTTTTCAGTTTTTCAGAATTAACACTACAAATTTTGAAAATTCTCGAAACACCATATTTGAAGTTTTCCAATATTTTCCAAAAAGAAATTCCAATATCTTTTTTTTTTACTCTATCTCAACCGATCCATATTGTTAATCTAAAAAATATATATTATTTTAGACATGTATACCCTCATAATTTTGATAATGAATATGTAGATTGAAAAAATTATGCTAAAAATACTTTCATAATTGATATTTATCTAAAATTAATCCTAGTAAATTGATTCCAATATTTATTTCCTTTCCTATCTCTCAACTTCTTCATCCGTCGTCGCCGCCCACCTCCAGCCGCCTCCTCTAACGCAGCCACCTCCTACATCGCAGATCTGTCCCGTCGCAACCGCCCACCTCCATCAGCAGATTTGTCGCAGCTGCCTCCTCCATCAGCAGATCCATCCCGTGGCTGCCGCCTCCTCCATCAACAGATTCGTTGCAGCCGCCTCCTCCATCAACAGATTTGTCCCGTGGCCACCGCTAGGGTTGTACATGGGTCGAGTCGGGTCGGTTATAGGTCTAACCCGCCACCGACCCGCCCAAAAGTTAGCGGGTCAGTTCGGGTCGGTTATAAGCATATATAACCGCGGGTTGGCGGGTGTAGCGGGTCAGGTCGGTTATCCGCGGGTTGGCGGGTTGATTCTGGGCCGAGCTTAACAAAAAAAAACAACCATTTTCCAGCAGCTGCTATCAAAAATCAAAATCCATCCATGAACAACCATTTACCAGCTATCAAATTTCATCCATGAGCAACAATTTACCAGCATCAACAATTAACCACCAAAAAAATTCAAATGCTATCAAAATCTATCCATGAGCAATAATTTACCAGCATCAATAATTAATGAACAAACAACAACAATTAACCAACAGCTAGCTGCTATCAAAATCCATCCATGAGTAACAATTTACCAGTATCAATAATTAATCAACAAACAACATCAACAATTAACCACCAACTAGCTGCTATTAAAATCCATCCATGAGTAACAATTTACCAGCATCAATAATTAATCAACAAACAACATCAACAATTAACCACCAACTAGCTGCTATCAAAATCCATCCATGATCAATAAACAACAGTAATAACTACCCAACAAATAGTAGCAACAATTAACCAAAAAAATAGCAGTAACAATTAACCAAAATATGTAGCTGCTTCTTCCATTTCCTATCAAGCTTTGTTAAATACCCTCCTCAATCTCTCTTTCACGCTAAACACTGTTAACAATAAAAATGCAAAGAAATTATGCAATGAATGCAAGCTTAAAGAACAAAAGATCAAATGTATGAAAATTGAAAATACGAAAAAACCAACCATGCTCTTAAGCAACAGCCTCCTCATCCTCCTCCAAACTTTTATACATGCATTAATAATAGATAAAAAATTCAGAACAAAGTCTTAACAATAATGATGAAAAAAACAATTAAAAGTCAGTAAATATACTCTTCATCAACATCAAGATCCAAAGTCACTTTTGACGCAAATTCTGCAAAATCAGAAAACATGATCAAAATTCATTAATATTCAAAAAACCATAAACTTTTGCAACAAGTTTATTGTTACCTGATTCAATTTCATCATAACTTTCAATATCTTCCAATGCATCATGCAAGTCAATTTGCTCTTGAGAGCAACGCAACCAATTTTGGCAGCAGAGTAACGCTTCCACCCTTGTTGGAGCTAAAGAACTTCGAAATGGATCAAGTATACGCCCACCGGTACTGAAAGCAGATTCTGATGCAACCGTTGACACAGGGACAGCCAACACCTCTCGAGCTATCATTGCAAGAACTTGATATTTGTACCCATTGGTTTTCCACCAATCCAAGATATTAAATTTTTCATCACTAATATCCTCACACCCATCTGAAAGATACCTCTCAACCTCATCCTTATTCTCTACATTATCTTCATCCATCAAATGTATTCTAAATTTAGAAGCCAACTCATTATGCTCATCTTCACCCATTCCATCATCCTCTTCCACTTGAGCAGTATTTGAACTACCACTCCCCCCTCTCCTCATCAAATTTGTTCACTTGAGCAGAAACGTGTTCATACAACCTCACAAAAGTTTCCCTCACTTTAGTTGTCAAATCAGAAGTTGTGATTGAATCATAAACTTGACCAAAACAAAATTTGACATATCTGAACTTGTAACGTGGATCCAACACAACAACCACATATAACAAGAAATTATTTTTGTCAAACTTTCCCCAATATTTATCAAACTTTAACTACATACCAGCTGTCATCCCACTCAACAAAGGATCCCTACCTCTAGACAATTGAACTATCTTGGATTGCATGTTCACAAGTTCATGGAAAAAACTATTACATGTAACAAACAAAGAACCTGAAAATCTCAAAGTCACCACATAAAACAGCTTAAGGAACTTGATAAAAACTCGTGAATTTTTCCAATCAAGTGATGTAGGTGCCCCATTAACCCTCCCCGCTTCCTCAAAGTATTTAGAAAACCTAACATCTTCCCTTTTCATTCTATCAAATACTTTTTCAAACTTTTCAGCAGCTTCCAACATCTTATAGGTGGAATTCCACCTCGTTGCAATATCCAAACATACAAGACTTTGAGTTGAAACCTTTACTTTTTCAGCAAACTTTTTAAAAGAATGAAGCCTAGAAGGTGAAGACCTCACATATCTAATTGCATTCCTAATCCTAACAATTGACTCATTCACTTCTTTTAAACTTTCAGTAACAATTAAATTGACAATATGTGCTGTTGGTACCCGAATTTTGACGCCATTTTTATTTAATTTTAGCATTTCTGTTATTCAGCCAATTTACAGTCATTTTCAGTTGATTTAATGTCGCTAGCATTTTTAGGTGTTTCGTTGCATTTTTGCATCATCGTCAACATCGTCAGCCTTCGAAATTGCATTTTTAATTTTTCGGCATGTATTTTCATTATTATTATCATTAATATTTTTAGCTTTAAAAATCACATTTTTAATTATCCGGCAGTCGTTTGCTAATTTTTTCTTCGTTTTAGGTCATCACATGAATTTTAGGATTTTTTATATTTTAGCGCTTTTTTTAGTATTTTTATTATTTTATTATTATTTTTATTCGAGCTTTTATTGGACCCGAGTAAGTCCGCTCGAACAATAGCTTGAATTTAAAATGTTTTCCATCAACTAGTTGCTAGCTTTTTTTCTGCTCGCAACGGTCTACAGCGTTTCGTGTAATTTTCGGCGTAACGTCTTCATTTTTCCATTCAAACGTTTCACGTTTTTGAACGCGAAAATAAACACGTTAAACGAAAAATTCTCGTCATTCGCTGTAGACGGTTAAACCCGTCGTATTTATTTCTACGCGACGGTACCTTCGGCTCGAAAAGTCAAAACGTTTGGTCGCGGGAACCGGCTCGAGGCCATTTAAATCAGATGAAAGGCCATTTGATCATGGCCATTGATCTGGTCAACCAAGGAAAGTCAACCAGATCAATGGCCCTTGATTTAATGTGCATAATGCACATGCACAGTGCACGCACGAGGGAGGCAACGAAAGTCCTCGCCCGAGCCAACTACTCCCTAGCTCCCTAGCCCTCTGCCATCATCACGGTTCCCCTAGCCTTGCCACCGTGACCAGCCGGCCACCACGCGCAGCTCCCACGTCCGGCCACCCACGCGTTTTTGGCTATAAATAGCCACCATTCCCCACGCGCAAAGGGTCCGAATTTTTGCCAAAAAAACCACACTACTCCCTCTCCGTTCTCGTAGCCAAGTCACACACGAAAATACACACGGTTTCTGTACCCTCATCCTCAACACGAACGAAAGAAAAGAAAAGGAATCAAGGTGAGCTCTCTCTCTCTCTCTCTAGGATTTCTTTGCAAATTTCGTTTTTCTTCTTAACCTTGCAACAAATGACTAAAACCTATTCTAAACCCTTATTTCTCAAGTTATAATCGCACAGCTTGCTCCAATTTAAATGACTAATGTTTGCCTTAATTAATTGCTAATTTTCAATTTTAATGTGCATATATATTCAAACTTTAAATTGCTCCTCGTTTGTGGATGAAATGGTCTGATTTCTATGGGGTTTTGATCGGGGGTTCGTACTCTGTGCATGGAGGCTGTTTTTCTTGAGTTTGGGTGGCCGGAGCTCTTCCCTTGCCGCCGGCAGTAACGCCGGCGCAAGGAAGAAGAAGAACGCAGCAGCCATGGCTGCTGTTCTTGGCAAGGAAGGTGACGGGCCGAGCCCGTCCCTTGTCCTTTGTTTTAAAATACCCGGATGGGCCTTGGCTTAAGCCAAGCCCATCCGTCCCCTTCCCTTCCTTTTGTTTCAACAATGCGGCCCATCTTTCCTTTTAAATAGTGGTCATGGGCTAGAATTTATTCCTAGCCCATTTTTCATTAAATTCAGCATGTGGGCCCGGCCCAAAATAATTTTCGTCAATCATTCGAGTCGTTTTTAACATCATTTCATTTCATGCTCGTATGTAATGTTAAATTTAATTCGTATGCATATTTTATCAAGTTGGTTCGTGAATTGTTTTTACGCATGAATTGCTCATTCTTTATCGTAATATTTATTGTTATCTAACCTCAGTCATTTATATCTAACCGTTTAATTTCAGTCATTTAATATACCGCCTATATGGTCGGTCGCTTTTTAATTTTCGTAAATATTAAACTGCTTTAATTTTTCGCACACTACTGGAAATCCTTCCGCAAATTATCAACTGTTTACTTTTCCGCACTTTAAATTTCAGCAATTTAAATTCAATACCGCCTACATGGTCGGTCGCACTTATCAACTGTTTACTTTTCCGCACTTTACTTTTCCGCACTTTAAATTTCAGCAATTTACTTTCAGCAATTTAAATTCAATACCGCCTACATGGTCGGTCGCATTTTAATTCTCGTAAATATTCAACTGCTTTAATTTTTTTGCAAACTGCTGGAAATTCTTCCGCAATCTATCAACTGTTTATTTTCTGCAAATATCCAACTGCTCATTCTCTACATTATCAACCTGTTTTATTTTCTGCCAATCACCAAACTTTTTATTCCCTGTAAATCGCCCCTAGCATTTAATTTTTCTGCACTTATCAAGACAACATTTCATTTTTGTATGAGTAAAATCAATCCATTTTTCGCATGCAATCAACCTAGCACTTAAATTCTCGTATGCGTAAAATCCATCATTTTTCGCATGCAATCAACCCAGCATTTAAATTCTCGTATGCGTAAAATCAATCATTTTTCGCATGCAATCAACCTAGCATTTAAATTCTCGTATGCGTAAAATCAATCATTTTTCGCATGCCATCAACACAGCATTTAAATTCTCGTGTGTTTAAAATCAATCTTTTTTAGCACACAATCAACTCAGTATCTCATTTTCGTATGCGTAAAATTCATCATTTCTCGCATGCAATCAATTGTCGTCATTTATTTTCATGCACTCATCAAGCTCAGCATTTAATTCTCGTATGCGTACAATCCATCATTTTACGTGTACAATCAATTGTCATTTAAAATTTTCATTGCTCAGTTATTTCTCTAGCTATCACTAACACTCTCGTTTTGTAGGTTAATTTCAAGCTTCGCTCGAAAGTACGCCTCACAAGTCCTTTTTATTTATTCGATGCTTTTCGCAAATATCAGCTGCATGCATGATATATAGAACTGCTAGAATTAAAATCAACCCACATGAACAACGTGTTTAAAGAGTTGCTTAAAATGCCATGTTCATATGATTTTAAATTCTCGCTTGTATTGACTGCATGTACATGGGGACCTTCGATCCCACTTCAGTTTTTCACTTTAAAATCAATCATTTAAATTGGTACTCTGTTAGCAATCCATGTTAGGATCACGTAGTAATTAAGTTAATCATGCATGGCCCGATGATGAAAAAAGAGGGCGCTCATTCAGTCTTACGGAAAATTCAGTCCCATCACGATCATAAAAAAGACTAAAGTGACGATTCCTCTGAGGGCCCCCTTTTTCAAAACGCATTTCTCAAACACCTTTTTAAACACCTCTCTCATCAACCGGTAATCGTTTTCGGATGTGTCTCGGGTGCCTAACACCTTCCCGAGACCATAATACGACCCCGAACCTTTGTCTGGGGTCCAGACCCTTTTTTTTTGTGCCTTTAGTTTTTTACTTATTATATTTCCTATGCCATGACGATTAGGGTTCCCTAAGCCTAGCAACCAAATTAGGGTGGCGACTTCATTGCATGCTGCGAGGCGTCCTTTTACGCCGAGCATCTGAAGGTCTCAAATTTCGTTGCACACTCGCGAATTTTTAAATTTCGAGGCGCGACAGTTTGGCGACTTCACTGGGGAATGTTGGGTCGGAGCCGGTTTTATCTTTTTAGAGAGGTGTTTTATTTGTTTATTTATTTGCTTTGATCAATTGCTGGTCTGTTTATTTATTTGCTTTTATCAATTGTCATATGCATTTCATGGCGCCCTACACCCAGGGGACAATTACCAAAATAGGAGGGTAGTAGTGACGCCCTAGGATACATGTCCTGGGTAGTGTTCACCAATCCCAACTCGGATGAACCCCTAAAGCCAGTCGAAAGGTTATACGATTTCGCAAGGAATCGGGCGACTAGACGACACTTTAGGGACCTTTTCATGGTATCATCCGGGAACCATTCAAGCCAGTTAGAAATGTCGGAATCAGAGCCCCAGCACATGCATCATGATTATACCTGTTTGTCGTGGCTCTATTTGTCTTGTTGGCATATTGACATGATTTTTCTTTTATACGAATTGTAAATTTCTTACATGCGCAGGTTACCTTGCATTTAAAATTTTATTTTTGTCCCACAGGACCCGTTTTTGCTCATTCGATATATCGGCACTTACACTACTTTCACTTGATATTTTCGGGGAATGAAGTTTCAACGATCAGACACTACAAAGCCGAATTGCCACTTTAGAGGCTGAGATAGAGATGCAGAAAGGGGAGTTGGCTTCGATGGAGTGCCTTTGGCAGCAGAACTCTGACGTCCAGGATTGATACCTTCATGGGAAGACTCGAATATCAGCAAACCTTCATTTTTCTCATGTAACTAGAATCCCTGTTTTCATCAATTTTAGCCATTTTTTGGTGAATTTAGGTAGTTGGCTAGTTTACTACATCTTGTAAACACTTTTAATAAAGTCGTACCTCTTTCGGATATTTATTTAATCACCTCATCTTTTCCGTATCAATTATCCATCCAAATACAACTCAAAAGACCATCGCAAAAAGAAAGAGAAAATCCCTCCGGGATAAACACAATCGTTTCACCAAAGAACCGAAAAATCAGACCAAACATTCGAAAAATAGCCAAATATTGCCCACTCGTGGCCTTGTCCTCTTAGCTTATCGCAAACTCCAAAGTCATAGCGTAGATTGTCATCCCTCCCCTCGGTGGGGTTCACCAGGAGTCAGGCCCTGCGTCATTTGCGAGCACAGTAGAAAAGAGATCTTCCTAGCATGACGGCATTGGTTGCCCCTGCTAATTTGGGTTTCGCCGATAACATCTCAGATTGCTCCATATCGTTGGAATGAATAGAGGCTTCCTTCGCATATCATCCACAACCAGGAGATCACGCCTCTCCGACCGCCCTAAAAATGTCAAGTGAAAGTGTAGCCGGAAAAGTGAATGAGCAACGTGGAGGCCTCAGGATCGTCCATCACTTGTACTTACTCTTTTTTCATTTTCTTTTTTTCAGGTTCACGATAGCTCCTCGCAAGCGAATTACTCCACCGAGGCCCCCATAACAAGACTTCAAACGCTGAAGATGGCCGAACAAACCAAGACAGAAGAGGCATTGGCTGCTAGAATAAAAGAGTTAGAAGAGCAAGTAAGGGTTACTACAGAAAAGGCCACTCGGTGTGAAAAAGAGCGAGATGAAGCAACCACTGAGTTCCCACCTGGTTTTGATCCTAGTCAAATGATGGGACCCTCCTCATCCGCCATCACTGGATCTTCGGGACCCCAATCATTTTCGGTTCCTGGGGGTCAATGGAAATGGACTGCTCCCGTCTTTGTACCCACCACCCCGAACCCTGTAGCCAACACGGGTGAAGGAGTTGATGCAGCTCTACAACATTCCTTTGTCAACCTTACTGTGGACCCTGGTCAGAATCTGATTCGTCAGGAATCCTGGGGATTTTACCCACCCCAGGGCTATCCCACTCAAGTCGCGATTCCCAATCCTATGGGAAGTCGGCCACCTTTTGTCAATCCGATGCAACCACCATTCATGACAGAACCCCCGCCATACCTTGGTCCAAACGCTCTCATCACAGAAAGACCGAATATGGATAGAATGAACCTGCTAGAGGAAAGGCTCAGGGCCATCGAAGGAACAGACCCCTTCGACCCTACAGGTCCCGCCACCATGTGCATGGTCCCGGGGATCATAATGCCTCCAAAATACAAGATTCCAGATTTTGAGAAGTACACTGGGATCGAGTGCCCAAAAACTCACCTCAAGGCCTATTGCAACAAAATGGTCGATATGATACACAATGAGCCCATGTTAATCCATCTGTTCAGAGAGAGTTTGGCCAAGCATGCCTTGACCTGGTACATGAGTTTGGATGGGGTTAAGATCAAAACTTGGAGAGATTTATCGGATGCTTTCTTCAAGCAATACAAGTTCAATTTGGAGGTAGCGCCAGACCGTTCTGATCTCCGAAATCTTGAGAAAAAAACTGAAGAATCAGTGAAAACTTATGCTCAGAGGTGGAGAGAACTAGCTTCCAGGATTTCACCGCCCTTGAATGACAAAGAACTCATATCCATTTTCGTGGATACCTTCAAGGCTCCCTACTACACTCATCTTATATCCAATCCATCAAATAACTTTTCTGATATGGTCATGGTGGCGGAAAGAGTCGAACAAGGGATCAAGTCGGGGAGAATCGATGTTTCCAGACCAGAGGTAACACCTAAGAAAGAGCCCATCATGGAGAAAGATCCATCGCCTCCTCGAGTAAGGTTTCTCATGTTGGCTATCATTTGAATTTGTTATTGTAGTTGTTTCAAGTACTCTATCACCTCATCTAGCATTAATACTTTGTCTGTCTGCAAAAAGAAAACAAAAAAATTATTTTTATTTTGTTGTCAATTAATTAACTTGTTGATTATTATTGGTATTAATTCTATATTTTTTTATTTTGTTGCCAATATATTTTGGTAATGTGAATATGAGAAATTATATGCAGTAGCACATTTGATATATTTATAGAAATTATATGCAGTAGCACATTCGATTTTCTGAAGATATATATAGAATTTTTAATGCTCATATATTGTTATTTTGGTAATTATAAGAAAGATTTTAGGAGTATAAAGGAAAAATGATATTTTGAATGTCACCTCTTAAGTTATAATGATTGATGATTTAGATGGGAAGAAGAAATGATGGATCAGATGATGGTAAATGGTCTGATGCAACTGAAGGGAAATTTTTATCAATATTGTACGAGAGTGTTAAGGTAGATCAAAATGGTACTCCTAGTTTTAAGGGTACGGATTGGCAAGACATGGATAACGATTTATACTTACCTACCAGTGAACAATTTGGAGCAGTCAAGTTGTTGAGCAAATACAATCGACTGCGACAAAAACATCGACAATTTTTAGATTTGTTAGACCATACAGGAGTCACCTACCAATCAAGTTTAAACACTGTGAATGCACCTGAAGATGTGTGGCAAATGTTTTTCATGGTATATTCCTGGATTTTTAGCTCCTTATCGTGGTGAACGGTATCACTTAAATGATTTTCGTGGACGAGGAAGGATAACAAGAAAATATGCATTGTTTAACTATCGATATTCATCATTGCGAAATGTGATTGAAAGGGCTTTTGGCGTTCTTAAAGCTAGATTTCCAATCTTAAAGTCCATTCCAAATTATCCTCTTCGTCGTCAAAGACAAATACCTCTAGCTTGTTGTACACTACACAACTTTATTCGAATGGAAGATGGAGCTGATCGACTATTCACAGAATATGGTACAAAAGGTCAGCAAAATTTTACCGAGAACGAAGCTATTGTGACGCAAAAAGGTATTCAAGTGGATATGTTCCAACAACAACTAATGAATGCGGTTAGAGAAGATATTGCAGATCAATTATGGGCTAATTATAATAATTGTTAGAATATGAAAATGTAACAAGTTAAATTAAGTACGTTTTGAATGTTCAAATTTGTAGTATTCACGTCATGAACAAATAATTCAAGACTATTTTATATATTTTTTATTTTCATGAACGGAATTATTATATTTATATTTGATCTTTAACACGAATAGATTTAGCATATCAAAATTACAATGGTAGACATGTCTAAAATAACATTGTTTCTTGTTTAGATTAACAATATGGATCAGTTGAATTGGAGAAAAAAAAAATTTGGAAATTTGTTTTTGGAAATTTTGGAAAACTTCAAATATGGCATTTGCAGAATTAATTTTTTATTATCTATTGCATAATTTTTTTCTATATTTTTCTAAATTTTAATATTAAATAGTTGTTCTAGTTTTAAACAAAATTAAATTTTTATTATCTATTGCATAATTTTTTTACTTTAAAAAATTCTTTCATATATATATAAAGAGAGTAGGCACGATCTATACATAGTAAATATTTTTTATAACTCAAATATAATGGTTTATTAAAAAATTATTATAAGAATTAGATATTAATAGATAATTTGCAAAATAAATAAAATATTATTACTTAAAATAAATAATTTTTATACCCTCAATTTTTATTTTATACTAATAATTAAATCTTAGTTAACAATTAATAATTAAAATATATTTAATATTTTTTAAACTATATTTTTAAAGAGATCGAGTAAGCAGACCATTCTATCATTATATATAGTATGAATTTTATAACTCAAATCAGATTAATTTATTAAACATTTATTCTTGCAATTAGACATTAACAATAAATATTTGTTCTAGTAATTAGACATTAGCAATAAAAAATAAGATCAATTGATCCTCTAAAAAATAGTATGAATTCTATAACTTAAATAATTCTCACAGATGTTTTCATCGCCAATTGACAATATTTGTAACGGAATTTCCGTAGAAAACCTTTATGATCGAAATTTTCGTCACAAATTATAAAAATTTTAATTAATTATTTATTTTATAATTTAATGACTATGTTATTCCTTTAACAAATTTTGACCTTCAAGATATATAAGAAAAGATGAAATTTGTATAGCTTGAAGGTTGAAATTTGTCCTTCAGGAGTATAACAAATGATGGAATTTGTCCTTGAAAGGATGTAATTCGTCCTTCATCATATGCAAAAGAGAACGTAAATTATAAGATCTGTTAAAATGATGAATTCCATCCTTCATCATATACAAAATAGAATGCAAATCGTGCTTAAAAATGTATAAAAAAGATACTCCCTCCGAACACAATTAAATGACGTTTTAGAATAGTAAAAATTCGTAGGATAATGATCTTTGATCTTATTTTATTCTACATTGTTTCATTTTTACTCATAATTTTCACTCAAATTACCACACCATCATCAAATTGGGTTGATTCATAAAAAAAAATTGTCATTTGCACAAAATATATGCTTCGGAAAAGATAAAATGACAAGTATTATGAACAGTAAGAATCCGTAGGAAAGTGACAATTATTTGTGTCCAGAGGGAGTAATATTTTTCATTCAAATTAAATAGGAAAGGATACAATCTGTCCCTTATATACAAGAGAAAAAAATTCTATCCTTTATGATTTATAGAAAATGATAAATTTCATCCTTTAATATGTATAAAAAAATATGATTCGTCCTTAAAAATGACAAAATTCATCGTTCGATGTGTAAATAGGATGAATTCAGTTCTTTTAAGATACATGTATGTATACAACATTTGGATTGAAATGAATTAAGAACTCGCATACATAATATATATTAAGTTTCTCGCAAAGACATGCTACAATATTGAGAATCATAATTAATTTTAAAATTACTAAACTAAGATACTTTTAACCATTTAAATCTCCTCATTTTACAAATTTACTTCAATACCATAAGCCCAATCTTAATTAATACCCTAAGATATTAATAGTAAAATATTAAGATCAATTGATCCCCTAAATCCCAACCTTATGTCATACCCTAAGCCCCAAACTTCATATACTGAGCCTTCAAAACTCGAATATGAACCCAAAATTCAATTGACATACTGATAATATAAATACTTGTTAATTATATAATTCTAATTACAAAATTACAAATTGATTTGGCCACTTCAGTATATATTAAATATAAATCTTAACTTTTTTACTCTAATTCCTAACCCTAAGCCCTAAACCCTACATAGAGCTCTAAAATGAAATAAAAAATCACTTCAATCTAACACCCAAGGGCAAAGTTATGACGAGTCAAAATTTACCTAACGAAATATTAAATTAACATATTATTATTAATTATATTCTAATTGGTATTTATAAACATATTGATTTGTATATAAATTTTTTTTTTTTTAATATTTAAATTTATTAACTTATTACTTTAATTAATTATTTTAGTCGTATATTAAATATTTTAATTCATTAATAATAAATAATTGATAATATAAGAAATTAATATTTAATTAACATATTTTATAATAAATAAATAATAAATTAAAATAATATTATTACGCTGTAACAATATATATAAACATATAATTTATATATTAATTAATGCATAAATTTATGAATTATAAATATTAAATAGTACCCTAATGATTAAATGTATTCGTTAATTATTATTCCAATTATTAATATAAAAATTTTGTGACAGGAAAATTCCGTCACAAAGTAACATTTGCGACAAAATTTTCCGTTGCAAGCTTTGCAACGGAATTTTCCGTCGCAATTTAATAAATTTTAATTAATTAATTAAATTAACTTCATTATTTTCTAAAAAAATTATAAATTTTAGCATATATCCTAAATTCTATTAAAACTAATTTATTATCGCATGAAAAAACTTATAATAAATTACTTTTAACATATATGTTTATTATCATTTTCTATTAAAATTATGTCTTACGTACAAGAACTATTAAAAGACGTAATAAATATTTATTTAGAGTCGAAGGTGAAAAAAATGTCACATTTGCGACGGACATTTCCGTTGCAAAAGGAACACGAAGGTTTGCAACGGAATTTTCTGTTTGCGACGGAATTTTCCATTGAAAAGTAAAACAATTTTCAAACCTTACAACAAAAAATTCCGTTGCAAGCCTTTGCATGTCTTTAACAACGGAAATTTCCATTGCTAAAGACATGCAAAGGTTTGCAACGGAAAGGCATCCAAAGGCTTGCAACAGAATTTGCCGTTGCAAATTCTTTTGATGGATACTTCCGTTGAAAAGTGAATTATCCGTTGCAAAAGGCAAACAAAAGCTTACACTATTTCTACGGAATTTTCCGTCGCAAAGTGCAAAGGCTTGCAACGGAATTTTCCAATGTAAAATCTTTTGACGGATACTTCCTTTGAAAAGTGAAACACGTTGCAACGGAATTATCTGTTGCAAAAGGCAAACAAAGGCTTCCAACATTTCTACGGATATTTTCCGTTGAAAAGTGAAACACGTTGCAACGGAAAGTTTTGACAAGAGTTTTTCGATGGAATTTCCGTCACTACATGGTTTGAAAGGAAGCGCGAAGAGTGGCGCTACTCATTTTCGATGGAATTTCCGTCACTACATGGTTTCAAAGGAATATTCCATCACAAATATTTTTGTCCAGTTATAATTTTTTTTTAGGAAATATTGAAAAAAAACCTTTATGTTTCACAAAGATTTTCAACCGCCAAACTCGTCAAAAATGTGTTAATGTTTCGACACTAAACGTCATCGATACTAAAGAAATTATTTTTAGGAGAGAGACCCTCGATGCACCTCTTAGGTTCCAACAGACATAGGCATCGAACAGAGAAAAATTCTCCATATGTTTCGATGTAGAAGACCGTCGAACAGAGAAAAATATTTTCGACGGCAATCTCCGTCGAAATAGATAGATGTTTTTCGATTGAAAAGCAGTAAAAAATGAATTTTGTTTAGCGCTTAGGGTTGTGTTTTTCAACGTAAAAGTCGTTGAAAATAAATTCCCTTTACCACAAACAGATGGAGGGTTTTCGACGGAGAAGCCGTCGGAAAAGGATTTCCGACAGTTTATTCTATCGCTATTTAAGAACATTCCTTTGGAAATTTAATTTTCACTCTTTATATAATAGTTGTTATATTTAAATTTTTTATTATAAAATGTACATTTAAATAAAATGTTGAATAACTCCTACAATTAATCAATAGTAATTAAATACCCCATTTAACTAATTTTGAAATAATCAATATACATACTCAATAATGAGAAAATTACTTATATATATATATAGTATGAATTATTTTTATAGATTTTATTTATTAATTACTCATTAACTTTCATTAATAATTTTTGATTTAGCAAAAAAGAATTAATTAAATCTAACAAGTGCCTAAGGGTCATTCTTTGATAATATATATATATATATATATATATATATGGCCCATGTGTTCTCTTCAGGCCCATCTTGAAGATTTAATGCCCACTTGCACTTATAAACCATTTCATCCTTTAGTTCCCTTTCCAATGTGGTATTCTTCTTCCTTTTTTGTTTATTATTACAATCTATCAACATATACTATTGTTGCATGTATGTCATGTATAGGTTTTATGTCAGTAACGTTATGATTAAGTGTACGTACTCACTTAAGTTAGAGAACATTTGTCTATTAAATTAACAATTTAAGGATATTCTTTTAGGTTTAATGATTGAAGAAGGATAAAATTTCATATATGAAACAAAGATAAGCTTTTAAGTGAATTGATATTTAATCATATGTGAAGCTTGGAATTTGATAATAAAATATAGTTTATTTATATTTTGAAGAAAAAATGCTTAGGCATATTAATTAGAGTTTTAATCATAAAATATTTACTATTTATTAGATAAGTGTCACAATATAATATTTTGCTTACTTTCGTTACAAATATAGTTATCTAAAAATAGGATTTGTCTCCTCTAATTTTTTCTATAACATGACCAGTCATGTTAGAGGAATCTGAACCATTCAATAAAATTTGACGAATGAGATTAAAAATTCAAGTAATTAATGAGTTGACCACTTGTTGAACTTTATTGACTGATCAACTCATTAATGACTTGAATTTTTAATCCAATCCGTCCAATTTTATTTAATGGTTCAGATTCCTCTAACATGAATGGTCATGTTCTAGGAAAAATTAGAGGGGTCGGATCCCTAAAAATATAATAGTCAAACAATTAAAAATATTTAAAAATAATTTTTGTTAAGTTATGTTTAATTATTTATATGAACATATAAATAATGTAATTAATAATTACTTTTTTTATGGAGTTCTAAAAATATATTCAGAAAAGAAGAAGAAGATGTTAAGTAAAAAAGAAGAAGGAATGAATCAAACTTGTTATGCAGTAGAGATGACAAATGAGCATGCGCACGCGCAAGACGTCAAGGGTTCGAATCCGGAGGGCACTCCCAGGAGGAGAAGAGCTTGTGTGATGCGCTATGAGTCACACAAGCGCGTATGGCCTTGCCACATGAAGGAGGAGTATGAACACGCGTGTGACTTGTCACACGAGCATTTCACATTTATTATTAAAAAGAACGATTTCGACGGGTGCCATTTCAAATTCTTCATAAAATTAATAATAATGCCTATGTTTGAGGGCCTATCAATACGTCACCCGCGGCAAAGTCATCTTGCATCTCATGGCTTTGGCCTCACTAAAGGCCACACAGACCGTGCCACGCAGCATGCAGCAACGGGCCAACCCATCGGCAGCACTAGCCGGGGCACATGTCGCGTTATTGGGACAAAAATGAGCCAAAAATAAAGGATTAATAAGGATTGTGTTGGAAAAAAAATAGGGAATGTGGATCATTAGAAAAATAAGATTTTGTGTATCTATAAAAAAAAAACCAAGAAAGCAATAAGAAGGATTTCGCACTTTAACAAGACTTTATAAGAGGAAATTTGGCTCCTACACGTTCTGCAATCTAGCTGCTGTTTTGTGCTACTTGTTGCTGCTTATTGGGATCATATTCTGATCACTTCCCCTTTGCTTATCTCTTTTCTTGTTTACCACACCGTACCCCTACCTATCTTTTATAAGTCTTTTTGATCATTCGAATGCCCATGCATATATATTGAGGTTTACATGCAAGTTTAATTTATGCTATGTAAGTTGCATTGATAGAGTGTAAATTAAACACGAGCCAGAGATAGCGAGATGAGTGTATACACTATCTTGTGAGGATTGCTTCTGATTGCAGCTGATTGGGAAAGTCTTGTCCTTGAGGTCGTTATCTCTTGGGCAAGGTGCAGATGTTCTTCTAAGTTTGCGCCAAGTTTTGCTTTATATGGTTGAAATACGTGTGATGGTTTCTCCCCTGTATGTGAATGTCTTGTTATGCTTATTGATGGAGGTGCTGTTTTTTTTTTTAACTTGGTGCAATGCTTGAGGGCAAGCATTGAGGTAGTGTGGGGGGGTAGATAGCGTGTATAAATCTATATTTTTATCCTCTCTTTTCTATCTATTTTAGATCTAGATGCTATTGATTAATGTCTATTTGCTTCATATTTGCAGATAAGGACCAAAATAGAACTTTCTTGGAAATGCACGATGTTAGCTGGATTCTAGCCAATCTTGTTGCTATCTTGCCCAAGTTGGAGACTTTCTACTAAAGACTTGAGGCCATGTTAGAGTCGCGCTCAATAATGGAAAGTCTAGATCTCTTGCGATCTCTTCTGATCCCATATTTAGCTCATCAAAGAACATTTATTGCGAGTATAATTCAATTAGTAGTAGGACTTATGTTTATTATATATAGAATTTTAGGATTTTAAACCCGAGCTTTTTGGATTTTCTCCTCCCTAGCAACTATCACTTCGAATTTGGAGAGCTACGACATTTAGTAGTGTTTTCTCCTTCTCTCTTATTTTTAGCACTTTATAATACTTGTTTTTACTTCATCTTCTTATTTTAATTATGTTCGTGTGTGGCTAATCTCCATTTCTTAGTAAGGATCGTCAAAAGTTATGATTAACACAACTATGAGGTCTAAACGTTCCTCATAATTCTAGAATTTATATTTACTTGTTTATTAATTGAACGTCATATTGCTTATGTCTGATTTGTGGTTAGGTCGACCTAGATTTATGCATGACTAGTTATAGTCATTTTTTACAGCTTAGCCACTATACGAGACTGTAGAATGAAGTAGACAACTAATACGAAGTCATCATATTGTTGATCCAATTCGTTTAGAATAAATAATTAATTAGAGTTAAAGACTTCAAGTGCCTTGTTTGTCTTGCTCTAGATGCGTCTTTCCTCCACTTCATGGACTATTGATTAAATCCCTCTATGGGTTATTAGATAGTCATGGTACGTTTTTAAGTGTCTTCTGGACAGGCTTCTTATAAGAAGGACAACAGGAGACCTAAGTATATCTGGTCGATCTGTAGCACATCTGCAAGTTAGGAATATAATATCCTTGCACTAATGATCAGTTGACCTTAATCGTAACTGGGGATAGATCTTTACTATGCAAGTTTCTCTCTTTGATTTAATCTTTTCGTTTACTTTGTTTTATTTGTTTAGTTGCTATTTAATTGATAGTTTAAAAACACAACTCAAAACCTCCTTGATTGTTACTTGTTTCATTTTGTTATTCCCTATGGACGATCCTTATCACTATACACAATTTACTTTGTGCATATTGACTATAAGTTTTTATTATTATTTTTTACGACTTCTCACATGACCGTAAATAATCATCCTCAAGCCACCTTCCATCTTCGATTCCTTTTCCTTAAAGCTTTCTTCTTATATCCACATTGAAAGTCTCTTAGCCCTTGATTTAGTGGCATGCGCTTCCATTGGAGTTAGTGGCTCTTCCTTATCCAGTGACATACTACTTTTCACTTGCTTTAGTATGAAAAATAAATGATCTTTCTTATTACAAAAGAGTTATTCCCTATTTCAAGTCATATATATCCTTGAGTAAATCTCTCTTCAAGGTCTTGGCACATTTCTGATGCAGTTTCAACATGGGATGCATTACTTTCTAGCTCCTTTGCGGGATTATCTGGAAGACAGGCAAGTATAACTACGTTGCATTATATTCATGCTTGCAAATCAGGTGAGTTTGGATTTGGTTTAGTGATCGTTCATGTGAAATAATTATCAGTAGTTTTTTGTGTTGGGTTGCATCGTAAAAAAATATTTAAGAGTGCTACAATAAATGTAGATAATATCGACAACCTTATTTCAACTACAACAATATATTGTCTATAATCCATTCTCCAGAAATATTGATTTTGTCACCGACTACACCCTCTTCAGCCATGTCGAAAGGAAAATAAAAGCGAAATCGTTGTTTTTTTATAACCTACTATAACTCAGCACAAGAGAACAAGAAAGAAAAAGGCTACACTAAAGTTTAACAAATACAAGGCCTATTACACATCACATCTATCCCATAAATTCTGAATCTCTTTGAACACATGTTTAACAAGTGTATTCGCAAATGCATTTGCTTCTCGAAGGGTATGTCAAAAATTCACTTGACCAATTTGTTTCTTGAAGTCTTTGATCTTGCGCAGCTCCACTTCCATCTCCCATGGCCTCTATTTGGGATTCAAAGCCTACCTGATCGCATTTAATGAATCAGACTCGATGATAAAGGCGCAACACTTGTAATTAGGTGATTGAGTTGTGAGTTCTAGTGCTCTTCTAATGGCGACGACCTCTGCAACGTTCGAGTCCATCTCTCCTACATAGGACGAGAACATACTCAAGACAACACCACTTTCGTTTCTTAGAACTCTCTCGATCCCTTCTGGTCTTGGCTTGCCTAGCAAGGATCCGTCGACATTCCATTTTAACCAGTTCAAGGGAGGCGATGACTAATCGATAGCTGGTATTGAGTCTTGTTTTTCTAACCAAGTTTTGAGTCCTTCCGATGATGCAACCAGATCCCTTCCATCACAGATGGTGCAAATCCAATTATAAACTCTGAACATGATGAGGCAAAATACCTCATACACATCTGCTTCCTACCGGCTTAACACAACTCCATTTCTGCAAATCCATAGCGACCAGATTGTGGTGTAAAAGAACATAACCCAGAACTTGCCCTTTTATTTGCCCTTTTGTTTGCCAATTACAAGACTTTGCCATTTTAAAAAGAAATTGAGAAGTGTTGAAATTTAAAATAGCTGGAAAAAAAACTGACAAACAGAGGAATGGCGCAAGCCTTCATCTCTGCAAATTCTTCTACTCTGACACTTGAAAGAACACTTTCTTCTACACACAAATTCATCTTACAATCTGAAATTTATTCAAATTATTCCAGTACACACATAAACATTACAGAGACAATCTTTTCTACTAACATTCTACTCATGGTAGAACAACTTACAGATGAGAGTGGTGTGATCTCAATTGCACTCTTTTACTCTGTGAGTGGCGTGCCAACGTTGTGCACACTCTTTAACTCTCAATCTGCCTTTGTGGGAACTCCTTTATGGTTCCTCACACCTCTGCTCTCTGTCTCTGTCTCTGGGTGTGGGTGGTAATATTTATTCCACACACTTCCACTCTCTTCTCAACATTCATACACACAAATATATATTAAGTATCAAAACAGTAGCAAACTAATTAATTTCAGACAAGTGTCTTCTTCTAGAGTCTTCTTTTTTTTTCCAGGTCATTCTATTCTTTGACTTGAGGTTGGTGTTGACTACCAACAAGAAGCTTTGATGGCGCACACCAAGACATAATTTTTTACCAAACTTTCCAAGAAAAATTGCAATGAATAAGGAGATGGTCTACCAATTCACATGAAGAATGACAAAGGGGGCAAGAATCCTTGCTAGCCTGTATAATTTCTTTATTTGCTAGAGTGTGTTTAGTGTTGATCTTACCCATTAATGCCTGCCAGGTGAAAACTTTGAATATTAGGGGGGGGGGGGGGGGGGGGGGGGGGGGGATATTTTCAAGACACTAGCAAGAGGTGAAGAATGAGAAATTATAGGGTGTTTCGGGGATGACATCTCACACCTATGACTTGTCATACCCCAACAAATAAAAATATACCACGTGTATCTTTTTTTTCCACCTCACCTTCCCTTCTCTTCTCCAAACGAAGCTGCAACTTTTCTTTCTCTGTCTCTCTCTCTCACTAAAAGGAGAAGCCTTTTGCTCTTCCTTAGGTTTTCAGTTTTCAAGTCAAGATGCGTGAAATCCTTCATATCCAAGGTGGCCAATGCGGGAATCAAATCGGATCCAAGTTTTGGGAGGTGGTTTGTGCAAGGTCAGTCAATCAATCACTCACCCTCGTTTTATTCTTTTTTAGATCCGTACTGTTCGATGTTATCTCTGCGTTTGTTTTCGGTTTCTATCAGTGTTCAAATCCTGAATCAGTTGATTCATGATAGGTCGTCGTTGGGTTTTTTGATCTAATTCAGCTGCTGTGGTGTTCTCGTTATTATATTTGTGTAGAAGGGCTATATTTATATGTGTTCGTCGTTTTTGTGCTGCAGGTTGTTGAGGTGTCCACCTCCAAAACTGGGAAGCACAGACATGCTAAGTGTCACTTTGTTGCAATTGATAACTTCAATGGCAAAAGGCTTGAGGATATTGTTCCTTCTTCCCATGGCTGTGATGTATGAGCTTTTTACCTTGATTGCTTGTTTCTTTAGTTATTCTTTATGTTATTCGCCTCTGGTATTAACTTCTGTTTTGATTTTTATTTCTGCAGGTTCCTTATGTCACCCGTACTGACTACCAGCTTATTGACATCTCTAAGGATGGATTTGTATGATCTTACTTCCCTTATTTCTGTTGTTTTTAGCATGTTTGGTCTCTAGTTCTTGTGTTGACTTGCTTTGATCATTTATTTCAGGTGAGTCTGCTGACTGAGAATGGTAATACCAAGGATGATCTGAGGCTTCCAACTGATGACAGTCTAGTCACCCAGGTTGGTTCTATGTGTATAAATATTGTGATTAATTATTTTTGCCTCTGTAGCGTGTTTTAGGTCTCTCGTTAACTACTGATCAAAATTGCATCTATTAATTGATGGTGATTTATCTTCTAATTAATTGGTTTGAATGGATGTCAATGCCAATCATGTGCACTACCTTATTGAACCTTAATGCATCATAGGCTTTGGGTTTGAATTTTTTCATCTTAGAGGCTGGAACCTTAATGCGTATGTAGTGTGCTTGACTACTGATCAAAATTACATCTATTGATTGATGGTGATTTGTCTTGTAATTAATTGATTTGGATGGCTTTCAATGCGAATCTATAACCTAAATGTAATTTGTGAAACATGCATACAGCTTTTTGCTGTATAAAATACCCATACTCCATAGCGATCTAATGCTGTCTGTTTTTTGGGGGGGGATTGCAGATCAAGGATAGATTTTGTGAGGGGAAAGACCTGGTTGTGACTGTGATGTCTTCCATGGGAGAGGAGCAGATCTGTGCCCTCAAGGATATCGGTCCCAAGTAACTAATCAATCATGCCATACATTTGTTGGGGGAGCTGTTCAGTATCGGCACAGATGATAGTTGTAGGTTGGCAGTGGGTTTTGCCCATTTCAGAAACATTTTATTATGTATGAGATGTGGCCTTCTCCTAGTTGGAGACTTGTCATCATACTATGTAAGCTTAGCATTCTCCTATTACACTTAACATCAACTATGTAAGCATCTAATTAAAGTATTGTATACGATATTGCTCATCCAAAGCATGTAGAGGTTCCTGCGCATCTCCATATTTGGGTACCACTAGGTCTTTTTAAGAATTTGTCAAGCATTTAAGAATATACATACAATACAAAAGTAATAACATCGGTTTAAACTGCAAAATGTTGATGAAATGATGCAGAATGCACATTTCCAAGTATAAAAATAAGCAATTGTTAATATAGAATAGCATGACAATTGTTTGGAATTTCCCCTTCTCTATTGCCCACAAAATTCAAGAAAAAATCTTTGCTCAAACTTCTCATGTAAAAAAAAAGCAATAACATGGCCATTCAGAGGTGTCCCTTGGTGTTCACTGCATTGACTTTGATCCGCATCAGACTTACGTTTAGGAGGCCTCCCTCTCCGTGGATGTTGTGGTTGATCTAGTTGTGCAATGTGATACTGATACCACAACGGTGGCAGTATAGACGTGGTTTCATCGGCAGTAGGTTTAACTTGGGAGGATAATTCCAAACAAGGCTGCTTGCTGATCCTGAACCAAATCCATTGCTGTTTTTGGAGTTGAATGTGCAGAACTTTCAAGGTTTTGGACTTCATAGGGTGAATTTGGTACCAGTAGAGTCTACGATTCTTTCGACTATCACAATAGTCCACTTCTTTTACTCGAGGTCGTAGTCCTCTCCGTGGCAGCTCCCCTTGTATATCATTTCTCATACTAAAATCCCTTTCACCTTCGTTTACTGGCGCCAACGGCTCATGCCCCACCATCATTTGTTGACGCTCTTGAAACTTCATAGCCTACAATAAGATGACAAATATATAATCACAATATTTATACATATAGAACCAACCTAGGTGAGCAAGCTGTCATCAGTTGGAAGCCTCAGATCATCCTTGGTATTACCATTCTCAGTCAGCAGACTCACCTGAAATAAATGATCAAAGCAAGTCAACACAAGAACTAGAGACCAAACATGCTAAAAACAACAGAAATAAGGGAAGTAAGATCATACAAATCCATCCTTAGAGATGTCAATAAGCTGGTAGTCAGTACGGGTGACATGAGGAACCTGCAGAAATAAAAATCAAAACAGAAGTTAATACCAGAGGCGAATAGCATAAAGAATAACTAAAGAAACAAACAATCAAGGTAAAAAGCTCATACATCATAGTTATGGGAAGAAGGAACAATATCCTCAAGCCTTTTGCCATTGAAGATATCAATTGCAACAAAGTGACACTTAGCATGTTTATGCTTCCCAGTTTTGGAGGTGGACACCTCAACAACCTGCGGCACAAAAATGACGAACACATATAAATATAGCCCTTCTACACAGATATAATAACGAGAACACAGCAGCTGAATTAGATAAAAAACCCAACAACGACCTATCATGAATCAACTGATATAGGATTTGAATACTGATAGAAACCGGAAACAAACGCAGAGATAGCATCGAACAGTACGAATCTAAAAAAGAATAAAACGAGGGCGAACGATTGATTGACTGACCTTGCACAAACCACCTCTCAGAACTTGGATCCGATTTATTTCCCGCATTGGCCACCTTGGATATGAAGGATTTCACGCATCTTGACTTGAAAACTGAAAACCTAAGGAAGAGCAAAAGGGTTTTTTTTCTCCTTTTAGTGAGAGAGAGAGACAGAGAAAGAAAAGTTGCAGCGTCGTTTGGAGAAGAGAAGGGAAGGTGAGGTGGAAAAAAAAGATAACGTGGTATATTTTTATTGGTTAGGGTATAACAAGTTACATGTGTGAGATGTCATCCCCGGAACACCCTATAATTTCTCGTGAAGAAGAGATGTTTGAATCCTACCAATCTAGCAAGGAAGTGAGTGAATTAATAGAGAACTCACCATTCGTATTAAAGGTCCAAATAATCCGATCATCTCTGCCTGTATGAGGTTAAATAAACTGCAACTTGCTGGACAGGGAATCAAAAAGTCCGGCAAATGGCACCCGGGGGTCCCTCCTCTTATTATTTTTATTATTGTTAATCCCTAACGTTACGAAATATTCATTTCGCTCCCGCACGTTAGTGGCGTTAGGCACCCGAGGTCCCTCCTGCGGTAACGGAGCCCAACGGACGTTAACTTCCATTATTTTAATATTTTGTCTGATAAAGTTCTCTGACGCGGGACCCACCTGTCGGAAATTCAAATTTTTTTCCTTTTCTTCTCCGATTTTCTCCCTTTTCTTTTTCCTTTCTTATCTAATTAATTAAAATTACCCAAATTGAAATTTAAAACCAAATAAACGCGTCTTATTCAAAAACAACCAAATAAATGAGACCCCAAGCAAAACACAAGTTATCGTCTTCTTCAAAAACAAATCTGAGGCAAAACCCTAAATCCCCAAATCATCATCTTCTTCATTTTCTTTTCTATCAGTAGCCACCCACCATTTCTAAGGCAGCCGCCACCCATCATTCCTTCTTCCATCTTTAATTTTAAATTTGTAACGCGATGCCATCGTCTTCTTCAACTTCTGTTAGTTCGGTGCGCACATGGAGGAGGCATACGCAAGTTGGAATTGAAAATTATGAAGGTCCAGCGAGGTATTGCGACTGCAAGTTGAAAGCTGTCATGTGGGTTTGTTGGAAAGAGGAGAACGTGGGTAGAAGGTTTTACGGTTGTCGAAGACACAGATGTAAGTATTTTTTTTGGCATGATTCTGAATGATTGTCACAAAGGGCGAGGGATGTTGTCCATATGCTATTGGACAGTGAAGAGTATTTGAAAGCAGAAGTTAGGTCATTGAATGAAAAGATAGTGCGTGTGCAGAATGCACACACGGAAGCTATAGATTTGATTTCATGTTTGCAATATGAATTAGATAGGGAAAGGTTGGTGAAGTCAGATGGTTTTATGAAGTGTGTAAAGGTTGTAATTATCGTGTGTGTTTTGATAGGTATGGTTGGTGTGATTGTAAGTTTTTAATTGGAATGATAAAACTCTTGACTGTTTTAGTACATTAAGAACTCTGCACATTGTAGATTGTAGATTGGTAGTTGAACTCTCATTTACTGATGCACCTTTTAGATTCCCAACGTGATACAACGTCTTAGCCTTCCATATTTCCAAAGTGATAGAACGTCTTAGCCTTCCATATTCCCAACGTTTGCAACGTTTGCCTGCATTGACTCTCTACATGTTTGCTTTATTTCGTATCTCTATATATTCACAGACTATCTAACTCATCCTCACTTTGCATCTTTCCTCTTATCACTCTGCATCTTTCCTTGTTCATCTCCTTCCAAAATGAATGCTGGTGACAGGCAAATAATTCTCAATGTTATTGGGGGAGTCAGTAGGAATTTAACTGATGACATTGTGATGCTGGAACACAAGATTATGCAGACTGCTGAGGATATCCATGGGTTGGAGGCAAGGGTTGACGAGTTGAGGGCTAGGAAGGAAGCTGTGTTTGAAGATGATGATGATGCTCTTGCAATTGTCATCAGCCTTGGCGAGAGCCTTACTCACCTGCAAGTTTGCATCAATCAACTCCAGAATAAGAGGGCTTTAATGGAAACAACACTCAGAGGTGTAAGGGTTGCTTCAGAGGAATTGAACATGGGTGGAAATGCTGTGGCCGGCATTCCTAATGTATGATCTGTTGGTTAAGCCATTTTCTGGTTTAGATCCTTATGGATCCAGTTATGTATTTCCCTTTCTAAATAAATGATAATAAAATGATGAAGTTTATTTGGATGTGTTGTTTGTTGTTCTGTTTATCATGTTCTTGACTTTTTAAAGAAAGTTTTGTCATGTTTGTTGTTGTTTATGATGTTATTGAAGCACAGTTCTGTAATGTGCATTTCGGTATGTTGTTCTTGAAGATGGTGTTGTTGATTATACATGCATTCAAGATGAAACAGATTTTAATGTACATTGTTATGTTGATTCTAAAAAAACTAAACAAAATGCTGCTAAAAAATTTGCGGAATTGTTTCTCTCCAAAACTAAACCGTATGCTGCACAAAATCTGCAGAATTGAAGCTCAAAAACTTAGACAAAATGCTGCACAAAATGTGCGTAATTGAATTTCAAAAAACTAAACAAAATGCTGCTCAAAAAATTGCACAATTGAATCTCAAAAACTTGAACAAAAATGCTGCACAAGAATTTGCAGAATTGATTCTTCAATAAACTAAACAAAATGCCAACCAAATTTGCAGAATTGATTCTTCAATAAACTAAACAAAAATGCCAACCGAATTTGCAGAATTGATTCTTCAATAAACTAAACAAAAATTTATGATTTCATTATCCAAGAACTAAACAAAATCCCAACCAAATTTGCAGAATTGATTATGCTAGAACAACAACAAATCCCATCCAAATTTGCAGAATTGATTATCCAAGAACAACACAAAATCCCATCCAAATTTGCATAATTGATTATCCAAGAACAACACAAAATCCCATCCAAATTTCACCTTTCTGAATATCCAAAAACTAAACAAAATGCCAACCAAATTTCACCATTTGATTGGGTCTGATATCAAGTACCATAAAACAAAAGCAACAACAACACAATTTCCATACATTACAAGTTCCAACACATTTGCCTGATATCATATCAAGTACCATAAACAACAACTTCATGATGGAAGTCCTTTATGCTTCTTATTTGTAGAACCCTTAGGCCTTCCCCTACCCCTTTTTACTGGTATTGTGGCTGGAATTGTTGGATTAGGTATTATTTGAGAAGCTAGTGGAGCTGCTGGAGTAGTGGCTGAAATTGTTGGAATAGGTATTGTTTGAGAAGCTAGTGGAGCTGCTGGAGTAGTGGCTGGAATTGTTGAAGAAGGTATTGTTGGAGAAGCTACTGGAGCTGCTGGAGTAGTGGCTGGAATTGTTGAAGAAGGTGCTGGGTTTGGTGGAATATAATCTCCAAACCATCTGGTAGCAATTGTGTTTTGTGACCCCTTAGGCCTACCCCTACCCCTTCCTACATTTTGACCGGGTCTGCATGTCTCTGACGTTGCCCTGCTACTTGCTTGGTGTGCAATTCCAGTTGGCCTGTTGGGCTAACAATTCACATAAAAATAAATATAAATTAAACACAACTTCTTAAAATATTTCAAGCATAAACAACGTAAATTGAAGACTAACACACCATGGTCATGCCAGTCATTGGATCAATGAGTGATGCAATCCCAGAAAAGGGCCTCGGTAATATGTTGTCATGCTGGTTTCTTCTCCTTGCCAATGGTTCAGTGTTAGTAGTAGAGTTCTGAGTGCTTAATACGGGTTCATTAACAACAATTGAAGGAGTGGATCCTGAACTTTCTCCAGTAACTCCAACCTATGATAATAGCATTAGTCATATTTTCATAGACACATATATGAAATAAGTAGAGTAGGTGCACCCTTAGAGAAGGACTTACATTGACGTTCATGCTTGTTGAACAAGTTTTTGAGTTGTGTCCTACTCTGAAGCATTTAGTGCACCTCTGTCTGTCACACCTTCTAATGACTTTCTTCTTGTTCTTCGGCTCCCATTTTTCTGGTATCCTATTGACTCTACGTCTACCCTGAACCAACTTTCTTGGAGGAGCAGTGATGTTTGGGAAACTAGTCCTCCTCCTAAATCTCTCATCGTTGACTGGCTGGATAGAGTAGGCATAAGCCTTCATGAACATATCCTTCTTATACCAGTGAGCCACAAAATCGTCAACATTTTCTTTCCTATGTGTGATCACTGCCACTGCATGTTGACATGGAATACCTGTCAAATCCCATCCCCTGCAGCTGCATTTTTTTGCCTTAAATTTGACAATGAACTTCATACTCCCTTCAAATACCTCCCATCCACCATCACCATTAGTGAATACATGGCAGTACACACTCTTATCTTTGTTGTCCTCAATTTTCCCCCTAATTTTAGGCCCTATACCCCCCAACAAACTGAAAATTCCCATAATTCCTCCTTTCAATAAATCTCTGCACTACATACATTCTAATCTCCTCAAGCATTGAGATAATAGACATATGCCTAGCCACCATGATTTTGGAATTGAATGTCTCACACATGTTATTGTCAACCACATCAGACTTAGAAAGACATTGAAAGTAAGATTTGCACCAAAACTTAGGTGGTACCTGCAAAATCGCATCCAGAGCTGCTGGGTCATGGTTGTACATCCTCTCTAAATTTTCCTCCAACTCAGGTGTATTGGTGGACTTCACAGTACTCCAGTATAACTCTGCATATAGGTCCCCATCACGCCCCTTCCTCCACTTAGAGAATATGTGTCTGGCACACCTTCTAGCCTCTGCTTGCGGCATCAGTTCCCTAAATGCATGAATAATGGACTGCCAAAAACGGACAAACAAATCCAATTACACATCAAGAAATTGATACAAGTTTTAATAAACATAAATAATTGTTGTTTTCACTTACTGGATGTTGATCTGATTGAAGCGACCAGCCCAGTCCATCTTCCATGATATGAAGGTCCTTCTTTACAAGCTGAAGAAACCACATCCAGTTGGAGTGGTTTTCAACATCCACCACTGCCCAAGCAACTGGAAACATTTGGTCATTGGCATCTCTACCCACAACAGACAACAATTGTTGTTTAAAAGGCCCCTTCAAAAAACAACCATCTACCCCTAACACCCTTCTGCATCCTTCAGTGAACCCTCTTCTTAATGCATCAAAGCATACATAAATCCTCTTAAAAATATTTTCAGGAGCTTCAAGGACAACAGTTGACCCAGGGTTGCTATCCCTCAACTCTTGAACAAAATCCCATATCCTTATAAAATCTTTCTCATAATCTCCAACAAAATGTTTAAAAATTTGCATCCTAGCTCTCCTTGCCTGACCTTCAGTGATCTGAATACCAAGTTCTTCCTTGCTGTATTTCTTGATATCCTTTTGCTTCATTGCAGTTGCTGTTGTTTTCCTCTCCTTAATGAAGTGACCAGCAATCATCTTGTAGTTTATTCTGCTGTTTGTGAACACCCTAGGGCAAGAATGATCAGGACCTAAACTCCTTAACTGCCAATGATCTGCATGCTTTGGTTTCATGCTATAAACAAACCACTTGCAACTTTTATCCAAACACTTGAACCTTACTCTCTTCTTGTCATTCTTCACAAAATCTACCTCTCTATGCACCTTTAAACTGTGTTCTATCACCGCATCCTTGAACTCCTTTGATGTATTAAATATCATCCCAATCTCCAAGTTAGGAACAGATCTGAAGTTGGTGGTGGGCTTGTAAGAAATTTTAGTCTTTCTTCTCCTCCTCCCATGTTCAGCTTCACTGCCATCACTACTAGTTTCTGCACTAACATCAGAATCATCCCCAATCTCATCAGCTAGTGGTGACTGTCTCTCTTCTGGTTCAGCAGTACCACCATCTTCATTTCTTATCTCGCCTTGATCTCTATTTACATCACTACTCTGACCGTCTACAATCTTCTTCTTTCCCTTTCTCTTACTTACAATATATTCTTCATCATCTGATAACTGTGAAACAGACACCCAATGACCAAGTGATTGCATCGCATTTCATCATGTTTTATTGTCCATTTTCTAGTTATTTTGGACAGTAATTCTATTGATATTCCCTTTCTTTTCCCACATTTGATCAGGTCTGGTTTGGAGGCTGAATGAGAAGAGTTCACGAATTTTAGAGTTGAAGCTGTTTATTCGAGTCTAGGCCTGGATCTTGGCCTAGACAAGATCGTATCTGACGCAGTGCGCTAACCAGAATCGTCTTGGCCTAGACTTCGGCCAAGACTCCTTTGCGATCAGACTGCAGCTTGGAGCGATTGAAGTATTTTTGGAGATGGACTCTCACAGCTGGCACGTAGCAGCTGTTCCGCTATTTTAGAGGGATCTGAAGACAATCTTATGTAGAATCCCGAATGGGATCTCCCTCTCTATTATTTAGCGATTTAGTTTATGAACAATTAAATTGTAATTATCTTTTAGGATATTTTAGGAGTTTGAGTTGGATTGGGACAGAGGTTCTTATGGCTATTTTAGCTAAACATTATTCTCCTCTGTCCGGATCCAATCTCGGAACCAAATAGCTACGCAATCCTTCTTTCTTAGTTTACCATTGTTAAAAACCTTGCTCCGAATTTATTTCGGATTTAAGATATTTATGCAAATTAATTTCTTCATCTTTTATCCATGAGTATGAGTAACTAAAAACCCCATTCTTGGTAAGGGTGATGAGCTGAAGTCCTTAATGCAATCGTGAGAAACAATCCGTTCTTCACAATCTCTTTCTTTGTATTTATTTATTCTTGAACTTAATCCATCGCTTACTCACTAGAGCCAAGGTTTGATCATCCTTGTTCTCTAGGAGAGAAGAGTTGTAACCAGCCTAGAAGGAGAGGGAGTACCCGCCGGCTAGACGGAGTAGGTGACTAGTCTCGAGCAGACTAGAAGAATAGGTAAAATAGGTAGAGACCAGATTGACAACCTAGGAACTTAGCCTAGGTACTGTCTTCCCCTGTGCCATTGAAGAGGTGAGCAACCATTCAAGACAGCAGTCAAACGGATAAACCCTTTAACCAGCAAGGTGTCCCTTGGCTAGGATTATCAGGAGAGGGAGTACCCGCCAGATAGTTTGAAGAGGAGGGAAGATAGGAGGGAAAAGGAGTTCCTCCCCTCTATAGCAGTACTATGAAGAAGAGATGAACATACTTCAGTCTATGATCAATGCATAAGAACGCAAGCTCACCCATCGCCCTTACCTGGAATTCCGTATCACAAGACTTTTTCCCAATCTAGCCCGCAGTCTTGGCCTAGACTTCGGCCAATACTATTTTATATTTTAAACTGTTTTCATTATTTTCTGTTTTGTCTTTAGTTTCAGATAACACCCAACCAAAACTCAGTGACGAGGAAGTCAAACTCAAGAACTACGTTTCCTAGAGGTCTCTGTGGACGATCCTCTTACCATCATCTACAAACCATTGTAGACAGTGATAAGTTGTATTTCTACCCCCAATTCCATACTTATTTCACCCTTATATTTGACGTGTTCGACGCGCGGTCAAATTTTGGCGCCGTTGCCGGGGATCTCTAACGGTATTTGTAGTTTTTGTTTTATTTTATTTTATGACAGTTGATGACCAGGTCCTCAAGTAGAGAACAAGATTTGCTACCTATCAATCCCAATCTCACTAGGACCGAAGCACAGCTAAGGAAGCAAGCTCGACTAAGAGCAGCCCAAGAAGAAAGCGGATCGGAAGGTTCTAACCCCGAATCAGAATATAGTCTAGACCACGGTCTTGGCCTAGATTCAGACCAAGACATGGCTGACCAGCAACCGGAACCGACAATGAGGGAGCTGAATAAAACAGCTGAGCAGGAGACCTTTTCCTGCATCAATCTCCCTCCAGTAGCTAATGATTGGTCCATCAAGACCAACATGGTGGCCAACCTCCCCAAGTTTTACGGCCATTCCAACGAAAACCCGTTCAAACACTTAAGAAACTTACATGTTCAGTGCGACATCATGAAACCCACTATTGTAACCATGGAGAGGGCGAAGCTGAAGGCCTTTCCAAGCTCTCTAGAAGGGGGAGCTCAGAACTGGTTTTACAGTCTGCCTCATAATACCATCAACACATGGGCGGAGATGTCCACCATGTTCCTCAACAAGTACTGGAATGCCACGAAGGCTGGCATAGCTAGGAAAGATATGGCCGCGATACAACAAAGAAGCGGAGAAAGCTTCTCCGAATATCATCAAAGGTTCAGAGATTTGCAAGAAGTCTGCCCCACTCATGGCGTAGCAGACAACACTATGATACAATATTTCTATGATGGGATGCTCCCAAGTTGCAAGGAAAAAGTTGATTCCGCCGCGAGCGGGGCATTACAAGATTTAACCGTCACAAGAGCAAAGATGTTGCTCCAGACATTGGCAGACAACTGCCAAAATAATACCATTTCGGATAGAAATGCCTCTCCTTCTTCTCTAAATTCAATTAATGTTGAACAAAAATTAGATGATTTAACCGATATGATTAAAACCATTTCTGTTAATATTTCAGGTTCAATGACTTCAGGAAATCAAGAGCAAGTAGCCTCTGTTTGTGGGATATGCCAGCAACAAGACCATCAGACCAACAACTGTTATATGGTCCAGCATCCAGAAGAGGTAACTCAAGTTAACGCCGCATATCCACAAAACCAAGGTAGCATGCTAAACTATCCTCAAGGAAGCAACCAATATGCATGGAGATCACACCCAAACTTCAGATGGAAAGACCCAGTCCCTCCAAATCAGAATCAGAATCAAGGTGTACCCCAGCAGCAACAACAACCTCCTATCAACTTCCAACATTTCGTGCCGCGACCTCCAAATCAGAATCTTGGCCCGAATCTAGGCCAAGCTCCAAGCCAACCTCCTTTACCTCAACTACCACCTGCCCCTAGGCCTTTGCAGCTTACTGGCCCTTCAGTAGAGGACACGCTCAAGCAACTGATGGAGCTGCAGAAAAATCACATGCAATCCACACAGACCAGCTTGGCGGAGCTACAAAAGCAAATCACTCAAATAGCAAATCAAGGGAAGTTACCACCAACCACGGTAAATAATCCAGCCCATAATGTGAGTGCTATAAGTTTGAGGAGTGGAGTGGTGTTGCCAGAAAGGAAAGGAGCGAAGACAGATGAGGAAATAAAGAAAATCGTTTCAGAAGATGTGGAAGAGGATGAGGAAGAAGAAGCTGAAGCAGAAGTAGTCTTGACCAAGACCCCGGCCAAGACTACGTTACCGCAGAACCAGAGAAAAAAGAGCCTGTCTTGGCCAAGCCGCAGGTCAAGCCCGACCAAAAGGAGGAGGTTATAGAAATCATTCCACCATTTCCCCCGAGATCTTCAAAAGAAAAAAGACAAGATGAAATGAGGGATTTCATGACTGTTTTTGGAAAAATAGCCGTGAATATTCCAATGTTGGATTTAATTGCAAAAGTCCCTTCTTATGCTAAATTCCTTAAAGAATTGTGCACTAATAAAAAGAAAATTGCAGGTGTAGAAAGGGTAAATTTATCCAACAACGTTTCAGCAGTACAACAACTCCCAGAGAAGTGCAAGGATCAAGGAACCTTCACAATTCCATGCCAAATAGGGAACAAAACCATTGAGAAAGCCCTCTGTGATTTAGGGGCTGGTATCAATGTAATGTCTCTAAGTGAATTCGAGACCTTGAAGATTGGAACCATGAAGGAGACTGACTTGGTGATACAGTTAGCTGATCGAACAATCATCCGACCTAAAGGAGTAGTGACTGATGTCCTGGTAATGGTAAATGATTTTATCTATCCAGTTGATTTTTATATAGTTGAGATGAATGTTCAATTGCCATCTTGTACCACTGACATTTTATTAGGAAGACCTTTCCTAAGAACCTCAAAAGCAAAGATAGATTGCTTCAAAGGAAGCATAATTCTGGAATTTTGTGGAAGGACAATTAAGTTCAGCATTTCAGATGCTTTAAAACACCCAAACGACTTGCATTGTGTTAGTTTTTTGGATGTTTTGGATCCAATTACAGAAGAAATAGCTGACATTTATCATAACGATCCCCTTGAGTATGTTTTGACCAGGGGAATTTCCACTCAAACACTGCCAGAGCTAGAAGACCGCACTGGAGATCAGGAGGAACTCCAACAAATGGTGGACAGTTTGGCCGAACAAGAAGAAGAAGACTTAGTCTTGGCCTCGATCTTGGCCAAGACGCCGGCCAAGACTGCCAACAATAGAAGAAAAGTAGTTAATTGTCAATATGTGCAATCAACGAGTCCTAAATTCTTACCTTCTGTCGTGCAGGCACCACAGTTAGAATTGAAATCCCTACCAGGTCACTTGAAGTACGTCTATCTAGGCCTAGATGACACACTACCCGTCATAATTTCAGCCAAGCTATCAAGAGTGGAAGAAGATAAATTGATAGCTGTCTTGAAGGAACACAAGGAGGCGATTGGCTGGACGATGGCAGACATCAAGGGGATATCATCTAACATCTGTACCCACAAAATACATGTGGAAGAGGATAAGAAACCCATTCGGCAACCCCAGAGGAGATTAAACCCTCCTATGATGGAAGTTGTTAAGAAAGAAATAATTAAGTTGTTAGATTCGGGTGTTATTTATCCTATCTCAGATAGTAATTGGGTATCTCCTGTGCAGGTAGTCCCTAAGAAGACTGGAACAACAGTGATCGAAGGAGAAGATGGCGCTCAAAGAACAGCCAGAATTCAAAACGGATGGAGGGTATGTATTGACTACCGAAGGCTGAATCAAGTCACTCGGAAGGACCACTTCCCGCTGCCTTTCATCGATCAAATGGTAGAGAGACTTACTGGAAAGTCTCACTACTGTTTCCTAGATGGATACTCGGGGTTTCACCAAATCCCCGTTGCTCCCGAAGATCAACAAAAGACAACGTTCACTTGTCCATTTGGAACGTTTGCCTATAGGCGCATGCCGTTTGGGCTTTGTAATGCGTCAGCCACCTTTCAAAGGTGCATGGTAAGCATATTTTCTGAGTATGTTGAGAGAAGTATCGAAGTGTTTATGGACGACTTTACCGTGTATGGTAATGACTTCGACCAATGCTTACATAACTTAGAAAATATTTTAAAAAGATGTGTTGATACATGTTTAGTTTTAAACTTTGAAAAGTGCCATTTTATGGTAGATCAAGGGATTGTCCTTGGACATGTAGTCTCTAAGAAAGGCATTGAGGTTGATCAAGCCAAAATTGACATTATCAAGAACTTGCCTTACCCCTCATGCTTGCGTGAGGTTCGTAGTTTTCTTGGTCATGCAGGTTTCTACCGTAGGTTCATTAAGGACTTCTCAAAGGTGGCTGAACCGATGTGCAAGTTACTACAAAAAGAGGTGGAGTTCGACTTCAATGAAGCGTGCAAGAAGTCCTTCGAAGAGCTGAAGGAACGACTGACCACAGCACCAATCATCCAACCACCAGACTGGAGCTTGCCGTTCGAGCTGATGTGCGATGCGAGTGATGCTGCTGTTGGCGCGGTTCTTGGCCAAAAGAAAGGGAAAGACCCCCACGTCGTCTACTATGCATCGAAGATGCTAGATGATGCCCAACGGAATTATACCACAACTGAAAAAGAACTCTTTGCAATAGTTTTTGCCCTGGAAAAATTTAGATCTTATTTATTGGGCACTAAAATTATTGTATTTTCAGATCATTCCGCATTGAAATATCTTTTGGTTAAGCATGATGCTAAACCAAGATTAATCCGTTGGATTCTTCTTATGCAGGAGCACAATCTGGAAATTAAGGACAAGAGTGGAAGGGAAAATCTTGTAGCAGATCATCTAAGCCGTTGCCTAGCAAAGGGAGACACAAACGAGATCAAAGCAGAATTTCCAGACGAGAAGCTGTTTTCTGTCGCACTGTCTAGCCAGGAGTCTAGGCCTAGACTCCAGCCAAACCCGCGACCATGGTACGCTGAAATAGCAAATTACCTAGCAACAGGTAAATACTATGGTGACATGACTACCTATGAGAAGGTAAAGGTCAAGCATGACAGTAAGTATTATGTTTGGGATGACCCATATTTATGGAAGATAGGGTCCGATCAATTGCTAAGGAGATGTATACCTAAGGATGAAACCAAGTCTATACTAGAATTCTGTCACTCCAAAGCATGCGGAGGCCATTTTGGAGCTAGAAGGACAGCCCTAAAAATCTTAGAGGCTGGTTTCTATTGGCCGACAATTTTTCAGGATAGTGCTCTATTTTGTAAAACTTGTTCGGCATGTCAAAAAGTGGGAAACATTAGTTCTCGAAATGAAATGCCTATGAATTTTATTCTTTCTTGTGAAATATTTGATATATGGGGCATAGATTTTATGGGACCTTTTCCTACTTCTTTTGGCAACAAATATATTATTTTAGCTGTGGATTATGTATCAAAATGGATAGAGGCGAAAGCCACTAAAAATGATGATGCTAGAACTGTTATTTCCTTTATTAAAACTAATATCTTAAACAGATTTGGGATTCCTCGAGGGATCATTAGTGATCGAGGAACCCACTTCTGCAACAAGATTTTAACTTCTCTTTTCAGGAAATATGGCATCACACATAGGGTATCCACAGCCTATCACCCTCAAACAAACGGCCAGGCCGAAGTGTCAAATAGAGAGGTGAAGTCAGTCTTGGCCAAGACAGTAGGCCTAGACAGACGCGATTGGAGCCAGCGGTTAGATGACGCATTGTGGGCCTGTAGAACGGCCTACAAAGGACCAATCGGGATGACACCATACAAGCTTGTCTATGGGAAGACATGTCACTTGCCAGTAGGATTGCAACACAAAGCGTATTGGGCAATACGAAAATGCAACCTAAGATATGATGAGGCTGGCCAAGAAAGAAAATTACAACTCCACGAGCTAGAGGAGTTGAGGGACCTAGCCTATGACAATCAGTTGATTGTCAAGGTCAGAATGAAAGCTTACCACGACAAGAGAATTATTGGAAAACCTCTCCACACAGGGGAGAAAGTTCTTCTTTATAATTCCCGTTTTAAATTATTTCCTGGAAAATTACAAACTCGTTGGGAAGGCCCTTTTGTTATTACTAACATTTACCCGCATGGTGCAGTAGATATTAGGAATGAGAAAACAGGTGCCGAGCTCAAGGTGAACGGCCAGAGAGTGAAGCCGTTCTTTGAAAATTTTCAGGAAGATAAAGTTTCAGAAAAGGTGGACGAGCCGCCTCAAAACAACTGAAGAAAAATTGAGAGTCAAGCCTAGGACTTAAAATAAGGGCGCTGCAAGGGAGGCAACCCTTGTGTCTTTTAAAATTTTAGGATGTAAATACTTGTTTTTGTCACATTTAATTTCCGGGTAGTTTTCGTTTTTGTGCAGGAAATTTAGTGTGGGGAAAATTGAAGTAGTCGTGGCCAAGATCTTGGCCAAGACAGAGAGCTAGACTGGCTAGCGTGTGAAGAGCCTCTTTTAAATAGTGAGACACGTGTCAGCTCAGCCTAATTAAGTCATTTAATTGCTTTTGGAACGGACAGCTCCAAAAATCAATTAAATTGAATTAATTAGGCAGCGTGGGAATTAAAACCACCACCTCTGCACATTCTCTCCCACTCTGACACGATCTTCCCACGACCAATACAAATCAAACCTCTCCCACCTGAGATAAAAGCATAAAACCTTTCTCCTTCTTCTTCCCAAATCAAAATCGCGCAGTACACGAAAAGCCCAAACATCCGAAAATCCTTTCAGCTTCTTCTCCATCTCCAACAATGACTGCACCCAGCCGTCCTTCGCCTTCAACCGTCCCTGCGGAGAGCGACGACCTCCGTGGAGCTGCGCCGACTGGAATGCCGACCAACTCCACCGCCGCCGCACGTCGCCTGCTGGAGGCGCTGGAAGACGACGATTCTATGTCCTCCGAAGACGATTTACCTGAGGAATCAGAGGAAAGTGTCCAGGGAGCCGACCGAGCGGTGGTCGTTTCTGATGAGGACTCCGATGAAGTCCCTCTCGCGAAGAGGATGAAGACCTCTGCCCCGCCGACGACTGGAGACAGAGAAGCCCGTCGAGCCAGCAGGCATGCAAAGAAGATGGCAGCTGCCGGAGCCTCTAACCCAGCTCCGACCACCGCTGCAAAGAACAAACCCACTCCCGCTTCTGCCGTTGACGACACCATTACCA
Source organism: Viola odorata (assembly GCA_963691705.1). Taxonomy (NCBI): domain Eukaryota; kingdom Viridiplantae; phylum Streptophyta; class Magnoliopsida; order Malpighiales; family Violaceae; genus Viola; species Viola odorata. The sequence goes on from OY829542.1 coordinate 23,739,646, forward strand.
CACCACCACCGCCACCTCCGGCGAAGAAGAAATCAGCCACTGCGCCGCCCAAGAAGTCCGGGCGAGTCAAGCAGGTGGCTCACAAAAAGACACCGACTAAGAAGCCGGCGAAAACCCCAATTGCAGCTCGGTCCCCACCTCCGCCGAACCCTAATTCAGGCAAGACCACTGCCGCTCCTTCCACTGCCAAGAGCAAAGGGAAACAGAAGGCGGTCGTGGAGGATTCAGATGAGGACGACGAAAACGATTTAGTCTTGGCCAAAACTGCGGCCAAGACTCCAAAGGTACGATCTCTTCCTCCTCTGCACACACTCAAGGGGTGGTTAACATTTGATACCCCCGACCATAAATCTAAGTTGCGTGATATGCATACCTGTGATATTCCTGCTTATGCTCGTTTGGAGTTTGATTTCTTGAATGAGATGGCTTTAGGGAATAAAATTAGGGAATATGTGTATGCTCTTGGTTGGGTACCTTTTATGTCTCTTGAGTGTGATGCTTATGTTGAGTTGTGTCTTGAGTTCCACACAACCTTTTGGTTTGATGAACCTGCCTTGTATGTTAGGGGTAGAGACAAACCTGATTTTGCAGCCCCCGAAATTGTTAATTTTAGGTTGTGTGACAAATGGAGCCACTTGTCTATTGATGCCTTTAATTCTCTGCTTGGATTTACCTTTGGTGATGAGGCTATATTTGATTATCCCACTGATTGGGACAATAATGTAGCTTTTAGGGAAATTACGGGTGATCAAAATGCAAAATTTGATAGGAATTCTAAGGCACACGCCATACTAAACCCTGCGCTTAGAATGCTCCATAGGGTCTTGTCTATCAACCTCTCGGGGAAGACAAAGGTCTCTGGAAATTTAGCCAAGTCTGAATTGTTTCTGTTGTGGTGCATTTTGCACAAGAAAAAGGTCAACTTAGGCTTGTATTTGGTTGAAGTGTTGCATGCCCGTGAGTCCAAAACAAAACTGATCTTTGGGTCTTTGATAACTTGGCTTGCTATGCAAACTGCTAGTTTAGATCCTATTGCTTCTGATTTACATTCATGGTGTTCCCCGAAAATCCTTGGTTTTAGATCCTTCGACCAAATGGGACATTTCCATTTGGAAGGAGAGTTTGTTGCATGTAATACAGGATTTACGCCGGTTTCGGAGCACATTTTCTCGAAGAAGAATGGAGGGAAGTACAAGCTACGACCCATTATCATTCCAGGAGAAGAAGCAGAGGGCAATCTTGCCCAGGATCTAGGCCAAGACGCTGGCCACGACACCCCCATTCCTGATGCTGCAGATGATCTAGGCCAAGACACCCGTCAAGATCCTCCTACCAGTAGCACCAGTGAGCCTCCAGCGTGGGCCAAGGAATTCCAAGCACGACAGCTGCTCATTCTTGAGCAGCAGAAGATAATCCTTGAGCGTCTAGACCAAGGCAAGAATCAAGACCAGCCTCCCGCATCCAGCAGTGCAGAAGTGGCGCCTCAATGGGCCCAATGTCTTAATGACAGGCAGGATGTCCTCCTTGAGCAGATGAAGCTCACCAGGACAAACGTCCTCCACGTATACCAGCACCTCCAGGCCCACTTCAAACTCCTCAAAGACCTTCACGACAATCTGAGCTCAGACTCCGAGTCATCCGATGAGGAGGAAGCACCAGAACCATCATTACAGCCAGCGAAGTCACCACACCAATCAATGCGCCCTCCAGCTCCGAGAGATCCAAAGCCGAAGGACTCTCCTGCCTCTGATCTAGGCCAAGCCTCTGGCCAAGATCCCAAGAGCCAAGCAACATGAGTTGCTTCTGCCCCCAGGTCATGCTTTTCCTTTCTTTTACTTCTCTGTTTAGTTTTTCTTTTGTTTCTCTCCACACAATGAGGACATTGTGACTTTTAAGTGTGGGGAGGGTGTTAGTATGTCTTGTGTTTTTGTGAATATTGAATGTTTGATTGTGTGTTTTGCGTCTGTTTTTGTGAGTCAAATTAGTGTGTTTTAATTTTTTATTTTTATATCAGTATGTCCAGTATAGAGTCAGTCATTTGCATGATTTTTATTGGTATTTTTATGCATGTTTTGAGTTTGTTTTGTTGTGAACATCCGAATCCCTGTTTTCTTGCTTAGATTGTTTAGTCTTTTGGTGGGATTGCATGTAGACACTTTTCTAGGGAATACAATGCTTTAGTAACAGGGATGCGAATGAGCGTAAATGATCAATGCCTAAGGGGCATTTAATCTGATGTTTCCCGAACGTTAGCCATCCATATGGTCGTAAGGACACCTAGCTAGGACCTTAATTCTTATTAGGATGATGAGGTTTGCTGCCCGGATTTGAGTGTGTCGTTCTATCTGTTGTAGTGTGAGACAAATAAAGGTGTTGGAATGTCATAGGACAGACATAGCAAAGGTGGAAGCCCCCGCTGAAAAGGACAAGCTCTGTCTATGTGCCGTGTCTATAAAAGAAAAAAATTTATCATAGAAAAGACACTTGAATTGTCAGAAAAAAATTGCTAAAGACATAAAAGAAAATAAAAGAAGAAAAATTTCTGTCAAAGTGATTTAAATGGCACCAGTCTTTAGGCACTTTTTGATAGACGACACTTGGTGGGACTCAAATCCTTGGTGAACCTTGTTGCCCTATACTCTATCATCTAATCTAGTAGGGTGTCTTGATACCATGTGGAAGGTGTATGTCCGGGGTATTGATCATTCCTTGTTAGTCTTGCATTGGGTACTCTAGTGAAGTGTCTTGGCAGTTCCAGTAGAGGGGTAAGCAATCTGAAATTGAGAAAGTCCGGGGGATTCATGATGTCTATTTTGTTTTGAAGTGTTTTTAATTTTTATTGAGTCTTTGAGTCTATATGCTTGGGGGCAAGCATTGTTTAAGTGTGGGGAGTTTGATTGCATCGCATTTCATCATGTTTTATTGTCCATTTTCTAGTTATTTTGGACAGTAATTCTATTGATATTCCCTTTCTTTTCCCACATTTGATCAGGTCTGGTTTGGAGGCTGAATGAGAAGAGTTCACGAATTTTAGAGTTGAAGCTGTTTATTCGAGTCTAGGCCTGGATCTTGGCCTAGACAAGATCGTATCTGACGCAGTGCGCTAACCAGAATCGTCTTGGCCTAGACTTCGGCCAAGACTCCTTTGCGATCAGACTGCAGCTTGGAGCGATTGAAGTATTTTTGGAGATGGACTCTCACAGCTGGCACGTAGCAGCTGTTCCGCTATTTTAGAGGGATCTGAAGACAATCTTATGTAGAATCCCGAATGGGATCTCCCTCTCTATTATTTAGCGATTTAGTTTATGAACAATTAAATTGTAATTATCTTTTAGGATATTTTAGGAGTTTGAGTTGGATTGGGACAGAGGTTCTTATGGCTATTTTAGCTAAACATTATTCTCCTCTGTCCGGATCCAATCTCGGAACCAAATAGCTACGCAATCCTTCTTTCTTAGTTTACCATTGTTAAAAACCTTGCTCCGAATTTATTTCGGATTTAAGATATTTATGCAAATTAATTTCTTCATCTTTTATCCATGAGTATGAGTAACTAAAAACCCCATTCTTGGTAAGGGTGATGAGCTGAAGTCCTTAATGCAATCGTGAGACACAATCCGTTCTTCACAATCTCTTTCTTTGTATTTATTTATTCTTGAACTTAATCCATCGCTTACTCACTAGAGCCAAGGTTTGATCATCCTTGTTCTCTAGGAGAGAAGAGTTGTAACCAGCCTAGAAGGAGAGGGAGTACCCGCCGGCTAGACGGAGTAGGTGACTAGTCTCGAGCAGACTAGAAGAATAGGTAAAATAGGTAGAGACCAGATTGACAACCTAGGAACTTAGCCTAGGTACTGTCTTCCCCTGTGCCATTGAAGAGGTGAGCAACCATTCAAGACAGCAGTCAAACGGATAAACCCTTTAACCAGCAAGGTGTCCCTTGGCTAGGATTATCAGGAGAGGGAGTACCCGCCAGATAGTTTGAAGAGGAGGGAAGATAGGAGGGAAAAGGAGTTCCTCCCCTCTATAGCAGTACTATGAAGAAGAGATGAACATACTTCAGTCTATGATCAATGCATAAGAACGCAAGCTCACCCATCGCCCTTACCTGGAATTCCGTATCACAAGACTTTTTCCCAATCTAGCCCGCAGTCTTGGCCTAGACTTCGGCCAATACTATTTTATATTTTAAACTGTTTTCATTATTTTCTGTTTTGTCTTTAGTTTCAGATAACACCCAACCAAAACTCAGTGACGAGGAAGTCAAACTCAAGAACTACGTTTCCTAGAGGTCTCTGTGGACGATCCTCTTACCATCATCTACAAACCATTGTAGACAGTGATAAGTTGTATTTCTACCCCCAATTCCATACTTATTTCACCCTTATATTTGACGTGTTCGACGCGCGGTCACCAAGCCCTCCTTCTATCCCAAGATCTTCTTGACCAGAATTATCCTCTTCACTATCATTCCATTCTTCACTGTCATCTCCATCTTCTGAACCATCTTCTTCACAAAACCTTCCTCCACTACCTAACACATTCTCCTCATTGTCTCTAGCTTTGTCTCTAGGAAACCTATCTGACTTAACTCCCTCCTCAACATTAAAGGTACTGCCACCCACCAACTCTACTATATCATTACTGAAGTAATTACCATGTATTGAGTCAGGAAACAATAGTAGGTCACATGGTAAAATCCTAGATTTACCTTCAATAAACAGAGGCTGACTTTCATCATAGTTTACAAATATATCCACTACACCTTTATCCTTAGCTAGTTGTACAAACAATTCAAATGATATTTCACATTGTAGCAAGATCAAATCCATATCTAAATCAACAACATTTTTTTCCCATTGTTTGTAAAATAAAATTTTACCCACATTATTTACTTTCATCTTATGCTCCAAAATCCACACTATTAACTCATACGATAAGTCTTTAACCTCACACTTCCACTCAACCACAGTAGCAAATTCGTATCTATACGGGTTAAACCTGAAAAACCCAGCCACATTGAACCGCAAAACAACACCCATGGCCTACCAGCAAGAACCAAACAATAATGCAGTCAATAAATCAAACAAGTACAGGACCACTACATTGAATATAAATAGTTTATGTACATATTAAAAAGCAACCGACACATAAGAACAGACAAAGCCAAGAGCCCGATTCTAGGGTTTTAAAATACAAACTTTTTCCTTATCTCAATGTACCTGTACCTGTCAGCCTTCTCGGATTCCTTATGCAGACAACAACGACTTGTGCTTTTCTGACCAAAAAGAACTTGACGAAGACGATGGGGAGTTGGTGATTTATGCTTCTTCAAAAAGACGATGACTTTTGTTTCTCAGTTTTTGGATTGTTTTTGGAAAAAGACGATGACTTCTGTTTTTGGGTCTCCTTTATTTGGTTGTTTTTGAAAAAGACTCGTTGATTTGGTTTTAAATTTCAATTTGGGTAATTTTAATTAATTAGATAAGAAAGGAAAAAGAAAAGGGAGAAAATCGGAGAAGAAAAGGAAAAAAATTTGAATTTCCGACAGGTGGGTCCCGCGTCAGAGAACTTTATCAGACAAAATATTAAAATAATGGAAGTTAACGTCCGTTGGGTTCCGTTACCGCAGGAGGGACCTCGGGTGCCTAACGCCACTAACGTGCGGGAGCGAAATGAATATTTCGTAACGTTAGGGATTAACAATAATAAAAATAATAAGAGGAGGGACCCCCGGGTGCCATTTGCCCAAAAAGTCCTATCTCCCAGTCTAGTAACGGTCTTCTCCATGATAAGAACCAATTCCAACTCCCGTTTTCCCATCGACCCTGTTCTGCAATCTTTATGTCTTTATTAGAACATAAAGCAAAAAGTCTTGGATATTGATCTGATGATAATGGTGAATTTCCCAGCCATTTATCTCTCCAAGACCGAGTGTTTTCTCCATTGCCCACAAGAACAGGATATCCTTTTCTAATTAGGTCTTTAATCTCCTCGCTATCATAGCAACTTCGAATGATGTCTTTCCAAACTCCCCCATGACGAAAATCATTCTCTTTTGGTAGCCATTTATTATTTATTGGGATCAATATCGTGAGATTTACAGATAAGATCTTTCCACAATGAGTCACAACACCCAAATCTCCATAACCACTTCGCAAGGAGAGCTCTATTTTATTCAATACCGATCCAAATCCCAGCTCCCCAAGCGATCTTGGTTTGATAACGATATCCTAGCTTACTGCATGAATCTTCCTTCTGCCATCTGCCCCACACCACAAGAACGATCTTATGGTTTTTTCAATTTGCTTAGCCACTGAGACAGGAATCTTGAACACCGAGAGAGAAAAGAGGCAAACTGTACAAGACAGATTTTATCAAGGTGATCTTACCACCCATAGAGATGGATTTCCCTTTCCAGTTTGAGAGCCTTGATTTTATAGTTTCCAGCACCAGTCTCCAGGTTGAAATTCTTCAAGGAGAAGCTCCAAGCTGGAGTCCAAGGTACTTTGAGGGAAGATATTCAAGCCGGCACCTTAAAGTTCTAGTAAAATGTCTTAGTATGGAATCATCAATCCCAATTCCGATCAAAGAGCTTTTAAAAAAGTTAACCTTGAGACCTGATATGAGTTCAAAACTTAGAAGAATGTTTTTCAGATTCTGAAGCACCTCCAAGTCTGGTTAACAGAAAAATAATGTGTCATCGGCGAATTAGAAAATAGAAATTTGGGAAGAGCTCCGGCCTATTTCCACGCCTTTTATCAACCCGCAACGAGTAGCATTAACAATCAAACTGAGAGAGGGCCTCAACAGCAATAAAAAGAGAAACGGCGATAATGGATCCCCTAGACGAATACCCTTGGAAGGAGAAAATTCCACACCCGGCGAGGCCATTCAAAAGAATAGAGATCCGACTGGTGGAGATACACTCGAAAATCCACTTGCGCCACGTTTCACTGAACCCCATTTTGTCCATAACACTATCCATAATGCTCTAGAGGACAGAGTCAAAGGCTTTATGAAAATCAACCTTGAAGAGTACTGCTTCCTTTTTAGCAGTCTTGATGCAGTCAATTGCTTCATTGGCCATAAGAACACTATCCGAGATTTGGCGACCTTTAACAAATGCATTCTGACATGGGCTAATGATTTTTTCCATTACTCCCCGCAACCTGTTCGCCAAGAGCTTTGCAATTATTTTGTACAAACTTCCTACAAGACTAATGGGCCGAAATTGGTTCCATTTATCCGCTCCCACTACTTTAGAAATCAGAACAAGAAAGGAGTTGTTAATTCCTTTTGGCAATCTTCCTGAGCTATGAAACTCCTTTACCATCTCAATAATATTATTCCCCAGGATAGGCCATGCCTTTTCGAGAAAGTGAAAGTTTACTCCATCCGGACCTGGGGCTTTGTCTCCATCCCATTCCCACACTGTACGTTTTATCTCATCATCCAAGAAAGAGCTTTCTAGATGGACTGAATCCTCCTCATCTAATATGCTAGAAAACAAGGCCTGGAAAAGATGCTTTCCCATTTATCTTCCCTGTGCAAGTTGCAGGAATAGTTAGTAGCACTGCTCTTTATATCACAAGGATCATTAAGCTCAACTCCATTATCAAAAATAGAGGAAATCAATTTTTTTCTCCCTTTCATTGTTGTTGTGGTGTGGAAAAATTTGGTGTTGCGGTCGCCTAGTTTGCACCTGCTAGCCCTTGACGTTTGTTTCCAAGTTGCCTCTTGCATGCGCAAGGCTCCTCGAAGTTGCGGTCTTAATTGCATTCCCTCCGCCACCTCTGCCTCACTTAAGTCTCTGGATTGTTTCAACAATTCAAGTTTGTCAATTTCCAATTCCAACAACTCCACTTTATTATCAGAATTGCCAAACTTTAAGTGATTCCACAGTCTCGCAACGCAATGTCCAATTTTCTAGTATAATCTAATAGTATGAGTATTTCTAGTTATCACAAATGTATATATAAATGTTGTATTTTATAATTGTTGTACTCGAATTGTACATTTATAAAATTATAGCTCGAGCTTGCTCTCATTCTTGCAACCTTGGTTTTAATTATAGTTGTCCACGGTTTGCTTTGTGACCTATCCATTAATAATTCTTAACATGTTGGTGTCATTGTAGTGAGATTTGACAAGGTATCGGGGGATTCATGAGTAGGAATTAAGTTGGCGGAGTACGAAGAATAGAACTATAGGTTTGTGCCCGCAAGGAAACCTATTTTATTATTTAATTTACTCTATAAATATATTGAAGAAAAATAACTTTATTTATTTTAAATTAAATAAGAAAGTAAATTAATCTTTAATTTTAATCATCCAAAACTTTTAATAGAGTGTCATGTGAATTATATATATTTTATTAGAAAATATGTATTAAACTTTGAATAAATAGGTAGAAAAGCATAAATATTATTGGAAAAAGATAAGTAAAGAAGATAAATTTAAAATTAGAGCCATTATTTTTGACTAAATCTTATACTAATTATAATTATATAAATAAATTAGTAAATTTTATAAATCAAGGTGGCATAACCAAAAAGTTTATTTGTTTATAGATTCTATTTTCATATTGTTTTTGTGTGAAGGTGAGAGTTACGCTTTGGTTTGGGCTCATTTACAGTGGGTTGGGCTTCTTCTAGTGATGATTTAGGACTTTTCTCAGGTTCAGTTTTTTTCTGGGAGGAAGCCCATGATAGGAAGAGTTGGGTGGGGTAACCCAATACGAACAATTACTGTAAAAAGTTTATTGTCAGTGGAAGGAAATATTTTACCAACAACTCTCATTCTTAAAATACAAAATAATAAATTCAATTTTTATATATAAAAAAATTATCTGGGGAAAACATTTTCACATTTTGAAATAAGAAAAAGAGGCACAAAGCAGAATCTGAATTTGGCCGGGCATATGGAGTCGCACCTTCGAGGCAAAAAAATTGCTCTGTTCAAGAAATTATGGTCCTCCAGTCGCATTTAAAGAGTCAATCAAAAACATACTAGAAACTTTCAGCCATGTTATATTCCAACATTGCTTTAGTGTAACCATTAATTATACTAGTATTATTTGTTTTATTATTTTTGGTCATAAAACTTGAATTTCAATAAATCATAGCATCCGTGTAGTCATTAGCGGCTAAAACAGTACAACATTGATAATGACAACCTTGCTCTTCAGCGCCTATAACATTTCATCTTCTTTTCTTGTTAAAACAAATAATAAAACTCGTTTCATCTTCTTTTGGGGAAAATAAAATAAAACCTAATTACTTTAACCAAGAAAATCGGATTGCATTTCTGGTTTACATGAATAAACAATATATTCACTCTAATTCGCTTCCATTTCAAGACAAATGATCCGACCCACAATTCCAATGACAATGACCCGACCCGACGCACTTCGAATACAGATTATTCAAATCAAAAGACGATATAATTAATTAAAATAAATGATCTAACAGCTCATGGGTGGGAGATCAGACGGTTTGGATTTCTTGAAAACCCTACTCCCAAAGCACAAGAACCCGAGTGTATGTCCAGCGACAGCAGCCAAGAACACACCTCCATTGAACGACATGACGGCCAACATCACCAAATAAGCCAACCCGACCCGCATAGCGTGCATCAAGCTCTGGACTAACCCGGCGGCGAAATTGGGTGCGCCGGGTTTGATCAACTGGACATGAGAGAGCCATTCCACGACAAAAGCCAGAACAAAAACAAACACCAAAGCCAAAACGTACATGCCGGGTCTGGACCCAGGCCAGCCATGGAACAGAACCAAAGCCTCTTTGCCCCAATAGAAGGTCATGTGCATCATCATCTTGTGGGGGTGAAGCATTCCGGTGCCGTTGTTCATCGGCGGCGGCGCACCCATGCCCGGCATCGGCATGTCATACCCATGATCCATAATTGATGGTATTTCAGGGCTGAAAAGGAAATTAAATTAAAGGGAATTGGAGAAGATTTGGGTGAAATGTTGGTATGCGAGTAGGAATAAGATTTGGGTGTTTTCTGTTAGCTATAAAGAGGAGGAAGTGAATTTTGTGTGATTTTTTTTGGTAGTACAAAGGGAATTTGGGTTACCGGGATAGTAGAAACTAGAAAGTGCAGTACACCCTGTAGTCTGTACATATAAATATGGAAATTGTACAGCGAATCAGCGATATATCCCAGGAATTGCATTTTCACCTTAGACCATCTAGAGCGGCGGGTGTTAAATTTAGGGTGTTATTCATTTTTTCTCCTACTATATCAGCTTAACACCCAACCAAATTATCAAATAACATCTACTTCTTACAGCAGGGTATTTTTCAGGGTGTTATTCACTTTCTCTCCCTTCCACATCATTTAATCATATACTCCACCATATTTTTCATTTCTTTTCTTTATTAAATTTATAATTACTATAATAATTATTTTTTATAATATAATAAATAATAAATAATATATTTTTAATATAAAATAATTAAATTTCATATGTTTTTTAGTATCAAATTTTGAGTAATTATTATGAAAAAAGTATTTAAAAAAGAAAAAAATGAGAAAAAATGTAAAAAACACTAATTTTTTTTTGTGTTCAAATAATACAAACCTAGTCTCAATTTATAGATCTCAAAAAATTAAAAATAATGGTATATTTTTTATAAAATTATTTTGAGTAATTATTATGAAAAAAGCATTTAAAAAAGGAAAAATGAGAAAAAATATAAAAAACTCTAATTTTTTTTAGTGTCCAAATAATACAAACCTAATCTCTATTTATAGATCTCAAAAAATTAAAAATAATGGTATATTTTTTATAAAATTATTTTCAGTATTTATTATAAAAAAATCCATTTAAAAAATGAGGGGCGCATGCGTGGCGCGCTGTCATTCGTCCACCTCATTATTAATTTTTTTTTAAATAAACTGACAGTGGGGGTCCCACTGTCAGAAAAACGCGGGTGTCAAACTCTCTATCCTATTGGCCATTTGACACCCCAAAAACCCTCTGCTGGAGCCAAAAACTCCCTCAATGCTCCCCTGTTGTGGATAGCCTTATGGTGTCGCAGTTCAATGCTCGGTTGGCATCCGTTTAAACCAATGAGACAAAAGCTCAAACAAATAAGCCTCACAAATTAAATAACGAGTTTGAATCTCTTAACGCATATATATATAATGTGGTGCTTTGAATCCTTCTTTCTACCACACTAGTCTATACATTCCTATTTATATATAAATAAATGAAACTCAGAAAAACGGTTGAGATATTATTAACATATTCTACAAATATTTCTATTATATTTTAAATACACATTCCAATTGAGGTAGGAGTGGTAGGATTTATTAGTGCCGGATAAAAACGTGAATAATACAACTTATTACACGAAGACAAAAGATATTGTAGTAAACAATAAAAGGTTCGTTCCACTGGGATTTAGGTCTAATTTCTGTGCTCAAGTATGATAGATTGTGACAATGGTAGTAACCAATAAAGGGGGGTGGGGTTTGTAATAACTAATTGACGAAACATAATGCAATTAAAACAATAAACAAACAAATGATAAATAAGATCAGATGATAGAAAATTCTCAATAAAGACATGCCCAAGGTCATACCCAAGGTCATAATTCACATGGATTGATCATTGGTAAAATATGTTTAAAACCGAGTTTCACATGAAGGCTATATAAATCAGGTTCACTTTGGTTTCCTACTCTTCTCCTAATTAAGTTTCTTAAAGAGAATAATTATTAAGTAAAACTAAAAAGCTATCATATGGAAACAGTTGCAAGCTTTTTTCAATATGAAATTCCATCATATCTTAACAAATTGAAATATAGTTGTTTGTTATGAAAATAGATATTGCAATAGTACTAACAAGAAAGTTCTAACATAACACTCATACATAATAACTAATACGGGGACCCAAACTAAACTACATATTCTTATTTGGCCCCTTATTGATAAAATGGTAAATCGGCCAATGCAACTTATGTGTTGGTGAATCGAGCTTAATATACACCTCTCTTTAGTTTATCTTCAAGAAATTCAACCGCAAACATAGAAATTTCACCGTTGATATCGAACCCTGGTATAGTTTTTAGGTCACCCACAAGATCTCCTGGGCAAGGAACTTCAAGTTTAATAACTCTAGAGGCAGACGTTGACCTCCTCATGGCCACTACATGAATCAATGTATCAAGGTGTCTAGTAAGCATTGTTGCCTCCCTAATTTCCTCTTCCCTTTCTTGAAACGATTGCTTGACTTGTTACAACCCCCCACTTCAACATTTCTCTTACTATTACAACTCGGTTGAGTGCTTCTAGTCTTAAACATCTCATCCAAACTTTCTTCAAATGAAATCTCTTCTGCTGAATCACCACAACTTTCAACATCAGCTTGCTCCTCTTGAGGTGTAACGTTCACATTACATCCAAGTGATATAGCAAAATCTCCGGTGGCTACTATGCTGGAAAACATCAATTCCAGTTTCTCTTCAAGTTGAGGTTCAATTCTACTTATTTTGAAATTTCCAAAAGTTTGGTTTACCTACACATTTAAATATATCCAAAATGATCAACAATTATGTTATAAAAAAGAAAGAAGGCAGAGCAAACTAAATGTCAAAAACTAGAAACTAACCTTGATTTTTTTCTAGCCACCAAGCATCACTTCACTAATAGTATTCTTATGTGTATCCCATCCTAACTCGGTCTCGTTATACATCAAATATTTCCATAATTTATAATCTTTTTTCAAAGCATCCAATTTTTTTTTGCCCATATTCTAATTCAGTTTCTTTACGGAACTCATTGATAATAAAGTCTCACCCTTGTTTGTTGAAATAAGTGTACGGCCTAAATATATATGCACTGTAATCTTGTGCCAAATAACCTTGGGTACTTTACTTCTAGTATCTTAGATTGTCATCTATAGTAGTAAATTAATCTTCATCATGAGCAATACATATATAAGGTGAAAGAGAAAACAATGTAAGTAATTGACAAGATAATAAACACTGACAGTTGTGAAAGATAATACTTCTGTTTATAGTCAAACTAAAAAGGAGGCAAATCAAATAAGTGGCAATTGGGTGCAACACCTAGCAAGTAATACCAGTTAATGGGTGACTAATTAAGTATAATCTGCAGCACCAATCCAAGCAACTTATCGTACCAACAAAATGACAAATTGCATCTGAAACCACATTTCAATTGCTATTCTAAAAGGTAATTTTTTTTTACGAAGTACATATTTGAACAATTGTTATGTAAATTGTCATTCAAGAGCTTAAAAGAAAGTTCAGGTCAGAAATGATAACAAGATCAGTTCAACTAAATTTTGATCTCTAATATGCAGAATAAAAGATGGTGTTAGTGTTAAATAAGTTATAGTGTATGCTAATTAAACAATAGTGTATATGAATACCCAAATGCTAGAAAATTAATTGCGTAAGCAACCAGCAGAGCTAATCTTGTTGTTGCTAAACTATCATTCCTTCATAATCTCATATGAGCTCCACCCATAACTCTCTTTTTTTTCCAATAGCGGTAGCTAAAATGGTAGAAAGAAAATAGTAGGGGAATTGCAGCATTTAATTGCATCCAAATAAAAACTAGCTTTCTCAATTTAGTCAATTACACACCCATGATTCAAAGACCATTAGATAGAAGTAAACAACAATTTTTTTGACTTAACTACATTTAAAAGAGAAGTTACTATTAGTTACGAACACCAACTAGATATCGAAAACCTCACATTGATAAGTTTTCTCAAGGTGTGATGTGGCCATGTCTCTTGCGCTTTATTTTGGCATGTAAACTTAAAGGTAGGACAAAAGAAGTTGAATTAAAATATTAATTTAACTACAACACAACATAATGATAGAAGGAAATAAGACAACCTTCAACTGAGCTCATGTCAAGATGTTTCCAGAACATAGAAACCCTAACTAGTGATTATAAAAGTGGTTGGCAGTAGAAATTTCATAAACTTTGGTCTCGCAGTAAGAAATGATATGAATGAGCAAAATAGCAAAGCTAGCACATAGCTTCTTTTGAGTACACTACAAACCTGAACTTCATGAACAAAAACAAGACAGAAAATCAAGAACATAACAAAATTGCCCATTAATGTCTAGTAGCTATTTGCATAAAGGTTCGCTAAATAGTCAAAGGACAAATCAAATGAAGAAACCCATATGAAGAACAAATGAGAAGGAGATGAAAAGGATCCAGAAGAGAAAATTCGTGATCAAGAGCAGAACAGTTAAAAAAAAAGAATTGCTAAGAGTTTCGTAGTTAATGAGGAGGATTTAGAACTTGTACACAAAATAAATCAAAATAAAGACAACAAAGGAAGAGTGATAAAAGAGATAGAGCATAATCACTTGTTTATGCAAGTCAACTCAAATACTACATTGGAGAAACAAGAAACTGACCTAATTATTGAGCACAAAAAACTTTGAAAAAATCAAGAGAAAGGAGGTAGAGAAGTGCTAAAAACAAATCTGAACCTAGTTGGAGGAAAACAAAATGAAAGAGAGAAGAGATGATACCTGATGTTATAGCGGAAGTGGGAGCAAGAGCGAGAGAGCTAGAGCGGAGCGTGTAGAAAAGGCTTGACAATGGCGAGGTGGGTGGCTTCACGACAGTGAGCTGGGTGGATAGACGACGACTAGGGTTTGTTCAATAGAGATTGAGAGAGGTCAAAGGTGTGCCAATTTCTTTGTTGGTAGAAGAAGATGAGGTTGGAGGTGGAATGATAGTTTTTTATACATGGTACAACTTGTATCTAATATTTTGGTCCACTTAAAAAACAAACCTCCTTCTTGTGTTTTGCCAAAACTAATGGTTTTCGGGAAGGAGTAATTCCAAGCTTCCCAAGAAGCTTGGTTTGAAAGGTATTCACCAAACACTATTTTTAGCTTCTTAGTTGTTGAAATCAACTTCTCCTACTAGAACCTTCCCGCCAAAAGGGCCACTTCTACACAATGCCGAAAAGAATCAAGGCAACGCTCATACAACGAAATATCCTAATCAATTGAAGGGTTCTTCTAATGAAAAATTAAAGTAAAAAAGAATAGAATTTAAAAAATTATACTCCCTCCGTTTTCTATTAATCGTCGGCAAAGGAATAGTAGCAAAAATTAAAATAATGATGTTTGATCTTATTTTATTCCACATTGTTTCATTTTTTTTCCTAATTTCCACTCAAATTACCACACCATCATCAAATTGGGTTGATGCAGAAGGGTTAATTTGTCATTTCTACAAAATATATGTTTCGGAAAAGATAAAATGACGAGAAGATGGACCAGAAAATCCGTAGGAAAGTGTCAATTAATCGAAAACGGAGGGAGTATAACTTTAAGGACTATTATGAGATAATTTAAAGGTTTAGGAAGTAAATATGAAGAACTAAAGTAAAAATAATAGAACTTTAAAGACTATTACGGGAGAGTTCGGAATTATTGGAATAAAAAATGAAAGATTAAAACAAAAAGATTAGAACTTTAACTACTATTGTTGGAGACATTTTTTAAGACTGTTCCAATGTCAAAAGAGTTTTATTTTAGAGATTATTGAAGGAGAACTAAAAATTTGGAGGCTATTAATATGAAGGGCTAATATAAAAAAGAACAAAACTTTGAGACTATTGTTGGAGAACGTAAAATTTAGAAGGAGAACTTAAAATTTAGAAGGAGATCCTCTTAACGGCTCCACCACTACTTCCAATATGAAAATGTACAAGAGATATTTTTTTATAAAAATAAATATATTATTTATTAGTATTACAATATAAAGATTAAACTCATGATTTATTTTATAAATAAAACATATAGTAATTACTTGGGTTATAGCTGACCTTTAACTAACTCTCCCAATAATTAATTAGCTAGTGATTATCATATATTTATGGGGTAATAGCATTGAGCCTCCCGGTACTTTTGCGAAAAATAGAAATCTTCCTTAGATTATAAAATTTTTATTCTGCCTCTCATCCCATGTACTAAGGGTCAACGATAACGAGCCCTTTTCCGTTAGTCAACCTAACAAACTGTCAAATAGGTTGCAAAAAAAAAATTTGTTGTTCCAGGTATTTTTATTTTTTCTTTCAGAAAAATAATATAATTAATTTAAAAAATTCAGAAAAATAATATAATTAATTTTAAAAATTAAAAAAAATAATGTAATTAATCTAAAAATTTAGAAAAAATAATATAATTAATAAAAAAACAATGTAATTTATTTCAAAAATTCAGAAAAATAATATAATTAATTTTTAAAATTCAGAAAAATAATATAATTAATTTAAAAAAAAAAAATCTTTTTTAATAAAAATAGAAAATAATATCTGAGAAAAGAAAAGAAATTCATTTCATTCATCCTTTGTCCTTTGATATTAAGCATTCTCCAAAATCCTCTGCACTTCGCTGAACGACAACTTCTTCATGTCTTTTACAATCAAACCCATCACTACCATGGCAATAAAACCCACTACTACTCTACCCAAACTCACTTCACCCTCTACTACCCTCCTCCATCCTCGCCTCCCTTCCATCACCCACACCACATGCCGTTGCTCAATTAATTCCACAGGACCACCAAAGATAGTGCAGATTTGTTGACTTGATAGTGCTGTTTGCCCAGATCTAGGTAATATGATCCAGATCTGGGTGCAGCCGCGGTAGAGAAGGAGGCGGCGATTGTGGTGGTTGTTGTCGAGGATGTGGCTTAGTCGTAATCCACCACCGTCTACCAGTCCTATCCCCTCCGTCATGAGTGATTTTCCCACCACATCTTCCACCTCCAGTACATCATCCTTGCTGCCGTTGAGATCTACCAATCGCTTCCGTAGAGGGTTATTACCCTATTGACAGTGATTGTGATTTCATGATTTATGAGAGCTGGGATGTAATTTTTTCTTTTCCTCTCGGATCTCTGAAATTTTGTGTTTGAAAAGTATATCAGATTTTACAACAAATGAATTCATGGAATTGCTTTGGGTAAAAAAAACGAATGACATTTACAGTTCCAATTCCAAGACAAAAAACATAAATCCAGGAGCCGGCTGTGGATATTTCCGGACTAGGGAGAGAGAGGGAAATGGGGACGAATATGAACAACGCTGGGGAGATGGATTCTTCATCATCTATTTCTTCTGTAATTTGTTGGAAAATTAAAAATTAAAAGAAGAAAAAGATGAACAACGTGAGATGGATTCTTCATCTTTCCATTTTTCTGTAATTTATAAAACAAAGAAAAGAAATTTTCAGAATTTTTTGATTAATTACATTATTTTTCTAAATTTTTAGATTAAATATATTATTTTACTGAATTTTTAAAATTAATTAAATTATTTATCTGAATTTTGAAATGAAAAAAGAAAAGAAGAATTTTGAAACCTGGAACATGACCAAAATGAACTCTACTTCCAGCATTTCCTCCAAATTAATGTTTCAATATTTTCTTATCATTTCTCCCCCACACTTCCTCTCTTTTCTTTTTCTTTTTTTACAACTGGCTGTCCCTTGACAGTCTGTTAATTTGACTCACGAAATGAGGTTGGATGGCGCTGACTAATAGTACAGAAAGTCCAAATAGACTTTTTATAGTTTAGAGGAAGTTTGTGATTTTCACGCAAAATTTAAATTTTTTTAATACTATTACCCCTATATTTATTGAAAAATACATTTTGGCTCACATTATATGTCGAGGGACATTTTTGCCTTAAATTTATACTCCCTCTGTCCACAATTAGATGTCGCCCGCACTGTAGATACGCATATCGAGGAGGTCGGATGACGCACTATTTGACCCCAAAAAATTTCGATTTTTTTCTCGGACGTAGGAAAATGATTAATGTACGTTCGAAAAAAAGTACGGAATTTTTTGGGGTCAAATAGTGTGTCATCCGACCTCCTCGATATGCGTATCTATAGTGTAGGCGACATCTAATTGTGGACGGAGGTAGTACGTATTACCTAATTTGCTACCAAAGTTACGCACCATTAACCAACTTTGCCACAGTCTAAAGATTTTGGACATGACTGTCACTAGTGTTTCCAAACGTACTCCCTCTGATGCAAATTAAATGACTTCCTCGCATCCCAATATTTAATAGATTTAACACTAAAAATACAAGTAAAATGAACAGTAAAAACAAATCGTAAAACGACGTTTATTCCCCTGAAGGGAGTATTAAATTGGTCCATCTTCAGATAGCTGTGGTGATGTGATGGTTATCTATATTAAAATAAAATAAATTATAATCCCCTCACCATGTTATCATATAAAAAGTAATTATAAAAGTAAAGAAAAAAATCAAAAAAATTTGATTTTTTTTCTTTACTTTTATAATTATTTTTTATATAATAACATGGTGAGAGTAAATTATAATTTATTTTATTTTAATATAGATAACAAATACATAAAGTTCGACCAATTTAACACGTTTGGAAACACCGGTGATAGTCATGTTCAAAATCTTTAGAGTGTGGCAAAGTTGGTTAAGGCACCAATTTGGTAGCAAATTAGGTAATATACATAGTTTGGTGGCAAAAATGTCCCTCAAAATATAATCACTCATTAGCAATGTCTTGTAACCGAGCACTATATCGGGTAACCGAGCACTATATCGAGCTTTTAAGCTATTCAACCGAGTTAATTAGTTCGATCGGTAAACTGGTCAACCCAATTAATATTTTTTTTTACTAAACTATATTCAACTCTACCAATTTGGTCAACCTAACAAAACCATACTCAACTCTACCAGTTTGGTCAAAAATAAATTTTTTAACTAAACTATATTGTTTGCGGGCCTAACAAAATATAAATGTAAGTCCAATATGTACAATGCATTAATGGTCCATGACTAATGCCAATTTATAAGCTTACGAGGCGAGGTGTAGTTATGTTCTTTCCGATATGATATTCTTTTATATCATGCATTCTTCTTCTTTTTCCTTTCTATAGTTCTTTATACCATTTCTATGGCTTTATTTCTATTTTTTTTCTTAACTTTCATCAATTATTTTCATTTTGAATACATGCAAATCATAAATTGTATAACATTGCCTATTAAAATTGATAATTTATATTTTCCTGTTAGACATTTTCAACAAAAAATTAAAAATCAAAAGTACACATATTACTTTTAAAATTCACATAACAAAATTCTAATAACTTATCAAGTTACTTTGTGATAATAAATATAGTAGTTTATTATATATGGTTAAAATTACGAATAAATTTGACTTTTTTAGATTATTCTAAATTTTTTCGAGTCAACTTTCTGATTTTTGATCATTTTCTCATATCAGGTTTATAACCGGTCTGGGTTTTAAAACCTTAAAATTTTATTTTATTCATATTAACCCTTCATATTGATAGCCTCAAAATTTTAAATTCTCCTACAATAATCCCTGCAAAAAAAATCTTTTTACATTAGTCTTGACAACCTCAAAATTTTAAATTCTCCAACACACACTAAAGTTCTATTCATTTTACTTTAATCTTTCATTTTTTATTCTTATAATTCTGAATTCTCCCATAATAATCCTTAAAGTTTTATTATCTTTACTTTAATCCTTCATATTTACTTCCTAAAATTTTAAATTATCCTATAATAATCCTTAAAGTTATATTTTTTTTACTTTAATCCTTCACATTTGCTTTTAAAATTTTAAGGTCTCTTATAATAACTTTTTAAATTCTAATATTTTTTATTTTAATTTTTCATATTTGCTAGAAAAAGAAATATTTGTCTCTCCTGATGGGAACCATTTAGGTTATCATTTATTTTTGTTATTATATTCAGCGTCTTAGAAGAATCCTTCAATTGATTATAGGATACTCCCTCCGGTCCGAAATGTATGACGTTTTAGCATATGTTTTTACTGTTTCGGAACGTATCTTAAAACGGTCGGAACAGTCACTATTTGAGACAATTTTGCCCCGAATTTTTTCTCAGAAGTACGTTAAGGATTAACGTACGTTCGAAAAAAAAGTACGGAATTTTTTGGGGTCAAATAGTGCCTCATCCGGCATCCTCGATATGCGTTCCCTACTGAATATTGGGATGCGAGGAAGTCATACATTTCGGACCAGAGGGAGTATTTCGTTGTTTGAGCATTGCCTTGATTTTTTTGGCATGTGTAGAAGTCGTGTTGTCGTGTAGTATTGGACATTGAAGGGTTACAGAAACCCTCAGAGGTGATATAGGTTGAAATGAAAAAACAAAAGATAATATAAGTGGTACAAAATAAATAATACTACTATGTAGTGTTTTTTATATATATAATACGATATTCAGATCTCTTTTCGAGTCAGATTAATTTACACTCAACCGTATTATAGCCTAAATGCTGGTCTAAGTGGTACCTCAATGATTTTAAAGCAGTTGGTTACTCTAAGGCTCAAACACGAGACCTTAGAGTGTCAAGATAAGTTTTAAACTAACTTTGTTGCCCTCTTTAGTAAATAATATATCCAAAAAAATAGTGTTAAAATCAGTGGCGGAGCCAGCTTTGGATGTTTGGGGGGGGGGGGGCAGGATTAAAAAAATTATCTGTAAACAGTGATGGATCCATTATATATATATATTTTTGGAGTATTTTAAAGGAAAGGCAAACGAGCTAAACGAAAAATTGGAAAAATGCTTAGGAGTATTTGTATCCGTCACTAAATAACAAATATTTAGATAAACTTAAAAAAGAAAGAAAGAAGATAATATAGAAAAAAATTAATTATACATTAGAATTCGTACAATATATGTACTTTTTACAATTGTTCTCTACGAGTATTTTTTTTTTAGTATTTTAGATCCGTCCCTGTCTGTAAAATATGAACATTTTTGTCAATAACTATTATAGTAATAAATTTAATATGTATTATGTATAATTAATTAAATTAGCTGAATTGTACCCGACGTTCTTTCAAATCAACAAATTCATCTAATATCGAGTCTATTTCTTTTTCAATATAAACCACCAGAGGAGATGACCTTCTTGGGTTCTTTCATAAACTCAAGAATTAATATAACCAACAAATATATCATGACCATAGTCTTAAATTTGAGATATATTATCAACGAACACATTGCATTTTTCTTTCTTGACAATGCTCTACGAGCCATAACTACAACCATATAAAAAATGTAGCATTATAGATACGATACGAGATATAAACAATATGTTAATCGGTGAGTTACGCGCAAAATTAAAGTATAAAATTAATTTAAGTACCTAATGGTCCTGATTTATGATCTAACACGATAGTAATAAGAGAGAATTGAGAATAAAATCCCTAGACCTGTGCTTTGTCTACTAATTTCTGCATACTGCACTAAAGAAATAAATTCTATGATAATACTAATAATACATTTTTTTCCTTTTTTACTTTTCCCTAGACCTGTTCTTTGTCTACTAATTTCTGCATACTGCACTAAAGAAATAAATTTTATGATAATACTAATAATACATTTTTTTTCTTTTTTTCTTTTATGATAATACTAATAATATATATTTTAAAAAATTCCAAAAGTTTTGGGGGGGTGGGGGTGGGGGCACTGCCCCCGCCCAAGCGTGGCTCCGCCACTGGTTAAAATAATATGGTAAATGTAAATAAACAATATATATTTTAAGATTTTTAATTTTGGCTTCTATACTTTTTTGATTTTATAATGTTAATTTTATAGTTTTGAAGTTGCAATTTTAATTTTTCTAATGATTAAAAAAAATTATTAAAAAAATGTAGAAGAAAAAAATTGTAGTTTTGAAGTTGCAATATTCTATGTGGGACAACTAAAATATCCCGTGAACATTAACGAATTCTAAGTAAAATTAGTTTCCTGTACGCGTGATGTGCAGGTATATTGTTATCTATTAATAAAAAAATAATTATAAGACTTCATGTAATAAAAAAATATAGTATTAGCATAATAAGATCAAAGTTATTTAGTTTTATTTGTACAAGAATTAAAATGAAATCCTTGCAAAAATAATGAAATCAGAAATTTTACTTGTATTAAGATGAATAACTTTTGGGAAAAAGACATAAAACAACTTTTGACTTTAATGTATTGATTAATCGCAACCCTTAATTTTTTTTGTTTAATTAACCCTCTAATCGTCGCGGTTATTATTCAATCACCCCCTCCCTACCGTTACAGAAATCTAACATGGCATCGACAATGTCTATTATGTGTCACGTCATCCCCCACTATTGCCACACCCACAAAGTGCTACGTCAGCCTGCCACGTGGTAAGTGGGGGCCCGCCACTCACTTATCATTTTCTTCTTCCTTTTCCTTGAATGGAAGCCATGGCAACAACAGCTCTCTCCTCCTCTCTCTCCTCCTCTCTCTCCTCGAACCTTAAGAAATCCTTCCATGGAACCCCCATCTCCCCTGCTACTACCACCCATCTCCGCTCTTTCACTCTCCCCAAATCCACTTCTTCCAACATTTCCATGTCCTTAACACAACCTTTTTACGATCTCAACTCTTTCAAGTTCTCACCCATCAAAGAATCCATCGTCTCCCGCGAGATGACCCGCCGCTACATGACAGACATGATCAGCTACGCTGACACGGATGTCATCGTCATCGGCGCTGACTCTGCTTGTCTTTCTTGCTCCTACGAGATCAGCAAGAACCCGTCCATCCGCGTCGCTATCATCGAGCAATCCGTCACTGGCATGGAAGTTGCAGAGATTGATGGATCCCTAAGAATGGTACACATTTTCTTGATTTTATTACTAATTGATGCCATGAATTTGATTAAGTTCTTCTGATGATGTTGGATTTGAATTTGATGATTGTTGGAGATGAGGACCCATGTATTTAAGGGAATTACCCTCTGCAAAGAACATAACAAAAGCCCCAAATTAAGTACAAATGAGCAGGGACGGATCTAGGAATTATTTTCAGAGGGGCGGGCTTCAGGAGCGGCGTCCCCGAAATTTTTTTTGGAGTATTTTAAAGGGAAGACAAGCGAGTTAAATGAAAAAATGAAAAAAATACTTAAGAGTATCCGTCATTAAATAACAAATATTTAGATAAATTTAACAAAAATATAAATAAGAAGACAATATAGAAAAAAATTAATTATATATTAGAATTCACGTACTTTTTACAATTGTTAATTAGGTTTGGTAAATACTAATACCTCGAGACCATAATATAATTTGAAGTTAATTAATGTGATCACAATTACCAAGTTAGTCTATTTATAAATATGAACCCAAAAGTAAATAAGTATAAAAAGTTAGTACAATTTCATTTAGGTTTCCGTTCTTCTGTATTGTATTTTTCCCCCACATGTACGTGATTATATATGTAAAATGTATACTCTCAACGCAATAATACCGATAAAGTCTCAAATGTTGTATCAGTAATTCATGTTTCTCTGTAATGTTGTGTCCGCAAATTAGATCTCTGTTTATGGATTGAATATTCATGGCTGATTTAGATAACTGTGGTGTATCAGAAAAAAGAAATAATCATCCCTTAAAAAAGTTGAATACTTATGATGAGAAACATTTTATAGATATGTTTATATAAAACGTTATTAATTAGCAACTTGTGTGGGTGGTGTAGTTGGTTATCACGCTAGTATAACACTCTGAGGGTCCTCGGTTCGAATCAGGGTGTAGAATTTTTTTGTTGCTTTTGTGCAACAAGTCAAAAAATTTAAAAAGATGAGTTTGACGTGAATCGAACACGCAACCTTCTGATCGTAAGTCAGACGCGCTACCATTGCGTCAAGGATTCTATTGACTGATAGAGGCTAAACATTACTTAGGTGGGCTGGATCCGTCCCTGCAGATGAGAATGAATCAGGGAGAGAGGGTGAGAATGGTCTCTGTCTGGATGAGAGAGTGAGGGTGAGAATGAATTAGGGAGTGAGGGAGAGCGGTGGTTGGCGGCGATTGGTGGTGATGGGTGAGTAGATCGGGTACCGCGGCGGTGATGATGGCTGAGAGAGGGAGAGGGATGAGTGAGAGCATGATGGACGCGTTTGAGGGAAAAGGAGAGGTTGAGGGTCTGCGGTGTTTGGCGGTGGTGATTCGGCGGTAGTGGTGGTGTGAGACAAAGTGTTATGGTGAGAGTGATAGCGATGATGGAGGGGATGGTGGTGCTGGTCGGCGACGATTGAGGAGATGGTGGTGCTATGGTGGTTGGTGGTGATGGGTTTGGTGATTGAGAGTGGTGATTGAGAGGGATGAGATAAGAGGGGAATGGAGGTGGTGGGCCCACCCGTGAACTGTTCATCCGACATGGCAAACCAACGTGGCAACGGTGGGGTGCTGACGTGGTAAATAATGGAAGTCGTTGATGCCATGTCAGATTTCTGTAACGGGAGGAGGGTGATTGAACAATAACCGTGACGACTAGGGGGGTAATTAAAAAAAAAAAAACTACAGGTTGTGATTAATCAATACATTAAAGTCCAGAGTTGTTTTATGTCTTTTTCCCAACAATTTTTTAATAAAATGATTAAAAAGTTATTTAATTTAAATTTTTAATGAATTAAAATGACCAACCTTTTATTTTATTTTTATTTTATTTTATTTTATTTTATTTTATTGAAATAAACAGAATAAATATTGAGTAATGATACATATAACATTTAAATATTCTACTTTTATTGTATAAATTAATTGATTGATTAAATTAACCCAGTATTAATTGATAATCATAGGTACGTAATAACTAACATGTTATTTTAATATGTTTCTTCAAATAATATTAATAAAAATTACATTTGAAAATTTATGGAAAATATTTTCCATATGGGATAAAGTAAATATTTTAATGCCCTACATTAATGCATATTTTCTACTGAATTTTATCATTTCATGTGTAAATATAATAATAACATAACTAATGTATATAGCTAATTAATATTATAAAAAAAATAAGAATTCGTGCTTGCATATACTGATAGACAACTTAAATCATAATAGTATCAATTAGTTACTCCCTCCGTCCCTTAAAGGATGCCGTTTACTATTCCGGCGAGTATTTCAAGGCGGCCAGAATAGTAGCTATATGACCCCGAAAAAATTCGTACTTTTTTTTTAACGTACGTAAATCTTTTACCTACGTTAGAAAAAAAGTACGAATTTTTTCGGGGTCATATAGCTACTATTCCAGCCGCCTTGAAATGCGCGCCGAAATAGTAAATGACATCCTTTAAGGGACGAAGGGAGTATCAAATAATACCAAATAGAGTGAGATAAAAAAATGACCTAATAATGCTAAACATAAGAAAATGAGAGTTGTATTTCACATTTTACTAAGAAGATTAGAGAAGGACTTATTATATTCATTAGGGAAAATAAAACTTCTCCGAAATAAAGAGAGAAATGAGTGGAGATTATAAATATGATAAAATTGGTTTTTTTTCAAATTCTCATCTAAGGAATAAGAGACCCAAAATGTGTGTTTCCACTAAAATAAAAACATCTAAATTTTTTATCACTATAGTTTAGTGTTGAATCAAAATAATCTTATAATAGATGATTTTTTTTAGATGGAAACCTTATAGGTGAAGAAATTTGTCCCATTATCAAAAACAAAGAATTGCCATGAAAAAATTATTTCTTTTTCTTTTCTAAAGTTTTATAATGCCAATTAATTTGGGATACTAAAAGAGGAATCAATTGGTCGACATATTGAATTATGAAATGCAATTATACTTTCTAACAACAACAACATATAAATTGCGACATTGTTAGTTTTGCTAATTATGTAATTTTTATATGAAAAATTAAATTAAAAAAAACGAAACACAAGTAGTAAAAAGAAAAAAGATAAGATTCATATAGATGTAATCAAATTAGGATTCTACCATGTGCAAAACAAAACAAAAAAAAAGGAAAAGTCCTGCTAAATTGAGTTCCATGTTTGCGTGGAAAGAATAAAAAAACCGTAAAAAATCATAAAATAAAATAAATTATTAGACGAAAAAGCATGCACAATGGACGAATAGTTTCCCAAAATAATGCCCACAGCAACCTTGATATTGCACACTTAACAGAAAAATTATATAATGCACTAGCTACTCTACCGTGGAGTTTTATGAAGCTAAAATTTTGACTAAAGCAATCACATTAGAAGAGAACCCAAAAAACGAACCTCGAGTTTAAAACAAACGTAAATTTTAATCCGCTCTAAAATTTATCAGGCACATAACTCGCGGCTTGGTGTGCTAGTTTGGACATTGATTACTAGACCTAGTCGGAAGAAGTAACATCACGTAGCAGCATCTCCACCACTTGGCTCATGGTGGGTCTTGCATTTCTGTCTTCATTTACACAATCCATAGCCACCCGGACAAGAATCTCCATCTCCCACTTATCATACTTCCCTTCCAACTTGGGGTCTATGATCAATTCCATCCATGACAAACCAACTGTTACAGTAGGACCCCTTGTTTCCCTACAATTCGGTGTAGATGATGATATCTTCACTGTGGCTATATTCGTGGGGAAGGTTGAGCTAGTTAGATTTCTGGTTACATATTTATTAGTTTCGTTTGGTTTTTATTTTTGCTTGTTCTAACTTTTTAGCTTGTATCTTGGTCCTTCAAGGGCTTATTGTCATGTTCTCACGACTCTCTTTTAATAAATCTCACTATTTATTAAAAAAAAAAACTTCTTTGACCCATGAGCTCAGACTTGTTTCCCCTGTCATCACTAACGGGCTCTTTTCGGTCACCATCACTAACAAAACCATCTCATAGCTGTAAATAATTAATATATTCGATAATATTTATAAATAAATTAACAAAAAGATAATGGATAGAAGCAACCTGATGATTGAAGCACATCACGGACCCTATCCTTAAAGAAGAAATGTTCCGTCTGCACAAGGTATTAAAACCGCTTTTCTTAAAAAATACGACAATTAGTTGAAGTTTTTAGGTGCGACCAAAAGTTTTTCCGAACTGACAAATACTCATGATCACAATTTTTTTTCTAAAATACAATATATATAATAGTATATATGTGTATGTTTATGCCTAATAGCTCACTAGTATTATTATTTACATACTTATATACACTAGGTAGCTTGGGCACGTGCGGTAATTTTTTATATGAAATTAAATTGTTTGTTTTAGATCTTGATTATAAATTAATTTCGGTCATTTGAAATAGATAACGTAACTTAATAGAATTTAAATATTATTCTAAGGTAATATAATATACCATATAAATTATTAAGCACAATAATAATAATAATAATAATAATAATAATAATAATAATAATAATAATAATAATAATAATAATAATAATAATAATATTATTATTATTATTATTATTATTATTATTATTATTAATAGATGACATAGCTTAATAGTATTTAAATATTGTTAAAGTATTATAACCAAGTATATAAATTGTTAAGCATGCTAATAATAATTATTAATTATAAAGTGATTTTATAAATTTTCTTGCTTGATCTTTTTGATGAGGGGCTCATACTCATATAATTCATCAAATTTCTTGTTCTTGAGTCTTGTTCCCTTCCTTATTTCTTTTTTGCTTTCACCTTCAATATGTTCATCAATGAGTTTAAATCTTATATCCCTCATCGTTTGTGTTTTCTGCTCCTCTTCAATGTCTTCGTCAATGAGTATTGTTGCTAACCGATTTTTGATTTTAATTTTTTTTGTCAAAACATTTTTCACATTTTTAAACTTCATTTTTCTAAAATCACACGTCCGTTCATTTTTATCCAAATGATGTTTATTTTTATGCTTCATGTCATTTAAATTTTGTTTTGTACTTTTTTCGCATTTTTATCGATTTTCCCGTTCGAACTCGTATCGGTTCCGAATAAAATTCTTGAAACCGAGGGTCGGCCAATTTCACTCATTAGCTACTTATTTTTTATTATCATTTTAACTCGCACTATCTCGTTGCGTTTCGTTCAATTTTTATTTTTAGCAATTTTTACGTTCGAACTTTTATCGCTTACGAGCGAATTTTTTTAGAACTATATGACAAACTTTTCGTCACTTACTGTGTACTAATTACTTTCTTCTATTTTAGTCAATATTTTAGCATTTTTGGTTCGAGTTTTTATGCATTTGCAGGCGAGATTACTCGTACCTTCGGCTCGAGCTCAAAAATCAAAGGGAAGTCAACCTTTCATCACAACCGTTGATCTGGTTGACCAAGCAAGTCAAACCAGATCAAACGGTCCCCTAATTTCCTTGTCATTAAGCCATCCTACCACCTTTGGTTCATGAACCAGACGGCTCGTCCACTGCTACTCCCTTGCTCCTCAAGTCTTTCCTCGATCACCACTCCCGAACAAGATCAGAACAACCTCACATCGGGCACTGCTCATCGTCGCGCTCCTCACGCCCAAAGAACGACCACGCGCAGTGGCTCATCACCGACCTACCTCCTTATAAATAGCAAGCTCGCGCGAACGTTTCTCCTCGCCAATTCACGAACAACTTCTCCCTCTCTAGCACTGGTCTCTATCACGAACAACTACTTACTTCAACCCTTTGGTTAAAGTTACACCCAGTTCAAAATTTCGTTGTTTGTTTAGCATTTTTAAGCAATTATTTTCAAAAATTATTCGTTCGTGTTTTGAAGAAAATCTTGGCTGTTTTGTTTTAAAAAAAATCTAGTTCATCTCTAAATTAATTTCGTTGCTTTAATTCATTGGATTACTGGTCATTTCAAACGAATTTCAAGTTTTTTTCAATTAAAAATTAATTAGTTTTTTAATTAATTAACCATTGTTTTGTTAAAAGTAATTTGCTGTAATTATTCCATTAAATTGCTGAAGTGATGCTGATCATTTTGGTATAAACGGCGTCGGAAACAGTGCACTGTTCGCTAGACCTTGGTCGTCGGCAGTGGCGCCAGCGACGCAAGGTTAGGGATGATGAATAGGAGAGAGCCGTTGCTCTCTCTATTTGAAATGTTGGCCTGGGCCGCGCAGGCCTAAACTAGGAGGCGCGCCTTGCGAGCGCGCATAAAGAGGGAAGGCTGGGCTTTCGGCCCAGCACATGGAGGCAGCAGATGGGTTGTCTCAGCCCAAGCTGAGCTGGGCTTAGCCCAGCGGGCCGAGCCCATTTCTTTAAGCCCATTGTTTTTTTGTGCCATCGTCGCACATGTACTATTTATTTATTTTTCGCACACTTGTACTATTTATTTAATTTTCGCGCACTTGTAATATTTATTTATTTCTCGTATGCTTGTAATATTTATTTATTCTCATATGCTTGTTTATTTCCGCATATACGCTTGTATGTATGATTATATAGAATTGCTAGAATTTAATTAATCTATTGGGTATGATCACATAAATTATAATTTTTATGAGCATATGATTTTAAACACCTCTTTTATCCGGTAACCTTTTTTAGGATGTGACTCGGGTGCCTAACACCTTCCCGAGTCCATAATACGACCCTGAACCGCTGTTCTCGGGTTTAGACCCTTTTGCCTTAGCTTTTTATTTTGTTTTCTGCCATGTCCTAAAATGATAGGTTCCCTAAACCTAGAAACAAAATAGGGTGGCGACTTCATTGCATCATGTGAGATGAGTCTGATTTCGTCTCACATCTCGTCCCAAATCCGCGTCGCGCAAAAATTCCAAAAAAGGGGTGCGACAAGTATCAGTGTGGGCAAAATAATTACTTCCTCATCTTATTTTTTGTCTCTCTTCTTTTTCGTCTTGGTTGATTTTTTAGCTTGTTCTTGATCATCTTCTTCTTTGATTTTCTTGATTCGCCTGCTTTTTTTTCCCATCTTGTTATTCTTGCTTTTATCCTTGTTGTATTGTTCATATTTTTTTTCAGTTGCATTATTTATTCGAAGTTTATTTTGCTAGCTCCTTTTCCAAACTACTGATAATAACTCCTCGTCTTCATTATTTTGTTCTTCAGATGACGTCCTCTTTTTAGTTGCATGAACCTCTTCAGCGATAAATGCATTCCTCTATCGTTCGCTCTCATTTTTTCGGTGACCTTGACTAAGAAATCAAATTCCTTATCCTTGCAAGCTATCATTTTTCTATAGTATGACGACTTCTCTTTTTCCTGTTACATTGAGAATAATATTAGTATTTTTTCTGTATTAAAATTAATTTAGTACCACTATTCTAAAAAAATTACCTTATCGTCAATTAGTGTTTCTGTCTCATAAAAAAGAACAATTGTTGCTTCATTCTCACCATCATTAACTTGTAACCTCAGCAGGTACCTGAAATTGTAAGTGTGGTGTTAAGTACTATAAAATGGGCTGAGGTTAGGGGTGAGAATTCGGATTTCGGATCAGAATCCGACAAGTTCGGATCGGATAAGTTCGGATTCGGATAATTTCGGATCGGATTTTTTTGAATTTTTTGTTAGGGAATCCGAAACCAATCCAGCAAGTTCGGAATCAGATCATTTCGGTCGGATTTTTGGATTTTTTCCAAATTTGTACGTGCCAAAATTGTAATTTATTTTCTATGTGCATGCCAAAAAAATATTCAAATCAAAGCCTAAGTAATTGTAATTTCATCACATACTCAAAGCATAAGTAATTGTAATTGTAATTGTTATCAAAGCATGAATGCAAACAGGATGATGAAGGCCAACAGTTGTGGTGAGCTGATGTCGAAATTTAGTTCGTGCTTTAAAGCTCGAGTTTAGAAAAATATCACCGATATCAAAATTGGCGAAGCATTCAATCGGGACCGTAATCGCGAACTCGATACCTACAAAAAAATGACAACGAGTTAGTTCGTGATTTAATTTAAAAACCTATCGACGTATATTCCGGGCCCACAAATCCGAGCCAAAACTTTATTCTTTTCTTTTATTTTTCTTGGGTTGGGTACCTATATCACCGATTAGTTAGTAACGAGTAGTAAATAAAAATAAGCAAAGTAAGACACATGTAAAAAAAATAAAAACCAATGGGCTGACCCAAGCTCACTCTATTTCTTTCCTTGACTGACCCAACCTCACTCTATTTCTTTATTCCTTTCCTATTTCTCATGCTCCGCACTCCTCTCCTCTCCTCTTCCTTCCTTCCTTTATTTTTTCCCCTTTCTCTTTTCTTTTATTTCTTTTTCTTTCTTTGCTCTCCTCCTTGCTGCAGACCTCACTCTTCCTCTATTTCCATTAATTTTCTTTCCTTTTTTTTTATTCTTTCTCTGCTCTAAAAGACAACACACACAAAACACAATAACGGAAGTGATTTTTGGGTCGGATTTAGTTGTTGATGGACACAGTGGCGGTTTAGGTTAATGGCAGCAGTGGCGGTTTTGGTGAGGGGTGGTTTAATTAATTGGGTGGTTTTAATTTGGTGATGAGTGGTTCGGATGTTTGGCAGTGATGGTCGGAGGCGATGCTGGTAGGTTTGGCAGCGACGTTTGGTGCTGGATTTGGGTGTTTCGGGTGAGGGGATCGGGATTGATTGGTGATTTGGGATATTGGGCTGGGTTGGTGTCGGCGGCGGTGTGGTTGTGGGTTTGGTTTTTTTGGTAATGGAGGAGATTGTTTGGTGATTTATGGTGATTGAGGAGGTGGGTTTGGTGCCGGATTTATGGTGCAGATAATTTAGTTTGTCGGAATCAGTCGGACTCCAACAATCCGACCGTCGGAATCCGAAACTGTTCGGATTCCGACGGCCTCCTCCGAATAAGCATCCGATACCTTGTCGGATCAGGTCGGATGGGTGAGCTCAGATAAGATCGGTCGGATCCATGGATCCGTGCTCACCCCTAGCTGAGGTAAGTTTTTATAAAGAATTTTATGTTTAGCTATGTGCAGGAAAGAACATGGTATACATAGAGATGTGTCCTCTTATAAACCATTTAAAACCTATTAAAATAACTTGATGTTGACTAACAACCGTAGGTTTACCATTTGCACATCTCACCACTTATAAAGTCCTCAATTTGTTATCCTTTGACTCTAATATAGCATGGACAATAAATGCCAATATCAAACAAAGAGAAATAAATAAAAACATAAAATAAAATGACAATATGTTGGGCAAAATAGAATTGAAACAGAGAAATATCATCAAGAGAAGTCTAAATAGTCTAAAACTAATAGGAGGCTGCAGACTGCTTGTGAGAAGCTTGGAGACTAGTTAGAGACCTAATCTCTCTCAAACTATTTAACTTCTATTTTCAAATATAGTTTTTAAGGATTTTAGGAGGATGTTTACCTATTTAAAACTACTTAACGTCTATAATTTGCCGATAGATATTTTTATGTTTAAAATAAAATAATTAAATTTTTAAGTTGTTAGGAATTACCTTGCAATTGTCTCAACGCAACTTTCACACATGTCACATGTTGCTTGACCCTCACTCATGTCAGATACTTTTTTCCCGCACTTTTTACATGATTCATACTAAGGTTGTTTTTTATTGATCACTTCGGTAATAGTTGCTGTTAGGACATAGAAAGACTGCAAAGTAATAATAAGAGTTAATGTTAGTTTTTTCATTTATGCTCATAACTAATTATGTTGCTTTATGGTTGGTACCTGTTGTTTTGATGATGCAATTTTGTTAGCAATTTGTTCTATAGTTGCTGGAGCAGATCTCAACATTTATGTGGCAACCATATCTTGTAAGCAAGTAAGAGTTATATGACACTACCCATCGGTTATCAAGCTCTTTGTTCTTCTTAATTATTTTTCGCCCATTGTCTCTTCTTTGATATACTCCCTCCGGTGCAAAATAAACGACGTTTTCCTACGGATTCTTACTGTTCATAATACTTGTTATTTTATCTTTTTCGAAGCCAATATTTTATACAAATGATAATTTTTTTTATGCATCAACCCAATTTGATGATGGTGTTTTAATTTGAGTGAAAATTGGGAGTAAAAATGAAACAATATGGAATAAAATAAGATCAAAGATCATGGTGAAACGGATTTTTACTATCCTAAAGTTATTTATTTTGCACCGGAGGGAGTATTAGATAACCATCTTTTCCAGCCACAATTGTAGAAGAAAAACCACGTGGATAGTGAAATTTGCATTTTTTATTTTCCATACAACCACATTTTTTATTACTATCTCAAGATGGACCATGCATTATATGTTTGGTCACTAATTGAAAAGGTAAAGGTTCTTCATTCTCATATGGTATTTCAGTACAAACAAATTTGTCAAACTGATCAGAACAAATAATTTTGTAACCTTCTTCGAGTATGACTAACATATGAATGTGTGACATTCACATGAACATGTGCAACTACTTTTCCAAATACTTGTTTCTTAAAAACTTGATCTTTGAGATCTTGAACTTTTGCTCGAAAGACCCTCACAACTAAATTAGGACGGTTGTGTGCAAGTTCCCCTTCTGTAAGCTGATCTTAAATCTCTTTCCAATTTGGATTACATGTCATAGTAATAAACAAATCAGGCTTCCCAAAATGCTTTCATCAATTTCTTCATAATGCTTTCATCCAAGTTAGCATTCTCAATTCTCATCCTATCGTGTAGCTCATTATCAGTATCGTAAAAATAAAGTTGAAAATACACTGGATTATTCTCTATGGGCACCAATCCGGGAAGATTGTGATATGCCTGACCTTGAGCTTGTGGAGGAATGAACTTGAAGCAATATGTAAAAGATGCATTACTTGATGCAATTGCTGAAGTAGCAGATGCAAATTTGCTGACAGGGCAAGAACATCTTTTGACCAAGACAGACTGCATATCTTCCATTCTGAGTGTGGCCGTCGATTGCTCGATTAAATCTTTCGAACAGAGAATGGACATAACTCAAGTTCTGGCAACAGTGGGAAACATCAAAAGAAGATTCCTACCAACAAATAACTTAATAGGTAGGTTAATTAATTGAATAACTTAATTAATTAAAATATATTCACTAAATTATTGTTTAAAAGTCTATTACACCTTTAATTTTTTTAATAATTTAAGGGTATAATAGTAATTTAATGAAATAAGACTCTTCGTACTTTTTATATAGTATAGATATGCACATATTTTCTCTACTCCGATATTTTTTTATGTTAATTAGTGCAATACCACTGTTTAAATAGGAGATCATACTGTATATAATTAATATTAATATTAAAGGTTCCATATACTACCACCTTAATTGCTACCCAACGGCACTATAAAATGGTAATAACCCATGTCAAACGTTTCATGAAATCAATTAATTAATTTATTATATATTAATAATTATTGAAATTATAAATCGTATAATAAATTTCCAACATATACGATAATAGCCGCCATCCAAATCCTGTTCAAAAATTTGTACTAATACGATCACAATCCCTACCACAATTGTACTTCAACTTTGTATCTTGACTTAGGATTTCAGTTTAATTATTTTTTTAAAGATGATTAGGATTACTGATTATGGTTTTTTACGTAGAATAATTATGCAGTACATTCGAAGTTACATATGAGAGAATTTTAAATTTTAAATTTTGAAAATACTATAAATCTAGTTAGTAATGAGATAAACCCCAAATGAATTTATTCACGTATAACCACTTATTAGTTTAGATGTATGTCTAATTAGAATACCAAATGCGATGGGACAAGTTTATGGGCAATTCTTCTTATTTCTTACTATAAAAATAATAAAAGAAAAAGAAAAATTAACTTAAAAAGAATCTGATTGGTTGTACACGTCTTTTGTCCACGCCAATCGGGAAAAGTGCAGCCTAGGTTCTCATAAGGCTATTTACAATGGGGGTGTTGAAAATGAGATTAAATAGTTGAATTAGTGTAGTGAGGGTGTTGAATAGGGTGTTGAAAAGGAGGTGGATTAATTGGTGTTGAATTTTTTCAACATGTTGAATAAGGAAGAAAATGGCCCACCAATGCCACATGTCGCAATTTGATTGGCTGCAGATGATTTTTAGATTTTTATCCCATTCTAATTATTTGAGATCAATTATTTCATAGTAAATTAATTTTTTTTAAAAAGAAATTTATACCAAAATTCATCATTTTTTCCCCTCTATAAATAGAAACTTGTTTCATTTGATTTGGACACAGAAAAAAAAACGAGTTTTTTTACTATAGTTTTTCTATTAGCCTCCTATAAACTCTTGTTTATAGTTTTAAAAATCCTTTTAGTGAAATGGATCCTAATAATAACCCTTTTAATAGCCAAAATTCTACTAATTACCCTTTTAACTACCCAAATTTCAACGATTATCAATTTCGAAATCAATCTTCCAACCAACAAGCTCCCCAAAATATACCAAATTTCGTCATGCCGTCATCTGTTCCAAACTATCGTCCATATTATGGATCGATGATGCCATATTCATCTCAAGCACCCCCTTATTATTCTTCTACTCCAACGGGAAATGAAAATGTTCTGAATGTTGGAGCAACTGAATTTCCTGAATTTTCTACACAAATGGCTCTTGGTGGCATGAGCGGTGTTAATGAAGCCACTCCATTGGACCGATTATGATCAATCTGAGGCAAGTGGGTCTAGTACACCACAACCATTCTCGACAGAGGTGCTACCTGCATTTGCAAATCATGTACGTGTTAGATCCGAATTGCGTGATTCAAATGTACATCACAAATTGCAAGCAGATCTAGTCAAACACATATGGGCAAAATTCGGAATGTTTCGTGATTAAAGAGATTTTTAAGTCTCTGTATGATTTAAGAGCTTTATTGTGTGTGAGTTGAGTCTATTGTACTAATTAAGTTATGTGTGTTTTATTAGTTGTGTCGTATGCTTATTAGTGTATTATATTACATTTTAAGTTTTTTTTTAACTTTATTTATTTTAATAATGACTATCCCTATTTCTCTTCTTTATTACTTGCAAAAAAAATTAATTAAGAATATAAATTAGAAAAAAAATTATTTAAATAAATTATTTAACTCTTAATTATTTTAATTTAATTTCAATCAATAATTATTTAATCGCAAAAATAAAAACATAAAAGAAAATAATAATATTAAATAAAAGTGGTGGGGTAGGGTGTTGAATTTTATTAAACAAAACTATTGTAGGGTGTAAAAATTGAGTGAGTGTTGAATTATTAGGTGGAAGAGAAAGAAGATGATGTGGAGGATTAAAAAATAATAAATAGGGTATTGAATGAAGGGATGGTGTTGAAACCATTGTTCATGGTCTAAGATACTTTACAATTCCTCAATCTTACCCGCAATTGGTTGAGGCGATAAGAAATATGCTACGGTTTACATGGTTAATTCAGATAATTCATTTCTATAAAGAAATAAATGCAGTTGTGGATATTTTACCTAATTTTACTTTTAATTTCCTTAATTATATACATGGTTCGGTTCATTTTAATCTCCTTGTAGATATTTGAGGCGCGATATTCTCATATTATGTTCTAGTTTAGCTTTTTACTTGGTTGTTGTTTTCTCTTTTTGTCATATATAATTATAAAAGTTGTTCCATGTAGGTGAATTGCAACCATTTTTTGTTTCGTGTGTGTAAGAAAAAATAGTGGGCGGGTACTGATGATTATGCAGGTTCCGCGGTGGGTCAGTCCCCTCTATTCAAGCCTCCATAGCACTTTTCTATTACTCACATATGCAGAATTCCTATAATGTGCCTAATACCCTAAATCTTATACCCTAAAGTTTTAGTATATTGATTTAGATATTTTAACTGCAAACCATTCATGTACAACATTTAAATAGGTTTATTTGTAATTTATTTCTAGAAAAATTAATTAACGCATATATTAATCACTCAAAAGTAATATATATAGAGTAAATAAACATTTTTTATGAACTTATTGATATATGAATATATAATTTAATTACTCTATATATTGCAAAGCACATTTAAGACCGATAAACTATTAATAACTAGGTTTGTGCTTCGACTGGGTTGATTTTTTAAATTAAAAGTAATTATAGTACCGTGTTAAATATATTGCAAATATATTGAATTTCTTTTCTTAATAAATATACATAGTTGTTCAAATTTTTAACTTTATTATTAATTGTGACTTTATTTGAGTTTCCGCATTTAATTTTTATTTTTAAGAATGATATTTATCATACTTTCTTATATTATTTATAAAAAGATTGTGTGCATATTTTTTATGTGCGGATTATCCATTATTATGATTTTAAAATTTAATAATTTTATGAGTTAAATTATAATGAATTAATAGTAATAATACTTTTTTTGTATCTTTACTTTTAAATATTTTATTGTTCGTCTCATAGTTTATTTTACTAATCTTAATGGCATTACATTACTAAACAGATACAATATTTTAATTTATTAATCATATTTAATTATTTCTATATATAATTTTAGAATGATATTAACTTACTTTTAAAGTTATTTTAAAATTTTAATAGAAATTAACTTATAGATTATTTTAATTTATAATTTATTTGAATGGTACTTTTTGAAATTTGAATGGTACGTTTAAAAGAAAGTAAAATTAATGGTAGTATAATATTATTAATCTTCTTTTTCTTATGCAATCATACTTTCTGTATAAGTCAAAAGTTAACGATTTAGAATAATATTATTCTAATCAATATTATTTTTAAACATACACATTATTTTTTGAAAAAAAGAAAAGAAAAGAAGAGAATCCAAAAATTAGAGCAATTATTGTTTACTAAATTTTATTAATTATTATTACATAAATAATTAGTAAAGTTTGTAAATTCACGTGTCATCTCTAAAGAACATTTTGTTTACATGTTATCACCTGAATTCTCCACATAGCATCATTTTAAAGTAGTACTAATTTACAGATTTTCGCTTCTATATTGTTTTATAGATTAGTTAACGAATTGAATTCACTAGATTTTGTATCTCTATAGATTATTAAACTAATATAAATGAGAAGATATATATTTTTCCTAATTCAAGAACAATATTATTTTAATAAGCAATTCAACAATAGTTAAATTATAATTTTATTAATTTGTAATGAAAATGAATTAAAAATTAATCAATAAGTTAATTTCGACGTTAAGATTGATATACCTAATTATACGTGAAAATGTATTAAAATTTAAATATAAATTAATTAAGGAAATAAAAATAAAGAGTTTTTTTATTTGTAGACGGAAGTGGGTTTCAAATATACTTTTGTCATTGATAGAGCGCTAAAATCTCATCTTTTCATCATCCTTTACTTCCGTTTTGGGATGATGATACTGCTAATTGTTGGTTCTTCCCTCCTTTTCTACAGAGACACTGCCGAGAAGCAGAAATTATCAAAAGGAGCCAAAAGAGCCTTTATCAGAGCTGTTTTGCTGATCGAAGAAAGATATGATCCCAGACCTGGGATAAGACTGGAAGTTGGAGCATTGACCAGAGTCAACCGACTTAATGAGCTGCCTGGGCCGCGAGAATTATCCATGGGCCGCGAGCTTAAGCCCTGGAATTGAGCTGCCGTCTTCCAGAAGGAAAGAAGTACAACTATACTAGAACTCCTTAATCGATTAGCATAATCGATTCCCTCTTTTGTATTTAAATGAACAATCCCGTAGATTAGATTTCTATCTCCTCTCTTCGTCTTTTGAATTTTGAACCAGAGATTGGTTTTGTTATTTAAAGCTGCCGCTGAGTAGAAGAGAGGTATCTCGTGTCGCTTGGATTTTTTCTACCATTGTTGCAGCTTAACTATTCTCTTATTTTCAATATAATTCGGATTCAGTTTATGTTCGTCTCTTTATTATTATTATTGTTATGTCTATTATAGGCTAAACGCCTTCTTCTTAGTAAGGATTCAAAGCCATGATTCTTAGGTTGTGAGATCAAATCACTCTTCACACACTCTATACTTGTATTCTTATCCTTCTTGTTTGCATGACAATTTGCCCCCGTTCTTAGTAAAGTCTGATCAGCTTCGCATAAGGTTTGGACGATTACAGTCTTTTCTGGTGGCTTTGGAGTCTACATTGCCAAGAGAAATACGAAGGCAACTAGCTGGTGACAGCTAGAAGAAGGATCAGATCTGGTTTATAGGATAGACACGATTCTCTATCCCAGGCCGGGGATTAGGTCTTTCCCTGCGTCTATCAATTGCCCTGATTAAATCCTATAGAGTGTCTCTTAGGATTGTTAGGATGATTAGGGACTTCCAATAGAGTGTCTCTTTGGAAGTCTTGTGTAGGAGGAAAGTAGGAGATCTAGGTGACCAATACCTGGTCTCTATAGCCTTCCTATAAGTCTAGTGTTTAATACTTTTGCATCTATGATCAATCTATTCGAATCATGAGCTATAAGAAGTCCTTACTGGGAAGCCATTATCAATTGGTTAAAATCATCCACTGCGTCTTCTGTTTTGATTATTTTTTGTCAATCTAAATTGTTTGCAACCAACCAACAACTCATATTGGTATTTACCACCCCTTTTAATTTAATACAAAGAATTGATTTTAATCCACCAAATCTCTGAGGAACGATCCTTTTACCATTTGCTGCAATTAAATTATATACGTGCATGGTAAATTGTAACTTGATTTATTTTGACGGTCTCGGCACCCATCAGTCATCCGTCAGACAATCAATGAGTTAAAAATATAAAGAGTTTCTAGTTTAATATTAGTTATTATTTAGTTAATATAAACATTATATAGCCCAAATCTTCAATGTTTTAAGTGATGGTCATGGCAAGAGTTATGGATCTCTTTTGTTACTGATTTAACTGGCCTTATAGTACAACTTTTTTTGATAATAAAGGAAAAAAGGTTAGTTTAAGCCAATAATTCTTCTTTTTTTGTTTGGGGCCAATAATTGAAGTACCTCCAAACTCTTCTAGGGAATAGTTCTCCTTTCAACCTTTAAAGAATTGCAAATGTCTTCCATTCTTTTCAAGTTCCATCAAACAAAGCTTCCATATCAGCTTTCTCAGAATCCATGGCTAGAACAGTAATTCTCCTTTTCTTACCTTTGATTCTATCCACTCCACTTTTATCTTCAACCTCTGATGCATTAATCCAAGGTTCATCTCTATCAGTGGAGAATCCAGACGACGTTTTGAAATCACCCAATGGTATTTTCTCGGCCGGATTCTTCCCAGTTGGCGTCAACACTTACTGCTTCGCCATTTGGTTCAACTGCAGAAACACTGATTGCACACTTGTTTGGGCGGCAAACCGCGATCAGCCCGTAAATGGAAAGAAATCAGAGATCTCTCTGCTAAAATCCGGCAATCTCATCTTAACTGATGCTGGTCGGTTGGCTGTTTGGAGTTCTAACACTGTTTCAGGATCCTCTGACCTGCAATTACTCCTCCTTGACAATGGTAATCTGGTGCTACAGGATGTTGAAGGTGGCGCAGTACTCTGGCAAAGTTTTGCTTCACCTACAGACACCCTTCTTCCACAACAGATGTTCACAAAAGACATGAGGCTTGTCTCTTCAAGAAGTGACAGCAATCGTTCGTCAGGATTTTACGTGTTCTATTTCGACAACGATAATACTCTTCGACTTCTCTATGATGGTCCTGATACTTCAAGCATTTACTGGCCAGACCCATCTTTTTTGCCCTGGGAAGTAGAGAGGTCAACTTACAACAGCAGCAGAGTTGCTTCTTTTGATTCTTTGGGAAATTTCAGCTCTTCTGATAATTTTACTTTCCTGGCGTCAGACTATGGACTAGATACGCAGAGAATATTGAAACTTGATTCGGATGGTAATCTGCGACTGTATAGCCGAGTAGATGCAGGACAGACATGGGTTGTTTCATGGCAAGCCATGTTTCACCCGTGCAGGGTTCATGGGATCTGTGGACCTAACAGCTTGTGCAGCTATGATCCTAGTTCTGGCAGAGGATGTTCTTGTATTCCAGGGTTCAAATTTAAGGATTCTACTGACTTTTCTCTCGGCTGCGAACGGAATTCAAGCTGTCATGTGCAAGAAATGAGAGCAGTTTCATTCAGCTAATCTATGCTGAGTTTTATGGCTATGATTTTGGATTCTTCCCCAATTATACATTGGAAATGTGCCAGAATATATGCCTAGAGACGTGCGAGTGCAAAGGGTTTCAGCTCAAATTCTGGAAGGGCCATTTCCCCGGCGATACTCCGTATTGTTACCCAAAGGTATCTCTACTTGATGGCCATCACACTCCCAATTTCTATGGAGATATTTATGTAAAAGTGCCCAAAGGTACCTTCTTGTCCACGTATGACCCACATTATGAAGAGAGATTGAATTGCTCCAGCCAAGTTGTGCAGCGGTTGGACAGAACATATGCAAAAGGTGAGGAAAATGGACTCGTTAGATTTATGGTTTGGTTTGCCATGGCAGCAGGGGTGCTTGAGATGATATGTTTGGCGTTCGTGGTGTTTTTCTTGATAAAAAGCCTTCGGAATTCAGGAATTGGAGAAGATGGTTACGTTGGTATCGCAACTGGGTTCAGAAGATTCACTCTGTCGGAGATGAAGAAGGCCACTCGGAGTTTTACCGAAGAAATCGGCAGAGGTAGTGGAGGAGTTGTGTTCAGAGGAGTACTACCAGATGGCAGAGTTACAGCAATAAAGCGACTGGATGAAGATAATTGGCAAGGAGAGGCAGAGTTCGTAGCGGAGCTTAGCACCATTCAGAAACTTAATCATGCTAACTTGATCGAGCTATGGGGTTATTGCGCGGAAGGAAAGCATATGCTTTTGGTTTACAAGTACATGGAGCACGGATCCTTGCAACAAAATCTCGATTCGGGTTCACTTGTTTGGGACAAAAGGTTTGAAATTGCAGTTGGGACCGCGAAAGGGCTTGCATATCTACACGAAGAGTGCCTGGAATGGGTTCTACATTGCGATGTGAAGCCGGAGAACATACTTCTTGATTACGATTACAGTGCAAAAGTGTCGGATTTCGGGCTGTCTAGGCCATTAAAAAGAGGTCACAAAACACACTCAAACTTCTCAAGAATAAGAGGAACAAGAGGGTACATGGCCCCGGAGTGGGTTTTCAACCTACCGATTACATCGAAAGTGGATGTTTACAGCTACGGGATGGTTTTGTTAGTGATGGTGACCGGAAAGAGTCCGTCAGTGATGACAGGGGAAACAAGTCTGAGCTCATGGGTCAGAGAAGCTATTTTTACAGTTGGTTCGTCATGGATGGAATTGATCATCGACCCCAAGTTGGATGGGAAGTATGACAAGTGGGAGATGGAGATTCTTGTGCGGGTGGCTATGGATTGTGTAAATGAAGACAGAAATGCAAGACCCACCATGAGCCAAGTGGTGGAGATGCTGCTACGTGATGTTACTTCTTCCCACTAGGTCTAGTATTCAATGTCCAAACAAGCACACCAAGGGTGCGTTTGGTTGGCGGAATTAGAGAGTAAAGTGACTTGAGAATCTGAGATTCTGAGCTTTATTGTGTTTGGTTGCGACAAGGAATCATTCTCTTCCGGAATCCAACTTTCCTTGACCGGTTTGACTTTTCTAAAAATAGGGGAAAGTGATTCCTTGGCTAGAGGGTGAGGAGAGTGATTCCCCCTACAGGGAAAGTAATTTTTTTTGTTAAATTACATATTTGTCCAAAATTAATTATAAAAAATAATCTAATAAAGCGTTTCTTCTTTCTCTGTTTTCTAAAATTTTGCCAAATTATATTAATTACACAAAAATTATAATTAATTACATAAAAATTATAATAAATACAAAAAAATATTATAATTACATCAAAATTATAATAATCACATAAAAATTACATAGTAATGATGTAAATAATAATAGGTAAAATAAAAAATTGTGTAGCACAGTATATATAGAAAAAAATAATTAGACACTTAATAAGATAACAAAAAATACCTAACAAGATAACAAAGTCACAAATATAGAAAAAGATAAAGTAGTCATTTTTTTTTTACTTTCCTTGAGGATTCCTAAGTACAAAACAAACACAATAATGTTACTTTCCCGGAAATTTTAAATCCCAACCAAACACAAAAAACTAACATTCCCCTTAATCAGTCTCCCGGGTATCACTCTCCCGGGTATCACTCTCCCGGGAGAGTGATTCCAAGAAGGAAAGTAGCATTCCGTGAACCAAACGCTACCCAAGCCGTGAGTTATGTGTCTGCTAACCACCAGATTAAAAATTCAGTTTGTTTTGAACTCAATGCTCATTTTTTGGGTTACTTTTTTTAATGTGATTAATTTAATTAAAATTTTGGCGTCACAAAAATTCACGTTAGAATACTCCGTGCATTATATAAGTTTTCTGTTGAGTGTGTGATATCAAGGTTGCTATGGGCATTATTTTGGGAAAGTATTCGTCCATTGCGCATCTCTTCTCTTGTATTCATTCGTTGGAGAGCTTCTTCGTCTATCTGTTTTATTTTGGTTAAATCGTTTTATGGTACTTGACTTTTAAATTTACATAATTTTTGTTAGAGGCAAATTTAAATCACAAGAAAATAATCAAACTTTGAATTCTGAACCAACCATGCCATGGACCATTTCTTTACACGTGGAGTCTAAAATCTTAGTAAAAACTTCTCATTTTAGGAAAAAGTAAAGTTTGAGATATTAAGGGCCCGTTCACTTGGGAGAATTCTGAATTTGAAAATTTGCTATTTTTCTGAATTTCGAGAATTTTCTTTTCATTTTGAAAACTGGAAAACGTGTTTACTTCGCGCTTGTTTCCTGATCAGAAAAACTGGAGAACGCATTTACTTCGCACTTGTCGCGCCTCGGAAATTTAAAAATTCGCGAGTGTGCAACGAAATTTGAGACCTTCAGATGCTTGGCGTAAAAGGGACGCCTAGCAGCATGCAATGAAGTCGCCACCCTAATTTGGTTGCTAGGCTTAGGGAACCCTAATCGTCATGGCATAGGAAATATAATAAGTAAAAAACTAAAGGCACAAAAAGGGGTCTGGACCCCAGACAAAGGTTCGGGGTCGTATTATGGTCTCAAGAAGGTGTTAGGCACCCGAGTCACATCCGAAAACGGTTACCGGTTGATGAGAGAGGTGTTTAAAAAGGTGCTTGAAAAATGCATTTTTGAAAAAGGGGGCCCTCAGAGGAATCGTCACTTTAGCCTTTTTTACAATCGGGACCGTTCAGGAATAATAAAAAGATCTTTCGGACGGGGTTACCGTTTATCAAGATCGATCGATTATTCTTGACCGTAATGTGATGGGACTGAATTTTCCATAAGGCTGAATGAACGCCCTCTTTTTTCATCATCGGGCCATGCATGATTAACCTAATTACTACGTGATTCTAACATGGATTGCTAACAGAGTACCAATTTAAATGATAGGTTTTTGAAGTGAAAAAAAACTGAAGTGGGATCGAAAGTCCCCATGTACATGCAGTCAATACAAGCAAGAATTTGAAATCAGATGAACATAGTATTTTAAGCACGTCTTTAAACACGTTGTTCATGTGGGTTGATTTTAATTCTAG
Organism: Viola odorata; assembly: GCA_963691705.1. Classification (NCBI taxonomy): domain Eukaryota; kingdom Viridiplantae; phylum Streptophyta; class Magnoliopsida; order Malpighiales; family Violaceae; genus Viola; species Viola odorata. Next base: position 23,784,035 of record OY829542.1, read on the forward strand.
CAGTTCTATATATCATGCATACAGTTGATATTTGCAAAAAGCATCGAATAAATAAAAAGGACTTGTGAGGCGTACTTTCGAGCGAAGCTTGAAATTAACCTACAAAAGGAGAGTGTTAGTGATAGCTCGAGAAATAAATAAACCATTTTATGAGTGCGAAAATTTAAATGACAGTTGATTGCGTACGAGAAATGATGGATTTCACGCATACGGAAATTAAATGCCGAGTTGATTGCATGCGAAAAATGATGGATTTAACGCATACGAAAATTAAATGCTGAGTTGATTGCCTGCGAAAAATGATTGATTTTACGCATACGAGAATTTAAATGCGAGGTTGATTGCATGCGAAAAATGAAGGATTTTAAGCATACGAGAATGAAATGCTGAGTTGGTAAGTGCAGGAGATTAAAAGAGTTGATGATTTTAAAACAGTTGATGATTTGCAGAAATTTTAATGATTGATACTGCAGAAGATTAAAGCAATTGATATTGCAGAAATTTAAAGCAGTTGATATTGCGGAAAATAAACAATTGATATTGCGACCGACCATGTAGGCGGTATTGAATTTAAATTGCTGAAAGTAAATTGCGGAAATTTAAAGTGCGGAAAATTAAACAGTTGATAAGTGCGACCGACCATGCAGGCGGTATTGAATTTAAATTGCCGAAAGTAAATTGCGGAAAATTAAAGTGCGGAAAATTAAACAGTTGATAAGTGCGACCGACCATGTAGGCGGTATTGAATTTAAATTGCCGAAAGTAAATTGCAGAATTTAAAGTGCAAAATTTAAACAGTTGATAAGTGCGACCGACCATGTAGGCGGTATTGAATTTAAATTGCCGAAAGTAAATTGCAGAATTAAAGTGCGGAAGAGTAAAGTGCGGAAAATTAAACAGTTGATAAGTTGCGGAAGGATTTCCAGCAGTGTGCGAAAAATTAAAGCAGTTGAATATTTACGAAAATTAAAATGCGACCGACCATATAGGCGGTATTGAATTTAAATTGCTGAAAGTAAATTGCTGAAATTTAAAGTGGGGAAAAGTAAAGTGCGGAAAAGTAAACAGTTGATAATTTGCGGAAGGATTTCCAGCAGTTTTGCGAAAAATTAAAGCAGTTGAATATTTACGAGAATTAAAATGCGACCGACCATGTAGGCGGTATTGAATTTAAATTGCTGAATATAAATGACTGAAGCTAAATAATATGAAAATAAATATTACGATAAGAAATGAGCAATTCGTATATAAAAATAGTTTAAATAACAAGTTGACGCGAGAATGAGCATACGAAAAATATGAACACGGAAATGACGCATGTGAGCATTTAAATCAGGTACAAACTTTTAAAGCATGGTATACGACTATTTAATTTTGTGCATAAATATTTAATCATGGTATATAAATATTTAAGCAAAGCGAAATAATAAACAAGTATTTAAATTTGAACAAGTAAATAATGATTAATTAAATATGGTATACGAATTAAATTAAACATTACATACGAGCATGAAATGAAATGATGTTAAAAACGACTTGAATGCTTGACGAAAATTGCTTGGGCCGGGCCCGTATGCAAGATTTAAATCAAATTGGGCTAGGAATGAATCCTAGCCTATGACAACAATTAAAGGCAAGATGGGCTTGGCTTAAGCCAAGGCCCATCAGTGCCTTAATTTTCAAGAGGGACGGGCTTGGCCCGTTCCCTATCTTCTTCCTCGCAAGAACAGCATGGCTGTTCTTGCTTTCCACGTCGCCGGTGCTGTGGCCGGCGACTCATGCAACGAAACCAGGCGACCAACTCGCCTGGTTCTTGGCCCGAAAGAGCCACTCCCCTCCACCATTGCAACCATGCGATCACAGCCCGAAAAGGGTCACAAAAACAGTAGGTTTTTTAGGGGAACGAATGGGTGCATTTTGACGTTAATTAATGAAACAATTAAACTAAGCTAAGATAATTTAGATGGGTGTTAGCATGGTAGAATTAGGTCGAAAACAAAGTGATCGCAGCAAGCTTTAGTGATAAATTAATTGACTAAGTTCTAAATGGAATTTAAAAGAAAAACGGGAGCAAGAACGCTCACCGTGCTGCGGCTGTGTACGGACGACGGCGAGGAACGGGAATGAGGGTGAGTGAATGGGGCTTAGGAGTACATGAGTTGGCCAGGAAAATGGAGAGGGAGTAGCGGGTTTTTAGGTAAAATCGCGTGGGAGGAGGGACGCCGGAGCTGCGCGTGGTGGCCGGCTGGTCACGGTGGCAAGGCTAGGGGGAGGCGTGATGATGGCGGAGGGCTAGGGGCTAGGGAGCAGTTGGCTCGGGCGAGGACTTGCTTCGCTGCACGTCCCTGGCACTGTGCATGTGCATTATGCACATTAAATTGTCAACCGTTGATCTGGTTGACTTTCTTTGGTTGACTAGATCAACGGTTGAGATCAAAGGCCTTTAAGTCTCATTTAAATGGCCTCGAGCCGAGTCTCGCGGGCAAACGTTTTGAATTTTCGAGCCGAAGGTATCCGAGCGTAGAGAAAAATATGACGGGTTTAACTGTATACAGCGACTGACGAGAATTTTTCGTTTAACGTGTTTATTTTCGCGTTAAAAAACGTGAAACGTTTGAACGGAAAAATAAAGACGTTACGCCGAAAATTGCACGAAACGCTGTAGACCGTTGCGAGCAGAAAAAAAGCTAGCAACTAGTTGATGGAAAACATTTTAAAGTCGAGCTATTGTCCAAGCAAACTTACTCGGGTCCAATAAAAGCTCGAATGAAAATAATAATAAAATAATAAAAATACAAAAAAATGCGCTAAAATATAAAAAATCCTAAAATTCATGTGATGACCTAAAACGAAGAAAAAAATTAGCAAACGACTGCCGGATAATTAAAAATGTGATTTTTTAGGCTAAATATATTAATGATAATAATAATGAAAATACATGCCGAAAAATTAAAAATGCGATTTCGAAAGCTAACGATGATGCAAAAATGCAACGAAACACCTAAAAATGCTAGCGACATTAAATCAACTGAAAATGACTGTAAATTAGCTGAATAACAGAAATGCTAAAATTAAATAAAAATGGCGTCAAAATTCGGGTATCAACAGTTGCCCCCTCTTTACGGTCTTATCGAAGTATTTGATAAGCAGTAAAGACACTTGCCCCTATATCCGAATTTTGGCGACACAACGGGTCTTACCTCAACCTTACAGTGATGATGTCGCTCTGGGAGGAGGCAGTTGCTTGATGTCGCTCTGGGAGGAGGAGGTTGATTGATGTCGCTCTGGGAGGAGGAGATTGATTGATGCTGTCACTGGGGATACCAGGTGCTTGCTTGATGTCACTCGGGGAGGAGGAAAGTGATGCTGCCACTCTGAGAGGAGGTAATCTGCTGACGTCGCTCTGGGAGGAGATAGGTTGTTGATCCTGCAAAGACGTAAACTTAGATCTGCTCGGGTATTGAGAGGCACATAAGTTGCAGGAAATGTAAATGACAACTACTCTACCGGGGACGGAAAGTAATTTTACGAAAATGTAAAGGACAACTCCACTGGGGGGGATGATCACTTGACATGTGACTGATGTTGCTTCGGAAGATAATGCGCGATTCGCAGAAGTATGAATGATTTGTCCTAATGATGTCACTCTAGGAGGAGGAAAATAATTATGCAGAAATGTAGAATTGTATGAATGATGTTGCTCTGGGAGGGGAAGAAATGCTAAGGTTGAAAAAGGTAGAACTACGCTATGCTATCACTCTGGGAGGAGAAGAAATGCTACGCTGGAAACTAAATGTTGTCACTCTGGGAGGAGGAGAAATGCTAATGCTGAAACTAAATGCTGTCACTCTGGGAGGAGAAGAATGCTAATGCGGAAAATTTAAACAACGCCGATTCCCGTAGGAGAAGGCGCGAGATGCGGAAATTAAACTAAGGTCGCTCTGGGAGGAGAAGAATGCTAAGTGTTGTCGCTCTGGGAGGAGAAGAATGCTAAATGCTGTCGCTCTGGGAGGAGAAGAATGCTAAATGTTGTCGCTCTGGGAGGAGAAGAATGCTAAGTGCTGAAAACTTAAACAACGCCGATTCCCGTAGGAGAAGGCGCGAGATGCGGAAATTAAACTAAGGTCGCTCTGGGAGGAGAAGAATGCTAAGTGCTGTCGCTCTGGGAGGAGAAGAATGCTAAATGCTGTCACTCTGGGAGGAGAAGAATGCTAAATGCTGTCACTCTGGGAGGAGGAGAATGCTAAGTGCTGTCGCTCTGGGAGGAGGAGAATGCTAATGCTGAAAAGTAAGACAATGTCAATTCCCGTAGGAGAAGACACGACATGAGGAAGCTAAACTAAGGTCACTCTGGAAGGAGGAGAATGCTAATGCTGAAGACTAAACTATGATGTCACTCTGGGAGGAGAAGAAAGCTATCGCCAGCGGCCTTGATACGAACCTAGAATGCGTCTGCGTCTTGCTCAGGAGGTAACGACCCCAAGGACAAGACTTTCCCACGATTTGCAGCCGTAAGTAGTCCTCACCTGATATTAGTGTTTGCACTCACGCTCTGAAACAAGGCTAAGTGTTTTACACTCATAAAGATGCAACTAACATGATACATAATTTATAGTTCGCAATGTCAATCCGAGTGAATAGACTTCGAATGAAGATGCACATGCATGGGCGTTCTAATAATCGATGGGACTTTTACGGAAAAGAATGAAAGGACATGAAACGTCCGGAAATGAGTTTGTTTTGGAAAAGATTGCTTTGCCGGAAGGTTTTTGATGAATGATGTTTTGCTGATTGGCCTTGATGAGGGCGAGGGGTGCGAGCTCTCTCACTTTTTGCTGGGGATGCTTTCTGGACAGAGTGCGTGAGCTCAGGGATCCTTGCTGGGGGTGCTCTTCGTTCGGCGAGGGGGCCTTTTCTTGAGTCTTCATTGGGGAGTGTCGTCGCTGTTCCTTTGGCGGCTCACTACTTGAGTTGGCCTGGGGCCCCTTTCTCTTCTTGGGTTCTCACTAGGGATGCCTGCTTTGAGGTTTCTTGAGTTGGCCTTGGGCCTCTTTTGCTTGAATTTACTAGGGAAGGATGTTTTGAGATTTCTCGAGTTGGCCTTGGGCCTTTCTACTCGAGTTCACTGGGGAAAGTTTTCTTCGAGATTTTCTCGAATTGAGTTGTCCCCGGGCTGTGATTGCTTTGGCTCTTCGATTGTTTGTATTCGTCGAAGGTCTCTGAGCATTTTTCTTTTCTTTTCCCTTTTTCCCCTCTCTCATTTTTCTTTTTTTCCTCTCATTTTCCCTTTTTTTTTTTTAAAAAAAAAATATATATCCCTCCCCTTTTTGATTTGATTTGAAAATGCAACAGAGCAGAGCAAGCACAGCCTTTGTCTTGATCTCTTCCCCTTCTGTCTTGAGGCCTCGGCCTTCGTCGTTGCTGCTTCTTCGGTGATAGTCCTTAGCGATCTCCTTGTGACCTTTTCCGTCTCCTTCGTCGTGAACTTGAACTTGGCGTGCTTTTACTTCCGGCTGGCAATTTTAGCTGAAACTGCTCTTTGGCTCCCGGGGTATGATTGGTATTGACGGTTTGGGGGAGTGATGACATATATGGTGGAAAGAGGGAAGAAACGAAAAAAGTGGAGAAAATCGTAAAAGTCCCACGTCATTTTATAGCTATCCCATGTCTAATGGCACATGTACCCTGGATATTATGCGAACTCAACTAGTATCTAGTCAGGCTCTTACACTCATGAAGGATAAGACGTGACGGCTCAAAGATGCTTACCGGGATTTGTTTGTGACTGCTTACGTCGGAGCAAACCGCGGATATAAGAGCAAACAGGTAATATCATGCATGGCACGTAACTTGGATAGATGCTGGAGTTAACAGAGGGATTAAATATTCCTAACCTATGTTGTGCATGAAAATGCTTATGAAAGTAGTATGCTTTTGTTTGAGCCGGGCTAAAGAGGGATTTTTGATTGATTTTTGATTTTTGATTGATTGATGATTTGATTGCTGGATGGTTTGATGGCCAGATGTTTGATTGCTGGATGTTTGATTGCTAGATGGTTTGATGGCCAGATGTTTGATTGCTAGATGGTTTGATGGCCCGATGTTTGATTGCTGGGTGTTTGATTGCTAGATGGTTTGATGGCCAGATGTTTGATTGCTAGATGGTTTGATGGCCAGATGTTTGATTGCTGGATGTTGGATGGCCAGATGTTTGATTGCTAGATGTTTTGATTGCTAGACGTTTGATTGCTAGAATGTGGGGGACGACTTATTTGCAACGTTCTAACGAGGACCTAAGGTTGCCCCCCAGTGGGCTAGACGACCGTACTCGACTTAAAGCTAATCAAAGCGAGCAAGAATAAAAACAAATTTAAATAAAGGGAAAAGAAAGAGGGACTCCCCTGAACCGCGCAGCGGGGCTGCGCGGGCTTCTTCCACAAGCTCCCTGCGGATGACAGCGAGATGCTTCCCGTCCCTGTGAGATGCAGAGGGGAAAACGGAAAGGGAAATTAATTTGAAAACAAAAATGAGATAAGTTCAGGGATTCTCCCTTCCTTTAACTCGACTTTTCGAGGGTTCCCATGACGTGGTCCTAATCCTGGGACGCCTTGCTTTGATTGGTTTCTTTTTAGCTGTTTTGCGGGTACTGCCGATCCGAGCCGTAGCGAGGACGAGATCTGCATTCGGTTCAGTTGCTTGCCGGTCCTGCTGGACCTTCGCTGATTGGCTTCGTGGTTGCTCGGGGATAGAGGGGATAACCCTCTGTCCCCGTGATGTGCAGCGGGGCTGCAAGGGTGTATGCTTACCGTTCTTCTGCAGGCAACGAATTGGGGGCGACCTAGTTCTTGAAAAAGACAAGGCGATGACAAATGAGGAGTAAATGCAAGGCAATGTTTAGCAAAAGTAGTGTGATTTGATGAGTGTTAAGCTCTCCCTTTTAGATGGGCTATCCGTGAGTCATCGCGGTGTGACTTGCATCGGATGGGCTTTGGGATTTTGGTCCAACATTTAGTCCTTTGAGACCGATTATTTGCGATGCCGGCTGCGCCGGTAGCACTGCGAGGAAAAGAAATCTCGCTTTAGATGGTGATGGTTTGTCTTAAAATCTTTCCTGATTCGCTCTTGAAGGTGGCCTGCTACGGCAATTCAACAGCTCCTACAAGCGGAACTCTCTAGTTCTATCGTGATGACGAGCTGAGGCGTGAGACCTTACGTCCCTGCAAAACTGAAGAATGATTAGTGGCGTTAGTCTAAGTGACGTGTCTTGCGTCCCGAGCTACTCCTGGGGATCCATCCATGCCATGCCTCCTTTTGTCATCTCACAATTTTAAGAAAAAACAGGGGACAACAAATTTTAAAACAAAGCATCTCTTGAAAAAACTTATTTTATTCATTTCAGGACAAATGTTTGTGCTAGATTGTCATGATAAAACCCTATGTCCTTGGTCTGCCCGGACGCTCTGTCCACGATGCTTCAGGCGAAGTATCTCTTGACTGCATCGACATTTACCGGTTTCGGGAGATCGTCTCCATCCATGTTGGTTAGCATTAGGGCACCCCCTGAGAATGCACTTTTGACCAGGTACGGGCCCTCGTACCTTGGGGCCCACTTTCCTTTGCTGGCCTCCTGATGAGGGAGAATTTTCTTTAGCACTAAATTCCCAGCCTCGAATTTGCGAGGTCGCACTTTCTTGTTATAAGCGTTGACCATTCTTTGCTGATATAATTGCGCATGGCAGATAGCGGCCAAGCGCTTTTCGGGAAGGAGGTTCAGCTGCTCCTACCTCACTCTCGCCCAATCAGATTCTTCTACTTCAGATTCTGCCAGGATTCTGAGAGAAGGAATTTCTACCTCGAGGGGAATTACGGCTTCCATGCCGTAAACTAATGAGTAGGGAGTTGCCCCTGTGGACGTACGGGTTGCTATCCGATAAGCATGTAGTGCGAAGGGAAGCATGTCGTGCCAGTCTTTGTGAGTGATTACCATCTTTTGGATGATCCTCTTCAGGTTCTTGTTTGCTGCTTCGACTGCGCCATTCATCTTTGGTCGATATGGTGACGAGTTTCGGTGCTTCACCTTCCAACGTTGGCAAAGATCGTCAATCATCTTTCCGTTGAGATTGGTGCCATTGTCCGTGATGATGGTTTCTGGGACCCCATGACGGCAAATGATATTTCTCTCAATGAATCGCGTGGTGGTTTTCTGAGTGATGTTGGAGTAAGAGGTGGCCTCTACCCATTTGGTGAAATAGTCGATTGCTACGAGGATGAAGCGATGGCCATTAGAGGCTGTTGGATGAATTTGGCCGATGATGTCGATTCCCCACATTGCAAAAGGCCAAGGCGACGTCATGCTGAAGAGAGGGGCTGGAGGGACGTGGAGATGGTCCGCATAGATTTGACATTTGTGGCACTTCCGAAAATAGCTGATGCAATCTCGTTCGATGGTGAGCCAAAAATAACCTTGCCTCATTATCTGCCTGGCCATCATGTGTCCACTTGCGTGTGTGGAACAAACCCCTTCGTGGATCTCTGCTATGATTCTCTTTGCCTCGGTCATGGTGACGCAGCGAAGCAAAGCTCCATCAGCTCTCCTTTTATATAGAACCTCGCCGTCGAGGTAGAAGTCTAGTGCTAAGCGTTGGAGGGTCTTTTTGCTAACCCGGCTTGCCCCCGGTGGGTACTCCCGGTTTCTGATGAACTGTACTAGGTCGTAGAACCATGGCTTGCCGTCAGGTTCCTCTTCCAAGGCGACACAACATGCCGGAGTTTCCTTTACTTCCACTCTCAATAGTTGGAGCATTACTCCGCATTCTAACTTAAACATTGAGGCCAACGTGGCTAATGCATCTGCGAAGCGGTTCTTTTCTCTGTCGACTCGGTCGAGTTCGGTTTCCTCGAATTCCCGTGTGAGTTGGGTGAGTAGCCTTTGATAAGGGATGAGCTTGGAATCCCGTGTCTGCCATAGATCCTGGGCTTGATAGATGACGAGTGCTGAATCGCCGAAGATTCGGAGCTTCTTTACTTTTAAGTCGATGGCTGCTGTCAGACCACTGATGCATGCCTCATACTCGGCGACGTTATTGGTGCATGGGAAGTTCAATTTGCATGCTATGGGGAATTGACGGCCATCTGGGGCTATGACCACGGCTCCCACTCCCTTGCCCGAGAGGTTCACCGCACCGTCGAAGAACATGGTCCACCAATCGTCTTCTCGGAGATTTTCTGTGATCTCATCTTCAATCATTATGATGTCCTCATCGGGGAAGTTGAAGCTCAACGACTCGTACTCGTCCGAGGCATGATCGGCCAAGTGATCGGCGAGGGCGCTTGCTTTAACCGCTTTCTGAGTCACATAGATGATCTCGTGCTCAGCTAATAAGAATTGCCATCTACAAATGCGACTTGACAGGTACGGCTTTTCGAAAATGTATTTCAAGGGGTCCATGCGAGAGATTAGCCAAGTCGTGTAATACAACATGTACTGCCGGAGCCTTCGGGCGCACCATGCTGGGGCGCAACAAGTTCGTTCCAACATAGAGTAACGCATCTCACATTTGTTGAATTTTTTGCTGAGGTAATAGATGGCTTGTTCACGCCTTCCGGACTCGTCGTGCTGTCCCAAAACGCAACCCATGGCGCTAGCCGTGACTGTCATATACATGAGCAAAGGCCGTCCTGGCGTCGGAGGAACTAGTACTGGCGGGTTTTGCAGATACGTCTTGATTTTCTCGAAGGCTTCCTGGCAGTCTTCGTCCCATTCTGCATCTCCGTGCTTCCTTAGCATTTTGAACATCGGCTCGCAAGTAAGTGTTAACTGGCTGATAAAGCGAGCGATGTAGTTGATGCGCCCTAAAAAGCTTCTTACTTCCGTTTCGGTGCTGGGAGAGGGTAGCTCCTGAATGGCTTTTATCTTATCAGGATCCACTTCTATGCCTTTGTTGCTGATGATGAATCCCAATAACTTCCCGGAAGTCACTCCGAAGGTACACTTAGCTGGGTTTAGCCGTAGCCGAAATTGCCTCAACCTTTCGAACACCTTTCTCAGGATGTCTACATGATCTTGCGTGCCGCGAGACTTGGCTATCATGTCGTCGACATATATTTCCAATTCTTTATGCATCATGTCGTGGAAAAGGGTGACAGCAGCACGTTGGTACGTGGCTCCTGCGTTCTTTAATCCGAAGGGCATCACTTTGTAGCAGAAGGTTCCCCAGGGCGTGATGAAGGTCGTCTTTTCACTGTCCTCGGGTGCCATCTTGATCTGATTGTACCCCGAGAATCCATCCATGAAAGAGAACATGTCATTTCTGGCGGCACTATCTACCAAGATGTCGATATGGGGAAGAGGGAAGTCATCTTTAGGGCTAGCTCGATTGAGATCCCGAAAGTCCACGCACATGCGAACCTTCCCATCTTTCTTAGGCACTGGCACTATGTTGGCGATCCATTCTGGGTACTCCGCAACTCTCAAAAAACCCGCGTCTAGTTGCTTGGTAACTTCTTCTTTGATTTTCAGAAGGATGTCTGGATGCATCCTCCGAAGTTTTTGCTTGACAGGCTTAAACTCAGGTTTTAACGGAATACGATGCTCAACTATCCCGGGATCAAGACCTGGCATGTCGGCGTATGACCATGCGAATACATCGGAGTAGTCCTTGAGGAGAGAAATCAACCTTTCTCTCTGAGTCGTATCCAGGGTAGTTCCGATCTTGACCAGTTTTTGACTCTCATTGCTTGCCCCCAAGTTTACTTCGTCCAATTCCTCCCGATGAGGGGTTATTTCCTTTTCTGAACTTTCTAGTAAACGGGTCAGTTCGTCGGAGACTTCGGCCTTGTCTTCAGTCGTAGCGATGATTTCTTCGCCAGTAAAGACATAGGTTTTATCAAGACAATCCGAACTAACACTCATCCTGAAATTAAAAGCGCGAAAAAAAGAGATGCGTAAAATGAAAATTTGCATATATATTGATTTTTAACAAAAGGGAACAGGAGTCCCTACAAAAATGTTTTCGTAAGAAAACGTGCCAAAAACATATATATATATTTTTCAAAATGAGAAATTACGGAGAGACATCCGGAAGCATGGTGATGGTCCAGTTGCCCACAGACTCCCCTGACTTCTTAACGAAAATGACTGAACCAGGCGACGATCCTTCTTCTCCTAGAGTGCAGATACGGAGGTCTGATACCCTGATTGGATTTTCATTGATGGTTTCAGCGGCGAAGGGGAACGTGGTTCTGATATGGGGAATCGGCATTTTGCCCTCTGGCGCAGAACGTCCAAATAGCTTAGCCAGCTGCTTTTTTTTCTTTTCTTGGGCGATCCTGGTGAAATCGGCCTTGCTGGGTTGGTACCCTAACCCAAATCGATCTCCGAAGCTCTTCGGAGGCGCCCAGCCTTTCGATCCTTGTAACTCGGCCCCGAGCCGTTTTCCTAATTGGAAGCTTCCCTCTAGTGTTGACTTAGTGGTTGTTTCGGCTACCCCCGATTTTGAGGCTTCGCAAATGGGGGATCCCTCCTCGATCCAACCCGCGTTGACGATTTCAAAGGCTTGGAAGGAACTCTCCAGGGTTTCGGTAGTTTCGATGTAAGGCACAGATGCATGCTTGGCCAAGATCAAGGCTTCTTCGACCTTTATCGTGATGAGGGCATTGTCTTTGACGTATTTGAGGCACTGATGCAAGGAAGAGGGGACGGCTCCTGCTGAATGGATCCAAGGCCGTCCTAGAAGCATGCTATAAGCGGGTTGGATTTCCATGATCTGGAATGTCAAGATAAAAGGGTGGGGCCCGATGACCATATCCAACTCAATGTTCCCGATGATCTCTCGAGTGGTGCCATCGAAAGCCCTAGCCATCATTCCGCTAGGTTTTATGAGGGAGGAATCGACCGGCAGCTGTTCAAGGACATGCCTGGGCATGACATTAAGTGCGGACCCATTGTCGATTAGGGCCTTTGCTATGACGTGTCCCTTACATTCCACCGTGATGTATAGGGCCTTGTTGTGATCTCTTCCCGAGGGGTCGATCTCTTCTTCCGAGAAGGAAATGCTGCTTAAGGCTTGGATCCTTCCGACAAGGTTTTCCACCCTTTCTGTGGTGATATCCTTAGTCACGAAAGCTTGTTTCAAGACTTTTAAGAGAGCTTGGCGATGCGGCTCTGAAGAGAGGATCAGGTCCATGATGGAGATACGAGCTGGGGTTTTCTTTAGCTGTTCGATGATGCTGAACTCGCTCTGTTTCATGATCTTGAGGAACTCGGCTGTCTCGTCCTCAGTTACAGGTTTGCTCAAACCTTGCGTCTCTTCTACTATTTCTTCGCGGATCACAGGGTCTTTCCCTTTGGCTTGTCGTTGCTTTTCTACTTCCTCCGAGATATAACATCTTCCGGTGCGAGTCATGCCCCCGATATGAGAGGCTTCACCGATAGCGAGTGTTGTTGGTGCGACTGCAGGAGGGGTGGTGACCACCGTGTATCCGTAGTTGAATGGGACCGCGTGTAAGTCTCGGCTGGGAGTATTCACAGCTAATGTGAATACTACTTTGCGTGGGATCGTGGCTGCCTCCCTTGCCTGGGCCACGTATTCGAAGGGGTAAGGTGCTGGTGGATTGTCCTCGATGGCGTTGATGGCTCCTTGGGTTTCCCCTTTGGTTTGAATGATCCCGAATGTTGCGAGTTGCTTGACTTTTTGCCGAAAAAGTCTGCAATCCTGGATGTCATGCTTGCTTTCCCCTTGGTAGAATAGGCATTGGGCCTGACTATTCCCTGGGAATGGCAGATAAGCGTTGTTGGCTAATGCGAAGAACAATTCTTCATTGGGTACTTCCCCCATCGACAGGTGAGAAAGGTCAATTCCAATGGAAGAAATGTCGCTCATCCCAGGATTATGGTGCGGTAGAGGACTCGTTGTCATATCAGGACCCCTTGTCAAACCTTTGGACGAGATTCGTCCTTCTTTGGTTAGGTGCTCGACCTTCTCTCTAAAGTCGTAACAGTTTTCCAAGGAGTGTCCTCGGGTTCCGGCGTGATATTCGCAGCTATCCTTTGGATCATACCAGCTGGGGTAAGGAAGGGATTGAGGCGAGAGTGGGGATGGTGTAATCTGCCCGTCTGCCAAAAGGCTTGCGTAGATCTCTTTCAAAGGAAACGGAGGAAGCGACCATGTCGGTGAAGGGTATGACTCGGAGTCTGAGGATTCCCAAGAAGGTAGTAAGGGCACTGTGCTAGAATAGGAAGGTGGTGCCGAATACCTGACGAGGTAATCGAACTTCCCGGAAGGTTGGCCCAAGGTGTCAATCTCGCGGTCGCCTTCGTCGCGGCGCGCGGAGAACCGCTTGCACGATGAAGTCGATCCTTTCTTCTGGACCATTTGGAGTGGGGTTCCATTGGCGTTATGCGGGATAGGAAATCCATCTCCGATCGTGTTGATGGATCCTTCCCCAGGGGTCACTTTCTGGGTTTGTATTACCCCGAGACTCGAGAGTTGTCTCACCTTTTCTGCGAACGACTTGCAGCTTCTGATCTTATGACCGTCGCTTCCTTTGCAGTACATGCAGTGACTCGGATTGCCCCCTGAGTATAGCACATATCCCTCTCGAGCTAAGGCCTGGAAAAGCTGTTCTTGTGGCCAACTCGATGCGGAAGATAAATGGTCGTTGCTTTCTCCTGCCGAGATGGCATTCACCCCCCCCTTTCCTTGGGAATGATTGGGAGGAGGGTTGGTGGATGTGTTGGGTCCTTTTGCTAATCCTTCGAAAGATACCCATCCACTTTTGATCAAGTGATGGACCTTTGCCTTGAATGCGAAGCAATTTTCCAGAGTGTGACCTGGGGCTCCAGCGTGATATTCGCATCTTGCGTTGTGATCATACCACTTTGGGTAAGGAGGCAATTGAGGCTGAGCCAGAATCGGTACGATCTGTCCGGCCACCAGGAGATGTTTGTAGATTTCTCCTGCAGGGAGAGGGAGAGGAGGTGGAGGCTCTCGGTTCCACCGATTGTTGGTCATGTTTTGGTTATTTGGGTCTTTTGGTGGGTTATATGGTTTGGGTTGCATAGGTTGTGATGTTTGCACTGGAGGTGGTGGGAAATGAGTAGGATTTTGAGGTAGGATATTAGCGATTGGTGGTGAATTAAAAGGAAAGGAGGTGGGTTGATATAGTGACGCCGGCTGATACGGCGGTGGTACCAAATAAGGCGGTGGTGGCGGAAACGGCTGCCCCTGATTAACTTGGGGAGCGACAAATCCGACGTCCCTTTTCACGACTGATGCTTTCTTTGGTACGGACTCTGGTGTTGGATGCGTGATTCGCCCAGACTTAATCCCTTGCTCGACTCTTTTGGCAATTAGGACCATGTCGGAGAAGCTGTTTGAGGGGTTCGAGATCAGGTAGGTGTAGTAGGGAGCTTTGAAGGTGTGCAAGAAAATCGACAAGAGTTCCTTGTCGCTTAAGGGTGGAGAGATTCTCGAAGCCAACTCTCTCCATCTTTGTGCATAGGTCTTCACGGACTCGCCGATTTTCTTTTCCAGATTTTGCAGGTCGGCGCGGTCAGGAGCCACCTCCATGTTGAATTTGAATTGTCGGTAGAAGGCATCGGACAGGTCTCTCCACGTCCTGATCCTGGCTCTGTCCAGCCCCATATACCAAGTTAGGGCGTGCTTGGTCAAGCTTTCTCGGAATAGATGGATCAACAACGGTTCGTTGTGGATCATCTCTGCCATCTTGTTGCAGTATGCTCTGAGGTGGGTCTTCGGGCATTCTACCCCAGTATATTTTTCGAAGTCCAGGATCTTGTACTTCAGAGGTATGACGATCCCGGGGACCATGCACATATCGGCGGGGCCGGTAGGGTCAAATGGATCAACCCCTTCAATTGCTCGGAGCCTCTCCTCGAGAAGATTCAGTCGATCCCCTTTCGGTTGCTCGGCCCCAATGGGGTTAGAACCGAAGGGTAGCGACAGTCCTGATGAGAACTGCGGTTGCGCTGGGTTGAAAGTGAGGAGCTGAGTTCCCATAGGTCCGGGAACCGTGCTCGGAGGAATAGGAGGGAGATACAGGTCCTCTGGGTGGGCCTGGCTCTTGCTGGGGTCCCCAGCAGGGTTGATTGAAAGGTACTAAAGCGACGGGGAGATCTCTTCACCCGCCTTAGCTGTAGGATTTGCAGTGATGGGTACTGTGAAGGGATTATCCCATCTCCAATGGCCCGGGGGACCAGAAAGTGGCGGGAGTACGGAAGGTCCTGCGACGGTGAGCGAAGAGTGAGGTCCTTTTGTTTGAGGGAGATCAAAACCCGGTGGTACTTCGGCGACAGCTTCATCTCTTTCCTTTTCGGCCCTGGTGGCTCTTTCTGTAGTGATCCTAACTTGCTCCTCTAACTCCGTGATTCTAGCCATTAGTGCTTCATCGGTCTTGGCCGGTTCAGTCATTTTTCGTTTTTGAAGTCTAGTTAGGGGGAGCCTGTGCGGAGTAGCTTGCTTTCGAGGAGCTATTGTGAACCTGAAAAAGGGAAAAACACAGAAAAAGTAAATACAAGTGAGGATATACAGGTGATATGCAATCCCGAGGCCTCCACGTTGCTCATTCATTTTCCGGCCACACTTTCACTTGATATTTCCAAGGAGGTCGGTGAGGCGAGGAATCCCAGTGGTTGACAAGATACGACAGAAGCCTCTATACATTCCCCCGATATGAAGCAAACCTGAGATGCTAACGACGAAACCCAAATCAGCAGGGGCAACCAATGCCGCCATGCTAGGAAGATCTCTTTCATACTGTGCTTGCAAATGACGTAGGGCCTGACGCCTAGTGAACCCAACCGAGGGGAGGGATGACAATCAATGCCATGAACTTGGAGGTCGTGATAAGCTAAGAGGACAAAGCCACGAGTGGGCAATATTTGGCTGTTTTTGTTTTTTTGTTTTCTTTTTTTGAATGTTTGGTCTGATTTTTTGGTTCTTTGGGTGAAACGACTGTGTTTATCCCGGAGGGATTTTCTCTTTCTTTTTGCGATAGTCTTTTGAGTTGCGTTTGGATGGATAATTGATATGGAAAAAATGAGGCGATTTTAATAAATATCCGAAAGAGTACGACTTTATTAAAAGTGTTTACAAAAGTATGGTAAACTTGCTAAATTTATCAAAAATGGCTAAGATAGGTGGAATCAGGGGTCCTAGCTAAAAAGAAAAGATTTGCCGATATCCGAGCCTTTCCCTGAAGGTGTCATTCCTGGGCGTCTGAGTCTTCTTGTTCCTGCCAAAGGTACTCCATTGAAGCCAACTCCCCTTTCTTCATCTCTATCTTAGCCTCTAAAGCGGCAATTCGGCTTTGTAGTGTCTGATCGTTGAAACTTCGTTCCCCGAAAATATCAAGTGAAAGTAGTGTATGTGCCGACATGTCGAATGAGCAAAATGGGTCCTATGGGACAAAAATAAGATTTTAAATGCATAGTAACCTGCACGTGTCAGAAAATTTACAGTTCGTATAACAGAAAAATCACGTCAATATGCCACGACAAACAGGTATAATCATGATGCACGTGCTGGGGCTCTGATTCTGACATTTCTAACTGGCTTGAATGGTTCCCGGATGATACCATGAAAAGGTCCCTAAAGTGTCGTCCAGTCGCCCGATTCCTTGCGAAATCGTATAACCTTTCGACTGGCTTTAGGGGTTCATCCGAGTTGGGATTGGTGAACACTACCCAGGACATGTGTCCTAGGGCGTCACTACTACCCTCCTATTTTGGTAATTGTCCCCTGGGTGTAGGGCGCTATGAAATGCATATGACAATTGATAAAGCAAATAAATAAACAGGCCAACAATTGATCAAAGCAAATAAACAAATAAAACACCTCTCTAAAAAGATAAAACCGGCTCCGACCCTAATGTCCCCAGTGAAGTCGCCAAACTGTCGCGCCTCGAAAATTTAAAAATTCGCGAGTGTGCAATAAAATTTGAGACCTTCAGATGCTTGGCGTAAAAGGGATGCCTAGCAGCATGCAATGAAGTCGCCACCCTAATTTGGTTGCTAGGCTTAGGGAACCCTAATCGTCATGGCATAGGAAATATAATAAGTAAAAAACTAAAGGCACAAAAAGGGGTCTGGACCCCAGACAAAGGTTCGGGGTCGTATTATGGTCTCGGGAAGGTGTTAGGCACCCGAGTCACATCCGAAAACGGTTACCGGTTGATGAGAGAGGTGTTTAAAAAGGTGCTTGAAAAATGCATTTTTGAAAAAGGGGGCGCTCAGAGGAATCGTCACTTTAGCCTTTTTTACAATCGGGACCGTTCAGGAATAATAAAAAGATCTTTCGGACGGGGTTACCGTTTATCAAGATCGATCGATTATTCTTGACCGTAACGTGATGGGACTGAATTTTCCGTAAGGCTGAATGAACGCCCTCTTTTTTCATCATCGGGCCATGCATGATTAACCTAATTACTACGTGATTCTAACATGGATTGCTAACAGAGTACCAATTTAAATGATAGGTTTTTGAAGTGAAAAAAAACTGAAGTGGGATCGAAAGTCCCCATGTACATGCAGTCAATACAAGCAAGAATTTGAAATCAGATGAACATAGTATTTTAAGCACGTCTTTAAACACGTTGTTCATGTGGGTTGATTTTAATTCTAGCAGTTCTATATATCATGCATACAGTTGATATTTGCAAAAAGCATCGAATAAATAAAAAGGACTTGTGAGGCGTACTTTCGAGCGAAGCTTGAAATTAACCTACAAAAGGAGAGTGTTAGTGATAGCTCGAGAAATAAATAAACCATTTTATGAGTGCGAAAATTTAAATGACAGTTGATTGTGTACGAGAAATGATGGATTTCACGCATACGGAAATTAAATACCGAGTTGATTGCATGCGAAAAATGATAGATTTAACGCATACGAAAATTAAATGCTGAGTTGATTGCCTGCGAAAAATGATTGATTTTACGCATACGAGAATTTAAATGCGAGGTTGATTGCATGCGAAAAATGATGGATTTTAAGCATACGAGAATGAAATGCTGAGTTGGTAAGTGCAGGAGATTAAAAGAGTTGATGATTTTAAAACAGTTGATGATTTGCAGAAATTTTAATGATTGATACTGCAGAAGATTAAAGCAATTGATATTGCAGAAATTTAAAGCAGTTGATATTGCGGAAAATAAACAATTGATATTGCGACCGACCATGTAGGCGGTATTGAATTTAAATTGCTGAAAGTAAATTGTGGAAATTTAAAGTGCGGAAAATTAAACAGTTGATAAGTGCGACCGACCATGCAGGCGGTATTGAATTTAAATTGCCGAAAGTAAATTGCGGAAAATTAAAGTGCGGAAAATTAAACAGTTGATAAGTGCGACCGACCATGTAGGCGGTATTGAATTTAAATTGCCGAAAGTAAATTGCAGAATTTAAAGTGCGGAATTTAAACAGTTGAAAAGTGCGACCGACCATGTAGGCGGTATTGAATTTAAATTGCCGAAAGTAAATTGCAGAATTAAAGTGCGGAAGAGTAAAGTGCGGAAAATTAAACAGTTGATAAGTTGCGGAAGGATTTCCAGCAGTGTGCGAAAAATTAAAGCAGTTGAATATTTACGAAAATTAAAATGCGACCGACCATATAGGCGGTATTGAATTTAAATTGCTGAAAGTAAATTGCTGAAATTTAAAGTGCGGAAAAGTAAAGTGCGGAAAAGTAAACAGTTGATAATTTGCGGAAGGATTTCCAGCAGTTTTGCGAAAAATTAAAGCAGTTGAATATTTACGAGAATTAAAATGCGACCGACCATGTAGGCGGTATTGAATTTAAATTGCTGAATATAAATGACTGAAGCTAAATAATATGAAAATAAATATTACGATAAGAAATGAGCAATTCGTATATAAAAATAGTTTAAATAACAAGTTGACGCGAGAATGAGCATACGAAAAATATGAACACGGAAATGACGCATGTGAGCATTTAAATCAGGTACAAACTTTTAAAGCATGGTATACGACTATTTAATTTTGTGCATAAATATTTAATCATGGTATATAAATATTTAAGCAAAGCGAAATAATAAACAAGTATTTAAATTTGAACAAGTAAATAATGATTAATTAAATATGGTATACGAATTAAATTAAACATTACATACGAGCATGAAATGAAATGATGTTAAAAACGACTCGAATGCTTGACGAAAATTGCTTGGGCCGGGCCCGTATGCAAGATTTAAATCAAATTGGGCTAGGAATGAATCCTAGCCCATGACAACAATTAAAGGCAAGATGGGCTTGGCTTAAGCCAAGGCCCATCAGTGCCTTAATTTTCAAGAGGGACGGGCTTGGCCCATTCCCTATCTTCTTCCTCGCAAGAACAGCATGGCTGTTCTTGCTTTCCACGTCGCCGGCGCTGTGGCCGGCGACTCATGCAACGAAACCAGGCGACCAACTCGCCTGGTTCTTGGCCTGAAAGAGCCACTCCCCTCCACCATTGCAACCATGCGATCACAGCCCGAAAAGGGTCACAAAAACAGTAGGTTTTTTAGGGGAACGAATGGGTGCATTTTGACGTTAATTAATGAAACAATTAAACTAAGCTAAGATAATTTAGATGGGTGTTAGCATGGTAGAATTAGGTCGAAAACAAAGTGATCGCAGCAAGCTTTAGTGATAAATTAATTGACTAAGTTCTAAACGGAATTTAAAAGAAAAACGGGAGCAAGAACGCTCACCGTGCTGCGGCTGCGTACGGACGATGGCGAGGAACGGGAATGAGGGTGAGTGAATGGGGCTTAGGAGTACATGAGTTGGCCAGGAAAATGGAGAGGGAGTAGCGGGTTTTTTTGCAAAATTCTCGGCCCGTTTTGCTCGAAGGATGGCTTGCTATTTATAGGCAAAATCGCATGGGAGGAGGGACGCCGGAGCTGCGCGTGGTGGCCGGCTGGTCACGGTGGCAAGGCTAGGGGGAGGCGTGATGATGGCGGAGGGCTAGGGGCTAGGGAGCAGTTGGCTCGGGCGAGGACTTGCTTCGCTGCACGTCCCTGGCACTGTGCATGTGCATTATGCACATTAAATTGTCAACCGTTGATCTGGTTGACTTTCTTTGGTTGACTAGATCAACGGTTGAGATCAAAGGCCTTTAAGTCTCATTTAAATGGCCTCGAGCCGAGTCTCGCGGGCAAACGTTTTGAATTTTCGAGCCGAAGGTATCCGAGCGTAGAGAAAAATATGACGGGTTTAACTGTATACAGCGACTGACGAGAATTTTTCGTTTAACGTGTTTATTTTCGCGTTAAAAAACGTGAAACGTTTGAACGGAAAAATAAAGACGTTAAGCCGAAAATTGCACGAAACGCTGTAGACCGTTGCGAGCAGAAAAAAGCTAGCAACTAGTTGATGGAAAACATTTTAAAGTCGAGTTATTGTCCGAGCAAACTTACTCGGGTCCAATAAAAGCTCGAATGAAAATAATAATAAAATAATAAAAATACTAAAAAATGCGCTAAAATATAAAAAATCCTAAAATTCATATGATGACCTAAAACGAAGAAAAAATTAGCAAACGACTGCCGGATAATTAAAAATGTGATTTTTCAGGCTAAAAATATTAATGATAATAATAATGAAAATACATGCCGAAAAATTAAAAATGCGATTTCGAAAGCTAACGATGATGCAAAAATGCAACGAAACACCTAAAAATGCTAGCGATATTAAATCAACTGAAAATGACTGTAAATTAGCTGAATAACAGAAATGCTAAAATTAAATAAAAATGGCGTCAAAATTCGGGTATCAACAGCACTGAATGTAAGAATTTCCTGATCTGAAAACTGGAAAACGTGTTTAGTTCGCGCGTTTTCATGTTTTGTGGAAAACCGAAAATATTTGTAATGAAAAGAAGAAATCATTTGAAAATTTAATAGTCATTTTAAAAAGGAAAAACTTATTAAATATAACATCAATCTTCTAATATTGCATTTAAATATTGTAATTCATATTCCTACATGAAAATAAAAGCAATCTACTAATATAGTAATTGATGGAAAAATTACATAGCAAACGTACTCCACTTGACTCGTTGCTCCCTCGTAATCTAACGATTATTACGATGAACCCACAATTCATTTGCAATGTCTTCCCTAACAGCATTCATCTGTTGTTGTTGTGACATATTCACTTGTATACCTTCTTGCATCTCATCAACTCGGTCTTCATCAATGTTTTGCACACCGTCCTCGCCAAATTCAGTGAATAATCGATCAGCTCTATCTTCGCTCTTAATAAAATTATGAAGTGCGCAACAAACTATAGGTATCAATTTTTGACGTCAAAGTGGGTAATTTGGAATAGACATTAATATAGGAAATCTAGCTTTGAGAATGCCAAAGGCCCTTTCAATAACATTTCGCAAAGATGAATGTCTGTAGTTAAATAATTCATATTTTCTTGTTATTCTCCCCCGTCCTTGGAAATCGCTTCGATGATATCGTCCACCACGATAAGGAGCTAAAAAACCCAGAATATTTGGGTAGCCAGCATTGACAGCGTAATAATAATCTGCAAATGATACGTTCAAATCTCAAACCGGCAAACAATATAAACATTGCATACTGTTATGAAATTCAATAAATTGTGTTTTACCTGGTGGTGGCATAAGGAATTGATTTTCCTGCCTTGTTAGCGCATCAAGAAACACACGTGAATCATTAGTTGTGCCTTCCCAACCAGAATAAATAAAAGTGAACATCAAATCATGCGAACACACGGCCATAACATTTTGCGTAACTAGTGATTTTCTACCGCGAACAGTTTTTTGTTTAGAAGTAGGAGACCAAGCTGCAACATGAGTACCATCAATTGCACCTATGCATTTCTGAGAGGAAGTAAAAGAAGTATATATCAGAGTTAGCTTTAAACTTCAATAATTTTTAAGTATCTTCAATTCCTAACAGAGATGCGCACCTGAAAATATGGATACCATCTGGGATTCTCAAGAATTTCTGGTTGAACTGATCCTCTGTTGACATGTTTGATCAAATCAGTTGCTAAAGCAGCCAAAGCACGTATCACATTCTTCACCCACATATGCACGGTCCTAGTAGAATGCTGAAATCGGCCTGCTACAACCCTCTGAGTTGCTCTGTGACATAATACAAATAACCCCATTGCCAGACCCTCTTCCACACTAACTTCTCTGGTCGCGCATAGTAAACCCATAGTTTTGAGCCTATCGCATAAGTTCATAAAAATATATGGTCGCATATGAAAGTTCTCATAACATACAGTGGGATTTCCCACTAAAACCTCAATGATATAAGCTCTACCGCTAAGCATAGATGTGTGACAAGGCGTCCTTGCAACACGACTGCTTTCAACTTGCGCTAGCCTCTGAAGTTGCAGTAATTCTTCCTAGTCATCATCATCATCATCAGTAGAACCATCATCACTTGAATTGACAACATAATATGTTGAAGTATTATCATAATATTGTGTCATTTCTACCTGCATTATAAATAAAGCGCTGAATCTAGCAGAGGAAACAAATAGAACTATAAAGAAGTGAAGACGAGTAGGAATTACAGGTTAGTAAACAATACCAACCTAATTACGTGATCACCTGCTTTGCGTTTGCCGCTCCCTCTTTCTTTCTATTTTTCCCTTCCTACGTATACTGGTTTCTTGGTCTCCTATTTATTCTGATATGGCTGTCACTATTTCTGTCCTTGTATATCCACGAGCATTGCCATGTTTCCTTCAAAAATTGTCCCCACAATCATGCACCATAATTATTAGTACTAGTATTTTATCTCCTATTTGTTTTATATGTTTGTCTCTATTTGTTGCCCTGTATAACCACGAACATTGAAACTATTTCCTTCAGAAATGGTCCCCCAATCATGTATTTTCATTATTATTACTAGTATAAAGGAATAAGTTTTATTACTTTAGAAACTTAAAATAATCCTAATTGTTTATTTTAATATATTCAATATGAAATAAATCTGGAAAAAGTTTTATTAATTTAGAAACTTAAAATCAAAATAGTTGTTTATTTTAATATATTCAAAAATTATAAATTTCAAATAAAAGTTTCGTTGGTTTAGAAACTTTAAAATAAGAATAGTTATTTATTTTAATATATTCACCATGAAAACGAAACCGTTTTAATGGCAAGTCCTTGCTCTCGTCTCTCTCATTCTTCCCGTCTCTTCCTCTGACCTCCTTTTGCTTACACAGAAACCCTAACAACGAAATTCGCAACCATGTCTGAACAGTCCGTTTCATCGAACCGTACATAGAGGCGAAATACACAAGTTGGTGTCCTGAATTATGGAGAGCCGAGGTTTTGTGACTGCGGAATGAAAGCTCTGATGTGGGTGTGCTGGAAGGATGAAAACGTGGGCAGACGGTTCTACAACTGTGCTCTACATAAGTGTAAGTATTTTCGCTGGCACGATGAAGAACGTTTGTCATAGAGGTCAAGAGAGGTGGTTCGTATGCTGTTAGGCTGGGAGGAGAAGTTGAAAGGTGAGATTAGGTGCTTAAATGGAGAAGTAGAACGTATGCGTGAAACACTAGTCGTTGTTTCCTATTTGAAGAGTGAATTACAAACTGTAAGGTTGGAGAAGTCAGTCGCGTACGCGAAGGGTCTAAAAGTAGGGTGTTTACTGGGTTTCAGTTTATGTTTAGCTAGCTTAATTGTAACCAAGTTATTTTGAGTAGTTTGATGTTAATGTAATTGTAGAAGTTACAGTTGTGTTCCAAGACAATTTACATGTTAAATGGATCTTTTTCCGCTCCATTTGTTGTGCTTCCTTTCACTTGTGCTTGAAGAGATTGGCAATTTGCATGTTAAATGGTATGTGTGAAACACTGCATTTGAGGGATAATGAAGCTCTGCATTGGAAAAAAATGGTAATTGTAAGGTGAACTTGAGTAGTGTTTGGTTTGGCAAATCTGGAGGTTGTTGCATAATTTTACACCCCTCTGCAAATCCTTATTTTTATTGGTTTCTTTTTCTCCTCATCAGTAATTCCTAGGAAAAAGGCCACTAGGTATAATCCATCCTCGTGTAGCTTCTTTTTGCATTTGAGGGATACTTTATTTCGTTGGACCTTGGTGTTGTGTTAGTGGCTTGCAGTTTTGTTATATGGCCCCATTTGTTCTTCACGGCGGAAACTTCGTTGTGAATTGCTGGTCTGGGATCTGGTGTTGGATTAGCTTTTGATTTTCCATATATGTGAAGCAATTTTCAGGTTATTTTGGCATAGTATGGGCGAAAGCTGAACCATCATGGGGTGTTGGGAATTGGTATATGCTACTTGTGTTTAAACTTCTAGTTAAACCTGATGTCGCAGACCTATTTTCCCATGCTGTGGCGGATAAGTTAGTGCATTGTTAGGATGTTGTAAATGCTACTTCGCTTTGTGTGTTGTGTGTAATTGGGATTCCTAGTTTATTGGATTTGATGCTGGCATGGCATACTGTGGTGCATGTTTTAATCTCCTGTTCGTCTGGTTGTTACTTTGCTAGTGGAGTCACTTCCTGATTTCTGTAGTGATGTGTTATATTATGTGTGAGTTATTTGGGTGTGTTGCATTTGATGTATAGTGTAGGGCTGAACTAAGTTGTAATAATGAGATGCAAACCTATTCCAAGAAGGCGGTAAGGATACTTTAAATTCAGGGACCGAATTTCTTAAGGTAGGGAGAATGTGAGACCCCTAGAAATTGTAATTTAGATTTATTTTGGTTAGTTAGATGGGTACTAGTCGATTAGAAGAAAATTAGAAATTTCGTTGGGTTTGTGTGTAAACTAATTGTTTCCGTAATAATAATAATAATAATAATAATAATAATAATAATAATAATAATAATAATAATAATAATAATAATAGTAATATATAATAAACAAATAGAAAGTTGAGATAAGGATTAGGGACATAAGTGGAATAAGAATAAGAAGGGATAAGGACTCGTGGAAAGAGGGGAAGAAACAAAAGAAAAGAAAAGAAGGTGAGAGAGAGAGAGAGAGAGAGAGAGAGAGAGAATGGAAACAATTGCTGTTGTTGGTAGCTTGAAGAAACTAGTAAGTTCTCTTCCTTGTATTTATTATTTACACGAGTCTTTCAATTAAGAGGTATGGAAATAGCTTGGGTTCAATTTGGGTGAATAAGCTAGTTTTATTTGGGTGTACGGGAGCAATCGGGTGAATGGGTTTTGTTGGTAAAATCCTGATTATAAATGAATAGAAATGTTAAGTAACGGTGTTGAATGATAACCAAATGAGTTTTAATTAATGAGAGAGAGAGAGAGAATGGAAATAATTGCTGCTGTTGGTAGCTTGAAGAAACTAGTAAGTTCTCTTCCTTGTATTTATTACTTACATGAGTCTTTCAATTAAGAGGTATGGAAATAGCTTAGGTTCAATTTGGGTGAATAAGCTAGTTTTATTTGGGTGTACGGGAGCAATCGGGTGAATGGGTTTTGTTGGTAAAATCATGATTATAAATGAATAGAAATGTTAAGTAACGGTGTTGAATGATAACCAAATGAGTTTTAATTAATGAGTTTTGTTCAATTGATTGAAAGGAAAGCAAACGATAGTTTGAAGTTTAATAGTTTTAATTCGGGAATTCATGCAGAATAGGGGTATGAAGCTAATTAACTGACAAATTAGGTGTTGTGGTGGGTCGGTGATGTAGGAATTACTCTGGAAATTTTGGAAAAACAATGGCAGAAAGTTATTTATAGTTTAGTCCTGATACGATCGCACCGATCGCATCGCGTACGCGAAGCCAACACCAAAGTCTCGTGGCGCTTATTCTCCGACATTTACGCTACGAAGAAGCGCACCTAAAGTTCAAGGACCAAGGGAGATTATGTTTGCAAATCCAAGGACCAAAGGGAAACTTAGGCCAGCCCAAGCCCAGCCGGCCCAAGCCCACGTCGTTTGGGGTCATCTCCCCAAACCTGCCACGCCGCCTCGCCCTCACCCGTGAGACTCGGTCAGCGACAGCTCGGCCCCCTGACCCGGGCCACGCCCGCTCGTCCTCGCCCACAAGACTCGACCCACGCAGCGCCTGCAACAACCGTCCCCCAAGCTCGCACCAGCTCACCGTCGATCTCGCCTGGCCGCCCGAGGGACTCGGTCCACGCAGCATCTGCCTCCCACGTCCGACGCGCACAACCGCGTCCCACGCCCGCAACGTCAGCTGCGCGACCGAGTCATAGCCAGCTGGCACTCTCCCAAGCGTCCACGGCAACACGACTTCAACGGCAGGACCAAATTAAATCCAATTAATTGGGTGGCAATTAATTGGTAAATTACACTTCTCACCCTTAAGCTTTTTCTATAAATAGGAACCTTTTGTTTCCTCTAGATGATACTTTTTGATTACCAATTGATTATTCAATCTTAAAGTCAATTTTATTTCCTTGTAATTTCTAGCTTTATTTCCCTAAAATTCTTGTAATCATTTCTGGTTCAAACTAGCATTTTCATTGCAAGTTTGAGTTCGATCTTTCAAGTTATTCAATATAGAAAGGTTGCTCGTTCTTCGTTAACGAGAGGGTTTTCTCGAATATACTTGTCCATTTAAAATTCCATCTTTCACTTCTAAAATTCCCGATTCAAGAACCATTCATCTTGAATTAAATCATCACAAAAATTCCATAAAAACCATCTCTAAAAATCCTATATATCTCCATTACAACTTTATCCGCTGCGCATCTTTCCGAACATCATCAAATCCGTCAAAAAACACCTTCATCCTTCATCAATCGGACCATCCACAATCGAGACTAGTTTCTTACTCCAATCAGCACCGAAGGATCCTAACACGTGGTAGCGGAGCTCGACTGTCTCGAAGGTTGGTAAACGTTAAAATCACAAATCAATTCCTTTCTCCATTTTTCGAATTCATTACTCCTTCGTCTTGTCCATTGTATAAATTTTTCCACTAACACAAATTTTATTTTCTTTGTTATATATTTGCGATCCGAGCGTCCCTTCACTTGTGATAAAAAAAAAAAAAAATCAAAAATATATATATATATATAAATATGGTGTGTATATATATATAACAAAAAAAAAAAATCAACACAAGTCAAAAGCAAGGGACAAGATCGCTAGGTAAGCTTTTCGACACTTGACGTGGACTATCATTGGACGAGTCAAGCTTTCTTTCAGCTTCCGAAACACAAATCCTTTTGCGCCATTCTTCATTCGTGTCTTCGTAAGTTTTCATTATTGTTTCTCATATCTCTTCCATTCCAAATTAAGGTAATTGTACAATCTCATTTTGTTCGTGTTATTTACCTTAATTTTTCCATACCTTCTTTGCGTACCCAGTTTTCATTGTGTCACCAAAGTGCTCATCATTCTTTGAGTCATATTTTTTTTAAAAACTAAAATTGACTTTAAGTTTACTTGTTTATTTTTGTGTGATTTTGGTGAGAACAATAGAGGGAAGAGTGTAAACACGTGAGGGAGGGTACTAACAAACACCTTTTAGTTTTCCTTTGTGTTTCTTTTCTTTGTGCAGGTACACATCATGTCCAACGACCCTACCATTACCGAAGAACATTCGGAAGTGCCACCCCCACCACCCGATCCAAACATGAGCCACATTAACTCCATATTGGAGAAAATGATGGCTAGACTCGAGGCCATCGAAACTCGACAAGCCCAAACACCCCCACCACTACAAACACCACTACCACAAAGGACCCCTACATTTCCCCACTTTCAACAAAGAACCCGACCCACCGACCCACGAAGTCTTTCCTTCTATGGTAACACCGAAGGAGTTTATGCTCGCTCCGATAGTAGCGATAATGAGGAAGATCGCCACTCCCGCAACCGACCACCTCACCATACGAATCCGATATCTCCACCACTAAATCCACTTACCATCAGACACAATCGAAACCGGGGTCCCGATATTCCACTACACCAAGCCAACTCCTATGTGCCGCCACCAAGCCACCCATTCGCAACCGAACCGACCCTTCCTCGGCCATATGATCCCACACGGCATGAACCTCTGCGAGAGGCTCGAAGGAACCCTTCACTCGAGGGACGGTATGACAACTTTAATAACATCAAGTTAACTATTCCATCTTTTGAGGGTCGTGAGAACCCTGATATGTATTATGAATGGGAAAGTAAGATGGAAAGGATATTTGCATGTTATAACTATTCAGAAGAAAAGAAGTGTCGTTTGGCTGTTGTTGAGTTTACAGGTTTAGCCATACAGTGGTGGGAGCGAGTTTTGGTTAATCGGAGGTTAGATCATGAACCACCAATCACCACTTGGGCTGAACTTGTGGGTGAGATGCGATCACGATTTGTGCCGGTTTACTACCTCCGAGATTTGCATCAGAAACTCCAACGATTGTATCAAGGCAGTAAAAGTGTCACGGAGTTTTACCATGAGATGTTATCCATGCTGACACGATTGGATGTACGAGAGAGTGGTGAGGCAACCATGGCCCGATTTCTTGGCGGACTTCGCAAGGATATTTCCCAACAATTGGACTTCCTCCCTTACAACACACTCGAGGAAATGTACCATCTAGCTCTTAAGCTAGAACGCCAAGTAAGCTCCAAAACCAAAAACTTTGTCAATACTACTTCTTCTTCTACTCCACACTCAGTGACAAATACCAAAAGACCCTGGCAATCAAACACGACCCAAACACCTAAGCCACCCTACACTCAACCAACCGAAACCAAACCATCCGACCCTAAACCATACACTGCCCAAAACACCTCCATCACACCAATCCCAAACACAACCCAAAGAACACCTAGCCGAACCATTGAATGTTTCAAATGTGGTGGTAAGGGACACATGAGGGCAGAGTGCCCAAACCGCCGCATCATCCTAATCAGGGAAGGAGGAGAGATAGTTTCTGAGGATGAGTCAGAAACTGGGGAAAATGATGCAGAAAGTGAGGAAGAAGGAGAGTATACCCCTTTGGAGATTCCTCGCAGTTTAGTGATCAGACGGACCTTGAGTATGCAAGCCCGAGCAGATGATGAGGTTCTAGGACAGAGGGAAAACTTGTTTCATACCCGGGGAACAGCTGATGGGATGGTCCTCTCGATCATCATTGACAGTGGGAGTTGTGCAGATGTGGCGAGCACCTTACTAGTCCACTCACTTGGACTCTCGACCACCAAGCATCCGCACCCCTATGTTTTGAACTGGTTCAATGACGGCAGCACCATCAAAGTGGTGAAACAGGTGCAGATCAAGTTTTAGATTGGGGAGTACCAGGATGAGCGCGTTTGTGATGTCGCCCCAATGCAAGCCACCCACCTTATCCTTGGTCGTCCGTGGCAATTTGATCGCCACGCCATCCATGATGGATTCCGCAACACATACCGCATCACTCACACCGGCCGGAAGTTCATGATTCCACCACTTGCACCTAGTCAGGTATACGAAGACCAAATCAAGCTTGAAAAAGCAAGTGCGGTCTTCGATATTTCAATTACTTTAAATAAGAAAGAGGGAAATAGTGGAGTGAAAAATGTAAGTGGTGAGAGCATTAAAAACAACCCGCAAGAAAAAAATGAGCTTGCGAAGAGAGAAGAGAAAAAGGGAGGAAAGAGTGGAAACACACAGCTAGAAAAAAATGAGCTAGCTAGCGAGGTTCCGAGGGGAACGAGGGAAGATAAAAAAGTGAGTCTCATGGGAAGATCTCGGGATGTGAGGCGTGCACTTCTTGCACAAAAACCCATCGTTTTTCTCCGTTTTCGTGCCTTGAGCGCGGAAACACCTAACACTAACCCCGATTCCTCTTCTCCTGCTTTTGTGTCTTTGATGTCAGATTTCCAAGACGTGTTTCCGGACGAGTTGCCCGAAGGACTACCACCAATCCGCGGAATCGAGCACAAGATCGATTTGATTCCCGGCGCACCTATGCCTAACCGACCCGCCTACCGGTGCAACCCGATGGAAACCAAAGAGTTGGAGGCTCAAGTCGAGGCCCTCCTCGCCAAAGGCTACGTTCGAGAAAGCCTTTCCCCGTGTGTCGTCCCGGTGATCCTTGTTCCAAAGAAAGATGGATCATGGCGCATGTGCATGGACTGTCGAGCAGTCAATAAGGTAACCATTAAATACTCGCACCCCATACCTCGTCTTGATGATATGCTAGATGAACTTAGCCAAGCTACCATATTTTCAAAAATTGATTTAGCTAGTGGATATCATCAAATACGTATGCATGAAGGAGACCAATGGAAAACTGCTTTCAAAACTAAATTTGGTCTTTCTGAATGGTTAGTTATGCCTTTTGGGTTAACAAATGCTCCTAGCACATTTATGCGAGTGATGAATCATGTGTTGCGTGACTTTATTGGAAAATTTGTTGTTGTTTATTTCGATGACATCTTGATATATAGCTCCTCGCATGACTCCCATTTTAAGCATTTGAGACTTGTATTTCTAACCCTTCGCGAGCATA
The DNA here is from genome assembly GCA_963691705.1 of Viola odorata. Lineage (NCBI taxonomy): Eukaryota > Viridiplantae > Streptophyta > Magnoliopsida > Malpighiales > Violaceae > Viola > Viola odorata. Next base: position 23,814,510 of record OY829542.1, read on the forward strand.
AGCTTTACGCTAAACTCGCGAAGTGCGAGTTCTGTTTGGACGAAGTCCACTTTCTTGGTTTTCTTGTAGGAGCAGATGGACTCAAGGTTGATCAAGCCAAGATCAAGGCGATTGCGGATTGGCCCACTCCGCAAAATGTGGGCGAGGTGCGCTCATTTCATGGTTTGGCCGGTTTCTATCGGCGTTTCGTGAAGGACTTTTCAACAATTGTTGCGCCCCTCAACGCACTCACCAAGAAGGACATTCCATTCATATAGGGGCCCGAACAAGAGGAGGCCTTCCAAACCCTTAAGGAACGCCTTGTATCTAGTCCGGTTCTCGCACTACCTGACTTCGACAAAACATTCGAGGTCCAATGCGATGCAAGTGGAATCGGGATTGGAGCAGTGTTATTACAAGGTGGGCGACCGATCGCTTATTTCAGTGAGAAATTGAAGGACGCCCAGCTCAATTATTGCACGTATGATCGAGAACTATACGCATTAATTCGAACCCTCACTGTTTAGGAGCACTACCTAGTCCCAAAAGAGTTTGTTGTTCACACCGACCATCTATCCCTTCGCTACCTCAAGGGACAAGGTAAATTGAATCGTCGCCATACTGTTTGGTTGGAGTTCATTGAGCGATTTCCATATGTGATCAAGTATCTGAAAGGAAAGGAGAACACGTTCGCCGACGCCCTTTCCCGAAGGTATGCACTCATTACGTCTTTGCAATCTAAATTATTGGGATTCTCGCATATCATTGAACTGTATGAAAATGATGATGATTTTCATGTTGCGTATGATACATGCTTGAATGGACCTTTTGAAAATTATTCTTTGCATGATGGATTCCTGTTTTGTAAAGGTCGATTATGTGTGCCCAAATGTAGCATGCGTGAACTTCTCATTAAAGAAGCTCACGGTGGTGGACTTAGCAATCATTTCGGTATTAACAAAACTTTGAGTACGTTAAAGGAACATTTTTATTGGCCGCATATGCGTCCTATGATAACTCGTATTGTTAATGCATGCATTGAATGCCATCGTGCTAAATCTACATCTCATGATCATGGTCGTTACATGCCACTACCTGTTGCTTCGCACCCTTGGTACGATATTTCCATGGATTTTGTACTAGGATTGCCCAAAACCAGTAATGGAAAAGATGCTATCTTTGTTGTTGTTGATCGATTTTCTAAGATGGCACATTTTATTCCTTGCAAATCCACTGCTGATGCTTCTCATGTAGCTAACTTGTTTTTCCGTGAGATTGTCCGCCTCTACGGCATGCCACGTACAATTGTAAGTGATCGAGACTCAAAATTTTTGAGTCACTTTTGGCGTGTCTTATGGGCCAAATTGGGGACTAAACTCCTGTTTTCCACATCCTACCACCCCCAAACAGATGGTCAAACAGAGGTAGTAAATCGAACCCTTGGGAATTTACTTAGAATCATGGTACCAACGTATACGAAGAATTGGGATCAATGTCTTCCGTTTGTTGAATTTGCATTTAATCGTGCCATGCATTCTGCCACTTTATCCTCTCCATTCGAGCTCGTCTATGGGTTCAACCCACTCACCCCCATAGACTTGCTCCCTTTACCTGTTTCTCATGTATCCAGCTTAGATGGAGACGAACGAGCGGCCACAATCAAGGAATTACATGCTAAAGCAAAACAAAGGATGGAACACCTAAATGCCAAACTCGAGGAGAAGCGCAATGCCGGCAAACGAGTTAAATCCTTTGAAGTTGGAGATTGGGTTTGGGTGCACCTACGCAAAGAGCATTTTCCGCACCTCAGGAAGTCTAAATTGAGCCAAAAAGGGGCTGGTCCTTTCCTTATTGTTAATAAAATTAACGATAATGCTTATGTTTTGGATATTCCTACATCTTTTGCTATTTCGTCTACCACTTTTAACATTACTGACTTATCTCCGTATTTTGTAGCCGATTCCGATGACGAAGAGGCTGGGGACATGCAGCCTTTGGATTCGAGGTCGAATCCACTCGAAGGGGGAGGGGATGATACGATCGCACCGATCGCATCCCGTACGCGAAGCCAACACCAAAGTCTCGTGGCGCTTATGCTCCGACATTTACGCTACGAAGAAGCGCACCTAAAGTTCAAGGACTAAGGGAGATTATGTTTGCAAATCCAAGGACCAAAGGGAAACTTAGGCCAGCCCAAGCCCAGCCAAGCCCTCCTCGCGACGACGTCGTTTGGGGTCATCTCCCCAAACCTGCCACGCCGCCTCGCCCTCACCCGCGAGACTCGGTCAGCGACAGCTCGGCCACCTGACCCGGGCCACGCCCGCTCGTCCTCGCCCACAAGACTCGACCCATGCAGCGCCTGCAACAACCGTCCCCCAAGCTCGCACCAGCTCACCGTCGATCTCGCCTGGCCGCCCGCGGGACTCGGTCCACGCAGCACCTGCCTCCCACATCCGACGCGCACAGCCACGTCCCACGCCCGCAACGTCCGCTGCGCGACCGAGTCATAGCCAGCTGGCACTCTCCCAAGCGTCCACGACAACACGACTTCAACGGCAGGACCAAATTAAATCCAATTAATTGGGTGGCAATTAATTGGTAAATTACACTTCTCACCCTTAAGCTTTTTCTATAAATAGGAACCTTTTGTTTCCTCTAGATGACACTTTTTGATAACCAATTGATTATTCAATCTTAAAGTCAATTTTATTTCCTTGTAATTTCTAGCCTTATTTCCCTAAAATTCTTGTAATCATTTCGGGTTCAAACTAGCATTTTCATTGCAAGTTTGAGTTCGATCTTTCAAGTTATTCAATATAGAAAGGTTGCTCGTTCTTCGTTAACGAGAGGGTTTTCTCGAATATACTTGTCCATTTAAAATTCCATCTTTCACTTCTAAAATTCCCGATTCAAGAACCATTCATCTTGAATTAAATCATCACCAAAATTCCATAAAAACCATCTCTAAAAATCCTATATATCTCCATTACAACTTTATCCGCTGCGCATCTTTCCGAACATCATCAAATCCGTCAAAAAACACCTTCATCCTTCATCAATCGGACCATCCACAATCGAGACTAGTTCCTTACTCCAATCAGCACCGAAGGATCCTAACAAGTCCCTAAAGTTATAGAGATGGTGAAGTTTAGTCCTAAAAGTTTTAGCGTTTGCAGATTAGTCCCTACAGCAGAATCAGTTTTGGAAAGGTTATGTCTGGGTTTAAATGTGAAGTATATTGGACAGTTATTGGGGTACTGGATGTTTATTGTAACTAATTTATTTGTTATGCAAGTTTTTTTTTGTAATATTAATTCTTGAAGTATATTCTTTGTTTCGCATTGCATACATAATTCTCTCAGGCGACATGCCACTTGATCATGCATTAACTTACCTATGTGAATGCTAAGAAGAGTATAGAAAATGGTGATGATTTATGATTATGATTGGTTATAAGGAAGATTATAAGAAATGATGATAAGTAAATGGATTTTAATTAATTGCTTGTAAGGAAAAAGAGGAGTTGAAGTTGAAAAGAAACAGGGAAAAAGGAAATGAGAAATTGTGTTGGTATTTTAATTACTTGTGCAGGTCTGGAATTGATTTAAGTATTATGTAAATAATCGATATGCTATTTAATTGTGGTGCTAGGTGCGAAATCGGCGACCTCACCTGGGAAGCTTGTTCTGACTCTTGCTGTACATATACAACTGTGAGTGGATAATACAATGTATAAACTGCATGATAGTATTGCATGCTAGTTGTTCGTATGAGTTATGTGATGATTTATATACGGTAATATGATGGTAGTATTGAGGATGATAGATGGTATATTATCTTATGAATTATGATTATGACTGTGTATTGTATCATGATTGTGAACAGACATGGTGGTAGTAATTGGTGATGATGGATGGTATATTTATGAATTATGTTATGACTGTGTGTATTGTATTACGGTTGTTAACAGACGTGGTGATAGAATTTGGTGATGAAAGATGTGGTGTATTATTCTGGTTATGACCCTAGCTAACAGGGGCGGTGTTAGCACATGTGCACATGGTCTATTATATCTTAGCTAGCTGGAGGTTATGGCGGTAGCACGAAGTGGCTTGGCCAACACTTCGGTCTGTTGAGAATTGTTGAGAATTTCATATGTCCTAGCCGACAGGGACGATGGTGTTGGCACGTGATGGGATCACGGTCTGAATATGTTATCCTAGCCTGCAGGGATTAAGGTGTTGGCACATGAATTATCACGGTCCAAACGTGTTTATTTTATTTATGCTTTGACAGTTTAACTGAATAATGATAAGCCCATGAGTTATAGTATTTGCGTATTGGAAAAGCTATATTATATTATATGTATTGAATACAGTGAATGATTTTTTGTACATGACAAGGACAGTGGTGTGGGCACGTGATGGAATTACGGTCTGAGTTAATGTCCTGTATGTGATGGCATGTGATAATATATTATATTATGCGATGAATGCAGTGAATATGAATGATTGCCTATACATGCCTGTTTATATCTTGTATTATGCATTCACTGAGTTGTGGTAACTCACCCTCTCGTATTAAACCTTTTTCAGCTGGTAGCAGACGGTATTGAGTTTTGGTTGGCAGATCTAGGGAGTACTCTTCAAGGTTGATCGGTATGCCCAGCATCCCCTCCGCTAGGGCCTATTCGATTAATAATGTTGTATATGCCTATTTGGGGTAGCAAATTATAGATTTTCTAATATGTCTGTTAATTATGGTAGAAAGTGCGGGAGTGGCTGTATGTGTTGCTGTAAACATTGTTGGACATTCAATATAAGTTAAATCTTGAGTTTGCTTGAAATGAATCATTTGTCATTTTTGGGAGAAATCTTGATAAGGAGTTAAGTAGGCGAGTGAGAATTCGAGATGAGTACTAGAATTCATTCAGACTCTCTAGTTTGGGGTGTGATAGTGACAAGGTTGTTTGCCTGCTATGTTGTTGGCTGTGCTGGAAATAAAGAAAAGGTCAGATTCTGCAGGAAAAGTATTCATGTTTTGGATTGGTGCAGGTATTTTCCTGATGGAATAGATATATATTTTGACAATGTGGGGGGAGAAATGGACAGTTTTGGTAGAGTAGCTGTTTGTGGGGTTATTTCTGAGTACACAGACAACAGAAGAATGGTTGCGTTTTTCCAGATTTCGTTTCAAAAACTAGTGAACATCTACGTAATGACAAGATTCAGTCTAGTGAAGATGTTTCTTGTGGTGTGGATAGCATTCCCGCTCCATTTGTTAAATGGATCTTTTTCCGCTCCATTTAACATGCAAGTTCACCTTACCATTACCATTTTGTTCTGCTAATTTTTAGCTTTGCATTTATGGGTTGTTGTTTCAGCATCACCTATGTATTCAAGTCCACAACCGTTTGCACAAGCAATTCCTACCTGCATATACTAGTTACAACAATGTCCAAATAATAGTTTGCATTACTCAAGCTGCACAAACACTTATAAATATTACATAACAGAAGAACATAGTCTGCATTACTCAAACTCCACAAACAGTTATAAATATTGCATCACACAAGAACATCAAAGTACTCAAGCTGCACAAACACCATGTCATACTCAAGGTGAAGGTGCAATGTTAAACAATCCAATAACATAAAAGTACTGAAAGTGCACAAACACTTAAAAATATTACAGCACACAAATAAACATCCTAATAAGTTTATGACTCTATGGGAAATGAAAGACATCATCCAATCACGCCAAGCTCTGCAACCACAACCTCTTCTCAATCGACAACGTGGCGAAGACTTTCCTCCAGTAAGGATCCTTGAACCTCTCAAGTGCTTTGATGTACGATGCATCCGAAACCTCATCCACTTTCCCCATAGCCTCGATACACCTAACAATCGAATCATCTTCTTTGTTTGGACTTGTAACTTCAGTTTGCTCAATTTTGTACTTCTTGACCTTTGCATTAAAATACTCTGTCTTAGCACTCTGTGATGACGCGAACTGCTCCATGCAGGAGTCCAACTTCGAGGAATTACCCTTCTTGGCATGCCTAGCAGCTGGAAGTTTACCAGAAGAAGGACGTTTTCCTTGCGAGCTCCCATAGTCTGGTGTTCCATCACCTACGCCAATGTTAACACCATGATTCAGAAATTGGTGTTCAGTCTGACGCTTCTCATCAGATGTAGGCGGCAATTGCGAAGAGGAGTGTCGCAGAAGTCCCGTAGCTGGAGATTTATTAAACACTAGACCTAGCATCTCGTAGTTTGGACAACCTTTCCTTCTGAATGTGCTATAGGTCCTGTTTTTCTGCAAATGTGTAAAAAAATATGAATAACAACAATGTATAAAGCTATGGAACAATGTAAATATGTGAGAATGTTTAACATACCTGGAAGAACATTTGCCACACATCTTCTGGGGCATTGACAGTGTTCAAGCTTGATACGTATGTGACTCCAGTGTGCTTTAACAATTCTGAAAATTATCGATGTTTCACCCTTAGACGATTGTATTTACCCACCAACAGGAGAACAGTCAGATCTGGGCTACTTGCACGCGAAAACAGCAGTAATCCCCAGCTACAAAGAAACCCTAATTACAGTAATGAAATTGGTAAAAATCAAACCATCATCTCTTCGATCTACACAGTAGAGGAACAAACCTGGACTCTATTGCTATCCTTCCTACTGGGTGATGGAGAGTGGCTGTCGTTGGGACTTCAGTGTCGGCAACGCTGGACTAAAGAAATGAAGCGTGTGACGTTGAAGAAGAGAATGGAATTTGGGATGGGAGACAGAATGAGGATGTCGCGAGGGAAAGAGATGAGTCAGGGTAGAGTTGGAAATAAAAAAGTTAGAATGAAAACTCGTTTTCTTAAATCAAAGGAAATGTTGAAAACAGGTTTTTTTGTGTTTTCAAAACTTACACATGAGTTTTTATTCTGAAAATTTTCGTTTTTGTTTTCGAAATGAAAACAACGCGAAGTAAACACGTTTTCGAAAAAAAAGTCCGGTTTTTAAAAAACTGGAGAATTTTCGAGAGAATTTTCTAAAGTAAACAGGGCCTAAGTTTCTAATACTAATACTTCTACTATAGTAACTCATATTTTCTTTTTAATAAAATTAAGTTTTTAGGGTACGTGCTTATAAATTTTTTTCTTCTAAAATTAGTCTTTTATATTCGGAAAGTTTTGATCTATTAGTTACTATTAGAAAATAAAATTGAATTTTAAATCATTTTTAAAGTCCAATTAATTTTTCAAGATTAAATATAAAAAATTTGGATGAGTAAAAGTAGGATTAATTGAAAATTTTAAATATTTAAAACCTGTAATAAAAACTTTTTAAAAAAATGGAGTGCTAATTAAATATGATTAATTGAAAATTATAAAACTAACGGAATTAAACCGGTACTTTTTGAAAAAGTTTGGGGGAGGGGGCAAGGTTTGCCCTGATCCACCCGTCTCCGCCCATGCTTTGCGTCAAAGTTTATCTTCCTCCTCATTCGTTTCGTCTTATACTTTGTGTGCTCTTTCTTTTGTTTTTCCTTCAAACTTTTACTAATGGTTCATAATCATAATCATTGTGATTTTCACTTTGCTTTCATATTCTCTTCTGCGACCAATTTTTCATCCATTCTATTTTGCTCATTTCCTTCCAATAAATTGATTACGAAGTTGTACTCATTTTTCTTACATAGCCTGAGGTTTTTGTTGTACTTTGAGCTCATTTTCTTATTACATTGGAAAAATTATTATTTGATGTGTGAGTATAATTTTTTGTGATTAAATTTCTTTTGTTAAATAGATTTTGTACCTCTAACATGATTCAGTAGCAACCTCAAAATATTTCTTCTTTTTTTGGATTCGTTGCATTTACACGATCAATTACCTCTTTAAATTCTCTCTTGATCCATACGTTTTCCTTTTTATTCCACACATATTCCTCATGATATTCCCTATAAATGAAAAATGTAATAATGCATGAAATTGTAAGGGTAAATAAATTCAATATCTCTATCATTAATTACTTGTTTAATATAAATAAATGTGAATAAAAAAATAGGTTTAAATTTAAATTAATTTAATGCATCAACCATTTTATAAAAACAGTCATACAATTGGTTATGACGACAACTTGACTTAATCTGGTTTCCACAAAAGAATAATGATGATCATAAATTTGGTATATAAATTCGAACAAAAGAAAGGATTTTTACCTGATTAATGAGCTATATATAAAATAGTGTGGGTCTCTACCTTTTAATTAACTAACTAAGAGATTTTATAATACAAAACACTTTGCTATCAACTTGAGTTTTTAGGGTTCAGTTCATAACCTTACACCTTGATTTTTGCGGGCTCAACCAATAAATTTTACACCGTAGTTTTTGCGGGCTCAACTACAACCTTACACAATCCTCTTACAAGGTAAGGAATGCACAACCTAGTTCTTTTGCAAGGGATAAGAACTCTACCCAATTGCCCAAAAGTGTTAGGTATACTTTTCAAACCTTCACAATTATAAATTGTAATTTGCAATAAAGAAATTGGTGTACAAATAGATAAATGTATGATCTACAATCAACATCAATAAATATTCAATGTTACCTCAAGAAGAAAGCAATTAAAACTCGGATTGATGGACGCAACAATGATTGAAAACCAATTAGAAACGCTTGCGTTGTAAAAACTTGATAATGAGAGTTTGTAAATGTATAAATGTGTTTAGATCTTTGTATTAGCTTTCTTGATGAATAGTAACTCATCTTAGATTAGTATTTATAGTGTCAAGAGGTTTTATGACTGTTTATGGCTGTTGGAGCCAAAAACTAGTCGTTATTTCTTGTCTGGAGCTTAACGGCATGCCGCTAGCTTCGCTGGAAGCTTTGACAAAATTAATCTCTTTGACGACATGCCGCTAAGGCCTTACCCTTAGCGGTATGCTGCTAGCTTCGGCAAAATTTATTTCTTCCTTAAGTACTTGGCGGCATGTTGCTAAGCCCTTAGTGGTATGCCGCTGAGCACGCTTTTGCTTTTAAAATATTTTTCAAAACTTATTTTTACGCAAAACCTTTTGACACATTTTCTTGAGGTATAATTGAACATAAATCAAGTGCTAAATGAAATCATACTTACATGTGTTTAAGCCCTATTTTACACTTGATCTTGAGCTTGCGATAATTGATTTGTTGCTCTTTTGTTGTCTCGATCGCAAACTACATAAACACTTTAACTTAAAATTGCATTAGTATTCTAATTAATTTATGTGTCTATAATTCATCAAAACAAGATTAATGTGCCCCTTGGGCAAACAATCTCCCTTTTTTTTATGATGACAACTACAAATTAATTTTAATCAAAATGAACGTGCAATTTAAATTAAAGTTCAAAGGAGAAGAATTACTCCCCCTATTTCTTTGCCGAAATGCTCCCTCTATCGATATGCTGCCAATTTGATTATTTCAATTTGATTAAGGCGCCTCAATGCTCCCCCTACATAAAAGCGTTAGTGCACATAGAGCATAGCAAAGAATTACTCCCCCTAATTCTCATAAATATATTCTCCCTTATTCTTCTCTCCTCATATATCTTCTCCCCCCTTTGTCAACAACAAAAAGGGTAAAGCGATGTAAAGGGTAAAATAGATTAAAGCATGGAGAATAAATAAAAAAAGTTGCTACCTATTAAATTAAAGTTCAGAGAATGAAAGGAGAAAACATAAAAAAAATTACTTCACAAAGTAATAAGCGCAACAATTATCCAATCCATAGGAATTAAGTCCTAAAGGATGCTAAGATAGGAAGGGATAATCAAAAAATGCATAAAAAATGTGTTTCTAAATAAACAAGTTATGCATGACTGTTTAAAAACAAATTTATGACAATTTATAACATATATGATTATGGATTTAAATTCTTAACAAGATCATATATAAACAATTAAACTTGTACGAAATAGATAAACTCACACATATAAGCTTTAAAGATTGAGTTCTAGGAATACCGTTTGAGATTACTCAAATGGATAGAAAATGTCGATTTCATGCCTTAGCTCTACAAAACGATCCTTTGCAAGAGGCTTAGTGAAAATGTCTGCAAGTTGACTGTTAGTACCAACACATTCAAAAAAAATATCCCCTTTGACTATATGTGTTAGAGTCCAGCTCATATTGGCTGAAGGAGAGATTTATTGTGGGTCCCGCTCAATTTGGCTCACATGTAATTTTTTGCTTTAGCTTGATTTGAAGACTGATTAGGAAAAGAAAAGAAAAAAAAACAAGAGTTAGAGGCAGTTTAGGTTTCCTACACCTAGTGCAATTAGGTTTACAATTGCAAACCATTATAAAAGGTGAGTAGTGGCGCAGGTTGTGAGAAAAAAGAGACAAGAGAATTAATTAGGGTTGCTATTGAGCATCCTGAGAGATTGTGAGAGGGTTGCTATTGAGCATCCTGTGAGAGAGAAGAGAGAAAATAGATTTTCGCAAAACTCTGCGCAGCTGTTGAAGAATTGTCGTAGCAACTTCGTTCCCCGTTGGATCGGGCTGAAATTTGGACAGCAGGTGCGCAACTTTTGGTTCTTCAATCTGAATGGTTGGATCGATGAGAAGTTGTCTGATGCGGTAGAAATCCTATCCCAATAGAAGCAGTGAAAATTTGGTTCTGGTTCGCTATTCTCATGTCTCTTATTTTTCTCGGATTGATTGATTGGATTGTTTGATTGGTACTATTGGTGATAGTGGTGTATGTCAGATAATTTCTATAGTTGAGATAGGGATTTTTCTTGGTTGTACACATTGATCATCATATAGTGGATTGACTGGCTTGGTCCCGTGGTTTTTTACCTGTTGAGGTTTTCCACGTTAAAATCTCTGTGTTCTTTTCTTGATTGCTTTTGATTCATTTGATAGCTAGGGGTTATTGAACCTTGGGATAAGATTATTATCTGCGCAAATGGATTGTCGATTGGAATTAACCCCAACAACTGGTAGCGGAGCGTAAGGTTTGAAAGATGACCGACAATGCGAAGATTGAGCCTTTTGATAGAGAGAATGATTTCGCAGTGTGGCAGACAACTGTGATGAATTTGTTGACTATGAAGGATCTCGACGTCGCTCTTGATGATAAGAAGCCAGAAGGAATGAAAGATAGTGATTGGGCAACTATCCTGAAAAAAGCGATGAGTCAGATCAGGCTAGCATTAGCTCCATCAATAAAGTATGCTGTGATGGGGGAGCAAATACCAAAAGGAATGTGGGAGAAGCTAGAAAGTGTTTATGCTTCCAAGTCTGTGACAAACAAACTTAGTCTAAAGTTGGACTTGTATTCGTTGAAGATGGATGAAGGTATGAGCATCCATAAGCACTTGTCGGATTTCAATCGGGTGTTGACGAAAGTGCTTAATACAGAGGAGAAAGTAGAAGATAAGGAGCAAGCAATACTTCTTCTTTCTTTATTGCCTATGTCATACAAGTCACTGGTGCAGTCCCTTACAGCAGGGAAGACAAGTTTGAAGAATGAGGATGTGACGACTTTCCTAATAGATAGTGAGAAGCTGTTAGGAGTAGAGAACAAGAATAGTAGTGACAGACTATTAATTTCTCAAAGGTCATCGAGTGGACGGGATCATCGTGGTAGAAATAGGGAAGAGGTGCTTCTTCCAGCTATGGAAGAAACAGATCCAATTCAAGACCAAGGGCAGACTACAGTGAGAAAGAGTGATACTATTGCCACCAGAAGGGTCACATCAGAGCATACTGTCAGAAGATGATGATTGATTTGAAAGAACTGCAGAAGGGTAAAGAAAAGATTGGTGATGCTGCAACCATTCAAGATGATGATGCTGAATTGTTGGTAGTGTAGAAAAGTAAGGAATAGGTAAGAGATTCCTGGATTTTAGATTCTGCATGTTCTTTTCATATTTGTGCTAACAAAGAATTGTTTAGTACATTTGGTGATTGTGATGATAAATCTGTCACATTGGCCAATAACGAAAAACTAGAGGTTGAAGGCATTGGCAATGTGAAGATTAAGATGCATGATGGATTGGTGAGAACTCTCGGCAATGTGAGATATGTGCCGAAGTTGAAAAGAAATTTAATCTCTCTTGGAAGATTGGATTCTCGCGGGTATAGATACGCAACGAGAGACAGATTGATAAGAGTAAGCAAAGGAGCAGCTGTAATCATGAAGGGAGAGCTTGCTTCCAACAATGTTTACCGATTGATTGGAATCGCGGTTAAAAGTAAAGTACAAGGTACTTACAAAAGATTAAATGATTGTGATGGCCAGGTAGAGTTACCTAGGAGAAGAGTTAGCTTTGCGGTGCTGCCCGGTGAAGCGAACTCGACCTCTGGATAGAAGATTAGTGATTCCCCCATGATATGAGCTGGAGGGGGGGAATTGTTGGAGTCCAAGTCATATTGGCTGAAGGAGAGATTTTTTGTGGGTCTCGCTCAATTTGGGCTCATATGTAATTGTTTGCTTTAGGTAGTGTTTGGGGTTGAGGTTTGGTTGGGAAAAGTGCTTTGCCCAACCCCAAAGTTGGGAAAGGTGTTTAGTCGAATAGAGCTTTTCCAAAAGCTCTACAGGTTGCCTCAATAAAAATGCACTGAATGGCCACTGGTCCCTGAGGGAGCAGCCATTGGAAGCGCTTCCTGAGCAACACTGGAAGTTGGGCTTCAATCATTTTTGGACAAAAATATCCCCTAGTTTTCTTCTTAATTACAAATAAACCATGTATAAATTAAAAAATAAAACGCTGATTCTTTCCTCTCCTCTCTCTCTTCGCTCCGCTCTCGCTCTCTTCTCTCTCGCTCCGCTCTCTACACCTAACAAACCCTCTCACCGGCTTCGGACAGTGCAAGAGTGAAGTGTGACTCCGTTGAAGAATTCAACAGTCTGAGGAGTGAGTGAGGGTGAGGATCGGGCCATGGATGGGAGCGGGAGCTGCGAAGCTCTCCAAGTGAAGGAGAAACGATAGGAGGAAGAGGAATTGGAAGAGGAGGAGGATGGCGACGAGGGCGAGGTGGAGGCTGAAGAATAAGTACAACATCCACCATCAACTCATTCGCAAGGTGCTGATTCAGACCAATCTTCACCACCCAAACATCTTGCGCCTCTACGGCTGGTTTCACAATGCCGATCGCATCTTCTTCATCATTGAATACGCTCACGACGAAGAAAGACGAATTTCTCACTGAGCGACAGTCCGCCACGGTTCGCCCCACTTCATTTCTTTTTCCCTCAATTTTCAGTTTAATTGTTTCAATTTTGAGGAAATTAATGAGCAAGTGAAAATGGGTTTCCAGTACATTGCGAGCCTTACAAATGTGTTGGCCTATTGTCACAAGAAGGATGTGATTCACAGGGATATAAAGCCTGAAAATATGTTGCTTGATCATGAGGTATATTGATGGATTGATGTTAGCTTTCTCTTTTTCTTTTTAATTTTGATGTGAATTGTGTTAATTTAGCCCTCTGGTATGTGCGTTCAATATGTTTGTGTTATTGTCTATGTAGGGTCGTTTGAAGATTGCTGATTTTGAGTGGTCTGTGCAATCAAGAGGCACACCATGTGTGGAACTTTGGATTATCTTGCACCACCAGAAATGGTGGAGAATAAAGCTCATGATTATGCAGTAGATAACTGGACCTTGGGTGTACTTTGTTACGAGTTCCTCTATGGTACTCCTCCATTTGAATCAGATAACCAACATGATACTTTCAGGAGGTAAACGAAGGATATTAGTATATTCTTTGCTTCGACTTGATTAGGTTTTTGTGTTTTTGTACATCAGAGATTGTATTCTTAGCAGCTTAAAATCGTACCTCTCTGCAGAAGCATCAAGGTCTTCAATTCAAGCACAATTCAATTTTTTTCTCCTTTTCATTAGGAATAGTCTTGTAACTGTTTGTTGGTATAGTTGTAAGAGTATTAAGTACCATCATCTGCATGTCTATTGTTATTAGCTGCCTTTGAATCTTTTTTTTGCATTGTGCAGTTTTAATTGTACTCTTACATGAATTGTGGTCATGATTTTGGAAAGATGAAACTTTAGGGACATTATATACGAAGCATGCATAGTCCTCTTCTGTTTACTTACAAATAGACAAATAAATAAGTAGATGAAGTTAATCAGTTGTCTGCAAAATACATGAAAGATAACTGATTAACATCTTTGTTTTACAACCACATGGATGAGTTTATTTCTTCTCTGCAGTTTGTTTTATTTGGTGCATGATACTCCTCTCCTTAGTATACATGTCTTGATTTCTAATAAGCTCTTTTTCTATTGACAGGAATCCCTTGGCCAAGAAATATTGCACGCCTTTGAGCCTGATTTGCCTGCGGAATCTTCTGGTATGTTTAGACACCTTTTGCTGACTCTTCTGTGGGTTTAGTGCCGTCACATGCTACCCAGAAAAGGTATGTCATTAGCATCCCTTTAGACATTTTCCCCCTTCTGTCTCTCCCCTTCTTTGAGGGCAATGTAATTGGACAATCAGAAAGTGGACTTATGTGTTTTAATTATGGGGATTGTACCTCTGCAAATCACAACACCAGTTTTCCCTTGATGTAAAAAAAGAGAGAATTTTTCCGTTCATTTTTAATCTCTGTGGAAGGGAAATAGTGGTGATCTCTTAGGAAAGATTTACTGGTTGCATTTTTTCTTTGCTCTTTCATTTCCTTGTAGGAAGCAAATGGAAATATAATTCCTTTCCTTTCCATCCCATGTTATTTCTTATTAGAAGTGCCAAAGGTTGTGTTGTGTTCTTACTTCTTACCATTACTACTTGTATCTGATGGTTTTGCAGGACGAGGATAGATATTTTGTCTTGAACGTCTTGATGGCAAAAATATTTCTGCACCTAAGTGAATGGATCCCTCCTCCTGTTGATTTGTTGGAAAAATTTCTTGAATTTATAGAACATGCACTGCTTGGAAAGGTCTAATTTTGCTCTGTTGTGCTTCTATTATTTGCAGAAAATTTCATGATCTAGAGAATCTTGCATTTTTTACCAACTAATTGGTATTCGTCACAATGCTTCTTAATTGGTAATCTAGAAATAATTGTATTATTTCAAATACATCTTAGAGGAACCTATAATATTGTTTCAGCTACTTCTTTGATGAACCTGTAATCCTTTCTAGCTTACAGTTCATTACCCATTTGTAGTTTTCCATCAAACATGCTCTTGTATGAAATATAGCCAAGTTATGAATATTATTGCAAGTTCCTGAATCGAACTAGTCCCTGCTAATGTTTAAAATGTAAAGGTGCTCAGATTTTGTGAAATGTACTTGCTGGTCAATTTCGTAGCTTTACCAAGGCACATGAAAGGAAGCTTTCCCTCATGAATGGAATCAATTATGTTGAACCTGGCCATTCATTTGAAGCAGTGGAGCAACAATTATTTGCCAGACAAATACTTGTTTACTCCACTCAAGTACAAGAATTTGTAGCATTTGATAAATGGTTTTGTGAGTAGATAATTGTTCTAAGAGATCAATTTGTAACTATACTTTGATTAAATTCTGTAATGTACAAAGATCAACTATGTATTTATGTATTCCTCTTATTAATTATATTTAATCTTATAAAAAAAAAAAATGAGTCCAGCTATGATAAAACTTGTTGGCCGAAGGGATATTTTAATCCTATTTTGATGATTGAAAGACGCATCACATATAGTTCTTGCTCGGATCTTCTTTCTGTATGATAAATGCTTATTTTATAACACGAAAACTTATATTATGTCTTGGTTTTAAATATTACTTTAAAAATATTAGAATACATCAATAAAATGATGCAGGTTTTCAATATTACTTCAAAAATATTAGAATACATCAATAAAATTTAAAGAAAACATTAAGCAATGATAATAATGTTCAAATAAGTAGAATAAATATTGACCAATGATAAAAATGACATTTTAGAATATTACTTTCATTATATAAATAAATGGATAAATTAAATTAACCTATATACTTGCTTAAAAAATAAATAATGTAAATAAATAACATTAAAAATGACTGATGCCTTTTATAGTCATTTTACACTCAAACCATAGTTTCCAAAGCAGTGTTTACCAAACACCAAAAACAACTTCTCGTTTCCCACAGCACTTTTAAGAAATGTTTACCAAACAGCACACTACTTTGCGCAAAAGTACTTTTCCCACAGCACTTTTGCTCACAGCACTTTTCGGAACAGAACCAGAACGCCAAACAGACCCTTAGTTTGATTTGAAGACTGAGTAGGAAAAAAAAAGAAAAAAAAAGAGAGTTAGATGCGGTTTAGGTTTCCTACACCTAGTGCAATTAGGTTTGCACTCGCAAACCATTATAAAAGGTGAGTAGTGGTGCAGGTTGTGAGAAAAAAGAGAGACAAGAGAACTAATTAGGGTTGCTGTTGAGCATCCTGAGAGATTATGAGAGGGTTGCTGTTGAGCATCCCGTGAGAGAAGAGAGAAAACTGATTTTCGCAAAACTCTGCGCAGCTACAGAAGAATTATCGCAGCGACTTCGTTCACCGTTGGATCGGGCTGAAATTTGGGTAGTAGGTGCGCAACTTCTGGTTCTTCAATCGAAAGGGTTGGATCGGTGAGAAGTTGTCTGATATGGTAGAAACCCTATCCCAATAGAAGTAGTGAAAATCTGGTTCTGGTTCGCTATTCTCATGTCTCTTGTTTTTCTCAAATTGATTGATTGGATTGTTTGATTGGTACTATTGGTGATAGTGGTGTATGTCAGATAATTTCTATAGTTGAGATAGAGTTTTGCTTGGTTGTACACATTGATCATCATATAGTGGATTGACTGGCTTGGTCCCGTGGTTTTTTACCTATTGAGATTTTTCACGTTAAAATCTCTGTGTTCTTTTCTTGATTGATTTTGATTCATTTGATAACTAGGGGTTATTGATCCTTGGGATAAGATTATTAGCTGCGCAAATTGATTGTCGATTGGAATTAACCCCAACAATATGATCATGGATCAAAGGGGCAATAGTAAAAAGACCTCATGTACAATCACGAAAAACAGAAACCTCCCTTGGCATTTGAAAACTCTATTCAACCTCCCTTATACTTATGGTCAACGACAAATGTGTAGTTTCTGTTAGTTTTTTTTTTGAAAGGAAAAATAATTGGATTAATTCATATCTGCAAGTATAAAAGGCGCGATCGCCTCGGGGCATTCCCTTATGCATACATTTCCTAAATCGGAAATCAAAGCCAATTGGCCTAACTGATATGCTGGGACATTCGTGCATCGTTTAGTATCCATAAAGGAGCAACTATGGAAATTAGATGCTAGGTGTGCCACCTCCTCCAGCACTAATCTCGCGTATCTTAATGGGAAATCACCATTGGTCAAGGCTAGGATGTTCTGCAAGCAGTCAGACTCAACTATAATCCTATCACACCCCCATTAGCGGGACTGCGTTATAGCGTCTCTTAGCGTCAGAACCTCCGTTGTTTGCACCTCAGTTTTATATGGAAGGTACTTTGCTCCTGAGAACACCGTTTCGCCCCTAGAATCCCGAGCTCTAAAACCCAAGCCAATTCCCGAAGCCCCTATTGCTGAATCCGTGTTCACCTTTACCACCCCTGTATTAGGTTGGGGAGTCGGGGCAGCGGTCTTGTGCTGCGGACACCATGCCTCCTTGAAATCAGACAACAGTTTCTCGCCTCTAATAACGACCTCATAGATTGATTCATCGTACTAACGGAAGATCCTGTTGTTCATCGATGTCCATAGGGACCAAAGGATGGAGATGAGTTTCTCTATATCCGATTCATCCAAAGAAGTCCATAGCCCTGCTAGTCAAACCACCCAATTGTCTCCTTGCAGCCCCGAAACCCTATCCCAGAAAGTAAACTTTCCCCACACCCCCCTTACAAATGAGCAAGACAGCAGCAGATGCGGAGTCAATTCAACCTCCTCGTTGCAACAGGGACACACAAGGTCCACCGATACACCTCTCCTCACAAGATTTACTCTAGTTGGGAGAGAGTCAATCCCCAGCCTCCACATGAAGTTTTTAAACTTGGGGGGGATAGATAACCCCCATAAGAATTTCCACGAACCTCTACTAGAGTCCGGGCACTCATGCGGTGTTACCGATGTAAGACAGTGGTATCCACTTCGAATTGAATACTTCCCATTTGTAGTTCCTTTCCACACAAGAGTATCATTCACCTCACTCCGACTAAGCGGTAGGCTTAAAATTGCTGATACTTCCTGCCTGCAGAAAGAGTTGCTCCACTAGGTCAGTCTTCCAGTACCTCCGTTCCCTGTCAATAAGCTCATCCACTTTTGCCTCCTTATCGAGGCCCGTAACCGGCGTTGTGATCATCCCAGTCGCACTTGTCGGAATCCACGGAACTTGCCAGATCCGTATTCGTTCACCATTTCCTACCCTCCAGAAGCATACTTTATGGAGCATTGTTTTTCCTGCTAGAGTGTCGCGTCATACGTAACTAGGGCGAGAGCCCATCCCTGCATCTAGGAAATCTGAGTGGGGAAAGTACCGCGCTTTCCAGATTTAGGAGAGCAGAGTGTTTGGGTGTTTATGCAGTCGCCACTCTTGTTTGGCTAGCAAGATTAAATTCTCTGACTTTCCAAAACCCCAATCCTCCCACTTCCTTAGACCTACAGAGCTTGTTCCAAGACACCTAGTGCATCTTACGCTCTTCAGAATTTCCCCCCCACCAGAATCTTCTTGTCGCCTTTTCTATGTCCTCACAGATGGAGATTGGGATCTCAAAGTAACTCATCATATACGTCGGAATGGACTGGATGACCGATTTAATTAGAACATCCCTCCCTACCTAAGATAATTTTTTCTCTTTCCACCCCCTAGTCTCTTGCAAATCCTATCCCGTATCGGTGGGAACATCCCTTTCTTAGCGCGACTAAAAGACACTAGAAGCCCTAAGTACCTAGCATGGGATTCCGTCTCCACCATTCCTAACCTTGCTTTCACTCGGATTCTAGCGTCTTGGCCTACGTTCTTGTTGAAGCACACTTCTGATTTTTCTAGGTTTATCTTATGGCCCGATGCTTCCTCGTATTCCTTCAGAATGGAGCTAATGACTACTGCCTCCCTTTCCACCGCTTTCTCAAAAATGAGGCTGTCATCTGCATAGAATAAATGACTAACCTGTGGGCTGCCCGGACAGACCCTATATCTATGTATTATGTTAGTGGAGGTTGCAGTCTGAAGCATCGCTGAAAGGCCTTCAGCACAAAGCATAAAAAGATATGGGGACAGCGGATCCCCCTACCGAATGCCCCTTCTAGGTAGAAAGTAGGTCCTAGGGCTCCATTAAGGAGGATGGCGTAGGAAACCGTTGAGACACATCGCATCATCAAAGATGTCCATCTAGACGAGAAGCCCATGCGGGTCATGATTGCCTCCAAAAGGTTCCACTCCACTCTGTCATAGGCCTTACTCATATCTAGCTTGACGCTCATCCATCCTGGACCAGAGCGTTTTGAATTCATCCTATGAAAAATCTCCCAGGCTATCAGAGCATTGTCGGTAATGAGTCTGCCTAGAACAAAAGCACTATGATTCTCGGATACTATGTTTGCCAGGATTTATTTCAGATGATTCGCAAGGACTTTGGTTATCAGCTTGAGGACGACATTACACAAGCTAATTGGGCGAAACTGGGAGTAGTGTGAGAGTTTGGCTACTTTTGGAATAAGGGTGATAAAGGTATGATTAAGATAGCCAGGGAAGACCCCATCATTCAAGATTCCAAGAACCACTTTGCAAACAGGATTTTCTAAAAAAGATCAATTTTTTTGAAAAAATAGCGGAGGCATTCCGTCCAGCCTGGGGGCCTTCATAGGATACATCTGCTTAGGAGCTTTACAAACTTCATCTTTTGTGAAAACCCAATCAAGATTGAAATTCATTGAATGAGAAACACGAGGGTTTATGGTTTGTAGGACATTTGAGGATAGGTAACTTCCTCCAGAAGAGAACGGAGACTTATAATATTGTAGGAATATCCCCTCTACTTCCTCTCGAGACTCCCTCCACCTACCCGACTCATCTTGGATTCTCTCAATTGTATTCTTCTTCTTACATTGCGAAGCTCGAGCATGGAAGAATTTTGTGTTCCTATCCCCCTCTTCGAGCCACAGGACTCGTGACCGTTGTTTCCACATCACCTCCTCTCGATGGATGAGTTCTTCAACTTCCTTTCCAACTTTCTCAATCTCATCGAGGGTGGAGTCTGAGACTGGTTGATTTTGGAGCCATCCTAACTGCTCTCTTTTCTGAACAATAGATCTGTGCACGTTACCAAAGACCTCCTTACTCCAGCGCAACAACTCCACTTCGCAATGTACTAAGCGTTTATCTAATGAATTCCCATTCTCTTGGATCTCTCCCTCACTCCACATCCCCTTAACGAAGTCAAAACATGACTCTTCCCTCAGGCAGGCCGCCTCGAACCGAAACACATTCCCTCTCGACGGTATGTCAACTCTAGGGGACAACTGAATCAGAATAGGGCAATGATCAGAGCCGAAGCGGGGGAGGTGTTTAACAGTGGCGTCGGGAAAATGACTCCTCCAATGCTCACTCCCCGTCCCTCTATCCAGTCTCTCCATAATAGTGTCATTGCCCCTTTGGTTGTTACACCAGGTAAATTTAGGCCCCAAAAAACCTAGGTCTATAAGATCACAATAGTCTAGAGCGCACCGAAATGCATCCATCTCATTGAACTGTATTTCCATACCACCCAGTTTCTCATGTCCCCACATGACTTCATTAAAGTCCCCGACACAGAGCCACTGGAGTAAGCTCTTATCCCTTATACTTCTAATCATATCCCATGTCTTGTGTTTATTTGCTCTATTCGGCCAACCATAGATGCCAGTAAATCTCCAAGGAGGGGCGTTTGTTAGGCCATACAGTAGTTCAATATCAATACAATGGGCATCACTATGTAAGACATTTATGAAAATATCATTTCTACACAGCAAGGCTAGACCTCCTCTCCTAGTGTCACCCTCACAATCAACGACAAGAACATAAGGAAAAGACCATTTATTATTGAACTTTTGAAATTCGTTCGCGTACAGTTTTGTTTTAGATAGAAAAATTAAATTTGGGAGCTCTAATCCTAATAACTTCGAAAAGTTAGCACTCACCTGAGGGTTCCCAAGCCCCCGACAGTTCCAGAATATGAGACTCATGGGGCGGAGCAACCCCGCCGGTCCAGTAACTTCATCCCAATCCCAATGCATCTTTCGCTCCTTCTTGTGCAAAGCGAATGGTGGATCACCAAGCTCTTCATCTTCCTGATCTCCCACAACTCTCTTCAGCGAGAATTTGCAGCGAGGCAAAACTATGCCAAAATCCCTATTCTGAGCTACTAAGTCCAAAGGTCTTCGCACACTTTTCCGAGCTGTGCAAATTAGTCTGGCCCCACGATATCCTCTTCTCCAGTCACAACCTGAAGTTGTGTCCTCATGCCTCTGTGCCCCTTGGATAAGCTCCGCAACATTTAGAGAGTTCCTTGTGTCTGTAGGGGTGACCAAGACTAGAAATTTCCGGATCCTCTTCCACCTCAACCAAGACTACCCCGTTAAAAAGTCCTAGGCCCAGCCCATCACCAATTCCAGCCGGGCCAGCCCTATAGCCTGCTGCCTGGGCCTGTGGCCCATCTACTGACACAACCAAATCCAGCCCAAGTCCCTTCCCATCTAAACCCAGCCCATGAACCTTCACATCCAAACCCAGCCCATCTCCTTCTCCAGCCAGGCCTGCCATAAGAGCTTCCAACTGGGCCCGAGGCCTAGCTACACTATCACCCAAGTCGGGCTTCAGCCGCTGCCCAACCCAGCGCCAACCAGGGCACGCGGCCCACCAAGCCGCACTCCAGCGTCGGCTCGCTCCTCTCTTCACATGCACAATCCATGCCCGAGCCCACCTGTCACGTCGTCGTCCTTGCCCAACATCCATTTTTTGCTCCCAGTATAATCCTTAATAAATTGGATGAAAGCAGTTTCCAATTCAATTAAATCATGCCTACTAACCTGTAACTGCTCCACTAAATCACTCTAAAATTACTTTTGTCAACCTGCCCACTACCTCATCCACAAGGGCCTCTCCTCCCCTTCCTTACTCAAACCCTACGACAACCATCTTTGACTCAGAGCTACTAATTGACTCGGAGTTGCCATCCGACGGACTCAATCTACCACCCTTCGCCATAGATAATCCTAAATAATTCTCAATTCTCTTAAGGAGGAAGCGTGTGAACAATTGACAGAGCGAAAGAATAAAGGAGAAGTTGGGAGGTAGTATAAGTGGATAGGATCTGTGGTAGCACTGTGTTGTACGCTTAAAAATATTTATAGCCATCTATTACGGCTAAAACACTCAGTAGATTAATCTAAGAATGACTCTAAAAAAAATGCAATTAAAGGGATAAAGGGGTTGGGTAAAAATTCAAAAAGTAATTGAATTGTAGCCGTTTGTAGATAGTTGTTGAAATTTAAAATTTAAAAAGATATCCAAAGCAAATCAATGGATGATAAGATCTGAAGAATTCTAGTGGAAATTGAAAACCAAAAATCAAAATTCGAATAAATAAAACGAAAAGACTTGCTAGAAGCCACTGATCTGATGAGGAAGACCCCTACCACCCAGGCTGAAAGATCGAGATGACACACTGGATAGGAAAAGTTGAGAGAGTTTTCAGTTAATTTTTTTATTTTTTTGGTAGTTGATCATTGTGACGATAATCTTGTAGCTTCTGTTAGTTAAACTAGCAGGCCGTTACTATTGACTATTGATAAGATCTGAGTCTTCTGGAGAAGGGTAATCCAGGAAAATGGCCTCCTAAGTTGTTGATCTTGCCGTCTGGTGTGCCTGCAAAGCGTCGGAGGGGGTCTCCGGCGTATAAACTTCGATGCTTAAGCCAGTATGGTAGTGTAAAAATGGCAGGATTTCGACCAGCTATCTTAAGCTTACCTTTTATCTTGAGTGTTGGGATATTTATAGGCAAGAAGTGGGTGTTACCTCTAGGGGGTGGGCGTTATCTAGGGATGATAACGCCCAAGTCCCTTAAATGGCGCCTTGTATCGTCTGGGATGGGATAATGTCATTTGTGTGGCCAGATATCAGGTGAGACCTCCCCCCCCCCCGGCCGCTAATGTCGACCATCCCAGGATTCTGTGTAGGGAGAAGGGCGATAACTACAGTGGTTCACCCCAAGCAACAGCTACAGTACTCTGGCCTTGTGTCAAGTGTAAGGACGAAAATGCCCCTGGAATCACTTCTATAGTTATCACTGGGTGAAGCCGACATTCTTGTCTAAAAAGGAATTGGCTCACGTTGACGCCTTGTTAGAAATGGAGACGCCTCTCCACATTCGAAACTTTGCTCTGTATAAGCCCCTGTCGGAGTGCGTTATAGGTGAGTCTTTGTACTCTAGCGTTATCATTTTTCTTTCTCATCTACTGATGGGACCTTTTGTAAGGGACGTTGACAGTCGACCATCCGGAGGGGATGTCGCTCCTGCGAGGGCTATGCCACTTCCACCAACGTCCTCTTCTCCGTTCTCTAGGCCCCCACCTTATCGTAGTATCCCATTAAAGAAAAGAAGGACTTCGGGGACGGTTCCTCAAAGGGGGCGCGGCATTTCTGCCCGCACCTCTCATTTTGTAGAAAATTGGTTGCCTCTTTGGGAGAGAGGATCTAGCTCGGGCCCGACAATAGTCAAGACTGAAGTTTTTTCATACGAAGCTGAGGATATGGACACACAGTCTTGCCTTCGCCAGGTTTCCAAGGCTCAACGGAAAAGGCTTAGGGAGGAGAGGGAGAGTCGAGCAACTGAGACCACCGCGTGTCCTTCTCCAGCGTCGATGATGGGCCCTACCTTCCCCGATATTGCCACTCCTTCTGGTACTGCTAAAGAGGTTCCTTCTGTGGGGGTTAAAGTTTCACCAACAGTGAACTCTTTCCCGGCCGTTAAAGTACCCGCACCGTCAACTAAAGTTCCTTCGTCGGCGGAACCCTCTCCAGATATCGGGGTTCCTATGATATCAACTGAAGCCCCAAATTCTTCTCCAACTGTTGAGGTTCCGCACTCTCCTATTTTTTCTTGTATTCCTGATGTGGCGGTAGCGGCTCCGAGTCCGGGTGCGTTTTCTGAACCGCCAATAAGGGTTCCTCAACCCTTGTTCTTTACCTCAATTCCAGGCGTTATCAGCCCTGTTGGTGGTTCTGCTCCTTCTCTTATCGTCAATATTTCCTCTCAAAGGCCTCGGGGGGCTCCCTCCCATCAGTTGAACTTGACGGGCTTTGGGATTGACGAGCTTCGTGCCTTAGGGGTGTCGAACCCGTTGTCACGAGATCAACCGACAGCCGCTTTAGTAGATGAAATGCTGAGTCTTCTTGAGGATAGGGAAAGGTTTCTGCAGCTTTCTCGTGATGTTCAACATGCACACATTATGAATGATTCTTTAGCCAACTTCCACAAATTGCACTACTTTGTCGAGGCTCATGGTAGCAAACGGCAAGACTTGTCCAGCACAGTGAGTGCTCAAAAGGATCAACTTGACCGTGCATTGGGCAAAGTGAGGAAGTTAACACGGCTTCAGAACCGGACCCAAGCAGAACTGGATAATTATCGTGCTACCCTTGCAAGGGAAAGGTCCAAAGGGAAAGCCAAAATTGAGGCCTTGGAGGCGGACCTGGTGGCATCCGAGAAGAAAAACTCTCTTCTTCGAAAAGAGATATTAGCCCGGGATGAGGATTTGGCCAAGGTCTCGTTAAAGATAGACTGGTGGAAGAGGAAAACCATGTGGGCCTTTAACACTGGGTTCGTGGACTACTATAGCAGTAGTACTTTTGATCCTACTAAGATAGCCGATTATACCTCCGCCAAGATGAATGAAATTGACGGGAGCAAAGAAGGTCTCCTTTCCTCAGGAGAGGAAGGAATAGGCGACGACGACAATACCGAGACACCCCCGTTATCAGATGATTCAGATGTTGCGGAGGACGCAGAAGCCTCCACTCCTCTTCCATAATTGTATTCTCTTTCTAGGTTTGAATATTGACGCCATTTACTTTATAATAATGTCGAAACTCACTTTTTTGAACAATAATTAATTGTAGCGTTATCTTCTTCCTTCATGGGGGCTTCGATTATTGCTATCTTGACGCCTGCCGATTGGGATAACGCTCTGTCCCGCGTTATCCTGATTGTCGCGTTATCACGTCTATTTTAAATATTTTAATTTAGGAACCGATTCCGCTTTTCAGAGCATTTAATGTGATGGATAAAGTCATGATGGCTAGAGTGCACATGTCTCTCCATGGAGGTGTTAGGGGTTGGCGCCCCCTAGGGAGTGATAAAATCAAAGCGTCTCATCGTTTCCCTAAAATTATACTCATTGCGCGTGTCTTTTCTTCTCGACGCGTCCTTTACCAAACGACAGCCATTACAACAGTCGTTTCAATTAACCCCTAGGGTTATAAAGCGTACCACATGCTTCTTTTCCTTCTTTTCTTACTTTGCTTTCTCCCTAGCATCCCAAGAGGCGATTTGCATTTCTTCTTCCCATCGTCTGGATATTCTGGTATTTCTTTAGAAGGTACACATGTTCTTCCCTGTTACTTTCTTCATATTTCTAATTTTAGTATGGCGAGAACTCGTCGCCCTCGACCCAAATCTATTGGGGAGGAAAAAATTGAAAGCATCGTTTCCTCTATCACTTCTTCGGCTATGCTCCAGCGGCGATTAAATAAATATAATGCCCATATCCTTGATGGTTGTTCGGTTGATGTTGCCCCCAATTCACTCCGTCTTAATAGTGAATTAACCGGCAATCGTAGGATTTTATATGCTAAGATGTTTTATTACAGTTTCCAGTTTCCTCTCAAACCCTTAGTAGAACAATTACTCACCCAACTTGATTTGAATCCCGCCCAGATGAGCCTAAATGCATTCTATGTCGTTTATGCTTTTATAAAACTCTGTAGATTTAAGGAGATTGCTTCTCCCTCCCTTTTACTGCTTCGTTCGCTTTTTCAATTATACTCTCGTAGAGGCGTGATAGCGATAATGCCGCATTATGATGACGAATCGCTAAAGCCCTTTACCTGGAAACTCATGCACATTGAGTCTTCCATTGCTGGTTGGAAAGATGGATATTTTGTTATCAATCTGTCTGGCCCCTGGTGGAGAACTGGTTTTAACCATGATATCAAGGACGGGGCCTGGGGTAAATGAGAACCTCTTCCTTCGCCTGAGCAAGGCTAGTTGGACAAATTGCTCGAACTAGACTCCAGCGTCCATACTCGCAAATTGGTCTGCGGGGTCGACCTTCGAGAATGTGTTGTTGGTGAGTACTTTACTGTTTTCTTTGTTGTTCTGGGAAATACTACGCTGACGTTATCTCGCGATTGTGCAGTTCCCCCATGTGGCTTGAAATCTGATCCACCATACCGAAAATGAAAATGAGCCCGAGTGTTTACCAAGGGCTCCATTCTCGGTATTTGGATGAGTGTTATTTCCTCCACGTTGCGGCAGGCTTGTAAAAATCTTCGAGTTTCTCTGATTCTTTTGACATTCACGCCATAAATTTTTATTCCCAGTGTTTGCTAAAACTCCGTATCTTTGAACTAGTTGTATCAGGTATATGATAACGGAGCAGGTAACATGAGCCAATAGCTTGTGATAACTATTGGACACGAAGGAGATGACGACCAAACTGATAAAGTGACGATAAGTGATGCTTCTGCCAATAGTTTGCTTCTCGATAAGCAGATTCTGGTGACCATGCATGAAAATAGGGTATATGCGGTATGGTGGAGGCGACCGACATATACTATTACATGTGTTGTTGGGAATGCAAAGAATGCTACTAGCTTGACGGTGCGGGCACAGGTGACAATTCCAGGATGTTGCTCGACTAACAATGTTTCTGAAATAGGATGTGTTCTCGGAAATATTCCCGATATAGGGACCCATTCGTCGTCAAGTGACCATTTCTCGTTAAGTGCCAAAGAATGAGCTAGTGATGCCGCTAGCTTGTTAGAAGTCGTTAAGTCTCATTCCCACTAAGTGGTATTAGCTTGTCGGGGCTGTTAACTGTGACTAGAAGATTATAAGCTTGTCGAGGTCGTTATGTTGTCGTTGACGTTGACAGACTGCTATTGATACCGCTACTCTTCCCCGATAAATCTTAGCTTTTGATGCCACGATTGTTGCTGTTATAGTTATTTTATCTGTTGTGTGAAAGCGTAATGAGATGATGATGAGTGTGGCCATGACGGTTCTTGGATTTAAAGTTGTATACGACTATGGGAGATTATGGCAAGATAATTCTTCTCCTTGGTTGTGTATAACGATGATCTCATTTACGGCTTGAAGAGGTGATGGGTCGATTAACCAGTTAGTGTGGATGTGGGTGACATAGCAGGCAATAAATAGATCTTCAAAACTGGGAATTATTTGTCTCTTGCTCAATTGACTTAATTAACTTGTTTGCTTCGTTAATTTGGTTGGCTTGCAAGAAAACATCAGGACATAGCCACAACCAAAGTAGAAAATGAAGATTTATAATTCATGCAGAGAGAAAGAAATATGGCGATGATGGACCAGAGGTGACGAGAAGATGGGCCTCAAGACTCAGAGCTCAACCGAAAACGGTTGACGGAATCAATAATAACTATGTGACTACAGCCCAACCGAAAACGGTCCCGGTATGTAATGCCGATAACATGCCTCCCATTTGGCATATTCAAAACTTGATTTCATAATATACTAGATAAGTCGTTACTGCTTTCAGATGATTGCCGCATTATTTTTTCATATACGTACCGGATTACTTCCGGGTTGCTTTCCACCTTGTGTAAACTGCAAAGAAATAGAAAAATGGCAAGTATTCTAGGAACATCATTAGGAGGTTTTTTACTTACAGGGAGTTTTCGGACAACCTTTATATTTCATATGCCAAAGCTTTATTTGCACAACATAATCTGGAATATGCCTCTTGTGCTAATGTTGTCGTAGAGACCAACATCCTTGCAAAATTCTTGTTTCTTTGTTAGCGTTCCTAAGTCGTACTGTCTGATTCAACAAGATCGGAATGGGGTTTAGAAGCTTTGCTGGACTTATCAGGTTCTATTAGCGTTCCTAAAAGCCTTGCCATCGTCTAACTTAAGGACCGAAATGGGCTTAGGAAAACCGTTAACCTCTAACCGCCACCGTCTAACTTAAGGACCGAATCGAGCTTCGACGGTCTTCCCTGATGAAGTTACCAACATTCCTAGGCAACAGTTGGGTGGTATTTCAATTGCTTTCACATTCCATTTCCATGAATTGCCAAATCCCTTATTCACAACGGGACAGAATTACTTTAGTATTTCACTTGCTAGCCATACCACCGTCTGTGCATCAGAACTAGGACAGACTTAGGAAGCTTTATATGATTTATCAGGCTCTTGCTGATGAAGTTTACAAGTTTGTAATCTGTACTCCATTTGAGTATCTGCATTATTAGTTGTACAAATACACTAACAAAGTTTTGCTAATTTTTGTTAGATTCCTTTAAGAATGTTAAGGATGATGAAGTTATTAAAAAGGTAAGGATAAAATGATAATATTAAAGATAACAGTGATACCTTAAGGGAATAAACAAGGAACTCAGTCGTTGTTTAATTCCCATCCACTTCCTTGCATTTACGAAGAAGAGTGACATATCGTTGGAGACCTTTCCGATGATGAGAGGATGGCTATATGAAATTATGAGGGCTTTTCAAACGGGGTAGATATTCACCCGATAAATCATATAAATATTCATCCGGGGTAGATATTCTCCCGATAGATAATATTCTGGATCAACATTTATTTCATAACCGTAGTAGTAGCAGAAAACTGAGGATAGACAACTAAGTAGATATAAAGTAGGACTAGGCTACAACCAGATAACTACTGGATAATTAGACTGACTGTAGCCAGAAAATTAGGTTGTAGTTGAAGAAGTCGCACTGTAACTGAAGAATCCAGCTGTAATCAAATGATATTTTGAAGAGTCGGACAGTAACCTGACTGTAGTTGAGGAATTTAGACTGTAGGTGAAGAATTCAGACTGATAACTAAAGAATCTGGACCTATAGTAAAAATGATAGCTTTTTCCTGTAACCTCTTTTTTTGAGTACCGTTCGCACTGTTCACAGGTAGCCTATTGTTCCCGATAGCATACTGTTCTCCGGCACTCTTGAATTTTATTTGGTGGGCATAAAATTCTTCCATGCCCACGATGACAAAATGATAATATGTGAATTAGAGCAAAGTAGATTATATATTTTTTAACCTTTTCCAAACATGTGGCGTCACTTTGAGGCTTGACAACTGTCAGATAACTTCAGTGTTTCATTTACATGTCTTCATAAGAATTGTAGCACTTGAGATTGTCTTCAAATCGAGCTATTACACAGAAAATTCTGAGCCCATGTGAAAGAGATACGATTTTTTCCGTGAACTCAATATGACTGTCGTGTACTTTTCTCTGGAAGCATGATACAGAAGTATAAATTCACAAGATTACCATGTTCTTCACCATTTCCCAAACCAGTGGCGTTACTTTGAGGCTCTATAACGCTCAGTTAACGTCAATATCTCACTTAGACGTCTTCATAATAATTGTAGCCTCTTCAATTATCTTCAAATCGAGATATCATACAGAAAATTCTAAGCACGTATGAAAAAGATACGATTTTTTCCGTGAAATCCAATATAACTGGCCAGAAATGCATTTTTCTCCAAAACTGATACTGTTCACTCATTTCACTATTCCGGGTACTGTTCACCGGTAGCAATCTGTTCACGCGAAAGCTGCTGTTAACTCAGAAACTTCTGATAACATGGAACGACTGTTAACAAGGAAACTTCTGATAACATGGAAACCTCTGATAACATGGAAACTTCTGATAACGTGGAAAACTTCTAATAACATGGAAACTTCTGATAACGTGGAAATTTCTGATAACATGGAACGACTGTTAACAAGGAAACTTCTGATAATATGGAAACGTCTGATAATATGGAAACTTCTGATAACATGGAAACTTCTGATAACGTGGAAACCTCTGATAACATGGAAACCTATGATAACGTGGAAACTGCCGTTAACGCAGAAGTTACTGTTCATTCTTTCATCTTTTTCCCGAAAGCTAAAATATCATACTTTAAAATATTTATGATTGCGTCACAAATTGCCATTATAATTAATTGGGCACAACTTACTATTCATCTTCTCCTTTCCAGCAACATTTTCTAGGCGCCGACAGTGAAGATGAAAGAGACAAGATGGAGGACAGCATGTGGATGATTATGAATAGATCAGATCAAGACCAACATCTAAGGCACCAAAATAGTATGATGATGATAATAATGACGGCACCATATGCTTGCCGGGGATGCACATAAATGAAGAAGAATGATGAAGGAGCTTGGTTTTCCTTTTCTAATTTTGGATTTCGTGAACAATGATGATGGTTTTCACAATTCTTGTTCTTCTTTCTAGATCTGATCTTTTTGCCGTATAACAATGGAATGATCATATAAACTCATATCATCAAATCCAAGCAAGACTTAAATCATGTGATGAACCCATAACTAGAAAAACTAGCAGCGACGATGGAGATTAATAAATATGTATATGGAGAGGAGAGCCTTCAGATCTCAAGGGACTCACTTGATGATCTAAATGCTCTCTATGAAAGCACAATTTTGATAAATATTTACCCGGGGTAGGGAGAATCCTGGAGATCTTCACTTCTGAGGGGGTGGTCCTCCTCGTCGCTGCTACACCTACAAGGCGCCGGATGGGGTCCCCGGCGCAGGTACTCTGACGCTCAAGTGAGTATAAGTAATAGATGGAAGGATAAATAGGAGTTTTAAGGAGTAAGAGATAGAGTAGAGAGAGAGAGAGAGAGTAGTTCTAGAGAGTGGCCACCACCCCCTTTTCCCTTCTACCCAGGGGGGTATTTATAGGGCATTTAGTGGAGGACGTTATCTAGGGTAGAGCGTTCTCCAGGGACGATAACGCCCTAGTCTCTAGATAACGCTTATTGCTTACCGGGTGTCGGAATAGGCGCCATACTGTATCGGATGGGGCCCCCTCGTTGACGTCGACCACACCCCGGTAACAGGGGGAGCAGGATGTCGGGTAGGTGCTACAGTGCCTGAGGATGACAGTACCCCATGTAAAGACTAAAATGCCCTAGGCGGATATATTATATTTATCAACCATTGACTTTGATTAAAAAAATCAGAAAAAATGTAAAAAATCCAAAATAATTTATAAAAATTCCCAAAAAAATTAATTAACATAAAAATCCAGAAAACAAATGTAAAAATTGTAAAAAATTATAAAAAAATTTAATCTAAAAATCCAAACAATATGTAAAACTCCAAAAAAATTGTAAAAATTCCAAAAACAATTAATCTAAAAATCCAGAAAAAATATAAAAATTTCGAAAAAAATGTAAAAACTCAAAAAACAATTAATCTAAAAATTCATAAAATAATGCAAAAACTCAACAAAAAAACTAATATAAAAATCCAAAATAAATGTAAAAATTCTAAACAAAAAAATTAATCTAAAAATCCAGAAAAAATGTAACAAATCCAAAAAATTGTAAAACTTCCAAAAACAATTAATTAATCTAAAAATCCAGAAAAAAATGTAAAAATTACAAAAAAATTAAAAAATTCTGAAAAATGTACAAATTCCAAAAAATATTTAATATTTCCAAAAAAATGTAAAAATAACCAAAAAAAGTTAATTAATCTAAAAATCCAGAAAAATTGTAGAAATCCAAAAGAAAATTAATTAATCTAAAAATCCAAAAAAAAATTGTAAAATCCAGAAATTAATCTAAAAATCCAGAAAAATGTAAAAAATCCAAAATAAAATTAATTAATCTAAAAATCTAAAATATTGTAAAAAGTTAATTTATTAAATATTTTTACATATTTCTGGATTTTTAGATTAATTAAACATTTTTTTGGAAATTTTACATTATTTTGTGAATTTTTACAATTTTTTTGAATTATTTAATTTTTTTGGAATTTTAATTTTTTTACAATTATGTTTGGAATTTTGACATTTTTTGGATTTTTAGATTAATTAATTTTTTTATGGAATTTTTACATTTTTTTGGATTTTTAACATGTTTTTGGAATTTTAACATTTCCTGGATTTTTAGATTAATTAAATATTTGTTTGGAATTTTTACATTTTTTCTTGGTTTTTAGGTTAATTAATTTTTTTTTTAGAATTTTTACAATGTTTTTGGGATTTTTTTCATATTTTTTTATTGAATTTTTACATTTTTTCTGAATTTTTTAATCAAAGTCAACGGTCAACACTAACGGTTTGTTAGTTTGACTAACAGAAACTACACATTTGTCGTTGACCATAAGTACAAGGGAGGTTGAATAGAGTTTCAAATGCCAAAGGAGGTTTCTGTTTTTTCGCGATTGTACAGGGGGGTCTTTTTCCTATTACCCCTGGATCAAATGATGTCTAATATCGATATGCTTAGTCCGTGAATGACACATAGGATTCTTGGTCAATTTAATAGTACTTGTGTTATCACAATAAATAGGAATCTTACAAAACTTAAGATCAAAATCCTCCAAGGTTTGTTTCATCCATAAAATTTGAGCAACACAAGATCTAGCAGCAATATATTCAACTTCTATAGTGGAAATTGCCACCGAATTTTGTTTCTTGCTTGACCAAGAAACCTAGGCTTGTCCTAAAAATTGGCAAGTGCCACTAGTGCTTTTCCTATCAATTTTGCATCCTGCAAAATCAAAATCAGAATAGCCAACTAGAGCAATGCTAGATCTGTTTGGATACCAAAGTCCCAATTTAGGTGTGTGCTTCAAATATCTAAAAGTCCTTTTCAATGCACACAAATGAGACTCTTTAGGACAAGACTGAAAATGAGCAAATAGACAAATGTTAAACATTATATCCGGTCTACTTGCCTTTAAATATAAAAGACTACCAATCATACCTCGATAAAGAGTGATGTCCACATCTTTACCATTTTCATCTTTGTCGAGATTGGCGGTCGGGCTTAGGGGGATAGGACTCTCCTTGACTTCATTGTAGCCATACTTGGTGAGGAGATCCTTGATATATTTTGCTTGATTTATGAAGATATCGTCTTGAAATTTTCGAATTTGAAGTCCAAGGAAGAACGTCAATTCTCCCATCATGCTCATCTCAAATTCTCTATGCATACATTTCTCAAATGCCTTACACAAAGAGTCATTAGTAGAACCAAAAATAATATCATCAACATATATTTGCACAATAAGCATGTTATTACCATTATATTTTGTGAAGAGTGTGGGATCAATTTTCCCATGTTAAAACCATTTTTCAACAAAAATTGACTTAACCGATCATACCAAGCTCTAGGAGCATGCTTAAGACCATACAAAGCCTTTTCTAATTTAAACACATGGTTAGGAAATTTATGATCTTCAAAATTAGGGGGTTGTTTAAAATACACTTCTTCTATAATGTAACCATTCAAAAATGCACTTTTAACATCCATTTGATATAAACTCATATTTTTAAAACATGCAAATGCTAATAACATGCGTATGGCTTCAAGTCTAGCAATCGGGGCAAATGACTCATCAAAATCAATACCTTTTTATTGGTTGTACCCTTAAGCCACCAATCTAGCTTTATTTCTAATGACATTTCCCAACTCATCAAGTTTATTTCTAAAACCCCACTTGGTACCAATAATAGTATGGTTGTTAGGCTTAGGAACTAATTTCCAAACACAATTTCGTTCAAATTTATTTAGTTCCTCTTGTATGGAAATCATCCAACTAGCATTATGCAAGGCCTCATCAAATTTCTTATGCTCAAATTGACACACAAAAGCTTGATGATTACACATATTTCTAAGAGAAGAACGAGTAGCAATACCTTTGCCATTAAGATTACCTATGATTTGCTCTTGCGGATGTGCATTCATGATTTTCCAAAGTTTGGAAGTTGAGGGGCCTTGATCATTTTGATTGACTACGTCATTTGCATCTTCAAGGGCCTCTTCTTCCATTTCTTTTTCCTCTTGAATTTCTGAGTTGTCTAGTGATGGAGTTTTGTCCTTCAAGTTATCAAGAATCGACGTAGGAGGATTGACTTGAAGGCTACCAAAATCTTCAGCATCAACACTAGCTGTCTTTTTCACACTTTCAAAAGGATTAGTCTCATCAAATGCAATGTGCATGAATTCTTCTACAACTAGAGTTCTTTTATTATAAACTCTATATGCTTTGCTAGTAGTAGAATAACCAAGAAAAATACCTTCATCCGACTTTGCATCAAATTTTCCCAAAAGATTAAATTTAAGATCACACACAAATAACACAAGTTCAATAAAAGGAGAGTGACCAACTTTACCGATCCCCAAAACTTTACATTTTTTGTTGTCTCTAAATGTCACTCTTCCTTTTTCCTTCTCTTCCAACTGGGTGAATTTCGACTTATCACCCGTCATGTGCCGCGAACACCTGCTATCCAAGTACCATTTGTTCGCAAAGGGTTTCCGGCACACCTACAAAATAAATTAATTAGTTTTAAGAACTCAAACTTGTTTGGGTCCTTCCTTATTAGCAAATGTACCCTTAGGTACCCAAATTTATTTTGCATTCACAAGCCCTCTACGAATATAGCAGAAATATGATAAATGACCATTTTTACAACAATAGCTACATTTTTATTTAGGCTTATCATGTGAAGGTCTAGAAGAACTAGCATTAAAATTAGAGAAACCAGCTTTAACAATTGAATTTCTGAAATTATTCCTACTTGTAAAGGAGTTAAAGCCAAGACCACTCTTATCACCATTTCTCTTTTGGATATTCAAGCAATCGTGGTCACTATGTTTGCTTTGCACATACTTAGCTAAAGTGGTCTTAAGATTTTTAATCTTTTCTTTTAAGTTTACCATTTCTTTAGTAGAATTTGCATAAAGATCACACGTGTTGTTCTTATCTTCACTACAAGCAAGTTCAAGCATTTTATTTTCATTTGTTAATATTTTATTTTCCTCTGTTAAGCATTTATTTAACAATTCTAACTCGCTAATATCATTTTTAATGCTTTCTAATTGTTTAGCAAGTTCTAAATTCTCCTTTCTAGTTTCTTCAAAGCAAGCATAAAAATCATTAAAAGTATTTTGCAATTCTTCAAAGCTATATTTGTTATCGGAAGAGTTGCAAGAACTTACCTCGCTATCATCATCGCTATCGCTTTGGGCCATGAAGCACGAATGCATGCCTTCGTTTGAAGAGGAGGTTGAGGTTAGGGAAGAGCTCCGTTGATGGGCTTCAGTATTTTCGTGTCTCTTCTTCTTTTCAAGATTAGGACATTTGCTCTTGTTATGTCCCTGTTTATCACATTCGTAACAAACAACACCATCCTTCTTGAATTTGGAAAAGTTTCCACGTTCACCTTTACAGTTCTTCTTTCTTGAATTCATGAAATATTTTGGTGAAGTGGGCAAGAGATTCGTCATCTTGAGCGCCAAGGAAGGCCCTCATCTTTGTCTTCCATTGCTGGAATTTATTGCCATCAAGATACAATGGTTGGTTGAGTGCAGCACCCTTTTTAGCCATTTTTGATCTTGCACTTGAGGTGGTTAAACCTTATCACAAGTGACCTTGCTCCACTATCAATTGATAAAACAATAACCAAGGCCTAGAGAGGGGGGGGGGGGGGGGGGGGGGGGGGGGGGGGTGAATAGGTAGTAAAAAAAATTTCACACAAGGAGTAAGGAGAATAGCAAAGACACAATAATTTATAGTGGTTCCAATTCACAATCTGAATTGTACTCTCCACTACCTAAGAGCTTCACCCTTAGGATTTTATAATGCAAAACACTTTGCTATTAACTTGAGCTTTTACAGGTTCAGCTCACAACCTTACACCTTAGTTTTTGCGGACTCAACCAATAAACCTTACACCGTAGTTTTTGCGGGATCAACTACAACCTTACACAATGCTCTTTTAAGGTAAGGAATGCACAACCTAGTTCTTTTGCAAGGGACAAGAACTCTACCCAATTGCCCAAAAGTGTTAGGTATACTTTTCAAACCTTCACAATTATAAATTGTAATTTGCAACAAAGAAATTTGTGTACAAATAGATAATTGTATGATATACAATCAACACCAATAAATATTCAATGTTACCTCAAGAAGAAAGCAATTCAAACTCAGATTGATGGATGCAAGAATGATTGAAAACCAATTAGAAACGTTTGCGTTGTAAAACTTGATAATGAGAGTTTGTAAATGTATAAATGTGTTTAGATCTTTGTATTAACTTTCTTGATGAATAGTAACTCATCTTAGATGAGTATTTATAGTGTCAAGAGGTTTTATGGCCATTTATGGTTGTTGGAGCCAAAAACTCACCGTTATGCTTTTGAAAACTAGTCGTTATTTCTTGTCTGGAGCTTAACGGCATGTCGCTAAGGCCTTAGCAGTATGCCGCTAACTTCGCTGGAAGCTTTGGCAAAATTAATCTCCTTGACGACATGTCGCTAAGGCTTTAGCGGTATGCCGTGAGCTTCGCTTCAAAAATAACAAATTTATTTTATTTCTAGCGGCATGTCGCTAAGCCCTTAGCGGTATGCCACTAGCTTCGGTAAATTTTATTTTTTCCTTAAGTTCTTGGCGGCATGTTTAGCGACATGCCGCTAAGCATGCTTTTGCTTTTAAAACATTTTTCAAAACTTGTTTTCACGCAAAACCTTTTGACACATTTTCTTGAGGTATAATTGAACATAAATCAAGTGCTAAATGAAATACTTACATGCTTTAAGCCATATTGTAAACTTAATCTTGAGCTTGCGATAATTGATTTGTTGCTCTTTTGTTGTCTCGATCGCAAACTACATAAACACTTTAACTTAAAATTGCATTAGTATTCTAATTAATTTGTGTGTCTATAATTCATCAAAATATGATTAATGTGCCCCTTGGGCTACTAACACATACATATATTGATATTGCCTTGCATTCTCATTCAAAGAGCATGGGATGATTCTAAGGTTTACCAAATCTCATGGGAAGATTTGAGACCACTGAAAAGTCCCATGGCATGTCTTCTGAGAGATACAACCGAAGAGTACTGGTGATGAGATTTTCTTGTTGGACCCATAGGAAATAGGCAGGATTGATGGTGGGCGGGTTCGAGCCTTCACTAGGAAGGTGAGGAGATGGACATAGATTGGTTCCATTGACATAACCGATCAGTCCTAGGCTAGTGAGATAAGGTTCGACAAGATCACACCATAATAGATAATTTTTATTTGTGAGTTTTAATAAGGAGATGAAGTGGGTGGGATTGGTGATCAGAATGATGGAAGGAGAAGCACCA
This sequence comes from Viola odorata, assembly GCA_963691705.1. NCBI lineage: Eukaryota > Viridiplantae > Streptophyta > Magnoliopsida > Malpighiales > Violaceae > Viola > Viola odorata. The sequence continues at coordinate 23,851,974 of OY829542.1, forward strand.
TTAGGAGATGAGTTGTTTGAGGTCACAGTTGACATGATTACTTTAATCTCGTTAGAGAAATTGACCCGCTACCATAAAGGGAATAATAAAGAATATAACTTTGGTGAATTTATGCTCAATCTCATTACTGGTGTACGCTACATTAATATATAGACATACTGAAGAATTGTGTTATACATGAAATACATTATAGACGAGATTAGGAACGTGCTGGAGTAGAGGGAGAGTTTGTGCAGGAGTCTGACTTGGCAGAATTGTGATTGTGGAAGGCAGGCTTCAATACACAACAACACACCATTAACGCAACAAATAAAAGGCACGAAATTTCTCTACGATTACTAATATTAAAAAATACAAAATACATTTTGGCACCCAATTTTTAAAAAGTTTGATATTTTGGCACCTAAACTTTAAAGGTCGGTTAGAATGACACCCAATTTTTTCACCGTTAGACACTTTAGTACCAAAATTTGCGTCATTAAACACTTTGGCACCCAAGCACCCAACTTTTCTATAACCTGTTATTTTTTATTTTTTTCCATTACTTTTTATTTTTTCTCGTTATACAAATTAAAAAATAATTATAAATAAATAAAAAATCATGAAAATAAATTATAAAATATAAAAAATACAAATCACAAAATAATTATAAAATATTAATCTTAAATATGTAATAATATAATATAAAAATGAAAAGGCATTAAAAAAATTAAAATTGTGGAAAACAAATCCACGTAAAATAATAAAAGATATTATTTTCATTCATTAAAATTTCCACTTAGAAAATGTATAAAAATTTGAAAAATAATTTTTGGATTTTGTGGAATATTAAAATTGTGAAAAAATATTTAGTTGGGAGTATTTGGACATTTATACAAACTGATCGCTTGTTGGGGGCGTAAAAAATAGTTATAAATTACAACTTAAAACCATCCACATGGGACTTGTAGATAGTGGTAAGAGGATCGTCCGCAGAGATTCTGTTGGTGAGATATGAATTCCTTTGATGACCGGTTGTGATGACTTTAAATCACAGCTTTTGGGGTTTGGTTGTTGGAAAATAAAATAAAAATGGAATGTGTCTTGGCCGGAGTCTTGGCCAAGACAGGTGGTCAGGAATAAAACAGTTAAAAGAGGATTCCCGGTAAGAGAATGAGCGAGTTATGTTCTTATGATTCGATCACTGATTCAATGATATTTATCTTCACCTCTATAGCGTTGCTATAAAATGTAAGGACTCTTGTACACTCCTACTTCCCTCCTTTATCAAATTTCATAGCAGGTACTCCCTACTAGACAATCCTAACCAAATAGCACCTTGCTGATTAAAAGGTTTACTACCTTGGTTGATGGCTTGATTTGATTGAAAGGTAGCACAATCGTCATCAATTGCATAGGGGAAGACATCGCACATCGCCTAACTCAAGTTTACCTCGCACTTAAGGCCCTCGGTTGTCAATTGGGTCTGAGTTATATCATTCATTTTCTCTAGCCTATCTCGAGGTCTAGTTGTCCACTTGGCCTATCCAGTTTCGCTCGTCCCCTTCTAGGTTGACTGCAACTTTCAAAGTAGAATTTAAGAGTGATCAGTTCTAAAGTTTAACAAGAAAGCAATTTGTTAAACCAAAAAATAAATAATTACAGAGGTAAAGGTTATTAAGAGTAATTCGATCTCACGAATATATATATATATATAAGAAACATAGCCCTTGAGCTCTTACTAGGAATGAAGGATTTAATCAGATAAAAAAAATTATTTTATTAATTGAATAAAACTAAAACAAAGAGGAGATGATAATTTCCAAGGAGTCCTTGTAGCTTAAATAGCTACACTCCTAGTCCTACTTAAACACAACCTCTTTAAAAAGAAGATAAAATGAGGAGATAATGATCTCCCTGGTCCTACTCTATCTCAACCTATTTCAAAACAAAAGGATAAAGATAAAAGAAAATAAAAGATATTGTTTGTTGAGAAAATCAAATATTGTTCAAAAAAAGAGATCTTGTTAAGGATTCCTGTTGGACATATCTTCAAATCGTAATCATAAATCCCTCAAATCTTGTTGCCACTGCAACTGTTGTTTTTGCATCCTCACGCTTGCTCCAAGTCTCCTACTGCAGTCTGTCTCTCTTTCACGAATGTCCTGCCCAAGCTCGTGGCCAAGACGGTTTTGAATGTGCGATTTTTGCTCTGATTGATGTTTTCCTTTTTTTAGCCCAGCTGCACAGAATTCTTCACAAGTGAGGGAAATTCATGGATATTAATAGCTTTACTGCTCAATTAGCAAGTAATTAGGTAGTAAAAATATGTTAATAAAACACACAATCACAAACCTAGGTACAACTTAAGCAAATATGAAATATAGGGTGTTATTTTAATTTTCTTCTAATTTTAATATTGTATAATACATTTATTCAAAAAAAGTCCATATTTGCAATACAGCTCTATAGTATTTATTTATAATTATTTGAAATTCTACTTTTTCTATTTTAATATTTATATTACATTTATTCAAAAAATAATATTATATATTACCAATAAATATCTATAGGTATTTACTAATTATTGGTTCCCACAAATTTTTTATTTTATATTATAATACTTTTGTCTAAAATTAATTTTTATTACATATTTAAAACTACCTTATAATTTTATATTAATATTTTTGTGGAGTATAATTTTTATAATGTTTTTTAATATAAAATGATTTTTTAATAGAACTAACGGAAAATGTAACAAAAATAACGATGTTAGTAGAAATGTGAGGGGTCTGGGTAGGGGTGTTCATCGGTCGGTTCTGTAATTTTTTGTTATAAATATTTCAGTATTCAGTATACCGAACTAAAAAAATTAGATACCGTACCATAGTTTATATTGATCGGTACCGTTCTCATATTACCAAAATAATTTCGGTATTGTATTACGGTATTACGATAATACCGAATTACATACAAACATTTGTCTAATAAATACTAAACAAGTAAAATTAAGTTGGCATGATACTTTCCAGCGGACAAATGCAAATATAGATTGTATGTATGTGTGATACAAACATACATATATAATCACACTGGTTCCACCAGACAAAATATTAATCAAGTCCAATTCATGATTTAAATACAACAAACACCAAAAAACCAGTCTAATGACAAAATATTAATCAAGTCCAATTAATGATTTAAATACAAATTGGGATGGGTATGGTCTATGATCAAGGAAAATGATAAAAGTAAAGCAACTAGAAAAAAAGAAGAAGAAAGACAAGGACATTAATGGCGAAGGAGAGAGTGAGAAGAAAAGAAAAACGAGAGAGGCGGGTAGTTGCGCGGAGGCAACGAAGGTGACATAGGGATGGCAACGGGTATCCATACCCGGATACCCGTCCATACCCATGACTATTTGACCGGGTAATATCCAAACCATACCCGGTTTGACTGGGTATGGTTTGGGCATTACCCATACCCATTCGGGTATAATGGGTATGATACTCGTTCGGGTATAGGTAATACCCGAATGGGTATACGTACATTTTTTCCAGTTTTTGCTTTCACTTCGCCTTCCACGCCTTCTCGTACCCCATTTTGCCGTCTCCATCTTCTCCGACCAGTGCGAAGCCCCTCACCCTCACCCTCGCCTCTCCTTCTTCTCCGACCAGAACCCTCGCCGCCTCTCCTTCTTCTCCGACCAATAGTTACCCGCCTCTCCCTCTTTCATCGCCAGCACCAGTAATTTGTGAGAAATTGATTTGGTGAAGGATCATTCAGTAGTGGAACCACTTGGAAGCTGTGGATGACAAGTTCTGCTCTGGTGGTTGCGTGTAGAAGCTCGTGCTGATAGTAAATTTCCACCAGGGTGAGTATTTTTCATCCTTCATTTAAACTTATATATACAGTTCTACTGTGTTTTGTTCTTGTTGAGATTACTTGTTTGGTTTAATTGCCCACTGTCTGAAGATTGTGAGCAGTAGGAAACTAAATCATGGAATTGTATTTGGTTCCTCTGTTCCAAGGTAATGACCATGTTTGGTTTTAGACCTCACTGTGCACCTGAGCTGTTTGTTAGATTGCTTATTAGAATAACTGTTCTTGACTTTTTAAAAACAGAGGATTCTAAATGATTCCAACTAAATTTCAAACTGTGTTTTCATTCCGGAACCAACCTCATAACTTTAATGTAAACGTTACAATAGCTGTAATGTATTATGAACAAGACCCAACCTGCAGATTTTTATTCCCTTATTATACCTTCATCAAGTTTTCTTTCACCATCTTTCCCATATACCTTTATATATATATATATATATATATATATATATATATATTAATATCTATTACTTAATTGGTGGAATCTCGAAAGGGCCTTTGTGTATACCTTTGTGTATATATCTTTTGTATATACCCTTATTATGAACAAGACCCAACCTGCAGATTTTTATTCCCTTATTATGACCAAGACCCAACCTGCTATCCCACCATATATGAACCTAAGCTTTAAAGCAAAGATTACATCATTTGTATCTTACAGTCATCCTATTCCTACCCAATGGCCATCATTTCTTTCTTTCTTTCTTTGTTTTGTTAGAGTGAAAAAGTGAAATTACCTACTAAGCTAAATTCTCTATTATTAATTCATTATTGACTATTGTTATGTACTGCTGTTGAGGGCAGGGCAGGACATGGACCCATCTTTTTGCCAACTCCTTTAAATTAATGCCACTCCCTCTTCTTTCCATAACGGTTTTCCTAGCTTTTCAATGCGGTTGTTAACTAGTAATAAATATTGATCTTTTGAACATCTAGTTGTTTGGAGAAGTTAATTTTACGATACTATATTTATTTATTTGATTCGAGTATTTCAGTTTCATTTTTTACTAATAAATTTTAATGTTAAGTTTTCTGATGTTATAATAGAATTTTATCATCTGCGTGTTGAAATTAACATGCCACGACCACAAAAGAATAGTCTGGAAACAAGAATTGAGAAGGAAAGCAGAATTTAACAATCATATTCAAGAAGTAGCTCGAAAGGGCCTGCCTCATCAATGAATGAATCATTGAGTTTGTCTTATTCTCTATGGCTGTTTAGGAAGCTAAATCAAACCTTCTCTGTTATTTTTTGGTAGCATTTTTTCTCCAGGTATTTTTCTGTTAAGGTACGTATGAGGAGACTTAAAGTTAGGGTCATACATGTTTCAACTCGTATCACATAACTTAAAGCACATAAGTGTGTCCTTTCGTGTCACTCTGACCCCATAGTATTAGTTGTGTACCATCATCTCTGAATTTCTTCCAGTTATATATATCAAAGAAGCATTCTTTGACTTCCTAACCAGCTTATTACTATCCTTTTGAGTAATTTAGTACCCCTTTGGCATTCAAGGTTGGATTGGAAGAAGTGCTTCCCCAACCTTGAACGGAGCAATTAGTGTTTGGTAACACCAATGCTCACTGGGCTTCTCAAGAAGCCCAGTTCCAATCAAGGCAATTTTGCCTGCGGCATTAAATGGAGCAAAATGCTCCAGTGCAGCAGCAGGTGCTGCGTTTGCTGTCTCTTTCCTTCTTTTTTATTTTTTTCATTTTAATTTCATTTTTTTACTTTATATAATAGAACAAAATAAATTAAAAACTACCACAATAAAATCTCTATCTCAAGATAAGTAATTCTAGATCCATTTTTCCTATTTTTATTAATTTTTTAAAAATGGGTTTTATACCCTTTATGGTTATTTTACATTTCAACCATAGTTTTAACCGCAATTTTTACCAAACACCATAAAACAACTTCTCGTTTCCCACCGTACTTTTCCAGAAGTACTTTCCACACAGCACTTTTCCAGAATCACTTTTCCAACTAGAACCAGAACGCCAAACAGGCCCTTAATGAGTCCCGCTGCAGTCTCGTTCCTTTTTTTCCCTTTCATTTCCATGAATCAGCAGTTCCAGTGCTTTATTATCTCTGTTTGTCTCCATGACATGAATAATTGAAAGTTATAATGTTTGGTTTAAGTGTGAAGGGTATAATTCTTTTGTGCTAATAATTATGATGTTCTTTGATCATTTATGCTACTTTCTTGTGCTTACAGATGGATAATTGACCCACCGTTGGTTAATTGACCCACCATTGGAGGTTACAGCTGTAGATCTCTCAACTTCAGTGTAGAAACTGCAGATTAATTACATCCATCTCTTTTTTTCCTCAGGTATATGCTCGTCTCTTTTCCTTTAATATGATCAAAAACAGAAGGGATTTTACTGTTATCTTTGTTCTAAAGTGTCCTATTGATAATCCGTTGAACTGAGTGAGGGTTTTCTGTCAAATAGCACGCCGGAGTGTGGTGGTTGGAGCTCCGTGAGCGACCTGCAAAGTGCCGGAAGTGTTTTCCGGCGTAAAAGCTCCGATGCCAAAGTCAGTATTTTGATTCAGTGTAGAGAAAGTGTCAGTGTTTTCTTGTGTGTCCTTGAGCTGAAGGAGAACCTTCCTTTATGTACCTCCCTCTAGTCCTTATGCAGGGCTAGAGTGGTTAGATCTTCTGACATCCCTTCCCCTTTTTCCTCAACCAGGTGGTCTAGGAGTAGGGATTCATCATTGTAACGTGGAGTGAAGGCCTTTTTTGGGGGAATAAAGTAGTCCCCTTGTTCAGTTATTAGATGATGAATTGATGGGAGCAGGTTATCCTCCCTGCCAACTTTGACTAAATATGTACTGACTACTGAGTATTATATAAATTATACTTGTGAGGGGAGCTTAATATCTGTGCCCAATCGGTATGATGCCATTGGGGTAGAATCGGCAGGCTGCCGTTGTGTAGAATCGGTTGGCTGTCGTTTGGTGGCACATTGACCAGGTCAATGTATATAACGGTGCCGATCCGTTTCCTCATGCTTTGGCGGATGGATCGGCCACGTCCCGATTTGAGACAATCGGGCTAGACTTGTCCTTTGGTCACTTGTTCCTGTTGACTCGGTCAATCGGTCGCGATGCCGTTTTGGCTGGTCAACGGTACTTTGTGAAGGTACAACAAAGTCCATTATGCCCTTCTGATAATTTTATGTATTATCAGAGGCCCAACAACAAACGAGCCCGAGTGTTTACCAAGGGCTTGCCGTTTCTAGCTTGATGTCTGACAATCGACATGTTGCTGTTTTGATTTATTTCCAAGTATTTGAAAAGTTTTTTCTTCGCTCCTGTAGATAAATATTAATTAGCAATAAAGTTAACTTTAACTTAAAAATATACCTGCGTCGTGGCGCTTCAATGGCCAAGTGGTCATAACCGCTTGCTTCTTTTGAGGAGTAAGCGTCTCTTCATCTGTAAAGTTTTTTGAATTTTGAAATTTGAAACACCCTTTGGGAAGCGCGTGCGTCGTTCCTCATTAAATGAATTACTCAGCTTTATTGACAACTTGCTGCCTTTTCAGAACAGACCTGCCACTTGTCAGTGTCCGATTGGACATGCTGACGGTCGAAGTATTGTTTCTTTTAAAAGCTATTTCCTCTTGGAAACCTAATTCATTTTCATTTCTCATCGCCGCTCTCACTCATCCTCTTCCTAAAAAATTCTTTTTCTTTCTTCTTCAACCGCGCAACCGTCTCCTGCAATTTTAGGGCTCAACTCTTCAAGCAATCCCCGCGATATCTGGTATTCCTTAAACCTTTTCTTATCCTTTGTGTGGTTTGTGATTGAATAATGGCTCCTAGACGCCCTGCCGTTACCACTGATGAACAACTTGAGAAAACTGCTACCAAGCTTAGGACTGCAGATGAATTGAATCTAGAGTTGCAGAAATATGGGATTGAGTTGCCGATAGGATATAAAGCCCTTGTAGCTCCCCCCAATGTTAGGTTGAATAGTTCCTTGATTGACAACCATAGAGTTTTATACTCTAAAATGTTTGCCTATGGTTTTCACTTTCCTCTGAAAACCATGGTGAGAAATCTGTTAGTACAGCATGTCTTAAGCCCAGCCCAGATTACTCCTAATTCCTGGGCTTCAATTTATGCTTTTATTAATGTCTGCTCCCTCCTAAAAATCAAGGAGCCTCCACTCCAGCTTTTTAGATAGTTTTTCCATTTGAGTACCCGAAGCAGTTTGGTTACCCTCCGTCCCCGTAAGGATGAAGAGCTTCAACCCTTTTTGAAGAATTTTGACAAATATGAATCTTCCATTAAGGGATGGAAAGATCATTTCTTCCTGGTGTCGTCCGCCACGAAGCCCCTATGGATTTCTGGGTTTAATCCAGCGATAAATGAACTGCAATGGATAAGACCTGAGGACCCATCTGGTCCGTTGCAAGCTCAGATCGATATCCTGCTGGCCTTCGACACCAGATTTAATGTGCAGAAGATGGCGATGGGGCTGCCATTGGAGGACTGCGCCGTTGATGGTAATTTACCAGATTTTGTAAAGGTTCCCTGAATTTTCTTGTAAAATTCTGACTTGACTTTTATGCAGGAGAAGGACGGCCAGTTAGAACGGCCGTTGCAACGAGACCGATTTCGGTCCGTTTGCGTTCTGCCGATTCTGATGATGAAGATGCAAGGGAGGAAGAGAATCCTTCATTGGGCGAAACGGGTGCTGGAGAAGAGGTAGCCGATGAGGCCATTGCTGAGGGTGAAGGTCGTTCGGAAGTCCCCGAGGGTGATCAGCCCGTTGCCGATGAGGAGGTTTCGGCGCCGTCAATCTATAGGCGAAAGAAGGTCGGCCGAAACACCTTCGAGTACTTCCCTCTGGAAAATCCCGATCCTCAAATTCTTGAAGCGGCTAAACGGGTTTCTCTGAAAAGAAAAAGAGCTGCCGAGAAGAAGGAGAAAGCTGCTGCGGCAAAAAAAGCTGCTGCCGTTCCGGCAGGAAACGAAGCAAATCAGCCTGAAGCCGTTTCAGAGGAAGTTGGTCCGTCTGTTGCTGTTCCTCCTCAGCCTGAACAGGCTAATCGGTAAGACCCCGTGTCTGGACCAATCTGATGCCGATCTGACAGATGCTGCTACCGAGCCGATTGTTGGCGAAGGCCCTTCCGTTCCTCCTCCAGAAGATCGAGCAACTACTTCAGCGGATGCTCCTCCTGCCAGTTCATCCAGCTCTACTCCAGTTGTTCTTCATTGGGTTGCTGGTCCGCGCTTGCCCGATGATCCGTTTGTTTCAAATGATCGTGCAGTTCCTCCCCCTTCTGATTTCAAAGGTTATCTTTCCAGCAATGGTCCTGACGGGGAGGCTACTCATATTGCCAGTCTGAACAATTTAGGGGATAGTTGCTGCCGTTCTCTTGGCTTGAAAACTCCCTCCTGCCAAGACTATCGGACTGGTCACCTGATGAGTGAAATGCTTGCTAACCCAGCCGACAGAGAATACTTTAGTCGCCTGTCCCTTAGCTCTCACTTCGCCAACATGCAAAGTACTATGTACAGAGAGGCCTATGCGCTGCCCGATATGCTGCAGAAATCGTTGATTCGAAGCTTGAGGAGTCTAGGGAGGCACTTCGGCGATCAACCGCTGAGAATGCTTCCCTTAAGAAGGAGAAGGAGACTCTAATGGCCTCTCGGGAATCGGACAAAAGGGCAGTTGTTGAAGCGCGCAAGAGGCTGGCTGATAGTCTTCATGAAAGAGATGGCCTTTCGGCGAAGATTAGGGAAGAGCAGGAACGGATCGGGGAGCTGTTATCGGATAAATCTGCCTTGTGCGATTCCGTTAACAAGCTTTGTGAAGATAAAGCCGCCCTGGTTAATAATGTGGCCAGGCTTACTGCAGAGTTGGAAGCGGCCCGTTCCGATTTGGAGACTAGAACGGCAGAGCTGGAGACGGCTAGGCACAGTATTGCCGATAAGGATGCCCAAATAGCGCAATTTCCAGGGAAGATCGGCTGGTGGCGAAAGAAGATGAAGGACATCATGATTGACAGCTACATGGAGTTTTATGGGGAGATCAATTTTGATGCCACGAAGATCGGCATATACGTTAATTCCTTGGAAAGGGAGGCTGAGACGAAAGAATATCAATCCTCGTCTGAAGATGAGCCATAGAAGACAGCTTTCTGCTTAGACTTATCTTTTTCTGTTATGCTGATTATTGTCGTTTTGGCATATTTTGTAATGAACAATTTTTATCCGAAATATAATTTTGCAATTTTTAGTCATCGCAAATGCTTACTTATTTCTGTTATATACTACTCCAGAAAAATTTAAAAAGATAAAACAACTGCAAATTGAACTTATCTTTTTTTTACAGAATCGGTCGCTTGCCGTTCTGAAGATGTCGTTTTGAGGTTGAAAAAACCTTTTGGGATGGCTTTTTTGATGATTCGGCACAAAGCCGTTTTGAAGATATTGCCGTTACACACTTCACCATTTGGTTTATTAAGACACAGATAGGTTTGAACTTTTCTTTACTTTGTCACCGTCTGATCGGCAGGACCGAAATGGTCTCAATAGCGATATACGCCTCAATAGCGATATACGCCTCAATAACGATATACGCCTCAATAACGATATACGTCTTGGTGACAATATATGTATCGTTGGCTATATATGTATCGTTGGCGATATATGTATCGTTGGCTATATATGTATCGTTGGCGATATATGTATCGTTGGCGATATATGTATCGTTGGCGATATATGCCCTGGTAGCGTTTTGAATTAATCGGGCTGCTGCCGATTTGGTTGTCGGCATCCCCAGGCAGCGCCTTAGGTAGCCTTGGTAGAGATAATATCGCCAATTCTTGGGTTTTGGTAACGTGGTTCGATTTAAAATAACCTACATCCACGATTCTTTTAAATCTGCAACCATATGATAAGCACAATACGGGCAAATATATACTTTTAACATTATTAGTTGCAAATAATTTGCCCCCACAATATTTTCATCATTTATGCGGCAAGTGAAAACAACATATTCACTCTGGAATGATATAGCTTTAAATTGCAAATATTCCAAGAGTTGGGTATCGGAGTACCGTTCATTGTTTCAAGGTGATATGCACCTTTGCCGATGACTCTGATAACGCGATATGGTCCTTCCCAATTCAGCGTGAGCTTTTTCTTCTCTAGGCCCGTTGCCGTTACCTTGCGCAGGACTAAATCTCCTGCTTTGAGTAGCCGTTCTTTGACACGCCGATTGTGGTATTTCGCCATTTTGCGCTTGTAGTGCAATGCTTTGAGAATGGCTTCTTCTCTCATTTCTGGCAAAAGGATCTAGCTGCTCCCTTAATCTTTCTTCATTTTGCTCTTCGTTGAAGTATTCAACTCGAAGGCTAATTGCGCCGATTTCTACTGGAGAAACAGCTTCGACCCCATATGCCATGGCAAACGGTGTCATGCCGGTGCTGGTTTTAGTTGTCATCCGATAAGCCCACATGACAAACGGCAACTCCTCTGGCCACTTTGTCGGTTTGCCCTCAAGATTTTTCTTGATCCCGTTAAGGATTTCTCGGTTGGTGACTTCCGTTTGCCCGTTTGTTTGTGGATGCGCAACAGAGGAGAACCGTTGTTCGATTGAATATTCTGCGCATTTCTTTTTGAAGTAAGCACTGGTGAATTGGGTGCCGTTATCGCTTACGAGAATTCTTGGGAATCCGAATCTCATGATAACGTTGTTCATGAAAAACCTCCAAGTGTTGTCTGCCGTTATTTTTGCCACAGCTTCTGCCTCAGCCCACTTTGTGAAATAATCGACAGCAACAATAACATACTGGAGCTGACTTTTGGCGATTGGGAAAGGTCCCAAGATATCAATTCCCCATTTTGCAAATGGGCATGGACTCACCATACTTGTCAATTCGGCTGTTGGCCGTTGTGGTTCCTTTGCAAATTCTTGGCATTTATGACAAGATTTTACAAAGTTATCTGAATCTCTTCTGATTGTTGGCCAATAAAAACCTGTTCGAAGAACTTGAGCAGCCATGGTATTTCCTGAGGCATGCATTCCGCATATTCCTTCATGGATCTCCCTGAGGGTATACAGGCCTTCTTCTTCCGTTATACATTTTGCTGCCGGATAAGTAAGACAACGGCGAAGAAGTACCCCGTCATGATAAGTGCATCTAGCAGCTCTTTTGAGGATCTTCAACTTCTCACTCACATTTTCTGGCAGCTTGCCATGCTTGAGATAATCAATCACTGGAATGCGCCAGTCATTAGCTGCCTCTAATACACATAGCACTTGTTGTTCTTCCATAAAAGAAGGAATGGAAATTTCCTCTACCGTCACATCGGGTGGCATCATTGCTTCGGAGTTTGCTGCCAGCTTGGCAATCTCATCGGCTTCTGCATTTTTCTCTCTTGGAATATGGCTGATCTCGGCATGAATTCCCATATTTTTAATTTCGGCTAGCTCTTTCTGTACTTTCTTCAAGTATTGAATCATAATCGGCTCTCTAGCCTGAGAATCGCCGTTGGCTTGATCAATAATCAATTTTGAATCTCCATAGATGACCAAACGGACGCTGGCCATTTGTGCATTACCGATCAGATTCCCTCCGATACGCAACCCTGCCAGTAGAGCTTCATATTCGGCAGCATTATTCGATAACGGCCTTGAGATTTTTAAGGCGTACCTCATTTTAATCCCCTCTGGGCCTAAAATAATAACGCCGGCTCCTGCTTCACTTTGATTCTTGGCGTCATCCACGAAAATTGTCCATTGATCTCCGTTCATATCAGGGAGCGGTAAGCAAGCTTCTTCTTCGCTTTCGGGCGGAGAAATCGGCTTCTGAACAAACGTGCATTCAGCAATGAAATCGGCCAGCGCCTGGCCTTTGATGGCGGGTCTAGACTGATACTGCAGTCCATATTGCTCCAACTCGATGGCCCAAATGACCATTCGGCCAGACGACTCAGGTCTTCTGAAAATCCTTCTTAGAGGCTGGTCTGTCAGCACGACCACTGGATGAGCTTGGAAATACCTGGCCATCTTTCTAGCAGCTTGCAACAGAGCGAAAGTAATTTTTTCAATTTGAGAGTATCTCAGCTCAGCATCCTTCAAGATCCGGCTGATAAAATGAATTGGCCGATGTAAGCCGTTTTCATCCCGAACCAAAACGGCACTGACTACCTCATCGGCTGCCCCCAAATAAAGAAAAAGGGTGTCCCCATCTTCGGGTCGAGTTAGCAACAATTCAGAAGACAGATACTCTTTTAAGTCGTGAAAAGCCTTTTCACAATCGTCATCCCATCCGAATCGTGCCTTCTTCCGAATGACTTTGAAGAACGGGAGGCATTTCTCACCCTGCTTGGAGATGAATCGGCTCAAAGCAATTATTCTTCCTGTGAGTCGCTGAACCTCCTTCACACTCTTCGGCGAAACCATGTCCCTAATTGCCTTCAGCTTGGCGGGATTAGGCTGAATTCCTTTTCTGCTGACAACATAACCAAGGAATTTCCCAGTTTGGAATGCAAACATGCATTTTTTGGGATTTAACTTCATTCCAAATTTTCGCATTATCCCAAATACTTCCTCAAGGTCTCGCAGATGCGCCTCAAAATTTCTGCTTTTCACCAGCATATCATCAACATATACCTCCAAATTTTTTCCGATTAACGGCTCAAAAATCTTATTGGCCGTTCTTTGAAATGTTGCCCCAGCATTCTTCAGACCAAACGGCATAGCCCGATAGCAATAGGTGGCCTTCGGCGTGATGAAAGCCGTTTTCTCCTCGTCTTCAATCGCCATCGGTATTTGATGATATCCAGAATTGGCATCAAGCGAACTCAGATATTCATATCCAGCCGTTTGATCCACCAATTGCTCTATCCGTGGCAGCGGATAGCAATCCTTGGGGCATGCCTCATTCAGATCAGTGAAATCAATACACATCCTCCAATCCCCGTTTGGCTTTCTCACTACCACTGGATTAGCTAACCATGGCGGATACTGAACCTCTCGGATGAAGTTAGCCTTTAAGAGCTTGTCCACTTCTTTCTCAATTGCATCTGCTTTTTCTTTGGAGAAAGCTCGCCGTTTCTGTTGAACCGGCTTGGCATTTGGATAAACGTTCAATCGGTGCTCTGTCGTTTCCCTCGAAAGGCCCGGTATGTCCGTCGGGACCCAAGCGAATTCTCCTTTGCACTTGTTTAACAGAAACGAAAGCTGGTCACACTCTCCCTTGCTCAGCTTCTCGCTTATTAAAAAATGCTCAGTGGGTAGATCAACCACTGACACTTGGGCCATTTTCTCCAATGGCTGAGTACGCTGCTCCTCATCATTTTCTAATGAATCGTCAGCTACGCAAACATAACGATCACAGCAACCGTCGACCATCGTTATGTAGCATTCGGCAGCTACCTTCTGATCTCCTCGGATTGTAACCACGCCATCCCATGAAGGGTATTTCATTTTCAAATGCCTTTGCGATATTACTACACCAAAAACATTTAAAAACGGACACCCCAAAATCACATTATATGGCAGGTTTAAATCCACCACCATAAATAGCTGTTGTTCCTTTCTCTGGGAGCTGTCTTCCACAAAAAAGATCGACAAAAAGGTTAGGCCTACAATAGGAATGGGAACGCCATTTACCCCAATAATTGGCCGTCGGCAAGGCTTCAAGTCTGGCTTAGGTCCTTGCAAACGGTTAAAAGCGTTGGCAGAAATGAGGTTCACAGCACTTCCGTTGTCCACCAGTGTTCGCCTGACTCCGCAATCAGCAATGATGGCTGTTACCACTAATGCTTCATTCTGAGGATATGTCACTCCGATCTCATCCTCTTCTAAAAATGTTATGGCCATTCGGTCCAGCTCCGATAGACCTGTTTTTTCCACAACGGGATCATTCTGTTTTCTCTTTTCCCCAATCGGTACATCTTCCGATTCCACCTGCTGGGTTCCTCCTGCTATCAAATTGATCATGTGGAACTCATTGAGAGAGGTTGTCAACACCTGCTTTCCTCTGTCTCCTTGGACACTGGTTTCGGCTGTGTTGGGATCGGCTTCCGCTTCTCTCCTGTTGCCGTTAGTTCGATCCTCCCTGGCCTTATTTCGAGCTTTGGCCGCAAATTCGCCCAAATAGCCCTCTTCAATCAACTTTTCAATTGCCTTTTTCAGAGAGAAACAATCCTCAATGTCATGCCCTTTTGCTTTATGGAAACGGCAGTAAGAATCCTTATGCGGTCCCATAACGACGCCAGGTTTGCGTTTGGGATATTGAATCGGCAATCTCCGTTCTTCTATGATGGCAAAGATCTCCGCCACCGGCTTAGTTAGCTGCAACGTAGAGAAGTCCGCGAGATGATCCGTCTGTCGGCCTCCAGCCGTTTGCTTCTTTTCTCCCTGTTTGCGGACAGCTGTTTCTTTCTTAGGAGGATCGGACTCCTCCCGTTTCTTCCGTTGGAAGTCTGCTTCTTCCATCCTTGCATATTTATCCACCTCAATCCGCAAGAGGTCCAGGGTCTTCGGTGTGCTCGCGATTAGAGCATTTTCCAACTCCCGATACCTGCAGTTCCTCCTCAAAGCCTCAGCTGCAAAGTTTGGCGCAATGTCGGGTAGAGTCGCCAACTCAGCATTGAATCTGGCAACATACACCGTTAAGGATTCCCCTGACTTTTGCACCATATCAAACAGAATCGCTGGAGACTTTTCCACAGGAATACAAGAACTAAATCGGCTTGTGAAAATTTTTGCCAACTGCTCAAAACAGTCGACAGATCCGGCTGGTAATTTCTCAAACCAGGTGTTGGCGATTCCTTTCAGAGTCATCACAAATATTTGGCACAACGCCTCATCCTTTCTAGTAAAAAACTTAACATGTTTCTTTACTAAACTCACATGAACTGTTGGATCTGTCGTCCCCAGGTAGGAATCGGTTGGCAATTTGACGTGTCTGCTCACCCGATGCTTCCTAACCCGAAAGGTTAAAGGATTCTTTGGATCATCATCTTGCTCTTCACGAGCTCGTAGGGAGACAGAGCCTCTGGAAGCATTCCGATCAGCCCTCTCGCGATCTCTTTCAGATTGAGGCCGATCCATTGATCTCTCTCGACCTCTTCCTCTTTCGGATCTTCCTTCTACTGACTGCCTCTGGCTCCTTCTTGGGCTATGCTGGACTGCCCGGCTGTTAGCCTCTTCCATGTTGTCCAAGTATCCTTCCCCTCTAAGCGGATTTTCACTCTGACGGGGTGGCCGGGGTTCATTTGAAGGATTTCCCCGTTGAGCTGGCTGACTAACGTGCTGGTGCACAGATCTGACTGGCTGGAATGCCATGGACGGGGGCACTAAAGATGGTGTCACCGCAGGTTGATCATGGATCTGCTAAGGAATGATCTGCTGGTGGACAGGCGGAGGGATCCTTCCCATAAATGTTTGCATCATCATATCCATCCGTCGATGCAAGGCGGCAAACTCATGCATGACTGCTGGTGGGATGACTACTGCTGTAGACGGTCCAGGTTGTGGAGTGCTGGGAAATAACACTTCTGGAATTTCTGGGAAATTAAGCCGGCGGGCTGCGGCGTTCATTTCCACACGGGAAGATGAGACATGAGGAGGTGGAGTTTCATACTGACCAGCAGCACCACTGGTAGGTTGATTCGATTGAAAGTTTGGATCGGAAGCCATTTTTGGAAATAAAAACCCCCAAAATATAGAGAAGGAAAGAGCTTTGAATTTCAAGGTTTGCTCACTTAAAATTTCAAAAGCTCTCAATGAAAGCACCAAATGATAATCCGTTGAACGGAGTGAGGGGTTTTCTGTCAAATAGCACGCCGGAGTGTGGTGGTTGGAGCTCCGTGAGCGACCTGCAAAGTGCCGGAAGTGTTTTCCGGCGTAAAAGCTCCGATGCCAAAGTCAGTATTTTGATTCAGTG
Source organism: Viola odorata (assembly GCA_963691705.1). NCBI lineage: Eukaryota > Viridiplantae > Streptophyta > Magnoliopsida > Malpighiales > Violaceae > Viola > Viola odorata. The sequence continues at coordinate 23,868,764 of OY829542.1, forward strand.
TAGAGAAAGTGTCAGTGTTTTCTTGTGTGTCCTTGAGCTGAAGGAGAACCTTCTTTTATGTACCTCCCTCTAGTCCTTATGCAGGGCTAGAGTGGTTAGATCTTCTGACATCCCTTCCCCTTTTTCCTCAACCAGGTGGTCTAGGAGTAGGGATTCATCATTGTAACGTGGAGTGAAGGCCTTTTTTTGGGGGAATAAAGTAGTCCCCTTGTTCAGTTATTAGATGATGAATTGATGGGAGCAGGTTATCCTCCCTGCCAACTTTGACTAAATGTGTACTGACTACTGAGTATTATATAAATTATACCTGTGAGGGGAGCTTAATATCTGTGCCCAATCGGTATGATGCCGTTGGGGTAGAATCGGCAGGCTGCCGTTGTGTAGAATCGGCTGGCTGCCGTTTGGTGGCACATTGACCAGGTCAATGTATATAACGGTGCCGATCCGTTTCCTCATGCTTTGGCGGATGGATCGGCCTCGTCCCGATTTGAGACAATCGGGCTAGACTTGTCCTTTGGTCACTTGTTCCTGTTGACTCGGTCAATCGGTCGCGATGCCGTTTTGGCTGGTCAACGGTACTTTGTGAAGGTACAAAGTCCATTATGCCCTTCTGATAATTTTATGTATTATCACCTATGCTTGGCTCTTCATTTTTGGAAAATTTTGAGGTTTATGACATTTGTTAGTGCATTCTGAAACAAGTAAAGTGATCCTTTGCCTATGACACTGTTGAATTGAATTAACACTGCAGATGATGATTTGATCAATAATTCATATATATAATGTTTAGTAAGATCTAGGATTTCTGTAATTTGCTGCATTTTTAAGCACTCCTGTTGTGACAGATAATGCTGGATTAATGGCCTTCCTTATCTTGAATATATTCCAAGCAGTGCCAAAACAATGCCCTGTTGTTGCAAATGCATCCTCGGCAGCCTCCCCTGCACTTTCACCATACCTGATACCCAATTTAACAAATAATTAGAAGAAAGAAAAAACCCAACAACAAACAATTATTAATTAATATTAATATTTAATTAGTAAGTTTGAAAATAAAATCACCTGTTAGAGATCATTCTAGTTGTAGCCTTTGTTGTTGCGGAGAAAGCTTGTTTTTCAGATAAATAAAATCACCTTGTCTGCTCATAATTTTCAAACAGGTTCCAAACAGCACCTTTGTTGTATTGAGGAGAGGTTCCAAACAGTTCTTTGTTTTGCAGCATCATACTGTTGTTCCTATTATTGCTTGAACTGCAGTTGTTGTTGCACATAACTAAATATTTAGCATCCGAGAAATTTTACACAGAAATTACGTGTATATATATTATATATATAAAGATTTGAACCCATGACCTCTTAAAGATCTCCCCAACCCCTCGCCAACTATTTAATCGTCATGTATGTTATCAGTTCACATAAATATCTAACGACTGAGAAATTTTTGAACTTAGTTTAAGATTTTGATCAAGATCATTTAGGGAGAAATCCATGTATCTTCGCCATGTATGTTAATCGTCATGTATGTTATCAAGATTATTTTCAGGTGCCAGTGGCGCAGATCAAGTCAATGTTACTGAAGAAAGTGACGAAGTCTCTGTTACTGATAGTGCCGCTGAGCTTTTCAATCCCGGCTACGAAGTGTTGTATGGAAACACTTTCAAAGAGTAAAAATTGAGGGGATTTATAAAGCACAGTGCAAATATTGTGATAGACATTATAGTGGAACTACAACAGCCGAGACGTCTCATTTGCATGCACATCTCAGAACGTGTGCTAAGAAGAGAGAGGCAGATACAGAAAGATCAAGTAGTTCAACCTTTTTATTTGATCATGGCATTGCAAGAAGAGAACTAGCAAATATGATAATCATGCATGAGTACCCCATGTCTATTGTTGAGCATGTCGGGTTTAGGACATTTGTTATTTCACTTCAACCTGAATTTAAATGCCCTTCCCGAAACACTATTAAGAAGGATATATTGAATATTTTTATGGAAGAAAATGAGAGAGTTATGAAGTTTTTTTATGAGAGTGTAGGTAGATTTGTAATTACTACAGACATGTGGACAGCAGATAACCAAAAGAAAGGCTATATGGCAATTACTGCACACTTCATTGACAACAATTGGAAGTTGCAAAGCCGCATTTTGAGGTAACTTTTTAACTTATAAATAACTCCTTACATGTTTTAATTTGGCTTTATATCGATTGTAATTTCAATTTATTATTAATTTAGGTTTGCATATGTGCCTTCTCCTCACACTAAAGAAGTACTTTGTTCGGTGTTATTCAATTGCTTGATGGACTGGAATATAGATAGGAGATTATCTACTGTTACAGTGGATAATTGTTCAACTAATGATGCAATGATTTCTTCACTATTGATTGATTTGGATAGAAAGTCTTTGATATTATCTGGTTCTTTAATTCACACGAGGTGTTGTGCTCACATCTTGAATCTAGTAGTGAGAGAGGGGTTAGAGGTTATTAAGGAGGGGATTGAAAAGATTCGTCAAAGTGTTGCATTTTGGACTGCTTCCCCTAAAAGAGATGAAAAGTTTGAAGAAACATGTAGACAATTGCGTGTTACATATTCAAAAAAGTTATCTCTTGATTGTCCAACTAGATGGAATTCCACCTATGTGATGCTTGAGAATGATTTAAGGTATAAGGATATTTTTATTCGGTGCAAGCAGAGGGATAACACTTATACATGCTTGCCTTGTGATGGTGATTGGGAAATTGCAAAAATAATTTGTGAGAAATTGAAACTGTTTTGCACTGTAACGGAGTTATTTTCAGGTGTTAAATACCCAACTGCTAATATATATTTTCCAAAGATTTGTGAGCTAAAGTTAGCATTGCATGAATGGTTAAGCTCACCCGTGAAAGTAGTGCAAAAGATGGCACCGTGCATGTTGTCAAAGTTTAACAAGTACTGGAATGAGATTCATAAGCTGATGGGGGTAGCTACTATTTTAGACCCTAGATATAAGCTTAAATTGCTTGAATTTTTCTTTTTTAAGATCTACGGGGAAGAATATTCAGCTAAAGTTAAAGAGATTTGTGATATTTGTTATAGTTTGGTGGATGAATATAGGCACAAGATGGTTACTTCTAATGAAGTTCTTGGTGAGTCTTCTACTCAAGTAGATCTTGATCCTCCTGCAGATAGTATGTCTGAGTATGATTCCTTTGTATTGAGAGCTTCTAAGAGGCCCAGATTATCTGTTGTTAGGAATGAGCTAGATATCTATTTGGATATGGATGTGTTGCCAAGAACTGCAGATTTTGATATCCTGCTTTGGTGGAAAGTGAATGGGATAGTATATCCGACACTTCAGGCGATTGCTAGAGATATATTTGTTATTCCTGTTTCTACCGTAGCTTCTGAGTCATCTTTCAGCGCTGGTGGTAGATTATTGAGTCCTAATCGCAGCAGACTACATGAAGATACAGTGGAGGCATTGATGTGTTCTCAAAGCTGGTTATGGGCAGGTATTTTTAACACATTAATTATTTTAATTATTTTAGTTTGTAACTATATCCTTTACACAATTGATTTTTCTCTTCTGTTAGATGGTGGCAAAATGTCTTCAACAGAATATGCTACTGTTTTTAAGGATTGGGATCCAAATACAAGTACATGAATAGATGTGAGGTTGAGCTGGATGAGATTGCTGAGCAGCTTGACTTGGGTGATATTCAGCTTGTTGAAATTGTTGAAAATGTGTTACTTTGGCAGAATTTCTTGATTGGAATTGAAGGCTGAAGTTTTGATTTTCTTGACTTGAAAATTATGCAGATTATTATTATCATGGAGAATTTATCTTTGTTTTTTAAAAATTTGGTAGATTTTTTTTTTTTTACCTCCCAGCGTTTGGCTATTTCCACGGTTACTTACTCTATTTTCTTAAATTTTGTGAACAGTATCTACCGGCCCAAGAACTAGATTAGATTTAGTGGCCCAAGATGGTAAAAATCGAGCCAAAATGGTAAAAATCGAGCCAAAATAAAATGAGCTAAAATGGTAAAAAATAACGAGCCAAAATGGTAAAAACCGAGCCAAAACGGTAAAAAACGAACCAAAATAATAAAAAACTAGCATAATTAGTGAAAACGGATCTAAATAATAATTTTTTTATTAATTATAAAAAATAAAATAATTTGGTGAATTAGATATCCATTATATACCCAATTGGGTATGGGGCATATTGGGTATGGGTAATAATGGATATTTAGTTTTGGGTATGAATTGGATATTTACCCATACCCGCCCATACCTATTTTAACATACCCATACCCGCCCAATTGCCATCCCTAGGGTGACAGTGACACTACTGCCCATTGGATTCTTTATTTTTAAGAGAAAAATAAATAAAAATTCCCAAGCTGGAAATAAAATAAAAGGCAGCACTCAAAGAGAGTACTGACAAAACAACTCAACCTTGACCTTAAATAAAAGCAAAGGTTAAAAAAAAGCAAAGGCCCACAAGTAAACCTCATAAAATTGGGTTTAAAAAAATCAAATATAAAATCTTTTTATTTATATAAAAAATTAATTAAAGTCAAATATTTTCTTTATATGTTTATTACTTTATGGGGTTAAATTTATGACGTTGCTAAATAAGTGAGGTGATATTACTATATTATATTTATACTCCTTCTGTTTTTTAAAAAATGATTTCCAACCCACTTTCACAATAATTAAAGAAATTGTTAATTATTATTTTTGATGTGTTTCTAACCAATTACTCTCAATCGTTTATTAACTACGCTCATTTAATACTAATTTTAATTCCCCAATGCACTACAAAATGATGAAAATAACATTTTTTTAAGGACAAAAAAAGTGGACAGGACATCAAAAAAAATTTAGGATAGAAGGAATATTAATGCTACTTAATTTCTCTTTTCATCAAGATGTAAAAAATATACTTTCTTTATACTGGTATAAAACTCGCGCATTGCGCGAATTATACTATAAACAATCATTCATATGATATATGTTAAACAATATTCATGAATTCTACATAACATGGACAGTAATATTTTACATAATATATAATTATTTTGATATTTAAACACTAATGATTTATTAATAAAATAAGTAAAAATGCAACTAATCTTCACTTGCATAAATATCACTATCAACACTTGTAGACACCTCCAACTTTCAATTATTTTTGTATATAAAATGAAGAATTTGCAAGCACTTATATAGAAAATCACGCAACCTTTCAAATTCTTAAACATCATCTCTTTCGAATTCCATAATAAACTTTATTAAATTAAATAGATTAATTATGCACGTTAAATTAATTTAATAGTGCAAGTGAAAAGTTTTAAAGTTATGCCATTGCATTGAAATTAATAAATAAATATATAATTTAATTGAGCACACCAAAAAAAATTATATTGTGTAATACATTAATTGCGTGAAAAACAATAGCATAAAAATAATAAAGAAAATTAAAAATCATTATATGCCACAGGTCAACATATTAGGAATTTAAAAATAGCAATTGGCATAATTTGGGGAATTTATAAATTTTAGATGGTTTCTTCTCAAACTTTCCTACAAATTTTCGCCGCATAACTGTTATATAATGAAAATAAATTTATGTTGTTATTAATTAAAAAAATTATACTCCCTCCGGTCTCGAAACAATGTCGTTTCGCGACCGGGCATACGGATTAAGGCCGCACTGTTCATGCGTGTGTGATTACCAAGTTGCCCTTCCTTGCTCTTGCCCTTCAAACCATCTTCATCAGTTAAACAACAATCTGCCGAAATCTGCAGAAATCAATTGCAGAAAACAATTGCATAAAATCCCAAAATCATCATTAAACTCTTCCATTCCTTCAACAAGCAATTGCCCAATCTCCCAAAATCAAGAAATCAATTAACCAAAATCAAGAAATCAATTGCAGCCTAAATCAAGAAATCAATTGCAGCCAAAACCAACAGAAACAAGCGCAATTGCAATTACCCAATCAAGAAATCAATTGCAGAAACAAACGCAATTGCAATTACCCAATCAAGAAATCAATTGCAGCCAAAACCAACAGAAACAAGCGCAATTGCAATTACCCAATCAATTGCCCAATCAAGAAATCAATTGCAACCAAAACACAGAAATCAATTGCAGAAACAAGCGCAATTGCAATTACCCAATCAATTACCCAATCAAGAAATCAATTGCAGCCAAAACGCAGAAATCAATTGCAGAAATCAATTACCCAATCAAGAAATCAATTGCAGCCAAAATCAAGAAATCAATTGCAGAAATCGATGTTGATGAAGATGAAGACGGTGAGTGAGTGAGAGATGAGAGATGAGAGAGATCGAGGGTAAAACGGTCAGAAACGGGAGAAAGAATTCTTGGATCCCGAGAACGACATGCTTTGTCGACCGCGGAAAAATGTCTTAAACGACATTCTTACGCGACCGGAGGGAGTATTTATATAGATGTTTATTACTAATGAAAATAAATTTATGTTTGTCACTAATTAAGTTAAGTGATATTATAACCTCATATTAACAATATTTTTTTTTTAAATAGTTAAACTATGTATACAAAATCAAAAAAGGAAAAACCAAAAAACCAGTATAACTCAAAAAGGGGGGAAATCTGTGATCATTGGAATCTTGTTGGCGGTGACTAGTATAACTCAAAAAGGGGGGAAATCTATTGTCGTTGGCCAGCAGCCCTCGAATAATGCCAAGAAATACCTGCAAGAGAATTGATAACGTTACCCTCCAATACACTAGAATCCCCCCTGATCTAAAAGAAGCAGCAGAAAGTATGACAGCATAACAACATATGCTTGTTGCTTGTTGCTTGTTGCTTGTTGCTTGTTGCTTGTTGCTTGTTGCTTGTTGAGCAAAGGGAGATGGATAGGAAACAATTAGGGCAGAGGAATCGGCATGCCGTGCTAGTACCATGTCCATTTCAAGGCCACATCACTCCAATGCTTCAGCTAGCCACCATCCTCCACTTCCATGGCTTCAGTATCACAATTCTTCATACCGAATTCAACTCACCCGATCCTTCTTCCCACCCTCGACTCGACTTCCAATCTGTTCCAGATAGCTTATCAAATACCGAACTTGGGTCTGCTAATTTGGTACTCATGATATCCGTGCTCAACGAAAACTGCAGCGGACCATTTCGGGAGTCCTTGGTCAGAATGATGCAGCAGGATGAGATCAGCTGCATGATCGTATATGATGAGCTCATGTACTTCGCTGGAGAAGTTGCCAAGCTATTGAATGTCCCGTGTGCTGCGCTGCGGACAGTCGGCGCAGCCACCGGTATTGCTCGTGCTGCTATTCTACAACTCAAGACAGAAGGCTACATCCCTTTGAAAGGTATCACTCAAGTTTTTTGCTAGTCAAAACTGTTCAAGTACGTATTCGTAGGCCAGTGGATCTTTATTTAGCACCGTTCATCTTTCATTGCTATAAATTTCTGTTGAACAAATCAATTGAATTAGCCATGGCAGTTAATTGAGGGGAATATTAAACGAACATTGTTGTTTCTCCATATTTATCAATTTAGTACTCTGACAGAGAGGAAACTGGACTACAGATTCAATGTTATCAGAGCAAGTCCCTCAGCTACCTTCCTTGAGGTTCCAAGATCTTCCAGTTTCCAAGTTTGGAACCCCGGAGAGTTTCTTGCAACTGGTCGCTCATTCTCTTGACATGAAATCTTCAGCTGTCATATGGAACACTGTTGATTGCCTTGAACATTCGTTGTTGGCACAGCTGCAACAACAATGCCCGGTTCCAATCTTTGCTGTTGGTCCTCTGCACAAACTAGCCCCAGCAATTTCTACTAGTCTACTATACGAGGACAGAAGCTGCATTGCTTGGCTTGACAAGCAAGCTGTAAACTCAGTTCTTTTCATAAGCTTGGGAAGTGTAGCTTCAGTAGATGGAATGGAAGTGGAGGAGATAGCATGGGGTATTGCCAACAGCAAGCAGCCGTTCTTGTGGGTGGTCAGGCCTGGATCGATACTCGGTTCACAATGGATCAACCTATTGCCGGAGGGTTTTACAGAAACTATTAAAGAGGCTGCATTGTGAAATGGGTGCCGCAAAAGGAAGTCCTTGCACATCCTGCAGTAGGAGGGTTCTGGAGCCATTGTGGTTGGAACTCAACGCTGGAGAGCATATCAGAAGGAGTTCCAATGATATGCAGGCCAAGCTTCGGAGATCAGATGGTGACTGCAAGGTATGTCAGTCATGTCTGGGGAATCGGATTGCACTTGGAGAACAAACTTAAGCACAAAGATGTAGAAAGAGCAATAAGAACAGGGATGGTAGACAAGGAGGGGGGAACAAATAAGGCAAAAGGCCAAGGATTTACGGGGAGAGGTTGAGCTTTGTATTAAGAAAGGTGGTCACAGCTACAATTCCATGGATAAGTTGATAGAGCTCTTGTGCTTTCTATAGGTGCAGCAACCCTGCCCATTGATGAGACAAAACAAAACAACAACATTCTGCTGCAGTGCATAAAGTGTAGTTAGTTACATGAAACATTCTTCTACCATGTAAAATTCCTCATGATAATAGTACCCTCCATCTTACAAGTCTTGAGGAGTTGAGAAAGCAATACGCATCTCTGCTTACAAGTTGTTACTCCAGTTGCAGATTTCATCTACATTAACAATTTCTTCAAAAGACAATAATCATATTTTCATCTTACAATTATAGATCATTATTATTTGTAACCATTCATGAATCATATAGCTGCTTCTTTTTTTCCGTTTGAATTGAAACATAGGAAATGCGTTTGAATTGAATGTAAACCTCAAGACACACTACTTACAGAATAAAGTTTGCAGAAGTCCAGCTTTGTATTAACAGTAAGAATGAGTGTCATACTTTTTTGTGCCCAACAAGGCTGACTGAAATTAGTCTCCTGCCTGGAAGGACACCCAAGAGGACAGGAGAGAACACGAAACTTGTAACCATATTTCCAGGACCTGCATACAATTTAGAATGTAACCAACACAAGAACATCGGCAGCCATAAACGGGTAGAAGCAAATGAGTTGACAAAGCTGCATTACATGTCTAGACAAGAAGTCACTTGGCTTGTTCATCTGCGAAAGCCTTGGAAGCTCGGCATCCATTCTGTTCACTGACGAGCTTTTCAACTTCGGCACATTGCACATTGATGGCGGCGACAAAGGTGAGTCATGAGCGCGCCATAAATCCCACCAAGCACATCCTCTCGGCTTTCTGTCTGTCCTTCTCCTCAATATTGCATACCACCATCAAACATGCCAATTTCTCTTACTCCTCCCAAACACACTTCAAAAACCAATTTATGCTGTCTGATACATTAGTGTTGTTCTTAGTGTAAAGGTTTGCAAGTCAAAAATCAGAAAGATTAGCAGGTTTGATTGTCATAGTGGTTCTTTGTTTGTGCAAATTCGTGGTCCCTTTCGCTGCTACAGTTCAATTAGCTCGACTGGGTTATATCTTGTGTGGTATTCTGCTAAAGGTTCCTGTCTCTGCCAAACACTCTGCTTCTATTTTGAATGCTAACACCTTCACTGCAATTCTCACCCCATTTGAGAACTGCCTTCTGTAAATCTTGCTAACTTGTGAACCTGAGCACCTCAATCATTCCAAAATGTGCCCAAAAAGATCTCTTCTATGTTGTTTCAGTTATTTGAGGTGTACCTCAAGGCTTGCAGAAGGGAATGCTGCACACTTTTGCTGCAACAACAATCCTTATCATCCAAAGTATAGCACTAATCATTTCAATCGTTGCCCAAAGTGCTGGAAACTGCACATTCTGAGAAGAAAAACACCAATTACCCAAAAGCATCAACCCCTAGTAGGCCATCTGGCCATGTATCAGTAGCGCGTTCAAAAATTAAGAGAAGAAAAGAAAGGAAGAAACTGGGATAAAGATTTTAAGACCACCACATTTGCATTATTATTTCCAACTCAAACTCTAATTACATTCGACACTGACTCGACAGCATACCAGAGATTAAAAGACACGAACTTTAATCACATCAAACACCCAACATTGAAGATTTCAGAGGCGCACCAAACCAGAGACTGGGAAATTAGCCGGAGATATCAATAGACTTGACGTCAGATTTCTTGACTTCCTCCCTGGGGACAGTGACAGTCAGAACTCCATTCTCCATCGCAGCCTTAACCCCGTCCATCTTGGCATTCTCCGGCAGCCGGAAGCGCCTCAAGAACTTGCCGCTGCTGCGCTCAATTCGGTGCCACGTGTCGTTCTTGTCTTCCTTCTCGACATTCCTCTCCCCGCTGATCTGGAGCACTCTGTCGTCTTCAATCTCCACCTTCACTTCCTCTTTCTTCAGCCCAGGAAGATCCGCCTTGAACACATGGGCTTCTGGTGTTTCCTTCCAGTCGATGCGAGTGTTGACGAAAGCAGAGTTCTCGGTGGCGCCGGCGATGAGGGAGGAAGATGAAGGGAAGTTGAAGTCCTTGAAAGGATCCCAGACGTCCAGAGAGAGTGGGTCAAAGATGTTGCTGCTCCGTCTGTTGTTGCCGAAGAAGCTTGGAATCAGCGACATGTTTTTCTTTTCTTTCAGGCTGCTAAGATTAGAAAATGAACAGAGATTGAGAGCTGTAATACTTTTGATTTGATGTATTCAATTGCGAATTTGAGGATCTCGGAGAGGAGGCGGGAGGTATTTGTAGCAGTTGGGGGGGCGCTTCTAGTAGTTTCTGGTTATTGTGGGGTAATTTTACAAGAATATTCTAGGAGGCCATCCAAGTTTCTGAGCGGACTGTTCTAGTATCATCCAGACGAGTCCAGACTCCAGAGTGTTTACTCAGTTTAGACTCCAGACTGTTCTAGTACTATTCTAGGAGTATTATTTTTACACTTTCAACAATTCTAATAACTCTTTCATCTTTCTCGCTATTTTCCACCATTGTGATTACTTTTAAAATCTTTACTTGGTTTTAGGTAGAGCTGTCAAATCGGATCTGCGGGTTGGATCCGACCTGAGATTTGACAGACCCGGAAAAATTCGGGGTCGGGACCAAATACGGGACTAATTTTTTATTCCGGTCCCGGCCCGAAAAAATGGTTCGGGACCAGGACTGGACCCGGCCCGACCCAGTTTTTTTTTTAATTTTTTTTAATTTAATTTGATCTTTTTTAATAAAATTTTCGGGATTAATTTTGGGACCCGACCCGGCCCGATTTCCCGGGTCTCGAGTCCGGGTCTAATCTTGACAGCTCTAGTTTTAGGGATGAGGGAGTGAGAGTAAGAGTGTTCATCGGATCGGTAAGTCAGGAATCGGCGGAAAATATTTTTTGTTTTTGGTGGTAATTTTGCCTTGCTAAATTAATAGCTTCTGTGACATTTTGGATATTTTTTTATTCAATTCTATCATCCGGTATAAAATTTTGAACACTAAATTATTTTTTATACATTTTACCCTATAAAGTATATACATAGATACAAATGTTGTTTCTATGAGACGGAAAAAATTAAAAATTACAAGATGTATATACTATATATATACATATTATTAGATATTAAAATAATGATATCTTTCTACTCCATTAATGTACACAAAACTCTTTTTACTTTCTAAAATGGGACATTTTTCATCTCTCCATCCATGACATAAACCTCCCTTAAAATTGCTCGTGGCTCATAGTGGATTAAAACGGTACCGTTTCCATTGGAATAAAATTTGCGATGTGGAAAACAAAAATTTAACAATTAAAAAAACTAAACTTTTTTTTCCCACAAACCAAATCTCATGTCCCCCATCTCACAAAATTCGAGCTCTCGTCACTCATCAGAACCAATTCATAGCACCAGCACACACCAGTAATGTGTTAACAGCGCAGGCATGCAAAAAGCAAATAATAAAAGAAAATTAACAAAGAAATCAAGGTCTCATTTACACATTAATCACTCTAATTAACACTTTCATTGTACCATTAATTACAGCACTATGGTAAGACCCAGTCCAGCCCAGAGCGATCCGTCGGACTGGTTCTGCCGGAGATGGAAGAAGAGTTGTGCATAGCACCAACGACCAGGTGACGGGACGAGTGGCAAGGACTTTGAGTTCACTATACTACATTTTGGAATCCAGTGCCAAAACCAGGCCCAAATAGCTTACTCAATCCAGATCAAGCCCACAGAATTTGAAGTTGGCTTCGGCTTTTAGACCGGTTTTAATTTAAAGAGTGCTGAAAAAGAATATATATCTAAAACCTATTTGGTGAATTTTTTCTAGTGGTTTGAGAGGAAGCCACCTACATCTATCAATTTCATACAGTAAAGCCTAACACATGATATCTCATTCCATGTAGGTATTTCAATAATAAATAATAACTATTAATTGATTAAATAAGTTAGAAACTTTAGGATTGTACTATTAAAATTAATTTATTTATTTAATTAGAATTTATATTATAAGTTATGAAATTTGAAAGGATTGGATTTCAAGAATATGAAAAGTCACATAATTTTAGTATATAATTGTTCACAAATTTTTTATTTTGTTTAGAAATGTTCATTGGATATAATGTTCATACATATGTTGATACCCAAATTTTGACGTCATTTTTAATCAATTTTAGCATTTCTGTCATTTATTTAATTTACTGTCATTTTTACTTGATTTACAGTCATCTGTAGTTAGTTTACTATCGCTAGCATTTTTAGGTGTTTCATTGCATTTTTGCATCGTCGTTGGCATCGTCAGCTTTCGAAATCACATTTTTCAATTTTTCGGCATGCATTTTCATTATTATCATTAATATTATTTTCAACCCTAAAAATCCTATTTTTTACTATCCGGCAGTCGTATGCTAGTTTTTTCTGCATTTTTGGTCATCTCACGAATTTTATGATTTTTAGGGTTTTAGCGCATTTTTTAGTATTTTTATTATTTTATTAATATTTTTATTCGAGCTTTTATTGGACCCGAGTAAGTCTGCTCGAACCACAGCTTGACTTTTAAATGTTTTCCATCAACTAGTTGCTAGCTTTTTTTTCTGCTCGCAACGGTATACAACATTTCGTGTAATTTTCGGCGTAACGTTTTTATTTTTCCGTTCCCGTGTTTCGCGCTTTTGAACGCGAAAATAAACGCGTCAAACGCGAAATTTTCATGCTTCGCTGTATACGGTTAAAACCGTCATATTTTTCTCTACGCGCTGGTACCCTCGGATTGAAAAGTCCGAGCGTTTGCTCGCAGGACTCAGCTCGAGCCCATTTAAATAAATTAAAGGGCATTTTAATCACAACCGTTGATCTGGTCAACTCAAGAAAAGTCAACCAGATCAACGGTTGACAAATTAAAGGGGCATGGTGCATGGCACACGCGAACGGCCATGGACGTGCGTGAACAGGGGACCGAGCCACCGAGCTGCTCGCTCTCGTCCCCTCGGCCGTTACCTGTCCCCTCGGCCATCATCACAACGCCCCTAGCCCAGCCACCTCACGGCCGTAGCCCCGCCAGCGTGAACAACACCACCACGCGCAGCTCCTTCTCCCTCTCCTCCACGCGATTTTCTCCTATAAATAGGAGCTCCCATTCAACGTAAAAACGGCACCAAAATCGCAAGAAACCCTTGCTCCTTCTCCCTCTTGATCAGCTTGCTCATATTGAGCGACAATCGTCCAGTTCAAAGTTTGAAACGTGAGCTTTCTCTCTCTAGCTCATCTTCGGTTTTTCTGCGCAAGTTTTCTTTAATTTCGTTTGGCTTGATTTTGAGCAAATAAATTGATTGTTTTTGTGCTATTAATTCACATACGTAATGTAGATTAAATACATGCTTTCAATTTTGAAAATCGTTGGCTAGATTGTTCGAATTAATTAGTTTTCGATAATTAACAGTTCGGTCGTTTTTTTGAAATTAAATTTTGTACGAGTCAAACTAAAAATCGAGGTTTATACGGTCGGAAAGTCGTCGAAGAGACGAACATTTCGGTACGTCCATTTTTCAAAACGGCCAAGTGTGGCCGGAGTTGGGTCGCCGGCAGTAGCTCCGGCGACCAAGGGAGGGGGTGATGAATAGTGCCATGCCTATTCATCACACGGCGCCGTTTTGGCCCCCCTCCCAAGTTTTCAAAGTTTTCAATTAGGTCCCTCCGATTTTTAATTCTTTCCGAAATTTCAAATCGCAAGTTTTTCGTAAAAATAATTCGTACGCATCGTACGTTAATTTCTGCACTTATCAACTGTTTAATTTTCTGCACTTATCAACTGTTTAATTTTCTGCACTTATCAACTGTTTAATTTTCTGCACTTATCAACTGTTTAATTTTCTGCACGTATCAACTATTTAATTTTCTGCACTTATCAACTGTTTTAATTCTTAGCACTTTAAATTTCCGCACTTTATTTTCTGCAATTTAAAAATTCAGTTATTTATTTTTACCGCCTACATGGACGGTCGCACTTTAATTTCCGCAATATCAACTGCTTTAATTTTTCGCAAAACTGCTGGAAATCCTTCCGCAATATCAACTGTTTTATTTTCTGCAAATATCAATTGTTTTATTTTCCGCAATATCAACTGCTTTAATTTTTCGCAAAACTGCTGGAAATCCTTCCGCAATATCAACTGTTTTATTTTCTGCAAATATCAATTGTTTTATTTTCCGCAATATCAACTGCTTTAATTTTTCGCACAACTGCTGGAAATCCTTCCGCAAATATCAACTGCTTTATTTTCTGCAAATATCAATTGTTTTATTTTTCGCAAATATCAACTCTCTACTTTCTGCAAATTATCCAACTGTTAAATTCTCGTATGCTTAAAATCAATCATTTTTCGCATACAATCAACGTAGCATTTTAATTCTCACATGCGTAAAATCAATCATTCTTCGCATGCAATCACGTAGATGTTAGATTCTCACATGCTTAAAATCAATCATTTTTCGCATGCAATCACGTAGCATTTTAATTCTCACATGCTTAAAATCAATCATTTTTCGCATGCAATAACGTAGATATTAAATTCTCCTATGCGTAAAATCAATCATTCTTCGCATGCAATCACGTAGATGTTAGATTCTCACATGCTTAAAAATCAATCATTTTTCGCATGCAATCAACGTAGCATTTTAATTCTCACATGCGTAAAATCAATCATTCTTCGCATGCAATCACGTAGATGTTAGATTCTCACATGCTTAAAATCAATCATTTTTCGCATGCAAGCAACGTAGCATTTTAATTCTCACATGCTTAAAATCAATCATTTTTCGCATGCAATCACGTAGATGTTAGATTCTCACATGCTTAAAATCAATCATTTTTCGCATGCAATCACGTAGCACTGTTAAAATTCTCACATGCGTAAAATCAATCATTTATCGCATGCAAATCAGCTCAGTATTTAAATTCTCGTATGCGTAAAATCCATCATTTTTCGCATACAAACAACTGTCATCGTTTTTGTCAAACCCAGCATCTCACTTTCGCATACGCAAAATTCATCATTTCTCGTATGCAATCAACTGTCATTTAAATTTTCGCACTCATAAAATTGTTTACTTCTTTCTCAAGCTATCACTAATACTCTCACTTTGTAGGTTTTTAATTCAAGCTTCGCTCGAAAGTACGCCTTTCGATTCCCTTTTATTTATTCAGCGCTTTTTTCGTAAAATAGCAGTCGTACGCATGATATATAGAACTGTTAGAATTAAAATCAACCCACATGAACAACGTGTTTAAAGAGTCGCTTCAAATGCCATATTCATGTGATTTTAAATTCTCGCATATATTGACTGCATGTACATGGGGACTTTCGATCCCACATCAGTTTTCCACTTCAAAAACCAATCATTTAAAATTGGTACTCTATTAGCAATCCATGATAGGTTCACATAGCAATCAATCTAATCATGCATGGCCCGATGATGAAATAAGAGGGCGCTCATTCAGTCTTACAGAAAATTCAGTCCCATCACGTTACGGTCAAGAATAATAGACTGATCTTGATAAATGGTAACCCCGTCCGAAAGATCTTTTTTATTATTTTTGAACGGTCCCGATTGTGGAAAAGGCTAAAGTGACGATTCCTCTGAGGGCCCCCTTTTTCAAAATAAAACGCATTTTCATCAAAACACCTTTTAAACACCTCTCTCATCAACCGGTAACCGTTTTCGGATGTGACTCGGGTGCCTAACACCTTCCCGAGACCATAATACGACCCCGAACCTTTTGTCTGGGGTCCAGACCCCTTTTTTGTGCCTTTAGTTTTTTTACTTATTATATTTCCTATGCCATGACGATTAAGGTTCCCTAAAGCCTAGCAACCAAATTAGGGTGGCGACTTCATTGCATGTTGCGAGGCGTCTGTCTACGCTGAGCATTGTAAGGTCCCAAATTTCGTTGCACACTTGCGAGTTTTTAGTTTTCGTGGGGGCGCGACAACATGATAATGAAAGCTAAGGTTAGTTTCAATTTTAATTTGGTTAACTTTTTATTTATTTATTCTATTTACTTTATATATGTTTATTTATTTTCTCCTCACCATGACTCTTTGCACCCATTAGATGTTGATGGAGGCATGTCCGAAGTAAATTATTTGTAAAAGAAGGTAAAAAATTTATTAATATTTTCCATTTATCTTTTTACATAACAGGTTTCAACTTTCTTCATGCTTCTTTACATAGACACGAAACTGATATTGAAGCAGTAACATTGAAAGGCTGGGTGTTTTGCTCATTTTGGGCACATAAATAATATATTAAACCTCATCTCGTCTGCACTGATAAGTAGTCACGCACCTTGTGTATGTGATCATCTATATCAGAGCTGCCATTATAGATATCATGAGGCAGTTTAATAGTGTGAGGAGTCTGAAAAACCAAAACGACTGGTGGGAGGGATTTTCTTTGTTTGTTCATGTTAGGTAGTGAACCATAATTGTCCATGCGTGCGGGCACAGAGTGGAACGGTTGCACCATGGGAATGAGAGTGGCTATAGTGTAGATAGAGGGAACGAGTATATCCATCAAAGGAGGATTTAGTGTTAAAATTTGGACAACGAGACTAATGCGTTAGTACCGTTCGTACACGTTGGGACATATGGACGCATATGTTATGTGTGTACTGTCATATGATATATTGCTAACATAAGGTTAATTGGACCAAATTGATGATCTATTAAAGATAAGTGGTCCAATCGTCTAATTAAAACAGTGTGGGGGGTAAATCTGGTAATTGTGCAAATTCCGGATTAATTTCGAATTGTTGATAGACCGATTCGAAATTAATAAAAACATTGAGGATGGAATTGATCCCTGGTGGAGTTGCTTTTTAAAGAAACTGCTCTTCAGTTTTTTATATAAGGGTGTATTGAAAAATAGAGAGTTTTGGTTTTTCATCCAACCCTAAAGTAACCATCCACCAGAAGATCAAATTTCCAGAATTTCTTTAATTTTATGGCATCATCAGGTACGCTTCCGCATTTCGTTATGATTCATGTATTAATTGAGTTGATTCGTTCCTATACTGTTGTTCATAAAGTTAAGAACAACATTGAATATCCTTTGGTTTTAAGAATTGGTAGCGGAGCCAATTAATATAGATTATGCATGGATTGCAATTTTATGATGCATGATTAATTGATTTCATGAAGCAATTTTGATATCAATTGAAAATTTTGGGAATTTGATTATTAGGGTTTATGAAATTGAAATTGCTGCAATCGGAATTGCAATTTAATTAAGAATCCCGTTTGGATTGAAATTCCGTTTACTGGTGCCTTTTTCAATTTAATTAATCATGAATTAATTGTTGTTGGTGCCGTCGCTGGTGTTTTTTTTTTTTCAATTTGATTATTAGGGTTTATGATTGAATCCCGTTTGATTTCAATGGGAATTATTTAATTACCAATCCCGTTTGGTTTTGATTAATTAATTTGAGAATTGAAGGGATTGAATCCAGTTTGATTTAATGGGAATTGAATCCCGTTTGATCAATTAATTACAGTTAATTGTTTTGTGGCAGTTAATTGGTTTGTGGGATTTAATTGGTAATTGATTAATCGATTATTTAATTAGATAATTACCAATTCTTTGGTAATTGATTAATCGATTATTTAATCAGACAATTACTAATTTTTAGTAATTAATTAATTAATCGATTATTTAATTAGATAATTACCAATTCCTTGGTAATTGATTAATCGATTATTTAATTGAATAGTTACCAATTCCTTGGTAATTGATTAATCAAGAAGCGGTGAATTCGTTGATCAATCACAGGTCAACATTTAATTCTTTGGTAATTGATTGCATACTTTGATTAATTTTTGCAATTCTAAGTCCTGGTCTGGTTTTCCAGGACTTAAAGTTTTGATTTAATTATTTTTGAACATGAGCATGATAAAATTTAAGATGTTTGTCAGAGTTCAAAAATAATTTATTCATGAATGAAAGTAGAATAACACTAAGAAAACTTTTAAGTTTAGCTTATTTGTCTAACTCGATTAATAGAAGTAGTAAAGTCACCAAAGTGACCTCTGCTACGGACATTACCGAGTTAGACATTTCAAGTGTGGTGTTCATAATTTCATGCGGATAGTTGTCGGCCCAAAGGAAGATGACTATTTGGCAGAAATTATAAACACGATAGTAATGAATTTCAAGACCTATAGCTATTAAGAGATTTATGCGATTGTTTGATCGGCCCAAAGGAAGATTAAATAATTGGCAAAATCAAGCTATACGATTCACACTATGAAAAATTAATTAGCTGTGAGTTGTGCCTTTAGTCCAAAGACTAGACACAATGTCATATAATTAATCTTTTGATTCAGTCAATGTGTTATTCATTAAGTTTATTACTTTCATATTTTCAGTAAAGTGAGCTGATTAAATGTTGTGTTCTTTCGGATATGAACTCAGCAAGCTCGGTATCTACCAATTTGAACAGTGTACCGCTATTGTCTTCCAGTAACTTCAAGTTATGGAAGAGAAAGGTAGAGATAGCACTATGCTGTATGAATAAGGATCTGGCACTCTATAAGGATTGCCCTGAGGAACCAACCCTCGAAAGTTCTGATAAGGAACTCCAGGCTTTTGAGGGCTGGCAGCAATCGAACAGAGCTTGTCGTTTGGTCATACTCAGTGATGTCCCTATGTCCATACAGAGCACACTAGATAAGGAAGCTAGTGCCAGCAAGATCCTAGAGATCTTGGCTCGTCGCTATACCCATACAGAGAAGGCCGAAATTAGCGATACTATTCGCAAATTTTCGACCATAAAGTACAGAGGGGATAGCGACATACGAAGTATGTCTAGGAGATCGTTAACCTAGCTGAGAAGCTGAAGGCACTTAAAGTTGAGTTACCAGATGACTATCTGGTACATCATGTGCTGGCTTCACTTCCAACAATTGTTAGGAAAATAAGTGGACAATTGATCAGCTGACTGTTCATCTGGTTCAGGAACAGGAAAGGCTGAGACACTCTCAACTGGATAGTGCTCATCTAGATACAACCTCTTCATTCGGTTTTAAGAAGAGGAAAGGCAAAGAGACTGTAGGGTCTGGTTCTCAGAAGAAGCATAAGGGCTTAGATACTGAGCATAAGGGACCACAATATTTCTTCTACAAGAAAGCAGGCCACTTAAAGAAGGATTGCGCTAAGTATATGGCTTAGCGTGAATAGAAAGGTATGTCCTTATCTCTTGTTAGTACAGAATCCCTTCTAGTTTCTATGGCTAAGAACACTTGGTGGTTAGATACAGGAACCACTAAACACATAAGTGTTTCTTTGCAGTGTTGCAGAGCATAACTTGTATTTATTGCATTCGGTTGACAGCAATAATGAATGTTATGCTAGCAAGTCTAGAGGGGAGGATTCATTCAGGTTATGGCACAGACGGTTAGGTCATATCTCCGCGAGGAGAATAGACCGACTTGTGTCAGATGGAATTCTTGGTGAACTCGATCGTACAGACCAGCAAGTTTGCATCGAGTGCATAAAGGGCAAAACAACTAACAAAAGACGATTTGAGGCCGAGAGAAGTTCAGAAACTCTAAAACTGGTACATACAGATATTTGTAGTCCATTCCTTACGGCATCCTGGAATGGTCAACGATACTTTATCAGTTTCATAGATGATTTCTCTCGATACGGATATCTATACCTCTTAAAGGAGAAGTCCGAGGCATTAGACACTTTCAAGTCTTTCAAGACCGAAGTTGAAAATCAATTCGGCAAGACTATTAAGGCTGTCAGATCGGATCGTGGTGGCGAGTACTACGGTCGATATGATGGATCAGGCGAACAGCGTCCTGGGCCATTTGCCCAAATTCTCGATGAGTGTGGGATCAGGCGAACCATGTCGGGGTCTCCAACCATGAATGGTATATCTGAAAGGAGGAACCGTACCCTTAAGGATATGGTAAGGAGTATGATTGCCAATACTACCTTACCTACATCACTCTAGGGAGATGCCTTAAAAACTGCAGTCTACATTCTCAATAGGATACCAACAAAAGCGACTAACAAAACCCCATATGAGTTATGGACCGGCCAAAAGCCTGTCCTAAAATATTTAAAGGTTTGGGGATGTCCAGCAAAAGCAAGGCCTTATAGGCCTGATGAAAGGAAACTGGACTTAAGGACAGTTAGTTGCTATTTTGTTGGTTATTCGGAGAGATCGAATGGGTACAAGTTTTACAACCCTACTACCCGAACCTTTTTTGAGACGGGAAATGCTAGGTTTTATGAGGATGTTGATTTTGGGGGGGAAGATAGAAGGTCAGATGTCGTCTTTGAGAAGGATTCAGATATACCTCATCCTCATGAAGTTTCTGAGGGACAAGATGAACTTATTGTTCTGATTCCTGCTCTTATCCCTCAGAGAGCAAGAAACGATGTCATTAATCTTCCTGCAGGACCAGGACAAGATCCACAAGTTATACCTGAGGATCATCAGGATGTCCATGAGGGTCCACAACCGGATCAAATTCAACAACCTCAAATAGTTGAGGACCAAGTAGAGGCAGATATGCCGTTATGGAGATCCACTAGAGTGAGGAGAAATACGATTCTGGATGATTATATCGTATTTCTACAAGAACATGAGGATACTATTGACCTTTTGGAGGATGACCCGCTCACCTTTAAAGAGGCTAATAGTCATTTTGACGCTCGAGAGTGGATAAGGGTCATAGGGGATGAACTCAAATCCATGAAGGACAACGATGTTTGGGAACTTGTACCATTGCTTGAGAAAAAGAAACCGATAGGTTGCAAATGGGTTTTCAAAACCAAAAAGGATTCTCAGGGCAATATTGAGAGGTACAAGGCACGTCTTGTCGCGAAAGGGTTCGCCCAAAAGGAAAGAATAGACTATAAAGAAACCTTCTCTCCAGTTTTATCGAAGGACTCTTTTAGGACTATTATGGCCCTAACGGCACATTTCGATCTTGAGCTACACCAAATGGATGTAAAGACTGCTTTCCTCAATGGGGATCTTGAGAAAGAAATCTACATGAGGCGACCAGAAGGACTATCCTCCAACGAGGACAATGAATTGGTTTGTAGATTAAAGAAGTCTATCTATGGGCTCAAACAAGCTTCCCGTCAATGGTACTTGAAGTTCCATAATGTTATTACTTCATACGGTTTCGAAGTAAACGCAGTGGAGGACTGTCTGTACCATAAGTTCAGTGGGAGTATATTTGTATTTCTACTGTTATATGTGGATGACATTTTGCTTGCTACTAACGATGTAAAGCTTCTTCAGGATGCTAAGGCTTTTCTCTCAGATAACTTTGAGATGAAAGACCTTGGGGAAGCATATTTTGTGTTGGGGATTCAGATACACCGTGATCATTCACGGGGTACTCTTAGATTATCACAAAAGGGTTACATCGATAAATTACTAAAGAGGTTTAGCATGCAAAATTGTAAGCCACATGATACCTCTATCTCCAAAGGTGAGAAGTTTAGCCTTGATCAGTGTCCTAAGACGGACTTAGACCACAAGTTCATGGAGGGTGTACCATATGCTTTGGCTGTGGGAAGCATCATGTATGCACAGGTTTGCACCCGTCCGGATCTTGCATTTATTGTTGGTATGTTGGGTAGATACCAGAGCAATCCCGGAAGGGATCATTGGGTTGTAGCCAAAAGGGTCTTTTGATACCTGCAGAAAACGAAAGACTATATGCTCACATACAGGAGATCAGATCAGCTTGAGATCATTGGGTATATTGATTCTGATTTCGCTGGATACCAGGATAGCCGGAGATCGACTTCAGGTTATGTCTTTCTTCTAGCTGAAGGAGCCATTTCATGGAAGAGTGCGAAACAGTCACTTGTTGCATCTTCCACTATGGAGGCTGAGTTCGTAGCTTGCTACGGGGCATCCAATCATGCTATATGGCTGCAGAACATGGTTAAGGAACTGCGAGTTGTCACTGGTATTGAGAGACCATTGAGGATCTTTTGTGACAACCGGGCTGCAGTGCTGTACTCCAATAGTAATCGGAGTACGTCAAGGTCGAAGCACATTGATATAAAGTTCCTTGCCGTTAAAGAAAGGGTTTAAAGCAATCAAGTTAGCATAGAGTTCTGGGTACAAACGATATGGTTGCGGATCCGCTCACTAAGGCATTGACACCTGTAGCATTTCATGGTCATGTATCGAGCATGGGTGTCATTAAGTTAGATGCCTGAGATTAGTGGGAGTTCGGTTTGTACTATTGTAACTTGTATATGTTTTAACTGTGTATTATGTTATTTCACAGTTTATATATGCTCTGAATGTTTGATCCCATAAAGTAAAGAGGATCAATTGGAAATCTAACAAGTTTAGATCACTTGTAATTTCCATGTTGCACATGCACACTGGATCCATGTCATTAATTAGTTAGTGCTCGTAATCATCACGAGTTTAGTCGCTTGAACTGCAACGACTACTCTTTTGGTTCTTGCATTGATGAAGTTAATGGACCGGATTGAATTAGACGGATATATGCTAGCATTCGGGGGTTAACATATGATTGTATGACAAAGGGTGGTACTATAAGGAACACATATTGTGTAGTTGTCCAAGTGGGAGATTGTTGGAATTTGGACAACGGGACTAATGCGTTAGTACCGTTCGTACACGTTGGGACATATGGACGCATATGTTATGTGTGTACCGTCATATGATATATTGTTAACATAAGGTTAATTGGACCAAATTGATGATCTATTAAAGATAAGTGGTCCAATCGTCTAATTAAAACAGTGTGGGGGGTAAATTTGGTGATTGTGCAGATTTCGGATTAATTTTGAATTGTTGATGGACCAATTCGGAATTAATAAAAATATTGAGGATGGAATTGATCCCTGGTGGAGTTACTTTGTAAAGAAACTGCTCTTCAATTTTTTATATAAGGGAAAACACGATAAAGAAATAACGTGTATTGAAAATAGAGAGTTTTGGTTTTCCATCCAACCCTAAAGTAACCATCCACCAGAAGATCAAGTTTCCAGAATTTCTTTAATTTCATGGCATCATCAGGTACGCTTCCGCATTCCGTTATGATTCATGTATTAATTGAGTTGATTCGTTCCTATACTGTTGTTCATAAGGTTAAGAACAACAGTGAATATCCTTTGGTTCTAAGATTTAGTGTTAAAGGGGGAAGGTGAGGTTGAACGGGAACAAGCATAGGATTATAATTATGAGGTTATGGGGTAGGACTAGACTCTAGAATAGTAATGAGAGGCATGCTGGTGATGTCGTTCTTGTTGTTATTATATGGGTGATAGCGACCAAATTGTGGATTTAGGCCATAAAAGCATATGCGGTGATTAGAATTGCAGATGCCTTGGAGATCATCCATGTTTTGGATAATTCTGGATGTTTCCTATCAAGGATGTTCCTCAAATCTTCTGGATCATAACGATTGCCCCAAATCCTGGAAGCGGTGCGCTGGTTTTGTGGTATGCAGGAGATTAGTTGGAAGAGGAACAGTTATGGGTGGTATTCCTGGAGTGGAGAATATAGCATTCATAGCACTCATGAATTCCTGCAATTTATATCCAACCGTTGCCATTCCTAAGTGTATTGGTGGGGCGGGCGGTAGGGTAGGATTGACGTCGTTGATGACCTATTCCATGGGGGTGGAGGGACTAGCGTCGTTGAACTGCAGAGTTTTTGTGACGTCGACTGCAGTAGATTGAGTTTGGCTTATGGGGACCACCGGATAATCGGTTGGGATTAAACTTGATAAAGGATGCGTGTAAGTTTGGGAGGTTTTTTGGTTGATAGTTGTTATTTTGGTAGAGTGAAGGAGGAGGTGGATCGGTACTCATCTTACTAGGGTTAACAAAGGACAAGAGCTATCCAAGAATAAGTGCCCACTATTTTCTCTGAATCTCTATCAATGAAAACACCAAATAATAACTTTGTTACCTAAAAGCTTGAGTATGGTAGATGAATGTAGGGTTGATCTTTGCCACCGATGTACCTGCAAAGTACCAAGGGTCGTTCTCGGCGTAGAAGCTCTGACGATCAAGTTAGTGTATAATGGTGGCTAGATTTTTGTATTGTATGCATACCTTAGATACATATGCCTTGTATTTATAATGGAGATTATGTCCTTTGATTATGGAAGGATGATTGTTGCCATAATATAGAAGTCGAATAAGAGTAGGGAGAATGATAAGTCATATAACAATTAGAAGTGTAATTATTATATATAACCAACAACCTCCTTATAACAAAAGTGTCATATAACAATTAGAAGTCATATATATATTTCCCTGAAATTACGGAGAGATAGAAATAGAGACCTTCCTTAACAAAAGAGTTAGTTGTTGAACTATCACGTGTCAATTAACGCTAATAACACGCAGTTTCCCATATAGTCGTTCTTCTTACCAAGATCTGTATTATCCATTCCACTAAAGATTGTTCTTTTTATTAAGATCACTAGCCTGGCAAGATTATCTTAAGAAGGGAATGATTGCGTTGCTACAAGGGTCGCTCTGTAAAAAATCATCACTTATTTTTTAGCTTATCGTTAAAAGAAAACCCTAATTTTTGAAACTTAATATGTATACTACAGTACTAGTATTTATTTAGTTCTTACTTCTTAGGCGGTGGAGGTTCAAGAGGTGTATTGGAAACTTGTCCTGAAGTTGAGCAATATGTTGTTATTCCTGAGTGGAAACCGATCCAGAAATTTGGTAGTGAATGTTGGGCCTGATTATAATAAACTGCTCAGTCTAGTGTAGAATTATGCCTATCAGAATCGGCATCGTCCACCTTAACCTATTTTCCTACTATTAAGGTAGTGTTTGGTTCACGGAATGTTACTTTCTCCCTTGAAATCACTCTCCCGGGAGAGTGATACCCTAGAGAGTGATTGAGGGGAATGCTAGTTTTTTGTGTTTGGTTTCTCTCTATTTAATTGTCTATCTTTCAACAATCAAAATATCAAATGAGTTTGCTTTATGACTATGATTTTTTGCAGGTTAAAGAGCATGACAAATGACATAACCTTCGTATTAGAGTCCTTGAAAATTATACCAAAGTATGACACATATTGTTCTAGTAATGCAAAAAAATATAACTGCAACAATAGACAAGTTTAGGATCGGGATTTCTTGGATGATTTGTTCTCGTTCCTAACCGTATATTCTTCTACCTATTATTATTTACATCATTACTATGTAATTTTGATGTGATTATTATAATTTTGATGTAATTATTCTAATTTTGATGTCATTATTATAATTTTGATGAAATTAAAATATTTTTTATGTATTTATTATAATTTTTATGTAATTAATTATAATATTTTTGTGTAATTAATATAATTTGGCGAAGTTTTAGAAAATAGTGAAGGAAGAAGACGCTTTATTAGGTTATTTTTTATAAATATTTTTGGACAAATATGTCATTTAACAAAAAAATTAACTTTCCCTATAGGGGGGAATCACTCTCCCCACCCTCCTAGCCAAGAAATTACTTTCTCCCATTTTTTGGAAAGTCAAGGCGGTCAAGGAAAGTTGGATTCTAGAGAAGAATGATTCCTTGTCGCAACTAAACGCAATAAAGTTTGAAATCTCAGATTCCCGAGTCACTTTCCTTTCTGATTCCGCCAACCAAACGCACCATAAACAGTTTATTTCTTTTTTCTTAATTTTAAATAGCTAGGCACTGGGGATTTGAAATTGAAACCATTGCAGAAATTTCGAAAATACATTAAAAAATTATTTCTTAAAAAAATAAACATAGAAAGTATAAACTTTAGATTTAATTTTATTTCTATATTTGAAATGATTAAATTAATCCAAAAAAAAATATTTCTTAGCAAAAGGAAATTAATTCCTTTCACTTAATCATCTCTTTCTCTAGCGTTGGGAAATTTAGAACCACTAGCTGTGAGGGGAAAAAATCACTCTCAACTACATACTTAATATGTTTTTTCTTTGAGCAATTTTTCCACCCTCTAAAGTACTTGTTTAATAGAACTACATCTCTCTCTTTTTTTTTTTGGGGGGGGGGGCGAATATATGCGTCGTCCAAAATATATATATAACATTATTTTTATCTTCCGAAAAGTATATAGTTTTAATCCGCTTATAGATGTATTTGGTTGACATCTTAAAAAAAATAGAGTGAGAAAAAGAAAGAGTATGACAAAGGAAAGAGAATAAAATTTATACACAATTCTATAAACTGAGAGGTTATAGATTGGAATGTGATTGCCCAATTATTTAAAAATATTAATTATTATTTTTGTACACACAACTAACCATCAAGTTTAGATAATTACAAATTTACTAAGTATATAATAAAAACTTACACCATCATGGTCGTGCTCATATCTTAACTAGAGAAGTCATGAAGTGTCATATAATCGTAACTTTTTAATAAATTGTTTAAAACCGGTCTTGTTTCAATTAACAATGAAATTTATTGGAAAAAAATTACAATTATGAATTTCATAACAAAATTTAATGATTGTATTGACAAAATATTGAGATGTTTGATTGAATTTATTTTTAATAGTTAATATTATGAATATATTAAAAAATAATAATTAATAATAAAATGGTACTGTAGAGAATTTACATATTTATACAAAATATGGGTATACAAAACAAAGGTAAAATTTGTTAACCTCATTCCTTAAGTAGAAATACCAAATACATCTATGGGTATACTATTCCGTTTCCTATTCATTCCCATTCTCATTCTCAGTCTCACTCATCCCTTTCCCACTTTTCATTCCCTATCCCATTTCTCTATACTCTCTTAACAAACAGGCTGAAATAGTTTAGAAAAATCACCGGTAATCAACTTCCTTTGTTCTTTTTTTTCTTTAACTAAATAGTAATAGTAATAGTAATAGTATTTATATGTGGTCTTAAATTAGTGGAATACTATAACACATAGAATGGTGAACTAGTTCAAAATATTATGGCACTTATTTTAAAAAGTGGCACGTCATTAAACTCATCATCTTTTATAATTAATAGTAAAAGTTAAATTCTAATTAATTAAATATAGAAAGAAAAAAATCATGTTCCCTAACTTTATCATCAAAACATTTAATTTATTCATAGATCATTTTTTCCTTCACTTTATCACCATCAATGAAAAAGTTGCGAACTAAAAATCTCATAAACAACATTGACATGCATATAATTCCGAGATAATTTTCTTTAATTATAGCCTTCAATTTATTCCATTTAAATAAGGTGACAAATATGCAAGCTCAAAAGTATACTATTTTGGTTTATAAAAAAAAATAAGAGCACTCATACTTGATTTGTCTGGTATCAGATTTTGATTTGTCAAGTATATTGAGTGTTTCATTCTATTATCTAAATTTGATTATTGACTTCTTCCTTTTTCAACCTATCTATTTATAATATATATGAAAGTTAAAAGTGAGAAAATATTTTATTGTGATAATGTCATGTCATCATTTAGGTAATTTCACTTGATACCATATAAGCTTCTATGTTGCCTTTAAAAAAATTATTAATATATAACTAATGTTATAACTATTGATTGATTATAAATATATTTTGGATTATAAATGACTAAAATTTAAATATTTAAATATTTTAAGTTAGAATATAAAAAGTCAATTAAAAAGCTACAATACAAAAAAAAAATACCAAGTTAAGTAAATAGAAAAAGAAAAAGAGAGCATACGATAAAAAAATAAAATATTTAAAAATATGGGAGAAAAATATATATTACTACTAAAGTCATGCCACAAGAATTTTTTTTTTAAAAATAAAATAAAGTATATACTTAGTGATATTTGAAGGGTTGGATAATGATTCTTTTTAATAATTGAAGTAACTAAAAATACGAGAGAAAAATATACATTATTGCTAAAGTCATGATGCAAAAATAATTTTTATTTTAAAAAAAAATCATACAAATAGTTAAAGATATTTAAAGGGTTAGATAACTACTTTTTTTATAATTGAGGTACTAAAATATTTTTTAATATAGTATAACTATGTGAATAAATAATAGATCAAAAAGAATGAAAAATGGAAAAAAAGGAAAAAATGATAGAAAAATTGATAATAAACGAACGATGAAGATTAGAGAGTAAATGACGAGAAATGGTTCATG
The DNA here is from genome assembly GCA_963691705.1 of Viola odorata. NCBI lineage: Eukaryota > Viridiplantae > Streptophyta > Magnoliopsida > Malpighiales > Violaceae > Viola > Viola odorata. Next base: position 23,897,393 of record OY829542.1, read on the forward strand.
CTATATTGTGAGAAATAATTTATTTTAAATAAAAATATATATATTACCGCTAAAGTCATGTTGAAAAAAAGTGTAAAAAGAAAAATACTTATATTAATTAACAATATTGTTTAAAGAGTTAAAATAATTGTAAGAGTGAAAAAATATATAGTAATGGTAAATTCATGTTGCAAGAATAATTTGTACATATTTTTAAGAAATAAAGAGTTAGATAAATGGTTATTAATATCTAAAGAGTTAAATATTTAATTTTTCTAACTGAGGTTGTGGAATGTTTTTTAATATAGCTTAGCTATATGTATCAATGACAAAATCTTAGGTACATTAGATGTACCCAAAACTCAGTACTACTCCACACAAAAAACTGACACCTGGCCTATTTTTACACGTCACTTAACGTATCCGTCAAAAACTTTCTCACCCTCTCCCCCTCTCTCTCTCTGTGCATCCCTCGTCCTCATCTTTCCCTCCCCTTAAGCGCATCCGTCGCCTCTGAAACCCTCACCATTATTCATCATCTTCTTCCTTAAGAAAATAACCCCATCATCCTTTGGACCATCATCACCGTCTTGGTTTCGCCGGATTTTTACTTCATCAAATTCGGTCATTACTGCCAGATCCGACCACCGCCGAATCTATCACCATCATCAGTTAGATCCGTTTAACACCACCTAGCACCGCTACCTTCTTCTCCTCCACTCATCTCTCACCACCACCGAATCACCTCCCACCATCACTGGATCTGCCTTTGGACCATCATCATTGCCGCGTCCTTCCCTTCTTTGTCTTCACTCTCAACCTCATCGCCAAAAGAAAATGATTTTTCATGAGCAAATCCAAGTCTTTGTATATATGGCGCAAGGATTTGGAATTTGTGGAGTTAAATTAAATGCAAGGTTGGTTTGAGACACATGATTTGGAAACTCAAGATATGGAAATTGGTTTTTTATCTCTCTTTTTTATTTTTACTTTTAATTAGTATTAATTTATTTTTTTATGTGGTTGATCAATATTTGTAAACATTTTTAGAAGTAGTATTAATTATAAAATGGAGTAATGGATTGAATAATGACAAGAAGAAAAAAATGAGAAATAAAGAATGAAAAAGAAGAAGAATTCTGAGTCTACGACCCCGAAAAAAGAAGGAGGAAGAACCTCGGTGGCGGTAGAAAATAAAAAAAATTAATTAAGTTAACATGATAAGTTTTTGATGGATCCGTTAAATCACGTGTAAAAATACGTACCCAAGTTTTTACCGTGTATCAATAATAATAGTTAAAAAGTAAGGAAGAGTGGCGAATTAAAGAATTTAAAAGTAAAGAAAATTATAAGAGTTGAGATAACTCACACAATTCATGTAATTGATTAAAGAAATAATTAGTTTTATCTGATTAAAAAAAATGCAAATTCAAAAATTATAGTTAGAAAAATAAAATTTAACTTGATTCGTAAATTCAGTCAACTCAATTATAAATTAAAATATAATAAAATAAAAAATATAAATTATTATAATTCGCGTGAAGTGCGAGTCAATACTTTATTGAAACCTTACTAATACTAAGAATGAAAATAAAATTAAGATAGAAATGAAATATTTGAAAGAAAAAACTGGAAAAAAAAATCTGGTAGGAGGGGAGTTAGATTGTAAAATAAATACGGTAAAGAGAGAGGAAGATATGATAAAAAAAAATTATATTTTAAAGAACTTGGTTTTTTTTTCTTTCTATAATAAATTATCTAGGATTTGATCTTTATTTTAATTATAAGAAAATAATTAATTGTCAGTTTTAATGATGTGTTATTTTTAAATACTTATTATAATATTATTAGACTAATCTATTACTCCAATAAGATTTGTGGTTTTAGGTTTGAGAGTTGAATTCACTAGGTCACCAATACGATCTTCTTTTAGTTTGATTTTAGAGGTTCGAAAGTTTAATTATTTGAACTCAGTTTCTAGAAAATGAAACTTCACAACGAAAAGAATTTCAACAAATTCAAAATGACTAATTCCGAACTTCAAAATGAACAATTTTAAATTTCGGAATTCCGATGAGCAGGCTTACAAATACCTACAAGCACAAACAGAAGAAAGGAAATAAGGGGTGTCGGACTCATTGGTATCTTGTGGGGCCCAACATCATACCATTAGTCCGGTGGGACCCTTACGCGCCATCTTCTCTTTACTCTGACCACTTGATTCATCACCCCTCCTTTCACTTTCAGCCGTCCGATTAAACAATTGCCTCTCACTCCCACTCGCTCTCACAAGTCAGGACACACATACTCTTCTTACCTTCTCTACAGAAGAAAATAATAAAAAATATATGGAAAAACTCTTAACAAGCTTTGCTGTTGTTGAGGACTGAGGAGTTTTTCTTTGACCGGAACAAGCAAATCAAAAACCAGAGTTGCAGCCAGGAAACACGCCCTCTCTCTCCCTTGTAAAGCTCCGTCTCTCTTTCTTGGCTTATCTGTTCCTGCTTCGTGTCGCCTCTTGGCTTTGGGATCCGTTAACAGGATATTATTATTAGGAGTATCTTATTTAAGTGTCTGTTTGCGTTTCTAGCAGATTTTGTTTTTTTTTAAATCTAATCTAAGAGTCAAAATAATTTCTGATGAAAATATCAAATTTAAAAATTCTACTAAAAATAATTTTAGTTATTAAATTAGTAATAGAAAACAAAATTTATTTAAAAAGTAATTTCTAATAAGGCTGAGTATATTTATTTATTTTTGAGAATTTCTCCTATTTTAGGGAGTAATCAAAGCGAGATTTTTTACTACCATTGTAAAGTCGTACATGACAGAACCTTGCAAAAAATAAAAAAACGTACATGACAGAAATAATTGACTCTTTCAGTCTGTCATTCTCGTCACACAATCCAATCCAATCATCAGAGTCACGTGGACCAAAATTCTGGGCCCACCACCTACGTCCATCTACCTTTTCCATCACGTCATTTATTTATTATTTTCATATTATTGTGTACAAAACATTAAGTCAAAAATCATTTACCTATTCGAAATTCCAAAACCAAAATTTTGCTTGTTTGGTTTTAAAATTTTGAAATTTTAAATTTGGCTTCGAAAATTTCGAAATCAAATTTTACTACGGAACAGAACGAAAATGGGTAAGAAAATTTCAGTTATATATAAGGTTTTTTTTTTTAGCCACCGACTTCTTTCTTCTCCTCTCGCTCTTGGTCTCGGCTCTTACTCTCGGTCGTTAACGGCGCTGCTCTTTCTCCACCACTCACTGCCTCCTCCAAATCCAGACCTCCTATTTCAGCGCCGAACCCTAAAAAAATGGAGTTTTAACAGAAAAGTCTTGTATAAATTATATTGGTAAGTTTTCGAAACTAATTTGAGGATTTGTATTTGATTTATAACTATCTCAATTTTTTCTAATAAACCCTAATTTCAAAATTTGAAATTGATGGAGCAATCATGGTTCATTGTTGCATGCTGATTATTTCTATTTGGATTTGTGGTTTTAGGTTTGAGAGTTGAATTCATTAGGTCACCAATACGATCTTCTTTTAGTTTGATTTTAGAGATTCGAAAGTTTGATTTTTCGAACTTCCGTTCTGTAATAATTTCAGATAAAAAAATTCAGTTTCTAGAAAATGAAACTTCAGAACAGAAAGAATTTCAACAAATTCAAAATGACCAATTCCGAACTTCAAAATGACCAATTTTAAATTTCGGAATTCCGATGAGCAGGCCTACAAATACCTACAAACACAAACAGAAGAAAGGAAATAAGGGGTGTCGGACTCATTGGTATCTTGTGGGGCCCAACATCATACCATTGGTCCGGTGGGACCCTTACGCGCCATCTTCTCTTTACTCTGACCACTTGATTCATCACCCCTCCTTTCACTTTCAGCCGTCCGATTAAACAATTGCCTCTCACTCCCACTCGCTCTCACAAGTCAGGACACACATACTCTTCTTACCTTCTCTACAGAAGAAAATAATAAAAAATATATGTAAAAACTCTTAACAAGCTTTGCTGTTGTTGAGGACTGAGGAGTTTTTCTTTGACCGGAACAAGCAAATCAAAAACCAGAGTTGCAGCCAGGAAACACGCCCTCTGTCTCCCTTGTAAAGCTCCGTCTCTCTTTCTGTGCTTATCTGTTCCTGCTTCGTGTCGCCTCTTGGCTTTGGGTATTTAGTATTTACTCGTTCCACTGATCGTTGAAGCACCGACACCATTTTCTCTCTCCTACTGGAGACGCTGCTGCTGCTAATGCCATTTCTTGGTTCTGCATTTCAAAAGCTCACTTGGGTATGTGCTACTTTCCCATTTTAAGGTAAATTTGCTGTTTGGCTTGTCAGGAAGTTTCTTATGGCCGAAAATTTATGTGGGTACTTCGAATTTTCAGTTTATCTTTGCTCTATCTTTACTTGTGTTGATACTTGATAGATTTAAAACAATTAGTCAATGTTTGGTAGGCGTAAAATGACAGGGTGGGAAATTTGGAATAATAGAAACCACAACCTTTTGGCCAATTTGTCTATATTGTTGTCCTTTTTTGTTGTTGGAGGAAAACCAAACGTTCTATTCCCTACTGTTGTTTAGGTTGTGTGAAAAAGATTGCGCTTTGGTCTTGCATAGCTGGGGATCTTTGTCATTTAGCCTTAGTCTTATGGACCACCCAATTTGCACATCATCTACTCCCGCGGCTGCTCTTTTGACAATATGCTTATGGTTTACTGTCTTCTTTTATTCAAGTTGTGTTCTTTGTCATGCTCGTTGGAAAGCTTGTGAATTCCTGGCACCATTTTATCTGAAAATTTGTATTCTTGATATTCTATACGTATGGACCTGAAGTGAGCAGTTCAATTGGTACGAGTATTCTTCTATAATTGGAAAAGAAACAGTGTCTTTATTAAATCATTGATGCAGACAGGAACTGGAGATGCCAAATTATTTGTATTCGTAGTTGTAGGTGTATCATGGCCAGCTAAGTGAAAGCCACTTATATGTGGATGCAAATTTTGCTTTCGATACGTCAGGGAGTCATTGGAAAAACCCTCGATTTCAGTAAACAAACAACCACTCCGTTGTTCAGAAAGATAAGATCTGACATTGAGTGGAGCTTTGGTAGAGTCTGAGCCCCCAGTCTAATGCATTGTAGTATATAAGGAGAAACAGATGATCAAATGTGGCATCAATTATCATCACTAGATTCTCTTGATCATGCTACTGCCTGTATCCTCAATTGCGGCTATCTAGTGTGCTAAAATATAGAGGGAAAGAGTCTGAAAACCATAAGCTCTATCAACCCATATGTTATATGAACGAGCCAAAACTGATGACAGGTTTCCCTTAGGTACCAGCATTATGAAATTAAAAAGTGATCTTAAGTGTTCTTAAGTGTGCTCTTTGTTAAAACTTTAGCTTCTCTCTTCCTGTCCAAGTTTAGTCATAGCTCTTTTAGGGTTATTGCGAAATGTATCTGCACTTCTGCTGTTCAGTTTTAGATGATATTTTTGTTGCTGTAATTCGATGGGATGCATTCAAACTATGCATTAAGTTACATGTTTTTTGAGAAGTCATAAACTAATTATGCATAGGTTGTCACTGTTCTCCAATTCGAAGAGGTACACGGGGATGGAAAACTTCAAGAGGGTGAATTTATGTTATTGCCGTTATCTTAATAGAGCCTTTTCACTGTTGATATAGTAAATGCGTGATTCATTCACATCGCATGACATGGGTGTTCTGCTTAGGCTTCTTCCAGGCATGAGGATTGTCACATGGATTAGTTGTTGTTATTCAATGTATGCCTTATTGGCTTGACTTTTTTCTTATATCAATTTTATCAACAAACCAAAGTCTCGTACCTTTGTAACTTTGTTCTCAAGATATTGAAACTCTGTATGTATGAGATTATTAAGTTGCTCGCAATCACTTTGTTTATTGTGGTTCTATGTTGTTCGTACCGTTTTAGCAAAACATTGCTTTGCTTAATGGAGACTTTTTCTATTTTTTGGAATATCTTTCCAAGCAATGGATTTTGTATTGATTATGTTTGTTTGTTTATTTTCAGAGTGACCAACATCATGTGAATTCATCAAAGCATGCAGCTGGGAAAAACATGGATTAGAGTCTTTTCATTGAAGACCTTTGCAAAAAGACAAAACGGGAAGTTAAAAAGAAGGAAAATGCATGAATGATTCTGCAATACAGCTGGAATCTCAATAAGTACTCGGTCTATGGAAGACCATTCAGCACCGAAAAGGAACTCAATATTTCAGCAGTCCTTAGCAAATTCAGAGGAATCTTTAACTGACCAAGCAAGGAAAAGTCTGAACCTACCCACCAAGTTCAAAGTGGTAAAGCGAAATTTGTCATATGCTGATTGCCATCATGAAATCACAAAGGATGTTGAACATATCTCACCTAAACCTTCAGAGAATTACCAAAAGCAGCAAAGAAAGGCCATTAAAGAAGATGAGCTAATCAAGTATATGTCAAATTTGCCAAGTTATCTGGAGAGGGGGGGAAATTGCCAAGAGAGAGTTTTAAGTGTGGGGGTCCTTGACTGGAATCGACTAGAAAAGTGGAAGTGTAGCCAGAAACAGGTACCTGAGAGAAGCCGCAGGTATTCTCTCTCGAGTAGTAATTCATCCACATATTTCTCAACAGAAAGATCATCTCTCCCAACTAGTAGAGGCCAGAGTAGTTCTCCTGATCGTCAAAGGAAGCATCGCCCTTCACTGCAATTTCATCTGATGTCATCTGCAATGGAACACCATTCTCAATCTATCAAACCAATGAAGGGAAGTGGTGGGAAATTTCAAGATGTTAAAGATTCCTGGATTAAGAATGTGAATGAGCAGAAAATGTTCGTCATGAAAGATCAACCTTTGTCCAAAAACCATGCAGAAATCAAGCTGGGTCAGTGCAAGAAAAAAGATTCTGGCCTAAAGATTAATCCAGGGAGTAGAAGTTTGGGCAACAGTTTCAATTCTGGGGCTCAGAAGTGTGTGAAGGAGAAAACAAATACAAAGGAAGGTACTCAGGATGGGAGATCTATGAGGAAAGCAGAGGAGCTGCAAGGAGAGATGTTATGCACTGTAGATAATGGTATCCTCCAAAACAGGGAAGCAATAGTACTTCTTCAGCCAAGAGATTTTCCACTAGGGAATCAGTCTGGAACGTCCCATCTTCGTGAGTTTAAAGAATCATTAGAAGAAAAGAAAGAAGGAGCAAGCCCAAGTAGCTTTTCAGATATGGAGGAGGAGAATTTCCTTCCTGCAGCCAGTTATGGTGTCCCACATTCATGCCCACTGCCTCGTGATATTGATGGACGGTTAGAGACACAACAGAGCTCTAAGGATGCAGAGAGCATCAATTGTTTGCCTGAATCATCTCATTCTGCACCACATCCATCCAAAGGTAAAATCACTTCATTGGATGACGTAATTTTGAAGGAGACTGTAGCACTGACTAATTCAAGCTCAAAAATGCCTTCTGCACAAATGGATCTGAAACCAAGCAAAGTTGCTAGTGAAAAAGTTAGAAGCACGTCACCTTTTCGACGACTGAGCATTGGCATGGCAAAGGTAAGCGAAAGTTTCAGCTCCAAAGAGGGATCATCTAAGCCACAGTCTATGCATGATTCTGTAAAATCTGTTTTGGAGATTGCTTCCTTTCGCCATGGTACTACTAGTAGTGATGCCCCAAATGAGACAGGCAGAGCCAAGTCAAGCCCTTTGAGAAGGTTACTGGATCCAGTACTGAAGCCAAGGGCATTGAACTGTCGTAATTCTCGAGAGCCATTGCAGAGAGATTCAATGCCAGCGGATAGAGCCAGCAAATCATCCAATATACCATTGGATTGTTTGACAACTACACAACCTGGGGATATAAAACTAAATTCAGCGAGTTGTCCTGCAGTTAATGCCAGTGATTCATTGAAGGACAAGGAGCACAGAACATCCGCTTCCCAAGCTCTTTTGCGGGTCACTATTAAGAATGATCAGCCGCTCTTCACATTTGCAGTTGACAATGAATGTGACATTCTTGCAGCTACAATGAAGAAGTTGAGTACCTCGAGAAAGGATGATTACACCTGCATTTACACATTCTTTTCCTTTCAAGAAACGAAGAAAAAGAATGGACGGTGGATAAACCAAGGTGGCAAAGGCAAAGGTCATGATTATGTACCTAATGTTGTTGCCCAGTTGAAGGTTTCTGGTTCCCAGTTTTCCAATTTGTCAAGTCATAACCATATTGAGCACACTTTTGCTCGAGAGTTTGTTCTGTTTTCTGTCAACCTACGAGAGGCGGAGCAGCAAGTGTCAGACTTCCAGCCAAATGATGAGATAGCTGCTATTGTCGTAAAGTTCGCCAAAGTAACAAGCAGAATTTCAGCCAGAGATGGTAATCAGACTGGTGAGCTCAGTTATGCGGAAGGAGCAGGATACAATTCTATTTTTGGTGACTTACAGAATCACCCTATTGTCAGCAGTCAAACCCATATGACTACAACAGTCATACTACCAAGTGGTGTTCATAGTCTACCAAATAAAGGAGGTCCCTCATCTTTGACCCAACGCTGGAGATCAGGTGGCTCATGTGACTGTGGAGGTTGGGATTTGGGCTGTAAACTTCGGATTCTTACCAACAAGAATCAAGTTAGTAAGAAATCAAGTTCGTCCAAAGGCTGCTCTCTGGTAGATAAATTTGAACTCATCTCTCAGGTAACGCTCTCGTCACCTTGACCAAACTTATTGTACATCACACTTATAAATGCTGATTGGCATCCCTTCCTTTTGATTTCCATTCACAGGCAGGGGAAGATGAGGAACAGCCTGTGTTCAGCTTGGCTCCTTTCAAGGACGGGATATATTCAGTTGAGTTTCATTCGTCACTTTCAATTTTACAAGCCTTCTCTCTTTGTATAGCTATTCTAGATGGTAAAACATCAAGTGAGGTCTTAGAATCTAGCAATATGTTTGAGGGGAAAACTTCTATGGAAACCATATCAGCACAGAGTGATGGAATAAGGGCTCCAATTGGGAATGCGGAGGTTACTGCCAGATACTTCTCGTATCCACCGGTTTCGCCTGTAGGAAGGGTCTAAGCTCTGTGGATCATAAGGAAATCCTTTGCCAATCGCGGCCCTGTTGGCTGGCAGGGCGTGAAAACTTGTAGTGGAATGCTCTGCTGTGATATTTATGGGTAAGTGGGGAATAAACACAGAATCTGGAAGGCCTGCCTCAATTATACTAAAGAACAAAGTATTTTAGATACAGGTATCAATCACTTCATTTTGTATTTTAGTTTACATTTCATTTGACCATAGAAGCAAGTATTAGCAGTAATTTAGAGCAATAATACCCTCATCAATCTAAGTGTGCATAATATGTTCAATGAGTGGTATTTGCTTTGTATCAGTGATTTGACTCTTTATTAACATGTAATTCAAGTTCCTTTAGGATTAGCTTCTTCACCGTTCACTGCATTCTAAGTAAGGGATTCTTTGTTTCCATTTTTTTCTGTCTTTTTGTGTGTCCTTTTCGTCGGTTCGAACAAAAAGACTAATCATATTCAATCATTGTCGAGCCCCGCCCCGCCCCAATCAAACGTTGGTTTCTTGTTTAAATTTTGCAATTACTTTTCCTAGAATTTTTATTTAAATATAACACTTGCTTTGCAATTCTTGTATCATAGTTGACTCTGAAAAACATTCAAAAGTTGAAACAGAAAATCAAAAAGAGAATTGATTAACCAATCCGAACTGATGGATGTCAAATCAGTGGACAATTTGAGCAGAAAAAATAGGCAATGAGTCCATCTTCAATGGTTAGGTTATCTAGAACAACATTTATCAGTGCAGTGCAGTGCAGGTTTGTAACTGTCGGTATACCGTATACGAACTATGAAGTTCCAAATCCAAATCATTACAAAATCTTAGGGTTCGTTTACTTGGGAGAATTCTGAATTTGAAAATTTGCTATTTTTCTGAATTTTGAGAATTTTCTTTTCATTCTGAAAACTAGAAAACGTGTTTACTTTGCGCTTGTTTCCTGATCAGAAAAATTGGAGAACGGGTTTACTTCGCACTGAATGTAAGAATTTTCTGATTTGAAAACTGGAAAACGTGTTTACTTCGCGCGTTTTCATTTTTTGTGGAAAACCGAAAATATTTGTAATGAAAAGAAGAAATCATTTGAAAATTTAATAGTCATTTTAAAAAGGAAAAACTTATTAAATATAACATCAATCTTCTAATATTGCATTTAAATATTGTAATTCATATTCCTACATGAAAATAAAAGCAATCTACTAATATAGTAATTGATGAAAAAATTACATAGCAAACGTACTCCACTTGACTCGTTGCTTCCTTGTAATCTAACGATTATTACGATGAGCCCACAATTCATTTGCAATGTCTTCCCTAACAGCATTCATCTGTTGTTGTTGTGACATATTCACTTGTATACCTTCTTGCATCTCATCAACTCGGTCTTCATCAGTGTTTTGCACACTGTCCTCGCCAAATTCAGTGAATAATCGATCAGCTCTATCTTCGCTCAGAATAAAATTATAAAGTGCGCAACAAACTATAGGTATCAATTTTTTATGTCGAAGTGGGTAATTCGGAATAGACTTTAATATAGGAAATCTAGCTTTGAGAATGCCAAAGGCCCTTTCAATAACATTTCGCAAAGATGAATGTCTGTAGTTAAATAATTCATATTTTCTTGTTATTCTCCCCCGTCCTTGGAAATCGCTTCGATGATATCGTTCACCACGATAAGGAGCTAAAAAACCCGAAATATTTGGGTAGTCAACATCGACAGCGTAATAATAATCTGCAAATGATATGTTCAAATCTCAAACTGGCAAACAATATAAACATTGCATACTGTTATGAAATTCAATAAATTGTGTTTTACCTGGTGGTGGCATAGGGAATTGATTTTCCTGCCTTGTTAGCGCATCAAGAAAGAAACGTGAATCATTAGTTATGCCTTCCCAACCAGAATAAACAAAAGTGAACATCAAATCATGCGAACACACGACCATAACATTTTGCGTAACTAATGATTTTCTACCCCGAAAAGTTTTTTGTTTAGAAGTAGGAGACCAAACTGCAACATGAGTACCATCAATTGCACCTATGCATTTCTGAGAGGAAGTAAAAGAAGTATATATCAGAGTTAGCTTTAAACTTCAGTAATTTTTAAGTATCTTCAATTCCTAACAGAGATGCGCACCTGGAAATATGGATACCATCTGGGATTCTCAAGAATTTCTGGTTGAACTGATCCTCTGTTGACATGTTTGATCAAATCAGTTGCTAAAGCAACCAAAGCACGTATCACATTCTTCACCCACATATGCACGGTCCTACTAGAATGCTGAAATCGGCCTGCTACAACCCTCTGAGTTGCTCTGTGACATAATACAGATAACCCCATTGCCAGACCCTCTTCCACACTAACTTCTCTAGTCGAGCATAGTAAACCCATAGTTTTGAGCCTATCGCATAAGTTCATAAAAATATGTGATCGCATATGAAAGTTCTCATAACATACAGTGGGATTTCCCACTAAAACCTCAATGATATAAGCTCTACCGCTAAGCATAGATGTGCGACAAGGCGTCCTTGCAACACGACTGCTTTCAGCTTGCGCTAGCCTCTGAAGCTGCAGTAATTCTTCCAAGTCATCATCATCATCATCAGTAGAACCATCATCACTTGAATTGACAACATAATATGTTGAAGTATTATCATAATATTGTGTCATTTCTACCTGCATTATAAATAAAGCGCTGAATCTAGCAGAGGAAACAAATAGAACTACAAAGAAGTGAAGACGAGTAGGAATTACAGGTTAGTAAACAATACCAAACTACTTACGTGATCACCTGCTTTGCGTTTGCCGCTCCCTCTTTCTTTCTATTTTTCCCTTCCTACGTATACTGGTTTCTTAGTCTCCTATTTATTCTGATATGGCTGTCATTATTTCTGTCCTTGTATATCCACGAGCATTGCCATGTTTCCTTCAAAAATTGTCCCCACAATCATGCACCATAATTATTAGTACTAGTATTTTATCTCCTATTTGTTTTATATGTTTGTCTCTATTTGTTGCCCTGTATAACCACGAATATTGAAACTATTTCCTTCAGAAATGGTCCCCCAATCATGCATTTTCATTATTATTACTAGTATAAAGGAATAAGTTTTATTACTTTAGAAACTTAAAATAATCCTAATTGTTTATTTTAATATATTCAATATGAAATAAATCTGGAAAAAGTTTTATTAATTTAGAAACTTAAAATCAAAATAGTTGTTTATTTTAATATATTCAGAAATTATAAATTTCAAATAAAAGTTTCGTTGGTTTAGAAACTTTAAAATAAGAATAGTTATTTATTTTAATATATTCCCCATGAAAACGAAACCGTTTTAATGACAAGTCCTTGCTCTCGTCTCTCTCATTCTTCCCGTCTCTTCCTCTGACCTCATTTTGCTTACACTGAAACCCTAACAACGAAATTCGCAACCATGTCTGAACAATCCGTTTCATCGAACCATACATGGAGGTAAAATACACAAGTTGGTGTCCTGAATTATGGAGAGCCGAGGTTTTGTGACTGCGGAATGAAAGCTCTGATGTGGGTGTGCTAGAAGGATGAAAACGTGGGCAGACGGTTCTACAACTATGCTCTACATAAGTGTAAGTATTTTCGTTGGCACGATGAAGAACGTTTGTCATAGAGGTCAAGAGAGGTGGTTCGTATACTGTTAGGCTGTGAGGAGAAGTTGAAAGGTGAGATTAGGTGCTTAAATGGAGAAGTAGAATGTATGCGTGAAACACTAGTCGTTGTTTCCTATTTGAAGAGTGAATTACAAACTATAAGGTTGGAGAAGTCAGTCGCGTACGCGAAGGGTCTAAAAGTAGGGTGTTTACTGGGTTTCAGTTTATGTTTAGCTAGTTTAATTGTAACCAAGTTATTTTGAGTAGTTTGATGTTAATGTAATTGTAGAAGTTACAGTTGTGTTCCAAGACAATTTGCATGTTAAATGGATCTTTTTCCGCTCCATTTGTTGTGCTTCCTTTCACTTGTGCTTGAAGAGATTGGCAATTTGCATGTTAAATGGTATGCGTGAAACACTGCATTTGAGGGATAATGAAGCTCTGCATTGGAAAAAAATGGTAATGGTAAGGTGAAATTGAGTAGTGTTTGGTTTGGCAAATCTAGAGGTTGCTGCATAATTTTATGCCCCTCTGCAAATCCTTATTTTTATTGGTTTCTTTTTCTCCTCATCAATAATTCCTAAGAAAAAGGCCACTAGGTATAATCCATCCTCGTGTAGCTTCTTTTTGCATATAGATGATGGTGACAAGGTTGTTTGCTTGCTATGTTGTTGGTTGTGCTTGAAATAAAGAAAATGTCAGATTTTGCAGGAAAAGTATTCATGTTTTGGATTGGTGCAGGTATTTTCCTGATGGAATAGATATATATTTTGACAATGTGGGTGGAGAAATGGACAGTTTTGGTAGAGTAGCTGTTTGTGGGGTTATTTCTGAGTACACAGACAAAGAAGAATGGTTGCGTTTTTCCAGATTTTGTTTCAAAAACTAGTGAACATCTACATAATGACAAGATTCAGTCTGGTGAAGATGTTTCTTATGGTGTGGATAGCATTCCCGCTCTATTTGTTAAATGGATCTTTTTCCGCTCCATTTAACATGCAAGTTCACCTTACCATTACAATTTTGTTCTGCTAATTTTTAGCTTTGCATTTGTGGGTTGTTGTTTCAGCATCACTTGTGTATTCAAGTCCACAACCGTTTGCACAAGCAATTCCTACTTGCATATACTAGTTACAACAATGTCCAAATAATAGTTTGCATTACTCAAGCTGCACAAACACTTATAAATATTACATAACAGAAGAACATAGTCTGCATTACTCAAACTCCACAAACAATTATAAATATTACATCACACAAGAACATCAAAGTACTCAAGCTGCACAAACACCGTGTCATACTCAAGGTGAAGGTGCAATGTTAAACAATCCAATAACATAAAAGTACTAAAAGTGCACAAACACTTAAAAATATTACAGCACATAAATAAATATCCTAATAAGTTTATGACTCTATGGGAAATGAAAGACATCATCCAATCACGCCAAGCTCTGCAACCACAACCTCTTCTTCTCAATCGACAACGTGGCGAAGACTTTCCTCCAGTAAGGATCCTTGAACCTCTCAAGTGCTTTGATGTACGCTGCATCCGAAACCTCATCCACCTTCCCCATAGCCTCGATACACCCAACAATCGAATCAGCTTCTTTGTTTGGACTTGTAACTTCAGCTTGCTCAATTTTGTACTTCTTGACCTTTGCATTAAAATACTCTGTCTTAGCACTCTGTGATGACGCGAACTGCTCCATGCAGGAGTCCAACTTCGAGGAATTACCCTTCTTGGCACGCCTAGCAGCTGGAAGTTTACCAGAAGAAGGACGTTTTCCTTGCGAGCTCCCACAGTCTGGTGTTCCATCACCTACGCCAATGTGAACACCATGATTCAGAAATTGGTCTTCGGTCTGACGCTCCTCATCAGATGTAGGTGTCAATTGCGAAGAGGAGTGTCACAGAAGTCCCGTAGCTGTAGATTTATTAAACACCAGACCTAGCATCTCGTAGTTTGGACAACCTTTCCTTCTGAATGTGCTATAGGTCCTGTTTTTTTGCAAATATGTAAAACAATATGAATAACAACAATGTATAAAGCTATGGAACAATGTAAATATGTGAGAATGTTTAACATACCTGGAAGAACATTTGCCACACATCTTTTGGGGCATTGACAGTGTTCAAGCTTGATACGTAGGTGACTCCAGTGTGCTCTAACAATTCTGAAAATTGTCGATGCTTCACCCTTAGACGATTGTATTTACCCATCAACTTCATTCCGCCGTACCTTTCCCCAGAGGCCAGAAACATTTCTTCATCAATATCGTTCCAGTCTGAACTCTTGAAGGTGGGTGCACCATTAGGTTCTTTCTTCACTCACTTGTGCAGAATTTGTAGAAGTATTTCTTCATTTTTGTCAGACCATTTTGCCTCATCCTTACCCTCGTGTCTCCCTCCAGCCATGATGAGTTCAAATTATCTATAGCACCTAACCAATTGTTAACCAATTGTAACCATTCAATCTACTAATATTATTATCATGTAAGGATCAAGAGAAACCAATGTAGCAATAAACTAGCAGTAAACATAGTATAAATGTAGAGTTGCATTCAACTTTAACTTTTGCTGGGACAGAAGAAGAACCTAGGTTGTTACTACTACGACCACCGCCTGAGTTTGCCTTTCTACCCATTTAACAAATGAAAAATAAAAATCCTTGGCACTAGTATACGCTGTCAATGAACCCTACGGGAGAAAACAAACATTTGCAAACTGGGTAATCAACGGATGACAACTATGGGTACTACAGTTGTATGTTCAATAAACTTCAAAATGGTCATATAATCTATTCAAACAAAATGAAAAACAAGCTTTTCTAATGTACGAGAATGAAGCAGTGATTCACAATAACTCAAAACAAACAATATGTACACCCAGAAAGAGAACACCTCCTTAAACCCTGGAAAAAGGGAAAATAAGTACATAATTTTCAACTCACTGTCAGCAGGAACTCACAAAACATAAGAAGAGTCTAGCAAGTCACATAAACCACAGCAAACAACATCCCTAAAACAACCAGCTAGACAGCATGAAATACACACAAAACCAAGAAAACCTACTTCTTAAATAGCAAAAAGGGTCCAAAAGCTCAACAATAGCATGAAAAACCCACCAAAACAGGAATTCAGAAAAGCGTGAAACTCCATTTAGTACAACCAGAGGAAAAGACCCAAATGATGAGAAAGAAATGAAATATTTCTTCACCTAAAGAGAGCGTAGAACACGAACGAAAGGGAACGAGCTAGTTGCGTCGAAGAAATGGATAAGAATGGTGAGACGTGGGACGTTGCATTGGTGAGGCAAGGTTTTGGCCAGTGTTCGTCTACCTCCTTTGCTTGCACTTGGTGAGCAGCGGCTTCTTCACTCTCACTAGTAGAGACTTAAGGGTAAAGGAATTAAAATGGAATTAATAAAGAGATTTAACAGCAGAACAGTCAGATCTGGGCTACTTGCACCCGAAAACAGCAGTAATCCCCAGCTACAAAGAAACCCTAATTACAGTAATGAAATTGGTAAAAATCAAACCATCATCTCTTCGATCTACATAGTAGAGGAACAAACCTAGACTCTACTGCTATCCTTGCTGCTGGGTGATGGAGAGTCGCTGTCGTTGGGACTTCAGTGTCGGCAACGCTGGACTGAAGAAACGAAGCGTGTGACGTTGAAGAAGAGAATGGAATTTAGGATGGGAGACAGAATGAGGATGTCGCGAGGGAAAGAGATGAGTGAGGGTAGAGTTGGAAATAAAAAAGTTTCATTAAAAGGAAAACTGAGTTTTCAGAATGAAAACTCGTTTTCTTAAATCAAAGGAAATGTTGAAAATAGATTTTTTGTGTTTTCAAAACTTACACATGAGTTTTTATTTCTGAAAATTTTCGTTTTTGTTTTCGAAATGAAAACAACGCAAAGTAAACACGTTTTCGAAAAAAAAGTCCAGTTTTTAAAAAACTGGAGAATTTTCAGAAGTAAACAGGGCCTTAAATTTCTACTTTCACTTGTTATTTGTATGACTTCTTTTTTTTAATATATTTAATAAAATTAATAATTATAGTAATGGATAATACATAAATTTTATATATATCCAATTAAATATATATATAATTATATGCAATTCCATTCATACTAAAATTATTATTATTATTTGATGAATAGCATTTTTATTATTTTCATATTATATATTCATTAATTTTATTAAATTAATTGAGTATTTTTTTCAATAGTGGATAACCGCAAACTGCGAATAGTTTGCGGATTTGAGATAGTGTAAATTTTATGGTTGTGATAAGATTGTGGTTTTGAAGAGAATTAAGTGATTAGATTGTGATTTGAATGATTTTTGCGGTTAATCGCACCACCTTCATCTCTACTATACTTTAATTAAATTTGAATATCTCAATATTTTAGGGTACATTTTTTTAATACTGCAAGCAAGAAGTATTACCTAGTTAGAAGTTATCGTAAATTATGAGAGAGTAAGACCATTTTTTTAATTTATTTGAACATTTATTTTCGTGATACAGCAAATATTAACAAGGATTAATCACCATTTGGGGCCCAGGGCCCAGCCTTTTGCAAGCCCAAAGAATTTCTCCATTCCCCAAACTTGTAATTAATTAATTTAATTTACAATCAATTTATTGATTCTTCGAATTTCGTCCCACCTTCTCCTTAACCGCCTCCTCCTCCTCCTCTTCTTCCAGCAAACGCAGGATAAAGAAAGAAGTGTCCCATTCCATATTATCTGCTAGAATTCGAATTCAAAACTAGTTGTTTATTGGATTAAAGATTCTACATTATCTTCAACAATCCCGATTTTCTGGAAAAAGAAAGAAAGAAGAGTTCAATAACAAGAATGGATCTTTTAGCTTTTGCCTTTCAGTTTTGTTTGTAATATGTATATTACATTAAATTTTCTGATATTGAGGGATTAATTAATGTCAACCTCTACCCTGCCTTTCCGAAGATGCCCTTCTATGTTCATCGCCAACTTCCTAAACTTTGGAGAAAAATCTGCACAGAAATCTCTTTAGAATTCTCTCTAATTCTTGAAAACTGGAAGCCTCTTCTTGCTGGAATCCTCTTTCAGGTTCTCTCTTTTATGATCAGTAATTGTTATTATTTATCTGTTTTTTGGGTTGATTTTGGTTTGTTTGTTTTTATAATTACAATGTTAGGTTTGTTTCTTTGTTTGTTTGTGTGTTTGTTGTTGGGCAGTATGTACATGGATTAGCCGCGCATGGGATTCATTACTTGCATAGGCCTGGACCAACACTTCAAGATTTTGGTTTCATTATCCTTCCGGTGGGTGTGGGTGTGGGTGGTCCCCATCCTTTCTGTTTTATCTTTCTTCTTTTTTTCCTTTCTAATTGCAATGCATTATTTTTCTTAATTTCATAATTGGGGAGAGTTAAGCCACTCGGGTTGGATCAGTGTCGAGGAATTCGGGGATCTCTTAAGAGGTCACCATACAATCCTTGTAATGAATTGTTGAGAGTTTACATTTGTTTCCCTTTGTTTTTTTTTTTTGGTTTCAGGAACTTGGTCAAGACAATGCTTATGTTAGTGAGACTTTGTTCACATTCATCTTTTGTTCTTTTGTGTTGGTAAGCTTTTGTTTTTTTGAAGTTTAAGGACCTTTGTTTATAATTGGTTGTGCTGCAAATCTTAAATTTTTGTTGATGGTTGAGCTAATGATTGTTGGTTGTCGCAGTGGACGTTACATCCCTTTGTTTTCCAGAGCAAGAAAATATATACCATTTTGGTGTGGTGTAGGGTTCTTGCTTATTTAGTTGTAAGTGTTTCCAATCTATCCCTCTTGACTCTTGTTAGGTGACGTTTGTACGCTGAATTAGGATTTTCTTAAAGCAAGTGTTTATTGTTGTGGTTATGTTTAAAGCATAAGTGAATCGTCTTTCACATTGTTCTTGTAAGTGATAAGGTGCTCAAATTATCGGCATTGCTGAAAGACTGCAGTATTAGGGAATACTACAAGTTAAGAACTATTATAAGCTATTGATTTGTAGGAGTCCTTGATAGGTTGCTCATGTAATTCATGGCTGGAAAACCCTCCTGTGTTAAGTTAGTTTGAATAAAGCAGTTGGGCTCTTTGTTTGATTTCTGTCAGTAGGATGCTCTATGAGCTTGAGCTTTCCCGAAGGGCAAATAACGGCGCGCTCTTATTTCTAGGGCACAAAAAAAAAATTTAGTCGTGGCAATGTTATTCTTTCCATCACCTTTTCATCTCCACATTATACACACATACTTCTTGCTCTATGTTACAAGAGGAAATGAAATGGTGTGAATGACTTCATTCTGCTATCCTCATATATTTTACTCACATCTTCTTATAAGTTTTTCTTGCATCTATTGCAGGTTTGTCAGATGCTCCGGATAATCACATTCTATACAACTCAGCTTCCTGGTCCGAATTACCATTGCCATGAGGTAAGTTTCTGTGATACTTGAATGTATTTTTCTGCCCTCTTTTTCAATTCCTTATTCCTTTTACCATTACATTGTTGTAATTAAGAAGTTTTTCATAATCAGGTACACCTGTCTCTTTCAGGGATCAAAACTTGCAAGGCTTCCCTTTCCAAAGAATGCAATGGAATTGCTTTTCATCAACTGTAATTTTTGAGCTCTCTGACAATCTTTTCTTTTAGTTGCAGCCTTTTCACTCTATGTTATGCGATTCACCTTGATGATCAGTTGATTTGCATTGATATGCAGTTTCCCAAGGGGTAAATAATGGCTGTGGTGATTTGATTTTCTCATCACACATGATTTTCACCATAGTATTTGTGCGCACATATCAGAAATATGGCACAAGGCGGTAAATACAATTCTCATCCTTTACTTGATTGTTTCTTAGTTTCTAGAGGACTTGGAGCTTTTCCAAATTTGATCGGTTGTGCGCCTTCTACCAGATAACAAGGATTGGTTTTCAATTTTTTTGGCATATTGATGCAGGTGCGTTAAGCAGTTTGCTTGGTTACTTGCTGTGATTCAGAGCCTTCTTATTATTGCATCTCGCAAACATTATACAGTTGACGTTGTTGTTGCTTGGTAATAGCCATTTTCCTCTTAGAATCAAATCCTGAGGTGGTATTAGTGATTGAGTTTTGAGTATTTTCTAATGCTTGTGCAGGTATACTGTTAATTTGGTAGTATTCTTTATTGATCAGAAGCTTCCAGGTTAGTATTCATGTATTTGTTTTCCTTTGTTTCATGGAGTATAATTGAAGGTGATTTAAGGATAATATGCCAAGCTTGCATTTGTCTTCTGGATTGCTTCTGTACTTTGATTGATTGCATTAGAGATGGAATCATACGTGCCCGTCCATAACGGAACTTATAAGTTTAGTTTACGCTGCATTTCCACAAAAAAGTGATTGCATCATCTGCCAAGTTTTATATATTTGGATATCAAAAAGGTATGTACCATTTGAATTAACTTCATTTCTGTTAAATCGAACAAAACAAGCTGGTGCGTTAGCTATGTCATAAAGGATCTGAACACTTGAGTCTTCCGTAACTCAAATTCACAGGAGATGAACTGAGACACCTGCTTCTACCAAATTCGAGCTGCTACTATTCATATGTATTAGATAATGACTCTCATCAGAACTTCTGTCTCTTCATTGCAGAATTGCCCGACCGATCAACTGTACTCACATCGCTGCCACTACTGCCTCTGAGTAGAGAGAAAGACATGAAGAGCAAAGAAGAGCAGCAAAAGTTGCTTGTTGGGATTTCTATTGAGCCTGCGGCTTGATTTATGTGGTACCTACCTTGTCGGTTACATTTCTTCAGGCCCTTAAGAATTGTTAAATGTTAAATTTGCCTGCTGAGCTAAGATAACGGAAGATTCAAGTCAGAAACATAGTACGCCGTAAATTGTACATAGATCTCAAGCAGAAGCTGAAGATAGCTATGCTGATGTACCTATCACATTGGCTAGGAGTCTAAAACTTGTGTGAGCTGATTTAGCAAGTTTCGTAAACACCGTTTTTTATGTTATATTATTGGAAACGAAATGAAATGTCCTTTCCGTGTCGAATGCAGCAGGTCACCAACAGGCAACAGTCTCTAATGGCGTCTTTTCTGTGTGAAAATGTTGTGGCTGAAGTTGTTTCCATTTTAACATAATTTATTGGTTGCCAAGAACCAATTATTCAATTTAGTAATAATAATAATGCTTCTTGTCTCTGGCGCAAGGTGAGGTTTTATCTGATACACCCGATGTATGGTTCTCATCCACTAACAAAAATCATGAGACTTATGCTTAAGAGGTTTGAGTGCTAGGATGCTAACGGAGGAATAAGTTGGGTGACTATTTGATAACGGAGGGAAAGTTGGGTGCAAAATTTGCACTCTGGCCTACAATATAAAACCGACATACATTAACCAGTATAATTAGAACCTCATTTGTCATAATATTTTTCTTTAAATTAATATATAGTAAGCTCGTATTTATTAATTTCATTCGATAAATAACAATAGGTGAACCATACGGTACCTATGGTTATCGTATCTAATAATTTCTTGGGGCTTAATGCCTTGCATAGCTTTTGTCATCTAATGTCACATGATTTGGTTTCTGCTCCTACCAAAATGGACCGTGCCCTTCTTCCTTTTTTGCCTTCTCTTTAGCACAATGTGACTTCTCTTATGTTCTTCTGCCTTAGCAATGTTATATATAATTCATGCACTTCCTACCAAGTTTGGTGTCATCTAAATTTTGATGTTCGACATTTGGAAATGGTCCATCAACTAAAGTTTTCAGATTGTGATTTAATCATGAGAACATAAAGAAGATAATTAAAAAGAATATTTAACATAAAAGAAACCATATTTAGGCTAATTCAAGAACATCCCTTTCCAGTTCTTGGGAGAGTGTTTGTGGGTATAATTATACTATAATGTCAGCAAAAGAACAAAACGGTGAACAGTGAGGATTCTGAAAAAATGGGCAATCTGGGCCTCGATTTACGAGCTCACACGAACTACCTGTTTATCAAATTTCAGCCTACTAAAACGATGATATTAAAATTATGTTTGTTTCAAGCTCGACTCTCGTTTCTTGTACTACTCCTTATCTGATCATGACAAGAAACTCTTGGGTTACATGACATCGTACGGGACCATTGCCGGTGTATTATGCTGTAATGGGTTGTTGTTGGTGTTGCTGTGGCTGTTAAAGTCAGCAGATGCTGGCAAAGGGGTCCATGTTGAGTCAATTGAGCTGGGAAAGTTGTTAACTTAGCAGACCATGGGAGGATAAGTAGGTGTAAAGTATGTATTATAAATAGTGATAGACATTAATTAGAAAACCTCTTTTTAGTATTTTAAGAGTATGATTACCAAAAGTTTCACTTGGATTGCTTGCAAAATTGAGGCACAGACAGTGGACAATCTGGTTTGGTCCTTCGCATCTAAAGAGGTGTTTTAGCATTTCAATACGTGGAAAGCATGAGGTCATGCCAATATACAAATTTCCTGTGTAAATAATAACAAAATTAGACATGTTATTTTTCTTTTCTTTTACTTTTTTTTAATAAGGGAAAAGAAAAAGGTTTTATTCTGCATATCAATACGTACTCTTGTTCTAAAAAAAAACTCTCAACCCACTTTTATAACAATTAAAGTAATAATTTATCACTATTTTTGATGTATTTCTAGCCAATTGCTTTTAATTGTTTTATTAACTACGGTCAATCAATATTAATTTTAATTTCTTAATACATTGGAAATGATGAAAATAATATTTTTGAAAGACAAGAAAAAATGATCAAGGTGTCATTTTTTTAGGACAGATAGGGTATAATTATATTTAGCAAATCAACAAATATCTTCGGTAGAAGTTATTCCCCCCATTTTTGTTTAGATTATAATCTCATATATCAAGATAATGATTATTTTCGGTCGGAAGAAAAGAGATAGAAATAGTGAATAGTTATAATTGTTGGAAATATAAAAGAGATATAAAACTCATTGAGTGATTATTTATGACATAATTATTGGAAATATAAAAGGGTAAAGAAGATTAAACTAACCATTTAAAAATTTAACAAATACAACTAATTAGTAAAGTTCTTTTTGTTTAAAACAAGACATCTGATTGAAAACGGAGGAAGTAAATATTATTTTTTATTTTTTATATCAACGTGTCCATAAAGATAAGCAACCAATGAGTAGTATATAACTTCTCTATAGATACTGGGTAAGGTTGATAAATTTGGAATTTTGAAAATATTATCCATTTAAATAATAATTAATCAACCTTTAGAGGATCCGCTTACATATAAACAATATTAATAACGTGATATAATTTTATTGTTTAGACGATCCAAACCTCGGTAGAATAAAAGCTAGTGTATAATTTCCTCATATATCTTTTAAAACTAATAAACTGAGGTGGAAGTATATCCCACGAGTGAAATACATGAAAGAGATAGAAATAAGTAAAGATAAGTTTGAATTATTTGACATTGCTGCAAGATGTAGATTTACAAAAAGATTCCTGAAATTTCTCCATCACCAAAACAAGAAAACCTCTCTTTCCCCCAACTTTTCACTACCAAAGATTCTTGAGCACCAAAAGCTGCAAGTGACCTCACACTTTGCACCCAAGGTGAAACAAAATAGAAAAAAGTAGTCAAAATAATGTTTTTTTAAAATAAATTGTTTAGTTTTAAATGTCAATCAAATAGTTTTATTTATTTATTCTTACCGATAATGAACTTATTTCTTTTTTAATAAAAGAAAATCATTCATTTAAGTAAATAAAGGTTAACAATAAATAATTTCAGTCACACTAACCTAATTTTATTCTATATAATGTGTAAATTGACTCCAAAATATTTATAATAAAACTATAGTCTCCTATAAAAAATAGGCAGAAACAACATCTTGAAAAAAGAATAAAAAAGAACGTAAGCTCCAAATAGTGACAAGGGAAAAAAGAAAATTAAAGGTAAAAAGTAAGAGTAAGCTCCAATTAGCAATAGCTATATACTAAAGGAAGGAGCTCATACTTATATTCGGTGTTTTAGTTATGCGTATACTAATAAGTAAACCGTAGGTGGTTTTAAAATTTTAGATTTCTGAAATTTTTGTACACATAAATAATAGTGAGATAAATCAATAATGACACTCATTTACCTAGAAATACTTTATTAATTTAAGTAGACGTTTAATTAATACCAGATGCGTTATATAATTTCTGTTGAAAATTTTCGGATCACCAAAACAAGAAGCCTCAGCCCACCATCAAAAGGAAGGAACATATACTCATGATGCCATTCATTTACTCATTTCTACTCAAAATAATTAAGAAAATAATTAGTTATAATTTTTAAGAGAATTTTTTAATTTTAAATAATTATCTTTTTATTCTATGCTAAATAAATTAGATAATAAATATTCATTTCTCTCATTTATATCAAATAAAATAACCATAAATCACTTAAAAAATTGTAAAATAATATTTAATTTTAAATATTTTTTTATTTAAAAAGACATTAAATATGAAACGAAGTGAGTAGTTTTTTGTTTCATAGTAGTATAGTAATTCTTTGTAAAATTTCAAGATATTTTTTAGTCTATTTTTTGATTTTACCCGTATCTTCAAGGACAAAAATAAAAATTTACGTAAAAAGAAAACTACCTTTTAAGTAGGGTTGGCAATGGAGCGGGTAAGGCATTATCCATACCCGCACCCGTAAATTTGCGGGTAATCCATACCCGCACCCACACCCACACGGAGCGAGTAAAAGAAGACAAATTGTACCCGTGAATTACCCGCGGATACCTGCAAATTTCTTAACACAAATTCTTCTACGTGCGGATATTATTGCGGGTATTCTTCAGGATTAAAATCAATCCCAACAACAATAATAATAACGACATCCATAAATAGCATATCAAGATCCGAAACCGGTTTTCTAGCGATTGAGGAAAGAAAGGACGGTTAACATAAAAGGAAAAAGAGAACAGAGAAATTGAGGTAGAAAGTTGGAACTTACATGGTTATCCTCGATTTCCATGGTTGTCGTGAATGGATCGTCGGAGATGTGAGTTGGGGTTTGAGAATCGCGAGTGCTGTCCAGCAGCAGCCCCCCCAAACTTTTCAAAAAAAATTTAATATATACATTGTTGGTTCGGTTCGAGTTGATAATACGAGCAATTTTACTTAAAAATGAATAAAAATTTGAACCGAAATTGCTAAAATATGGAATAAAATAAAGCAAAATAATTAGTACACAGTAAGGGACGAAAAGTCCGCTCTATAGTTTGATAAAATTCACTCGTAAGCGATAAAAGTTCGAACATAAGAGATAAAAGTTTTAAAAAATAATTAGTACACAGTAAGGGACGAAAAATCCTTTCAATTAAATCCCAAATCCTCATTTCCCAAATCATCACTACCAATAAACTCGTGCCAAAGCCAATTCAATCTCCGCCGAAATTCAATCCCTTCATTTAATTCAATTTCTACACCAAATCATCACATATCGATCACCTTCTCAATCTCTCATTCAATTCCAATTCTAAAGTAGAGAACAATTGTAAAAAATACATATATTGTATAAATTCTAATGTATAATTTTTTTTTTTCTATATTGTCTTCTTATTTACCTTTTTGTTAAGTTTATCTAGATATTTGTTATTTAGTGACGGATACAAATAGTCTTAAGCATTTTTCTAATTTTTCGTTCAGCTCGCTTGCCTTCCCTTTAAAATACTCCAAAAAAAAAATTTGAACCCCCGCACCACCTAAATACAAATTCTGAATCCGTCACTAATCTCGCCCCCCAAACATCATGAGCAGGATCCGCCACTGCTGTCCAGTGTCCATAGACGAGAAGAGAAAACACCTCAGCGAGCGAGCTCTATTCCTCTTATATACGTTGGGAATCACCTTTGATCATTAGTCTATGCCCGTTGTCAAAGTCTAGGCCCAGCTTGCCATTCTATAATGTTTTTTTTCTTTTTTCTTTTTTCTTTTTTCTTCTAGAGGAAGCCATGTCTATAATTAATTAGATAAATGGATTGCTATAATAAAGTAAGTTTAAAAAAAAAATTATCATTTTATAATAAAATAGGTTACTTTTATAGGTATTTTAGTTTATTTATTTTAAAGCTTTATAGGTAGTTATAGGAAATAGAAATTTCTAATTAAAACATTATATAAAAATTATTAGATTTAATAATTATATATATATATATATATACCGTAGTTGAACCAAATTTATAAATGCATATGAAAAAATATCTAATTAAAAGCTAAACAATGTTTGGTACATTATTTAATGATAGCTCAAGGTATAACAAAAATTTCTATAATAATTAGATAAATGGATAGTTATAATAAAAAAAAATTTATAAAAAAGGAAAGAACATTGTATTTATAAAAATATATTTTTATTATAAAAAGGTTTCATTTTATAGGAATTTTAATTTATTTATTTTAAATCTTTATAGGTACTTAATAGGAAAAAATGAATGCATATCTAAAAAAAAGTTGAACGTAAATAGTTAGTGCATATTTTTTTTACGAGGTAGACCATGATAGTTAATATTAGTTAAATAATATGACCAAAAGAGTCGAGGGTTTTAAGCCGAGTAGGATTCCGAAAGAGAGTACAACTCTTTCCTTACTAATGTTTAATACAACTGTATATTTAAAACTCGAACATAAAACCTGTGGTTAAACTACAACAACCCCGTTTTTATTTTTGTGGGCAAATTAATTTCTATTTGTTTTTTTCAAAAAGAAGTACGAAAAGTTATAAAATAACAAAAAGAATTCAATATTTTGTTACCACGAGAAGAAAGGTTGCATTCCTTGAGCCACAAATCCTACTGACGCTGCATTTACTTTGTTCACCAGATAAGTTATGGGTTTAAATTAGATTTTTGAAAACCATACGAGCATCGAATTTGATTAACCGTTCAAGGGATATTAGTAGAAAATAATGCAAATTTTGATATTATTGCGGATATATGTTTTGCGGGTATTTAGTGCAGGTATTAGAGCGGGTAAGTACTATCCATACCCGCATCCATACCCGCACTTTACCGGTGCGGGTAAATCCATATCCGCAAAATACCCACAAACTACGGATAATACCCACCCACAATTATGGATATCCGACAAATATCCATACCCACGGGTTGAAATTGCCAACCCTACTTTTAAGCTAAACAGTAAATTACTCGATGCTTAATTAATTTATTATTCGAAGGAAGAGAGAACATGAAATTAAAATTTAAGAATCCTGGAACCCTAACCCACCATCTGCTACTGACCAATCTTGGCCTAAAGTGTAAACCCTTTTCTTCCCTCGTCACACGCCCCACAAAAAGCAAAATAAAAAATTCATAGTATTATTTCTTCCTGTCTTTAATAATTGTCATTTTCTAACTAAAAACGTAATCCAAATTAACTGTTGTTTTAAATTATAATTACGATTTCTGTCATCTATTTTAATTTTTTTACCCAACTAATTAATTTGATATAATAATAATACTACTAATTACTAAATACCTAAATATACCTAAGTGGAAATTAACTATTTTTATTTTAGAACGTATGTTTTTTTATGTGATTGTGATGGTGTTGAATTGGGTTGGTGACAACACTATATTTATATAATTAAATACATCCATAAATGCAACTTCACCTTTACCTAGCTACAACCCTAAACAATGGAGAATAGTAGCATTATCTTTAATTGAATTAATACCACTTATTCTTTTCTTGACTTTGACCACCATCACATGACAGCGCCTTTGTAAAAGAGAGTCGGCGATTAATCGCCACTTCCATTAAATATACTAGCCTCAATACCCCGCGATGTGCGATTACATTACAATTTCTTTTAATATAAAATAATATGTTAAATTTAACTAAATATAAATTATGTAAATAAAATACGTAATTAAAATTTAAATTAAAGGAAATATGAGATTAATCTTAATTCTTATGAAGTATACATCATCACATAGTATAACAAATTAATTTGTTTTGAACATTTACTCTAAACTAACTTTTCAATTTTTTTAACATTTTCTTTTCAAATTCACCGCTACAAATTAAATTAATTAAATAGTATAGCCCATAAGGTTTTCTAAGTTATAAATAATTTTTAGTTCTTTTTATTGTTATGTGTCAAATTATAAAGTATCAAAGTGATGACACGTGACATCGTACGAGGAAATTAGGAATACTAAATGATTTCTTCACAAGCCACTACAAAAATTTCACCACATACTTTTTAAGTATACATATAGATTATCCATAAATTGAATCTAGAAATATTAACAAAATATTTCTAATAATCTTTAAAATACTATGTTATATTTAACTAAATACATCTTTACAAAATAAAATAAATAATTAAAAATTAAATTTAAGAAAGTATGAGACTAATCTTGATTTTTGTGAAGTATCCATTATCTAATAAAAATGTATAACAAATTGAAGATTTAGAGGATCATGTTAGCATAACTTTTCAAATTCTTAAATATTGTCTTTTTAAATTCCACCACTAATATTTTAATTAAATTGTATTAAAAAAATTAATTATACAAATTAAATTAATTAAATAGAGTAATCAAAATATTTTTTAAGTTATGAAAGATTTTTTTATTGCCATGTGTCAAATTCTAAGGTATCAAAGTAATGAAACATGATATCATGAGAGAGTTTTAGGAATCCTACGTGGCTTCCTCCTAACCCACTAAAAGAGTTTCACCATATAATTTTTATATTTATATAGATATAGATATAAATAGATAGATTTATCCGGTATTAATCTGTATCCTTTTAGTGTTTTCGTTTGAGCGTAACTTTCCGAATACTTGAAATTGATAATTAATGGTAGATGAATTTCATACTCTCTCTGTTTCCAATTAACTGTCACTTTCCTACAAATTTTTACTGTTCATAATACTTGTCATTTTATCTTTTCCGAAGCATATATTTTATGCAAATGACAATTTTTTTTGTATGCATCAACCCAATTTGATGATGGTGTGGTAATTTAAATGGAAATTAGGAGTAAAAATGAAATAATGTGGAATAAAATAATATCAAAAATCATTATCCTACGAATTTTTACTATTTCAAAATGTCGCTTAATTGAAAACGGAGGGGGTACTATTTGACGGTAATCAATATGATTATTAAATATAAAAGTCAGACTTCACTACAGGTAAAACCAGGAATTCACCACTTCCACGTTTTCTCCTGTCCCATTCTCGTCCATGGACCTCTTGAAACTAGACACGTGTCCCGTATATTGCACGCGCTAGATTTGAGAGTAGAATTGAGCAAAACTATGCAAGTGAAAAGTGGAAGAGAACGGGAGGGAGGAACACGTGAGAGAGTTTGCAAGAAAGTGAAAAAAAATAAGAAGTCGGATCCGGAAACAAAAAGTTTCTTTTCTTTTCTTTTTCGTTTAAAATCTGCTCTCATTTTCTTGCTTGCCAAACAACACCTATCACATTCTCTCTTTTTAAGCACCCCCTGATTTGTCCAGTGTCTTACTAGTGAGTACTGCTCTACTGCTACTACCAAGCTTTTCTTTGAAAGAAAAAAAAGAGAGAAAAAAAAAACAAAGAAAAAGGAAAGAACCCATTTTTAGTTTTTGCAATGGGAGCTAAGTGCTCCAAGTTGTCACTTTGCTGGTGGCCATCTAATCTGAAACCTACCCTTCCTGATTCACCTGATCTTGGTAATTAATCGATGAACCACTTAACTCTTCTCATTTTGTGCGACTTCTTTAGCAGAGAATGTGTTTAAGGTGTTTGATTCTTTGTTTTCTGGTTGTGTTTTTGTGCTTTTGTGCTTTTGTGTCTGTAGAGAATGGGGAGGAGCTGCCTGGGTTTAGAGAGTATAGTTTTGAGCAACTGAGGTATGCAACTTCAGGGTTTTCCTCTGACAATATTGTATCTGAGCATGGAGAGAAAGCCCCTAATGTGGTATACAGAGGGAAGTTTGATAAGGATGATGACAGATGGATTGCGGTCAAGCGGTTTAATAAGTCTGCTTGGCCTGATCCTCGCCAGTTCCTTGTGAGTTTTTTTTTATAAATTTCTGTTGATGTCTGCATTATGTTCTTGTTTGTGTTGTGTTTTGATTGATTTCTACGCGTAGGAGGAAGCACGTACGGTGGGGCAGTTAAGGAGTGAGAGATTGGCCAATCTGATTGGGTGTTGCTGTGAAGGGGATGATAGATTGCTTGTTGCTGAGTTTATGCCTAATGAGACTCTCTCCAAACATCTTTTCCACTGTAAGCTTCATTTGGCCTTTTTAATTCACTGGTAGAAGATAAGTGGCATTTTGGTATGTTATCTATAGTCTCACCGAAATTACTTACTTTGTCAAAATCGGACTTGCTCAGGGGAGAACCAGCCTATGAAATGGGCAATGAGGCTAAGAGTGGCTCTTTATCTGGCTCAAGCTTTGGAATACTGCAGTGCTAAAGGAAGAGCTTTGTACCATGACCTTAATGCTTACAGAATTTTGTTTGACCAGGTTGGCGTTTCTGCTCTTTAAATCTATTTTTTGGTTAGGCTGTCTCTTTAAGAAAGGCCATTTGTGTCGACAATTTCTAATATTGACATTGCAATTGTCAGGATGGTAATCCAAGGCTCTCTTGCTTTGGCCTGATGAAGAATAGTAGAGATGGGAAAAGTTATAGTACAAACTTGGCATTCACTCCCCCAGAGTACTTGAGGACTGGTAAAACCTTTGTCTATTGTGTTTCATGATCTTGTATGCATCTGGTGCTAATACATGTATCACCAATATTTTGTGTGGCAGGAAGAGTGATACCGGAAAGTGTGGTTTATAGCTTCGGGACCCTTTTGCTTGATCTTCTCAGCGGCAAACATATTCCCCCAAGCCATGTATGCTATACTTGTATCTTTTCTTCCCCTGTGCTGATCTTTATCTGAGGTGGAATTTCATACGAGTTTTCTTGTGCTGGAAAGATAATTATGTTTTGGGAAGAACCTTCTAGGAATTAATTAGCTCAAATTATTGGAACTTGGATTGTTATCATAAGATCATTACTTTGGTCCTGAGAATACTTCTAGCTAAATACTGCTTGATTTCCTTCTTTGGCAGGCACTGGACCATATACGTGGAAAAAAATTTCTGATGCTGATGGACTCATGCTTGGAGGGTCATTTTTCAAATGATGATGGAACAGAGTTAGTGCGGTTAGCATCACGCTGTCTCCAGTATGAACCTCGTGAGAGGCCAAATGCAAAGTCTCTTGTCATTGCTCTCACTCCTCTTCAGAAAGAAACTGAGGTGCACTTTTCTCTTTATGCCTTGGCTAGAACTTGTACTCAAGTGTTGGCCATAATTTCTAGTGTCTTTAGGGCTTTATCATGGGTGTTAAACTAAGAAGCTGGTTTGTAACAGGTTCGATCTTATGTTTTGATGGGTATTCCACATGGAAATCCATCCTCAAAGGAAACAATATTATTGACACCTCTAGGTGATGCTTGCTCAAGAATGGATCTTACTGCAATACAAGAAATACTGGAGCAGGTGGGATACAAGGATGATGAGGGAATTGCAAGTGAGGTTAGTGATGTCCACTGCAAGACTTGGTGTTTGATTCACTTGTGATGGAAAAAGAAATTATGCCTTTAATTCAAACAATGCCTTCAATTCATTCACTCCAAGCTTTCTAGGTTGGTTGATAGCGTGGTGGATTTAGTCACATGTTCGCTTCCAAGAGAACACATGCCTTTTAATTTCCACTCCCCACTGCCTAAGTTGATGATTCTTTACCCAGACACTTGGAGGTCAGCGTCCACTTTTAGTGTCTGATTCGATACTCTCCTTCGCTTCATTGCTTGTTTAAACATTCAAAATGTCAAACCGCAGAAACTGGCAGGAAATTAAACCTTTCTGATTTCACTCTTCCTCTTGTTCCATCTGGTAAAACTTGAAATTCAACTTTTTTAAAATTCAATCTTCTATGTCCATACTCTTGTAGTCTCATGTCTTAATGTCATCTGCTATGTCCATACTCTTGTAGTCTTAAGCTTAATGTAATCTGCTATGTCAATACTTCATACTATTTCATTACAACCCATGAAAGGAAAAATCGTATTTAAACCACTAGATATCATACTCCTGTAGTATTAAGTCATGCCAAATTTCCTTGTCTTATGATGGCACATTTCCTGTTGCTTTCTCTTAGCAAGGTTGGGCTTGATTTATTGTCTTACAGCTGGTTGATGGTTGGGACATAAAACATCGTGTTTTCTTGCAGCTTTCGTTCCAAAGGTGGACAGATCAAATACAGGAGACATTGAACTGTAAGAAGCGTGGAGATGCTGCTTTTCGAGCTAAAGACGTTGGTACAGCCATTGATAGTTACACACAAGTAAGTTACAATTACAAACGCAGATCTTCTTCCTTCTCTTCTCCTATATGGCTATGGCATTATCCTCTAAATATGAATGCAATGTGATTATAAGATTCTGTGATGGCAATGAAGAAGCATTATGGACATCTAGAAACTTGAGAAATACCCTAAAGTGTGCAAGGAAAAAACAACCATTATTGTTCGGATTAGAGATGGGGAAACAACAGTCTGCATGTGCGGTAAATGAACCAAGGTGGTGTGTTTATAATAAGAACAGATACAGAATCCATTATTACACTTCCAGTTTGTGCATCAATGTAAATTACATCAGCATTTGCACAGCTGCAAAGTGGCACAAAATAAAATGGATTAGGACTGAGTCTCTCGATATACTGTGTTATTAACTAATGTTGTAATGTTTTATTGGTGTAGTTCATTGATGGCGGGACGATGGTATCACCGACTGTTTTCGCGAGACGCTGCTTGTGCTACTTGATGAGTGATTTGCCTCAACAAGCTCTTGGAGATGCAATGCAAGCTCAAGCAGTATCTCCTGAGTGGCCCACTGCCTTCTATCTCCTAGCTGCTGCACTCTTCAGCCTTGGGATGGACAGTGATGCACAGGAAACTCTAAAGGATGGCACTTCCTTGGAGGCCAAAAAACATAGTAGACACTGAAATGTATAGCCTTCTTTCTCCCTTTTTGTTCACCTTTGTTTTTTTTTTTTTTTTTTGAGTCTAAGTACTCCCTTGTACCGATGTTTATTTCATCACAGATCCTTATTTCTGCACCACCATAGGATCAACTGTAACATTTACATTTGGGTTCTGTTCCATTTTATCACTTCAATGGTCATGAGGAAACTCTTCTACTTTTGAATCTTAAAATTGTGATTATATAAGTAACGTTAATTATGTCTGATACTATTTGCTTAAATAATATCCGATCCTACTCCACCCGACCATCCAATTTTTTTTGAGAGTTTGAATATGTAATTTTTTAAACCAATTATATTTGAGTTGAATGTAAGATTTGACAAAAAATCGATCTAACCTGCGAGCAACCCTAGACTACACTATGAAGTATATAAATATAAAACATTAATAATGTGACAAACATAAATAGCCTACTCAATAGTCACTAATAATTAGGGTAGACATCAGTTCGGTTCGGTTTTATTTGGATAGATGTAATTCGATTTTTTAATTTATCTAAAACAAAATCTCTTTATCCAAATTAGTCTAACTTATTTTAGTTATCCATATTCGTAATCCAAATATATTTACTTGCAACATGCTAAATTTTCTCTTTTACACAAATAGAAGTCTTTCGTATTATTTAGTGTAACTTTTTAGAAGTTAAATTACACTTATTAATTGTATACTTTGGACTCAGTTCACACCCGGAGTCACCCAAACTTTATCTTATTTGTATAGTTGTGGTTTGTTAACAATTTCAATAAAAATGTTAGAGTATTAGGTTTAGGGATCTATAACATAAAACACGTTTTTTTTAAAAAACATTTACTGTATTAAATATTAAATTTTTTGTTTAGTTGAAGCTTGAGGGAAAGAACTACTAATTTTATAGTGTTACCATCATATAAAATAAGTTGCTAGTGTTTCTTTTATTTTTCTAAATAGGATCGAGCAAATAGGTTGAGTAGGATTTTTATTTTGATGAGTTTCATCCCATAATGATAATTTAGATGATCAAATATTAAATTTTAAAAAGAGAATCATTCAAATTGAACCAAATAATATTTAATATATTTCAGTTTGGATATCCAAAATAGTAAATTAATTTGGATAATCATCCAAGCGGTGCGTGAAGCCTTAGCTCAGGTCAGGATGTGGGAGGTGGATAAGGTTATTGTTGAGACCGATTGTCTGTCAAATGTGACTGCCTTTAACTCAAAGAATTCTCCTTTAACTTACGTTGGAGTGGTGCTAGAGAATGTGACATGTATGACGTCGACTTTTACAAGTATCCCCTTCTATCATATCAAGAGGATGATGAATGTTCCTTCACATGACTTAGGTCAATTAGCTTTATTTTCCAATTCACATAATGTATGAGTAGGAGAATGCCGTGAGGCGATCGCGCCTTTTGTTATTATTGTTTCTATTCCTATTTAATGCATCTCAATTTCCTTTCAAAAAAAAAACTAAAATTTGGGTTCGATAACTCGGATAATTCGATTTATCCATATATTTGTCAACCCCTACTAATAATAGTCATACTTATTAGTGAGAAAATTACTTTTCTTCCTCTTGTTTTTTTTTCTTTCTACCTATGCCTTTTCTATCTTTTTCTTAATTTTCTAGGGAAAAAGTCATTTTGGCACTCCATTTTTATTGCTAATACCAACTTTGCACTCAACTTTTACCTAATACTAAAGTAGTACTCCCTCCTGTTTTTATTAACTGAAGCGTACTGTTTATGCACGTATCTCAAGGAGGTCGGATGACTCACTATTTGACCCTAAAAAATTCCGTATTTTTTTTCTAACGTACGTTCGAGAAAAAATTTGGGGCAAAATTGTCTCAAATAGTGAGTCATCCAGTCTCCTTAATATGCGTGTAAATAGTGAAAGCGTCAGTTAATAAAAACCAGAGGGAGTATCAAACAAATCCAGTCGTTAGCCCTCAACTTTTATCCGTTTTTCCAAATGACATTTAAGCACTCAATTTTTCAATTAAGTATGACTAACGGTATTATTTGAGCTCCGTTAGTTATTTTTTTGGTCCTTAAATATTTCATTTTTTCTTAAAGTAGTCCTGCAAGTTTTTTTATGTACTATTTTACCAAAATAATAAAATTACGTCTAAAATATTAAAAAAGAAATTCCTTAAAAATCAACAAATAGGAAAAAAAATTCAAAAAAAAAATACTTTCAAAAAATAGAGAAATTTTATTTCAAAATTCGCAAAGAATGCAAATGAAAAATACAGAAAATGTGTTAAAAAGTTTAAAATTCAAAGAAAATCAATAAAATAATTTAAAAAATCAATACTCAATTTTTCACTTTCAGCTCTTAATTAAAACTATTTCAGAAAAAAGGTAAAGTTTTTTTCTCTCACTAAAACTAATATAAAAATCCTCCACTTTTTTTGGTATAAAAAATCTCTACCTAAATAACTCTTAAATTTGGTTACAATTTGTTATTCTGAATTGTCCTTAAAAAAACATTCAACAAAAAGCTTGTTGCTGCTTCAATCCTTACAATTTTTTTTTGTTCCCATAAAAAAATACAAAAATCATAAATTATGAAAAAGAGAAAATATTTGTGAAATACCTCCATCTCCTCAAATTTTCTCGAATCTCTCTTTTAGTAGTGATACCTTCAGCGAAAGATTTGAAACCACGAATCTATTGACATAAAAAAACGTGATTTCAACCCGTCTTTATTGGCGGTTAAACAAAGCCTTGCTTATATTCGGACCCAAAGGCGATAACGTTTCCGAGGCAAGATCGAACCCATATAACGGATAATGATGAAATTGACAAAGATGATGGTGGTCTTGTATATCAATATTTTGATGGTAATCTGCTCCATATCATGGTGGGAATGTTTTTTATTATTATGTTTTTTTCTTCTTTTCTATTTTCTTTTATCCTTCAATAAAAGCAGATGCTATTTTTAAATGTTTTTCGTATTTTCTACAATTTATTTTTCATTTTCTCGATTTTTATTCAATTTTAATATTTTAATCTAATCTATTTAATTATTAAAAGATATTCAAAATTTTAAATTATTTAGATCGTGACGACAAAAATTCTAAACCCTAGCCTCTTTTTTCTCTCCCTCCTAGGGAAAAAGACCCTAGCCTCTCATCTTCAGTTTGGGGCTGCCAAATGTTTTTTTTTTTTTTGGGAGCCCAACCCTTTAGCTTTTAATTGTTAGGTTGTTTTCTAAATTCACAAAAAAATAGCTTCAATTGTAGTTGTCCTTTTTAATAAAAGTCATCCATTTATTTAAAGTTTGTTAGAAGTAGTGTCATTTTATTAAAAAATTGTGTCATTTAAATAAAGATATTTGTTTATTTCACATGAGTTGTTATTTAGATCTATATTCAAAGCTATATATTGATGTGTGTTTTTCATCAATTAAATTAGCATGTATTTCATTGATAAATAAATGTATGTTGTTTATCAATAGACATGATCTGATTAAAATATCTCGGAGTGGAAAGTTCAACAATCTACATGTTTCATCCCTATATGCATTAGTAAGTAAGGAAGGTTCGATCATTGTTTGGGATTGCATTAATCGTATCTTTCGTAGATGGTGGAGTTAGAACTTTGTATTGATACTACTATTTTAGTTTTAGTACATTTTTTTTGTATGAAGAATATTTATTAATGAAATTGTTCATTTTATTCTAAAAAAAAATTATTTTCTTATTTACTTGATATTTCTAGAAATTTTGATTATGTTTACGAATTGCTTTTTCAAAAACTTTGTTTATATTCTTGAATTTTATTTCATTTTCTTAGTTCATTAAAAACTAATATCAATTTTTAATTTTCTTTCCTTTTTGGGATTTTTTTTCAGTTTTTGTTGGATATTTTCTTTTTTCTTTTTTTGAAATTCTTCAATATTAAATTAGAAAGTTTAGGACAAAAAAAATAAGAAACGTAGGTCAAATAACATTATTTATCAAATTTACTTGAAAAGTTGGGTGTTTGAATGCTATTTGGGCTAATAAAGAAAAGTTAGGGAAACACGGGATTAATGGTGCAAAAATTAAGGGCAAACTTAGTATTATCCTATAAAATTGGGTCAAACTGACTTTTATCTTAATTTTTAATAATTCTAACCTTTATGTACACAATTTTTTTGGCCTTGCCCATGCAAACTAATGTGTACCTTTTGCTAAACTCGTTTCATCACTAGACCATTTTATGTCTAACCAAATTAATTTAACTATTAAGTTTTTAACAACATGCTTATTGAAAAAAAATCTATTTATGTACAACGTTCCTTATTATAATTTTTCCCAGTCATTTCGTCCAAAATAAGTTGTTTCTTTCATTTAGGATTTATCTGCAGATTAGTTAGCAATATTTGAATATACCTTACAAAAATTGCACAAAATTGCCTACAACATCAAAGTATGAATAAAGATTTGTGAATCATAAATTAGGTAAGGTATTTAGAATAAAAAAAGTGTATAAAATAAGGGATTCAACAACTATAAAATGGTGATATGAACGTATCTCGAGCCTTACTAGTATATTAAAGAATACACAATCTAATCCGAAACGAAGATAAAAACTTATATATCACAATATAACTCAAAATAATCTCTTTTAATGATATGGGTTGATAAATTGTTCTATTCTTAAACTCTGTTTAAGATAAGATATACTTTTTTTTCAGGTCCATTTCAACAATGCCATATATTTCAAGAGGATAAAGATTTTCCATAGTGAAAGTAAATATAGAAAGACAAACTTTCCATCCTAAATTTTTGAAACTAGTTGGGCTCTCACTGTCTCTATATTAACAAAGTATTTCTTGGTTATTTCTCATTCACAATTTAAAAAAAATACCCACCATGAAGAAAAGTAACACTTCTTTGAAATACAAGTCTGGTGTTTTGATTCAATTACTCACAAGATTGTTTACCATGGAGAATCAGAGTTTGAAGCTATGAAGAATCATGAAGCTGAACATGAGGCCCAAACTCAGGCTCTTTCTAGACAATACTTTGATTTGCTTCAAGAAATCAAACGAGAGGAATAGAGAGGTAAGGAATTGGATGAATCGATTAAAAATATTTGTGGAGAGGAGATGGTTTATGTTGGGGTTATTTCCAATCGACAATCAATTTGCGCAGCAAACAATCTTATCCCAAGAATCAATAACCCCTACCAATCAAAAGCAATCAAAAATAACACAGAGATTTTTAACGTGGAAAACCTCAACAGGTAAAAAACCACGGGCACAAGCCAGTCAATCCACTATATGATGATCAATGTATACAACCAAGCAAAATCCCTATCTCAACTATAGGAATAATCTGAAATACACCACTATCACCAATAGTACCAATCAAACAATCCAATCAATCAATCAATCCGAGAAAAACAAGAGATATGAGAATAGAGAACCAAAACCAGATTTCCACTGCTTCAATCGGGACAGGATTTCTACCACCTCGGACAACTTCTCACCGATCCAACCGTTCAGATTGAAGAACCAGAAGTCATGCACCTGCTGTCCAAATTTCACCCAGATCCAACGGTGAACGAAGTCGCTATGACGATTCTCCCGCAGCTGCACAGAGTTTGGCGAAATCTGTTTTCTCTCTTCTCTCTCACAGGATGCTCAACAGCAAAACCTCTCTCAGGATGTTCAACAACAACCCTTTTACAATCTCTCTCGTCTCTCTGTCTTCTCAAAACCTAAGCCACCATATATATATATTAGTGGACAACCTAATTAATTAGGTTACACAATCCTACTTCAAGTCATACTCCAATCTTTCATTTTTCTAATCAAACTAAAACAAATAGCCCCAATTAGGCTAGGCCCACAACAAATCTCTCTTTCAGCCAATATGAGCTGGACTCCAACAATCTCCCCCTCCAGCTCATATCATGGGGGAATCACCAATCTTCATGCAATCTGAGTAGGAGTCAAGTTCGCTTTCTCACCGGTCAACACCGCAAAGCTAACTCTTCTCCTAGGTAACTCTATCTGGCCATCAGCATCATTCAATCTTTTGTAAGTACCTTGTACTTTACTCTTAACCGTGGTTCCAATCAATCGGTAAACATTGTTGGAAGCAAGCCCCCCCTTCATGATTACAGCTGCTCCTTTGCTTACCCTCATCAATCTGTCTCTCGCTGTGTATCTATACCCGCGAGAATCCAATCTTCCAAGAGAGATTAAATTTCTTTTCAACTTCGGCACATATCTCACATTGCCGAAAGTTCTCACCAATCCATCATGCATCTTGATCTTCACATTGCCAATACCTTCAACCTCCAGTTTTTCGTTATTGGCCAATGTGACAGATTTATCATCACAATCACCAAATGTACTAAACAATTCTTTGTTAGCACAAATATGAAAAGAACATGCAGAATCTAAAATCCAGGAATCCCTTGCCTGTTCCTCACTTTTCTGCACAACCAACAATTCAGCATCATCATCCTGAATAGTTGCAGCATCACCAGTCTTTTCTTTACTCTTCTGCAGTTCTTTCAAATCAGTCATCAACTTCTGACAGTAGGCTTTGATGTGACCCTTCTGGTGGCAATAGTAGCATTCTTTCTCACTGTAGTCTACTCTTGGTCTTGAACTGGATCTGTTTCTTCCATTGCCGGAAGAAGCTCCTCTTCCTCTGTTTCTACCACGATGATCCCGTCCACTCGATGACCCTTCTGTAGCTAACAGTCTCTCACCACTATTCTTGCTCTCCACTCCTAACAGCTTCTCATTATCTATTAGGAAAGTCGTCACATCCTCCTTCTTCAAACTTGTCTTCCCTGCTGTAAGGGACTGCACCAGTGACTTGTATGACACAGGCAATGAAGAAAGAAGAAGTATCGCTTGCTCCTCATCTTCTACTTTCTCCCCTGTATTGAGCACTTTCGTCAACACCCGATTGAAATCCGACAAGTGCTTATGGATGCTCATACCTTCATCCATCTTCAACGAATACAAGTCCAACTTCAGACTAAGTTTGTTTGTCACAGACTTGGAAGCATAAATACTTTCTAGCTTCTCCCACATTCCTTTTGGTGTCTGCTCTCCCATCACAGCATACTTTATTGATGGAGCTAATGCTAGCCTGATCTGACTAGTCGCCTTTTTTAGGGCAGTTGCCCAATCACCAGCTTTCATTCCTTCTGGCATCTTATCACCAAGAGCGACGTCGAGATCCTTCATAGTCAACAAATCCATCACAGTTGTCTGCCACACTGCGAAATCATTCTGTCCATCAAAAAGCTCAATCTTTGCGTTGTCGGTCATCTTTCAAACCTTAAGCCCCGCTACCAGTTGTTGGGGTTATTTCCAATCGACAATCAATTTGCGCAGCAAACAATCTTATCCCA
The DNA here is from genome assembly GCA_963691705.1 of Viola odorata. Lineage (NCBI taxonomy): Eukaryota > Viridiplantae > Streptophyta > Magnoliopsida > Malpighiales > Violaceae > Viola > Viola odorata. Next base: position 23,937,620 of record OY829542.1, read on the forward strand.
AGAATCAATAACCCCTACCAATCAAAAGCAATCAAAAATAACACAGAGATTTTTAACGTGGAAAACCTCAACAGGTAAAAAACCACGGGCACAAGCCAGTCAATCCACTATATGATGATCAATGTGTACAACCAAGCAAAATCCCTATCTCAACTATAGGAATAATCTGAAATACACCACTATCACCAATAGTACCAATCAAACAATCCAATCAATCAATCAATCCGAGAAAAACAAGAGATATGAGAATAGAGAACCAAAACCAGATTTCCACTGCTTCAATCGGGACAGGATTTCTACCACCTCGGACAACTTCTCACCGATCCAACCGTTCAGATTTAAGAACCAGAAGTCGTGCACCTTCTGTCCAAATTTCACCCAGATCCAACGGTGAACGAAGTCGCTACGACGATTCTCCCGCAGCTGCACAGAGTTTGGCGAAATCTGTTTTCTCTCTTCTCTCTCACAGGATGCTCAACAGCAAAACCTCTCTCAGGATGTTCAACAACAACCCTTTTACAATCTCTCTCGTCTCTCTGTCTTCTCAAAACCTAAGCCACCATATATATATATTAGTGGACAACCTAATTAATTAGGTTACACAATCCTACTTCAAGTCATACTCCAATCTTTCCTTTTTCTAATCAAACTAAAACAAATAGCCCCAATTAGGCTAGGCCCACAACAAATCTCTCTTTCAGCCAATATGAGCTGGACTCCAACAGTTTATTGGGTAAACCACTTAGTGGGTGTTTGGCATTCTGGTTTGGTACCAGGAAGTTGGTTTACCAAACCAGAAAGCCAAAAAAGGTGTTTGGTAACACCTTTTTTAAACCAACTTCCGAAGAAGTTGGTTTAAAAAACCAAAGAAAATGGGCCTTTTGCCATTGGATGGGAATGCTCCAGTGTCTGAAACCATTGGTTTCAAAGAAACACGGAACGGAGAAATGGTTTTAATGAATTTTTGGAAACCTAAAAATACCCTCCTCTCATCTGCGCCCACGAACGATTGCAAAACATTTCAATCCCTAATTCTTCTTCTCTTCCCTCACGCAACCGCTCGCCTCGCACCGTGCCCGATCTTCTTCTTCGCCGTGTAGCAGCCTCACGCCGGCCTTCTTCTTCCAGCCTCTTGACCCCGTCGACACTGAATCCTGATTTGTTTTGTTGTTTCTTATTATTGTAGGATTTGAAGGAAGTGATTGTGACGGGTTTGGGTTTCCAGACGGATGATTTTAAGATTTCAGGGTTTGATTGTGCAAACAATAACATTGGCCGGTTTTCCTACTTTCTTTCTTTGACTCCTCTCATCAAACTCACCCATCTTCCTCGCCGCTTAGCTGCCTCTCTCTTCCCCTCAGGTTTGGGTTCAAAACACTCTGTTATTTTCATGCTGTATGTGATTTTGTGATTAGCTTGGTTCTACTCCTTGGTCCTGTCTGGGGGGGCAAAGAGTTGAGGAAGTTAAAGTATTGCTGTATGTTCTTTGTTGTTGTTGGGTTGTGAAGTTTTAGCTGTTTGGTATCTTGGTTTGGCTTGTTCGATGATTTGGTGATGTGGGTGTAAGAGAATTTGGTCCCGTTTTGAGGTTTTCGGATTAAAGTTTTGATCTTTAGCTATTGTAGCAACTGGAGTTTGAATAATATTGTTGCTTTAGTGAACTATTTGGCGAGAAATTTGATTGAATTGTATGTCTGTTACTAGGAATTGAACTTCTCTATTGCGTAGTTTAAAGTTGGAACTCAATCCGAGGATAGTTTCAGTTTAGTGACTGTGCATTGAAGACTATACTTGAGTGCCCTAGTAGTAGTGGGAAGTGAGTTTTTGGTGAACTAAGTGAGTGTTCTGGTTGGATAGTTTCAGTTGCTTTCTCTGGGGTTGCTCTGCCCCGTCAATTTTAGTGAACTGTATTCAGTTGAGCTAGCGCGAATTGATGAATTCAAATGTGAAGCGGTTTTGATCTTCCAGCTCCTTTCCTTTGTCGATTTCTCTACACAGTCATTTCGGTGTTGTGGCCTTTGCGTTTTAGTTATATTGGTTGAATTCTTCATGTTCCGTAGTTGAGATGATGTGTGTTTTCACCCCGTCGATTTCACTTAGATTGGTTGCAGCTGGCGGAAACTAGGGATGCTTACATTATATTTGAGTTATGAGAGATGGTGATGGAGCACTTTATTTCACTGAGAACGAGTGTGGCTGCTTTAGCCCTGTTATTGTTAGTGCAATATCCAAGAATACTTGTCCCTGTCTCAGGGTTTGAGATATATTCAAAGGTCTGTGGTGCTGATAACATAGCATGTTCAACTTTCCTGGGTCACAAATTGTTTTACATTAACGGGGACTTGGTAGAAAAAGACTTGTTTTGTAAGGCACTCTACTTCCACCATGAAAATGGATGTCTCATCGACAGCTACCTTGCAGATGGGTGAACCGCGCTGGATAGAGCTGATGAGGAAATCAAGGACTACATTCTTGGTTACTCAGTTCAGAAGGCATGATTTTCCTTTCGGTATGTTTATCACATGAGTTTAGTGAAGAAAATTTTCCAACAACTTGATGAACATATTGATTTTGTACCATCATTCGTAGTCTATGTAAAAGATTATATTACAGCATCAATGAAAAAGCAGCAATTGTTTTGGTTGATTCAGATTTATTTTTATTTTTATTTTTTAAGTATTCCATGAAATAGGTCTCGGTTATACATCATTGCACACTATGAATTAATTAGTCTTTATTGGTTATAGAATGACATTAATAATAATAATAATAACCAAAAATAAGACAAAAAATAAAAACTCAGTACTAATAATATTTCATAAGTTGTATTTATGGTAGAAATCAATTCCTTGAATTATGGAACGATACTTATTGCCATAATTTAGAAGTAGTATTTAAATAAGAGAATAAAAATATAATTTAGAAGTAGTATTTAAATAAGAGAATAAAAATATAATTTAGAAGTAGTATTTAAATAAGAGAATAAAAAATCATGTACCGATAGGAGTGTAGTTACGAATTATTTGTTTATTTATTTATTTTAAAAACCTAACATGCGTATTTGTTTATTTATTTATTTCCTTAGAATTTAAACCAATACTTCGATACAAAAATAAACCACATATTGTCATGTCTTTTTTCAAATGCCTAGCATGTCATAATTTATATTTTTTATGGTATTAATAAGTTTAATTTATTTATGATATTAGATAAATATTAGGGGTAGATGTTAGATTATAAATAAATTAATTAAAAACATATATAAAGATACTAAAAAATTAATTCTAACACTTGAAATAAATTATTCCCTTTATGGTCATTTTACATTCCAACCATAGTTTTAAAACAGTTTTTACCAAACACCAAAAACAACTTCTGGTTTCCCCACAGAACTTTTAACAAACATTCACCAAACAGCATACTCCGTTCTACAAAAGTTTGAAACTGACTTTTGCAGACTGAACTTTTTTCTACTGAACTTTTCCAACTAGAACCGGAACGCCAAACATGCTCTAGTGTTTGGAGTTCTGGTTTGGTGGCCAAAAGACATTTTCCAAACCCATAACCAAACCTTTGGTGTTGGTAAACTCATCTGAAATGGGCTTCCTGAACCAAGGAAACCCAAGGGTTCAGAGGCTGGAGCAAATTGTGCCAGCCAGCCAACCTCCATTTGCCACTGGACACGGGAAGGGGACTTTTCTTTTATTTGGACAAAATTATTTGTCAAGTTCGCGTTATTTATAAAGAAACCAGGTATAAAAACTCTCCCTTCTCACCTTGCTCGTCCGCATCGTCCTCTCATCTCATCCATCTCCAAAAATCAAAACCCTAGGTCGCGACTCACTATTTCCTTTTGGATCTGCGCCGCTCTCTTTCTCCTCCGCAGTCGTCGCAATCGTCACCGCTCCTCTGCAATCGTCGTCGTCGCCGCTCACCATCAAGTAAGAATTCATTTCAAAATTTGCAATTTAAAATTTTACACTAAATTTGATTTATACGTTATGTGTTATGGTGAATTGATTCTAAAAATTGTAGAGAAAAGTTTGATTCCGCCCTTGGTGCTAAACCTTTGTATGAATAGTATATTTATATTTTCCCTTCCAGAATTAGTGCAATGAAATGCTGGTTAATGATTTATGCATCAATATTTCTACTTGAACATATTTCTTTCTTCTGAGTATTCTTCTCATGTTTGTTTGCCTACCTAGTTTTCTTGTTCTGTTTGTACATGAGAAATTCTGTTCAGATAGGTTAAAGAATTTAATGCAATTATTAATGGGTTACTGAATTGCAAATATAATTCTTCCAGGTTAGTTGCAAAGATTATTTTCAAGGAAAGAAAGTTTGCTGATGTTAATTGAATTCTCTCTTATCATTGCAAATATAATTCTTCCATGTTTGTTTGTTTATCCAGTTTTCTTGTTCGTTGATGTTTTGTAGTGTAAACACTGTCACCTTCTTACATGGTGCTTCTTAACCTTCTTGACATGGTTGCTTGCTACCTCATCCTCATGGACATCCAAAATTTGGTTTATCATTTTTGTGAATTGTGATAATCTCTTCAAATGACTGTGGTTAATTTAGTTGGTATAAACTGTCAGGTTATGAGTAACGCTCAAAGTACTTTCTGTACTGAAATTAGCAATTGTTACAAGTATTGTTATGCTTGCTGTGTTAGAACTTGGAAGTAAATTTTTGTAAGTGATTTGTGTTCTGCATTTATCAAGCATAAATTGTACACTAACGGGAAAAGAAATAAAAAACTAATGTTTAGCAGTGGAATAAACTCTTTGATCAAGGCTGTGACTGTAATTGCTAGTTTTGAGGTCTGCAATTGGTGGTTTATATCAATTACAGACCCAAATTGTTATTGGTCTACAATTGCTGGTTTTTGGTCTACAATTTCTGGTTTGTTGGTGCTGGAATTGCTAGTTATTTAGGGCTGAAATTGCTAGGTATTTGGGACTGTAATTGCTGATTTTGAAGTCTGCAATTGGTGGTTTATAGCAATTACAGACCCAAATTGTTATTGGTCTACAATTCTGGTTCGTTGTTTTCATCTTGAATGTAACAATTTGCGCTTTTATCTGTTGATGCAGTTTCCTGTTGGGAGAATCCATTGCCTTCTGAAATCAAGAGCAATGGCCCACGGAAGAGTTGGTGCAACTGCAGCTGTGTACGTTGCTGCCATCTTGGAGTATCTCACTGCAGAAGTGTTGGAATTGGCAAGCAATGCAAACAAGGATTTGAAAGTGAAGCGTATAACCCCTAGGCATTTGCAGTTGGCTATCCGTGGTGATGAAGAGCTCGACACCCTCATCAAAGGAACCATAGCTGGTGGTGGTCAAAGTATCAACAAAATGGCTTGCTGTATCTTAAATGTTTGGACCGTAGAATAAGTTTGTTACATTTCCAATTGGCCAATGTTGGTTGATTTGTGTACTGGAATTGTGAATTTTATTTTTTTACAATGAATATGCCAAAAAAAAATCCATCTCATCTGCTATATACTTTAGGGTCTGTTTGCTTCTTGTTTTAGGCTCTGTTTTAAAAAAAAAGTTCCATCTCATTTGCTATATACTTTAGGGAAGTATGCAAAGTGACGGAGATGGTAGTGAAATGTTACCTATAAATATAATTCGTAACTCAATAGTTAATAGTTTAATGATGAATATGTAATTGTAATTTATATATAAATCACAATTACATATTATTTACATTACCATTATTTTTATTGTTAATTTATCACCAAAAATGTAACAAATTCACTAAAGATATGTGATTATTCATTAAGTTTTTGATTTATTATATGTGTTATTACATATTTTAACCATCTACATATAAAAATAAATTGTCTTTTATAGTCATTTTACATTTCAATCATAGTTTTAAAACCAGTTTTTACCAAACACCAAAAATAGTTTTTGGTTTCCCCACCGAACTTTTAAAATTTTTTACCAAACAGCACACTCCGTTTCCCAGAAGTCATTTTCTCACAGTTTTTTTCCCACAAAATCGGAACGCTAAACAGACCCTTAAAGATCTTAATTTAGAAGAGTTAGATACATTGAAAATGTTGTTGGTAGAACTTAAAGGGGATTTACACAAGCGACTAGAGGCAGAATTCTAATCCAATGGCATCCTCTTCAACTGATATTGAAGCTATTGGTCAGTTGACAGCATTTGGGAATTAGCTCTTATAAAATTCTAAAAACAATGTAATAAACGTTGAACTTTTACAAAAGTTCATTAAGAAATGATATCTCATTAAATTAGGAGTGTACATTGGCCGGTCCGAGCTGGTTTTTAGGCTAGAACCGGACCGGATCGAAATTACCGATTTTTGTCCAGGACAGAACCGAATACTTCCGGTCCGGTTCGGGTTGATTATAATTTTTCCGGGTCGGATTGGGCCGGTTCTGACCCGGATTTTTTTAATAAAAATTTTGTATTTAAAATAATAAATAAAAGGAAAAAAATGAGGACTTTTAATTGAGTTTAATAGAAAAAAAAGAAAATATGCATAATACATTAGTAATTTAAACATTAATACAATTTAAATTAAAAGCATAAAACTCTAAACAATTAGTAATTTATAATTTTATAACGATTGATAATAATTAATAGCTATATTATTAATAATTAACGGTCTTACTTTATACATATTAACTATATAAATGGCTATTACAATTTACAATAATATATTACTAGTATGTGCCATGTTAACTATATAAATGCCTATTAAAATTTTATTTCGGAGAAAATATTTTTCCCTCATAATAATTCTCATATAACGTTCTTAATAAAATTTTGTATTTAAAATAACAAATAAAAAGAAAAAAATGAGGACTTTTAATTGAGTTTAAAAGAAAAAAAAGGAAAAATGTATGAGGAATTTTAGTATAGTTTAGAAGAAAAAAGAAAAAGGAAGAGTTAAGTTTAGAAGGAAAAAAGAAAGTGGGAGCCAAGAGGATTTAAACCTCTCCCCTTTAAGATAAGGAGTTAACCATTAAACCAAATGAAACTTTGATATCATTGTACATCTATATATATATTTCCGGTTTTACCGGTTTTCCGGGCCGGTTCCGGATTTTGAAGGTTGGAGAACCGGAGGTCTGGGTAAAAAAAAGAAAAAAAGAAGGACCAAATCGGACCGGACCAAACTCGGCAGTTCCAGTCCGATTCCCGAGCCGGCCCGGTTCTTATACACCCCTACATTAAATAAACTAGGATGAAATTCTTTCATTATTTATTCCCGAAATTATATATTGATGACCTTTCTCCACCCACTAATAGAGTATGAAATTAGCTCATTTCGAATAAAAAAAATTACTAATTCACTATTTATTACTCCTTCTGTCTTCTAAAAAATAACTTTCTACTCACTTTTACAAGAATTAAGCACATAATTGATTTATGCTTTTGATATATTTTCTAACTAATTATCATTGATAACTCTATTAAATAAAACCAATTAATATTAATTTTAATTTCTTAATACATTTTTTTGGGTCAAAAGAAAAGATGGGAAGATTTCCAATACATTAAAAATGATAAAAATATTAAATTTTTAAGGGACATACCAAAGAGACTATGGAATTTTTCTTTGGAGGATAGAGGGAGTAATATTAATGTTTTAAAGAGAAATATATTTTTTGTTTAATTTATTTTAACCAAAAATAAATTTGTATAAATAAATAATTAGTTGTCTATTACCAGAAGAAAAAAAATTACTTGGCTGGTGCATTTTTAATTAAGGGTACTACTGGAAAACAAGAAAGAAAGAAATACATTGCAATACATCAATGTGAGACATTAGTCACCATCAAGGCACAATAAATCTTATTTAGAGTTAAGATTAAGGCTCACATAAAATAACAAATGACCTCATAAAGTGAAGAAAAGTCAATTCTTATACTGCAAAAATCTAACATGTATTCATGTAGAACAAACATCAAAACACAACGGGATTGAACTTCACATTGGCCGCTGACCTGCAGCACCAAGCATCTGTCCGACTATACTATTCACCTGCAAACACAAGCACGTTAAATTATAGCAGGACGACCCTAGCAGTTTTCCGCATCAGGGTTAAACAATTATACAACAGATTCTTTATACTCTCATAAGTTTATGAAGCAGCAGTATGTCAGCGCTAAGCAGATTCTTCTAACTTAAAAGAATCATAAGCAGCTAAATCAGAAAATCAAACGCAATGTCTTATCATAGCAGGAGCAGCAAATATCAGCACTGTGTACATTTTGGTCTGATAATTATACAGAAAAGTGAAAAAGTCTTATCATGGAGAGCAGATGAGAATGAGTCAACTAACTAAAGTTAATACGTGACTAATATCACGAGAGCCAAACAATACATCCAACTCTTATTAACTGTAATATACAGAAATTGAATATCTCCATGCACGGGCAACATGTTCAAGAGGAAAATATTCCTTGCAACACTTGACACAAATAACTCGAAATTGATAGTGTAAGACATAGTTCTTTCAAAATAGACCGTAAAGATCATTACCAATGGATGGCTAGAAGAAGTATTTAATGGCAAAGACAATGAAATGTAAACTGCAGTTTTTCATTGTTCATAAGGAATAAAAGCCTAGATGACCAAATTGAGACAGATGAGAGTTTATTATCATTAGCTGTTATCAACTAAAACTCTTTACCAGTAAGTATCAATTTTAGTTCAATAGTCAGAAAACAATATGGAAAAACGCGAATTAATAGGAAAAAAGGTATAACCAGCCAATATTTTGAAACACAGCGATCAATGCAACTGTTTTCACCCATATTTAGCTCGCCTTCCTTGAACCTGAAAACAGGAAGGATAAATACAAGAGTTAAAGCAAAGAACAAAGGGAAAAATGGGAATCATAAGGTAGCATGGCTTCAGGCTTCAGCATTTCACTAGCATTTCACAAACTCATGGAAAGAAATCAACAGATTTATACCTCTTGTCAATGCACTTGTTGAAGCATGTGCCAAGAAGCCTGAAATAAGTAACGAAAAACGTGTGAAGTTTAGAAAGTTTAGTACTGCAACTTGAGTGTTTAGACCACATAAAGTCATTGTACACATATATACACATAAATCTATATAATATATGGAATAAAGATGATCATTAAGTATTTGAAACCAAGGAATTTCAGGCCTCAGTGGACATGACCAATATGTAATAGGGAGCTTGATATGATCGGTAAGCATTGGAGAGCATTCTCACCATTGATTAGCAATTAAAACTAGAAGAGCACAGAAAACACTAAAAATAAATTCAAATGCTAGCCGCAACAAATTAATTTGTATTCACAATGCAACTTGATTGATAAAAAGCTAATGATTTGCTGATTGATACAAAGTGAAGGATCAAATTTTCAATGTAGATGTGACTAGTTCTCCCCTTGCATATTTTAAATCTGACGTAATTGTACAAGACAGCAGTTACAAGCAGAGCAAGTTAAACAAAATGGTCACATGAAATTAGTCCTCAAGGTGAATGATCTTTCTGTCCTCACCCGGTCTGTGTTAAAGCACACTGAACTTCTCAAATAACATTTCGAAAATTAGTCAGGATGATGCAAACAAAGAGGAACAGAGCACAAGATAAGCTTCCCAATGTTTGTTGATACAAGAAAAACAACCACAAAAATCATAAAAAATGTAACCATTTCATCAAACTTACTTGTTAAACAGTTCCACCCTATACTCCATCTCCGCCGCTGCCAGACTATAGGCCTACACCAAAAACTCAAAGTCAATTCAAAAGTACAAAATTCCTCCCAAAAAAAGGGCAGAATTTACCATCAATAAAGAAAAAACAAACTCGATACCCATAAAGGTAAACGGCTGTATCTTGTTAAACGGGCAGCGACCAAACCCAAACGTTGATTATTTTTTCTTCCAATAAAAAGACAATCCATTACCAAAAATAAATGAAAGAGAAGATACCCACCATTTCTTTGTCCATGCCTGGTGGTAAGCCAGCATCGTTGTTTGCCATTAGACCCTGATGCTGAAGAAGGAGTACTTTTTAGTGGAGTTCAGGGATGGCACTGAAAATTCAAGAACACGGAGAGTAGGGGGTGAAAAGGAACAACGATAACAGAGGACGAATTAGGGTTTTAGGAGGGCGTATCAGCCGTGTAAGAGAGTCGCCACCAAGCCCCTGTCTTGATAGTATCACGTGCTTGTAGCCTAAGATCAGCTTGGCCCAATAAGAATACGCCACGTGTACAACGTATAAAAAGTCCTTATTTGAGCCCAACGAAGTTCAGGGACTAAAGGGTAGGGCTGTACAAGAACCGGCCCGGATCGGGAATCGACCCGGAACCGGCCTTTTTTTGACCCGGACCGGACTGACCCGGGGATTTTTTTTTTGACCCGGACCGGACCGGACCGTAACTTTCGGTTCGGTCCGGTTCTCCACCCCTCTAAATCCGGGAACCGACCCGGAGAACCGGTAGAACCGGAAGTATATATATAAAAAAAATATAAATATATATATATGTACAATAATATGAAAGTTTCCATTTGGTTCAATGATTAACTCATCACTTTTTGTATTAAAGGAGAGAGGTTCAAATCCTCTTGGCTCCCACTTTTTTTTTCCTTTCTAAACTTAACTCATTCTCTTTCTTTTTTCTTTCTAAATTATATTAAAATTTCTCATGTATGTATATATTTTTTCTAGTAATATAATTGTAAACTAAATTAAAAATCCTCAATTTTTTCTTTTTATTTGTTATTTTAAATACAAAATTGTATTAAGGATGTTATATGAACTAAGAAATAAAATTTTAATAGCCATTTATATAGTTAAGATGACACATACTAGTAATATATTATTGTAAATTGTAATAATCATTTATATAGTTAATATGTATAAATTAAGACCATTAATTATTAATAATATAGTTTAGGGATTATTATCAATTGTCATAAAATTAAAATTTACACATTGTTTAGAGTTTTATGCTTTTAATTTAAATTGTATGAATGTTTAAATTACTAATGTATTATGCATTTTTTCTTTTTTCTTTTAAACTCAATTAAAAGTCCTAATTTTATTCTTTTTATTTGTTACTTTAAATACAGAATTTTATTAAGGATGTTATATTACCTAAGAAAAATAAATTAATAGCCATTTATATAGTTAAGATGACACATACTAGTAATATATTATTGTAAATTGTAATAGCCATTTATATAGTTAATATGTATAAATTAAGACCATTAATTATTAATAATATAGTTACTAATTATTATCAATTGTCATAAAATTAAAATTTACACATTGTTTAGAGTTTTATGCTTTTAATTTAAATTGTATTAATGTTTAAATTACTAATGTATTATGCATTTTTTCTTTTTTCTTTTAAACTCAATTAAATTTAAAAGTCCTCATTTTTTTCTTTTTATTTGTTACTTTAAATACAAAATTTTATTAAGGATGTTATATTACCTAAGAAAAAAAAATTAATAGCCATTTATATAGTTAAGATGACACATACTAGTAATATATTATTGTAAATTGTAATAGCCATTTATATAGTTAATGTGTATAAAGTAAGACCACTAATTATTAATAATATAGTTTAGGGATTATTATCAATTGTTCTTGTTAAAATTTACTAATTGTTTAGAGTTTTGTGCTTTTAATTTAAATTGTATTAATGTTTAAATTACTAATGTATTATGTATTTTTCCTTTTTTTCTTTTAAACTCAATTAAAAGTCCTCATTGTTTTCTTTTATTTGTTATTTTAAATACAAAATTGTATTAAGGATGTTATATTACTTAAGAAATAAAATTTTAATAGTCATTTATATAGTTAAGATGACACATACTAGTAATATATTATTGTAAATTGTAATAGCCATTTATATAGTTAATGTGTATAAAGTAAGACCACTAATTATTAATAATATAGTTTAGGGATTATTATCAATTGTTATAAAATTAAAATTTTAATAGTCATTTATATAATTATTATCAATTGTCATAAAATTAAAATTGACTAATTGTATAGAGTTTATGCTTTTAATTTAAATTGTATTAATGTTTAAATTACTAATGTATTATTGTAAATCATGTTCAATGTCAAAACGACGTGTTTAATGTCAAAACTACGTCGTTTTGACATTCAATCAACTCAAAATTGAAATTAGATTGTAGAAACCCTAACTCCTCTCTCTCTCGTCAAACACTGAAACAAGCTCAAGCAGTCAAGCACACACAGCAGCCGCACAGCGTCTCCTCTCCTCTCCTCTCCCGTCGCCGTCCCAGCCTCCGTCGTAGCCGGTAGCCACTAATTTTGATTCTCGTTTATGTGGATTTGATATTGGTACTTGCTTAGAGGTATCATACTATCCCTACACTCATGTTTATTAAGCTTTTCTTCTTTTTTACCATGTCTGTTTTATTGCATACAGTCAGCTTATTTTTGTCCTTCCCTGATTTCGAAACTTGAATCCAGCAGCCTAACTTGCATTTCTTTTGTTGATTCCCATGTCACGAAGTTTTTAACCCTTTTATCAGCTTAATTTGTTTTCTAACTATTGATAATTGATCTGTTTTGTAGAGATAATGGAGTCGGGGTCCGGGTCTCCTATCATTGGAAGTGGAAGTGGAAGTGGAAGTGCACCAGTAGAGATGCCAATGTCATCTACACAACAAGGGGATATACAACTGGAATCAACTGTGGGGGCAGACGGAGTGGAAGTCAATGAAGAGCTAGATGAAGAAACTCACGGAAAGAAAAGAAAGGAAAAGTCATTCGTTTGGGATCATGTCGACAAGTTTACAACTCGTAATAATGAGGTAAAGGTACGATGTAAATATTGCAAGAAATCTGAGTATAAGTATGATCCTGGCAATCTTGGCACATCTGCAATTAGGAAGCATTTGTTTAAATGTGTGAAAGGGCCATTTTTCAAATCACTTAAACTCTGTGCTGAAAGTGAAGGGTCAATGAGTCAATCACAGTTAAGTTTAAATGCGAGTAACGAGAGTGTGTTAACTACTTGGATTGATTATTATATTGGTTCTATCATATTGAGCATGTGTTGGGTGGAATTATCATAGCAATTGAGATAATTGATATTACGTTTTATTATTCACGTTGGAACAATGCTTTATAAGTTCATAGTTATCTTACATCTATCTCTATTGATTTATTTTTAGCTGAAGGACATGGCTGAAAGATTGCCTATTGGAGCTCCAAGAATTTCTTGTGCAAGAAACAGCAATTTTAATTGTGTTTATTTTGGATTATTTGTGTTTATTTTGGATTCATATTAGTCTATAATTAGTTGTACTCGATATAATATGTTGGATCATTTGTGTTAGATATGTATTTTGGATCATTTGTGCTAATTTTGGATCCATATTTTAATTTCAGTAGGAATATTTTTATTAATTATTATTAAAAAAAAAAAAAAAAAGGAAAAATTTCCGGGTCAGAACCGGAACCGGCCCGGACCGACCCGGGAAAATTGGAACCGGCCCGGACAAGAACCGCCATTTACGGTCCGGTCCGGTCCTAGCCCAAGAACCGGTCCGGACCGGACCGTGTACACCCCTACTAAAGGGTAAATTCCTTAGAAATAGTGTAGCTTTTCTATTATGCTTTCCCTGCAATCGGCAGCACAAACGCCGTTCTTGCTGTATTAGGGCCAAAAGGGGAGAAATTGAGACTCCAGCTAAGCACAGAAATCGACTCTGCAGTCTGTTTATGGAGTGCGGCTAGACCGATACCACGTTAATCCCTTGTCTTGTTTATTGTCGTTTATCTTTCTCAATCTAGGTTATCTTTCGGTCTCCTACTCAGGTAATTCCTAACAACTGGTAGCGGAGCAAGTTTAGCAAGTAGGAGCGATGACAGACGATGGGAAGATAAAGATCGACAAGTTTGATAGGACAGACTTTGGATTTTGGAAGATGCAAGTCGAGGACTTGCTGTATCAGAAGAAGCTGCACGAACCGTTAGAGGAGAAAAAGCCAGAGGCGATGAAACAACAAGATTGGGACTTATTGGATAAGCATGCTCTGGGTGTGATACGGTTGACACTGGCGAAGAACGTTGTTTACAACATCGTTGGTGAGAAGACTACACACGGACTGATTAAGGCGTTATCAAATCTGTACGAAAAGCCCTCTACAGCTAATAAGGTATATTTGATTCGTCTATTAGTCAATACGAGGATGAAAGAGGGTGGTTCTGTTGCTGATCATATGAACGAATTTAATTCTATACTGTCTAGATTAGTTTCCATTGGGATTACATTCGATGATGAAGTACAGGCCTTGTTGTTGTTGTCCTCATTACCTGACAGCTGGTTAGGGTTTGTCACAACAGTTAGCAGTTCGTCTGAGACTACTAAGCTAATGTTCACAGGAATTCGTGACTCAATTCTTGGAGAAGATATTTGTAGGAGGAATTTTGGGGAATCATCGGGCTCTTTGTTGAGTATGGATGGTAGAGGCAGACAAGTTGGGAAGGGGCAGAATCAAGGGCGAAACAGATCAAAGTCCAGGAAGAGAGGGCAGTCCAAGAATCGCAAGGATATTGTGTGCTGGAACTGTCAAAAGACTGGTCACTTTAGGAATCAGTGTACGACTCCTGCAATTCCTAAACCAAAGAAGAATGATGATAACTCAGTTAACACAGTGGAAGAAGTTAGTGATGATGCGCTGATTTGTTGTGTTGAGTGTTCTATTGAATCTTGGGTCATGGATTCTGGTGCATCATTCCATGCTACTCCAAGCAAGGATTCAATGTTAAATTTCAGATCTGGAAATTTTGGCAAAGTTCGTCTTACTGATGACGAGACTTTGGACATTACAGGTATGTGAGACATCAAAGTCAGAACTTCTTTTGGAACAATCTGGTTGTTAAAAGATGTTAGATACGTTCCTGGACTCAAGAGGATGCTGCTCTCTGTGGGTCAGTTGGATGAGGAAGGGTATCGTGTTATCTTTGGAAACAGACAATGGAAGGTTGTGAAGGGGAATTTGGTTGTTACTCGTGGTGATAAGGTTGGAACTCTTTATACTTTGGAACAATCATGTGACGAGGTTAATGCAGTTACTGATGATGTTGGTCCATCGACTCTTTGACACCAAAGGCTTGGGCATATGAGTCAGAAGGGTATGAAGTTGCTAGTTTCTAAAGACAAGATTTCGGAACTGAAGAATGTGGAAGTTGGATTCTGTGAAGCATGTGTGTTTGGGAAGCAGAAACGAGTTACTTTTGCAAAATCAGGGAATGCACCTAAGTCTGGGAAGTTAGAGCTAATTCATACAGATGTGTACGGATCGACTATAGTTACCTCCTTGGGAGGACCACGCTACTACGTCACTTTCATTGATGATGCCACTAGAAAGGTATGGGTTTATTTTCTGAAAAATAAATATGACGTGTTTGAAACCTTTAAGAAGTGGAAGGCAGAAGTTGAAAATCAGACAGGGTTGAAGATTAAGAGCCTGAAATTAGATAATGGGGGGTGAATACAGCA
The DNA here is from genome assembly GCA_963691705.1 of Viola odorata. Taxonomy (NCBI): domain Eukaryota; kingdom Viridiplantae; phylum Streptophyta; class Magnoliopsida; order Malpighiales; family Violaceae; genus Viola; species Viola odorata. The sequence goes on from OY829542.1 coordinate 23,953,149, forward strand.
GTGATGAGTTCAAAGCCTATTGTGAAGAACACGAAATCAGAATGATAAAGACTATTCCTGAGACACCGCAGCAGAATGGAGTTGCAGAGCGAATGAATAGGACTTTGAATGAGAGAGCCAAGAGTATGAGGGTACATGCAGGATTACCAAAGATGTTTTGGGCAGATGCAGTTAGTACAGCGGCATATCTCATTAACAGAGGGCCCTCAGTCCCTTTGGGGTTCAAGACTCTAGAGGAAGAGTGGCAAGAAAAAGAGGTAAATCTCTCACACCTAAGAGTTTTTGGTTGTGTTTCTTATGTGCGGGTTAAAGATTCTGACAGGGATAAGCTTGATCCTAAAGCAAAAAAGGTTACTTTTATTGGCTATGGCTCTGATATGATCCGGCCTAGTGTAAGTAAGCCGAATGATATATGGAGCTTGAGGAGGATCTAGCCGAATGGAGTCAACAACAAGACTTGAATGGAAGACAAGAAGTTCACACACAAGACACGGATTTGCAGCGGAAATGGAAAGGAAAAGGAAACGATGTTACCCGGAATTCGAAGACGGATGGAAGGGACGGAGATGAGCACAACACGAAGAAGCAAACAATCAACAAAGGGTTTTACTTGATCAAGATATAATCCGAGGGCCAAGTAGGGACTCGTTTCTATGGATGATAACCAATAAATACATATATTTCTTTCAAACAAAAGTCTTCACAATCATTACAAATATGGATTTCCCGGAGAAAGATCAAGAGGAGTGTTCTCAACTCAAATGATCTCTCTCAAGGAAGAGATGAAGAGCCTAAGGCTTAGGTGATAAGAGAAAGGAGTAATCTCACTTTACAAATATCAACCAATGTCTAAGCTAAGCTAAAATGAAGAAATACAAGAGGTATTTATAGGTGCATCAAAAGAAAGGGCTTGAAAGCCCAAAATCCGCCTAAGTTCTGATGTCTGGCGGCATGCCGCTCCAGGAGGAATGGCTCTAGCGGTATACCGCTAGCTTCGGCTCTTGACAATCAAATTAATTCATTTCTGGCGGTATGCCGCTCCAGGTAGGACATTCCTGGCGGCATGCCGCTAGTCTCGTTCTCACTGCGCGCTAAAATGTCGACGAGCTTAACTTTTGATCCACCCGTCCGATTGGCCTGAAACTTGTCCCAAACGAAAGCTATCAGCTTGAAGTTTCCATCAAGCCTATGTTCTCTCAAATCAGACTCCATTTGATTGTCCATATTCTGGTGGCAAATATGCGTCGCAATTCTGACATGCATAGGATCTTGGATGGAGCTTTTGATGTCAAGGCCTTGGGATGGGTGAGCATGGCCTGGTGACTGGGATTGGGAAGATTTAGCACTCGATCCTCGACCTTGGGCATGATTTATTCTCATTTGCAAGGATCGGCTGCTCGTGACCGGTCCTCTTGGCTTCATGCCAAATTGTTCCATCTTGGAGGGGTCCGTGATCATATCAAACTCTTTCCCTTCGAAAGGATTCGTCCTCGAATCCCTTACTTCAACCTTCTCACATGCACACTTAAAAACACTTGCAAACAAAGGTGAGAGACCCAAGAGGCGCAATCGCGCATGCTTAAGCATAGGTTGGTCCAAGGAAGAGTCAACAACATTAATAGCACATTGATGCACATCGTTTCTTAAAATGTTATGTAAAATGCGGATGGCGTCACAAATCATTGAACAACATTCAGGATGAATTATCTTCTCTATTCGGCTCACAATGTTAAGCCAAGAGAATTGAGCACTACACACAAGCACAATGCACTTGAAAATACCAAACAAATTCCACAAGAGGAAACACAAATTCTTGTAAGAATTAAACCAACTAATTCTTGACAAAGTCGGTCCAAGCGCTTGTGTTCTCCTAATACACAACATGTTCATGGTATTTAAAGGCAAGACACATTCAAGTAATTCAAGTAGGCTACAATTACGGAAGCACAATTCATCCATTTCAAAAACATACACATCCATTTCATCTTTATACACACTAGGCTTCAAGACAATGTTAAGGATGCACATAGTATTACAAATTATTAAACAACATAGACGGTGGTGTATTTTCTCAAGATGACTTATAAGGATCAGCCAAGAGAATTGGGCCACACGCCCATGCACAAAATGTTGTGGAATGCCTAATAATCTACACAAAAAGGAATACAATTTCTTGCGACAATTAGGCTAAGAAAATTGGGCTCTACAAGAAGGCACAATACACTTGGAAATACCAAACAAGTTCAGCAAGAGATAACACATATTTTCATAAGAATTGAACCAATTAGTCCTCAGCAAATCTAGTTCAAAAATTTGTTGTCTCTCAATATACAACATATTCATGGTATTCCAAGACATGTCACACATAAACACTTCATGTAGGGTATACTCAAAGAAGCACAAATTTTCATGTCGGAACAAGGATGGGTTTTCCTTGTCAATTTGACTAATGATAATTAGCCACGAGAATTGGGCTTCACACGCCCGCATACTACACATCGGAATCATAGATAATTGGCTCAAAGGGAAAAGCAATTCATTGCAATATTTTGACCAAGAAAATTTTGACAAGTTGAAGCAAAAGAATTGTTTCCATGTTTCATGCAAATTAATCATAGATTCTACGTCTAAACAACATTCAAATAATTTATACATTCTATCCGACAATTTACAAAAATTAGCACGTTTGAGCAAGAAAGGGTCATGCTTGATGAAATGCAAATGAGGAGTTTTAACAAATACCCCAAAATTTTCACACAAGTAAGTTTCATGCTCAAACCAAGAAGATTCATGATTGATGAAGGGTACGACAAGATTTTTGGTGCATGTAATAAAATTCGTACCCAAGTGGTTTTCAAAAACACAAGAAAAAGGATCATGCACAACGAAATGCAAAAATGGTTCCTTACCACATGATAAATGTTTGTCATGAAAATTTTCATCATGTGAATAAAGATGAGTGAATTGGACAACCTCAAACAATTGAGCATTTAAAAAGGGAATGAAAACATACCCATTGGACAAAGCGGAAAGGTAGTGATGGTTTACCTCAAGGCCTTGCCGTTGGGAGCACCATTGTTGAGCAATTAAGCTTCCGATACCTCCTAGGATTGTTGGTTTGAATCCACCTTTGTTCCTTGGAACATTCGGGCGCGTATGGTTGTGACAACCCACTGGAATTTCCTGCAAGAAAGATACACAAGCAGTAGGAAAAGAATCATTAAGGTTAGGGTGAACTAATTGATCCTCATTGCACAAAGGCACACTTATTGGATCAATAGCTTCCACAATTTCAGTTTGTTTCTTTTCCTCACTTTCTTCTCTCAATTTTTCTGTATATTCACTCCTCTTGTGTGTGTGTTTCTCTCTCGCATGCTCGTTCTTTCCATGCGGGCTGTTTTGCTCACACTCTCTCAACCCATGCTCACTTCTTTCATGGGGGCTGTTTTGTTCTCTTTCTTTTTCCTCAATTTCAAGCTCAAACAACGGATTGTCAAAATACAAGTCAAACAAAAGGTTGTCAAAAACTTGAAATTGATTTGGCTCATTAAGCTCACTCAACTCATTCTCACGGGTGGGGTTGCACTCACTCTCATTAGCATGCTTACTTTTTTCATGCCGTGTATTTTCCTCATCTCTTACTTTCTTCTCTCCACACTCTCTCTTTTCTTCTATCTCTCACTCACTTCTTTTTCTCTCTTCCTCAACCTTACGTTTTTCTCTCTTCCTTGCGGCAATAGCTTGAAGCTCAACCACATTCCTTCTAATCACATCAAAAGGGTCAATCGTCGAATGTGGTTCCAAAGGTTGGGGTGTAGTGGTTTGTTGTTGTTGTTGTTGAGTGAAGTGAGCATATTGGAACACTTCAGGTTTGAACTCAAAAACAGTAGCAGAAGGAGAGTTTTGGTCACTAAGGGAGCCTTGAGATGAGCGACTGTTTTGCTCCATCAAAGACTCATGAGCAACAATTTCGTAGGCAAAGGAGATCATGTCATGTATGTCAGCAAACTTAGAGAGTCCAAGCTGACTTTTGTACTCTGTATTTAGTCCTTTTTCAAATCTACTCATGACCTCACAAACAGGTTCGTTAAGGTTGGTCTGGATGAGTAAGTCAGCAAATTCATCACAATAATCTTTCAAGGACCTAGTCCCTTGATGGATAGAGAGCAAAGTGCTTTCTAATTTCTGTTGATAGTGCGAAGGAACAAATCGCTTGCGCATCACTTGCCTCATTTTAGCCCAAGTAATGATCGGCTCTACTTGTCTCCTTTCTCTCCCGCAACTCACATGGTACCACCAATTATAGGCATTGTCGTCAAACGTCTTTAGAGCAAGTTTTGCTTTCTTTCTTTCGGATATTTGGTGACAGTCGAACACTACTACAAGGTGGCATTCCCAATCCATAAATTCTGCCGGAGAGGACATTCCTCTAAAAATGGGAAGTTGAAATTGTCGATGGAGGGAAGTGGTGTGATCTCGATGGTTGCGACCACTAGTAGAGGGGCCATGGCCAAGGCCTTGTTCGGAGGGACCTAGGCCATAGCTTGAGACATGAAGGCTTGGAAAATCTTCGTCTTCGTCATCGTCATCGTCATCATCATTACAAATGCTATACTCATCACCGCTGTCACCATTTGGTTCAAAATTCTCATCATCATTGGAGTGGTCACTAGCATCACCGTATGATTCATAACCACTATCGTAATTGCGTTGAGAATCAACGTCGTCATAGATCTCTCCTTGGTCACAAATTCACAATCACTATCTTGTGACATTGTACCTGAAAAATTGAACAAACTAAATATATATATAGATGTTAGTAAATAATCTCTCCCTCACGTGTTTATACACTCGTGTTTAATCACTCACAAAAGATAGCCTCACAAATCGCTCAAAACATCCACACACAAAGCTTGCTCACCACACAACTCCTTGCCGCAATCAAACTTGTGATTCGAACCAAGCAATTCATCAACAACTACCTTCGCAAGTGCTCAAGAGATTAGAACAAGAAGGAAAGACTCAACAAAGGACTCAAGAAGATTACAAAGACTCAAGAGAAAACTGAAGAAAATTTCAGAATGGTGAGACAACAGATTCTGGCGGTATGCCGCTCCAGCATAGAGGGAGGTAGCGGTATGCCGCTAGAGGCTGATACTTGAGTTTCACTTCTGAAATTCGGTGGGAAAGAAAGAAGAACTGAAAAGAAATGACTAAAATGATTAAAAGACATAAGGAAAGGTTTTAGAATTTAAAGAAAAAGACTTGGAAGTTTAGGACTCAAGAAAACTTAAGTTTAGGACTCAAGAAGTTTAAAACTCAAGTTTAGGATTTAATGAGTTTAGGACTTGAGTTTAAGACTTAGTTTAAGACTTGGAAATGAGTAAAAGACTACTGGACATTCAAGTGGAGGGCTAGACGTGGACAAGGAGACAAAGACTCCACTTAGTTTGTGAATATTCTCTTTGAGATATAGAATGTTTGCCACTTGTAGGGAATATTGGCTCTTTGGTTGGCCACTTTGGTGTAGGAAATTATTAATTTATAGGGAAACAAGGACCTTAGCTTTTGACTAGCAATTTTCAGATCAAAGTTTTCCTTCTTCATTCAAGTTTTGCATGAACACTAAGAACACAAAGATGAACACCAAGAACACACTTTTCAGATTTTGATCTTTTGAGCTAGCAAAAATTGGCATAACATTCACACATTTTACCACTTGAATGAGGTAGCAATATTACACACTTTTGACTCAAGAAACTCAGAATAACAAGTTGACAAAACACAAGGGTACTGTTCATGAAAGGTGACACACGAAGAAGAACAACAAGTAAACTCCAAGGTGCCAAAAGCTCCGCTACCACTTGATATGATCCGGCTTAGTGTAAGTAAGCCGAATGATATATGGAGCTTGAGGAGGATCTAGCCGAATGGAGTCAACAACAAGACTTGAATGGAAGACAAGAAGTTCACACACAAGACACGAATTTGCAGCGGAAATGGAAAGGAAAAGGAAACGATGTTACCCGGAATTCGAAGACGGATGGAAGGGATGGAGATGAGCACAACACGAAGAAGCAAACAATCAACAAAGGGGGTTGCTTGATCAAGATATAATCCGAGGGCCAAGTAGGGACTCGTTTCTATGGATGATCAACCAATAAATACATATATTTCTTTCAAACAAAAGTCTTCACAATCATTACAAATATGGATTTCCCGGAGAAAGATCAAGAGGAGTGTTCTCAACTCAAATGATCTCTCTCAAGGAAGAGATGAAGAGCCTAAGGCTTAGGTGATAAGATAAAGGAGTAATCTCACTTTACAAATATCAACCAATGTCTAAGCTAAGCTAAAATGAAGAAATACAAGAGGTATTTATAGGTGCATCAAAAGAAAGGGCTTGAAAGCCCAAAATCCGCCTAAGTTCTGATGTCTGGCGGCATGCCGCTCCAGGAGGAATGGCTCTGGCGGTATACCGCTAGCTTCGGCTCTTGACAAGCAAATTAATTCATTTCTGGCGGTATGCCGCTCCAGGTAGGACATTCCTGGCGGCATGCCGCTAGTCTCGTTCTCACTGCGCGCTAAAATGTCGACGAGCTTAACTTTTGATCCACCCGTCCGATTGGCCTGAAACTTGTCCCAAACGAAAGCTATCAGCTTGAAGTTTCCATCAAGCCTATGTTCTCTCAAATCAGACTCCATTTGCTTGTCCATATTCTGGTGGCAAATATGCGTCGCAATTCTGAAATGCATAGGATCTTGGATGGAGCTTTTGATGTCAAGGCCTTGGGATGGGTGAGCATGGCCTGGTGACTGGGATTGGGAAGATTTAGCACTCGATCCTCGACCTTGGGCATGATTTATTCTCATTTGCAAGGATCGGCTGCTCATGACCGGTCCTCTTGGCTTCATGCCAAATTGTTCCATCTTGGAGGGGTCCGTGATCATATCAGGCTCAGATGAGATGGGATACCATTTCTGGGATGAGTTGAACAGGAAAGTCATTAGAAGCAGAGATGTCACCTTCAATGAGAATGCAGTGTATAAGGATAAGCTTGCGGCAAATTCTGAAACTATAAAGAAACAAGAAATTAAAGAGTAGATTGTGTTGGAAGACATTACAGAGGATGTTTTTGCAGGGGACAGTGGAGTTTGGCAAATAGAGATGCTGAGGAGGCAGTCCCAGTTGCCCCAGATGTTGCAGTAAGAAGATCAAATAGAATTTTGCGATCGCCACAAAGATACTCTCCTTCAGCTTATTACTTGCTTTTGACTGAGGATGGTGAGCCTGAGAGTTATTTAGAGGCAATGCAGATGGATGAGTTAGTTCAGTGGGAGTTAGCCATGAAAGAGGAGATGAGTTCGCTTGAGAAGAATGAGACTTGGTCGTTGACTAAGTTACCAGCAGGAAAGAAGGCTTTGCAGAATAAATGGGTGTTCAAGATTAAAGAAGAACTTGATGGCAGCAAGGCAAGGTTAGTAGTGAAAGGTTTTCAGCAGGAAAAGGGCATTGACTACAATGAGGTTTTTTCTCCGGTTGTCAAGATGACTACTATCAGACTTATTTTGGGTATCGTGGCTGCAGAGGAATTACATCTAGAGCAGCTAGATGTGAAGACCGCGTTCTTACATAGTGATCTTGAGGAGGACATCTACATGATACAACCAGAGGGATTTCTAGTAGCTGGGAAAGAGGACATGGTTTGCAAGCTGAAAAAGAGCTTGTATGGTTTGAAGCAAGCACCAAGACAGTGGTACTTGAAGTTTGACAGCTTTATGATGAGGAGTGGGTACACGAGGAGTACTATGGATCATTGTTGCTATGTTAAGAAATTTGATTCATCTTATATTATATTGCTGTTGTATGTTGATGACATGTTAATCGCATGATCTGACATGAGGGAAATCAACAAGTTGAAGAGACAAATGTCTCTAGATTTTGAGATGAAGGATTTGGGTCCCTCAAAATAGATACTTGGTATGAGCATCATCAGAGACAGAAGTGAAGGTACTCTAAAATTGTCGCAAGAGAAGTACATTGGGAAGGTGTTAAATAAGTTTAACCTCCAAGATGCGAAGATTAGAAGTACGCCTTTGGGAGCCCACTTCAATCTCACAAAGAAGCAGTCACCTCAAATAGATGAAGACAAGGAAGAAATGGCTAATGTTCCGTATGCATTTGCAGTTGGTAGTTTGATGTATGCTATGGTGTGCACGAGACCAGACATTGCTCATGCAGTGAGAGTTGTTAGCAGATTCATGTCTAATCCTGGGAGAGAGCATTGGGAGGCGGTTAAGTGGCTGCTACGCTACTTGAAAGGTACCTCTAAGGTTGCATTATGTTTCCGTAGGAAAGATGTAATCTTGGAAGGATTCACTGATGCAGATTTGGGTGGTTGTGAGGATACAAGAAAGAGTACTACGGGATATTCTTTCACTTTGGGTGGCACAACAGTTAGTTAGATGTCTCGACTTCAAAAGAGTGTTGCTCTTTCAACCACGGAAGCAGAGTACATGGCTATTTCAGAAGCCAGCAAGGAAATGATTTGGTTGAAGAATTTTCTTGAGGAGTTGGGCAAGAAACAGGAAGACAACACTCTGTATAGTGACAGTCAGAGTGTCATTCATCTTGCGAAGAATCCTGTGTTTCATGCTAGGACAAAACACATCCAGTTGAGATATCACTTTATCAGGGAGTTGATTAGTGATGGTACTTTGTCCTTGAAGAAAATCCTTGGTTCAAGGAATCCAGCAGATATGCTGACCAAGGTGGTTACTATGTTGAAGTTTTGCATAGCTTCAACTGGCCTTCAGAACTGACTGTTGAAGAAGGCTCAGCACATATAGAGTTGCTTAATGCTGTTGGGTTTTACTAGAGTTACATGAGTGACAGTGGACCTGTGATCAGTCTCCAAGTGGGAGATTGTTGGGTATGTGGAGTCTGATATGCCACATCGCTAACATAGGGAATGGAGGTCGACCCTTTCCCTATAAATAGACTCTCTTCTAATTGTAAAACTAACGAATATTAAGATTAATAATATTTGTGTGGTTTGTGGAGTGCGGCTAGACCGATACCACGTTAATCCCTTGTCTTGTTTATTGTCGTTTATCTTTCTCAATCTAGGTTATCTTTCGGTCTCCTACTCAGGTAATTCCTAACAACAACTTTCAATGAGCACGTTCACCACCATCCAAGCCGTGCTCTGTGATGCAGAGGTAAAGCAGTAGAATAGCGGCAGCGCTCAGATCTTGTATGCCTGAATGATACGATCCTAGTTGCATAGGATGCGTAACGAATAATTCTCGATCTAGTTCTAGGCTTGGATTTCGATTCGGAAGAATGATAACTCAATACGACTGTTTAACCCTGCTAATATCCGTGTATTAGCCAACCTAAACTTATCGAATGAGGTTCTTGAAACGATCTCTAACCCTGCTAATATCTTGTATTAGCCAAACTAGAGCTACGAATCAATAGAATGGATTTTCGGGTTTTACTTGCTATCCTAATCGAGTATCCGGGCTCAATGAGGGACAAGGTTCGCGAAGAACAATTGAGAAAACTCTCTGGTTTTTATTTCAAGATAACCTAAATAATAATGAAGAGGGTGGCTCCTTTAAATAGGAGAAACCCTAAAATCCTTACAATAAGAATCCTTTCCTTAAATTACTTCTAATTAGCTATTTAAACTAATTAAAACAATAATTAATTAAATAACCAAATAAATCCATCAATAGAAAAGTCAGCCAAATAAAAGAAAGTCAAAGGTTTCTTTTACTTTGGCGCAAAACTGGGCAGCACAGACGTAATTACATCAGGAAGGCGACGTAATTACATCGGGAGTGAAGCGGACCTTGTCCGCCCCTTCTGTTTGTGACGTAATTACGTCATGGGGCTGACGTAATTACGCCGGCATCGAGGCTGGCGGCTCGCGTCCTTCTGTTTGTGGCGTAATTACGCCGGGATAGGGCGTAATTACGCCGGAAGCAGCAAGTAGGGTGACTTATCGCAGGCTCTTCTCTCGAAGCACGACTTCTTCGATGCTTGTCTCGCACTGTAACTTCTTATAGATAATCTGAGAGAGTCTCGCCTGCAGCTCCTTGCTCCTAGCTTGAGTCATTGGACCATTCGGTGGTAAAGTATGCGTGGATTCGCATCACTGAAGGAGGAGAACAAAAAAATAGATCTGGATCTATGCGGAAGTGCCCATATCTGGATCTTTCGGTCATCGATCTCCACGCCTCGACCACAATTTTTAATCCTCACCGATCTGGCTTCCCGAAGATGTCCAGATCTAAAAATTTTCTATCAATTGAGGAAGATGGATTTAGAATTGTGAGTAAAAAGATGAACAGATCTTTAGTATTCAATAAAAGAAAAAAATTAAATTGGTTTTACAAGATCTTTAATATATTTTGATGAGGTACATAAACAAATGGTGTGGGCAGAGAGAGAGGGAAGATGATGAAAATGAAATATGTTCCTTGATAGATGAACGGAAAAAAGTTTTGTAAAAGTAATCCAAAATTATTTTTTTGTCAAAATAAAAGGTAACTGAGTGTCCAAAAAAGTGAAACCGGTAGATGCAAGTCATATTTAACAGTCTGTTTGATTGACTGACGGAAAAGGGTTGGACTTCGTTGACTTTAATTATAAGGGAGGTGGAATAAAACTTTTATAGTTCAGGGGAGGTTTCTATTTTTCACGATAGTACAGGGGGTCTAAATACTATTACTCCTTTTATTAATACGTCTTGCTATGGTGATGTGTTTGGTTACCTGGTTATATACTAGTGCTTACTGCTGGTGTTGGTTTTTGCAGTCCCAGAACATCTTTCTATGGATACAACATTCCTTATCCGAGTATGGTGACATTTTTGTTTGGAGCCTAGATTTTATTTCACACTTGTTAAAAACGTGGCGCGAAAGTGTGAAATTGTGCTTGTTTGAAGTTGATTTGGATTGAATTCTATTTGAGAATCTATGATATCTGTTGGCTAGTACCGTTGGAAGATATGAGGTTCTGGGTTGTCTATTATCACTCGGTGACCTTAGAATACTCCTTCAATCCATGACCCCTTTTCCTATTTCTTTTCTGTTAATTCCTTCAATGAAATTGTGCAGGTGATCCAGTAAGGGAGGTATTGAAAGATGCAAGCCAGAACTTGATGGCCATGTGCGGGCATGTGAGGACCACTTTCAACAAGAGTGTTGTTGATACTAGAAGGAACAATCCAATAGAAATTGAGACTAATAGTGATGGTGCATGAATAGGCTAGCTAATGTAGCTTAGTAGAATATAATGTTATGCTACACCATTCTGTTTTGCTGCTGCAGCTTCCTTCCGGACTTGAATTTGAGTCTTTGTTGGTACTTTGCCGTCAAAAGATAAATATTGCACAATATAGCATTGCTTAATGGTTTAGTGTTAAATTGTGCTGTGGTAATCTCATATTGATCACAATTTCTGCATTTTTACTGAAGTGTTCCTGTGTGCATATGAATTGAAGTTGAGTAACTTGATTAGTGGAACATTAATGTTGCTATCGGTTCAAAAAAGAAAAAAAGTTGCTAGAGACTGCATGATGAGTTTATTTAGTATTTATTTATTTCTCAACACAAACCAATCAAACATAAGAGTAAAGTTACATAAAGAAGACTTATGAGTTCCAAAATTTTCAATTTACATTTATAAACTTGGGCAATGTTAACCCTGTAGTTTTTTAAACGCTGCAATTTTGTCATTTAACTATTTTTTTCTGTAGGGTTACCATAGTCATTACATATTTTCTCCAACTTGATAATGTTTTTCTTTTCAATTTTTTTAACCACTAACCTTTTCCCTACTGTAGCATCTTTAGCAGGATCCAAATAGCAATGGGAAAAGGCAGGCAAGCAAGCAAGAATTTGATCATTCGGCGGCCATCCCAAACCTTGTGTGCTTCCACTACCACACCAAGTAGCAGTTGGTTTAGATGAATTAATAGCTATCTCATTTAGCCTTACAAAACCAATGATTATATCCAACAACATTAAAAGCATTAAGAATTGAAAGAATTGGAATTGGTATGTATAGATGATCATGTCTGATTTTGTTGAAAAACCCACCTTGTATCAGCAGGAGCAATGTCAACGCAATGATCATTCAGCTTCTAATCATCACTAGCTATCGATTTTATTTCCAGTTTCCTCCCATTAACACCATCGTCTTCTGACGGATCCAAATAGCAATTGGAAAAGGCAGGCAAGCAAGCAAGAAGTTGATCATTCGGCGGCCATCCCAAAACTTGTGTGCTTCCACTTCCACACCAGTAGCAGTTGGTTTAGATGTGATAACAATCCACCTAAAAGAAAGGGTATTTTCGTCTATCACCCGGTGGGAAGAGGCATAGCTACTGTTTCGCACCACCACGGTAGGGACAAGATTACTACCTTCCCCAAAGGCTAACACTACAGAGGCTAACGGGGCCCTACCGGCTCCTCTCACGGACCTCCTGCTTGGCTCAAGGAGTTATCTCACCCCCAGAGGAAACCACGCGTCAGGATTAACGCTCCGGCCATTATCCTACCGCCGCAATATCTACCTAAAACACCTACCGCCAAGGTAGCGTATCATGATAAGGGCGAACCACAGACCCTAACGCGAGCAATAGCTCCGTACCCATTTACTCGGGCGGGAACGCCCCCTTTCTTCTATAAATACCTCCCCCACAAAGGAGGCAGGTAAGCGGACTTGACTAGCCAAAACTCTGCCAATTTCAGTACACCTATTGACTTAAGCATTGGAGTGTTTCCGCCGGAGACCCCCTCCGGCGCATTGCAGGTACTGTGGACCGTCGCGTACACTGATCTGAGAAGAACTGCTCCGCCATACATCCTTCGGCAGAAGACAAATCATTATCAAATTGGTGCTCTCGTTGAGAGTTTTGGTTATATTAAGTGAGCATCCTTAATAACCAAGCTCCTCCTCCCCGAAGCTAGAAGGATTATGGCCTCAGAGTCAGATCCGGCGCTGTCCCGAACTTCCAACATCCCATACAACACCCGCAGACGCTTGTTTCCCTTCACTACCTCTGATGCCCCCACCCCAGGGCAGGACGTCGCTGCAGGAGAGTTAGATCTTCCTCGTGGGTCAAGTTAAGAAGAAGTTACATTCCAGATTTGCTCTCCCTTCTCCCATATAGCAGGAACCAGCCATCCTACCCCCCAAGCGGGAAGATCTATGATAGGAGAAGCGGACAACCCTTTCGTGAATTCAATAGCAGCTCTCCAAGCTCAACTGGATCAACTGACAGAGATGGCTGCTGGATTTACTCCTCATGCCTCAAGACCTGGTGTGTCCTCCCAAGTAATTTTCACCCCGTCCATTGTCACCGAACGACCCTTATCGCCCCAACAGTCTAGGGCACTCCCGTCCTCCTTACCTTTCCCCTTGGCCCCCATGAACGTCCCACCATTCACGCGCGGACCTGCCGACCATTCTGGACAATACAGGGGAGGAATCTCTATCCCCGAAGCAGTCCGCCAGCGTGACGAGTATAGGGAGCCCTGGGATGATCGACGGGGAGATATAGTGAGAGATCCATCTCCTAGATACAGCGAGAGATCTAGCAGCAGAAGTCGACGAGCTCGAACTCCAAGGAGCCGTAGTCGTTCTTCTAGGAGACATCAGGAATATGATCCTCAAAATCCCAGATACGACGCTGAAATTCCACATCAACGTCAGCCTCGTAGGATCCCCGATGCTAACGTGGGTCATCCGTTCAGCTACCGTGTCAGGCACCACAGAGTCCATCGACATGTGAAACTCCCAGCAGAATCATATGACGGCACAAAAGATCCCATTTCTCACCTCAATAAGGTGAAGGATTTCGTGCAATTCCAAACGCGCAGTGACGCAGCATTGTGTCAAATTTTCGTAATGACGCTGTCAGGAGTGGCACGTCTATGGTTCGAGGGGCTCCCCGCTGGGTTTATCGATAATTTTTCTCAGTTGGAAGAAAAATTCAAAAGTCGGTTTAGCACGACTATTCCTATCAGAAAGTCAGCAGCTCCGCTGTTCGATATCCATCGAAAACCACAAGAATCGTTGAACGATTTCTTAGGTCGATTTGATCTTGAAATGTCCCTAACGCCGGGGGTCACTATTGATTTTGCGATTGAGGCCCTGAAACGCAATTGTCGATACAGTAAACTGAAAGATACGCTAACGGTGGACCCCCCAACGACCCTGGATGCCTTGAGGTTGAAAGCGCATAACTATGCGAGAATGGAAGAGGAAGAAAATAGAGAATGGATCCGAGGCATGCCGGCGGACCCATATGTGGCCCCTAACGTCTTGAACAGCAATGCCCCTGACGCTAAACCCACCGAGGATCCCGGGCAGCGGAAAGAACATAACACCAAGACCTCTAACCGGCAGAGAGGCAATTTCTCAAAAGGAAGACCTGGAGGATCCCCCACTCGGAAGCAAACGGACCCGCCAAAGGGCCGGATATACGATCCTGACCTCCCATCTCTCATACTCCCAAGGGCGGAGATCTTAGCAATAGTCCAACAGAGAAATTTGCCTATCCGTTACCCGGCTCCCGTGAAACCAGGAGTAATCATGGGAGGAAGAGAAAATGCATACTGCAAATTCCATAAGGTCAAGGGACACTCAACAAATGTATGCAGAGAGTTAAAATCGGCCATAGAGCGATTGGTCGAAGAGGGCTACCTTGGGGAATTTGCCACAAAGGCCAGGGAGGAAGCCAGAAACAACCCAACTGGAAATACAACTGAGCAGAGGCAAGCGCCCTCGCACGCTACAGGGGCTAACGCAGTTCCCCTCGGGCCAAATAGAGAAGCGCTCGCTATCGGTAGCGACCAAATGCCCATGATAAATATCATTGCAGGGGGAGCACCCTATTGCGAGGAAATTATGCCGCAAACGCCCAACCCCGGAGAAAAGCACAAACGGGAGAGAGCGCAAACGAAAATCGAGGCGATAAGCGTCTTAGACAGAATGATATTGTCTTTCTCAGAGGAGGACGAAAAAGGCATCGTCTTCCCGCATAATGATGCGATGGTTGTAACGCCCGTCATTGGAAGTCATGGGGTAAGAAGGACCCTTGTCGATAACGGGAGTGCAGTGAATCTATTTTCATTGGAAGCGTACAACTTGATGAAACGACCTGACGGTGAGCTATCGTCTTGCACGAGGCCAATTATTGGGATTGATGGAGTATCGATTCCGGTAGCCGGAATAACATCCCTGCCGGTGTACTTCCGAGAAGACACATCCAAACGCTCCGAAGAGCTACTATTTATGGTCGTAGACCTAACGTTACCGTATAACGCCATTTTGGGGCGACCATTCCTTAATCGTTTTGGAGTGGCCATATCTCAAAAACACCTGCGGATGAAATATCCCTCATGGGACGGCGTGGTCTCAATCAAAGGGGACCAAAAGTTGGCAGCCGAATGCTACTTACTTATGACTCAAAGGAGTTGTGACCGCTACATTTGCGTGGCAGACGACCCTTTCGATGATAAAGAAGAAAAGCGCACTCAGCCGCTAGATCAGATGGTATCAATCCCTATCGGTAAGGATAGTGAAACGAATCTCTTAGCCAGTGAGAAACTAAGCCTTGAAGAGAACGCGCAATTAATCCGGCTGTTGAGGAAATGCAAGGGAGAGTTTGCGTGGAAACCAGCAGACATGCCTGGAATCTCTCGGGAGGTCGCAGAACACCGGCTGAACGTTAGTCCTGACGCCAAGCCTGTTCAACAAATGCGACGTGCTTTTTATCGGAAAAGATAGCAGCCATCGAAAAGGAGTTGCTAAAGCTCACAGAGGCGGGGTTCATTCGAGAAGTCCAGTACCCGACCTGGCTAGCTAATCCTGTGTTAGTCCCAAAGCCTAACGGGGACTGGCGCATGTGTATCGACTTTACTGACCTAAATAATGCCTGTCCCAAGGACTGCTATCCCCTTCCGCGAATAGATCAGTTAGTCTATCAAACCGTTGGGTATGCTTATCTAAGCTCCCTAGATGCGAATTCCGGATATCACCAAATCCCTATGGCCGTAGAGGACGAAGAAAAAACTGCCTTCATCACTCCTAGAGCTACATACTGCTATACTGCAATGCCGTTTGGGCTAAAGAATGCTGGTGCAACATTTCAGCGTATGGCAAACAAAGTTTTTGAAAATCAAATCGGGAGAAATGTAGAGGCCTACGTAGACGACATCCTGATCAAAAGTCGGAGTTTCAGAGAGCACCTCGCTGACTTGCAAGAAGTTTTCAATGTGATGAGAAAGCACAAGATGAAGTTAAACCCGCGGAAGTGCATGTTCGCATTCCAAACGAGAAAATTCCTGGGTTATGTGGTCAGCCAGAAGGGCATCCAACCCAACCCGTCAAAGATAAAAGCCATCTAGGATATGATATCCCCGCAAACTGTCAAAGAGATACAGAAGTTAACCGGGCGCATCATTGCGTTGGGACGATTCATATCTAAGCAAGGTGAGAGATGTTTGCCTTTCTTCAAAGTCATCCGCAACAAGGCTCCTTTCAGATGGACAGAGGAATGTGAGAAAGCGTTTGCAGGACTAAAAGCTTACCTATCATCAGATTTAGTGCTGATGAGGCCTGAGCCCGGCGACGAACTATATCTATATTTGGGAATAGCTGACGAGGTAGTCAGCGCCGTCCTTGTGCGAAGTGAAGGGCACGTGCATCGTCCTGTATTCTTCGTGAGTCACATATTGAAAGATGCCGAACTGCGATATGCTCCTATCGAGAAGATAGCACTCGCTCTAGTGCAAGCCACGAGAAAGATGGATCGATACTTCCAAGCCCACCCCGTCATTGTACTCACGGATCAGCCGTTGAGAAGAATCTTCAGAAAACCTGAATCTTCAGGAAGAATGCTAATTTGGGCTATCGAGCTCGAACAATACGGGCTGCAATACAAAGCTAGACCAGCCGTTAAGGCCCAAGCGTTAGCTGACTTTATAGCTGAGTGCACATTCACAAAGGACACAAAGACAAATCTGTTGGAGGAAGAAGAAGAAAGTCCATGCCTACCGTCTCCGAAGACATATACAGATAAGTGGGTCATCCACGTAGATGGAGCAAAAAATCAAGAATTAGCTGGCGCAGGAGTTTTCTTAGTTGGACCAAACGGCCTGGAGATGCGATACGCCATCAGAATCCTGCAGCCATTGTCCAACAATGCGGCTGAATACGAAGCGCTGCTGGCAGGACTCAGAATTGGAAACAGTTTCTCTATCGGAGCCACTCCTGGTGGGGAGAAGGAAGACAAAACACGTTTAAAGATCCGAGGAGATTCCAAGCTAATAATGGATCAGGTTCTGGGGAACTCCCAAGCCAGAGAACACATCATGGCCCAATACTTAGCCAAAGTGAAGCATGAGCTGTCAAAGATACAGGAAAAAGGCACCCTGGTCACCTTTGAGCACATTCCTAGAGAAAACAAAGAAGAGGCCGATAGCCTCGCCAAGATGGCAGCCAATCCGGAAGCCTCAATACCCAGTGACGTGCGCTATGGAGAACTGCCTACACCTTCTTTCATGGAAGAGCAGGCATCGCTCTGTGTGGAAGAAATGGAAAATGATTGGAGGATCCCAGTGATAGAATATCTGAAACATGATAAACTACCGGGAGACCATACAGAGAAGAAGAAAGTCCTAAAACGGGCAGCACGATGCACATATTATAACGGAGAGTTAATACGAAGATGTTTCTCCCATCCGGCCGCTAAATGCATAACGGAGCAAGAAGGCTTACATGTGTTACGTGAAATTCACGAAGGGATATGCGGCATGCACATTGCTAGCGGCACTCTGGCAGCCCAAGTCTTTCGGTCGGCATTTTACTGGCCCACCATTCGACGAGATTGTCATAACTTCGTGAGAACCTGTCAGAAATGCCAGGAATATGCTAAGATTCCTCGAAAACCTGCTGTACCAATTTCAGAAATAGTCGCACCGTGCCCGTTTGCAAAATGGGGGATTGACATCCTGGGCCCGTTTCCAAAGGCCAGATCTCAATTAAAATTTGTGGTCGTAGCGGTAGACTACTTCACAAAGTGGGCCAAAGCTGAGGCGTTAGCTACCATCACCACCGAAAAAATGTGGCGTTTCTTCAAACACCAAGTCATCATGCGATTTGGAGTACCACGCGTGCTAGTTAGCGACAACGGGACACAATTTACAAGCCAGTTCTTCAGGGATCAATGTGCAGAGTTCCAGATAGAGCAAAGATTCTCCTCTGTGGCACATCCCCAAACCAACGGCCAGGCGGAAGTAACTAACCGCAACATCCTTAGTGGCATCAAAAGAAACTTGGAAGTGTCCAAGAAGAAATGGCCAGACGAATTGCCATATGTACTATGGGCCTACCGCATGACTGTCAAGGCCAGCACGGGAGAGACCCCGTTCGCGTTAGCATTCGGAACCGAAGCTGTCACACCAGTCGAGATTGGCATGATGAGCCTCCGGGTGGCTCACTTCAAAGAAGAAAACAATGAAGAAAGGTTACGAGCTAACCTCGATACTCTACCAGAAACACACGAGGAAACCCTCCTGAAAACCCTGCACTACAAAAGGAAAATGGCACAATATCACAACCGGCAAGTGAGGGAGCGATTGCTCAAAACCGGAGATTTAGTGCTCAGAGACAGACGGGCAGCAGGACAGCGTATGGGAAAACTCAGTCCAAACTGGGATGGACCGTATCGTGTCACCCGCATTGTGGGAAAAGGAGCATACCATCTGGAAACGCTCGAGGGAACGCCCCTGCAGAACTCTTGGAACATCGCTCGGCTGAGGCTATACCACGCCAGGAGCTAATCGGGTAACATCAAAGTTATTCTAATAAATGAATATTGAGATATTCACCGTGCGTTTGCTACTGGTAATATGCAGGTAGTGAAGAATGCCAGGAGTGAAAATCCTATCCTTGTGACGGCTGGTCCTGATCAGACAGCTCACTAAAACGAGGCACGCCCTGGCATAACAAGGCGTTTAGGAGTGAAAATCCTATCCTTGTGGTAACCGTGCTCACATAGACGGCCCATTAAGATGAGGCACGACCCCAAATGGCTCCCCGGAGTGAAAATCCTATCCTTGCGGCAACCGTGCTCACACAGATGGCCCGTTAAGATGAGGCACGCCCCGGAATCCTTGGGAGTGAAATCCTATTCTTGTGGTAACCCCATAAGGAGAGGCACGCCCCAAGGAGAGACTAACTCCGTCCTGGAAGTGAAAATCCTATCCTTGTGGTAACCGTGCTCACATAGACGGCCCATTGAGACGAGGCACAATTCCACGGACGAGAGGTACAATGCTTGGGGGTGACAAGTCCTATCCTTGTGATGGCTGGTCCTGATCAGACAGCTCACTAAGACGAGGCACTCCCCAAAGCCTATCTGTGGCGAAAGGAACAAAGACATCCCAACTAGTAGCCGCGCGGTCGATACCCGGTGAAGCGATGTTGGAGCCTATCTGTGGCGAAAGGAACAAAGACATCCCAACTAGTAGCCGCGCGGTCGATACCTGGTGAAGCGATGTTGGAGCCTATCTGTGGCGAAAGGAAACAAAGACATCCTAACTAGTAGCCGCGCGGTCGATACCCGGTGAAGCGATGTTAGAGCCTATCTGGGGCGGAAAGGAAACAAAGAAATCCTAACTAATAGCCGCGCGGTTGATACCCGGTGAAGCGATGTTGGAGCCTATCTGTGGCGAAAAGAAACAAAAGAAATCCTAACTAGTAGCCGCGCGGTTGATACCCGGTGAAACCATGACGGAGAGGTGACCATACTGCAACAACAACGTTGAAACAGACGGAGGGAATATGAGTGCAGCAGATGCGGAAGCAACGTTAATTTACACTCAGAAAGGCTATCGGAGGATATAATGGACATGCTACTTGAATGCAGCTGATGAAAAGCTAACGGGATACAACGCGAAACTATGCGTCTAGGGAAACCTAACGCCAAACGTCCCATGCGGACAAGTGATCAAACGGCATTATGAAGAAAAGCAGATAAAGAACTTCTATCCAAAAAGAGTGGATTAGCCAAGTCAAGGCCGACATTGTTTAAAGTACAAAATATGGACGGGCCCGTCAGCCACAAAAATGTAAAACATCTAAACAATAAAAAGTCTAAAGATTGGGCGGCGCGTTGACCCCTCCTTGCTGAGCAGCCTTCCACTGATAGAAACCGCTATCAGTAATGGATGAGGCTCTCTTGTCAAAATACGCAGAGAGATCTTCAATACAGAGCTCCTCAACTCCATAATGATGCATCACGGCTTCTGACATGATTCCCCCACCCTGCTCTAAGTCCCAACGGTTCTTCTCAGTGTTAAGGGAGGAATCGGCAGAAAGCTCAGCGTTCCTCTGTCTCTCCAGACGCAGGCTATTCTCCTCCCGAGAGAGGCGTATGGCCAGATCAGCGCGTTGTCGCTTCTCCTCCTCCAAAGCTAACTTAGCGGCCTCCAACTCTTGTTTAACCGCGATAGCCTCTCCCCGAGCAGTCTCCATACTTTCGTTGGCAGCAGTAAGGGCATTTTCAAGACGCTGTCGCTCTTCCAGCAGCCTGTTTACCTCTCCTTGCCCGTTAGCTGCAGCTCTGGCATTCTCCTCATCCATATAGTGAAGATGACAAAGCATAGAAAACGCCTGAGAGCGAAGGAAATTGATGCGCCCCTGCTCGCCCCGAGCCACAAAGGCATCCCTCTCTCTTGGAAGAGACAAAATCTCTACCACCAGATAAGCGGTAGAGGAAATCACGGTCTCATGATCAGCATCGGCAGGAAACTGCAGAATACTGTCCCTAAAGGAGAGTAAGCTAACGTGATGAGTCGGTAGGAGAGGAGGCTCGTAGGGAGAGATACCAGCCATTAAGGCAGGGGCGGGGCCACCCCTCGCAATAGTTGGATGGGGCATCGGAACAAAGAACAATGCACCAGGAGAAGCTGGCCGGCTAGTGGAGCCCTATACGTTAGGCATTGAGACCTCATTACCTCCGGGCACCTCAGGATTAAGGGCATCAGAATCATATCCCGTTGGGGTATGCGCAGAATGGATCGGAGAACCAGGAGGCACATGGGGTTGACCGCCAAAATCAACAGGTTCCGATTGATCAGCAGACGCACCCTCGCCCCCAAGGGCACTCGAACTACGATTGGCGGCCGAGGAAGAAGGGCTATTCGGGAGATCATAGCGAGCCTTCTTCTGACGCTCGCGAAGGACATCAGCGATACCCATATCTCCCTGGGAGGTAGAGGGGACAGAAGCAGCAATGACTTCCTAAATAACGCAGAACGTGATAAGGAGACCGTGCAAAAAAGAAAGACAAAAGTTTTAAAAATGCTCACCTGAGTGGTGGAGGACACAAGAGGAATCCCAACAGGAATCGGATCAACCGTAGCCTCTGAAGAGACAACAGTTTGGGACGAAACGGATGGGGCAGCACGTGCTTTCCTAGGCCTTTTCTGTCTTACAACCCGAGGGCCCGTAACGTTAGCGGTAGCAGTGGCCTCCCCTTCCTCGGCGTTAGCAGCAGCAGCAGCAGCTCTAGCTTCAGCGGCAGCTTTCTTTTTCGCCTCCTGTTTCCTCCTCCTTCGAAAATACTCGGGCTCCCAACCAGGCGGAGGCACTGCACAATCACAAAACGTTAGCGTTAGTACTTCTTGACAACGCAAAAGAAAAAAGGTCAAACGCTCACCCTTCTTGCACTGTTCCACGGGCAACCCGTTGGCCACTTTTCGGGCATCAACGCTAAAATCAAATTGAAGCAGCGTCTTCAACCAGCAATCCTCCGGGTCAGAAAGGGGTTTCCGATGACCCCAAGCCCCATCTTTAATTGTTTCGTTGAAGCCAGCCCTCCACAACGGCTCAGGCAGATCAACAATAAAAAATTCCTCTTTCCAGTGAGGAATGGAAGACTCAATGCCCATTAGTTTCCAAGTAAAGGGCTTCAAAGAACCGTCTTCGTAGCGAGGCGATATCGATATCACCCCTTTACGGGAATACAATTGGAAAATGTCATGAAGCAACGCTAAGGTGGGAGATTCTATTCCCTTGAAACGGCACAGTGCGGCAAAAGCACTAACAACGCAAATCGCGTTAGGACTCAACTGAGCCGGAGCCAAATCAGAATCAGCCAACAACAATTTTACAAGCGGGTCATGAGGGAGACGAAACCCATGATCGAAGAGCTTAGCATACAACATTCTACTATTTCCGGGCAAAATGTTGTTCAGTCGAAGCGACTCAGAAGCAGGATGCACGGGATATTCCTTGGGAAATCGTGCAGAAAACCCAGTAAGTCTACGGTTAAATAAGGGCAGCGTGTACAAAGAAGTGGGAGTGGTATCAATTACTTCTTCCCCGGAGGACCTTTGAGGATCTCCTTCTTCAGAGGATTTCTTAGTTCTAGCCATGGCCAACAAGGAAGAAACAAAGAGAAAAGAAAAAGACGTGTACCTTGTACCTTCGTGAAAGAGAATGCGAGGAGTCTTGAACCAGAAAGAGAGAGCGGCGCAAAGTATTTATCCAAAGACGCAATAGCATATAAGGGAAAGATGGAAAAAGAAAAAGGGGTAGAAGAAACAATAGATATAACCCTGAAAGGGCGACCAGTCAGCAGCAGACACGTGGCGAAGCAGCGCGTCATAAAGTAAGGCACACGCCAGAAGGTGCAAATTTGAAATAAGGACGAAACGCTTCTGCATTCGCAACTCCCTAGGAGACGCCTGCTCCAAACGCCTCTCTGTGGAAGGACACGTGTCTTCTTTCATCATTACCCTTCAAGTCGCATTAAATGAGGAACAGAGGGATTGATTAAAAAACATAAAAAGAAGCGCTGGCCTTGCCAAACGGCGCGATGGTACAAAGAAGATAAAGAAGGAATAAACGGTAATATCATACAGTGCGACCAAGGATACAAAGCGTCAGCATTATTACAAGAGAAACAATGTTCGAATGGTTTTCAAGAAATAAAGAAGAGACAACAACAAGAAAAACAAGGAAAGGCCTAGGCACCATCGCTAGCGTTAGACTTTCTCCCCCGAAGGGCCAGAAGAACCGCTGTCACCTTTGCTAATCTCACCCATCACGATAGATATGTAATCAGCTACCTGGGCCAGATCCGAAGGGTTACCATTGAAACGGGACGCAAATTCAGAAATGAAGGCCTCCAGAACCCTCTTCCTCCATAACTCTTCCTTTAATGACGCCCTAGCAGACCCCTCATCTCGAGCAAGTACCTCTTCGCGGAGAAAGAGATTCTTCTTCCTTTCTAGCGCCAATTCCGCCTCCAGAACTTCTATCTTGGCTTTCCCGATAGATTTTTCTCTGTCCAATTCCGCCTCCAGAACTTCTATCTTGGCTCTCCCAATAGATTTTTCTCTGTCCAATTCCGTTTGGGACGATTCACAAAGACGCGTCAGCAACCTAGAGTGCTCCACCGCCTTCTCTAGTTGCACCCTTGCAACACACAATGCGCTGGAAAAATTACGGGACTCGCGATCGTGAATTTCGAATTGATAATTCAGATGGCGGAAGAAGTCCAGAGAATCATTCAGAACATGGCGAAAGCGTGCCGAGGGAGGGAGTTGAAGAAATTCCTCTTTCTCCTTTTTAGAACTCAGCATCTCCCCTATCAAGGGTGCAGTAAACTCATCTCGAGAAAAAGGTTGGGGAACCCCGACAGCGCGAAGGGCATCAAAGCAGAACCCTGCAAGATTCATACGATAGGCCGGGACCCCGTCAGGACCGCCACAGGCAAGATTGATCGAGGGAGGTGGAGGAGAGCCCTGAGAAAAAGTACTCTTGAAAGGAGTAAAAAACAGCTGCGGAGTAACCTTAGGCGGTAGCTCAGCAGTCGAATCCACCACAAGAGGTGTGACCACTACGTCAGGAATACAATGAGCAATCGGAGAATCGGGAGCGTCAGATATGGGAGGAGGACATTCCATCGGTAGGCCCTCCCCCTCAGAAGAACAAGTTTTTTCCAACGCCTCAGCGGCTCCCGTTGGCTGAGAGGCGCCCGCCTCAGACAAAACAGCAGGCGTAGAAACAGTTGCCACATCCACAGGAGATGTCCCGGTAGCTTGTCCACTAGTGGCCACTCGAAGTTTTTTCCGACGCTGGGAAGCAGCAAGGGAAGAAGCGTGGCAAAGGTCTGACTTGGCATCTGCATCCTCATCATCGCTAGTAATTACCGTCGTTGCGACAGGCCTGGAGTCCGTCCCCGTGCGACGCTCCGGTAGCCAATTTTCCACAAAACGAGAAGTTCGCACAGAGCTAACGGGCCTTCGCCCTCCCCGGGCAACCGTTTTAGTTCTCTTCCTCGAAGGAGGAACGCCACCCCGACTTGAGCCCTCGGCCGAAGGCGAGGCCGGTAAAGTTTGAAGCGGTATTACGTTCAGAGGAGTACCAGTGTCACCTGGGAATCAACCGTTAGCTTCTTATAGCAAACAAAGCATGCGAGGACCAAAGTAAAAAAAATATGGAAAGAAACAAGCTCACCCATAACGCACTCTTCCAAAGGCTTGAACAGAGCAAAGGCACGAATGCGGTAGAGGGTATTCTCGTCTAACAAAGCGTTAGCCTGGTCCAACTCAGTTCTGGACAAAATCGCGGGATTTGTCCAAACGGGACCTATCAGTTCCTGATTGAAATTGATACGCCACAAACGTGACGGTAGCTCCAGAACAAAGAAGCTGCTCTTCCAATCAGCTACACCCTTCTTGAAGCCGTGAAAACGTTGCCAAAATGACTGCACGAGCGCATCATCCCACCGGGGAGTAATCTCGATTAAACAATTGTAGCAAATCATGCTAAAGAATTTGCGAAACAAATTGATAGATGGGGTAAAAATGTTCTTCAACTCGCAAGCGCGAAGAAAAGCATAAACCGCACACCAAGAGGAAGGAGTAATCTGGGCAGGATTAAGGCTATACTCCCGCAGCAGAGTTAGTATCGACTCATGAACGGGAAAGCGGAAACCATAAAGGAACATTTTAAAATAAAGAAGCCTACTGTGGCCCCACCCTGGATTATGAAGCCGCATATCACTTCCGGGAATAGAAGGCTCATGCCCAGGAGGAAAGGTAATACCATGTTCCTCTAATTCGGCTTTCAGAACCACATCGCAGGTAAAAATACTCGGTGATTGGGCGACCTCGGGATCCATAGGCCTAGAGATAATCTGGCGAGGTCTATTCCTAGCCATAGCAAACCAACAAAAAAGGAAATCTGAGAAGGGACGAATTGATACCTTAAAGGAGAAGAATCGCAGAGAAATCGACGGACAGTGACGAGCGGCCGAAAAGGTATTCGGAGAAGAAGACGAAGGAAGACAAAAAGGAAAATTCGAAGTGAGGGCAAAAGTTTTGAGAAATTGGAGAATGGCCCTTCTTAAAGGATAAAAATGCCACCGCATAAATTGAGTCACCAATCGGGCGAAGACGCGTGTAAAAGAAGTTGGCCACGTGGAAGCGCATTAAAGAAATTTGAAAAAAGAGAAGTTATTCGTCGAGACTCCCCAAATGGGCGAGACAGTATTGACCCGGTCAGAGTAACCGCGAAGCAATTGCCTCAGACAGGCCAACCGCTTGCGTTAGCTATCACCAAGAACCAGCAGGCTAACGGAAGTAACGACAAAAAAGGAAAAGTAGAAAGCATTATTTTATTCATAAAACGCCAATAGGCGGGTACAATGCAAAACGGCTAATCCTCATCAGGCCAATAAATGCCGTGGTGATAAACCCCGTCATCATCAAGGAACGGCATCTTCCCGTCAGCATTCGGGACCGGCTGGTCTGCCTCCCTTTCTGGGCAGGACCTTGACGGGCATGATTTTCCTTTGGCGCTCGAATCTGCCAACCCCGCACCAGCACTGATGGGAAAATCCTCGTTCAGCGAGCAATCAGGGGAAGAAAAATGTTTGCCACCCTCTTGAATAGCAGAACCAGAAGAAGCCAAAGTCGCAAAGGGCGTCTGGGAAGTCCGTTTCCCCTGCCTCTTACGACCCTTTCGGCGGACCGGAGGCCTCCATGGTGGCGAAGGAGGGGGATGATCTGAGTCCGGCGAAGTTGGGGGAGTCGGCAAGGAGTCGCGATCCATGGAACTTAAGAAATAAAAATCTGCCATGTCACCTGCAAAAGCAAAAAAGAAGGAAAGGATGAAGATGAACAGGAAAGGGAAACCAAACTCCCTTATATAGCCGAGTGAGCATTTCGATCCCTGAAAAATCAATTAAGACGCTTGGGAAAAATAACTGCAATTGCAGAATCCGATCCGTCACAGGCGCATCTGCTCGTTGAACGCACCAATCAAAGGGCACCAAAGAACCGCCCAACCACCTGCCACTGAAAAGACGACCCTGTAACAGTCAAGACAGAGCATTCATTACTAATCCCCGGAACACGACCACTGCAATACAATGTCCCGAGGAAGACCCGTTTTCAGTTGGGCTCATGACAAATATTTCCAACCAATAAAGCAAGCAACCACGCAAGAAAAAGAGAAGACTTGGGAAAAAGCAGAAGACAGATATTTATTTATGGCTAGGTGGCCTTAGCATTCAAATATGTACAAGAAACATAAGAAAAACAGCGAGAAGGAGCGAAGCCAGCGGTCAGATATTGGACCCCGCATCATCTTCCCCTGGCACAACGGGAACCTCCCTTAAAGCGTCAGCGACGGAGGTCAGTTCGGAAGAGCAAGCTCTCATGCCCTTTAGGCAGCAGGCCAGCAGATCTTTCCTCTACTGCAGCATCGAGGCCACCACATCAAGGTGAGCACTGACAGTGGCCAGTTTCGCCAAACTCTCTAGGGGATTAAAATCCTCCAGAGTTATTCCCAGCTGTCTAGACAGAATAGGGGTTAACACCCCCTGCAACTCCAGGACATCCTCGGAGGTCTTGGTGATCATCCTCTCCAGGAAGCCGATATCACCCTCAGTGAGATTCTTCAGGGTCAGAGTTTTAGAGATCAGGAAATTGCGAGTCAGTTCATCCATGACGAAATATGAAAAGAAAGAACGAGAAAATACGAAGAAACTGGCGCAGAGGAACCTCTGATTTATAGATCCTGACAAAAAACCGTCAGGACTATCTTCTGAGGCAAAACCGCCCCGGTACTTAAAGGGACTCTCCGTGAGAGAAGGAACGTTAGCCCTTGGTAAACACTCGGGCTCATTTTCAGTTGGGCTTATGATAACAATCCACCTAAAAGAAAGGGTATTTTCGTCTATCACCCGGTGGGAAGAGGCATAGCTACTGTTTCGCACCACCACGGTAGGGACAAGATTGCTACCTTCCCCAAAGGCTAACGCTACAGAGGCTAACGGGGCCCTACCGGCTCCTCTCACGGACCTCCTGCTTGGCTCAAGGAGTTATCTCACCCCCAGAGGAAACCACGCATCAGGATTAACGCTCCGGCCATTATCCTACCGCGGCAATATCTACCTAAAACACCTACCGCCAAGGTAGCGTATCATGATAAGGGCGAACCACAGACCCTAACGCGAGCGATAGCTCCGTACCCGTTTACTCGGGCGGGAACGACCCCTTTCTTCTATAAATACCTCCCCCACAAAGGAGGCAGGTAAGCGGACTTGACTAGCCAAAACTCTGCCAATTTCAGTACACCTACTGACTTAAGCATCGGAGTGTTTTCGCCGGAGACCCCCTCCGGCACATTGCAGGTACTGTGGACCGTCGCGTACACTGATCTGAGAAGAACTGCTCCGCCATACATCCTTCGGCAGAAGACAAATCATTATCAAGATGAATTAACGACCATCCCATTTAGCCTTGTAAAACCAATGATTATATCCCACAACATTAAAAGCATTAAGAATTGAAAGAATTAGAATTGGTATGTATAGATGATCATGTCTGATTTTGTTGAAAAACCCACCTTGTATCAGCAGGAGCAATGTCAACGCAATGATCATTCAGCTTCTAATCATCACTAGCTATCAATTTTATTTCCAGTTTCCTCCCATTAACACCATTGTCTTCTGACGGATCCAAATAGCAATCGGAAAAGGCAGGCAAGCAAGCAAGAAGTTGATCATTCGGCGGCCATCCCAAAACTTGTGTGCTTCCAATTCCACACCAGTAGCAGTTGGTTTAGATGAATTAGCGGCCATCTCATTTAGCCTTGCAAAACCAATGATTATATCCAACAACATTAAAAGCATTAAGAATTGAAAGAATTGGAATTGGTATGTATAGATGATCATGTCTGATTTTGTTGAAAAACCCACCTTGTATCAGCAGGAGCAATGTCAACGCAATGATCATTCAGCTTCTGATCATCACTAGCTATCGATTTTCTTTCCAGTTTCCTCCCATTAACACCATCGTCTTCTGACGAAATGGATGACATAGCAAAAATCTTTTATGTGAAAATGCATGAAATTTATTGTCCATATGGAAGCTAAAATCTATGAAATTAGATTTACTGTCCTTTCCACAAAAAGAGCAGCATATTTTAGATCTAACTATTACATGCATGCAAATAATTGTCGACAAAAGCTAAGGGTGCGTTTACCTGGGAGAATTTTCAATTTTCAATTTGCTGTTTTTGAGAATTTTCAATTTTCAATTTGCTGTTTATTTTCATTCTGAAAACTGGAAAACGTGTTTACTTCGCGCTTGTTTCCTGATCAGAAAAACTGGAGAACGCGTTTACTTCGCACTGAATGTAAGAATTTTCTGATCTGAAAACTGGAAAACGTGTTTACTTCGCGCGTTTTCATTTTTTGTGGAAAACCGAAAATATTTGTAATGAAAAGAAGAAATCATTTGAAAATTTAATAGTCATTTTAAAAAGGAAAAACTTATTAAATATAACATCAATCTTCTAATATTGCATTTAAATATTGTAATTCATATTCCTACATGAAAATAAAAGCAATCTACTAATATAGTAATTGATGAAAAAATTACATAGCAAACGTACTCCACTTGACTCGTTGCTTCCTCGTAATCTAACGATTATTACGATGAGCCCACAATTCATTTGCAATGTCTTCCCTAACAGCATTCATCTGTTGTTGTTGTGACATATTCACTTGTATACCTTCTTGCATCTCATCAACTCGGTCTTCATCAGTGTTTTGCACACTGTCCTCGCCAAATTCAGTGAATAATCGATCAACTCTATCTTCGCTCAGAATAAAATTATAAAGTGCGCAACAAACTATAGGTATCAATTTTTTATGTCGAAGTGGGTAATTCGGAATAGACTTTAATATAGGAAATCTAGCTTTGAGAATGCCAAAGGCCCTTTCAATAACATTTCGCAAAGATGAATGTCTGTAGTTAAATAATTCATATTTTCTTGTTATTCTCCCCCGTCCTTGGAAATCGCTTCGATGATATCGTTCACCACGATAAGGAGCTAAAAAACCCGAAATATTTGGGTAGTCAGCATCGACAGCGTAATAATAATCTGCAAATGATATGTTCAAATCTCAAACTGGCAAACAATATAAACATTGCATACTGTTATGAAATTCAATAAATTGTGTTTTACCTAGTGGTGGCATAGGGAATTGATTTTCCTGCCTTGTTAGCGCATCAAGAAAGAAACGTGAATCATTAGTTATGCCTTCCCAACCAGAATAAACAAAAGTGAGCATCAAATCATGCGAACACACGACCATAACATTTTGCGTAACTAGTGATTTTCTACCCCGAAAAGTTTTTTGTTTAGAAGTAGGAGACCAAGCTGCAACATGAGTACCATCAATTGCACCTATGCATTTCTGAGAGGAAGTAAAAGAAGTATATATCAGAGTTAGCTTTAAACTTCAGTAATTTTTAAGTATCTTCAATTCCTAACAGAGATGCGCACCTGGAAATATGGATACCATCTGGGATTCTCAAGAATTTCTGGTTGAACTGATCCTCTGTTGACATGTTTGATCAAATCAGTTGCTAAAGCAGCCAAAGCACGTATCACATTCTTCACCCACATATGCACGGTCCTACTAGAATGCTGAAATCGGCCTGCTACAACCCTCTGAGTTGCTCTGTGACATAATACAGATAACCCCATTGCCAGACCCTCTTCCACACTAACTTCTCTGGTCGCGCATAGTAAACCCATAGTTTTGAGCCTATCGCATAAGTTCATAAAAATATGTGATCGCATATGAAAGTTCTCATAACATACAGTGGGATTTCCCACTAAAACCTCAATGATATAAGCTCTACCGCTAAGCATAGATGTGCGACAAGGCGTCCTTGCAACACGACTGCTTTCAGCTTGCGCTAGCCTCTGAAGCTGCAGTAATTCTTCCAAGTCATCATCATCATCATCAGTAGAACCATCATCACTTGAATTGACAACATAATATGTTGAAGTATTATCATAATATTGTGTCATTTCTACCTGCATTATAAATAAAGCGCTGAATCTAGCAGAGGAAACAAATAGAACTACAAAGAAGTGAAGACGAGTAGGAATTACAGGTTAGTAAACAATACCAAACTACTTACGTGATCACCTGCTTTGCGTTTGCCGCTCCCTCTTTCTTTCTATTTTTCCCTTCCTACGTATACTGGTTTCTTGGTCTCCTATTTATTCTGATATGGCTGTCATTATTTCTGTCCTTGTATATCCACGAGCATTGCCATGTTTCCTTCAAAAATTGTCCCCACAATCATGCACCATAATTATTAGTACTAGTATTTTATCTCCTATTTGTTTTATATGTTTGTCTCTATTTGTTGCCCTGTATAACCACGAATATTGAAACTATTTCCTTCAGAAATGGTCCCCCAATCATGCATTTTCATTATTATTACTAGTATAAAGGAATAAGTTTTATTACTTTAGAAACTTAAAATAATCCTAATTGTTTATTTTAATATATTCAATATGAAATAAATCTAGAAAAAGTTTTATTAATTTAGAAACTTAAAATCAAAATAGTTGTTTATTTTAATATATTCAGAAATTATAAATTTCAAATAAAAGTTTCGTTGGTTTAGAAACTTTAAAATAAGAATAGTTATTTATTTTAATATATTCACCATGAAAACGAAACCGTTTTAATGACAAGTCCTTGCTCTCGTCTCTCTCATTCTTCCCGTCTCTTCCTCTGACCTCCTTTTGCTTACACAGAAACCCTAACAACAAAATTCGCAACCATGTCTGAACAATCCGTTTCATCGAACCATACATGGAGGTAAAATACACAAGTTGGTGTCCTGAATTATGGAGAGCCGAGGTTTTGTGACTGCGGAATGAAAGCTCTGATGTGGGTGTGCTAGAAGGATGAAAACGTGGGCAGACGGTTCTACAACTGTGCTCTACATAAGTGTAAGTATTTTCGCTGGCACGATGAAGAACGTTTGTCATAGAGGTCAAGAGAGGTGGTTCGTATACTGTTAGGCTGTGAGGAGAAGTTGAAAGGTGAGATTAGGTGCTTAAATGGAGAAGTAGAATGTATGCGTGAAACACTAGTCGTTGTTTCCTATTTGAAGAGTGAATTACAAACTGTAAGGTTGGAGAAGTCAGTCGCGTACGCGAAGGGTCTAAAAGTAGGGTGTTTACTGGGTTTCAGTTTATGTTTAGCTAGTTTAATTGTAACCAAGTTATTTTGAGTAGTTTGATGTTAATGTAATTGTAGAAGTTACAGTTGTGTTCCAAGACAATTTGCATGTTAAATGTAAGAATTTCCTGATCTGAAAACTAGAAAACGTGTTTACTTCGCGCGTTTTCATTTATTGTGGAAAACCGAAAATATTTGTAATGAAAAGAAGAAATCATTTGAAAATTTAATAGTCATTTTAAAAAGGGAAAACTTATTAAATATAACATCAATCTTCTAATATTGCATTTAAATATTGTAATTCATATTTGATACTTTATCAAATATTGTAATATAGCAAGAAAATCTCTTATGAATATTATAATTCATATTTGATACTTTATCAAATATTGTAATACTGTAACTCTTATGAATATTGTAATATAGTCATTGTAAGTACTGAAGAGTTGATTCACTTGAAAATCTGTAATTATATTATGTTCTTTCATTCTTCATTTGTTGCCTAAACTAATTTCTAGTAGCCATTGATCATATTGAATTCTCACAAGTTTTTGCAAATCAAATACTCACTAGAAACTTTTTAGAAGATTAGAACCAGTGTTTTTGGAACCGGACCGGACCGGCCGGTTCGGTCCGGTTCAACCGGATTTTTTGGGTTTCCGGTCTGATTCGGCCTATCGGACCGAAATGCATGTGACCCGGGTTGGACCGGTCGAACCGGCTGGTTTTTTGACAACCGACGAACTGGCCGGTTCGATAGCAACCCGGCTGGTTCAATGCAAAACAACGCTGTTTTGAACCCAAAATCCAAAACGGCGTCGTTTTGATTTTTTAATTTTTATTTTATAAAAAAAATGGAAAATTTTATGTGACTGACAAAAACGGCGCCGTTTTGGTTTTGGTTTTTTTTTAATTTTTTTTAAAAAATTTGATGGGCCGGCCCATTATAGGCATGAGTCAGCCCATCAGAATTTAAAAACCAGCCGCTTCAATCCGGTTCAATTATCTAAGATTGAACGGTTCGATGTGTGTCCGGTTCAAAACGATCCAATGGTTCAATCCGGTTTTTTCCGGTTGAACCCGGTCGAACCATGAAATTTCTATTTTCGGTTCGCTGTCCGGTCCGGTTCCAAAAACACTGATTAGAACTTGATTATATAACATATCATGTTTCAAAGACAGATTTCATGAACTCAAATAAAATTTTGTACCATCTTTGCTTACAAGGTTCTCATTGACCACATTAAAATGAGTATTTTTGTACAACTATGTGCCACAGATATAAGGAGGGTATTCGAGGGAATAGTTTGAGAGGCAGATTGTATGCTAATAGATGTGACTTATTTCTTCGAAACATAAGCGTAGTATTGTGCCATAGGAACCACAAAAGCAATGACCAAAAGACCTCCGACCACTAGAGTGAATTGCCCTCTCTTCACGTCTGTCTCTTCTCTGCTTTTGAAGTTAGATTCACGTCTGTTATCCTTAGTCTGAGGTCCACCGGGATCTGGAAGCCCATCAATGGCAGCTACGAGCCTTTTCGCAATGCTCAAAATTGCTTCATTGTATACTTCGGTAGCCAACACTGCAATTGCAAACCACAGACTTATCAGCAAAACTGTACCTAAAACTATTACTACTGCATGAGTAATTCAAAGTAATTTGTGCATATTCATCTCTAAAATGAATCACATATAAGTTAAGTGCAACAAGTACAGCATGAACAAATGCAAACAGTTTTGTCCTTCAGTATTTTTTTTTCAGGATAACTTGGCAATGACACAAATATGAATCTATAAATTTCATTTCATCTCCTGAAAAATCTCGATTCTTGAAAGTTAACAGGGGGGAATTATCTAGACCTGTCTACACAAGCCTAAGTTGGATATTTCTCCAGATAATCATATCATAAGAACTTGCAGTAGGCAGACTTATATAAACTGATAGCATATTTTTATGCACGCTTTTCTCCCCATTTTCTCACCCATTTAAGGCATGATTCTGCTAATTTACCCTTGTTTTCACTACTATTGCAGATCTAGGCCTAAAATGGGGGTTTATGCAAAAAGGTGCATTTTTGGAGCATTTTGTGCAGTTTTGAGCTTCAAAACCGGAGTCGAGGTCCCGAGTCCAAAGCAGCATTCAAGGTCCCAAATCGGATTCTCCATTCGGGACCCCGAAGGGCGAAGAATGACGTTTCCACGTGTCCTCTTGCCAGAGCTTCCATGTGCCTCTTCTGACACTGTTCCAGCAGTCTGCACTGACCACCAAATACCTACTGCCCTGACCATCTCAGCCCTTGAGCCCAGTCCAGACCTGCCAAAGCTGGGAAAATCAGACAGCTTTATGCTTTTTCAGCTTTGTGCTTTAAGGAGCATGGATCCATTATAGTAGGCTTTCATTTAATGCATTTTGTCCCTAGTTTTAGGCTGAAGATATTTTGTGCTTGGAGCTCTAGTATATAAGGAGCATCCAAGAGTAGTTTAGGACATCTCTTATCATTTTACCACTTAGCATATTTTAGAAAATCATTAGCTTTAGTTTTCTTAGACTTCTCTCTAGTTTATCTCTCTAGTTCTTGTTAGCTCAACTTCAACCTTGCCGCCGTGCTTCAAACGGATTTTAGTAAAAAAAAATTCTTCCCTTAATCTATTTATTTTATTATGCTCTCTTTAATTGTTATGCATTTATCTTCAAGCATGAGTAGCTAAATCTCTCATTCTTAGCAAGGGTGATTCAAGGGTTGCAAGGGCAGATTCGAGGCCTTCACGTGCTTAATATATTCTTGATACCATATTCAATTACTTATCATTTTAACTACATCTTCGCATGAAATAATTTGAGGCTTGATCAACTGATTATTGTATTGTGTGAATGTTGCCATTTATGTGATGAATACGGAAGGAAAATTGCATGGAACAAGTAGGCATCTGTTTAGTCTTAACTGCGCTGAAGTGGTCTCGAATAGATAGGGTGAGTAATTGATTAGAGCGAGGTCACGAGCCTGACAAACTGAGGAACTTTTAGCTCTAGATCAGTCTTTTCTTATCTTCATGGGCAGTTTGAGTATGACCCTCCCGCATTCGTGCCTGGAGGGATGGCGAACTGTCAAGACTACCTCATATGTGGAAACGGGGGGTAGTTTCTCCTAAGAGAAAAGTAGGGGATATCCGAGGAATCTTGTCCCTATGTCATTTCTATGATGTCTTGAATAGAATATCCTTGTGCTGATGACGATCGAGCCCCCGAATGCAACCCAAGAATGCCTTTGCTAAGAATCCTTTATTTGATTATTTGCGACTATTTCACCCCTGTTTGATATTTCTGAACTCATTTGGTGATTTTCTCACTTTACCATTCGGGACCTCGAACGTGACATTCGAGACCCCGAATACTGCTTTCCTAGATAGAAATTGTTAGCTCCCCAATCTATCTTGGCTAACTCGTTTAGCCAAGTAAAACCCCCCCTGATTGTTACTCTTTGTGCTTTTGTCCCGCGAATTCATTCAAGACCTTAGATCAGTCTCTCACAATCCCTGTCTTCGACCCCGACTACCACTGTACACATTATCTCTTGTGCACACACGTTTTTGGGTATTATAAATCTCTATTTGACTGACGATCAAATTGGCGCCGTTGTTGGGGATTGTTTCAAGACTGATTTATTTCTCTTGTTTTTATGGCAGGAGACTAGCACATGGAAGACCACCTGACTAGGTCTAATCAGCCTAGCTAACGTCGAGGCCCCGACTATAATCAAGGCCAAGTGTGGGGAAATCCCACGTTTTCTGACCCTCATTCTTCCTTTCCTTTTTAATTTTCAAATTCCAAGTCAAACTCAGCTTTTTGGTATTCTTTATGCATACTTTTTATGTTCCCTAGGGTAGTTTTAATTATTTTTATCTCTTTCTTCTCTCCCCTCATCAATTCTTTTTTTTGTTCCCTAGGGTAGTTTTAATTATCTTTATCTCTTTCTTCTCTCCCCTCATCAATTCTCTTTTTATGTTACCTATGTGGTTTTAATTACTTTTGTCTTATTCCCTCCTCATTTAATTCTCTTGTCTCATTTTTTTTAATCCTCATTTAATTCCCTTTGTTTTTATTCCCTTTTCCTATTTTCAAAATTCAAAAGCAACTCACCTTTTTCTTTACTTTCCGCAGGTGTAGGCGCATGCTGTCTTGGGAACTTCTCGGCCTCTCCTGACGCGCCACGTGGAGGCCAAAGACCGAGGAAATCAAATCCCCTCTTTCTCTCCATCTTTCCATATCACCACAAAACCCACTACCCCACGTCACCTCTTCGTCTTCACCAAAAACCTAAACAACGCCCAACCACACATCCAACTCTCACATCAACTTCCAAAAAAAAAAAAAAAAAATTTAAACAAAATTATTTTCCATCTTTTCTTCTCCCTCATGGAAAAAACGAAAATCTCCACACCTCCCACTTCAGTTGCTCCCCCCCAAGACCAGACTCGCCCCCCCACGCCGGTTGCCCCCGAAGAGCAAGCCCCTTCTACTCAAGGCCCCGAACAGATGCCGGTTGACAACACTATCCAAAGCCTACTCAACGACATCTTGAACACCAATCGCGCCATCTTAAAGGAAATCCAAGCTCAGGCTGCCGCAATGAACGCCCCTCCTCCTTGATCCCGAACAATTTCAACCCCCTTTGCCCTTGCGTGGGCTGTTTATCTCTTGTTGAACAATTTACATTTGTGCTTTAGTTTATAAAAAAAAGCTGCTATCTTTTTGTCTC
The DNA here is from genome assembly GCA_963691705.1 of Viola odorata. Taxonomy (NCBI): domain Eukaryota; kingdom Viridiplantae; phylum Streptophyta; class Magnoliopsida; order Malpighiales; family Violaceae; genus Viola; species Viola odorata. The sequence goes on from OY829542.1 coordinate 23,989,515, forward strand.
CTTCTCGCATTGAGGAAAATGTGATGCCTAAGTGTGGGGAGGAGTTTGAACTGCTATTATTTTTCGTATTACGCATGTTTTATTTATTCCCTAGTTTATTTTTCCTAAGTTTATGCATGATACTTCTAGTTTTTCTTCTCGGATTTTTACCTAGACTTTTGAAAACCCACGAATGATGGACACACACCTGACTTGCGCACATAGAATAAAAATATTGTCTATAGTCAAGGTCCCGAATGATTCATTCTTTGCCTGTTATGCCTTATATCTGCTTCAAGACCTAGACACCAGTAGTCAAGAATCAGCACCTTGTGAGCATTTGAGCCTTCATGCCTATGTTTATTGTTTGAGCGCATGCATAACTGAGTACTGGCTGGGTTTGCATGATATCCATGGGTATAGACACATTTAGACATAGGAAAGCAGCAAAAAGATTAAGTTCTCGCATCGAATCATTCTCTCTCATTTTTTTCTGTTCTCCCTTCTTGACCCCGAATCCCTTCTTGACCTCCCATTCTAACCACTTGAATTTTCTGTGATCTTTCTCTTGGCAGGTGAGCAATGTTGTTGGGAGCGCTATTGAGGGCTAGACTAGACAAATGAAACAACAAAAGCAAAGTGTGGGGATCCCACCAATTCAAGACCCCGAATGCTGGCACAAATTCAAGACCTCGAAGCCAAACACAGAAATCAGGGGCAGAGCAAAACAAAAAATTCACTTCCCAACCATAGCAAAACACAAGTGTGGGGAAGTGAAATCAGAACATCCAGCCCCCGAAGATCAAGGTCCCAACCCTCAAATCCAGGTTTCTCTCGTTCTCTCTCTCTCTCAAAAAAAAAGAAAAGAAAAGAAAAGAAAAGAATAGAAATAAAAGAGAGAGAGGAGAAACCAAATTTTATGGAAAAGAGGAAATCAACAGCAGCCTTCATTCAAGGTCCCGAGCCTCGGTCCCGAATGGCCAAGCAAGGACCCCCCCCCGAAGAAGAAGAAACTAGTCTAGCTTTCGCCCTCAGCAACATTGTCTCACCGTTTTGATCCTTTCCTGCCAAGGGAGCGTTCCAGGTTTGAGTTGGTTTCACCACCTTCTTCTTTCACTTTCTTACTCTCCCTCTTCTCTATTTTTTCTTCTCATTACACTTCTTCCATTCCCTCTTATCAATTATCTTCTTTGTTTCCCCTTCTTTCCCTTGATGCGAAGTCTTTTGATTGCTGGATTGCCTACGCATGTGTCTAATGTACTCGGATTGACATGCAAACTTGATTTTGTGCTGCGTTTTTGCATACTTGAGTGTTCAAACACCTAGCCTTGTTCATGAGCGTGAGTGCAAACACCGATCCATGTGAGGACTGCTGGTGAATAGGCTGATGTGGAAAAGCCTCTTCTTAAGGGTCGTTATCCTTCTGATGTGATGCAGGTGTATCTAGGCGGGGTCTGTTTTCATTCGGGGTACCGAATCTTGAAAGTATCATGCTTATTCTCTGTGCTATGGTTTGGTGTGTCTGTTCAGTTTTGGGGCTGTTTTAAATTTTGTGAATGCTCGAGGGTGAGCATTGGGCAGTGTGGGGATTATTTGATAGCATGTTTTTATGCACGATTTTCTCCCCATTTTGTCACCCATTTAAGGCATGATTCTGCTAATTTACCCTTGTTTGCACTACTATTGCAGATCTAGGCCTAAAATGGGGGTTTATGCAAAAAGGTACATTTTTGGAGCATTTTGTGCAGTTTTGAGCTTCAAGACCGGAGTCGAGGTCCCGAGTCCAAAGCAGCGTTCAAGGTCCCGAATCGGATTCTCCATTCGGGACCCCGAAGGGCGAAGAATGACGTTTCCACATGTCCTCTTGCCAGAGCTTCCATGTGCCTCCTCTGACACTGTTCCAGCAGTCTGCACTGACCACCAAATACCTACTGCCCTGACCATCTCAGCCCTTGAGCCCAGTCCAGACCTGCCAAAGCTGGGAAAATCAGACAGCTTTATGCTTTTTCAGCTTTGTGCTTTAGGGAGCATGGATCCATTATAGTAGGCTTTCATTTAATGCATTTTGTCCCTAGTTTTAGGCTGAAGATATTTTGTGCTTGGAGCTCTAGTATATAAGGAGCATCCAAGAGTAGTTTAGGACATCTCTTATCATTTTACCACTTAGCATATTTTAGAAAATCATTAGCTTTAGTTTTCTTAGACTTCTCTCTAGTTTATCTCTCTAGTTCTTGTTAGCTCAACTTCAACCTTGCCGCCGAGCTTCAAACGAATTTTAGTAACAAAGTTTTCTTCCCTTAATCTCTTTATTTTATTATGCTCTCTTTAATTGTTATGCATTTATCTTCAAGCATGAGTAGCTAAATCTCTCATTCTTAGCAAGGGCGATTCAAGAGTTGCAAGGGCAGATTCGAGGCCTTCATGTGCTTAATATATTCTTGATACCATATTCAATTACTTATCATTTTAACTACATCTTCGCATGAAATAATTTGAGGCTTGATAAACTGATTATTGTTTTGTGTGAATGTTGTCATTTATGTGATGAATACGGAAGGAAAATTGCATGGAACAAGTAGGCATCTGTTTAGTCTTGACTGCGCTGAAGTGGTCTTGAATAGATAGGGTGAGTAATTGATTAGAGCGAGGTCACGAGCCTGACAAACTGAGGGACTTTTAGCTCTAGATATGTCTTTTCTTATCTTCATGGGCAGTTTGAGTATGACCCTCCCGCATTCGTGCCTGGAGGGATGGCGAACTGTCAAGACTACCTCATATGTGGAAACGGGGGGTAGTTTCTCCTAAGAGAAAAGTAGGGGATATCCAAGGAATCTGGTCCCTATGTCATTTCTATGATGTCTTGAATAGAATATCCTTGTGCTGATGACGATCGAGCCCCCGAATGCAACCCAAGAATGCCTTTGCTAAGAATCCTTCTTTATTTGATTATTTGCGACTATTTCACCCCTGTTTGATATTTCTGAACTCATTTGCTGATTTGCTCACTTTACCATTCGGGACCTTGAACGTGACATTCGAGACCCCGAATACTGCTTTCCTAGATAGAAATTGTTAGCTCCCCAATCTATCTTGGCTAACTCGTTTAGCCAAGTAAAACCCCCCCTGATTGTTACTCTTTGTGCTTTTGTCTCGCGAATTCATTCAAGACCTTAGATCAGTCTCTCACAATCCCTGTGTTCGACCCCGACTACCACTGTACACATTATCTGTTGTGCACACACATTTTTGGGCATTAAAAATCTCTATTTGACTGACGATCATAGACATTCAGCTAAAACAAAGTGGTTGGTTGGCATTCATTTTCTCACTGCACATATCAATCAGAACCATGATCTCACTGTAAACAACAACGAAGAAGTTGGCAACTAATGTGTCTGCGGTTTTAAGTAAGAACAAACCAATGAGAAACAAGAAGGATAATTGCAAACTTGAAAATTAGATAAGGCAACTACATAATTACCAGGAATGTTCTCTGACATGGTAGCATCAAGAATGTTCTCTCCCACAACTTGAATAAATGCAGGACCCCCAGTTATCGCTCCTTCCTTCTGGCTGGTTATAAGCACAACAATACCCTTATTGTTGCCTTCTTCAACAGAGGGATACCATTTCTCCAAAACTTGGTCAGCATACTCAAAAGCATCAGCTTTGCTCTACAACACAACACAATCTACACTCAACAACCACAAATAAAAATAACTCCTCAACTCATTACAACCTTAAAACACTTAATGGAATAGCAGTTTATATTACACTCGATTTCTCATTCTCATTACCTTAGCTTTGTCTATGTGAGCAGAAAAGAGGCAGAAACACTTAACAAAGGATGTGTTGTATTAGCTAAGTCAAGATAGAAGTACCAGCTCAATCGGGAAGGGAATGCAAAAAGCTCTGATTGAGGAGTTTTAACAAACACCTGGGATGCCTTTTCCAGAATATCACTTTCACACCACAAGATAGAATACCAATATCAATAAAACGCAACCAAACTATGACAAATTAGTAAATAACACAGGAAAAAAGAAAAAACCATTTATCAGAGGCAAGTAGGTGAAGGAAATGTAATTAACTCAATGAATGTAGCCTAAGAAGAAAATGCTAGCCAGGATTCAAGTGAATCTAGTATAGAGATGCATAGGAAGCTTTTTCCAAAGACAACAATAATGACATCTCCTCATAAACACCAGAGCATGACAATAAAACATTTCAACTGAGAGCAACCAACAACACAACCCATTGCCATGAACCAAGCAGAAAAATAAGTCTCGTATGTCTTAGAAAGCATCCTAGTAATATTCAGACAGCAAGGTTCAACTATTGTTGCAATGCTTTTACAAGATGTATATTGTTCACACATCAGCATCAATAACATATTTACGCACCAAGAAGAAAAACAAGCATTACATATAAGAGGAAATCATCCTACTATCAATAAGTTTCAAATTGCCACATGGTCAAAAATAGAAATTGATAAAATCTTAAATTTGGATAAGAGAAAACCTATGGTTAAAAATAGAAATTGATAGAATCTCCTGCAAACCAAAATCAAAACAAACACACATATATCAGCCAACTGAGCCGCTACCCTAATCACCAAAGGCAAACAAATAATGAACTATATAGATCATGTTCTTAGTGTAGGAATGTCTTTACTGTTGGACTTCCCAGCTCAAAGTTCAAGGACTGAATTTTAATAAGGAAGAAGGATACGTACCAGGCCTGTCCTTGCTTTTGAAATGCATCACTCTTGGATCCCAGCTTCATACAAGCCATTTCCTTAGAATTCATGCAAAGAATTCGCTAATAATAATTCAATCAAACACATTTAGGATCAACAATTACTCATGAAAACACTATATTGTTGATCCTAAATACATACAGACACATCCCTGATGAATCATTAGCTAATTGTTTGTTATCCCACTTAAAATCAGAAACTCCATTCTAATTAACTTTTGGGTAGCATTTTCTACATTTCTAATGGTATGTGTGTCTTGCTTTCCTTCTACCAAAACGAAACAGGAAACTGAAAAAGATCCCTAACTCAAAATCAATCTTAGTGCGAGAAAGCGTACTAATCCAGTAGTTTCCAATCTCTTGCAATAGAAGTATATAGCTGGTGAAATCAGCCGGCAGCAAAATGAAAGAGATAATAGTTTCTATATAGATGGTAGGAAGCTATAGACTGTAACCATTTCTATTGGGAATAAGTGAGCTCTAATATTGGCTAGGTTCCCTTATTTTACTAATCTTCTCATAATGAACAACTGGAACCTATGAATTGCACTAACAATCTCATAATTTAAGCAAAATTCATGATGCAACATTATACCCAAAAGTAAGAACAAGAAAACACACAATTTTCTATTCATAAAAGATTGTTTACCTTCTAAGCTCAATAACTTCAACCAATGATAGTTCACAAACATCAATAATCAAGGCATTAACAAAACCATCAATCCAGCAAAACAAGTCAAACCTAGAAAGTGAAAAGCCTCAGACTTTGATTAAACTAACCTCACCAGGAGCAACACAAAGAACCCGTTTTTGACACTCAAACTCAGAAACCAATTTTGCATCTTCAGCTTCATGCAGTCCAACTTTGTCTCCAGTAACCATAAAAAAATCTCTCCCCACAGTCAACACTAGCTTCCCAGATGGATGCACAACCAAGTCATTCACGTCTTTCTTGTGGGCAGAAATAGTCTTCAAATGCAGAAATGGGTCTGCATCAAATATGGAGACGGTGGCATCAGCTGCGACAGAGAGGAGGTTGCGAGGGAAAGAGAGTGAAGGAGGGGTGAAGAATGAGAGGGAAGTGATGGAGGCGGTGTGGTGGAAGAGGGAGGCGAGAGAGGCGGAGGAGGAGAGGTCAATGATTTCTGCAGCTGAATCATCAAAACAACATCATCCTAAATAACACAAACCATATAAAAAAAACCCAATAGAGAGAGCATTGTGAGGTAAAACACAGACATGACAGAGTCATTAATCTAAACTCACCCTTACTTTAAGAACCAGAGAGGAAGAAAAGTAGATTATTCAAGAAACCCTAAACTGATTTAATCATAAACAGAGAGGAAGAAAACTGATACCTAGGGTTTCGGTGGGTGGTAGAGGAGGAGCATCCTTGACCGAGAGCAGTCGGACGGAGCCGAGAATGGAGAAGAAGGCCGGCGTCGGAGGGAGAAGAGAAGAGGAATGCAGGAAGAGGAAGAAGATGAAGAGGAGCGTGAGCAGATGAAGAGGAAGAATGAGGACGAAGAACGTGAAGAAATGGTGAGGGGTAAAAGTGTATTAAAAAAAGTTTCATTTAATTCTCTATTCAGAGAACCGAGTTTTCAAATTGAAAACTGGCTTTGTAAAATCAAAGGAAATTTTGAAAACAGGTTTTTGGTGTTTTCAAAACTTACACATGAGTTTTCATTCTGAAAATTTTTATTTTCGTTTTCGAAATGAAAACAACGCGAAGTAAACACGTTTTCGAAAAAAAAATTCAGTTTTCAAAAAACTAGAGAATTTTCGGGAAAATTCCCTGAGGTAAACAGGGCCTTACACATGAGTTTTCATTCTGAAAATTTTCATTTTCGTTTTCGAAATGAAAACAACGCGAAGTAAACACGTTTTCGAAAAAAAAAATCCAGTTTTAAAAAAACTGGAGAATTTTCGGGAAAATTCCCTGAGGTAAACAGGGCCTAATATTCCTATTTTATAGCCAATACAGCTAGCTAGCTTCACAAGAGGAAAAGGGAATGAAGACAACCATGGAATGCATGACAGAAAAACTTTGATTACATAATATATGCAGATATGTTAGTATCACACAAATTACATGGTAAGTGTTGAGTTTTCGGCTTGAAGTAATAATAATTAGCCCAAAAACAAGGGACCATGGTCTGTGTTCGGCCCCATGCCCTTGTCCGAGCAAACTACTCTCTAAAGTCTAAACTCAAAATTCTCTTTATGCCAAAAAATAAACATTTGGTCACCAACATTTTTCAACTTTGTATTTGGGAATTGACTTCCGTCCATGGTATGGTGCTCTCATATTGGTTTACAAAATTGATTTAAATGACATGTGTTAAGAAAAATGAACCAATAATTGATCATTTACTATCCAAATTGAGCATATACTTCTTACGTTTTATTTATAAAGATAAACTTTAAGAGATTATAAACAAAATGTGAGGAGCATGTGCTAATATTGGACAGAGAACGCTCCTTTCTTGAACAATTAATCAACGTGTGAGTTTTATCGATACGGTGAAAATATAAAATTTAGTGACTAAATGGGTAATTGTTGAAAAATGTACAGTACCAAAAATGTCTTTTCCTCCTATCTTTTTCTCTTTATCCAGATATTTTTCTCATTGCATGAGGGAGTGAGTGAGGAAATCGGTCTAATCTAACCTCATAATCTCCATAGCTAATAATAATATCTCCTACATAGCACTGTTTCTTTTTACTAGCTTGTTAGGTTTTGTAGGAGGAGGAGGAGCACAAGCCACAATTCGCAAGGTCAATGACTAAATTAGTCCTCCCTCTTTTTCGCAGTGAATGTTTTGTTGATTTTAGGCACGAAAATTAAGAAATTACTTAGTCACTATTTTTTTTAGTATTTTTAATATTAAATAAATATCATCTCTTTTATTTATAGTAAATAAAAAAAAATACTCTAATGTATTATGAGACTTAATAAAATTTCTAATATTTGTGTATAATGTTCGATCGGATCCTTTCATAATAAAAATACTATATAACATGAAATATTCCATTAATGTGTATATTTTAATTTGAAAAATATTTTTTTATTTATAAAATGACATTTAATACGAAATAGATGAAATAGTAGCCTCAAGAATAAATCAGAATAGAAAAACCTTTAATATATAAATTAACTAAAATATCAAACACAAAACAGATGATACTCCTTCAAAGATTTTCTTGCTTAGTCGAGAAGTTCTCCTTCAGAACGGTTCTGAGTTGGGCACCAGATCTTGGTCATCGGAGAGAAGTTCAGCCATGTCGCAGAAGAAATCATGCTTGCTCTTGAGCCCTTGCTGCCACTCATTCAAATCCTCCAGAAAAGCTTCATACACCAAACCTTTACACAATTTTAACCCTTCAGCCAAGTTGTTGATCGACAATTGCTTAGATGCCTCCATGTCGGTTAGAACAAAAGAGAATTAAAAGAAAAAAATAAACAACAATAATAAATCGAAGAATCTATGATTAATTGGCGAGAGGAGTGTGCGTACGTGTATTTATATTATTTGCAAATATGTTTTGGGTCGGCTTCAGCAATTAGGGTTCGTTAAAATAGGAAAAAAATACAAATAATAAATGGTAGCGTATATATTATTAATTAAAAACAGCTATTGACAACGTGTGTACATTAATATCGTTAATTTCGACCAAAAACATTATTTATTCAAGAAAATAAACCAGAAATTTCCACGTCAGATAGTAATTAAATTTTATATATTAATCTAAGCTTTTTTTTACCTTGAGAATGAGAGCTGCTAAAATTTTGTCCTGTTTTGTTTTCGACTTTTTTTCGATTCTTTTTTTAATAAAATTACAAAAGGTTTCACGAGATGAATGCATATGTCAAGTTGTGCCAACTTTAATATTCAGGTTGTGACAACTTAACCTTTGACAAATTATTAATTTTCCATCAAAACATTGTCATATCAATGTCATTTAAAAAATACAATGTAATCACATCATATGTCACTTAGTATGGTGTGATAATGTAATATATGCCGTATCATTATTTAAAAGTTAAACGATGACGTATCACATGTCACATTATCACATACTGATGTAGCACGTCACATCACTACAACTAATAATATGATATATTATAAAGTAATTAAATAAAAAAATAAGAATATAAAAAGTAATTAAATAAACAATTAGTAAAAACATATAATTAAATAAAATTTTAAAGACAGTAAAATGTCACTCAGTCAACCCTTAACTTTTACTTTCCTTCATTTTCTTCTTTTCTTGCTGTTTTCATCTTAATCCAATGAACCAGGAACCATACTCACGCTCTACTACGTAGTAGTATCTACTTTTATGGCTGAAAAATACTCCCTCCAGTCCAAAATGTATGACGTTTTAGCATTTGCTTTTACTGTATCGGAACGTATCTTAAAACGGCCGGAACAGTCACTATTTGAGACAATTTTGCCCCGAAATTTTTCTCGGAAGTACATTAAGGATTAACGTACGTTCGAAAAAAAGTACGGAATTTTTTGGGGTCAAATAGTGCCTCATCCGGCCTCCTCGATATGCGTTCCCTACTGAATATTGGGATGCGAGGAAGTCATACATTTCGGACCAGAGGGAATACTAGAGTAATTATTTTTTAGGAAACTTTTATTTTATCCCGCAGATCTTGTACAAATTTATCCGATTTAATCTTAGACGTTTTCTAGCTTTTTCAATTTATTTCTGATATCTGTCAAATTTTAGATAAATGAATAATAAAAATACTTCAAACCGTTATTGTTATTTTTATTTATTGTAATGAGGAAGAGTGTGAGAAAATACAAAAAATTATCATAATCGAGCCGGACAACGAACCAGATAGCTCATGATTTATTGATTCTCTAGTTTAATCGGGTTGAACCAGATCGTGTTTCAGAACCGTTTATACATTGAACTGCCCAACTCACGAATCGTTGATTTACTAGTTCAACCAGATCATACTATTTAATTTATTAAAAATATAATATACATACAAATTTATACATATTTTTAATTATAATAAACAAAATAACTTTCTGTTAAAAAAAACTTAGATATATAATAATTAATAATAAGTATCATAAGTAGTTTCATGGTTTGCTTCCGGAGGTCATAAATCAAACCATAAAGTGAAAGTAACTCAAATAAGTTAAAATAAAACAAAAAATAACAAATTGGCGACGGAGAGAATGAGTTGGTGAGGTTTAATTGGTAACGGGATAAGTGGCAACGATGACCAATAGCTTCAAGTTTTTTTTAGTCATTTAGGGCATAAGAAATGTCGAGTAAGAACAAATCTGTTATATTGTGTGTGTATTTTTTTTAACTAATACACCAAAACAGCTCAGTTTACACCAAAACGACGTCATTTTTGTGAAAATATATATTTTAAAAAAAAACCGTATGAACCGGGCGGTTTGTATCAAACCAGCCGGTTCACCCGATTCAAATGAACACCAACCGATTTGAAGGTTGAATACGATTTTTTTTTACATTTCCGTTCCATTAGGTCGAATCAATTTGTTTTTTTTTTGTAATTTCCAATTTTTTCAGTTGGACTGGCCGGTACTCGATTTTTATAACTATGGAAAATTCATTCTCTTTTTTTTTTTAGTGAGAAAATGTCCTCTCTTCTCTTTCTTCTTTTCGTTTCTAAACCGGCAAGATTTGCTTGGGCTTATCATTTTCTTATTAAATTGTACTATTTTTTTATTTAGGTAAAAAACTAATAAGTGAATATTAAGATAATATTAAAATGACACTTGTAAAATACAATTTAAGTAAAACTTTTAATAAAATTACTAATTATCTCCAGCACTACTCAATTGAAATTAGTAGATCTTACTTTATGATTTTCTTTTTAGTATAGTGATTTTTTAATATAATATTAGAGGCTTTGATGAAACAAAAAATGAAAGATCGAATTCAGAGAGTGATCTCTGCTGTGATCCTGGAGCCCTTTTCAAAACAATTATTTCCAGCACCGTCCTCTGTTAAAAAACGTTCCACAACACCCTTCTCCATGCAATTAACAAGAGCACGAATTCTGGAAGTTAGATTCTTATTTTGAGAGAGAATATGAGAATTTGGAGGCTATATAGATCAACAATTGACGTGAATTAATTACATTTTTATTGTCGATTTTGACATTTCACGTATATTACATTATTAAAGTGTAATAATTATGAAGCCTAATTGCTTTCAATCAACTCTCATGATTAACTAGAAAAAAAAGGAAAGATGAATTCTTAGAGTTTTTTTCCTTCTTTATCGTAACGAGTCACTTTTTTTTTTATATTAATTTTCAAATTTGATATTTTCGAAATATGAAATTCCTAGAAATGCAACATTTCAACGATGAATTAGACACAACTAAGTCATAAAATTTAATATTTCCGATCTACTTTCATTCGCTTTCCAATTTTTAAAATATAAAATATTTATTTTAATTGTTCTGATACTCATCAAGTGATCCCAATATATAATTGCTAATTTGTTTATAAAAAAATAATTGCTAATTTGCTATATTGATAGGACTTCGGCTTAATTAACATATTATACACACAAAATTTAACAAGTGGTCAACTCATTAATTATTTGAATTTTTAATCTCATCCGTTTAATTTTATCGAACGGTTTAGATTCTTATAACATGACTGATCATATTTAAGGAAAAATTAGAAGAGCTCAATCCATACACATATAGAAAAATTTATTCACGGGAAATAAGCAAATTTATTGAAAATATAAATCAAAGGAAATTACATGATACACTGAAATTCAGAAACATAATCAAAATCTACAAGAACTGCAAGGACAATGAAAAAAAAAGTTATTTGAAGAAAGCAATAACTTGTTGACGAGAAAATCATGAAATAGAAGAAGGAGCCGAAGCAGCAGGATCCACGGAATCAGGGGCAGCCGCGTATGGTGCTGGCGCTGCACCATTTGAACTACGCCGACCTCTAGCGCACAGGTTAGGCAAATACAGTCCTGCAATGCAATTTAATCAATTAACACAACCATATATTAAATACTTATATCAATTTGTATTCTTTTATCGACGGAGGTGAAACATGAAGTCGAGTATCTATTGACACGATTTGGCATTAATAGCATTAACAGACAATCATGAAATATGTACCTCAGTGGTTATTCTGAGTTGTATATATTAGTTCTGAATAAGAAGTACGAATATGATTAATTTTACGCTAGGGAGCTCAAGAATACTCATAGTTTCGACCATAGCATATACAAAAATATATCTTTAATAAATAAAATATATATACCTTCTCCGAAGGCTAAGTTGGAGTAGAGATTGACAATGTTGGGGCAAGCTTGATGGCATGAGTTTGAGCAAAGTTTAGTCAAGACATGGGATTGAAAGAGAGAATCTGAAGAGATGCCAATGGTGCTCCTGTCAAGGCCACAAACATTCACACATTCTTCACTCTCAATCCATTCCTTGATCGTCTCCACCACCACTTCCGATGTCTTGCATTCATATCCCATTTTTTTCTCATCTTCATTTGCATAACTTTCTAGCAAGCATCGCTTTCCTGATGATGCAATTGAGTATGAGCATATCTCGATCGGCAATTCCTCGCATATAAGCTCCCCTGAACAAAAAAAAAAACAGAAGAAGTTGGATGTTACATTTTTATTATCTGGAGTTTAAATCCATTGACTTCTTAAGAAATTTTTTAACTTTCGACACTGACTCAATTTCGGTCGATTAATCAAATGTACGTAATGATATAATGATATGAGGATATGAAAAAGATTTACCAAGAGCACTACTAAGGAGAAGGGAGAAAGTAAGGAATGCGATTAAGGCCATGATTTTGTTGAAAAGAAAATGAAAATGAAAATGCAAAAAATAAGAAGTTTCTTGTTTTTGAGATGATGGGTAGAGGTTGTAGAGGGTTGTGTTTATATAGCAGTGAGAATAATAAGGATTCCTTTTAAGGGTCAACACTTTTTAGGAATGTATATATTCACGAATGAATTACAATGGAAAAAAATGTCTTTTTTATTGACATTCCCAATTTTGTAGCTATGGAAATTAACTTCTACATAATATATAGTTTATTTTCATACCGTAATAGTTTATAATTTTCACACCACAAATTTAATTTATTACTTTTATTTTTCTTTTTTTTCTGCAATTTCTTTCCTAAATTTAAATGGATAGAAAGGAGTTTTTGGAATGATTATTTTTCTTCTATCCCATAATCTTTGAAACAATAATTTAAGACAAAACAGGTAACAATTTAAATTATTACCAAAAAAATAACAATTTAAATTTTAAGGTAGGGAAATAAACTATTATAGCTGAATTATAATTACTTTGAATTTTGAAAAATACTAACAATTATATAATTAATTGGGAACAAGTTTTTGGTGGCCAAGGTGTGTTTGATGGTGATTTAGTTTCTGTTTTGACGGGATGCTGATGAAGAGTGCTCTTTTAGTTGCTCTTGGTAATGAGAATGATACGAAGCTAAAAGAATATTTTTGGAATGCGTTTAACATTAGGGTCAATGCATATGCAATCAAACAAATTGTGCAATACAATTGAGGGGCAGCAGAATAATTTTTTATTCAATACCAAAGTTGCGCACTATGAATGAAGAAAATATATTATTAAATTTTGATTCAATACTAAAATTACGCAGGAGAAATAAAAATAAATAAATATATATATATTGTGATTCATATGTATTATTTATATTAAATCCCTATGCACTTATAACTAAACAGTATTGGGTTAATGATATTTTATATTGTTTACTCAAACAAAATTAATTAACTACACTTTTCAATTTTTTTTTTGACATTTTGTACCGTTTACTTATAAAAAAAATAGAAAAATGATATTTTGTAGGAAAATTTAGGCGGAAAAAATAGGCGGATGACAATTCCGTAAATATGTGATGGTAGTTTCATAAATATGTGATGACAGTTTTATAAATAAAACGATCATTTTATTTACGGAATTATCATCCGCCTATTTTTTCTGCCTAAATTTTCCTACAAAATGTCATTGCTCAAAAAAATAATATGGCATTTTCCCTTCAACTTTTAATTACTTTGTATTCACGTACCACGTCACGTTATTTCTCAAGAAAAAAAAAACAAAATTATGGCATCTTACATGTACAAAAAAAAAAAAACTAATACTAATAAATTGAAAGAAAAAAAGACAAGTCATCACTTAAACATCAAGTAAGAGGGTCTAATATATTACTCCCTCTATTTCTAATTAACTGTAACTTTCCTACGGATTCTTACTGTTCATAATACTTGTCATTTTATCTTTTCCGAAGCATATATTTTGTGCAAATGACAATTTTTTTTATGCATCAACCCAATTTGATAATAGTGTGGTAATTTAAGTAGAAATTAGGAGTAAAAATGAAACAATGTGGAATAAAATAAAATTAAAGATCATTGTCCTACGAATTTTTACTATTTCAAAACGTCGTTTAATTGGAAACGAAGGGAGTAATTCTTTGCAAGTAAATATGGTAAGGAATGAAAAAAAAAATGTTAACACAATGTCTACTTAATTTTTTTTTTCAAGTATTAGGTCTAAAATATCATTAACCTATTTTCTCAATATTCATTTTTATTCATTTATATCATCACAAAAAATTATAATGAAAATAGAAAATATATATAGTTAGATGTATTTATTTGATTTAATGATTACTATAATTTTAATGCAATTTAGACAAGCTTAGAACTTTGTTACTTAATACATTATGGGCATTTAAGTAAAGTTAACTTTTTATTGCAATTTGAAAATTCTTCACATGATTTTAATATAAATTAGAGGTATGTTTGTACGGGTGTAAACTACTTTACTTTGAGTCTCCAAAGAGATGAAAATTTGATATTTATAGACAAAAAGTGGTTTATAAATGAACATTTATTTATATAGTCGTTATAAACGGAGTGAGAAATAACCCAAAGGTATTGAATAGGCTACCAAGTATTAGAATTCAATTCACATACTTTTTTCACATACTGCATAAGATAATAAAGGCAATAAATCAAGACAGAACAGAAATGAAAGCTTGCACAAGTATTTTTATTATTGTTCACTACATAGAGATATCTATCTCTAAAATTTATAACATTCACTATGTGAGTTTTTCTAAGCTAAATTAAAACCTTTACAACTAGTTTCTCAAGGAATACTAGAAATATATACCAAGCTTTTTAACTTGAGGAACAAGCTGAAGCCTTTCACAAGTCTTTTTACACTAGGAACAATCTTGCACCCTATCACAAATCTAATAAAGACTAGATAATGTCCCTTACAAGATAGGTGATGCGAATCTAGACACATCGCATGCGCACACCGTGCCATTACCATCCATCGGACCAATGACTCGTGCTAAAAGCAAGGAGCTATAAGGGAGCCTTTCATAGCTTCTATACAAGAAGCTGGAGCGAGAGACGCTCATCGAAGAAGTTGTTCTGCGCGAGAAGACCTAGAGGCTCATTACCGTGCTACAGGCCGCGCCAGGCGACTATATCCGAGCCATTTTGGACCAGTGAGGTTTAGACTAGGAGACAACGAGCTTGTCATGTTTATGGATATGTTTTCGAGTGCTGGACTAAGTTTGAGGACATTCGCACGAGTGGATTGTGAGATGACCCGAGATGACTTTATCGCATGCATTGTGCGCGTCCGGCGCCATGCGGCTTGGTGTCTCGACCCAAACTTTAGCCCAGCAGTGCGAATTCATGTTTAATTAATTAAAACAATGTTAGTTGTATTTGTATTTAGTTTATTTATTAATTAGAGTAATTGCTCGAGTAGAACTCCTAATTCTACTATGAGTGGGTTTTAGGCTTTTAGTATTTATAGAGTCGCTTGGACTCATTGTAAAGAACCTTTGATTAATTGATATTTAGAGACTATGTCTTATGAGAGTTTTTACTCTGTTGTTCATGCGTGAACCATGATCCTTCTTAAGTCCGAACGTCGAGTAGATTGTAAGTAAAATTTGAAAGTTCATTCATTGTTCATTTTCCCTAGGTTGATATTCACAAGTTGAATATATGTCTAGAACTCGATCAAGAAACCTCACTTGAATCGATTAGGTTGATTAGCACAAGTTTCTAATAGGTTTAAGCTCGTCTTGTTGAGCACTATCTTCCGCATTCAAAATCCAAGCCTTTGAACTAGATCAAATCGAGAATATGCACATCCTACGCACCTCGGATCGTATCAGTTGGTAGCGGAGCTCAAGGCGTTCAAAGGTTTGGTATGTTATCCTTTTACGTTTCAAGTTTCTTTGTCGAGATTGGTTCTTCTTCTACCCCGTTCTAAAACCAATCTCCTTGTGTGTTTTGTTTGTTTGTTTTGTGTGTCTTGTGTCGAGCTAGGGTTTAGCTCATTGTGTGCGATTTTCTTGAAACTTTGTGTTTCATTTTCTATCACAAAAGAGTCACAAATTACCAAAAAGAGTCTGTGTTTAGTATTTGTTTGTTTAGTCAATTATTTTTTAAAATTCAAATACAAAAGAAAATATTTGTGCTACAAAACAAAAGACAAGAATATTTTGTGATCGGAGTAAAAAGTTGGCACGAAAATGATATATATTACTCAATATCGCACCTAAATCTCAAATTGTGAATTACTTGAGTCCATTCTTTGTCGTTTGAGCTTTTATTGATTCCTAATACTGCTTTCTACTTCTGCTAAGTGTTTGATTAGTTGATCGCTTTTGCAACTGATCAAGTGCTCGGCAATCAAACCTTGTTTTGAAGCTAGTTGTCATTGTGTGTCTTCTTGAAAGTATTCTTTGAAACTCTCGAGTCATCTTTACTAACGCATGTGCATTGCAGGGTAAATTTGTGAGCTTAATTGAGAGTTTAAACACGAGTGTAAACACGTGAGGGAGTGCTAGGTTAGTGCAATTTTACGTTGTTTGCTAGTGTTGTGAATTTCAGGAAATCACAGGATGTCTATTGATACCCGAATTTTGACGCCGTTTTTAATTAAATTTTATCATTTCTGTTATTTCACTCAACTTACTGTCATTTTTAATTAATTTACTGTCGTTAGTATTTTTAAATTCTCATCGCATTTTATCATCGTCATTGTCATTGTCAGCATTAGAAATCACATTTTTAATTTTTCGTCATGTATTTTCATTATTATTATCATTAATATTTTCAGCCTTAAAAATCACATTTTTAATTATCCGTTAGTCATTTGCTAGTTATTTTTTTTGTTTTAGGTCATCGCATAAAATTTAGGATTTTCAGCATTTTATCACATTTTTTAGCATTTTTATTTTTTATTATTATTTTTGTTCGAGCTTTTATTGGACCCGAGTAAGTTCGCTCGGACAATAGCTCGAACGCGTTATGTTTTCCATCAACTATTACCTACTCTTTTTTTCATTCATACCGACCAACTTCGTTTCACGTAGTTTTCGTCATAACGTCATTTATTTTTCGTCCGAACATTTCATGTTTCCGAACGAGAAAATAAACACGTTAAACGATTTTTTTTTCATTCGTTGTAGACTGTTAAACTCGTCTTATTTTTCTCTACACGTTGGCACTTTTGGCTCGAAAATTCGGAACGTTTGTTCACGAAAATAGCTCGAGGCCATTTAAATAAAATTAAAGGGGCAATTGATCATCACCGTTGATCTGGTTGACCAAGAAAAGTCAACCAGATCAACGACCCTCCAATTAAGTGTGTATGGTGCACATGCACCGTGGAAGCGACGCAGCAGCGGAGCAAGCCACCGAGCTGCTTGCTCCCGTCGCTTTCTGTCCCGTCAACCATCATCACCGGTAGCCTAGCCTCGCCACCTTGACGCCCTAGCCCCGCTAGCGCACGCTCTCCCCCCTCCGCGCGCACGTGGCGTCCTCCCTTCACGCGGATCTTGGCCTATAAAAGACCACTGCCCCTCTCCATTTTTAGACACGAATTCACCCAAGCAATATTGCTTCTTCTCCCTCCTTGATAGATTGGTCATTTTGAGTAATAATCGCCACAGTTCAAGCTTTTGCTCTCGTTTAAAATTCAAGCTTCGCTCGAAAGTACACATTTCTTTCCCTTTTATTTATTCAATGCTTTCCGTAAATATTAATCGTATGCATGATATATAGAATTGCTAGAATTAAAATCAACCCATATGAACAACTTGTTTAAAGACTCGCTTAAAATGCCATGTTCGTTTGATTTTAAATTCCGCTTATATTGACTGCATGTAGTTGGTGGCTTCGATCCCACATCAGTTTATCATTTCAAAACCTCTCATTTAATCTGTACTCTGTTAAGCTATCCATGATAGAATCACGTAGTAATTAATTTAATCATGCATAAGTCCGATGATGAAATAGAGGGCACTCATTCAGTCTTATGGAAAATTCAGTCCCATCACGCTACGGTCAGGAATAATCGATCGGTCTTGAAAATGGTAACCCCGTCCGAAAAGATTTTTAAAATGGTAATCCCGTCCTACGATTAATTATCTCTGAACGGTCCCGATCATGGAAAAGACTAAAGTGACGATTCCTCTGAGGACCCCCTTTCAAAATGCATTTTTATCAAACACCTTTTAAACACCTCTCTTATCAACTGGTAACCGTTTTCGGATGTGACTCGGGTGCCTAACACCTTCCCGAGTCCATAATACGACCCCGCACCTTTATCTTAGGTTTAGACCCCTTTTTTTGTGCCTTTAGTTTTTATTTATTTTAATTTTTTATGCCATGACGATTAGGTTCCCTAAGCCTAGAAACAAAATTAGGGTGGCGACTTCATTGCATGTTGCGAGGCATCCTTTCACGCCGAGCATCGTAAGGTCTCAGATTCGTCGTATACTAGCGAATATTTTTATTTTTCGGTGTACGACAGTTTGGCGACTTCACTGGGGACTTTAGGGTCGGAGCCGGTTTCATTTTTTTGAGGTGTTTATTTGTTTATTTACCTGCTTTGATAAATTGCTGATTTGTTTATTTATTCACTTTGATATCAATTGTCATATGCATTTCATAGTGCCCTACACCCCGGGGACAATTACTAAATTAGGAGGGTAGTAGTGACGCCCTAGGACACATGTCCTGGGTAGTGTTCACCAATCCCAACTCGGATGAACCCCTAAAGATAGTCGAAAGGTTACACGATTCCGCAAGGAATCGGGACACTGGACGACACTTTAGGGACCTTTTCATGGTATCATCCGGGAACCATTCAAGCCAGTTAGAAAAGTCAGAATCAGAACCCCAGCACGTGAATAGAGGCTTCCTTCGTATCTTGTCAATAACCGGGATATCTCGCCTCTCCGACTGCCCTGAAAATATCAAGTGAAAGTGTAGCCGGAAAAGCGAATGAGCAACGTGGAGGCCCCGAGATTGCACATCACCTGCATATCATAACCTGTACTTACTCCTTTTTTTGTACTTTTTTTTCAGGTTCACGATAGCTCCTCGAAAGTAAGCTACTTCGTACAGGCTCCCCGTAACTAGGCTTCAAAAATGGATAATGACTGAACAGGCTAAGGCCGATGAAGTGCTAACAGCCAGAATCGTAGAGTTAGAGGAACAAGTTAGGATTACTACAGAAAGGGCTGCCAGGGCCGAAAAGGAGAGAGATGAAGCTACCGCCGAATTCCTACCGGGTTTTTATCCCACTCAAACAGTAGGACCTCCCTCTTCGCTCACCGTCGCTAGACCTTCAGCACCTCAGCCACTTTCTGGCCCCGAGGGCCAATGGAAATGGATTAGTCCCTTCACTGTACCCGCCACTGTAAATCCTATGGTTAATACGGGTGAAGAAATTGCTATGTCACTTCAGCGCCTTTCAACTAACCCTGCCGTGGACTCCGACAAAAGTCAGGCCCACCTAGAAGCCTCGTATCTCCCTCCCCTTCCTCCAAGCACCGTTCCCGGACCTGTGGAAATTCGGCCTCTTGCTTCCTACCCGGTACAACCTCAGTTCACGTCAGAACCTCTACTACCCTTCAGTTCTAACCCCACTATGGCCGAGAAATCAAAAAGTGACAGACTGAATCTGCTCTAAGAAAGACTCAGAGCGATCGAAGGGGCTGATCTGTTTGACCCTATTAGTCCCGCCGATATGTGCATGGTCCCCGGGATCGTTATATCACCAAAGTACAAGATCCCCGACTTCGAAAAGTATACTAGGGTCGAGTGCCCAAAGACCCACCTCAGAGCATATTGCAATAAGATGGCAGAGATGATCCACAACGAGCCATTGTTGATTCATCTGTTTCGAGAAAGCTTAACTAAGCACGCCCTAACTTGGTAGCCAGGATCAGGACGTGGAGAGACTTGTCCGATGCCTTCTTCAGACAATATAAATTCAACATGGAGGTAGCTCCTGACCGAGCCGACCTGTAAGATTTGGAAAAGAAAATCGGCGAGTCCGTGAAAACCTATGCTCAGAGATGGAGAGAGTTGGCTTCCAGAATCTCTCCTCCTTTAAGTAACAAGGAACTCCTGTTGATTTTCTTGCACACCTTCAAAGCTCCCTACTACACCTACCTGATCTCGAATCCTTCAAACAGTTTCTCCGACATGGTCCTAATTGCCGAAAGAGTCGAGCAAGGGATTAAGTCCGGATGAATCGTAACTTCGGCACCAGAGTCTGCACCAAAGAAAGCGCCCGTCGTAAAAAGAGATGTTGTATTTGTCGCTCCCCAAGCTAATCACGGGCAATCATTTCCACCACCTCCGCCTTATTTATCGCCACCGCCCTATCCTCTGCCATCACTATATCAACCCACCTTCTTTCCTTTTACCTTACCGCCCGTTGCTAATATCGTGCCTCAAAATCCTACACATTTCCCACCACCTCCAACACAAACATTACACCCATGCAACCTAAGCCATATAACCCACCAAAGGACCCAAATAACCAAAACACGTCAAACAATCGGTGGAACCGAGAGCCATTGCCTCCTCTTCCTTTTCCCGCGGGAGAAATCTACAAACATCTCTTGGCGGCCGAACAAATCGTACCAGTTCCTACTCAGCCTCAATTCCCTCCTTACCCAAAATGGTATAATCTCAACGTAAGATGCGAATACCACGCTGGAGCCCCGGGTCACACTCTAGAAAACTGCTTCGCCTTCAAAGCAAAAGTTCATCACTTGATCAAAAGTGGATGGGTCTCTTTCAAAGGGTTAGCTAAAGGACCCAACACATCCACCAACCCTCTCCCTAATCATTCTCAAGGAAAGGGAGGGGTAAAAACCATCTCAGTAGGAGAAAGCGACAACCCTCTTTCTTTGGTATCAAATTGGCCACAAGAATAACTTTTCCTGGCCTTAGCTCGAGGAGGATATATACCATACTCGAAAAGCAATCCAAGTCCCTGCATGTACTACAAGGGAAACAACGGTCATAAGATCCAAGGTTGCGAGTTGTTCGCAGGAAAGGTGAGACAACTCACGGGTTTCGGAGTAATATAAACCCAGAAAGCGACCCACGGGGAAGGATCCATTAATGCCATCGGAGAAGGATTTCCTATGCCACATTTGCATAACTCCAAAGGAACCCACCCCAATTCATCCAAAAGAGAAGGTGGACTTCATCATGCTAACGGTTCTCCACGCGCCGCAATGAGGGCGACCTTGAGATTAACATCCTGGGCCAGCATTCTGGGAAATTCGGCTATCTTGTAAGGTATTCTGCACCACCCTCCCATTCTAGTGCAGTGCCATTACCATCCTCTTGGGAAACCCCAGATTCTGAATCATACCCTTCACCGACGTGGTCACCTCCCCGCTTCCTTTGAAGGAAATCTACGCAGGCCTCCTAGCAGACGGGTAAATTACACCATCCCCGCTCTCGCCTCAACCAACTCCTTACCCTAGTTGGTATGGTCCAAAGGTTAGCTGCGAATATCACGCCGGAACCCGAGGACACTCCCTGAAAGACTATTATGCCTTTAGAGAAAAGGTCGATCATTTGACCAAACGCGGACGGATCTCTTTCGAAGGTTTAGCAAAGGGTCCTGACGTGGCGACCAGTCCTCTGCCGCACCATAATCCTGGGGTGGACGACATTCTTTTCGAAGGAATCGACGATTCTCACCCTTCAGTGAAGGAAGCACCCAACGAAGAACTTCTCTTTGCATTGGCTAAAGGTGGACACCTGCCATACCCAGAGAATAATTAGGCCCTTTACCTATTCTGCCAAGGGGAAAGCAAGCACGAAATCCAAGATTGCAGACTTTTTTGGAAGAAAGTCGAGCAACTTACAGCATTCGGGATCATTTAGACCGGAGGGAAAACCCGAGGAGCAATCAACGCCATTAGGGAAGATTCTCCAGCACCCTATTCCTTCGAGTATGTGGCCCAAACTGGGAATACGGCCACAACCCCACACAAAGTGGTGTTCACATTTGCTGTTAATACTCCTAGCCAAGACTTACACGCGGTTCCATTTAACTACGGATACACGGTGGCCACCACCTCGCCTGTCGTCACACCAACAGGGCTCGCTATCGACGAAACCTCTCATATCGGGGGCATGACCTGCACCGGAAGATGCTACATATCGGAGGAAGTAGAGAAACAACGACAAGCCAAAGGAAAAAATCCTTTGGTCTACGAAGAGGCAGTAGAAGAGACGCAAAGGTTTAAGAAACCTGTAACCGAGGATGAGACAACTGAGTTCCTCAAAATCATGAAATAGAGCGAGTTCAGCATCATCGAACAGCTAAAGAAAACCCCAGCTTGCATTTCCATCATGGAGCTAATCCTTACTTCAGAACCTCATCGCCAAGCTCTCTTAAAGGTCTTGAAACAAGCCTTCGTAACTAAGGATATCACCACGGAAGGGGTGGAAAACCTTGTCGGAAGAATTCAAGCCCTAAGCAGCATTTCCTTCTCCGAAGGAGAGATCGACCCCGCAGGACGAGATCACAACAAGGCCCTATACATCATGGTAGAATGCAAGGGGCATGTCATAGCAAAGGCCTTGATTGATGCACTAAATGTCATGCCCAGGCATGTCCTCGAACAACTACCGGTTGATTTTTCTCACATGAAACCTAGCGGAATGATGGCTAGGGCTTTCGATGACACCACTCGAGAAATCATCGGGAATTTTGAACTGGATATGGTCATCGGGCCCCACACTTTCTCCTTGACATTTCAGATCATGGAAATCCAACCCGCTTACAACATGCTTTTAGGACGGCCATGGATCCATTCGGCAGGAGCCGTCCCCTCTTCCCTACATCAGTGCCTCAAATACGTCAAAGACAATGCCCTCGTCACAATAAAGTAAGAAGAAGCCTTAATCTTGGCCAAACATTCATTTGTACCTTACATCGAGAGTGCTGAAACCTTGGAGAGCTCTTTTCAAGCCTTCAAAATTGTCAACGCGGATTGGATCGAGGAGAGATGCCCCATTTTCGAAGCCTCGAATTCTGAAATGGCCGAAACAACCACTAAGTCGATACCAGAGGGAAATTTCCAACTGGGAAAATGGCTCGAGGCCGAGTTACAAGGGTCAAAAGGCTAGGCATATCCGAAGAGCTTCAGAGACCGCTTTGGTTTAGGGTACCAACCCAGTGAAGCCGATTTTGCCAAGATTGCCCAAGAAAAGAAAGAAAAGCAGCTGGCTAAGTTATTTGGATGTGTCGCACCAATGGGTAAAATAAAGATCCCCTATATCAGAACCACGTTCCCCTTCGCAGCTGAAACCATCAATGAAAGCCCGATCGGGGTATCGGACCTCCGTATTTGCACTATGGGAGAAGAAGAATCGTCGCCTGGTTCAGTTATTTTCGTAAAGAAGTCAGGGGAGTCTGTGTGCAACTGGACCATCACCATGCTTCAGGATGTCTCTCCGTAATTACTCATTTTGAAAAATATGATGATATGATGTTTGCACGTTTTCTTACGAAAACATTTTTGTAGGAACTCACGTTCCCCTTTGTTAAAAAAATCAATATATATGCAATTTTCATTTTACGCATCTCTTCTTTTCGTATTTTTAATTTCAGGATGAATTTTAGTTCGGATTGTCTTGATAAAACCTATGTCTTTACGGGCGAAGAAATTGTCGTCACAACCGAAGACAAGGTCGAAATCCCCTGCGAATTGGCCCGTTTACTGGAAAGTTTAGAAAAGGAAATAACCCCTCATCGGGAGGAATTGGAAGAAGTAAATTTGGGGGTAAGCAATGAGAATCAGAAGTTGGTTAAAATCGGAACCACCTTGGACACGACTCAGAGAGAAAGGTTGATTTCCCTCCTCAAAGACTACTCAGACGTGTTCGCATGGTCATACGCCGATATGCTAGTCTTGATCTCGGCATAGTTGAGCATCGCATCCCGTTGAAGCCTGAGTTTAAACCTGTCAAACAAAAACTCTGGAGGATGCATCCAGACATCCTTTTGAAAATCAAAGAAGAAGTTACCAAGCAACTAGATGCGGGTTTCTTGAGAGTTGCCGAGTACCCAAAATGGATCGCCAATATAATGCCAGTGCCTAAGAAAGATGGGAAAGTCTGCATGTGCGTGGACTTCCGGGATCTTAATCAAGCCAGCCCTAAGGATGACTTCCCGCTTCCCCATATCGACATCTTGGTGGATAGTGCAGCCAGTAATGACATGTTCTCCTTTATGGACGGATTTTCGGGATACAATCAAATCAATATAGCATCCGAAGATAGTGAAAAGATGACCTTCATCACACCCTGGGGAACCTTCTGCTACAATGTAATGCCCTTCGAATTAAAGAACGCAGGAGCCACTTACCAAGGTGCTGCCGTCACCCTTTTCCACACATGATGCATAAAGAATTGGAAATATATGTCGACGACATGATAGCCAAATCTCGCGGGACGCAAGATCATGTAGACATCTTGAAGAAGGTATTCGAAAGGCTGAGGCAATTTCAGCTACAGCTAAACCCAGCTAAGTGTACCTTTGGAGTGACCTTCGGGAAGTTGTTAGGATTCATCGTCAGCAACAAAGGCATAGAAGTGGATCCAGATAAGATAAAGGCAATTCAAGGGTTACCCGCTCTCAGCACCGAAAAAGAAGTACGAAGCTTCTAAGGACACATCAACTACATCGCA
This sequence comes from Viola odorata, assembly GCA_963691705.1. Lineage (NCBI taxonomy): Eukaryota > Viridiplantae > Streptophyta > Magnoliopsida > Malpighiales > Violaceae > Viola > Viola odorata. Next base: position 24,014,373 of record OY829542.1, read on the forward strand.
CGCTTTATCAGCCAGTTAACACTTACCTGCGAACCAATGTTCAAAATGTTAAGGAAGCACGGAGATGCAGAATGGGATGAAGATTGCCAGAAAGCCTTCGAGAAAATCAAGACATATCTGCAAAGCCCACTTGTGCTAGTTCCCCCGACGCCAGGACGTCCCTTGCTCATGTATATGACAGTCACGGCTAGCGCCATGGGCTGCATTTTGGGACAACACGATGAGTTAGGAAGGCGTGAACAAGCCATCTACTACCTTAGCAAAAAATTCAACGAATGCGAAATGCGCTACTCCATGTTGGAATGAACTTGTTGCGCCCTAGCATGGTTCACCCGAAGGCTCCGGCAGTACATGTTGCATTACACGACATGTCTAATCTCCCGCATGGATCCCCTGAAGTACATCTTCTAGAAGCCGTATCTGTCAAGTCGCATTTGTAGATGGCAAGTCTTATTGGCCGAGCACGAGATCATATATGTAACATAGAAGGTGGTTAAGGCAAGCACCCTCGCCGATCACTTAGCTGATCACGCCTTGGACGAATATGAGTCATTGAGTTTTGACTTCCCGGATGAGGACATCGTATTGATTGATGACGAGATCGCAGAAAACCTTAGAGAAGATGATTGGTGGACCATGTTCTTCGACGGTGCGGTGAACTTCTCAGGCAAGGGAGTAGGAGCCGTGGTCATAGCCCCAGATGGCCATCAATTCCCCATAGCATGCAAGTTGAACTTCCCATGCACCAACAACATCACCGAGTACGACGCATGCATCAGTGGTCTGACGGCGGCAATCGACTTAAAAGTAAAAAAGCTCAAAATCTTCGACGATTCGGCCCTCGTCATCTACCAAGCCCAGGATTTTTGGCAGACACGGGATTCCAAGCTCATCCCTTATTAGAGGTTACTCACCCAACTCACGTGGGAATTCGAGGAAACTAAATTTGACTGAGTCGACAGAGAAAAGAACCGCTTCGCAGACGCGTTAGCCACGTTGGCCTCGATGTTCAAATTAGAATGCGGAGTAATGCTTCAACCATTGAGAGTGGAAGTAAAGGAAACTCCGGCATGCTATGTCACCTTGGAAGAAGAACCTGACGGCAAGCCATGGTTCCACAACTTAGTATAATTTATCAGAAATCGGGAGTATCTACCGGGGGCAAGCCGGGTTAGTAAAAATACCCTCCAACGCTTGGCTTTAGAGTTCTACCTCGACGGTGAAGAAAAGTATAAAAGGAGAGCTGATGGAGCTTTACTTTATTACGTCACCATAGCTGAGGCCAAGAGAATCATAATGGAGATCCACGAAGGGGTTTGTTCCACACACGCAAGTGGGCACATGATGACGAGACAAATAATGAGACAAGGTTATTTTTGGCTCACCATCGAACGAGATTGCATCAACTACTTCCAAAAATGCCACAAATGTCAGATTTATGCGGACCATCTCCATCTCCCTCCAGCCCCTCTCTTCAGCATGACATCGCCTTGGCCTTTTGCGATGTGGGGAATCGACATCATTGGCCAAGTTCATCCGAAAGTGTCTAATGGCCATCGCCTCATCCTCGTGGTAATCGACTACTTCACCAAGTGGGTGGAAGCCACTTCTTACTCCAACATCACTTAGAAAACAACCATGCGATTCATTGAGAAGAACATCATTTGCCGCCATGGGGTCCAAAAAATGATCATCATAGACAATGACACTAATCTAAACGGAAAAATGATCGACGGTCTTTGCCAACGTTGGAAGGTGAAACACCAAAACTCATCACCATATCATCCAAAAATGAATGGCACAGTCGAAGCTGCAAACAAAAACTTGAAGAGAATCATCCAAAAAATGGTGGTCACTCACAGAGATTGGCATGACATGCTTCCGTTCGCACTACATGCTTATCGGATAGCAACTCGTACGTCCACAAGGGCAACTCCCTACTCTTTAGTCTACGCATGGAAGCCGTAATTCCTCTTGAGGTAGAAATCCCTTCTCTCAAAATCCTGGCAGAATCAGAAGTAGAAGAATCGGACTAGGCAAGGGTGAGGTATGAGCAGTTAAACCTCATTCCTGAGAAGCGCTTGGCCGCTATCTGCCATGCACAATTGTATCAGCAAAGGATGGCCAACGCTTATAACAAGAAAGTACGACCTTGCAAGTTCAAGACCGGGGATTTAGTATTGAAGAAAATTCTCCCTCATCAGGAGGCTAGTCAAGGAAAGTGGGCCCCAAAGTACGAGGACCCGTATATAGTTAAAAGTGCATTCTCGGGGGGTGCCCTAATGCTAACCAACATGGATGGAGATGATCTACCAAGACCGGTAAATACCGATGCCGTCAAGATATACTTCGCCTAAGGTGTCGCGGACCGTGCATCTTGCCGAATCAAAGACATAGGGTTTTATCATGACAATATCGCTCAAATGTTTATCCTGAAATTAATAAAATGAGTTTTTTAGAAGATGCTTGTTATTTCAAAACTTTTTCTTTAACTTGTGAGATGACAAAAGGAGGCATGGCATTGGTGGCTCCCAAGGAGTAGTTCAAGACACAAGACACGACACTTAGACTAACGCCACTAATCAATCTTAAAGTTTTACAGGAACGTAATGTCTCACACCTCATCTTATCATCACGATAGGACCAGGGAATCCCCCTCGTAGCAGCTCCTGAATGGCCGCAGTGGGCCGCCTTAAAGAGCGAATCAGGAAAGATTTTAAAAAAAAATAGTCACTATCTAAATAAAAAACTTCTCTTTCCTCGCAGTACTACCGGCACCTCCTGCAACCAGTCTCAAAGGACCAGATGCATAAAGGGAGATCACACCGCAAAGCTATCATCCGATCATCAAGGGGATCATTTGAACCTGTAACACCATGCAAGAACTCAAGGGCCACCCATAGAGAATCCATGGGACACCGTCAGAATTTCGCAGCGATTATCCAGTTTGAATGAGGACTGAATGCTGGACCAAAGTCACAAAGCCCATTCTATGCCGGCCGAGCTGTCGGAATGCTAGTGGCATAGGTTCCCATCTCCATTCGCCTATTCGGAGGAGTTCATCATCAAGACGCCATGGTCGCCCAGCGCCCCTTTGCAGGCAGAACTCCTGGAGAAAAAGCATGACGAAAAGCTGTCCTTCCAGGACCACAATCAACATACTTAATGCGGTCTCATTCAAGAAGTTTCTCAACGTCTGCACCATTATCAACACGATGAAGATCAATCCTTTAATTTATGGACCATTACCTACTGACTGACGGTGATCGCATTCACTTTTTTTATCCACAATCCCTTGTTGTAAAAAAGTGTTAGAACTCCTCTCTGAAGAGGGACAGCCGGACTGCAAGTATCACCCGCGCCGAGACGGGAACTGCGGCAAAGCATCTAAAGCAAAGCCATCATCAACCAACATCTAATGTAAGTCACACCGCGGTGACCCACGGATGGCCCGTCCAAAAGGGAGGGCTTAAAACTTATCAATCGTATTACTTTTTCTAAAAATCGTTGATAAGATTCGAGGTCGTGTCTGATCGGAACGGCGGCGGTCGGTCGTCGGATGTACCTGCAAAGCGCCGGAGGGGGGCTCCGGTGTAGACACTCCGATGCTTAAGTCAGTTCGGGGATATAAAGTAACAAGAGGTTCTGCTGGGTCATCTCGATCTTACCTTCTGTTCGAAAAAGTAGGGATATTTATAGGCCTCGATGGCGATACCTGGCGATAACAATCCAGGCGATGTCTGGTGATGACGTCACGAGCGATGCCAGTAGGTGACGTCATGAGCGGTATCTAACGGGGCTGCCGGGAGTGATAACCTCACAGTTCCCTAGGATGGGATGGCGCCGTGCGTATAGAGACGCGTGAGTCCCCCCTCCGCTGATGTCAACCATCCTAGGAATCCTTCGCTGATCTCTCGACGATATGAAGATATACTACGGGACTTATAGGAATCCGTCCCGGCAGGAGTCGCAAGTGCAGTAGCACCATGAAGGTTGTCTTGATTGTTATCATAAGCCCAACTGAAAACGAGCCCGAGTGTTTACCAAGGGCTGTCACTCCCTGTCCATGTCTGGAATCTTAGGTGATGATTTGTTCTTTCATAAGGCGATAGGCTCCTAGGATATCCGAGCTTCCTTGTCTCCTTTAGCTCGAGACAGGTTGGTCTAAACGATGGGCTAGAGCTCAGATTTAAAGATTTTCCTCCGAGCAAATAGATCCCGGCCTTCATTTTTGTCTCATGCCTCGTCCTCTAGAGGCGTTAAGAAATCCACAGGAGACGCCGCCATCTTGTTCGTAGTTATTAGGGGATTGCTTTCACCTAGCGATATTATTCAGCCTGATCCCTTGGGCAGGACTTAGAAAATTGCAACTTTACTCCTGTCGCAGGAGAGCTGCTGACAGGCCACTTGCGATGTCGCCAAGGACTGCAGCCGAGTCATTCCGTAGGCTCGCCTATGTTCCGGTCCATCATCCTTTCGAGTGTGCTGCAAACACATAGAGGAGATAGGTACTTATGGAGAAATTAGAAAACTTTGTACTTACAGGGATTTTGAGATCACACAGGTCCTGTCTTTCTTTTCTGCTTAAGGGAACAACGATATTGTCGCGGTTTTACGCCATCAGCTGCCTTCGATTAACGTGGCTTTATACCACTAGATACCTGTGAGGTCGGCGAGGTTTTATGCATCTAGGGCTACCTGCGACATCAACGCGGCTTTACACTGTGGATACCAGTAACCGTATGTCTTTTACGTCATGACTACCCGTAATATTATGCCTTTCGGTGCTTTTCCATATTCTATCTCGTACCCCTCCGAGCATCTGTATCCCGGATAGTTCACGAACACTGACCTTTGCTTCCGCTTCGGGTCCATCGGCCCTCGAGGGTAACGGGACGACTCGCCTTTTGAGGACCTCCTTTTCTTTTCCAAGGCCCTTCTCTTGGAGCCTATAAATCGGGGAGCTTTTTCCACCCACGTTCTCATCATCTTTGGCAACTTGCATTATGGATCATTTGACTAAAAAAATTCTCCTTTCCAAGGGCCACTCTCTCAAGAACCTCAATGATGGTGACGTTGGGTTCCTGGAGAACATGCTGGTCAAGACTTCTGAGGACATCCTGGAGCTGCAGGGGATGCTATCCCCACTCCATTCCAGGCTGGGAGCCACGTCTCTGGAGGATTTCAGTCCGTTGGAGAGCGTGTCGAAGCTGGCTGCCTCCATCGCTCGGATTCAAGTGGTGATCGCCATGCTGCAGCAGCGCAAGGATATGCTGGGGTGCTGCCTAAAGGGGATGAGAGCCACCTCCCATGATCTAATTCTGGTCATGGATTCCCTGAGAGACCTTCCCGAAGTACCTGAAGACGCTGGCTCTGACGCCTGATATCAGTGGCTCCCTTTGAGCCCTTTTTACTTTCCCTCTTGTCATGCCACTGTACTTTTCGGGCATTAGGCCATAATAAATAAACTGTTTTAATTATGCCACTTTGTAACTGTTCTTCTTCTTTAATGTGCCCTTTGTCTTTTTTCCATTGGGGGTATTCTTAGCCCAACTGAAAATGATTCAGCCACTGGGTGGTTTTCTGGTTGGCTGTTCTGCATTAAATCCACGCCGCTGTTGTCCGGGCAACTGATTGGGCGATTTTACGGTTTTCCTTGATTCAAGTAAGATTTCAACAGGCGTGACTTCAAATCCTTACTTATACTTCAGGCTGTACTCGTGTCCACCCTCAAGGGTCGGGTTGGAAGATCGAAGATCCTTTGTTCCTGATTTTCTGGCTATTTAAAGGGATCCTCTTTCCCTCGTTTTTATTCACCTCCTTGTTCATTTTTCCTTTGATAAGTAATCTGCGATCTCATGGTTGATTCTCATTTTTTAGATACGACCGCACGAGATTCTCCACCAACTCCTTCGACTTCTCCTGATTCAGATAATCCTCCTCCGTCGCCTCCTTGGAGGCCGCCTGTTCGCCGACGGTGTCGCAAGAGGCGGAGGAAGGATGCTGCGAAGGCCTCTAGATCATTCTTTGATTCTCTTGCTTCTCTCTCTACGAAGGGGGAAGGAACATCTTTCCTTCCTAGCGAGTCACCACAAAGGGCTCCCTCTGCCTGCTCGGCCGTTGGAACGGTATCGCCAGCTGTTAAGGAGGAGTCTGATCAATCGTCAATTCGTGCAGAGGGGAGGATTGAGGAACCTTTCCCTCTCGCTGGCGAGGATCCATCACTTTTAGGTGATGATGATGATGACGTGGTCTACTACTATGGCATCTCCTGGTCTGACGGCGAATAGTTGTGCATACCATGCCTCTTTGTAGATGTCGTATGGCTTTCCCAAAATAATAAAATGACGCTTTATTTTCTTTTCGCTCTCCTGCCGCTTTTCTCCCTTTATTTTTTCAGGTTTCCAGGGTTATCGCGGAAGTGTGCCTTTCGCTGGGTGCAACTGCCTTTCGGTTTTCAATCAGTAACTGTCTTCTCCAAAAGACACTGATGACTGCCCACGCGTCCTTTTCCACTCTGCACGTGTTTTGTTTTTACAGGCTGTTTCTTTCTTAGGTTTAACCTTTATAAGGAATTCGCTCTTCTCTTTTAGTACTTTTGCTAATACTTCAAAATTCTTCATATTTTCTCTCTTCTGTGCTTCTTTCTTCCCGAGGGTTTTGCTACAATTGCTCGCCGGTGCCGACGGCCTGTTTACTGGCTCTTTGCTCCAGATATTTTGTTTCTCTATCGCCATAGCTTTACTTTTCCAGTTCATTATGTCTCGCGCTAGATCCTCTACAGTTATCGAAAATCCCCTAGATCCCGAAGTTAGGAGAGCTCGTAGTGTCTTTGATTGTAATAAGGTTTTGAGGCTGAGTTAGAGGAGAACGGTATCACTTTTCCCACGGGATATCGCCCCTTTGTCCCTTTGAAGGATACTCGGCTCACTGATGCCATGTGGGGGACGTTCCGGCTGGTTTATTTCAAGATGTTTACCTACGGATTTCATTTCCCACTTCATACTTCTCTGATGAAGCTGCTAAACCATTACGATCTCAATCCTGTTCAAATAACTCCTCCTTCCTGATGTGAGCTTTACGCCTTTCTTCATTCGTGTGAGATGAAGCATATTTTTGCTCCATCGCTCGATCTGTTCCGTACATTTTTCACTTTGAGGTGTCGCAACTGCTTGGTGGATATTACCCCAAGTTGGAATGATACCCTTGTTCGGTTCTTCTGGCGGAACTTTCAAGGTTTCAAAGAGAACGTGGACAACTGGAAAAATGGCTTCTTCACCCTTCGCTTGCCTTCTCGGTTTTGGCGCTGTGGTTTCAACCGAGAGATTACCAGTGCCGCTTGGCGAAAACCAGATGTGCTGTCTAGTATGGATGTGTCTAATGTTACCGCCCTATTAGAAATAGAAGGGCCCTTCCTCATTCGGGAATTCGCTCGGTTCAGGCCTTTTGCCAGAGTGTGTCGTTGGTGAGTTTTTCTTTTGTCACCTTATCGCTTCGATTTTCTTGCCATACTAAAATATTTTATTAGCAGGTAACACTGAGGGTTGCTCTTCCGATGAAAGTGACGCTCCTCTGAACGTGGTGCCGCTTCAGACGTTACCTCCTTCTCCTCCGCCTGAAGGCTCAAGTCGTCCGCCTATTCCGCCACGAGGAAAGAGAAACAAAACCGTCGCGACATGCAGTGCATCTGCTCGACCTTCCCGTTTCCTTTAGAATTGGCTATCGTCTCGCGGTAAGGGAGTGGCTCCGAGTAACCCTGTGATTGAAGAGGTTGACAGCGATAGCGAAAGCATGGATACCGGTTTCGAGCTGCGTCATGCCACCCTTACCCAACGGATGAAACTTAGGTCGAGAAAGAGTGTACCCGCAACGGAGTCAACTGAGGACGATAGCGACGAAATGGCCGCCGAGACGGAGCGTCTCGTAAAGAGAGTTTGTAAAGAGAAGTCTGACCCACCAATTCCTCCCGTGGAGGAAGTCAACGCGGTTCCCTCCGAGGGAGTTAACACTTCACACGTTGCGGGTGCCTTGTCGGTGACGGAAGTGGTCAAGGTGCCCTCTGCCATTCCTCCCACAGTTAACGAGGCTTCAGCTGCGGTGGGCTCTCCCTTATCGTCTGGCGGTCCTATCTCTCCTATCCACTCCTTTATTCTGAATGTGAACTTATCGGTTTCGAATCCGATCGCTCCTCCTAACCCTCCTCCACAGAAACCTCAGCCTTTGTTTCTTTCTTTGATCTCAGGCATTGGTGATTCCGCAAAAAGTTGTTCTCCTCCTTATATCGCCAATCTTTCCCCTCAAAGTCTTCAAGGCCCCACCACATATCAGCTGGACTTGTCTTCCCTTGGTACTGACGGTCTTCGCGCTTTAGGGATATCGGACCCACTATCGCGAGAAGAGCCGGTGGGCCCAATAGTGGGGCAAATGTTTACTTCTTCGAAGGACAAAGACGAGTTCTTACGGCATCCTCCTGAAGCACGACATTCACGCCTTCTGACTGACATGCTGGCCAGTTTCCGTGAGCTAAATTACTTTTTCGAAGATCAGCATGACAAGGTTCGACCTTCTCTTGATTTGAAGGGAGAATTAAGCGCTGCCTTAGGGAAGGTAACGGAGCTGTCGCAGCTTCAGGAGCGAACCCGGGCGGAGTTGAACGATTGTCGTGCTGAGCTTGCTCGAGAAAAATCGAAAGGGAAGGCTAAGATAGATCTTCTGGAGGCGGAATTGGTGGTGGCTGACAAAAAGAATATCTTCCTTTGCGAAGAGATAGCGTCTCGTGATGCGGATTTGGCCAAAGTGCCTTCAAAGATAGCCTGGTGGAAGAACAAGACCATGGAGGTTTGTATCGCTGAATTTATGAGTCTCCATCGCCAGGGAACTGTCAATTCGTCAGTGCTGGCTGATTACGCTTCCAAGAGAATGAAGGATCTAGGCAAAGGTGAGGGAGATCTTCTAGAGAAGAACGGGGGAATGGTGACTGTGATGTCCGCGAGGGCCCATGATTAATCGAGGTTGCTCCATTTAGAGGATTCTTCTGTTTATTTGTTTCTTTGTCTTGTAATAATGCCTTGTTGTGCAACAATATCTGTATTTTACCGCTATTTGATTTTTTATTCCGCTTTTTCGCGTTAGCTCGAAAGCTGCCTTTTTAATTAACGCCATCTTGCGTTATCTCCTTTCTTGCGATATCGCTCTTGTTTTCTCCAAGAAATGGTACCTGCTTTTCAGAGCATTTAATGCTTGCTATCTTCTCATTAGAAAAGTCGCGATTGTGCAGGCACACGTGTCCATTTCTTCCGGCGCTGTGGGCTAGCGTGCTCGAGAACTTTACTGAAATCGAAGCGTTGTAGCGCTTTTCTAAAATTGCACTCATTGCCTGAGTCTATTCCTCATGTCGCTTCCACGCAACGACTGTGGCCTCCGCCGTTTCATTCAATTACTAGGGTTATAAAACCCAATATTTATTCTTTTCCTTTTCTTTTATCATCCCACCTTCTCATATTTTCTTTTAGCCGTCTTGTTTTCTTCCCACTATTCAAGGTTCTTCGAAGTGCTTTTTCTCTAAAGGTATTTCCTTTCTCCTCCATCGTCTTCTTCATTTTTACTTCTTTAATTCTGCCATGGCTAAGACTCGCCGTTCTGAGTCGAAATCTGCCGATGAGAAAAGGATGGATATTACTGCTAGTGTTATCACATTTGAGGCCGCTCTCCGTGAGCATTTGGCCGCCCATAATGCTGTTATCCCTGACGATTATAAGGTCGTTGTTGCCCCTGAGTCAATACGTTTGAACAACGTTTTGATGGGCAATCGTAGGGTCTTGTATGCGCAAATGTTCCGCTATGGTTTCCTGCTTCCCATCGACTCTTTTGTAAAAGACTTGCTTGTTGCCGGCAATCTGAATCCGGCCCAATTATCCCCAAATGCGTATTGTTGTGTTTATGCTTTTCTGGAACTTTGTAAATACAAAGGGATCACTTCCCCTTCCCTTCTACTGCTCAAATCTCTTTTTAAGCTGATGAAGTGCCGGGGAGTGATAACGATATCGCCCCGCTTCGACGATGACTCTCTCAAGTCCTTTACTTGGAAACTCCTCCACATCGAGTCTTCCGTTGATGCTTGGAAAAAGGAGTTCTTTGTGATAGATCTTCCTGAAGATCCTGGTTCCTGGTGGCGATCTGGGTTTAACCAAAACGTCGATGATAACGTCTGGAGTCGACCAGGGACCCTTCCTCAATGTGAACAAGACTGGTTAAACAAATTGCTCAAACTGGAAATCAGCGTTCACATTCGTCAAGTGGCTTGTAGAATGGACATTCGTTCTTGTGTTAAACGTGAGTGTCGCGTTACTCCCTTTTTTGTTATCGCTGATACTAATGCTGACGTTATTTTGTGATCTCGCAGCGACGAATCCCAACTATAAGCCTGAAAGCGTAAGGAGATGCCTGAAGAGGGCTCAAGAAAGAGAAGAAAAGAAGAAAGCTACCTCCGCGGAAGCTACTGATAAACCCACGGAACTGCCGGCTACTTCCGCGAGTCTTGTTCAAGTATCCTCTTCTTCAGCTGGTGAGAGGAATACTGATATTCCTTCAGGCGTTCCCATCGTGACCGTTGCTGCTCCTCTTGCCCAGCCTTCTTCTTCCCAGGCTCCTAAGGCCATTGCCAAAGGAAAAAAGAAGAGAAAAACAAGAAGCGTTGCCGCTCTTACACCTTCTCCGACGTGGCAGGTTCTTCAGAAGCACCTCATCCCATTACTGTTATAGTAAGGGTGCCTTTTAGCCACGATATGCTACATTTCAATGTTCGTCGTCGTTTGGCTTCTCTTTTCTATATTTCATATTGCGTTCTTGGCAGGACACTACCGCTGTCGCTACCTCCGCTCCTCCCTCAGGCGATATGAATTTGGGTTACATGCTGGCTGGTTCTAAGAAGAGACAGCGGCTGGAAGGTGAGGGGAGAAATCCATCTTCCTCTACCACCGGGACGGAGAACAGAACTGAGGACGTTTTCGACTCTACGGCTGTTCCCCAGGGAGGACATTCCTCGGAATTTTTGGCGAACTTGGGAACAAGCGAGACTTTCGGGGTTTCGCCCAATTCTTTCGGAGGTCCTGTTCATGCATACTCCTCCAATCTGGGATATCAAGAGGGCTTGCAGGATTTTTCTGGCTATCAGCCTCATGGTGCTTATCTTGCTCCAGGGGGTTCGTCCACACAGGTTCACCCTCCTATTCCTCTGGCGTTCGTTCCTTCGAGCATCCTCCTGTTGTATCGTTATGGCGAAGGAGGTGCCACCTTCAACTTTGTGGCGGATCTTAGTCCGATAAGTGGGGGTGGCACTGTGACCCATCAAGTTGGACTGTACGATCTCCGTAACACTGGTTTGGCGGCATTGGGGGGTGATGGCTCGGATGAAGTTCGGCTTTGCTGGCTTCCCAAATATTGGCGTCTGCGGCAGAACAGGAGGCTTTCCTTTCCAAGACCGAGGTTGATAGAGTGAACTCATTACGCTCCAATCGTTTTACTAATATGATGAAATTCCATTATTGGGCGGAGGAGGTGCAGCGTCAGGCTGCCTCTCTTTCCTCCTCCTTGGAGGAATTACCACGAGAGCGGAATGAGAAGAAGTTGTTGGAGGAGCGTACGCAACTATTACTGGCTCATCAGGAGCTGAAGAAAGAACATTCGGAGGTCTTGGCAGCGGAAAGGGCCAAAAATACTATCTTGGAAAACGAGAAATCATCCTTGGCCAAGGAGAAAGCTGCCCTGGAGGGAGAGTCGGCCGATATGAGTTTGTGGCATGTCGAGCAGACTGCCGCTATTTTAATCGATTGCTTCGAGGAAGTCCATGGGGTCGATGCGTACAAACCTGATGAGGTCACGGCGGCTTTCAAGCGAAAATCTGCCCATCTTAATGAGGAGGGTTTTCGCCAAGCTAAAGCAGCAGACTGGAAACGAAGGAACCCCGAAGGTTGATGTGCCTCAAGGCTTTGCCGCCCTTTCCTTAGCAATCGAGCGTCACTAGATTTTTGTCATTATTTTGACCACTAAAGTTTGTAGCCCCTTAAAGTATTTTGATGTATTCAGACAACTTCTATCGCTATCTTTCCTTTCATTTAGTTGTCTCCTTACGAACTCCTTTGGCGTTATCTTTGCCCTGTTATCACGATGCGTTTACTTTTTCGAGCAGATCCTTAGCAGTCCCATCAAAATTACTAAAGTCGGTATCGAGTTAGCTTTCCCGGTAAGCCTTACGATAACGCTGCTTACGAGATCATCACTCCTTCCGCTACCCGAAAAGTATTCTGCACATTCCTAATTGTAAACCATCAGTAACAAAAACACGTTACGAGGGATAGTAATTACCCGTAGGAGACTTTCCACTGCCATCATAGGGCGTTACCATGGAACCCGCGTGAATCGCTTTCACTATCAGCTCTATACTTCACCAGGGATTACACATCTGGTTACTAGCTGGGATTTCGCGATTCTCCGCGTTTCCCTCCTTTCGCGATCGGCCCGAAAAGTGCCTCATCTTAGTGAGCTGTCGGATCGGGACGACTATCACAAGGCTGGGGAATTTTCACTTTTGGGCGTTGTCCTCGCGTCTAGAACCGTGTCCTTACTTAAGGGCCTGGCTGCAGCAGCCCAACCGTTAAGATAGGATTCTTGTTTCTAGACGGAGTTTCTATTTCTTTGGGGCGTGCCTCGTCTTGATGGGCCATCTCCACGAGAACGGTCAGTACAAGAGAAGGAATTTTCACTCCCAAAGATACCGGGTAGTGCCCTCACTTAATGAGCCATCTGATCAAGATCGGTCATCATAAGGATAGGACTTTTCACCCCCGGGGGCGTCCAGGATCTTTCAATCCGACGCTAATTCAAGGTATGTTGGGTTGTGCCCTCACTTAGTGGGCCATCTGATCAAGACCGGCCATCACAAGGATAGGACTTTTCACTTCCCAAGATACCCCATTTTTTATCTGCACGAAGGCAACCACAAACACCCACGAAAGCTCTCTCATCGAGCGTTAGTCATGGTTAGGGTTGACATAAATCAAAGGTGCAGATAAAATTAAATTCTAGGGTAATATAATTTCAAACGAGCGATATTCCAAGAGTTGGATAAGGGTGTACCATCGAGTGTCTCCAGTTGATAGGCTCCTTTCCCGACAATGTGGGTGACACGATATGGTCCATCCCAGTTTGGACTGAGTTTTCCCATACGTTGTCCTGCCGCTCGCTTGTCTCTGAGCACCAGGTCACCGGCTTTCAGCAACCGCTCCTTGACACGCCTGTTATGATAACGGGCCATCTTTTGTTTGTAATGCTGCGTTTTCAGAAGGATTTCTTCTCGGACTTCTGGTAACGCGTCCAGGTTAGCTCGTAACCTTTCCTCATTCAGTTCCTCTCGAAAGTGAGCCACCCATAGGCTCATGGTTCCAATTTCCACCGGTGTAACAGCTTCGGTTCCGAAGGCCAACGCGAAGGGTGTTTCTCCGGTGCTAGTCTTAACAGTCATGCGGTACGCCCACATTACGTATGGCAGCTCATCAGCCCACTTCTTTTTAGACCCTTCTAAGTTTTTCTTGATACCGCTGAGGATACTCCGATTGGTTACTTCCGCCTGTCCATTAGTTTATGGATGAGCCACGGAGGAAAATCGTTGCTCGATCCCGAACTCTGAACACTGGTCTTTGAAGAATTGGCTGGTGAACTGCGTTCCGTTATCGCTGACAAGGACGCGAGGTACGCCAAACATCATGATAACTTGATATTTGAAGAAACGCCATGTTTTTTCTGTCGTGATTGTGGCGACCGCTTCAGCTTCCGCCCACTTAGTGAAATAGTCTACTGCCACTATCACAAACTTCAATTGGGACCTTGCCTTTGGGAATGGGCCTAGGATATCGATCCCCCATTTAGCAAAAGGACAAGGGGCGATAATTTCAGATATTTCAGTAGCAGGTCACCGAGGAATTTTGGCAAACTCCTAGCACTTAGGGCAAGTTTGCACATAGTTGTGGCAATCTCTCCGGATGGTGGGCCAGTAGAATCCGAATCTGAAGACTTGTGCCGCCAGAGTGCCACCTGATACGTGCATACCACATACCCCTTCATGGATTTCGCGCAAGGTGTGAAGACCCTCTTGTTCAGTTATACATTTGGCGGCTGGGTGAGAAAAACATCTCCGAATCAAATCCCCGTCATAGTACGTACAGCGAGCTGCCTGTTTCAGCACGTTCTTCTTTTCAACGGTGTCTTCCGACAGTTCCTCATGTTTCAAGTATTTGATTACGGGAATTCGCCAGTCGCTCTCATGTTCTTCCACACATAAAGATGCTTGCTCTTCCATGAAGGATGGTACCGATAGCTCACGATAATATACGCCTTTGGGTATGAATGCTTCCGGATTCGCGGCCAATTTGGCTAGATTGTCAGCTTCAGCGTTTTCCTCCCTGGGAACATGCTCGAAGCTGACTTGCATGCCCTCTTTCTTTATCTCCAATAATTCTCGCTTTACTTTGGCGAGATATTGAATCATGATGGGTTCCTGGGCCTGAGAGTACCCCAAGACCTGGTCAATTATCAACTTGGAATCACCACAGATCTTTAGACGCAGGTCTCCTGTTTTTCCAGTATCGTGCCTCCCTTTAGAAGAAAGTCCTTTCCCTATTCTGAGCCCGGCTAGCAACGCCTCATACTCTGCCGCGTTATTAGATAACGACTGTAGGATTCGAATGGCGTATCGTATTTGCATGTCGTGCGGCCCATTTATGAAGATTCCAGCTCCCGCCAGCTCTTGGTTTTTGGCCCCATCCACATGGATGATCCAAAGGTCTGTATAGGTTTCCAGAAATGGGAGATCCATATCGCCCCATTCTGCTTCAGGTATGCCGGCCAAAGGATCCTCTGTAAAGGTACATTCCGCTATGAAATCAGCCAAGATCTGAGCCTTTACGGACGGTCGAGACTGATACCTCAATCCATACTGTTCTAGTTCAAGCGCCCAGATCAACATTCTTCCTGAAGATTCAGGCTTTCGAAATATTCTTTTCAGAGGTTGGTCCGTAAGCACGATAACGGAATAGGACTGGAAATATCGGTCCATTTTGCGGGTAGCCTGAATAAGAGCGAATGCTATTTTTTCAATTCGGGCGTATCGCAACTCCGCATCTTTCAAAACGTGACTCACAAAATAGACCGGGCGATGAGAGTGGTTATCGTCGCAAATGAGGACGACACTGACCACTTCGTCCGCAGTGCCAAGATACAAATATAAGGTATCTCCTACCTCGGGTCTAGTCAATAGAAGGTCAGACGATAAGTAATCCTTTAGGCCGATAAATGCCTCCTCACATTCCGGGGTCCATCCGAACGAGGCTTTCTTGCGTATGACTTTGAAAAAAGGAAGACACTTCTCTCCTTGCTTGGAAATAAATCGCCCGAGGGCGATAACTCGCCCAGTTAACCTTTGTACCTCTTTGATGGTTCTTGGCGATATCATGTCTTGTATGGCCTTAACCTTTGAAGGGTTAGGGTGGATACCTTTTTGGCTGACCACGTAGCCCAAGAATTTTCCCGTCTGAAATGCGAACATGCATTTTCGAGGGTTTAACTTCATGCGATACTTTTTCATTACGTCAAAGACTTCCATTAAGTCCCGTAGGTGATCTTGAAAGTTCGCGCTCTTTACTAATATATCGTCAACGTATGCTTCCACATTCCTCCCTATTTGTTCTTCGAATATCTTGTTTGCCATACGTTGGAACGTCGCCCCAGCGTTCTTCAGTCCAAACGGCATCGCCGTATAACAGTACGTGGCCTTTGGAGTGAGGAACGCAGTCTTTTCTTCATCTTCCAAGGCCATGGGGATCTGATGGTATCCAGAGTTGGCGTCCAGTGAACTTAAATAAGCGTACCCGACGGTCTGATCAACTAACTGATCTATACGAGGGAGCGGGTAGCAATCCTTAGGGCAGGCATCATTCAAATCGGTGAAGTCGATGCACATGCGCCAATCCCCATTGGGCTTAGGAACAAGGACAGGGTTCGCTAGCCAGGTGGGATATTGAACTTCGCGGATGAATCCTGCGTCAAGAAGCTTTGTTACCTCCTTGTCCACAGCCGCCGCCTTTTCGCTAGAGAACGCGCGCCGCTTTTGTTGAACCGGTCGGGCGTCTGGGTCCACATTGAGCCGATGCTCGGCTATTTCGCGCGATATACCTGGCATGTCTGCGGGTTTCCACGCGAAATCTCCTCGACATTTGTTCAGTAGCTGGGCCAGTTGAAGATTTTCCGCTGGGTTGAGTTTTTCACTAATTAGGAAGCTTGCTTCCTTTATGCCAATTAATGGGACGGGTATCATTTTGTCCAGAGGTTAAGCGCGCTTCTCATCACCTTGCTCGTAGGGGTCCGCTGCTATACACACATACCTATCGCAACTCCTTTGAGTCATGAGCGAGTAGCATTCTGTCGCCAGCTTTTGGTCGCCCTTTATGGATACTACCCCATCCCAGGAGGGGTATTTCATTTTTAGATGCTTCTGAGATATCACCGCTCAGAAGCGGTTGAGAAAAGGTCGCCCGAGTACAACATTGTAGGGCAAATTTAAATCCACGACAAGGAACAACAAGTTCTCTGATCGTTTATAGGTGTCTTCTCGGAAATATATGGGCAAAGTGATTACCCCCGTGACAGGGATTGGAACCCCATCAATGCCGACTATAGGCCGTTTGCTAGGCGTTAGCTCGTTGTCAGGGCGTTTCATGAGATTGTACGCTTCCAGCGAAAAGAGGTTCACCGCGCTCCCGTTATCAATAAGGGTTCTTCTGATTCCATGACTGGCGATGATGGGCGTAACCACCAGTGCATCATTGTACGGATAAACAACACCTTTCTCATCTTCTTCGAAAAAGGATAATATCATTTGATCCAAAATGCCTATCGCGCCTCCTTTTTTTATCGTGCCATCCCGTGTGCGTTTTTCTCCTTTCACGGCTGTCGGTTGCTCTGATTCGTCCATATAAGGGGTTCCTCCTGCGATGATGTTAATCATAGGGATGTACTCGTCGTCAACCGTAAGAGTTTCTCTATCTTTTCCTCCGGGAGCATTATCCTTCTGCAGAACGCGAGGAGGAACTGGTCTTTCATCCGCCGTCCTTTTCATGGGATTATTTCTGGTGTCTTCTCTTACTTGGGTGGCGAATTCTCCTAAATATCCTTCTTCCACCAGACGTTCTATCGCCGATTTTAATTCTCTGCACGCTTCTGTGGAATGTCCCCTGGCTTTGTGGAATTTACAATAAGCATTTTCCCTTCTCCCAAGAAGGACTCCTGGTTTTGTAGGCGCAGGGTAATGGATGGGAAGATTTCGCTGCTCTGCTATCGCTAAAATTTCTGCCCTTGGTACATTAAGGGAAGGAAAATCTGGGTCGTATGTCCGATTTTTATAAGAATCCCCTTGACGTCGAGTGGGGGATACACCAGTCTTTCCCTTCGAAGGATGACCCTTTTGTCTATTGGAGGCTTTGGGGATATGATCCTTCCGCCTGGCTTAATCGTCGATAAAATGATCGTCAAGAAAGGGCTTCGCGGGAGTAGCGGTAATTTGAGATGTCCCGTGCGGCACGTTATACGTCCTATCTCTGTTTTCTTCTTCTTCCATTTTCGCATAATTATGGGCTTTAAGTCTCAACGCATCTAAAGTCACTGGAGGGTCCACCATGAGTGCGTCTTTCAGTTTTCCGTAGCGGCAGTTCCTTTTCAGGGTTCTATAGCAAAATCAGTAGTGACGCCCGACGTTAATGACATTTCCAAATCGAAGCGGCTGAGAAATTCCTTTAAGGTTTCTTGAGGCATTCGTTGTATGTCAAATAACGCGGCGGTAGATTTCCTGATTGGAATCGCCGTGCTAAATCTGCTCCGAAATTTAGATTCTAACTGTGAGAAGTTATTAATGGATCCACCAGGGAGACCTTCAAACCAGAGACGCGCAACACCCGACAATGTCATAACAAATATTTGGCACAACGCCGCATCACTGTGGGTCTGAAACTGAACAAAATCTTTCACTTTATTGATATGCGAGATGGGATCCTTGGTGCCATCATAAGTATCAGTGGGAAGCTTCACGCGTCGACTGACCCTGTGACGCCTTATACGACGGCTAAACGGATGGCCCGATGTATCATCAAGAATTTCACGCGCATGACGCGGGGGAGATATTTCAGCCTGACGCCCCCTATTTCGCGTTCTGGCGTAAGATGTCGCCTAGGAGATTGACTATGACTCCTAGGTGATAGACTTCGATACCTTCGACTACTGGATCTTTCACTGTACTCGGGAGACAAACTCCTGTTGGCTCCTTCCCTCCATCCGTCCCACCGGTTCCTAACCCCCTCTAGTTGCCTATCTCCCTGCGGGAGGAGACCTTGCGGCATCTGTGGTACGTAAGCCTCTACTCTTCCTTGAGTGAGCTGCACAACACTAACCGGAGGATCTCCCACGAACAAAGGCATCTGGAAGTTTTCTGGAAACAACGGTGATAAAGGTCGATCAGCGACAATAGATGGTGTGAACATGACGCGGGAAGGGAGACTAGATCCAGAAGCACCAGGCGTGATTCTTGCGGCCATTTCAGTCAAATATTCCAACCGAGAATGAAGGGCCGCTATTTCCATTGCAAAAGGATGTTCATGATTAAGTATAGATCCCCCCGAAAGAGGAGTGGAGAAATCGGATCCCGCTGTCTGAGATGACGAAACGACTGTTTATGGGGAGACAAGTCCCCCTGCAATTCCGACCGAATGGTCTAGAGATCCTGAAATAATTGGTTGCGACGTCATAGAGAGATCAGCAGTAGCAAAAGGGAATAACTGTCTGCGGATTGAGAAAGGGATATTAGAGGATGATGATCGGATCGACCCCGATCCTGCGGTCATGACCGTTCCAATCTTCCGACTAAACGGAGCTTGGCTATTAAGGATGCTCACTTAATATACCAAAGCTCTCAATGAAAGCACCATTTGATAAGATTCGAGGTCGTGTCTGATCGGAACGGCGGCGGTCGGTCGTCGGATGTACCTGCAAAGCGCCGGAGGGGGGCTCCGGCGTAGACACTCTGATGCTTAAGTCAGTTCGGGGATATAAAGTAACAAGAGGTTCTGCTGGGTCATCTCGATCTTACCTTCTGTTCGAAAAAGTAGGGATATTTATAGGCCTCGATGGCGATACCTGGCGATAACAATCCAGGTGATGTCTGGTGATGACGTCACGAGCGATGCTAGTAGGTGACGTCATGAGCGGTATCTAACGGGGCTGCCGGGAGTGATAACCTCACAGTTCCCTAGGATGGGATGGCGCCGTGCGTATAGAGACGCGTGAGTCCCCCCTCCGCTAATGTCGACCATCCTAGGAATCCTTCGCTGATCTCTGGGCGATATGAAGATATACTACGGGACTTATAGGAATCCGTCCCGGCAGGAGTCGCAAGTGCAGTAGCACCGTGAAGGTTGTCTTGATTGTTATCAATCGTCTTTCATTTACTCCTCATTCTTCTCGCCTTATCTTTTTCAGGAACTGGGTTGCCCCCATTGTTGCTTGCGTGAGACTGGTAAGAAGACGCCCTCGCAGCCCCGCTGCACATTTCAGGGACAGAAGATTTTTCCCTTTGAAAACTCCACCTGTCCCTTCTTAAAGATCACTTTTCTTCTTTCATTCTAAACATTGATGCCTTTTACCTTGTAATGCTTATTGTGTAATAACGCTTGGGATTCTTCTTTAAATAACGATCGATTTTCTACCGCGATACCTCTCTCTTTTTTGCTTTGTCTTGATGACGCGCCATTTGAGTTAACGCTAAGGTGCGTTATCTTGGT
Organism: Viola odorata; assembly: GCA_963691705.1. NCBI lineage: Eukaryota > Viridiplantae > Streptophyta > Magnoliopsida > Malpighiales > Violaceae > Viola > Viola odorata. The sequence goes on from OY829542.1 coordinate 24,034,250, forward strand.
AACCACGCTATCGCACCTGTCTTGATTTGAAAATCGATCCTGTTTTTCAGAGCATTAAATGCTCAAGATCCCTTCATTAATGCAGGAGAGAAGTCACAACGAACCTAATACACGTGTCTGTTTGAGGGTGCGCTAGGGGTTGGCGTGCCCTAGGAACCGGTGAGATCGAAGCATCTTCTCGCTTCCCTAGGATCATACTCATTGCTCATGTCTTTTCTTTACAACGCGTCACACACGTGACGACTGTTACCACATTCATTTTATTCAACTGCTAGGGTTATTAAACCCAACATAAGTTTCTTTTCCCCTCTTTTGTCATTCTATTTTCGCCTCTCCTTCTCCTTCTTGAGCAGTTTTGCGTTTCTTCTTTCCACCATCTGGGCATTCTAAGTTTCTCTTCCAGAAAGGTATTTCTACCCTCATCTATCGTCTTCTTCATTCTTTCTTTATTTTCGCTATGGCTAGAACTCGTCATTCTCAAACCAAATCTGTAGATGAGGAAAAAATTGATAATACTGTTACCACCCTTACTTCCCCAGCCATACTTCAAGGCCATTTAGCTAGAAACAAAGCCCGTATTCCTAAGGATTATAAGGTTTCTGTTGCTTCTGATTCACTCCGTCTTAATAGTGTGATGCCTGGCAACATTAGGATCTTGTATGCCAAGATGTTTAGCTACAGCTTTCAATTTCCCCTTGACTCTTTCATTGAAGAGCTGTTGCTTGCTCTAGATGTGAATCCTGTCCAGTTAACTCCCAACACGTACTGCTTGCTCTGGAACTCTGTAAATACAAGGGGATCGACTCTCCTTCCCTGTTATTACTTAAGTCCCTTTTTCAACTGTATAACCATAGGGGTGTGCTAGCAATATCGCCCCGTTATGGTGATTGATAACAATCCACCTAAGGAAAAGGGTATTTCCATCTATTGCCCTGAACTGAAAGAAGAGATCACTGTTCCCACCTTCGCGGTAGGGAGAGGGCCACCGCCTCCCCCAGAGGCTGACGCCAAGAGGGCAAAACAGCGCTCAGGAGTTTCCCCAAACAAACCTTCTAGATGGCTCGAGGAGCTGTCTCATTCTGAGGAATACCACGCGTCAGGGGGACCACTTAGTCGCTACCCTATCGTGGTAGCATTTATCCCATGGCTATCGCCACGGTAACATATCATCCGAGGGGCGAACCACGATCCCTAATGTTAGGGATAGCTCTCTGGCTATCCCCAAACGCGGAAATGCTCAATTCTTCTATATATATACCTCCCCCTCAAAGGAGGCAGGTAAGCCTAATCTGACTGGCCCAAGCTCTGCCAAATTCAGTACACATACTGACTTAAGCATCGGAGTGTTTCCGCCGGAGACCCCCTCCGGCGTATTGCAGGTACCACGGACCGTCATGAGCACTGATATGAGAGGAGCCGTTCTGCCATACATCTTTCGGCAAAAGACAAAATCTTATCAAATTGGTGCTCTCGTTGAGAGTATTGGTTCTATTAAGTGAGCATCCTTAATAACCAAGCTCCTCCTCCCCGAAGCTAGAAGGATTATGGCCTCAGAGTCAGATCCGGCGTTGTCCCAAACTTACAACATCCCATACAACACCCGCAGATGACTGTTTGCCTTCGCTACCTCTGATACCTCCACCCCAGTGCAGGACGTCACTGCGGGAGAATCAGATCTTCCTCCTGGGCAAAGTACGGAAGAAATTACATTCCAAATTTGTTCTCCCTTTTCCCACGTAGCAGGAACCAGTCATCCTACTCCCCAAGCAGGGAGATCCATGATAGGTGAAGCGGACAACCCTTTCGCAAATTCAATAGCAGATCAGTTGACAGAGATGGCTGCTAGATTTACTCCTCATGCCTCGAGACCTGGTGTGCCCTCCCAAGTAGTTTTCACTCCGTCCATTGTCAATGAACGACCATTATCGCCCCGACAATCCAGAGGACTCCCGTCCTCCTTACCATTCTCATTGGCCCCCATAAACATCCCGCCGCTCACGCGTGGACCTGCTGAACATTCTGGACAATACAGGGGAGGAATCTCTATCCCTGAAGTAGCCCGCCGACGTGATGAGTACAGAGAACATTGGGATGATCGACGAGGGGATATATTGAGAGAGCCATCTCCTAGATACATTGAGAGATCTAGAACCAGAGGTCGACGAGCTCGAACTCCAAGAAGCCGCAGCCGATCTCCCAGGCGGCATTAGGAATATGACCCTCAAAATCCCAGATATGACGTTGAAATTCCACACCCGCATCAGCCTCGTGGGGTCCCTGATATTAACGTTAGCCATCCGTTCAGTTACCGTGTCAGGCACCACAGAGTCCATCGACATGTGAAACTCCCAGCAGAATCATATGATGGCACGAAAGATCCCATTTCTCACCTCAATAAGGTGAAAGATTTTGTGCAATTCCAAACGCGCAGTGACGCAGCATTGTGTCAGATCTTCGTAATGACGCTGTCAGGCGTGGCACGTCTCTGGTTTGAGGGACTCTCGGCCGGGTCTATTGATAATTTTTCTCAACTGGAAGAAAAATTCAAAAGTCGGTTTAGCACGGCTATTCCTATCAGGAAGTCAGCAGGTGCACTGTTCGATATCCATCGAAAATAGCAGGAATCGTTGAATGACTTTTTAGGTCAATTTGATCTTGAAATGTCCCTAACGCCAGGGGTCACTATTGATTTTGCGGTTGAGGCCCTAAAACGCAACTGCCGATACGGAAAATTGAGAGACACGCTAACGGTGGACCCACCGATGACCCTAGATGCGCTGAGGCTGAAAGCGCATAATTATGCGAGAATGGAAGAGGAGGAAAATAGAGAATGGATCTGAGACATGCCAACGGACCCATATGTGGCCCCTAGCGCCCCGCATAGCAGTGCCCCTGACGCGCGACCCACTGATGATCAGGGGCAACGAAAAGAGCACACTGCCAAGGCATCTAACCGGCAGAGAGGCAATTTCTTGAAAGGAAGACCCGGAGGATCCCCCACTAGGAAACAAGCGGATCCGCCAAAAGGCCGGATATATGATCCTGACCTTCCATCTCTTATACTCCCAAGGGCTGAAATCCTAGCGATAGTCCAACAGCGAAATTTGCCCATTAGATATCCAGCTCCTGTGAAGCCAGGAGTGATCATGGGAGGAAGGGAAAACGCGTATTACAAGTTCCACAAGGTCAAGGGACATTCGACAGATGTATACAGAGAACTGAAATTGGCCATAGAGCGATTGGTCGAAGAGGGCTACCTAGGAGAATTTGCCACCAAGGCAAGAGAAGAGGCCAGGAACAACCCAACGGGAATGACAACTGATCAGAGGCAAACGCCTTCACGCGCCACGGGGGCTAACGCAATTCCCCTTGGACAAAATAGAGAAGCTCTCGTTGTTCATAGCGATCAGATGCCTATGATTAATATTATTGCCGGGGGAACACCCTACTTCGAGGAGGCCATACCACAAACGCCCAGTCCTGGGGAAAAGCGTAAGCGAGAAAGCGCCTAGGCAAAAATTGAGGTGATAAACGCCTTAGATAGAATGATATTTTCCTTCTCAGAAGAAGACGAAAAGGGCATTGTTTTCCCACACAACGACGCGCTGGTAGTCACACCTGTCATAGGAAGTCACGGGGTGAGGAGAACCCTTGTTGACAACGGGAGCGCAGTAAATCTATTTTCGCTGGAAGCGTATAACTTGATGAAACGCCCTGATGGTGAGCTAGCGCCATGCGTGAGGCCAATTGTCGGGATTGATGGCGTACCAATACCGGTAGCCGGAATAACATCCTTGCCAGTGTACTTCCGAGAAGACACATCCAAGCACTCTGAAGAGCTATTATTCCTGGTTGTAGACCTAACGTTACCATACAACGCTATACTGGGGCGACCGTTCCTCAATCGTTTCGGGGTAGCGATATCCCAAAAACACCTGCGGATGAAATACCCCTCGTGGGACGGAGTGGTCTCAATCAGAGGAGACCAGAAACTGGCAGCCGAATGTTATTTGCTTATGACTCAGAGGAGTTGTGACCGCTACGTTTGCGTGGCAGACGATCCTTTCGACGATAAAGAAGAAAAACGCACTCAGCCACTAGATCAGATGATGTCAATACCTATCGCTGAGGACAATGAGGCAAATCTCTTGGTCAGTGAGAAACTGAGCCCTGAAGAGAGCGTGCAACTAACTCGACTATTAAGAAAATACAAGGGAGAATTCGCATGGAAACCAGCGGACACGCCTGGAATCTCGCGAGAAGTCGCGGAGCATCGACTAAACGTCAGCCCTGAGGCCAAGCCTATTCAGCAGAAACGACGCGCCTTTTCATCAGAAAAAGTAGCAGCTATCGAGAAGGAGTTACTGAAGCTCATGGACGCGGGGTTCATTCGAGAAGTTCAGTACCCAACCTGGCTGGCTAACCCGGTGCTAGTTCCAAAGCCTAACAGAGATTGGCGCATATGCATCGATTTCACTGACCTAAATAATGCTTGTCCCAAAGATTGCTATCCCCTTCCTCGAATTGACCAGCTGGTCGACCAAACTGCGGGGTATGCTTATTTAAGCTCTCTGGATGCCAACTTCGGGTATCACCAAATCCCAATGGCCACAAAGACGAAGAAAAAACTGCCTTCATCACCCCTAGGGCCACATATTGCTACACCGCAATGCCGTTTGGGCTGAAGAATGCCGGGGCAACGTTCCAGCGCATGGCGAATAAGATTTTCAAAAAGCAAATAGGGAAAAATGTAGAGGCCTACGTGGACGATATTCTGATTAAAAGTCGAAGCTTCGGAGACCATCTTGCCGATCTGGAAGAAGTTTTCAATGTGATGAAAAAATACAAAATGAAGCTGAACCCACGAAAGTGTATGTTCGCGTTCCAAACGGGAAAATTCTTGGGCTACGTGGTCAGCCGAAAGGGTATCCAGCCCAACCCTTCAAAGGTAAAGGCCATTCAGGACATGATATCCCCGCGAACTGTCAAGGAAATACAAAAGCTTACTGGCCGCATCATCGCGTTAAGACGGTTCATATCTAAGCAAGGAGAGAGATGCCTCCCCTTTTTCAAGGTCATTCGAAATAAGGCCCTATTGGGGTGGACAGAGGAATGTGAAAACGCGTTTGCAGGACTGAAAGCCTACTTGTCATCCGATCTAGTGCTAACGAGGCCTGAGTTCGGCGATGAGCTATACCTATACCTGGGAGTAGCTGACAAGGTAGTCAGCGCCGTCCTCATACGAAGTGAAGGGCATGTACACCACCCTGTATTTTTTGTGAGTCACATATTAAAAGACGCGGAGCTGCGATACGCCCGCATCGAGAAGATAGCGCTTGCTCTAATACAGGCAACGCGAAAGATGGACCGATACTTCCAAGCCCACCCTGTTACCGTACTAACTGATCAGCCGCTGAGAATTTTTTTTAGAAAGCCTGAGTCCTCAAGGAGAATGTTGATTTGGGAAATCGAGCTCGAACAATACGGGCTGCAATACAAAGCCAGGCCGGCAATAAAAGCCCAGGCGTTAGCTGACTTCATAGCGGAGTGCACATTCACCAAGGAGGTGTTGGAAAAACTGTCAGAGGAAGAACCAGAAAACTCATGCCTACCGTTCCCGGAAACGCACGCAGACTCATGGGTTATTCGTGGACGGCGCAAAAAATCAAGAGATAGCAGGAGCAGGCGTTTTCCTGGTGGGGCCAAACGGCATGGAAATGCGATATGCCATCAGAATCCTGCAGCCGTTATCCAATAACGCCGCTGAATATGAAGCGCTACTGGCAGGACTCAGAATTGGAAACACCTTCTCCGTCGAAGCCTCTACCGTGGCGGAAGAGCAATACGGCTTGCGCCTAAAGATACGAGGAGACTCTAAATTGATAATGGATCAAGTCCTTGGAAACTCCCAAGCCCGAGAACCCGTCATGATTCAATACTTGGCCAAAGTAAAGCATGAGCTGTCGGAGATGCAGAAAAAAGGCACTCGGGTCATCTTCGAACACATCCCTAGAGAAAGTAACGAAGAGGCCGATAGCCTCGCCAAGATGACAGCCAACGCAGATGCCTCCATACCCAACGAGGTACATTACGGGGAGCTATCCATACCCTCTTTCATGGAGGAGCAAACATCGTTGTGTGTGGAAGAAATAGAAAGTGACTGGAGGATCCCAGTGGTAGAATATCTTAAGCTTGATAGGCTACCAGAAGAAATTGCGGAAAGAAGGAAAATCCTAAAACAGGCGGCGCGATGTACATATTACAATGGAGAGTTAATACGGAGGTGCTTCTCCCATCCAGCCGCTAAATGCATAACGGAACAAGAAGGCCTGCATGTGCTGAGAGAAATTCACGAAGGGATATGCGGCATGCACATCGCGAGCGATACTCTGGCAGCTCAAGTCTTTCGGTCGGGATTCTACTGGCCCACCATACGAAGAGATTGCCATAACTTCGTGAAAACCTGTCAGAAATGTCAGGAATACGCTAAGATCCCTCGAAAACCGACCACGCGAATCTCAGAAATAATTGCTCCATGCCCGTTTGCCAAATGGGGCATTGACATATTAGGCCCGTTTCCAATGGCTAGATCTCAGCTAAAATTCGTGGTCGTGGCGGTAGACTACTTCACAAAATGGGCCGAAGCCGAGGCGTTAGCCACCATCACCACTGAAAAAAATTGGCATTTTTTCAAACACCAAGTCATCATGCGATTCGGGGTTCCGCGCATACTGGTTAGCGACAATGGAGCACAGTTCACAAGCCAATTCTTCAGGGATCAGTGTACGGAATTCCAGATCGAACAAAGGTTCTCTTCCGTGGCACACCCCCAAACCAATGGCCAGGCAGAGGTAACCAACCGCAGCATCCTTAGTGGCATCAAAAGAAACCTGGAAGGTTCCAAAAAGAAATGGCCGGACGAACTGCCATACGTACTATGGGCCTATCGCATGACTGTCAAGACCGGCACTGGAGAGACCCCGTTTGCGTTAGCATTCGGAACCGAAGCTGTCACACCGGTTGAGATCGGAATGATGAGCCTTCGGGTGGCTCATTTCAGAGAAGAAAATAACGAGGAAAGGTTACGTGTTAACCTTGACGCCATACCAGAAACACACGAGGAAACACTACTGAAAACTCTGCACTACAAAAGAAAAATGGCGCAATACCACAACCGGCAAGTGAGAGAGCGATTGCTCAAAACTGGGGATTTAGTGCTCAAAGATAGACGAGCGGCAGGGCAGCGCATGGACAAACTCAGCCCAAACTGGGATGGACCGTATCGCGTCACCCGTATTGTGGGGAGAGGAGCTTACCACTTGGAAACGCTCGATGGAATGCCTCTACAGAACTCGTGGAATATAGCCTGGCTGAAGCTATACCACGCCAGGAACTAGCTCACCCTATCTGGTAACATCAATACTATTCTAACAAGATATATCTTTCTGTGCGTTTGTGTTGATAAAATGCAGATAGTAAAGCATGCCAGGAGTGAAAATCCTATCCTTGTGATGGCTGGTCCTGATCAGGCAGCTCACTAAGACGAGGCACGCCCTGGCATGACTAAGCGTTGGGAGTGAAAATCCTATCCTTGTGGCAACCGTGCTCACACAGACGGCCCATTAAGACGAGGCACGACCCCAAATGCTCCCGGGAGTGAAAATCCTATCCTTGTGGCAACCGTGCTCACATAGACGGCCCATTAAGACGAGGCACGCCCCGGTATCCTTGGGAGTGAAAATCCTATCCTTGTGGCAACCGTGCTCACACAGACGGCTCATTAAGACGAGGCACGACCCCAAGGAGAGACCAACTCCGTCCTGGAAGTGAAAATCCTATCCTTGTGGCAACCGTGCTCACATAGACGGCCCATTGAGACGAGGCACGTTCCAGGGATGCGAGGTTTCAACGCTTAGGAGTGAAAATCCTATCCTTGCGATGGCTGGTCCTGATCAGACAGCTCGCTAAGATGAGGCACTCCCCAAGCCAATCTTCGGCGGAAGGAAGGAGGGGACACTCCAGCAAGAAATTGAGCGGTCGATACCCGGCGAAGTAAGGCTGGAAAGACATCCGTACTGCAACAATAACGTCGCAGCAGGCCTAACGGGGCAAGAAAGCTCCCCCGACAACAAAGGGTGATTTGAATCTGAGCAATGCTGAGTCATTCTTGGAAATGCTATCGGAAGGCAACAATAAGGCCATCGAAAAGGCAGCTGAGGAACCTGTATGAAGGTCATGCGAGAGCAAAGTGGGCATATCTATAGAGGTGCGGCAGGAAACACCACGGACGAATAATTGCGCAAGCAGTATTATGAAACAGAGCAGACAAAGAAGTTCCGTTCAAAAGGGGTAGCCCAACCAAGGCAAAAAGTGATATCGTTAATATTACAAAACAAGGAAGGGCTCGTCGGCCGCAAAAATCAGAATATATCTAAATTCAAAAAACTAGGGAGCGGGTAGTGCGTTGACTCCTCCTTGCTGCTTCGATTTCCATAAATAGAAGTCGTCATCAGTAATAGTGGAGACTCTCCTATCAAAATACGCGGACAGCTCATCAATACGGAGTTTTTCTACCCCATAATGATGCATCAACGCCTCCGACATGAGCCCTGCGCCTTCCTTCAAGTACCACTGATTCTTCACAACGTTTAAAGCCAGATCGGCAGTCAGCTCGGCATTCCTCTGCCTTTCCTGGCGCAACTCATTCTCCTCACGAGAAAGGCGTTCGGTCAGATTGGCACCTTTCCGTTTCTCCTCCTCCAAAGCGTTCTTGACAGCCTCCAGCTCTTGCTTGACAGTCGTCACTTCCTGCCGGACAGACTCCGTTTCTTGGTTGGCAAGGTTAAGCGCATCCACAAAACTCTGGCGCTCGTTCTGCAACCTGGTTATCTCCCCCTGCCCGTTTGCGGCAATCCTAGCATTCTCCTCATCCATGTAATGGAGGTGGCAGAAAAAAGAAAGCGCTTGGGAGCGAAGAAAGTTTATACGCTCCTGCTCACTCCTAGCCGCAAAGGCATCCCTCTCCCTTGGAAGAGACATAATCTCGGCTACCAGGTAAGAGGTAGACGCGAGAATGGAATCATGATCAGTCCCGGCAGGAAATTGCAAAATGTTATCCCTGAAGGAACGCAAACCAATATGATGAGTGGGCATGAGGGGAGGATTATAAGTAGAGGCACCGGCTATCAAAGCAGGGGCAGGGCCACCTCTCGCGATAGTGGGAGGAGACATCGAAATAAAGAACAGAGCGGCAGGAGAAGAGGGTAGACTGCCGGAACCTCCCGCGTTGGGCATTGGGGACCCATCTCCACCACGTACTTCAAGGTTAAGGGCACTTGATTTATAGCCTGTCGCGGTGGAGGAATCACCTAAAACGCGAGGACTACCACCGAAATCAATACCCTGCGATTGCTCGGCAGGAATACCGCCGCCTTCAGGGACGTTCAGAGAAGGATTCGCAGCAGAAGAGGTAGGGCTGTGCTGAAGCTCATAGCGAGCCTTCTTCTGACGCTCTCGAAGGATCTCAGCAACAGACATATAACCTGGAGAGGTTGACTGAGCAGAAACAGTGGAAGCCTCCTAGGAAACGCAGTGCACGCATGATAAGAAAATTATACAGAAGAGAAGAAAACCTTAGAGAGAAATGAACGCATACCTGGGTGACTACCGAAACCAGAGGTATCGCGGTAGGAATGGGATCAACTGTCGCCTCTGAAGAAACAACAGTGTGGGAGGAAACGGGTTGCGTGGCACGTGTTTTCCTCACTCTCTTCTTCCTTGCAACAAGGGTGCGAGGAGGTGGCGATGAGGTAGTACCCGTAGCGGTAGCAATGCCTTCCTCTTCCGCAGCGGCAGCAGCAGCAGCCCTGGCGGCGGCGGCAGCTTTCTTCCTTTGTTTCTGTTTCCTCTTCCTCCGGAAGTACTCTGGCTCTCAACCAGGCGGAGGTACTGCACAGTTAAAGAAACGTTAGTGTTAGTACCTCTTGGCAACACAAAAAGAAAAAGGGCAAACGCTCACCCTTTTTGCACTGTTCCATTTCCTTACCGTTAGCCACTTTTCGGGCATCAACGCTGAAATCTAGTTGAAGTAGCGTCTTCAACCAGCCATCTTCTGGATCAGAAAGGGGTTTACGATGGCCCCAAGCCCCATTTTTAATTTTCTCATTGAAGTCGGCCCTCCATAACGGCTCGGGCAGATCGATAATGAAAAACTCTTCTTTCCAATGAGGAACAAAAGACTCGATAGCCATAAGCTTCCAGGTAAAGGGCTTCAATGAGCCATCTTCATAACGAGGGGATATTGATATCACCCCCTTACGAGAATACAACTGGAAAATATCATGAAGCAGGGCCAGAGTGGGAGACTCGATCCCCTTGAAACGGCACAGTGCGGCAAAGGCACTGCAACGCAAATCGCGTTAGGGCTCAATTGAGCCGGAGCCAAATCAGAATTAGCCAATAGCAACTCGACAAGCGGGTCAAGAGGAAGACAAAACCCATGGTCAAATAACTTAGCATATAATATTCTACTGTTACCGGGCAGAACGCTGTTTAGGTGAAGTGATTCGGAAGCAGCGTGCACAGGATATTCTCTAGGAAATCGCGCATTACACTCGGCAAGTCTACGATTAACTAAGGGCAGAGTATAGAGAGAAGTGGGGGTAATGTTAATTTTTTCTTCTCCGGCGGACCCTTGAGGATCCCCCTCATCAGAAGATCTCTTAGTCTTAGCCATGACCAATAAAGGAGAAGTGACGAGCAAAGAAAGGGTGTGTACCCTCGCAAAGAGAACACTAGGAGTCTCAGACCAAAAAGAAGAGAGCGGCGCGAGTTGTTTGTCCAGAAAGCAGCAGCGTGCGAGAGAGGAGATTAAAAAAGAAAAAGGAGGAAGGAAAAACATTATATATAACACTGAAAGGGCGTGACCAATCAACGACGGACACATGGCAAAGCAGTGCGTCGGAAAATAAGGCACGCGCGAGAAGATACAAGTTTAAACCCTTCAGCGATTCACGTCTCCCTAGAAGACGCTTGCTTCAAACGCCTTTTCGTAGAAAGACACGTGTCCTTTTCCATCATTGCTTTTCAGATCGCATTAAATGGAAGGACTGCGGTATTTAATGGCCTAAAAAGCAGTGCTGGCTTAGCCAAACGGTGCGGCAACACAAGGAAGATAATGAAGAGATGGCGATAGCATCACAACAATTCACACGAATGCGATAAAGGTTATGTAGCGTCAGCATTATTACAAGAGGAATAATGACAAATGGTTTTCAGGAAAAAATAGAAGCAGACAACAATAAGAATAACAAGGGAGGGTCCAGAAACCCGTTGTGACACTTCTCGAGAAGCAAAGCGGCGCCCCAATCGTTGGCGTTAGACCCTTTCCCCTTCTGGAGCAGAAGGACCGATCCCGCCTTTGCTAACCTCATCCATCACGGTAGAAATATAATCAGCAACCTGGGCAGGGTCAGAAGAATTACCCTTGAAATGGGTTGCGAATCCAGAAGTAAAGACTTCCAAGATTTTCTTCTTCCACCATTCCTCCTTCAAAGATGCCCTAACGGACTCCTCGTCTCGAGCTGACATCTCTTCGCGAAGAAGGAGATTTTTCTTCCTCTCCAGCGCTAACTCTGCCTCCAGAACCTCCACCTTTGCTTTCCCGACAGACCTCTCTCTGTTTAATTCCTTTTGCGACTCCTCGCAAAGACGTGTTAGCAACCCCATTTGCTCCACCGCTTTCTCAAGCTGCACTTGCTTAACGCACAGCGCGTTGGAAAAATTGCGTGACTCGCGATCATGAATCTCAAACAGATAGTTCAAGTGACGGAAGAAATCCAGAGAATCATTCATCATATGCGAAGACGAGCCGGTGGAGGAAGCTGAAGAAACTTTTCCTTCTCCTTTTGGGAGCCCAGCATCTCTCCTATCAAAGGCGCAGTAAACTCATCTCTGGAAAAAGGTTGGGGAACCCCGACAGCACGAAGACCATAAAAGCAGAATCCCTTCAAGCCCATACGGTAGGAGGGGATCTCGGTAGGACTTCCATAAGAAAGAGTGATTGACGGAGCGGGAGAAGAACTCCCGGAAAAAACATCCGTGATAGGAGAAAGGAACAGTTGTGGAAGGACTTTAGGCGGTAGCCCAGCAGTCGAATCCGCAGTAGAAGGTGTAGCGACTACGTCAGGAATGCAATGAGAAATTGGAGAATCGGGAGCGTTAACTGTAGGAAGAGGACACGCTGTCGATGGAACCTCTGCCTCGGCATAACACGTAGCAGCCGGCGCCTTAGTAACTCCCACCGGTTGGGAGGCACTCGTCCCAGTCGAAGCGGCAGAGATAGGAACAGTTGCTGCATCTACAGAAGAAGTCCCGGTGGCTTGCTCACCCGTGGCAAATCGAAGTTTTTTCCGACGCAAGGAAGAGGCATGGCAAAGGTCCGACTTGACATCCACATCCTCATCATCACTAGCAATCACCGTCGTTGCGGCTGGGCTGGAGTCCGTCCTCTTGCGACGCTCCGGTAGCCAATTTTCCACAAAGTGAGAAACTCGGGCAGAGCTAACGGGCCTTCGCCCTCCCCGGGCAACCGTCTTGGTTCTCCTCCTCGGGGGACGAACGTTACCCTGATTAGAGCCATCGGCAGGGGGGAAGCTGGTAAAGTTTGAAGAGGTGTTACATTTAAAGGAGCGCCAGCGTCACCTGGGAATTAACCGTTAGCATCCTATAACAAAAGAAACGCGCAAAGACAAAAGCAAAGAAAGTGCGAAAAGAAGCAGACTCACCCATAGCGCACTCCTCCAGAGGCTTGAACAAGGCAAAGCTACAGAGGCGGTAGTGAGTATCTTCGTCTAACAGAGCGTTAGCTTGCTCCAACTCTGCCCTGGTTAATATGGAAGGATTCGACCAAATAGGGCCTATCAGTTCCTGGTTGAAATTAATACGCCACAAACGTGACGGTAGCTCCAGAACAAAGAAACTACTTTTCCAATCAGCTACACCCTTCTTAAAGCCGTGAAAACGCTGCCAGAACGACTGCACGAGCGCGTCATTCCACCGAGGAGTAATTTTGATTAAACAATTATGGCAATTCATACTAAAGAATTTGCGAAATAAATTGAGAGATGGGGTAGAAATGCTCTTCAACTCGCAAGCGCGAAGAAAAGCATAAACCGCACACCAGGAAGAGGGAGTTATCTGGGCAGGATTAAGGTTATACTCCCGCAGCAGCGTTAGTATCGATTCATGAACAGGAAAGCGGAAACCGTAAAGGAACATCTTAAAGTAAAAAAGCCTACTGTAACCCCACGCCGGATTATGGAGCCGCATATCACTTCCAGGGATAGAGGGCTCATACCCAGGAGGAAAGGTAATACCGTGTTCCTCCAGTTCGGCTTTCAGAACCACATCGCATGTAAAAATACTGGGTGATTGCACGACCTCTAGATCCATGGGTTTCCAGATAACCTAGCGAGGTCTATTTCTAGCCATAACAAACCAGCAAAAAGGAAATCTGAGAAGGATTGAATTGGTACCTTGAAAGGGGAGAGTTACAAAGGAATCGGCGGACGACGACGGACGGCCGGTGAGATATTCGGGGAAGAAGACGAAGGAAGATAAGAGAAAAAATTCGAAGCGAGGGCAAAAGTTCTGAAAAAAGAAAAATGGCCCCTCTTAAAGGATTAAAATGCCACCGCATTAATTGAGCCACCAATCGCGCGAAGATGCGTGTAAAAAGAGGTTGGCCACTTGGAAGCGCATTAAAGAAATTTGAAAAAGAGAAGTTATTCGTCGTGATCCCCCAAAAGGGCGACAGAGTTGACCCAGTCAAAATAACTGCGAAGCGACTGCCTCGGCCAAGCCAACCGCTTACGCTGGCTATCACCAAGGACCAGTAGGCTAACGGAAAATAACGACAAAAGAAAAAGGCAGAAAACATCATCTTATTCATAAAATGCCAATAGGCATATACAACACAGAGGCGTTAATCCTCATCAGCCCAATCCATGTCATAGAAGTACTCATAGTCCTCCGGGGATGACGACAATCCACTGTTGTAGGAAAAGAAATATTCGACAGGTTTGGGCACAAGCTTTGTCGCATGGGCTACCGCCTTGTCATAACGGGCACGGGAACTCTCCCCAACGGTAGAAGCTGCTGGCTTTAAATCAGTGCCGTGAGAAAGAGCCTCATTCTCGAAAGAAGGAGGAGGAGGGGCAAACGGTGACGCTTCATCACCTTTCGGTAGCATCACGTAGTGGGGCACAAAGCCGGTAAAGAAGGACTCAAAGGTCTGCTTCTTCACTTTCACTGGTTTCTTGCGACCCTGGCGTCTAGCAGGACATTTAATAGGTCTCCATGGTGGAGTCGGAGGAGGATTATCCGAATCCGGCGAAGTCAGAGGTGTTGGCAAGGAATCACGCCCGCAAAAATCTGTCATTCTGACCTACAAAAAGCAAAGAGAAGGAAAAGATAAAGATAAACAGGGAAAGGGAAAGCATTTCCCTTAAATAACCAAGGAAGCGCTCCGATCCTCGCACAGATCCTGAAAAATCAATTAAGATGTCTGAGAAAAATAACCGCAATAGCAGAAGCTGATCCGGCATCAATATACCTACTTGTTAAATGCGCCAACCAAAAGGCACCAAATAACTACCCAATCACTCACCCCTGGAACGACGGCTTTGGAAACAGTTGAGTCAAAGCATTCATTGCTCATTCATGGAACGCAACCACTGAAAGGGTATGTACTGAAGAAGGCTCATTTTCAGTTGGGCTTGCCACCAACACATTCATCCAATGTAGCAAGAAATAAACGAGACAAAAAAAGACTGGAGAAAGCAAAAACAACCATTTATTCATGGCCTGAGCGGCCTCAGCGTTCAGATATATACATAAAAGCATAAGAGAAAGGCAACAAGAGGAAACAAAGGCAGCGGTCAGGCATTGGATTCGGCATCATCCTCCCCTGGTACGACCGGGATATCCCTCAGCGCGTCAGCAACGGAGGTCAGCTCAACGGAGCAGGCCCTCATCCCCTTCAAGCAGCAGGCTAGCAAGTCCTTCCGCTGCTGCAGCATCGAGGCAACCACGTCAAGGTGGGCAGTAGTAGTGGCCAGCTTCGCCAAGCTCTCCAGAGGACTGAAGTCCTCCAAAGATATCCCCAGCTGTTTGGACAAAATAGGGGTCAATACCCCCTGCAACTCCAGGACATCCTCCGAGGTCTTGGTGATCATCCTCTCTAGGAAGCCGATGTCACCTTCAATAAGGTTCTTCAAGGTCAAAGTTTTGGAGATCAGGAAATTTCGGGTCAGTTCATCCATGGCGAAATATGGAAGAGAAAGGGACGTGCAAGTGCGAGGAAACTTGCGCAAAAGAAACCTCAATTTATAAGCCCTGACAGAAATCATCTAAACCACCTTCTGACAAGGAAACACTCTGATACCTCACGGAGAAAGGGAGGTTGGGCTTATGATAACAATCCACCTAAGGAAAAGGGTATTTCCGTCTATTTCCCTAAACTGAAAGAAGAGATCACTGTTCCCACCTTCGCGGTAGGGAGAGGGCCACCGCCTCCCCCAGAGGCTGATGCCAAGAGGGCAAAACAGCGCTCAGGAGTTTCCCCAAATGAACCTTCTAGATGGCTCGAGGAGCTGTCTCATTCTGAGGAATACCACGCGTCAGGGGGACCACTCAGTCGCTACCCTATCGTGGTAGCATTTATCCCATGGCTATCGCCACGGTAACATATCATCCGAGGGGCGAACCACGATCCCTAACATTAGGGATAACTCTCTGGCTATCCCCAAACGCGGAAATGCTCAATTCTTCTATATATATACCTCCCCCTCAAAGGAGGCAGGTAAGCCTACTCTGACTGGCCTAAGCTCTGCCAAATTCAGTACACATACTGACTTAAGCATCAGAGTGTTTCCGCCGGAGACCCCCTCCGGCGTATTGCAGGTACCGCGGACCGTCGTGAGCACTGATCTGAAAGGAGCCGTTCCGCCATACATCTTTCGGCAGAAGACAAAATCTTATCAGCGATGACTCGCTTAAACCCTTCACTTGGAAGCTTCTACACCTTGAGTCTTCCATTGAAGATTGGAAAGAGGAATTTTTTGTTGTCGAACTGCCTAGCCCTCGATGGCGGGCCGGTTTTAACCAAGATGTCAGGGATAGTGCCTGGGGTCAGCAGAGGTTCTTCCTTCACTTGAGCAAGGCTGGTTCGACAAGCTGCTCGAGTTGGATATCTACGTTCACACTCGCAATCTTGCTTGCGGGATTGACATTCGGGCTTGTATTACCCGTGAGTGTTTGCGTCTTTGTTTTTATTACTTCAGGCGATACTAACACTAACGTTGTACCGTGTTTGTGCAGGGCCCAAAGAAGTTCGGAAGCCTGAAAGCGTTAGGAGACGAGAGAAAAGGGCTTTACAGCGAGAGGCCGTTGCTGCTACCGCTGCTGCTGATAACTCGGTCATTCCACCTACTGTGACCGTAAATCCTGTCCAAACACCTTCTTCTTCGGTTGGCAAGGGTGCTACCGCCATTCCTATTTCTATTCCTACTGTGACAATTATCGTTGCTCGCGCTCAGGCGTCTTCTTCCCGGGCTCCTCCGAAAAAGAGAAAGAAGAAAAAGACCAGATGTGTTGCCGCCTTTATTCCTCCTTCAAATGCGGGAGCTTCCTCAGAGGTGCCGGCTAGCAATATTGCCACTATGCGTGTTTCCTTTGTGGTTACGTCATCTCGCTTTTTGTCCCTTAACGCTTCTTAGCATTTTCTTTCTTTTGTTTTTTTATTTTTCCTCGTGTTCTTCTTTGGGGAATATCACTGCTACCCTTACTCAGTTACCACCGTCAGACGATATGAACCTGTCCCATGTGTTTCAGCATCCCGACAAGAGACAACGAATCGACGGGGAAAACTCGGGTCCGTCAACGGGTCACGTTATCAATGAGGGAGAGAATATCGCCGCTTTTGATTCGATGACGCCCCCTAGCGATCAGTCTTCTGGCCCATTGAGAGTTATGGACACTTCGCTTAATTCCCTCGGTTCGTCACTTCCTGGTTCTTTCTCTAACGGGATAGGCTTTGCTGAGGATTTGATAGGGGGTGGCCTTTCGGCCTTTCAGTTTTTTGGTTCTTTTGGACTTCCCGGGGGGACATCCTCCAGCCAGCCTCCTTCTACCCCCTCACTTCATTTCGTGCCTTCCACTGCCTCGATGTATCACCCTGATAGGGTTAGCATTCCTCATCTCCGAGATAATGTGAGTTCAATAGTTGAGTCTGGTCTCGTTACCCATCACATTGACTTGGGTAACCTGCGGAGGATCAGATTTGCGGCTGCCGGGGGAAGAGTTTCGTAGGGGTTGCGTCTTTCTTAGGCGCTCATACGCTATCGTCCCCTAAGGAGGAGGAGATGTTTCGTTCTCGGACAACTGATGAGCAAGTGGCTCTTTTGCGCTCTACCATATTCTCTTCTTTCTCTCATTTTCACTACTGGTCCCGACATATGTTGCGTCAGGTCGCTTCTCTCACTTCTGCCTTAGATGGGCTTCGTGACGCTCATCGCCAGCTCTCCGAAGAGCTTGCTAAGGAGCGGGATGTTCATCGTCAGCTTGCCGAGAAGCTTGCTAAGGAGCGGGAAGAAAAGAAGCAGTTATCAACTATTGCTATAAAGCATCTGTAAAATAACACGTAATAACGAACGTTAGTTACCGCTTAGGGCTTTTGCACGTCCACGTCGGGGTGTCGTTCGCGCCGCTCCTATCACTTTCTCAACCAGCCATCTTCACCAGGGATTCCCCATCTGGTTACTCGCTGGGATTTCACGATTTCTATCACTTTCTCCACCAGCCATTTTCACCAGGGATTTCCATCTGGTTACTTGCTGGGATTTAGCGATTTCTTTCCGCGTTTCTAAATTTCCATAATCGGCCTAGGGCGTGCCTCATCTTAGTGAGCCGTCGGATCAGGACTGGCCATTATAAGGATAGGACTTTTCACTCCCAAGCGTTGACCTCGCATCCCTGGAATCGTGCCTCGTCTTAGTGAGCCGTTTGTATTAGCCCGATTATCACAAGGATAGGATTTTTACTTCCGGGATGGAGTTACTATCTCCCTGGGGCTTGCCTCATCTTAGCGAGCAGTCTCCTTGAGCACGGTCAGCACAAGGATAGGACTTTTCACTCCTAGGGATGCCGGGACGTGCCTCGTCTTAGTGAGCCGTCTATGTTAGCCCGGTTTACCACAAGGATAGGACTTTTCACTCCCGGGGGTGTTGGGACGTGCCTCATCTTAATGGCCCACCTATATTAGCGTGGCTACCACAAGGATAGGACTTTTCACTCCCAATCACTAAATTTTAGGTATGCCAGGGCGTGCCTCGTCTTAGTGAGCCGTATGATCAGGACCGACCGTCACAAGGATAGGACTTTTCACTCTTGGCACCCTTTATCATTTGCACACAAGAATATTCTCTATTCTAGCGTTAGCATAGGTTAGGGCTAGCGTTAGCAAACGTGCAGAGATATATTAAATTCTAGCATGGTATAATTTCAAACGAGCTATGTTCCAGGAGTTAGGTAAGGGAGTACCGTCAAGTGTTTCCAGGTGGTATGCCCCCTTTCCGATGACACGGATAATGCGGTATAGCCCATCCCAGTTCGGACTGAGTTTCCCCATGCGTTGACCGGCCGCTCGCTTATCTCTAAGTACGAGGTCGCCTGCTTTCAGCAACCGCTCTTGGACGCGCCTGTTGTGATATCATGCCATTTTTTGTTTGTAGTGTAGCATTTTCAGGAGGGTTTCCTCCTGCAGTTCTGATAACGCGTCGAGGTTCGCCTGCAAGCTCTCCTCGTTTAGTTCCTCCCTGAAGTACGCCACTCGCAGGCTTACGGTGCCGATTTCCACCGGTGTGACGACCTCAGTGCCGAATGCTAATGCGAAGGGTGTTTCTCCAGTGCTGGTCTTAACGGTCATGCGATACGCCCACATCACATACGGCAGTTCTTCCGCCCATTTCTTTTTGGACCCTTCCAGGTTTTTCTTGATACCACTAAGAATACTTCGATTCGTCACCTTCGCTTGACTGTTGGTCTGCGGGTGAGCCACGGAAGAGAATCTTTGCTCGATCTGGAATTCTGCGCATTGGTCTCTAAAGAATCGGCTGGTGAATTGCGTCCTGTTATCGCTGACTAGCACACGGGGTACACCGAACCGCATGATAACTTGGTGTTTAAAGAAACGCTAAATTTTTTCTGTTGTGATGTTGGCCACCGCTTCCGCTTCTGCCCATTTGGTGAAGTAATCCACCGCCAAGACCACAAATTGTAGCTGAGACCTTACCTTTGGAAACAGGCCTAGGATATCGATTCCCCATTTCGCAAAAGGACAAGGGGCCACGATTTCGGAGATTTCTGTAGCGGGTTGTCGAGGAATCTTGGAGAACTCCTGACATTTTCGACAGGTTCGCACATAGTTATGACAATCTCTGTGAATAGTGGGCAAGTAATATCCTGACCTGAATACTTGCGCGGCTAAGGTACCGCCAGAGGCGTGCATGCCGCATATTCCTTCATGGATTTCTCGTAGGGTATGAAGACCCTCTTGTTCTATTATGCACCTGGCGGTTGGGTGGGAAAAACATCTCCGCACCAGTTCCCCGTCATAATACGTACACCGTGCCGCTTGTTTCAGCACCTTCTTCCTCTCCGCGTTATCCACAGGTAACTCATCGTGTTTCAAGTACTTTATGATAGGAATTCACCAATCATTTTTGATTTCTTCAACGCAAAGCGATGCTTGTTCCTCCATGAAAGAAGGCACGGATATTTCTTGATAATATACGCCCTTAGGTATGGACACTTCCGGGTTTGCTGCAAGCTTAGCGAGGTTGTCTGCCTCGGCGTTATCCTCTCGAGGGATGTGCTCAAAGTTGACCTGCATGCCACTTTTCTTTATTTCCAGCAACTCGCGTTTCACATTGGCGAGATATTGAACCATGATAGGCTCTCTGGCTTGAGAGTGCCCCAAGACTTGATCTATTATCAACTTGGAATCTCCGCAGATCTTTAGCCGCAAGTCTCCCATCATTCCCGTATCATGTATAGCTTTACTGGAGAAACTTCTCTCTATTTTGAGTCCAGCTAATAGCGCCTCATATTCCACCGCGTTATTAGATAACGACCATAATATTCTGATGGCGTATTGTATCTGGATATCACGCGGCCCGATTATGAAGATTCCCGCTCTAGCTAGTTCTTGATTCTTGGCTCCATCCACGTGGATGACCCATAAGTCAGTGTAGGTTTCTGGGACCAGGAGATTCAAGCTATCTTTTCCTCCTCAGTTAGATCCGTCAGCGGGTCTTCTGTACAAGTACACTCAGCTATGAAGTCTGCTAGGACTTGGGCTTTCTCGGAGGATCGATTTTTGTACCGCAACCCATACTGCTCAAGTTCAATGGCCCAAATTAGCATCCTTCCCGAAGACTCAGGTTTTTTGAATATCCTTTTTAAAGGCTGGTCAGTAAGCACGATAACGGGATGAGCCTGGAAATATCTGCCCATTTTCCTCGTGGCTTGGATTAGCGCAAACGCTATCTTCTCAATGCGAGCGTATCGCAGCTCGGCATCTTTCAAAACATGACTTATGAAGTAGACAGGTCGAACGAGGACGGCACTGACCACTTCATCGGCAACGCTGAGGTATAAGTATAGGGTATCTCCCGACTCTGGCCTTGTCAACACTAGATCGGACGATAAATAGGCTTTTAGGCTTGTAAATGCTTCTTCGCATTCCGCCGTCCACCCGAAAGGGGCTTTCTTGCGTATGACCTTGAAAAATGGGAGGCATCTATCGCCCTGCTTAGAGATAAACCGTCCTAGGGCGATAACACGCCCTGTTAGTTTTTGTACCTCTTTGACGGTTCGAGGAGATATCATGTCCTGTATAGCCTTGACTTTCGAGGGATTGGGTTGGATACCCTTCTGGCTGACCACGTAGCCCAAAAATTTACCCGTTTGAAATGCAAATATGCATTTACGGGGGTTCAGCTTCATTTGGTATTCTCTCATTACATCAAAAACTTTTTTCAGGTCGAGCAAGTGGTCCTGGAAGCTTCGGCTTTTAACCAATATGTCGTCAACGTAGGCCTCTACATTCTTTCCAATTTACTTTTCGAATATTTTGTTCGCCATACGTTGGAAGGTTGCTCCTGCGTTCTTCAACCCGAACGGTATCGCCGTGTAGCAATAAGTGGCTTTCGGAGTGATGAAAGTAGTTTTTTCTTCATCCTCGACGGCCATGGGGATTTGATGATAACCAGAGTTGGCATCTAATGAGCTTAGATAAGCATACCCAGCAGTCTGATCGAGTAACTGATCAATTTGAGGGAGCGGGTAGCAATCTTTGGGACATGCATCATTCAAGTCAGTGAAATCGATGCATATACGCCAATCTCCATTGGGCTTTGGAATAAGGATTGGGTTAGCTAACCAGGTTGGGTATTGGACCTCTCGGATAAAACCTGCGTCTAGAAACTTTGCCACTTCTTTGTTAACGGCTAACACTTTCTCGGTAGAAAACGCCCGTCGTTTCTGCTAAACTGGCTTGACGTCGGGGTCGACATTGAGTCGATGTTCCGCCACTTCTCGTGAGATGCCGGGCATATCCGCCAGCTTCCAAGCGAACTCTCCTTTACATTTATTCAATAGTCGGGCTAGTTGGAGGTTTTCTTCCAGGCTGAGCTTTTCGTTGACCAGAAAATTTAATTCGTTGATCCCGTTAACTGGCATGGGTATCATCCTGTCTACAGGTTGGGTGCGTTTCTCTTCATTCTGCTCATATGGATCCACCATTACGCACACGTACCTATCACAACTCTTCTGAGTCATGAGTAGGTAACACTCAACCGCCAATTTTTGATTGCCTTTGATTGGGACCACTCTATCCCAGGAGGGGTACTTCATTCTCAAATGCTTTTGGGATACTGCTGCTCCGAAGTGGTTGAGGAAAGGTCGCCCAAGTATAGCGTTGTAGGGCAGGGTTAGGTCCACGACCAAGAACAACAGCTCCTCTGACCACTTGGAAGGCGTATCCTCTCAAAAATACATCGGCAATGTGGTAACTCCAGCCACTAGTATTGGAACTCCATCTACTCCAATTATCGGCTTCTTGCAGGGCGTCAACTCACCATCAGAGTGCTTCATAAGGTTGTAAGCCTCCAATGAAAATAAATTCACCGCACTTCCGTCGTCAACAAGAGTTCTTCTAACTCCGTGATTGCCGATAACGGGTGTGACCACTAACGCGTCATTATGTGGAAAGATAACGCCTTTCTCATCTTCCTCAGAGAAGGATAATACCATTCGATCTAAAGCGCTTATCGCTTCATTTTTTATTAACGCGCCTTCTCGCTTCCGCTTATCTCCTACCGCGGGCGTTATCTGCAGGGTTTCGTCGAGGTACGGTGCGCCTCCAGCTATGATATTGATGATAGGGACATCGTCCTCATCGACCATGAGTGCGTCCCTACTTCTCCCGGCAGGGTTGGCATTATTTCCTGGAGCGCGAGGGGGTGCTTGTCTGCTATCCGTCGCTCTATCCGCTGGATTGTTTCTGGCTTCCTCTCTTGCCTTAGTGGCAAATTCTCCGAGGTAACCTTCCTCCACTAGACGCTCTATCACCAACTTTAATTCTCTACATACATCCGTAGTGTGTCCCTTAGCTTTGTGAAATTTACAAAAGGAATTTTCCCTTCCTCCCATGACTACTCCTGGCTTCACGGGGGCTGGGTAACGAATGGGTAGGTTTAGTTGTTATACAATCGCTAAGATTTCCGCTCTAGGAAAAATGAGAGAAGGGAGATCTGGATCATAAATTCGGCCTTTGAGAGGATCCGCTTGCCGCCGAGTGAGGGAGTTGCCAGATTTTCCCCTTGAGGAGTTGCCTCTTCGCCGATTGGAGGTCTTGGGAATGTGATCTTTTCGTTGAGCATACTCGTCAATAAAGCGGTCATCAGAGGCGGTAACGATAGGAATGTTGGGGACTCGAGGCGCGTCTTGTGGTGTGTTTCAGGTTCTGTCCCTGTTCTCTTCCTCTTCCATTCTTGCATAATTATGGGCTTTCAACCTTAGCGCATCTAGAGTTACCGGGGGGTCCACCATTAACGTGTCTCGCAGTTTCCTATAACGACAATTCCACTTTAAGGCTTCTATAGCAAAATCGACGGTAATGCCCGGTGTTAACGACATCTCTAAATCGAAACGCCTAAGGAAATCTTTCAATGATTCCTGAGGTTTCCTATGTATATCGAATAGAGTCGCAGCGGATTTCTTAATGGGGACCGCGGTACTGAATCAGCTTCGAAACTTAGACTCCAACTGTGAAAAACTGTTGATCGATTTGCCTAGGAGGCCTTCATACCAGAGGCGTGCAACCCCTAACAGTGTCATAAATAAAAGATTTGGCACAAAGCTGCATCGCTGTGAGTTTGAAATTGCACAAAGTCTTTTACTTTGTTAAGATGAGAAATAGGATCCTTAGTGCCGTCATAAGACTCTGTGGGGAGCTTCACGTGTCGGCTGACCCTGTGATGCCTTATGTGATTGCTAAATGGGTGACCTGAGGTATCGTCGAGGATTTCGCGAGTATGGCGAGACGAGGATGCTTCTAAATGACGCCTCCGACTTCGCGGGCCGGGGGTGTGATGTTGCCTTGGAGACTGGTTGTGACTCCTTGGTGAACGGGTTCGGTATCTTCTACTACTTGATCTCTCACTACGTTAAGGGGATACATCTCTATCCGCTTGTTCTCGTCGACCATCCCAACGATCTCTGTACTCACCACGCCGTCGCTCCTCTTGAGAGACGGGAATTCCCCGCGCGTGTGGTATATAAGGTTCTGCTCGCCCATCAGCGAGTTGTACAAAGCTGACTGGTGTGTTCGACGCAGGCAGAGTCAAAGGAATATTTACATGCTGCTAAGGCGACTGCGGTCGTTTAGTGATGATAGAAGGAGTGAAAATAAACTGAGAAGGAACGCCCGATCCAGAAGTGTTGGGCGTGAATCTTGAGGCTAACTCAGTTAAGTGATCCAGCTGAGCACGAAGAGCAGATATTGAACTCACAAAAGGGTTGTCAGCGACGTCCATCCCAAATCCTGGAGGAAGGGGAGTGGAATAGCTAGGTCCCGCCATTTGGGAGGAAGGAATACTTATCTGTGAGAACGACGTGCTCACTGTCGATCCTGAGGGGAGATCCGTTCGTGCAGAAAGGGTTCCATGCGCTCTGGGAAGATGTCAGGTGAGGTGGTCGGAAAAAGTTCCCTATGAGTGAGAAGGCCGTGAGATTGATGGGGTATAGAACCCGAATCGGAAGCCATAATCCTTCGATTCTCAGAAAAATAAAGCTTGGTAATTAAGGAAGCTCACTTAATTAAACCAAAGCTCTCAATGAAAGCACCAGTTTGATAAGATTCGGACTTTTGGAGAACTAGGGGTGAGGATTAGGGCCACTCAGAGTTACTGTGGTCGCCGTCTGACTTACCTGCAAAGCGCCGGAGGGGGGGCTCCGGCGTAGACACTCCGATGCTTAAGTTAGTATGGCTGTTCAAAATGGCAGGGGTTCCAGTAGCGATCTTAGGCTTACCTTTTGTCTTAGAATGGTGGGGTATTTATAGGCAGGGTGCGAGTGTTACCTCTAGGGAAGAGGGTGTTATCCAGGTGCGATAACGCCCATAGTGACGTCATGGCAGGTAACCCCAAGTGACTTCATGGCAGGTAACCCCAAGTGACTTCATGGCTGACCTGGGATGGGATATCGCCGTGCGTGTGGACAGATGACGCGTGAGACCCCCCGCCGCTGATGTCGACCATCCCAGGGCTTTTCTCTCGGTGAGGGGCGGCAACCTCCGCGGTAGGCACCTGATAGGTATCGTCATGTCCGCCCTTAACGTGGGGGTAGTGACGAAAACGCCCCTAAAATTGTCTTGATTGTTATCAATAACATTCTAGCTTCTCTTGAAGGATTGAAGCTGAAGGAGAAGGAGCTACGGATCTAGTCCTCGCACACGGTTGGGTTTGGTGACCGAATGAGGTGTTTGATGGACGATTTAAGGTGTTTAGCGAAGAGGATAACGTCGCTAGGAGATAGCGGAAAGGTGCAATGGATTTAAATGGAAGAAGATGAAGATGTATTGATAAAATAACAATATATTGAACTCATAAACTTGAAACAAGCATACAAGGATCTCTACCCAAAAGAGTGATCCTTTCTAATCCTATTGATTAGAAACTTACTCAATACAAGAAGGAAGATGAATGATTCTCGGCTCTAGGAACCCCAGCTCACAACACCCTAATGCTAACCTAGAAGAGTTGGTCTTTGAAAGGAGATAAACTCAACAAAAACAAAGACAAATGCTGAAAAGAAAGGAAAGCACTTTAAATACTAAAGCCTAACAATGGGTAAATACCCTTACACCCTTAGACAAAGGGGCTTAGCCTTGGCAGCAATGAAGATGGGCTTGGAGGATGGGCTTCGGCCAAACAGAAGGTGGGCGCAAGGCTTTGGCAAGGAGGATGCAAGGCCTTGGTGAAGGCGGACACAAGGCCTTAGCCGAGCGGCCTCATGGCTTAGTAGTGTTCGGGTGCGCCGCTTGTCATGGCTGGTCCGGGCAAGGCATGAGAAACGAGGTGGAGCCTTCCAGCTCATATCAGGTTAAGGGTTTTCTCGGTCAGTGATTGATGTTTATTTTCATATGTTTTTAGCATCTAAAACCACCTTGGTTATGGTAAAATCAATCCCTTTCACGTCATCTTGTGGTCTTTTGAAGGAAATCTCGGCTAAGAGCAGAATTGAAGGAAATGGGTGACCGGAGCGATAAAGTGGCAACCTTGGCCGCAAGCTTGGCCAAGATTGCAGAGATAGAGGCGTGATCATCCTGGACTCATGGAAGGTGAAGCGGATCAGGAAACTAGTTGGCGATTACATCCCTTTTGAAGAAATCTCGGATGTAATCTTTTAAGAGAAAAACAATCTGTTTAGATATTTATCTTATGTTATTTTAATTTCAAACAATTGGGATTTTATCCCTATCTTTTAGGCATTTGAAGTTTGGAATTTGGAAAGGAACGTAAGGGGCGGGGACTCTAACCTTGTTAAAGGTTAAGGAAGGCTGTCAATTACGGGATCTTCCATCTTCTTTTCTTCTAGTTCTTGTAAAAAAAATGCTTGCTGCGAATTCTCTTTGAATATCGCATTTAAAATACTATTTCATGTTCTTCAATTATTTCTTTTCTTCTTTGATCAATATGTCTAGTAGCTAAACACCTAATTCTTGGTAAGGGTTGAGTGAGTGTTCTTGCTAATCGTGAGGCCAATCTGTTCTTATTATCCTCTCTTTCGTAATTGATTCAAGTTCTGTTTCAACAAACCGGTTCCCATCTAGGCTAAGACTTGATCGATCTTAGGCAAGACGACGAGCGAAACCGGAGTGACGAAGTAGGCAGCTAACCTCGCGGGGGTTAGTGAACTCGAATCAATATAGACCTAACCAGAATGACAACCTAGGGCTCCGAGTTAGGAGTAGCTTGGCCTAGACTCTGTCTTTCCCTACGCCATTGAGAAAACACATATGCCTCAAGCTAGCAGCCAATTGGATAAACCCTTTAACCAGCAAGGTGTCCACTGGCCAGGATCACTAAGAAAGGGGGTACCCTCCAAGTGATTTGAATAGGAGGAAAGTAGAATTGGAAAGAGGTTCCTCCCAATCTATAGCAGAGTTATGAGAGAGAAGGAGAAAATCTAAAGGTCAATGATCGGTTAAACAAGGAGCGCGCTCACGAATTCACCCTTGCTAGGAGTTTACCCTAAGACAGTTCACAATCAACCTCCATCTGCAATCTTAGCTAAGATCACCTTCTGCTTAAGATTGCCTCTATTTATTTTATTGTTGCTTGTTCTCTGTGATTCTTTGCTTACTTTAATTGCAGGAACAAAACCCCCTCAACTCCAGTTACGAGGAAGTCGAGTCAAGACTACGAAACCCCAACAAGATCTCTGTGGACGAACCTCTTATCATGACCTACGAGTCCCTTATGGACGAGTGATAAGTTGTATTCCTACCCCATTTCTATATCTTTTTTACAACTATATTTGATACCCTCGACACGCAATCAGTCAGCTTGAAGGACAAGACCGAGAAGCTGAGAGATGATGTGTCCATGACGCGTTATGCCCCTAACCATAACCACCCGTCTAGTTCTCATGCATTAGGAGTGCCACAAGAAGAGAACCACCAGCGTTTTCATGAGGATGTGGCCGAGTAAAATGAGGGCAGGACGAATGGTGCACCAAGGCACGTACGCGAGCCAAGGGTTGCCGAGGTGGACCCTAGGCGCACTCCACAACACGAGCCCTACATACGCACTGTCGCGCTCGATCGCCAAGCGCCTTACGCGCAATGGCCTGAGGAGCGCGACTATGATGATTTTGCTTATGAACGAAGAGGCAGAGATGATGAGTGACAACCTAGGTTTGAGGAAAGAGTGGATGCCAACTTAGGAAGTATTAAGATGAAGATTCCACCTTTTGACAGAAATGATGACCCGAATGTTTACTTGGCATGGGAAAGAAAGGTTCATTCGATCTTTCTTTGCCATAATTATTCTGAAGATAAGAAAGTGAAGCTAGCATCCGTTGAATTCAGTGGATATGTCATCCATTGGTGGGATCAACTAAACGCCACTAGAGAAAGAGTTCCGGTCCAATTCGAACTTGGGAGGAGATGAAGACTCTCATGAAGTGACATTTTGTACCCCCCCTATTTCCATCTTGATCTTCATCAACAGTTGCAAACTATGACTCAAGGAAGTAGGAGTGTGGGTGATTATTTTAATGAGATGGAGATAACGCTAGCTAGAGTGCGAGTAGTTGAGGATGTGGAGGCTTCGATGGCAAGGTTCCTTAATGGCCTTAACCGGGAGATAGCCAACGCATTAGAGTTGACGCATTATAACACCTTGGAGGAGATGTTACTGATTGACGTTATATTTCATTCATTTCTACCACTTCAAAGTTCTTTGTTTGTGGCAGAAACTCCCCTTTTCACGTCAATTTGGCTTCTTTTGGAAGAATCTTGGGCAAGAGCGGTTCTGGATGGATCTAGCGCTAGAGCGAAGACTGGCAGTCTTAGCCGCATGTCTTGGCTAAGACTGCAGGATAGAAGCGTGCTGAATATGGACTCATGGGAAGCGGAATCAGATCAGAGACCCCTAGGCGTTACATCCACTTGAAGACTTTTTGGATGTAATCCTATTTGAACAAAAACACTTTATTATTATGTTATTATTATTATCTCTTTAGTATTTGAAAACAATTGGGATTCGTATCCCTATCTTTTTGTTAATTTGAAGTCAGGAGTTTTGGTAAGAAACGTGATTGATGGGGACTCTAACCTTATTTAAGGTTAGGGAAGGCTGTCAATTACGACATTATTCTTCCATCTTCCTTTCTTCTGGTTTTGTAAACAACTGCTGTGATAATTCCTTCGGAAATATCGCATCTTAATTATATTTCATGTTCTTCAATTGTTCCCTTTATTTCTTTAATTAATATGTTTAGTAGCTAAAACACCTAATTCTTGGTAAGGGTCGAGTGAGCATACTTGTGAATCGTGAGGCTGAGTTGTTCTTAATCATCCTCTCGTTTGTATTCAGTTGAAGTTCCGTTTTAACAAACCAGTTCCCGTCTAGACTAAGACTTGATCGATCTTAAGCAAGACGACGAATTTGCAACCAGTCACCAAGGGGACGAGCGAAACCGAAGTGACGAAGTAGGTAGCTAACCTCGTGGGGGTTAGTGAACTTGAATTGATATGGGTCTAACCAGATTGACGACCTAGGGCTCCGAGTTTGGAGTAGCTTGGCCTAGACTCTGTCTTTCCCTATGCCATTGAGATAACGCATGTGCCTCAAGCCAGCAGCCAATTGGATAAACCCTTTAGCCAGCAAGGTGTCCATTGGCCAGGATCACTAGGAAAGGGGGTACCCTCCAAGTGATTTGAATAGGAGGAAAGTAGGATTGGAAAGGGGTTCCTCCCAATCTATAGAAGAGTTACAAAGGAGAAGAAGAAAATCTAGAGTCAATGATCGATGAAACAAGTCTAGTGCTCACGAATTCGCCCTTCCCAGGGATTAATCTCACGAAAGTTTCACCCAACCTCAGCCAGCAATCTTAGCTAAGATTCACTTCTGCCCAAGATTGCTTCTTCATTCTATTATTGCTTATTCTCTTTTTACGCTTTGCTTATCTTAATCATCAGGAACAAAAATACCCTCTACTCTAGTGACGAGGAAGTCGAGTCAGGACTACGATACACCACCAAGATCTCTACGGACGAACCTCTTATCGCAATCTATGAGTCCCTTGTGGACGAGTGATAAGTTGTATTCCTACCCCATTTTTTATATCTTTTTACAACTAAATTTGATGCCCTCGACAAGCGATCAGTTACACATGGTTATCAAGATAGAAAAATAGAAAAAGATGAGGACTTATTATGCTAACTAAACTCCATCGAGTGTGAAGTCTGCGCCTTGGGCAAGAGACGCCAAGGGTGTGAGTGCGACACCTAGAGTATTACCGCACACTTATGGCACCAAGGGTGCGACGGGCTCAAGTGCACCTCCTAAGATAAACAACAACAATCCTTCTTCTACTCCAGCAAATAAAATATTTACAAAGGATATTGTATGTTTTAAATACGCTAGGAGAGGACATAGACAAGCTGAGTGTCCTAACAAGCGAGTTTTGCTCATTCGAGACAATGACGATCTAGACTCGGATGATGACCATGAAGTGGTGGAGTCCGGTTGTGAGGAGAAAAAGGATAAAGATAGTGGTTCGGATGAGGGTGAAGTTGTGACGGCTGAATATGCCAATGCGCTTGTCATTAGGCGCAACCTAAGTGCACAAGCGAAGGCCGAAGTGAATGAGGAAGAATAACGGGAAAATATTTTCCATACTCGTTGTTTGGTCGACAAAAAGATATACTCAATGATCATCTATAATGGGAGTTGCACAAATTGCGCAAGTACATTGTTGATGCACAAGTTGGATTTGCCGACCTTAAAGCATCCAAAACCCTACCTATTGCAATGGATGACCGACGGAAGTGAGTTGAAGGTGACTAAGCAAGCTTTAGTTGTATTTTCTCCTTTGTGATGTCATGCCAATGCAATCTAGCCATATTATGCTTGGCCGGCCTTAGCAATTTGATAAAGAAGCCAACCATGAAGGAAGGAGCAACCATTACAAATTAGTGAAAGATGGGAAGAAATTCACCCATGCTCGTTTGACGCCGACTCAAGTCTTCGAGGATCAACAATGGCTAGTGAAGTCTTATGCCGAGTATGAGATCACTAGGAAAATTGAGAGAAAAAGAGGAGAGTTAAGCGTTGAAAAGAAAGAGATAAATCATGAGAAAAATAGCTCCCATGAAAAGAGTGATCATATGATAGCGTGTGTTTTTCCCTTCATTATCACTTTGATTTATGGCATGATACTGCGAATTTACCTTCATTTCCATCATTATTGGAGATCTAGGCCAAAAAGGGGAAATATGTGAAAACATGTAATTTTTGGGTGATTTATGCGGATCTCAAGCTTCAAGACTTGCATCGAGGCCAAGACACCAAGTTTTCAATCGAGGACTTGACGTGGTTTCCATCATTGAGCCCTGGATGTGCCAAAAGTGTTATTTCCACGTGTCCTTGCTGGTAGGCTCCCACGTGTCCCCTCTGATGTCTTCCAGAAAGTTCCTCGTAGATCCCCAAGAATATTCTCTTTAGTCGTCTTACCCTCGAGGCCATAGATATCATCCTACCCTCGATGTTGAGCGCCTCTAGAATATTTCCAGAATATTCCATTTTCAGGCCAAAGAGATTTATTCCGTGTTTTTGAACTCCTTCGTTGGATTTTATCTTTTTGTAATCCCCTTAGCTGGCTTTTGTCTTCTTGTGGGCTAATGGGGTATTTAAGACTTTAGTTTTTAGGGTTAGAAGGACACCACCTACCAACTATTCATTGTAGATCTTTTTGTGTACTTCTCTTTAGTTTTCTCCCCTCCTCCTTTTGGAGGAGGTGGATTATACCATTTTCCAGCAGCCATGTACATAAACCGGAGGCTTGCTCCAACCGGTAATATTTACTAGTTTTCTTCTTCATTTGTTTCTTCCTTTATGCAATCTTTCTTTTATTATTATTTTTTATTTATTTTATGACATGAGTAGTTGATTTATCTTGTTCTTAGCCAGGGTGTTTCAAGGGTTGCAAGGATTAGTTAAGAGGCCTAAACGTGTTTAATACATTCTTATTGTCATATTTGTTTGTTTGCCGCTTTCTTGTTATTTTCATCTAGAAATGTTAGGAGTTTGATCAACTACTAGTATTTCCTTGTGATTGATGTCATCCTAATGGTATTAACTGACGTGAGGCTGTTAGGAGAAGTAGACGCCTAGAGTGGAGTCATCGCAATAGAGTGGTCTCGTCCATCTATGGCAAGCGACCGATTAGGGCGTTGCCGCGAGTCTGACAAGCTGAGAGGTATCACGTTCAAGACATGTCTTACCTCTGCTTTATGGGCGTTTTGAGTATTGCCTCCCCACATTCATTCCTTGGGGGACGGCGAAACGTCAAGGCTACCTCATATGTGGAAACGAGGGGTAGCTCCTCTTACGAAGGTAAGTAGGGGGCCTACGTGGAAACATGGCCCCTATAACATGTCTATGACACGAGGATGGAATATCCTTGAGCCGATGATTAACTAGCCCTAGACGCAACCGGAGAAAGACCTTTGCTAGGAATCTTTCTCATCTGCTTTCATGTCTTTATTTACTTGCTTTATTTAGTTTAATATTAGTTTTATCATCATCCTCTTCAACCCCCCTTTTTGTGTTACTATTTTCAGTCTGTTTGTCTTTGTCATGCATGAAAGTTAGCGTCTTGCCCTAGTCTCCGTGGATCGAACCTCTTACCACTGTCTTCAATCTTTTTTGTAGCAAGTGATAAGTTGTAATTATTTGATCGTGCCCTCGACAAGCATGCGAGAGGAAAACACACGCATGAAAGGAGTGAGCATGCAAAAGTTGGCATTTATAAGACAAAAAGAGAGGAAAATAAAAAGAAATTGAGTTTTTATGCCAAAGGGAGAGAAGTGACGCAAGCATTATGTATGCAAAAATCTAGTTTTGGCGCAAGCCGCCTATTGATTTTGCTTCGCTTTAGGTCTTTATGCTTAAGCGCTTCTAACCCTAATCCATTAGATTCTGTCCATGTTGGAATTTCTTCTCTTTTGCAAGAATCTAAGGATGTGCTTCTCGAATAGATGTCACCCGGTCTATTACCAATCTGAGGGATTGAGCACCAAATCGACTTTGTGCTCGGATCGTTAATTCCTAGCCGACCGGCCTATAGGAGCAACCCCGAGGAGACCAAGGAGCTACAGAGGCAAGTAGATGAGCTACTTAGCTGACGATATGTGAGGGAGAGCTTATCTCTTTGCGCGGTGCCGATTATCTTGGTGCCCAAAAAGGATAGGACTTGGCGCATGTGTGTTGATTGCCGAGCGATCAAAAAAATCACTGTAAAGTATCGCCACCCTATCCCTAGGCTAGATGATATATTGGATGAATTAAGTGGTAGCCAAGTGTTTTCTAAAATTGATCTAATGAGTGGTTATCACTAAATTCGTATGAAAGAGGGTGATGAGTGGAAAACGGCTCTTAAAACTAAGTATGGTTTATATGAGTGGATGGTTATGCCGTTTGGATTGTGATGCTCGAGTATGCTAACACACTAGTGGTTAGGTGCAACATGAGGGCACAAACGAAGCCCGAAGTGAGTGAGGAAGAACAAAGGGAAAATTTATTCCACACTCGTTGCCTTGTAGATAAACAAAATGTGTTCGTTGATCATAGATAATGGAAGTTGTACGAATTGTGCAAGTACTTTTCTAGTGCATAAATTAGGTCTTCTGACATTAAAGCATCCAAAACCTTACTTGCTTCAATGGATGACTAATAACGGTGAATTGAAGGTGACAAAGCAAGTGATGGTTCCCTTTTCGATTGCTAGTTATAAGGATGAGATCCTTTGTGATGTAGTGCCTATGCAGTTGAGTCATATCTTACTTGGCCGACCTTGAAAATATGAGAGAAAGGCTAATCACGAAGGAAGGAGAAATCGCTACAAGCTAGTGACGGATGGTCGAAATTTCACCCTTAGTCCTTTAACTCCTCTACAAGTCTTTGAGGATTAACAATAGCTTGTCAAAGCCTACGCCGAATATGAGATCACAAGGAAAATAGAGAGTAAAAAGAGAGGAGAGTTGAGTGTCGATAAGAAAGAGATAATTGGAGAGCAAACCAACCCACATGAAAAGAATGAGCATGTGAAGAGAGAAAGTGAGAAAAATAACCCGCATGAAAAGAGTGAGCATGCGAAAAATAAAATTGGCATTTATAAAGGAAAATGAGGTGAGCGAAAAGAGAGAAAAGAAATCGAGTGTTTATGCCAAAGGGAGAGAAGTAAGGCAAGCATTATGTATGCAAAAATCCACTAACCGCCCATTAGTTTTGCTTCATTTTAGGTCTTTATGCCTAAGCGCTTCTAACCCTAACCTTTTTAATTCTACTCCTCTTCGTATTTCTTATCTTTTGTAGAAATTTAAAGTTTTTTTTCTAGAGGAGATGCCTCATGGCTTGCCACCAATTCGAGGGATTGAGCATCAAATCGATTTTGTGCTCGGTTCGGTCATACCTAACCACCCGGCCTATAGGATAAATCCCGAAGAGACCAAGTAGATGAGTTACTTAGCCGAGGTTATGTTAAAGAGAGCTTATCTCCTTGCGTGGTGCCCGTGATCTTGGTACCGAAGAAGGATGGGACTAGGTGCATGTGTGTTCACTGTTGAGCCGTCAACAAAATCACTGTAAGTATCGCCACTTTATTCCTAGATTAGATGACATGCTTGATGAACTAAGTGGTAGTAAATTGTTTTCAAAAATTGATTTAATGAGTGGCTATCACCAAATTTGCATGAAAGAAGAAGATGAGTGGAAAACAACTTTTAAAACTAAATATGGTTTATACGAGTGGATGGTTATGTAGTTTGGTTTGATTAACGCACCTAGTACCTTCATGAGACTTATGAATCATGTGCTACGTGCTTTTATTGGAAAATTTATTGCTGTATACTTTGATGATATCTTGATATATAGCAAAACTCTTGATGAACATGTTTCGCACTTGAGACTAGTTTTTACTACACTTCGTGAGCAACAATTGTATGCTAAGCTTAACAAATGTTCTTTTACTTTGTAACAAGTTGGTTTTGTTGGTTTTATTGTGAGTGTAGATGGTGTGAAGACTGATGAAGAGAAGATCAAGGCGATCAAGGAGTGACCGACTCCTAAGAGCGCGAGTGATGTGCGCTCCTTCCATGGATTGGCAAGCTTTGATAGGCACTTTGTCAAGGATATTAGTACTATTTTTGTCCCTTAAAATGAAATAACTAAAAACAATGCTGTTTTTAGGTGGGAGCAGCAGTAAGAAGAAGCGTTTTGCATGCTTAAGGAGAGATTGTGCTCTGCGCCTAGTTTGGCCTTACCGGATTTTGACAATGCCTTCGAGGTAGAGTGCGATGCAAGTGGGCTTGGCATATGAGCGATGTTGATGAGAGAGAAGCGGCCCATTGCATATTTTAGTGAGAAGTTGAAGGATGCTCAACTAAGGTACCCGGCGTACAACAAGGAGTTCTACGACCTTGGTGTGTGCCTTGGAGGTTTGGCAGCACTATTTGATGTCGCGCGAGTTCATTGTGCACATAGACCACTTTAGCTTGAGGTACCTCAAGGGTCAAGGTAAGTTGAACAAAAGATATGCCGCATGGATGGACTTCAATGAGTCTTTTCCCTACCACATCAGGTATAAGAAAGGTAAGGAAAATATAGTGGCAGACGCACTATCTAGGAGGTATGTGCTTCTTTCTTCCCTAAGTGCGAAGTTGCTTGGCTTTTCTCATATTATTGAACTCTATGCTAATGATGCTGACATTGGAGAGATTTATAATACTTTTGTGTCTAAGTCTGAGTCCAACTATTACAAGTGATATAGCGTATTTTATGCATGTTTTCCTTTGTCTTTATAGGCTTATCTTGGACATGATACTGCTAATTTTTCTTTGAATTCGTACTTTTCGCAGATATAGGCTCAAAGAGGAAAAGATGCCGAAATACACCCATTTTTGTGGAATTCTGCCTTGGATCTCAAAGCATCGAGGCCTAGCTATTTTTCCATCGTCGAGCCCTAGATGCCAGCCAGGTGGTCTTACCCAAGACTCTCGATTGAGCCATTCAGAGCCGCATTGAGCCCTATGCCCGTTGCTGCTCGTGCAAGCATCTCCTCAAGGACGCACGCAGTACGATTCTCGCGGGATTCCTCCTAGATTCCTTTTTGGCTACCCTTTAAGGCGTCCTCCCATTTTGTCTCCTTCTCCTAGTTGTCCTTTGTCTTCTAGTGAGTTGTGAGAGTATTTAAACATTAGTTTTAGGGTTTTTAGGAGAACACTTATCATTAGGTCATAGAATCATTTTGGGAGTAGCCACCCACCTTCCTTCTTGGGATTTGTCACTCCCATTTCTTTGTAGCCATCGTCGGCATCACTGTTAAAATCGGAGCTTTAGCTCCGGCCGGTATTTCTTAATATTGCATTTATTTTCATTTTTTATTTCTTTCTTCTTAAGCTTATGATCAAATCTGTCTTGTTATTGATTAGTATGTGTGGCTAAGTTCAATAGCTTAGCAAGGGTGATTTAAGGGTTGCATGAGGATTGTCACAAGACCAAATTGTGTTTAATATATTCTCTTCGCTATACTTACTCGCTTGCCGTTTTAATGCTAGATCTAGATGGTTTTGTTAGGAGCTTGATCACCTTTTAATTTACTATCTCAGATTTCTGTCATTTCTTTGGTTATAACTAGCGCGAAGCCTTAGAATAGAGTAGACACTAGACGGATTGTCATTAGCTTGGTTCGTTCTGTCTAGGGTAAGTGAGTGATTAGGACGGTGTCGCGAGCCTAACAAACTGAGAGGCATTTAGCCCTAGATGTGTCTTTCCTTATCTTCATGGGCGTTGTGAGTATTGTCTCCCCGCTTCATGCCTGGGAGGATGGCACAACGTCAAGGTTGCCTTATTAACAGTGAAAATGGGGGGTAGCTTCTCGTAAGTGGAAAGCAGGAGGACTAAACGTACCTGGCCTCTATAGCATATCTGTTGCGTAAGAATAGACTATTTGTGCATCGATGACTGACGAGGCCTCGACGCAACCTTAGAAAACCCCTTGCTAAGGTTTCTCATTCCTGATTTTATCTAGGTTAATTCTTTGTCTGCTTTGTTTATGTTTGTTAATTCCTTTGATTTATTATTTATGTCTTTGTTAGCTATCGTGCCCTCGACATCTTTGGTTGACTTGCTCGACCAATAAACCCCCCCCCCCCCCCCCCATTTTGTGTTACCTTGTATGCATTTCTTCCTTTTGTGCATTTAGGGCAAGATTTCATACTTCAGTCTCCCTGTGGATCGACCCTGTTACCATTATACGCAAATTAGTTTGTGCATTTAGGCATCAGGTGTATTATTATTTTTGACCCGTTTCGACGGCGAGTCAACAAACATGAGGGTTATTTATTTAAGCACAAGCGCTTATGTATGCCGCATTGTTCCTGGCGTGAATTATTTATGCATGAGTCACACAATGGCGGTTTGATGGGCCACTTTGGTGTGAATAAAACTTTGTATGTATTAAAAGATCATTTTTATTGGCCCTATATGAAGCGTGATGTTGTCCTTATTATAGCTCGTTGTATTGTGTGCTGAAAGGCAAAATCTAGGGTTTCTAATCATGGTGAATACATGCCTTTGCTAGTTCCTTCTGACCCTTGGATCGATTTATCTATGGACTTTGTTATTGGGTTGCAAAAGTCTAAGAGGGGAAAGGATTCAATTTTTGTAGTAGTCGATCGATTTTCTAAGATGACACATTTATTGCTTGTGCTAATACTGATGATGCGACTAACATTGCTAATTTATACTTTAAGGATGTAGTGTGCTTGCATGGTGTTCCTTTAAGCATAGTTAGTGATAAAGATGGTAAGTTACTTAACTACTTTTGGAAGGTTTTGTGGAGAAAATTGGGCACGAAATTGTTATTTTCTACATCTTGTCACCCACAAACCGACAAACAAACGGAAGTGGTTAATAGGACTTTTGGTTATTCATTGCGTACTTTGGTTTGAAAGCATGTGTTTACTTTGGAAGAATGTTTTCCATTTATCGAGTTTGCTTATAATCATTCCATTCATTCTGTTATGCATTATTCACCTTTTGAGATTGTGTATGGCTTTAATCCTATAACTCCATTAGATTTGACCCCTTTGCCTTTGAGTGAGTTATCTATCATAAATGGCAGCAAGAAGGCCGAGATGGTGAAGAAGATCCATGAACAAACCAAGCGCAACATAGAAAGGATGAATGCTAAGCTCGCGCTTAAGAGGAATCTGTTAGCCCAAGGGCAACTTACTCTTGTTTTGATGATTTTAGACACACAAACTAATTAATAATACTAATGCAATTTGAAGTTAAAGTGTGTGTAGTTTGCGATGGAACGTATAAGAGAATGAAGGAAGGATGCTTGTGTCTTTCAATCTAGGCGACTGGGTTTGGCTGCATCTACACCGAGAGCATTTTCCTAGCCAACACTGAGGAAAGATGGCGCCGCGAGGCGATGGTCCATTCCAAATAATTTCCAAGATCAATGACAATGCCTACAAGCTAGACTTGCCGAGTGAGTATGGTTCGGTTAGTGCCACTTTTAATGTTACCGACTTAACTTTTTTTAATATAGATGAAGATGGTGACTCGAGGGAGGGAATGATGCGAATCTAGGCTCATCGCATACGCACACTGTGCCATTACCACCATTGGCCCCGAGGACTCGAGCCAAAGGCAAGGAGATCCAAGGGAGGCTCTCGCAACTTCTTTACAAGGAACTTAAGCAGGAGACCCTGATTGAAGACGCTGTCTTGAGGGAGAAGGATCCGAGGCTCACTAAACGAAGCCAGTTGCACCAATCAGAACCATTGAGGTTCACAACAGGGTGCATTGTATCACCTCGGGCCTCTTGCAATATTTTCCTGAGCCTGACCAAGTTTCAACCCATTTGCATGAGTGAATCCCGAGATGGCCCATGCCGACCTTATCGCATGCACTAGGCGGGCACCTGCACGCTACGCGCATTGCGCATCCGGCCCTCACCTTGGCCCGACCTTCCGATGGACTCCTACTTGATTAAGAACTTGTTTATTTTAATTATTATTTATTTTGTTTATTAGTTGATAGACATTATTCGAGTAGAATTCCTAATTCTATTCGTTTTTCTATTTATAGGGCCGCTTTGGCTCATTGTAAGGACAAATTATGTTAATTTAAGACTATATCTTTGAGAGATTTATCTATGTTTGTTTATGCGTGAACCTTGTTTCTTCTTAAGTCTCGAAAGCTTGAGATTAGTGCAAGTAAAACCTGAAGTTTCGTCCATCAATTATTTCCCCTAGGTTTAATTTGCATAGTCGAATTTAGGTCTAGAACTCAATTGAGAACCTCACTTGAAATCGACTAGGTTAAGCAATCTAATATTGTTTGGTTTAGGTTCGCACTCGTTAAGTTAAGTCTTCTGCACCGAAACCCATCTTTAAGCAACGATCGTGTGACTAAATCAAACCTAGTTAACTAGGATTGTATCACACGTGCCTCATTGTTGGTGGTAATAATAAAAAGATCGGGGAACGCTGCATCCAAAGAAAAATTGACAGCCCGTTTTCCATGCCAAAATATAATAATTGCACCATCACCAAAATACAAGGATGTGTGGCCTTCCCATTAGGAATTGTTCTTGGATACTATAAAATGAATATCTCTCCATTTAGATCACATAGTTGCAATATTAACAGTGGAGACAAAGGAGTTCACATTGTAGCCATGCTCCATTTGCATTATCGAGCTCCACATATTTTTATCACCCACTCTAGCTTTCCACATCCATTTAAAGATAAAAGTCATATTTCTATCCACTATAGATCCTAACCCGAGACCACCAAAACACGACGCTCTAACCACTCTCTGCCAACCCACCTTACTCAAGCCATGCCCTTCGCCTGCTTCTTTCCACAAGAGCTGCCTAATAATTCCCTCAATGGCATTCACAACCACAATCGGGATTTTAAAGATGGAAAGATAATATAATGGCAAGCTATTAAGAACCAATTTAATTAAAGTCACCCGACCACCAATTGATAAAAGCTTACAAATGCAAGACGCGATTTAATCTTATCAATAAGCGGCTTCCATGTTGTCGTACCCCCTTTTTTGATTTTGCGAAACAGGTTCAGGACGGGAAACAATGCGAGACAAGCGTTGGACTTGTCTCAACATCATGCAAAATGAAGTCGCCACCCTATTTTTCTAGGTTTAGGGAACCTAATCGTCATGGAATAATAATAAAAAAAACTAAGGCACAATACGTCTAAACCAAAGAACAACGATTCGAGGTCATATTTATGGACTCGGGAAGATGTTAGGCACCCGAGTCACATCCTAAAAAAAGGTTACCGGTAAGTGAGGTGTTTTGAGAAAACATTTTGAAGATGTAATTTGGGCCCTCAAAGGTGACGTTACATCTT
Source organism: Viola odorata (assembly GCA_963691705.1). Classification (NCBI taxonomy): domain Eukaryota; kingdom Viridiplantae; phylum Streptophyta; class Magnoliopsida; order Malpighiales; family Violaceae; genus Viola; species Viola odorata. The sequence goes on from OY829542.1 coordinate 24,074,055, forward strand.
AGCATTTTTTCGTCGGGACATTGTTATTTCCGTTCGGGACCGAGGGACGGGGTTACCATTTTTTCTCTTTGCTAGAGCGGACATTCCACCCTTATCATCGAGCCATGCATGATTAATTATTTACTATGTGATTCTATCATGGAAAAACTAACATCATATGTTTTCATGAATGCACGTATATTCCGTGTGGGATTGAAGCCATCATGCGTAGCATTTAACAAAAAGACAATTAATTTCATGGCATAAAAGACAAGTGATTAAACATGTTGTGCATGTGAGTTGATTTTAATCTTTAGCAATTCTATATGTCATGCATACAAGTGGGTGGTTCTAACGCATTCTAAGTGGTCATGCATTCGATTCGGTTCGGATTTAGCATTTAATAATAAAACATTCAAGGAAACGTATAAGATAAGCATACCTTTTTGGACGAGCCTCGATCGACGAGCAAACGAGCAATAATAGCGTAGGTATAACAAACATACACGATTTTTAACTACTTCACTAATTATTACAAACCAACAGTTGATAATAATAACTACTTATCTGATTATTACAAATTGGAGGTCGAAATAACTAATCTGACTAATTATTACAACAACTGAAATAAGCAATTAATTATTTATTACAACAAGTCGATAATTCCTTAATTATTACAACAAGTTGAGCAATTAAATATTATCACATACACACAATTTAAAATAACAAATAATTTAAACATCACATACGAACGATAATAATTCACGAAGATAATGCGGTGGTTTGATCATGCATGCAATTTTTCTTTATGGGCCGGGCTAGGCCTATAATTGAATTTCTAGTTTTGGGATGACATTCATACGAATAATATTTACAAAAAATATTGAATAAGTAAAAGAAAGAAAAAAAGTACTTTTCGAGCGAAGATTAAAAGTTTAACCTACAAAGCGAGAGTGTTAGTAATAACTCGAAACACAATAAATAATAAAAGCGCATGCGAACAAATTTCTAGCACGCAAGCAAGTGAATAAACATGATAAATAAGTAAACAATTCATTTCATATGAGCATACGAATATCTCCTATTAAAACATGGCATAAAGCGAATAAAACATCATGTGAGCATACAAATAATTTCACGATAATTGACATGGCATAAAATAAGCAAATCATCGTGTGAACAATTTATGATAATTAAGCATGAAAATAAACAAATCATCATATGAAGCATGTGAGCATTTCATACGAGAATTAACACATAGCGTAAATAAACAATTTTCAAGAATACGAAAATTACACGAGAAATTAACTCGAAAGTTTACGAAAAAATTAATTATACGCATACGAAACATTTATATGAAAATTAAGTGGGTCGGGCTTGGGTCCATTTTTGATTTTTGGACATGAAAAAATAGGCTTGGAATAAATCCAAGCCCAAACCTTTTAATTAAAACAAATGGGCTTGGCAAAGGCCAAGCCCATCACCTTTCTCATTTGAATTCCCGCCCAGTACCTTTCTTCTTCCCTTCCTTCTTCTTTCCGTCGCCGGCTCCATGGCCAGCGACCAAAGCACGACAAAGTTAACAAAAGACAATCTAAATAGGCCCAGAAATTCCAGCAGTACAACAGTGACTCATACCAACCAAAACAACAAATTATGGCAACAAAAATAATAGGTAATTTCAACAAGAAATATCAAGCTAATTAACATGCATTTCAAGCAATTAATTAATCAAGACACTACACAATTAAATTGAAGCAAAGGGAATGAAATTAGCATGAAAACTAAGTATGTGAGGCAAGTTTTAGCAATTTATTCATGCATTAAGGACAAAAATGAAAATTAAAGAAAAGCTAGAGTGAGAAAGGTTACCTTGCCAGGAGAGCAATACCAAGAAGGAAGTGCAAGAAATTGGGAGTGAGAGTGAAATTAGGTGCCCTTTTCCTGTTGTTTGAAGGTCCCAATTTATAGGGAAAAATTTAGAGTCGGTTGGGCTTTGTGTGGCCGAGAATCGACGGAGGAGGTGGAAGGATAAGGATGGCCGGAGTGGAGGCCAAGTTTGGGCTTGTGTGTCTAAGGATTGCCGATGGGAGGTTTGGTGATGATGGATTGTAGTCAACAAGGCTAGCTAGAAGGAAAAGTGAGGTGATTTTAGATAAACATGCATTAATTGTCATTAATGCATGAATTTGGATACGAACGAGATATTTTGGTACGAGCGAAATCGCTCGGCAATGAAAATAAATTTGAACCGAGAGGAACACAACGTGTAGGAAAATAAGATGAGAAAACTAGTATACAGTGAAGAAATGCGCAACTTGGTTTAACGTGTTTATTTTCTCTTTCTGAAATGTCAAAAAATCTGACGTAAAATAAATTGCCCTTACGGTAAAAATTGAACGAAACCAAACGAGATGGCGTGGAAGAGAAAAATAGTAGGTAATTATCAACTAAAAAAATAACGTGCTCGATCCACGGTCTGAGGAAACTTACTCGGGACCGAAAGAAGTTCGCGTAAAGAGTCAAAAATACGAAAAACTAAAAAGACACGAAATGACATAGAATATTAAACAAAATAGCATAGGACCAAAAATCGACGAAAATTTGGCCTAGATGAGTCATTAAACTGTGATAAGCGTAAAAATACGTAAAGTTGTGACCTAAAGTCAAAAATCGGGTAGCAACAGTTGCCCCCTCTTTACTGTCTGATCAAAAATACAATGTAACTGAAATTTTTGATTAGCAGTAAAGATTGTTGCCCCAAGGGCTTACCATGTTTTGAATGCATCATAACCGGTTGAGATGTGGAATTATGCAAAAAGGTAAAATAGTCGCTCAAGGAGGAGTATTTACATAGACAGGAAAGTAGTCGCTCAATGAGGAGTATTTAGATAGACAAGGTGTATGTGGGACATGACAAATCACAACTTTAAACAGACAAGATGTGGGAACGTGACCAATCACATCTTTAAAAGACGAGGTGTATGTAGGGACGTGACCAATCACAACACTAAACAGCTGGTGTAAAGGGAAAGCAAGTCTTACCTCGAACTTACCGTATGGATTGAAATGGAGAGTGGTTGGAATCCACCGTATAAAATAAGGTTGATATAGGTGACCAAATCACCGTTCGTCATAAAGAGGATGTGGGCGACAAGTCACCGTACGAAATAAAAGGATGTGGATCACCAAGTCACCGCGCAATATAAGTGAAAAATGTGGGTAACCATGTCACCGCACAACATAAATGGAAATGTGGGTAACCAAGTCACAGCACGACATAACTGAAAATGTGGACGACCAAGTCGTCATTCGACATAAGTGAAAATGTGGGTAACCAAGTCACCGCACGACATAAGTTTAAAACGTGGGTAACCAAGTCAACGCACGACAAGTTAAAAATGTGGGTAACCAAGTCACCACATGACAAGAAAGAAAAGTGGACGACCAAGTCGTCATCAACGTGCGTAACCAAGTCACAGCACAACATTAAGAAAAGTGGAGGACCAAGTCGTCACACCAACGTGGGTGACCAAGTCACCGCACAACTACAAAGAAAAGTGGACGACCAAGTCGTCACACCAACATGGGTGACCAAATCACCGCGCAACATAGAGAGGAAAGTGGACGACTAAGTCATCACACCAACGTGGGTGACCAAGTCACCACACAACTAGAAAGAAAAGTAGACGACCAAGTCATCACCAACGTGAGTGACCAAGCCACCATACCACTAGAATGAAAAGTGGAGGACCAAGTCGTCACACCAACGTGGGTGAGCAAGTCACCGCACAACTAGAAAGAAGAGTGGACGAGCAAGTCATCACACCAACGTGGGTGACCAAGTCACCGCACAACTAGAAAGAAAAGTGGACAACCAAGTCGTCACACCAATATGGGTGACCAAGTCACCGCACAACTAGAAAGAAAAGTGGACGACCAAGTCGTCACACCAACGTGGGTGACCAAGTCACTGCGCAACATAGAAAGGAAAGTGGACGACCAAGTCATCACACCAACGTGGGTGACCAAGTCACCGCACAACTAGAAAGAAAAGTGGACGACCAAGTCATCACCAACGTGAGTGACCAAGCCACCATACCACTAGAAAGAAAAGTGGAGGACCAAGTCGTCACACCAACGTGGGTGACCAAGTCACCGCATAACTAGAAAGAAAAGTGGATGACCAAGTCGTCACACCAACATGGGTGACCAAGTCACCGCACAACTAGAAAGAAAAGTGGACGACCAAGTCGTCACACCAACGTGGGTGACCAAGTCACTGCGCAACATAGAAAGGAAAGTGGACGACCAAGTCATCACACCAACGTGGGTGACTAAGTCACCGTACAACTAGAAAGAAAAGTTGACGACCAAGTCATCACCAACGTGAGTGACCAAGCCACCATACCACTAGAAAGAAAAGTGGAGGACCAAGTCGTCACACCAACGTGGGTGACCAAGTCACCGCACAACTAGAAAGAAAAGTGGATGACCAAGTCGTCACACCAACGTAGGTGACCAAGTCACCACACAACTAGAAAGAAAAGTGGACGACCAAGTCGTCACACCAACGTGGGTGACCAAGTCACCGCACAACTAGAAAGAAAAGTGAAGGACCAAGTCGTCACACCAACGTAGGTGACCAAGTCACCACACAACTAGAAAGAAAAGTGGAAGACCAAGTCGTCACACCAACGTGGGTGACCAAGTCACCGCACAACTAGAAAGAAAAGTGGAGGACCAAGTCGTCAGACCAACATGGGTGAGCAAGTCACCGCACAACTAGAAAGAAAAGTGGACGACCAAGTCGTCACACCAACGTGGGTGACCAAGTCACCGCGCAACGTAGAAAGGAAAGTGGATTACCAAGTTGTCACACCAACGTGGGTGACCAAGTCACCGCACAACTACAAAGAAAAGTGGACGACCAAGTCATCACCAACGTGAGTGACCAAGACACCATACCACTAGAAAGAAAAGTGGAGGACCAAGTCGTCACACCAACGTGGGTGACCAAGTCACTGCACAACTAGAAAGAAAAGTGGACGACCAAGACGTCACACCAACGTGGGTGACCAAGTCACCGCACAACTAGAAAGAAAAGTGGATGACCAAGTCGTCACACCAACGTGGGTGACCAAGTCACCGCACAACTAGAAAGAAAAGTGGACGACCAAGCCATCACCAACGTGCGTGACCAAGCCACCATAATAAATTAGTGAAAAGTGGATGACTAAATCGTCCCAAAATAAGTTGGAGGTGAAGTGGTAACGTACGTTCATTCTGATGTTTGATTTGGATTTGTCTGTTGGAAACCCATGATGACGTTATTACAACGATTTTTTCATCAAAAATCCATGGTTGAGGAGTGCTAACGTTCTCCATTCGATTGTTGATTGGATTTTGTTGAAAATCTAAGACGAGGGATTTACAATGATTTCTTCATCGAAGAGCCATGGTTGAGGAGTGATTCCATCAAAGCATATCTATATCCTGCAAATAGGAAGGAAACAAATACGAAAGCAGCAATAAATGGAAAAAGAGTGAGCAAATGATAATGTGATAAATATTGTGTATTCCTACCTTTAAACCTCGGCTTGCCCCCAAGTCTTTTGTTGGGACGAAAATGACCTCTTTGTTTGAGAGAAAATCAATTCAAGTATATTCTTTGAAAAAATGTTCGTTAAATTTTTTGTTATATAAACATGATTGATACAAGTCTAGATAACGTTTGCGTTTTGTTCAAGAAATAACGACCTAAAGAACAAGACTTTCCCATGACATGTAAACGTAAGCAACCCTCACCGGATATTAGTGTTTGCGCTCACACTCAGAAAATAAGACTACGTGTTTACACTCCTAAAAATGCAATAAACATAGCACAAAAATTAAATTTGCAATGTCAATCTGAGTGAAAGATGCTCATGCATGGGCCTACTAATAATCGAGAGGACTTTGCGAGGGAGAAAGAAAGGAGGAATTTTGTAGAAGAAAGGAAAAGTGGTGTTTGTTTTTTTTTTTTTGCGAAAGGTTTTAATGAGTTCGTGCTCGACGACTGATTGTGATGAGGTCAAATTGCGGTGAACGATGCTCGACGATTTGATTGTGGAGAGGGCAAAGTGCACAAATTCTTGAATCTCCACTGGAGATGTTCCTTCTGGATTGTTTTGAGGGCATCGTGCCCCAGTTTGCGATGATCTTTTGGAGATTATTTTGGTGTTGATGTTTGACCATTTTTTTGTAAGTGTTTGTTTCTGTTGTTGTTTTGTTGATTGTGTTCTTTAAACACACTATTTTTTTTAAACTTTTTTTTTAACAAGCAAAGTAAGTACAATTTTTTGTTTGGTCTGTCATCCTCTTTGTCTTTGGCAGAAGCCTCCAAGTCTTATTTTATTTGGCCTTCTTTTGACGTTTGATTTGTTAGTGATCCCTTAAGGGCTCCCTTGTCATTCCCTTGCTTGACGTGGATTTTCAATTCCAATTTAGCGGTCCCAGTAGAGCACTACTCACTTGGTTAGGAGAAAATAAGAGGCTTTTGGGTGTTTGATAGAGTCGTACATGGTGTACAAAATATGTGTTTGAGGGAAAAAAGTTAAAAATGAAAATGTAGAGGAAGAGCAAAAGCAAAGTCCAATGTCATCTTACTATTATCCCATGTCTGATGGTTCATGTACCCTGGATATTATGCAAATCTAACTAGCACTTAGCTTAGCATTTACACTCATGAAAAAAATAAGGCGTGAAGGCCCCAAAATGCTCACAGGGATACGTTTGTGACTGCTTACGCCTAAAACATGTCATGGATATAAGAGTTAACAGACCAGACCATGTATGTCATATAATTTCTAATGAACACTCATGTCATTCGCGACTTAATAAAAATGATGAATATGCTTGATGATAAGATTCAGACTTCTGGAAAATCGGGGCGAGGACTGTGGCAGCTCGGGGTTACTGTAGCTGACGCTGAGAGTACCTGCAAAGCGCCGGAGGGGGGGCTCCGGCGTAGACACTCCGATGCTTAAGTCAGTAAGGCGGTTCAAAAATACCAAAAGTTCCAGCAGCAATCTTAGGCTTACCTTGCGTTTCAAATGGTGGGGTATTTATAGGTCAGGCTCAAGGCGTTATTTGGGGAAAATAATACCCCCAGCGGCATCGAGGACGATATCTTTAGCGACGTCAGGGGCGATATCTCCGGGTGACGTCGGGGGCGGTAGCCTTGAGTGACATCATGACTGTCTTGGGATGGGATAACGCCGTGTGTGTGGATAAATGACGCGTGAGACCCCCCCTCCCAGCTAATGTCGACCATCCCAGGGTTCCTTGCCTTCTAAGGGGCGTCATCCTTCCGCGGCTAACCCCAGGCAGGCACGGTAGGGTTCCGGCCTTTAGACTGGTACGAGGACGACAATACCGTTGGGGTTGCCTTAATTGTTATCATAAGCCCAACTGAAAATGAGCCCGAGTGTTTACCAAGGGCTATCGCTCTAGCTTCCTTTCAGATTTTTCTTGTCGACTCGCGCGATAACAGGTGGCTCGGTCACCGAGGAGCATGTCTTTCCACTACTTTTTCTTAAGACTTATAAATTTGAATTTTTCCCGAGCCAATTATACATCTTTCCAACATTTCTTCCTAGTATTTTCATCATGGACAGTCTCACCAAGAACTTCCTGATCTCCAAAACTCACACTCTGAAGAACCTCAACGACGGTGATGTTGGCTTTCTGGAAAATGTACTGATCAAGACGTCCGAGGACGTTCTGGAGTTTCAAGGGATGCTGACTCCCCTTCGTTCCAGGCTTGGTGCTGCTTCTCTAGAGGATTTCAGTCCTCTAGAGAATGTGTCAAAGTTGGCTGTTGTTGTCTCCCGCATCAAGGTGGTGATCACCATGTTGCAGTAGAGGAAGGATCTGCTGAACTGCTGCTTGAAGGGCATGGGGCTTTCGTCCACCGAGCTGACCTCTGTAGCGGAAGCTTTGAGGGAGGTCCCCACTATGGTGGAGGATGATGATGTCGAATCCCAGGCTTGACTGTCGGCCGTCACTGCCCTACCTTTTCTTTTTTCTTTTTGTATGAATGTATGATCAGGCCGTTAGGCCATGAATAAATAAACGTCTTTCTTTATTGGAGTTGTAGTTTTTCACAATGTGTCAGTTGATATTTCGGTTGATTGCCACATCAGCCCAACTGAAAGCGAGTCCGTCTTTGGTTGGACACTAGTAACGGTTATCCTCGCGAACCGTTCTGCTTTAATTTTGCGTCGCCTCTTCAGTATCAATTGATTGGGCGGTTTTTCGGTGCTCATCGATCAAGCATAAACTCCAATCGATGTGATCATAGGATTCGATTCTGCGATTCAAATTATTTCTAGAACGTATCAATTTTCTCAAAAGTTATGCGAGAAGATGGAAAGGCTCTTCCTCCTCGGTTATTTAATGGGATTTTTCCTCCCCCTGTTCCTATTCATCTTCTTCTTTATATTTTCCTACTAAAACCATTTGGGGTTTCATGGACGATTCATACTCCTTAGACCTTGTTGAACGCGATTCTCCCCCAACTCCTCCAACCTCACCGGATTCCGATAATCCTCCTTCACCCTCATGCCTGAAGAGGCGACTTCCTCGTCGTAAAAGTCGTAAGAGGTCGAAGAAGGAGAAGACTTTGAAGACGGTCAACACGTCTCCTCACTTTCATATCCCGCCTGTTCGGAAAAGTGTCGCACTATTTCCCCATATTGATCGATTCATGGAAAGGAGTTCTGCCAGCGATATCGGTGCTGATGCTGCGGCTTCCGCCTCTAAAGGGGAATTAAGCTCGCTAAAGCTGGGTCAAGAGAGGAACGCTGCGGAACCTTTCCCGCAGGTTGATGAGGAGTTTCCGCCTTCGGATGGGGAATATTGCTACTGGTTTTCCTATTGGCCTCACCATGATTAATTCAGCGCGCTGCGCTCTCTTGTAGACGTATGGCCTAAATAAAATGACATTTTTTGCTTTTCTTCTTTCTTAGTTGCCTTTCCACGTTAACTCCCTACATGTTGGTCAGTTATCGCTGAGAGGCAGGTTGCCGCTTGATGTAACTATTTTTCAGTTTCCAGTCAGTAACTGTCTCCTTTGGAAGATATAAATGCTTAGTCATAAATATCCGCCTGAGGTTTTTCCACGTGTCATTTTTCGCTTCGTACGTGTCTCGTTGTTACAGGTCGCTCGACCCCCGAGTTAGGCCCTTAAAAGGGGGCAACTGCTTTCTTTTAACACATTTGCTCACGTTTCAAAAGTCCTCTTTATATCCTTCTCTCTCTTCTGCTTCATTTTCTTACTCGACGAAAGTTTCTTCAACCGCTCGTCGGCGCCAGCGATCTGCTTACTGCCTTCTTATTCTAGGTATTTTGCTCTATCTTCCTTAGATTTTCTTCTCATTAGGTCATTATGCGTATGACTAGAGATCCTAGAGGTCTCCAGTGCCCTATAGATCTAGAAGTTGAGAGAACACCTAGTCTTTTCACTTGTGACGCAATTCTGGAGGCTGAGTTGGAGGGTCAAGGTATCTCCTTCCCCCCTAATTATTTTGTTAAGGTTCCTAAGGTGGGTCAATGACTTCATGACCCCTTGCCCCGAAATGATAGGATGGTCTACTTTAAGAGGTTTCTTTATGGTTTTCGTTTTCCTATCCAAGAATCCATAAAAAGGTTACTGCGCCAATACGATATCGACCCGGCTCAGATAACCCCTTCCTCCTGGTGTGGGATTTATGCCTTTATTCGCGCTTGCGAATTACAGGGTATTCTAACCCCGTCTATCAATCTATTCTGTAAATTCTTTAGCTTCAAGTGTCGCAACAGCTTAGTTGATATTGCCCCGAGGTGGAATGACGCGTTCGTGCAGTCGTTCTGGCAGAAGTTTCGGGGCTTCGAGGAGACTGTGGCTGATTGGAAAAGTGGTTTTTTCATTATCAGGCTGCCTTTCCGCCCCTGGCCTAGGGGCTTTAATCGAGGACTCGTTGATTCCATCTGGGTAAATCCCGTAGTGTTGTCTAGGGACGAGTTGCTTGTCTAGGGACGAGTTGCGTCAGGCTAACGCCTTATTAGGGATAGAATTCTCCTTCCGCATTCGAGAGTTTGCCTTGTACATGCCTATGGCAGAGTGTATTATAGATAATTTTTTCTCTTTGTGCTATCGCTTTGACTTGTTCATTGTTCTAACGCATCTTGTTGGCAGATGACGTTGAGGGTCAATCACCTAGAAGGAACGACACCCCTTTAAACGTGAAGCCACTTCAAACGTTACCGGCCTCTCCACCGCCCGAAAGCTCCAGTCGTCAGGCTACTCCGCTAAGGAAGAGGAGAACTAAGGTAGTTGCTAAGCGCGGTATTTCTATTCGAGCTTCTCATTTCCTTGAGAATTGGTTGCCAGAGCGCGGCAAGGGAGTGAATCTGAATCGTCCTGCCGTTAGGGAAATTAACAACGATAGTGAGGATATGGATGTCGATTCTGGGCTTCATCATGCCTCTTCAGATCAACGGAAGAGACTTAGACCAGAGAGGGACGGTCCATTTACTGAGACCCCTTCGAAGAAGGTTGATGGAGTTCCCGCCACTGGGATTAACGCTTCTACTGCGGCAAGTACTTTTGAGGCAGCAAGAGTTGCTAAACCCCACCAGTGGCAAACTCTCCTCCACAGACTGTCGTTCCTGACTCTCCTATTTCCTCTTTTATTCCTGATGTGGTCGCGCCGAATCTCACCTCAAGCGCGCTTCCGGATCCTTCCATGAGGGGCCCTCAACCATTATTCTTCACTTCTATTTCAGGCATCGGTGATTCCGTCAAAAATTGTTCTCCTCCCTTTATCGCTAACCTTTCTCCTCATGGTCCCCAAGAAGTTTCCTCTTACCAGCTGGATCTATCAACCTTTGGCACCAGCGGACTTCGCGCTCTGGGGATATCGGATCCGCTGTCGTGAGATGAACCGGTGGGCTCCATAGTGGGTCAGATATTTGGTTCTCCTAAAGATAAGGAGGAACTGTTGCGTCTTCCCCCCGATATTCAACAGGCACGCATCCTGAATGACGTGCTGGCCAGTTTCCGTGAAATGCATTATTTTCTCGAGGCTCATGGCGACAAGCTTAGAGGCTCCCCTGTTTCAAAAGATCAATTAGATGCCGCTTTAACTAAGGTGACAGAGTTGACGCGACTTCAAAATAGTACCCGGGTGGAGCTAAATGATTGTCGCGCCGAGCTTGCAAGAGAGAGATCAAAGGGGAAAGCAAAAGTAGAACTTTTGGAGGCGGAGTTGGCGGTAGCTAAGGCTGAGTTAGTGGCGGCCGATAAGAGGAACTCTCTCCTTCGCGAAGAGATATCGGCTCGCGATGCTGATCTGGCAAAGGTTCCTCCAAAGATGACTTGGTAGAAGAACAAAATACTGGAGACCTTTATTGCTGGATTTCCAGACTATTACCGCAGTGGGATTTTTGATCCTGCTAAGATAGCTGATTATGCTTCCAAAAAAATGAAATAAATAGGCAGGAGTGAAGAGGGTTTTCTTTCTTCCGAGGAGAGGGAGGGAGCTAACGGCGGCAATACCGAAACGATTCCATGATCAGGTAAAGTTGTCGTCAAAGGGGACTTGCCGTCAGAGAGGCTTTTATTTATTTTTTCTTTTCTTATTGACTCCATTTAGTTTATAACGATTGATGACGCCTATCGTGTAATAACGTCTGCAATTCTTCCCTGAATAACGAACAATGTTTAATTTGCTCTTCCGCGTTACTTTTGATAAGAGTCTGGAGGGTATAGAGTAGGATTGGCTTGATCCGAGGCTATCGGGAACACTGTGCGGGGGTCTTCGTCACCTGCAATGCGCCGGAGGGGGTCTCCGGCGTAAACACTCTGATGCCAAAGTCAGTGTGAGTAGTAAAAGTGGCAGGGGTTCAGTACGCTATCTTAAGCTTACCCTCTAGTCTGAAAAGGTGAGGGTATTTATAGACAAAGGGAAGAGTGTACCGACAGGGGTAGGAATAGTCCCTGGTAGGTGTCGCTGGTGTGGTATATGCCGCTGGAGTGGCCTTGAGTGATGTCACACGGGTGACGTCACGCGGAGTGACGTCACGGATGACCTGGGATGGGATGCCGCCGTGCGGATGTCGCATGAGAGCCCCCCCCCGCTGAAGTCGAGTTTTTTCACTCCCAACAGTGCTGGAAAGTGTCTTGTCTTAGCGAGCCGCCTGATCAAGGCCGGCCTCGCAAGGCCAGAAATTTTTCACTTCCAGCACCATATATTAGGATCGCCGGGGCGTGCCTCATCTTGCCGATCCGTCCGCATTAGCCCGTTCCGCTCCCAAGGCTAGGACTTTTCACCCCCGACATCCTCCTTTCCTTGTTATCTGCACATTACACAGACAAACAACAAGGAACAAGAAATATTTCCACAACAATTGTTAGACTATGCCCACGGCATGTCGAAATTTCAATTTCAAAAGACCATGCCCACGGCATGTCGATATTTCAAAGACCATGCCCACAGCATGTCAAAATTTCACAAATTTCAAAAGACCATGCCCACGGCATGTCGATATTTCAAAGACCATGCCCACAACATGTCAAAATTTCACAAATTTCAAAAGACCATGCCCACAGCATGTCGATATTTCAAAGACCATGCCCACGACATGTCAAAATTTCACAAATTTCAAAAGACCATGCCCATGGCATGTCGATATTTCAAAGACCATACCCACGGCATGTCAAAATTTCACAAATTTCAAAAGACCATGCCCGCGGCATGTCAAAATTTCACAAATTTCAAAAGACCATGCCCACGGCATGTCGATATTTCAAAGACCATACCCACAGCATGTCAAAATTTCAAAGACCATGCCCACGGCATGTCAAAATTTCAATTTCAAAAGACCATGCCCACGGCATGTCGATATTTCAAAGACCATGCCCACGTCATGTCAATATTTCAAAAACCATGCCCACGACATGTCAAAATTTCAATTTCAAAAGACCATGCCCATGGCATGTCGATATTTCAATTTCAAAAGACCATGCCCACGACATGTCGATATTTCAAAGACCATGCCCACGGCATGTCAAAATTTCAATTTCAAAAGACCATGCCCACGGCATGTCGATATTTCAAAGACCATGCCCACGGCATGTCGATATTTCAAAGACCATGCCCACGGCATGTCGATATTTCAAAAACCATGCCTACGACATGTCAAAATTTCAATTTCAAAAGACCATGCCCACGGCATGTCGATATTTCAAAGACCATGCCCACGTCATGTAATATTTTACAAATTTCAAAACCATGCCCAACGGCATGTTATATTTTACAAATTTCAAAACCATGCTCAACGGCATGTTATATTTTACAAATTTCAAAACCATGCTCAACGGTATGTCATATTTTACAAATTTCAAAACCATGCCCAACGGCATGTTATATTTTACAAATTTCAAAACCATGCCCAACGGCATGTTAAATTTTACAAATTTCAAAACCATGCTCAACGGCATGTTAAATTCTAGCATGATATAATTTTAATCTAGCAATATTCCAAGAGTTAGGTAAGGGAGTACCGTCAACCGTTTCGAGGTGATACGCCCCCTTTCCGATAACACGAGTGACGCGGTATGGGCCTTCCCAGTTTGAGCTGAGCTTCCACATTCGTTGGCCCGCCGCTCGCTTATCCCTGAGCATGAGGTCTCCCGCTTTGATCAACCGCTCCTTAACATGTCTGTTGTGAAACCGCGTCATTCTTCTTTTATAGTGCATTATTTTCAAGAGAGCTTCCTCGCGCGCCTCAGGGAGCATGTCAAGGTTAGCTCGTAACCTCTCCTCATTTAATTCCTCCTTGAAATATTCCACCCTCAAGCATAGGGTGCCAATTTCGATAGGTGTTACCGCTTCGGTACCAAAAGCCATCGCAAAAAGCGTCTCACCCGTACTTGTTTTGACGGTCATGCGGTAAGCCCACATTACATAGGGTAACTCATCTAGCCACTTCTTTTTCGACTCTTCGAGATTTCTCTTGATGCCGCTCAGAATGCTTCGGTTGGTCACCTCCGCCTGGCCATTAGTCTGGGGATTCGCCACAGAGGAGAACCTCTGTTCAATCTGAAATTCTTTGCATTGCTCCTTGAAGAAGTGGCTGGTAAATTGTGCCCCGTTGTCGCTAACTAGCACGCGAGGCACCCCGAAGCGCATGATCACTTGGTGCTTAAAGAAGTGCCATACCTTTTCTGTCGTAATAGTGGCTACCGCTTCTGCTTCTGCCCATTTAGTAAAGTAGTCCACTGCCACAATTACAAATTTTAGTTGGGACCTTGCCTTAGGAAAAGGGCCTAAGATATCGATTCCCCACTTAGCAAAGGGACAAGGTGCCACGATCTGAGATATTTCAGTGGCAGGACGTCGAGGGATTTTGGCAAATTCTAGACATCTATGGCACGACTGCACAAAGTTGTTATAATCCCTGCGAATAGTGGGCCAATAGAATCCTGACCGAAACACCTGCGCGGCCATGGTACCACCCGACACATGCATGCCGCAGATGCCCTCATGGATCTCACGCAGGGTATGGAGGCCTTTTTGTTCCGTTATGCATTTTGCGGCCGGGTGCGAGAAACATCTCCGAATTAACGCCCCATCATAATAAGTGCGCCTCGCCGCCTGCTTCAATACTGTTTTCTTTTCTACACTGTCGCTTGGGAGCTCGTCATGCTTCAAAAAAAATTATCACAGGGATCCTCCAATCCGTTTCGATCTCCTCTACACATAGCGACAGTTGTTCCTCCATGAAGGACGGCAATGACCTTTCTTCATAGTACACGTCCTCTGGAATAGCGGCCTCCTGATTAGCTGTCGTCTTGGCAAGACTATCCACCTCGGTATTATCTTCCCGCGGGATGTGTTCGAAAGTGACACATACACCGCTTTGTTCCATTTCTGCCAACTCCCTTTTTACTTTCGAGAGGTATTGCGCCATGATCGGCTCTCTAGCTTGGGAATGTCCCAAGACTTGATCAATTATCAACTTGGAGTCCCCTCACATTATCAACCGTGGGGCTCCAGCTACCAGGTCGTTCTCAGCTTTGGCGAAGAGGTTCCTTCCTACTCTAAGCCCTGCCAATAACGCTTCATACTCTGCTGCGTTGTTGGACAGTGGTTGTAGGATTCTGATGGCGTGCCGTACCTGCACATCGTGTGGCCCGACCATGTATATTCCAGCTCCCTCCAGTTCCTGATTTTTGGCGCCATCCACGTAGATGACCCATGTGTCCACCGGGACCTCTGAGAGTGGGACCTTTGCATCACTTTCTTTCCTCTCAAGCGGCTCTACCACCTTGTCCCCAGTAAATGTGCACTCGGCTATGAAATCTGCCAAAACCTGAGCTTTTACAGACGGCCGAGCTTTGTATTGTAGTCCATATTGTTCTAGCTCAATTGACCAGATCAGCATCCTCCCCGAGGATTCTGGTTTCCTGAAAATCCTTCTCAAAGGCTGGTCCGTGAGCACGATGACCGGATGGGCCTGAAAATATCTGTCCATCTTTCGTGTGGACTGTATCAGGGCGAACGCCACCTTCTCAAGGTGGGTGTACCGCACCTCGACATCTTTTAACACATGACTGACGAAGAAGACGGGTCGGTGGGCGTAATTATCCTCCCGGACCAGAACAGCACTGACCACTTCGTCCGCGACGCCAAGGTACAAAAATAAAGTGTCGCCCGGCTCTGGTCGTGTTAGCACCAAGTTGGACGACAAGTAAGCTTTCAAACTCATGAACGCCTCTTTGCATTCTTGTGTCCACCCAAAAGGAGCTTTCTTGCGTATAACTTTGAAGAACGGCAGGCACTTCTCGCCCTGCTTAGAGATGAACCGCCCTAGAGCAATGACGCGTCCCGTCAATCTCTGAACCTCCTGAAGGGTTCGCGGCGATACCATATCATGGATAGCCTTAATCTTTGATGGGTTCGGTTGGATGCCCTTTTGGCTTACCACATACCCCAAGAATTTTCCTGTTTGGAATGCGAACGCGCACTTGCGGGGATTCAACTTTATCTGGTATTTCCTCAACGTATCAAACACTTCCTGGAAATCAGCCAGATGGTCACTGAAACTTCTGCTCTTGACCGGCACATCATCTACGTACGCTTCTACATTTCTCTCGATTTGCTTTTCAAACACTTTGTTGGCCATACGCTGGAAGGTCGCTCCTGCATTCTTCAAGCCAAACGGCATTGCCGTGTAGCAATAAGTGGCCTTCGAGGTTATAAATGCCATCTTTTCCTCATCCTCCTTGGCCATAGGAATTTGATGGTATCCAGAATTGGCGTCCAGGGAACTCAAATACGCGTACCCTGCCACTTGATCAACCAACTGATCAATCCGAGGGAGCGGATAACAATCCTTAGGACAAGCGTCGTTCAAGTTAGTGAAATCAATACACATGCGCCAGTCTCCGTTGGGCTTGTGGACTAAGACGGGGTTGGCCAGCCAAGTGGGATATTGGACTTCTCGGATAAATCTCGCATCTGACAATTTCGCTATCTCCTTATCAATCACCACCGCCTTTTCCGCGGAGAATGCTCGCCGCTTCTGTTGAACTGGGGTGGTGTGTGGGTCGACATTGAGTCGGTGCTCAGCCACTTTCCTGGACACGCCAGGCATGTCCGCTAGTTTCCACACGAACTCTCCTTTGCACTTGTTCAACAGCCGAGCCAATTGTGCTCTCTCCTCAGGGGTCAGCTTATCGCTAGCCTGGAAGCTCGCCATATCATTGCCTTGGACGGGGATGGGTACCATTGCATCTACTGGCTGGGTTCGCCTTTCATCCCTTTGCTCGTAGGGGTCCGCTGCCACACACATATATTGATCACAACTTTTTTGGATCATGAGCGAATAACACTCGACGACTAGCTTTTGGTCGCCCTTGATTGATACTACCCCTTCCCACGAGGGGTATTTCATCCTGAGATGTTTCTGAGATACCACCGCCCCGAAATGATTGAGGAATGGCCGCCCTAGAATGGCATTATACGGTAGGATGAGATCAACGACCAAGAACATCAATTCTTCTGATCGCTTCGATGCGTCTTCTTTGAAATACACAGGCAGCGCTGTGATTCCAATTACAGGTATAGGGATGTCGTCCACTCCAATAATTGGTTTCTTGCAGGGCGCCAGTTCGTCGGTAGGGCGTTTCATGAGATTATATGCTTCCAACGAGAACAGGTTTACCGCACTGCCGTTATCAATGAGGGTCCTTCGCACCCCATGGCTCCCGATAACCGGTGTGACTACTAACGCATCATTATGAGGGAAGACGACGCCTTTCTCATCCTCTTCCGAGAAAGATATTACCATCCTGTCAAGCGCATCAATCGCTCCTTTTTTTGTCGGCTGTCCTTCCCGTTTTCACTTTTCTCCTGTCAAGGGCGTTGTTGGGGTAATCTCATCTAGGAACAACGCGCCGGCAGCGATAATGTTGATGATGGGGACATCCTCATCATACATTGTTAACAACTCCTTCCCCCTTGCGACAGAAGTCTCACTGCTCACAGGGGGAGGAGGCAATGGATGGTCGCCTAATGCTCCGCGCGGAGGGTCGCTCCTAGTTTCTTCTTTCATTCGAGTGGTGAATTCTCCAAGATAGCCTTCTTCCAATAGCCGCTTTATTGCCAACTTTAACTCCCTGCATGCTTCTGTGGAATGTCCCTTGACCTTATGGAATTTACAAAAAGCGTTTTCCTTTCCTCCCATGACCACCCCTGGCTTCACAGGGGTGGGGTAGCGAATCGGCAAGTTCCGCTGCTGAATAATAGCTAAGATTTCCGCTCACGGGAGTGTAAGGGGTGGGAGGTCGGGATCGTATGTTCGACCCTTAGGAGGATCCGCCTGTCGCTGAACATTCTGACCGTCGCCCCTTCCTCTAGAGAAATTACCCTTCTGGCGGCTCGACACCTTGGGAATGTAATCTTTCCGCTGGGTGTATTCATCACCCGAACGGGTGTCGTGGGTCATACTGGCTTGAGCCGCAGGAGCAAGTGGGGCGCTCTGGGGCGTATCCTGCATCCTGATTCTATACTCCTCCTCTTCCATTCTCGCATAATTGTGGGCCTTCAACCTTAACGCATCTAAGGTCGTTGGGGGGTCCACCATCAACGTATCTCTCAGTTTCCCATATCTGCAGTTCCGCTTCAAAGCTTCTATAGCAAAATCAATAGTGATACCGGGGGTCAGCGACATTTCCGTATCAAAGCAACCCAGATAACTATTCAAAGACTCCTCTGGCTTTCTACATATATCAAACAAGGCTGCCACGGATTTCCGAATAGGGATAGTTGTGCTGAAGCGGCTCTTAAACTTAGCCTCTAGTTGCTGGAAATTGCCAATTGATCGAGCGGGAAGCCCTTCAAACCAGAAGCGAGCCACTCCTGACAATGTCATGACGAATATCTGACACAACGCCGCGTCGTTGTGCGTCTGAAACTGAACGAAGTCCTTCACCTTGTTGAGATACGAAATCGGGTCTCCGGTGCTGTCGTACGACTCCGTGGGGAGATTGACACGTCGGCCGACCCTGTGGTGCCTTATACGATGGGTGAAAGGATGACTAGCGGTGTCATCCAAGATCTCCCGATCATGACGAGGAGGAGACACGTCCAGGTGTCGCTTGTGCCCTCGAGGCTCCGGGGTGCGATGCTGCCGGGGAGTCCGGCTGAGGCTCCTGGGCGAACGGGATTCACGCCTCCTACTGCCCGATCTCTCACTCCGCTCCATAGATACCTCTCTACCGACTCCCTCTCTTCTGCCGTCCCAACGCTCTCCGTATTCATCTGGCGGCCGCTCTACTTGAGAGACAGGAATCCGCGGTATCCGCGGTATGTAGTGCTCCTCCTGTCCGCCCGCCAGTTGCGCGAAGCCGAATGGCATGCTTATCGCAGGTGAGGTCAAAGGGACACTCATCTGGCGTCGAGGCGACACTGGTCGATCAGCGACAATAGACGGAGTGAAAATAACTCGAGGAGGCACACTTGATGTCGCGGTACTAGAAGAAGGGCCTACGGCCATCCCGATCAAATAATCCAAGTGGGCACGAAGAGCTAACATAGAGTTTACCGAGGGAGTAGCGAGGTTACCCATCCCAGAGCTTTCGAATGGAGGAACGGAGCGACTGGATCCACCCACGTGAGAAAATGAGGCGCCCACTGAGGAGACAAGGGAACCCATTTGCAAAAATGGAGTACTCGTTTGGGAAAACGGGGTACCCGGTTGAGAAAACGATGTGCCAGCTGTTAGTCCGAAAAGAAATTCTGTCTGCACAGAGGAGGTTTCAGGTGATGTGACATACGTACTGGACGAAGACGTGGAAAAAAGCGTCCTACGCGTGTGACCGCTACGAGTGTGAGGGGGCGTGGATTCTGAATCCGAAGCCATGATCCTTCGACTCTCAGAAAGAAAAACAGAGCTTGGTTACTAAGGAAAACTCACTTAATCAACCAAAGCTCTCAATGAAAGCACCATTTGATAAGAGTCTGGAGGGTCTAGAGCAGGATTGGCTTGATCCGGGGCTGTCGGGAACACTGTACGGGGGTCTTCGTCACCTGCAATGCGCCGGAGGGGGTCTCTGGCGTAAACACTCCGATGCCAAAGTCAGTGTGAGTAGTAAAAGTGGCAGGGGTTCAATACGCTATCTTAAGCTTACCCTCTTGTCTGAAAAGGTGAGGGTATTTATAGACAAAGGGAAGAGTGTACCGACAGGGGTAGGAATAGTCCCTGGTAGGTGTCGCTGGTGTGGTATATGCCACTGGAGTGGCCTTGAGTGATGTGACACGGGTGACGTCACGCGGAGTGACGTCATGGATGACCTGGATGGGATGCCGTCGTGCGGATGTCGCATGAGAGCCCCCCCCCCCCCGCTGAAGTCGACCATCCCAGGGCCGGTCGCCAGGCTAAGGGCGGCATGAATAGGGCCTCGTCTCCCGCGGTAAGTACAGTATGATGGCCGGATCACCCAGCGGGGTAGGGGAGATGCCGCTTCAGTGGTATCAATAGTTATCAACTTTGTTATCTCCTTATTCGATTAACGCTGAGCTGCGTCATCTCGGCTATTGCATCATCGCACTCATCTTGTTTTGTAAGACCAATTCTGCTTTTCAGAGCATTTAATGCTCGGGATTCCCTCATTAATGCGAGGGAGATTTCATGATGGCCCTGAACACACGTTTCCATTCGTAGGGGTGCCAAGGGTTGGTGTGCCCTAGGAATTGGTGAGATCAAACCGTCCTCTCGCTTTTCTAGAATCGTACTCATTGCTTTCGTCTGTTCCTCGTGACGCTCCACACGCAACAACTGTTACAACAGTCATTTTGTTTAGCCGCTAGGGTTATAAAACCTAGCGCTTACTTCTTTTTCCCACTTTTGTTATTTTACCCTCTCCGTATCACTTCAAACCGCCTTACAATTTTTTTTTTCATCATCTGGGCGCTCGAAGTCTTTCTTCCATAAAGGTATTATTTCTTATTTTCTTCCACCGTCTTTTTCATCTTTTTATTTTTTATTTCTGCCATGACTAGAACTCGTCGTTCCGGCTCTAAATCTGTTGATGAGGAAAAAAAATGAGAATACCGTTAGTAATATCACCTCCATAGTCGCTCTGAATGAGCATCTAGTCGAACATCATGCTGAGATCCCTGAGGGTTATACGGTTTCTGTTGCCCCTGATTCGCTATGCCTGAATAGCGTTCTAACCAACAATCGTAGGGTTTTGTACGCTCAAATATTCCGCTACGGTTTTCATTTTCCCATTGATCCCTTCATAAAATAGTTGCTGACTGCCCTTAATTTGAATCCTGTACAATTAACCCCAAATGCGTATTGCTGCATTTACGCATTTTTAGAACTTTGTAAATACAAAGGGATTAACTCTCCTTCCCTTCCGCTACTCAAATCACTCTTCAAATTGTATAGTCGTCGGGGTGTGATAGCGATATCGCCCCGTTATGATGATGACTCTCTCAAACCCTTCAACTGGAAACTCCTCCATCTTGAGTCTTCCATTGAAGATTGGAAAATAGAGTTTTTTGTTATTGATCTTCCCGACCTCCCTGATTCCTGGTAGCGGACTGGTTTTAATCAAGACGTCAAAGATAATGCTTGGGGTCACCGGGGAACTCTTCGTCAGCCTGAACAAGGCTGGTTAGACAAACTGCTTCAGCTGGAAATCAATGTTCATACTCGTCATCTGGCATGCGGGATGGACATTCAAACCTGCATCAGATGTGAGTGTTTTGGTGTTTTCCTTGTTATCGTAGTTGGTACTAATGCTAACGTTATCTCGTGATTCTACAGCGACCGATCCCAACTGGACACCCGAGAGTGTCAGGAAACGACTGATAAGGGCTCAACGGCGAAGGGAAAAGGAAAGAGTTATTGCCGCTGCTGAAATCGCGGTTAATCCGACCATACCGCCTGTCACTACCGTAAACCCTGTCCAAACATCTTCTGCGGTCGATGAGGGAACCACCGCTATTCCTCTGGGTATTCCTACCATATCGGTTTCCGTTTATCTTGTTCAAGCGTCTTCTTCCAGGGTTCCGAGGAAAGGAAAGAAGAAGAAGAGAACGAGAAGCATTGCCGCTCTTACTCCTCCTTCAGACGCGGCAGCTTCTTTAGAAGCGCCTGTTAACGAAACTGCCTCTGTTAGTGTTTCTTTTACGACTGCGTTATTTCTCTTGCTACTTATTAGTATTGCTTCACGTTTTCTTTTATTCATTTATCCTTCGCATCATTTTTCTTTGCAGGATACTGCTACTGCTTCCCCTCTCGTATCGCCAACAAGCAATATGAACTTGGGTCACATACTGTCCCGTCCTGAGAAAAGGGAGCGCCCTGACGAGGGGGGCGGAAGTTTGTCATCTGGTCATGCTAATATCGGGGAAGGGCAGACTGCCGCTTTTGATTCTTCGGTACCTTCTAGTGATCAATCTTTCAATTTTCTAGGGAGTATGGGTGTTCCCGGGTCCTCTAAGACTTCACCTAATTTCTTCAGCACGTCGGTTCCTTCTTTCACTACCGGCTTGGGCTTTGGTGAAGATTTGACTGGGTTCTCAAGTTATCAATCCCACAGCTCCTTCGGACTTCATGGGGGTATCGCCTCTGATTAACCTCTGTCTCTTTCCCCTATGCTTTTTGTTCCTTCAAGCGCTCCAATGCTTCTGCAGTTCGAGGGAGGGGTTGTCGCTCCCTATCTCGTAGCCGATTTGAGCTCGATGAGTGCATCTGGGCCTGTCACTCATCATCTTGACTTGACTAAGCTGCGCAGTTCTGGCTTTGCGGCTGTCGGGGGTGACAGTTCCGTTGAGACATCGTCTTACTTGGCTGCTTACGCATTAACGTCCTCCGAAGAGCGAGAGGCATTCCTTCTAAGGGTCAGGACGAGCAGATAAACTTATTGCGCTCCAACCTCTTTACCGGTTTCTCCAAGTTCCACTATTGGGCAGAATATATGGCGCATAAGGTTGCTTCACTCACCGCCTCCTTAGACAAGCTTTCCAAGGAGCGAGAAGAAAAGGAGAAGTTGTTAGCAGAACGCCAAGAATTGTTACTGACCTTAGAGGCGGCCAAGAAGGACCGAAGGGAGGCGCGAGAGCAAGTGGCAAGTCTTGACACTGCTCTGACGGCGGAAAGAGTTAAGAATGTCGCACTGGAGGAGGAAAAGGCGACATTGGAGGATGAGACGACAGATAAGTGCATGTGGTACGTTGAAACCACTGCAGCTATTATGGCCGCCTGCTTTAGAGAGATTCATAGAGAGGAGGTGTATCAGGGTGACGCCCTTACTGAAGCTTTCATGAGAAAGTCCACCGACCTTACTGATGAAGGTTTCCGCCAAGCCAAGGCGAAAGGCTATAAAAGGCAGAGGAGCTCGTAGGACCGACACACACTAGGCGTTGTTACTCCCTTCCGTGAATATCGAGAATCTACCCCTTTTGTTTTTAGCTATCCGAGCTTTGATACTTCAAACTTTTGTGTTTTGTAACCCTTCGAGGGCCTTTTTGAACAATCATATATCGGGCTAACTCCTTTCTTTTGTCGCTGATTTCTGTTTTCCCATTTCTTTTTCTTTGAGCTTCTCTTAGTACAATAGTGGCCTTATTATCGCCACGATAATGTCAACAGGTCTCAATATTTGATAATCAGCCTTAGTAGAAGTAGGCCAGCGATTGTCATTAAATCAACAAATCGTCAACATTGATGATAGATGCTTCGCCAGATATCGCGGCATGACTTTATCACGCGCATTTTAACTATCGTTCCACATTTTCAGAGATAAGAACTCATAGAGGAGAAGGATCATGACCGCTACTTCCAACGACACGTTGCATATACTCACGCTATCGTAGATATTCTCAACTAACGACTTAGGATGACCTGTAGATAGATTTCGACGTATCCCTTTCCATGGGAATATTTGCCAGAAAGAGAGAGACATGATACACATGCCCTTTAGATCACGTTTCCCAAGCCACGATAACGAGAGTGTCAACCTCCTCCTCATCTGAATAATGTCTCTCCACATTCTCAATTATAAGTTATTAGTAAAGCGACATGTACTGATAGACAATAGCTACCCGTAGGAGCCTCCTCGCCTCCGTCTCAGGGTGTTGTCGCTGATGTCGCTCGTATCGCTTTCTCCACCAGCTATCTTCACCAGGGATTTTCCATCTAGTTACTTGCTGGGATTTCGCGATTCTTCGCATTTCCATATTTCCACGATCGGCCTAGAAAGTGCCTCATCTTAGTGAGCCATCGGATCAGGACAGGCCGTCACAAGGCTAGGTTTTTCACTTTCAGGCGTTGACCTCACATCCCGGAATCGTGCCCTCACTTAGTGAGCCGTCTGTATTAGCCCGGTTATCACAAGGATAGGATTTTCACTTCCAGGATGGAGTTACTGTCTTCCTGGGGCGTGCCTCGTCTTGGCGAGCCATCTCCACGAGAACGGTCAGCACAAGGGTAGGACTTTTCACTCCCAGGGATGTCGGGACGAGCCTCATCTTGGTGGGCCATCTATGTTAGTCCAGTTTACCACAAGGATATGACTTTTCACTCCCGGGGGTGTCGGGACGTGCCTCGTCTTAGTGGGTTACCACAAGGATAAGACTTTTCACTCCCAACACTATTTTTTAGGTACGCCAGGGCGTGCCCTCATTTAGTGAGTCGTCTGATCAGCACCGGCCGTCACAAGGATAGGACTTTTCACTCCTGGCGCCCTTTATTATCTGCACACAATCAGCCACAGAACACACAAGAATATTCTCTATTCGAGCGTTAGCACAAGTCAGGGCTGAGATTAACGAAAGGTGCAGAAAATGCATTAGGCTCTAGCATGGTATAGTTTCAAACGAGCTATCTTCCAAGAGTTAAGTAAGGGAGTACCATCGAGTGTTTCCAGGTGATAGGCTCCCTTTCCAATAACGCGGGTAACGCGGTATGGGCCATCCCAGTTCAGGCTGAGTTTCCACATACGCTGTCCAGCGGCTTGTTTGTCTCTAAGTACCAAGTCACCTGCTTTCAGCAGCCGTTCTTTGACACGCCTATTGTGATAACGCGCCATTCTTTGCTTGTAATAAAGCATTTTCAGAAGAGCTTCCTCCTGTCATTCTGGTAACGCGTCGAGGTTAACCCGTAGCCTCTCCTCATTCATTTCTTCTCTTAAGTATGCCACTCGTAGGCTCATAGTACCGATTTCTACCGGTGTGACGGCCTCAGTGCCAAAAGCCAACGCGAAAGGCGTTTCTCCCGTACTAGTTTTAACGGTCATGCGGTACGCCCATATTACGTACGACAGCTCGTCTGCCCATTTCTTTTTGGATCCTTCTAAGCTTTTCTTTATGCTACTGAGAATGCTTCGATTCGTCACCTCTGCTTGACCGTTGGTTTGCGGATGAGCCATGGAAGAGAACCTTTGTTCGATCTAAAATTTCACGCACTGATCTTTAAAGAACTGGCTAGTGAACTGTGTCCCATTATCGCTGACTAGCACACGGGGAACACCGAACCTCATGATGACTAGGTGCTTAAAGAAGCGCCAAATTTTCTCTGTCGTGATGTTGGCCACCGCTTCTGCTTCTGCCCACTTCATGAAGTAATCCACTGCCACGACCACAAACTTTAGTTGGGACCTAGCCTTTGGAAACGGGCCCAGGATATCTATCCCCCATTTCGCGAAAGGACAAGGAGGCACTATCTCAGAGATCTCTATGGCGGGTTGTCGAGGAATTTTGGAGAACTCCTGACATTTTTGACATGTCCGTACATAATTGTGGCAATCTCTTCGAATAGTAGACCAGTAGAATCCAGACCTGAAGACCTGCGCGGCTAAGGTGCCGCCCGATGCGTGCATACCGCAGATTCCTTCATGGATTTCTTGCAGGGTATGAAGACCCTCTTGCTCTGTTATACACTTAACGGTTGGGTGAGAAAAACATCTCCGGATCAGCTCTCCGTCATAATATGTACACCGTGCTGCTTGTTTCAGCACTTTCTTTTTCGTGGCGTTCTCCGTAGGTAATTCCTCATGTTTCAAGTATTTTATCACAGGGATTCGCCATTCATTTTCAATTTCTTCCACGCAAAGCGACGTTTGCTCTTCCATGAAGGAGGGAACTGATATCTCTCGGTAGTATACGCCCTTGGGTATGGACGCGTCTGGATTTGCAACGAGTTTGGCCAGGCCGTCTACTTCGGCGTTATCCTCTTGGGGGATGTGCTCAAAGCTGACCCTCATGTCGTTTTTCTTTATTTCCAATAGTTCGCGTTTCACTTTAGCGAGGTACTGAACCATGATGGGCTCTCTAGCCTGAGAGTGTCCCAAGACTTGGTCTATTATCAGTTTGGAATCTCCACAAACTTTCAATTGCAAGTCTCCCATCATTCCCGTGTTGTGTATGGCCTTGGTGGAAAAGTTTCTTCCTATCTTGAGGCCGGCTAGTAACGCCTTATATTCCGCTGCGTTATTGGATAACGGCTGCAGTATTCTGATGGCGTATCGTATCTGCATATCGTGTGGACCGATCATAAAGATCCCGGCTCCGGCTAGTTCTTGGTTCTTGGCTCCATCCACATGAACAACCCACAAGTCAGTGTAGGTTTCAGGGAATGGGAGGTCCAAGTCATCTCTTTCCTCTTCCGGCAGGTCCGTCAACGGGTCTTCTGTAAAGGTACACTCGGCTATGAAGTCTGCCAGGACATGGGCTTTAACAGAGGGACAGTTTTTGTACCGCAGCCCATATTGCTCGAGTTCAATGGCCCAAATCAGCATCCTCCCGGAAGACTCAGGTTTCCAGAATATCCTTTTCAACGGCTAGTCAGTAAGTACGATAACGGGATGGGCTTGGAAATATCTGTCCATTTTCCGCGTTGCTTGGACCAGTACAAACGCTATTTTTTCGATGCGGGCGTATCGTAGCTCGGCATCTTTTAAGACGTGACTCACGAAATAGACAGGGTGGTGTATATGGTTGTCGTCTTGAACAAGGACGACACTAACCACTTCGTCGGTAACACTGAGGTATAAGTATAGGGTATCGCCCGGTTCTGGCCTTGTCAGCACCAGGTCGGACGATAAATAAGCTTTCAGGCCCATGAAAGCCTCTTCACATTCTGTTGTCCATCTGAAAGGAGCTTTTCTGCGTATAACCTTGAAAAAAGGCAGGCATCTCTCACCTTGTTTAGAGATAAACCGGCCCAGGGCAATAACGCGTCCCGTCAGTCTTTATACCTCCTTGACGGTTCGAGGAGATATCATATTCTGGATAGATTTGACCTTCGAGGGGTTGGGCTAGATACCTTTACGGCTAACCACGTAACCCAAAAATTTTCCCGTCTGAAATGCGAACATTCATTTACGGGGATTCAACTTCATTTGATATTTTCTCATCACGCGGAAGACTTCCTCTAAGTCGTTCAAATGGCCTTGCAAACTTCGGCTCTTGACCAATATATCGTCAACATACGCTTCCACATTCCTTCCAATCTGCTCTTCAAAGACCTTGTTCGCCATTCGTTAAAAGGTGGCTCCAGCGTTCTTTAGCCCAAACGGCATCGCCGTATAACAGTAAGTAGCTTTCGGGGTGATGAAAGTGGTTTTTTCTTCATCCTCAATGGCCATGGCGATTTGATGATACCCCGAATTGGCATCTAAAGAGCTTAGATAGGCTTACCCCGCAGTCTGATCAACCAACTGATCAATTCGAGGAAGTGGGTAGCAATCTTTGGGACAGGCATCGTTTAAATCGGTAAAGTCGATGCACATACGCTAATCTTCGTTGGGCTTTGGGACAAGAACCGGGTTGGCTAACCAAGTCGGGTATTGAACTTCTCGAACGAAGCCGGCATCTAAGAGCTTAGATACTTCCTTACCGATGGTTAAAGTTTTCTCCGAGGAAAACACGCGTCGTCTTTGTTGGATGGGCTTGACATTGGGGTCAATGTTGAGTCGGTGTTCCGCCACCTCTCGCGAGATACCTAGCATATCTGCGGGCTTCCATGCGAATTCTCCTTTGCATTTATTCAATAGCTAAGTCAGCTGAAGATTTTCCATTGGGCTGAGCTTTTCGCTAACAAGGAAACTCGCTCCGTCGGTCCCGTCAACCGGCATAGATATCATCTTGTCTAAGGGATGAGTGCGTTTCTCATCATTCGGCTCATATGGATCTACCGTCACTCATACGTATCTATCACAACTCTTCTGAGTCATGAGCAGGTAACACTCAGCCGCCAATTTCTGGTTGCCTTTGATTGACACCACTCCCTCCCAGGAGGCATATTTCATCCTTAAATGCTTCTGGGATATCACGGCTCCAAAGCGGTTAACGAAAAGACGTCCAAGTATAGCGTTATAGGGCAAGGTTAGGTCTACGACCAAAAACAACAACTCCTCCGACCGCTTGGAGGCATCTTCTCAAAAATACACCGGCAAAGTGGTAATTCCCGTAACTGGTATCGGGACTCCATCTACTCCAATTATCGGCTTCTTGCAGGGCGTCAATTCACCATCAGGATGTTTCATGAGGTTGTAAGCCTCTAACGAAAATAAGTTCACCGCACTTCCGTTGTCAACGAGGGTTCTCCTAACTCCGTGATTGCCGATAACGGGTGTGACCACTAACGCATCATTATGCGGAAAAATAACACCTTTCTCATCTTCTTCGGAGAAGGACAATACCATCAGATCTAACGCACTTATTGCTTCGCTTTTTATCAACGCACCCTCCTACTTCCGCTTATCTCCTGCCGCGGGTATTATTTGGTCTGGCTCGTCTAGATAGGGTGCGCCTCCAGCTATGATGTTAATGATAGGGACATCGTCATCATCAACCATGAGTGTCTCCCTACCTCTCCCAGCAGGAGTAGCGTTACTTCCTTGAGCGCGAGGAGGTGCTTATCTGTTGTCAGTCACTCTATCGGTCTAGTTGTTCCTGGCCTCCTCTCTTGCCTTGGTGGTGAATTCTCCGAGATAACCTTCCTCTACCAGACGTTCTATCGCTAGCTTCAATTCTCTGCACACCTCTGTAGAGTGTCCCTTAGCTTTGTGAAACTTGCAAAAGGCGTTTTCTCTCCCCTCCCCCCCCCCCCCATGATTACTCCAGGCTTAACAGGGGCTGGGTAACGAATGGGCAAATTTTGCTGTTCCACAATCGCTAAGATTTCCGCTCTCGGTAAAATGAGGGAAGGAAGGTCTGGGTCATAAATCCGGCCCTTGGGAGGATCTCCCTGTCGTCGGGTCAGGGAGTTACCAGCCTTTCCCCTCGAAGAGTTGCCTCTTCGCCGATTGGAGGTCTTGGGAATGTGATCTTTCCGTTGAGTGTAATCGTCGACAAAATGATCTTCACAAATTGTGGCCGCGGGAGCGTTAGGGACTAAAGGCGCATCTTGTGGTATGTTTCGCGTCCTATCCCTAGTTTCTTCTTCCTCTATTCTTGCGTAGTTATGGGCTTTCAACCTTAACGCGTCCAAAGTCGTCGGAGGGTCCACCATCAGCGCGTCTTTCAGTTTCCCATAGCGGCAATTTCATTTCAAAGCTTCTATAGCGAAATCAACGGTAACGCCCGGTGTTAACGACATTTCCATGTCAAAGCGACTAAGGAAATCCTTCAAGGATTCTTGGGGCTTCCTATGTATATCAAATAAGGCCGCGACAGACTTCCTGATAGGGGTCGCGGTACTAAACCAGCTCTGAAACGTAGACTCCAGTTGCGAGAAGCTGTCCACAGATCCACTAGGGAGACCTTCAAACCAGAGATGGGCTACTCCTAACATTGTCATGACGAATATTTGACATAGCGTTGCATCACTATGGGTCTGAAATTGTACAAAGTCTTTCACCTTGTTAAGGTGTGAAATAGGATCTCTAGTGCCGTCATAGGATTCTGTGGGGAGTTTTACGTGTCGGCTGACCCTGTGACGTCTTATGCGATGGGTGAACTGGTGACCTGACGTGTCATCAAGGATTTCTCGCGTATCGTGAGGAGGATACGCCTCCAGCTAACGTCCCCGATTTTGTGGTTCTGGAGTACGATGTCGCCTCGGAGATCGACTGTGACTCCTAGGCGAACAAGTTCGGTGTCTTCTACTACTGGATCTTTCACTACGCTCAGGGGATAAATTTCGATCCACTTCTTCTCGTTGACCATCCCAACGGTCTCTGTATTCATCATGTCGCCGCTCCTCTTAGGGGACGGGAATTCTTGGTACTTGCGGTACTTAAGGCTCCACTCGCCCCTGAGCAAGTTGCACAAAGCTAATTGGCACATCTGTTGCAGGCAAGGCTGTCAGAATATTTTCGTGCTGTAGGGGCGATAAGGGTCGTTCGATGACAATAGAGGACGTGAAAATAGCTTGGGGAGGAACATTTGACCCAGAAACGTCAGGCATGATTCTCGTCGCCAGCTCAGTCAAATAGTCCAACCTAGAGCGAAGAGTAGATATTTCACTCGCGAGGGGGTTATTTGCGCCGTCTAGCATGAATCCCCTCGGAGGTGGGGTAGAAAAACTAGATCCCGCCATCTGGGATAAAGAGAGGCTCATCTGAGGGATGAGTGTTCCCCCTATTGATCCAAGGGGGGAATCCGAAGATTCCAGAGTAATATCCTACGTCGTTACAGAAACATCAGTGGTGGCGAAAGGGAATAACCGTCTGCGGACCTCATAAGGAATGTTAGAGGATGAAGGTCACGTAGGCTCTGAATCAGAAGCCATGATCATTCCGATCTTTTCCATAAAGACGGAGCTTGGCTATTAAGGACGCTCACTTACTAAACCAATGCTCTCAATGAAAGCACCAATTTGATAAGATTCAGACTTCTGAAAAATCGGGACGAGGACTGTGGCAGCTCGGGGTTACTGTAGCTGACGTCGAGAGTACCTGCAAAGCGCTGGAGGGGGGGCTCCGGCATAGACACTCCGATGCTTAAGTCAGTAAGGCGGTTCAAAAATAGCAGAAGTTCCAGCAGTAATCTTAGGCTTACCTTGTGTTTCAAATGGTGGGGTATTTATAGGTCAGGCTCAAGGCGTTATTTGGGGAAAATAACGCCCCCAGCGGCATCGAGGATGATATCTTTAGCGACGTCAGGGGAGATATCTTCGGGTGACGTCAAGGGCGATACCTCCGGGTGACGTCAGGGGCGATATCTCCAGGTGACGTCAGGGGCGGTAGCCTTGAGTGACATCATGACTATCCTGGGATGGGATAACGTCGTGTGTGTGGATAGATGATGTGTGAGACCCCCCTTCCCAGGGTTCCTTGCCGTCTAAGGGGCGTCATCCTTCCGCGGCTGACCCCAGGCAGGCGCGGTAGGGTTCCGGCCTTTAGACTGGTACGAGGACGACAATACCCTTGGGGTTGCCTTAATTGTTATCACTTGATTTATGGAATGTTTAAAACATAGGATTTTCAAGCCAAGCAATATATTATTATCTCTTTTTTTGGGGGGGAAAAGCTAAGAAATTTAGTAGACATGACGCACACACACTCTTGCGTGCACGCACTCTTGTAATAACGTAAATTGTAGGAATTAAAAATTGCGGAGATATAAATTGCAAAAATATAAATTGTGGAAACGTAAATTGCTGAGAGGGAAATTGCGAAAACATAAAGGACAACTTCCCTAAAAAATGAGTTTTGACACTTTTCAACACCTTCATTTGGTCGTCTCTTCACTCGCTTGCCCCCAAATTTATAAGTCTCATTGCACTTGAAATGATGAGGGAAATAAATAGTAAATTCACAGGAAAAAGATATCCCAAGATGTTTGAATTTAAAATTAACGAAAAAACTAAAATGTTGAAAAGAACACGTGGGTTGCCTCCCACGAAGCGCCCTTAGTTTAAAGTCGTAGGCTTGACTAATGTACAAAGATATTGTGGGCATCGCCACCGAATGATTAAATAGAATGGGTCCACCGTGGGTCGGGAGAGCGATCATTCAAGAGTTGGTGGTCGTGTAGGGTCCTTCGGCTAACCCTTCGAAAGAGATGCATCCGCTCTTGAGCAAGTGATTAAATTTTCTCTTAAAGGTAAAGCATTTTTCTAGCATATGGCCCTGGGCTCCGGCATAGTAGTCGCATCTAGCATTAGGATCGTACCACTTTGGGTAAGGAGGTTGTAGTGGTTGGGCCAAGATCGGTACAATTTGCCCCGTTGTTAAGAGATGTTTGTAAATCTCCATTAAGGGAATTGGAAGAGGTAGCAGTGGCTCCCGGTTCCCACGATTATTTGGGTTATCTTGGTTGTTTGGTGGGTTATATGGAGGCGGTGGAAATGGTATATGGTATTGAGGAGGTGGTGCGAAAGGTGGCCTATAGCTAGGCTGGTGAGACGCAAAGTTGACATCTTTCTTCATGATAGGCTCTTTCTTAAGTGTTACCTCTGGTGTGGAAACATCAATCCTCCCTGACTTGATCCCTTGTTCAACTCTTTCCGTCACCAGGACCATGTCAGAAAAGTTATTTGATGGATTGGATATAAGATGAGTGAAATAGGGAGACTTAAATGTGTTCACGAAAGTTGACACAAGTTCCTTGTTGTTCAAAGGGGGAGACATCCTTGTGGCCAATTCTCGCCACTTCTGAGCATAAGTTTTCACCGATTCTTCAATTTTTTTCTCAAGATTTTGGAGATCAAAACGGTCTGGTGTTACCTCCATATTGAACTTGTACTATTTAAAGAAGGCGTCAGACAAATCTCTCCAAGTCTTGATCCTAACCCTATCCAGACTCATGTACCAGGTCAAGGCATGCTTGGCCAAACTTTCTCTAAACAAATGGATCAACAGAGGATCATTATATATCACCTCAGACATCTTGTTACAGTAGATCTTGAGATGAGTCTTGGGGGACTCAATTCCAGTATACTTCTCAAATTCTGGGATCTTGAACTTCAGAGGCATTACGATCCCTGGGACCATACACATATCGGCGGGACCCGTAGGGTCGAAGGGGTCAGTTTCTTCAATAGCTCTGAGTCTTTCTTCTAGCAGGCTCAATATATGCATGTTTGGCCTTTCTGTGATGACAGTGCTAGGACCGACAGGTAACAAAGGTCTAGACGAGAACTGTGGTGTCTGATGGACAATAGGAGGCTGAACTCCCAAAGCTTCAGGAATCAAGGCTTGAGTAGAGTGGCCCTGAAGTGGGCGGAGATACTGGATCGGATTTTTACCAGGGTTCAATGCGGGATTCACCGAAAGGTGTTGGAGAGAAGTAGTAATTTCTTCACCTGTGTTAACTACAGGATTTGTGGTGATAGGTCAAATGAAAGGATCACCCCATTTCCATTGACCTCCAGGACCGGAAAATGATTGGGGCGCCGAAGAACCTGCGACGGCGGACGAAGAGGTAGGTCCCATGGTTTGGGTGGGATAAAACTAGGTGGGAACTCAGTGGTTGCTTCATCTCTCTCTTTTTCAGCCTGAGTGGCCCTCTCTGTAGTAACCCTAACTTGTTCCTCTAGCTCTGCTATTCTAGCGGCCAATGCTTCTTCTGTCTTAGCTTGTTCGGCCATTTTTCGCGCTTGAAGTCTAGTTATGGGGAGCCCGTGCGAAGTAGTTTTCTTTCTGGGAGCTATCGTTGACCTGAGGAAAAAATGTGAAAAGAGGAATAAGTATGACTGATAATATGCAAGTAAACATGTAATCCCAAGGCCTCCACGCTGCTTATTCACTCTTTCTGCCACACTTTCACTTAATATTTTTAGGACGAATAAGGAGACGACATTTTGGTGAAGAATGGAGGAAGCTTTTATTCATTCCACTCGACAAGATGTGATCTTGGATACTATCAACGAAACCCACAGATCGGCGCTACGAGGAGATGTTTGGCCAAAACAAAAGAGCGCGCAGCCGAAAAATGAGAAGAAACCATTATCCTTGCATCTCTATCGTTTGTGAGAGATGTGCCACCCAGAAAAATCTGAGTTTTGGTATGAGAAAATTCAGACCTGTTATCAACGTCTTTCATGTTTTAGCCGAGCGAAAATTTCAAGCAAATCGCGTCCGTATTGGCCAAAATAAAAGAGCGGGTAGCCGAAAATGAGAATAGACAGTTATCCTCGCGTCTTTATTGTTTGTGAGAGATGTACCACCCAGAAAATCTGAAATTTGGTATGGATAAACTTCAACCCGTTGTCTACGTCTTTCGTGTTTTAGCCGAGTGGGAATTCCAAGCAAATCGCGTCCATATTGGCCAAAATAAAAGAGCGCGCAACTGAGACCAAGAAGAAACAGCTATCCTTGCATTCTGAATTTTTTTTTGTGAGAGATGCGCACCCAGAAAATTCTAAAATTTGGTATGGGTAAACTTCAACCCATTTTCTACGTCTTTCGTGTTTTAGCCGAGCGGGAATTCCGAGCAAATCATGTCCATATTGGCCAAAATAAAAGAGCGCGCAGCTGAGACCGAGGAGACACGGTTATCTCCACGTTATCATCATTTGGTCTATTTTTTTGGTGTGTTTTTATTTCAAGGGTTAGACCCTTTTTTTTTGTGTGGGCTCTATATGTGGTTTATTTTGGGGAAGGTTTCTCTTCTTTCTTTCTTTTTGCGAGGGATGACCATTTGATGCTCTTGGATGAACAAAAGAAATTCCTTTAAAAGGTGAAGGCACTCGTTTAATAAATATCCGAATACGCATGAACTTGTCATTTATGAATTTTGTCCAATAGGGTTACAACTGTTGCAAGCTTGGTCAACTATCTAGGCTCATCCAAGGAAAGGCTAATAGATAAAAGTGTAGGAACATCGTTACATGGGGCGAAAAGATAAAAATCTAAGTAGCTGATGCACGATTTTTCTTTTAAGGTGACAACCTTGAAAGTTGGGATCCGTTTTCTCATACCAAAAATGTTCCAACGACACAATCTCCCCTTTCTAACTCTCCACTTCACCCATCGCAATATTGGTCGTAATATCGAGAATAAAACCGAATTTCAACATGTCACCCTATTCCAAATGATCGTTGTAGCTTGAAATCCTGAAAGTATTAAGTGAAAGCATCGTAGGTGTTGCCATTTTTGAGTGAACAAGTAAGGTGGGGCCGTTTCGGGAAATGAAATTCCTGTATTTAAAAGATGAAATGTGAGGACAATATAAAGATAAAATCGTAACATATAAATACATGGCATCAAAGAAATAAATACACGAACATGATGCATATGTTGGGGTGACTCCAACTATTTCTAACTGGCTGAAAAGTTCACGGATGTTACCCTAAAAGGGGTCCCCCATAAATGGATACGAGAGTGTTGACCGAATCATGACAAGGATTCTGTGCGCTCAATCCATTTAAGGGTTCAACATCTGAGTTAGGGTTCATGAAAGCTTACCAGGGCGTAGGCCCCAGGACTTCACTACTACCAATCCTAATCCTATTTGGTGTCATGGCCCGACGATAAGGCATTCAATGTATAAGATGCGTATGAACAATTTATTAAAGCCAATAACATATAACAATCACGAAAACAATTTATTTAAAGCAAGTAAATAAAAAAAAACAAACACCATAAAACCGGCTTCGACCCTAAACGTCCCCAGTGAAGTCGCCAAACTGTCGCACCCCTTTTTTCCACTTCGCGAAATAGGTTCGGGACAGGCAACAATGCAAGACAAGCATTGGACTTGTCTCAACATCATGCAAAATGAAGTCGCCACCCTATTTTTCTAGGTTTAGGGAACCTAATCGTCATGGCATAAAAAATAAAAAAAACTAAGGCACAATAGGTCTAAACCAAAGAACAACGGTTCGAGGTCGTATTTATGGACTCGGGAAGGTGTTAGGCACCCGAGTCACATCCTAAAAAAAGGTTACCGGTAAGCGAGGTCTTTTG
Organism: Viola odorata; assembly: GCA_963691705.1. NCBI lineage: Eukaryota > Viridiplantae > Streptophyta > Magnoliopsida > Malpighiales > Violaceae > Viola > Viola odorata. The sequence goes on from OY829542.1 coordinate 24,109,435, forward strand.
AGAAAACATTTTGAACATGTAATTTGGGCCCTCAAAGGTGACGTTACATCTTAGCATTTTTTCGTCGGGACATTGTTATTTCCGTTCGGGACCGAGGGACGGGGTTACCGTTTTTTCTCTTTGCTAGAGCCGACGTTCCCCCCTTATCATCGAGCCATGCATGATTAATTATTTACTATGTGATTCTATCATGGCAAAACTAACATCGTACGTTTTCATGAATGCACGTATATACCGTGTGGGATTGAAGCCACCATGCGTAGCATTTAACAAAAAGACAATTAATTTCATGGCATAAAAGACAAGTGATTAAACATGTTGTGCATGTGAGTTGATTTTAATCTTTAGCAATTTTATATGTCATGCATACAAGTGGGTGGTTCTAACGCATTCTAAGTGGTCATGCATTCGATTCGGTTCAGATTTAGCATTTAATAATAAAACATTCAAGGAAACGTATAAGATAAGCGTACCTTTTTGGACAAGCCTCGATCGACGAGCAAACGAGCAATAATAGCGTAGGCATAACAAACATACACGATTTTTAACTACTTCACTAATTATTACAAACCAACAGTTGATAATAATAACTACTTATCTGATTATTATAAATTGGAGGTCGGAATAACTAATCTGACTAATTATTACAACAACTGAAATAAGCAATTAATTAATTATTACAACAAGTCGATAATTCCTTAATTATTACAACAAGTTGAGCAATTAAATATTATCACATACAAGCAATTTAAAATAACGAATAATTTAAACATCACATATGAACGATAATAATTCACGAAGATAATACGGTGGTTTGATCATGCATGCAATTTTTCTTTATGGGCCGGGCTAGGCCCATATTTGGATTTCTAGTTTTGGGATGACATGCATGCGAATAATATTTACAAAAAATATTGAATAAGTAAAAGAAAGGAAAAACGTACTTTTCGCTTTTCGAGCGAAGATTAAAAGTTTAACCTACAAAGCGAGAGTGTTAGTAATAACTCGAAAAACAATAAATAATAAAAGCGCACGCGAATAAATTTCTAGCACGCAAGCAAGTGAATAAACATGATAAATAAGTAAACAATTCATTTCATATGAGCATACGAATATCTCCTATTAAAACATTGCATAAAGCGAATAAAACATCATGTGAGCATACAAATAATTTCACGATAATTGACATGGCATAAAATAAGCAAATCATTGTGTGAACAATTTAAGATAATTAAGCATGAAAATAAACAACTCATCATACGAAGCATGTGAGCATTTCATACGAGAATTAACATATAGCGTAAATAAATAATTTTCAAGCATACGAAAATTATACGGGAAATTAACACGAAAGTTTACGAAAAAAATAATTATACACATACGAAACATTTATATGAAAATTAAGTGGGTCGGGCTTGGGCCCATTTTTTATTTTTGGACATGAAAAAATGGGCTTGGAATAAATCCAAGCCCAAACCTTTTAATTAAAACAAATTTGCCAAGCCCATCACCTTTCTCATTTGAATTCCCACCCAGTACTTTTCTTCTTCCCTTTCTTCTTCTTTCCGTTCGCCGGCTCCATAGCCGGCGACCAAAGCGCCACAAAGTTAATAAAACACAATCTAAACAGGCCCAAAAATTCCAGTAGCACAACGGTGACTCAAACGAACCAAAATAGCAAATTATGGCAACGAAAATAGTAGGTAATTTCAACAAGAAATATCAAGCTAATTAACATGCATTTCAAGAAATTAATTAATCAAGACACTACACTATTAAATTGAAGCAAGGGGAATGAAATTAGCATGAAAACTAAGCATGTGAGGCAAGTTTTAGCAATTTATCCATGCATTAAGGACAAAGACGAAAATTAAAGAAAAGCTAGAGTGAGAAAGCTTACCTTGCCAAGAGAGCAATACCAAGAAGGAAGTGCAAGAAATTGAGAGTGAGAGTGAAATTAGGTGCCCTTTTCTTGTTGTTTGAAGGTCTCAATTTATAGGGGAAAATTTGGAGTCGGTTGGGCTTTGTGTGGCCGAGAATCGGCGGAGGAGGTGGAAGGATAAGGATGGCCGGAGTGGAGGCCAAGTTTGGGCTTGTATGGCTAAGGATTGCCGATGGGAAGTTTGGTGATGATGGATTGTAGTCGACAAGGCTAGCTAGGAGGAAAAGTGAGGTGATTTTAGATAAACAAGCATTAATTGTCATTAATGCATGAATTTGGATACGAACGGGATATTTTGGTATGAGCGAAATCGCTCGGCAATGAAAATAAATCCGAACCGAGAGGAACACGACGTGTAGGAAAATAAGACGAGAAAACTAGTATACAGTGAAGAAATGCGAAACTTGGTTTAACGTGTTTATTTTCTCTTTCGAAAATTTTAAAAGTTCGGACGTAAAATAAATGCCCTTACGGCAAAAATTGAACGAAACCAAACGAGATGGCGTGGAAGAGAAAAATAGTAGGTAATTATCAACTAAAAAAATAACGTGCTCGATCCACGGTCCGAGGAAACTTACTCGGGACCAAAAGAAGTTCGCGTAAAGACAATTAAAAATATGAAAAATTAAAAAGCACGAAATGACATAGAATATTAAACAAAATAGCCTAGGACCAAAAATCGACGGAAATTTGGCCTAGATGAGTCATTAAAATGTGATAAGTGTAAAAATACGTAAAGTTGTGACCTAAAGTCAAAAATCGGGTAGCAACACATGTAGACTTGCGACGAGGGTTCGCACCTAAAGAAACGACGAGGTACTTAACAGGAAGCGACTCCCATTTGCATGCCAAATGGTTCGCAATGTGCAGCCCCTCACTCTCCCCGACATTAGTCCCAATAAGAGAGATTTTATTGAAGTTAACCCTTAAACTAGATAAGGCGTCGAACCATCGCAAAACACGTTTGACATTAAGAAAACCCTCCATATCATCTTTGCAAAAAATAAGGGTGTCATCCGCGAACTGAATATGTGAGATGGACCATCTTTTCCTGTCATTACCTAAACCAGTAAAAGTACCTATCTCAATAGCCTTTCTTAAGATCAAGTTTAAACCCTCAACCACGATGTTAAAAAGGAACAGTGACAATGGACAACCTTGTCTCAAACCCTTCCCTGATTAAAATTCCCTCGTGGGAGATCCATTAACTAAAACTGAAGTTTTAGCTGAAGATAGACACTGGTGCACCCAATCTCTCCACTTAGACCCAAGTCCCATCAACTCCAAAACCTGTAGTAAATAGTTCCAATCAACTGAGTCATAAGCTTTATGGAAATCAAGCTTGAATAGGCTATTAAAACACACTCCCCGTTTTTCTTATTCCTTTTCACCGCATGAATAACTTAAGAGGCTATTAAAACACACTCTAAGGCTTGTTTCCCGCTTATGAAGCCATGTTGCTCCTTGCCTACAACAACTCTAATCACACATTTGACGCGACTAGCCAAAACTTTTGCTATGATCCTATAACACCAGCCGACAAGTGAAATTGAACAGAAGTCGCTAAGGTAAGCAGCCCCTTGGAATTTTTGAATAAGGATCATAAATGCCGAGTTTGCCCTGTTGCTACCCGATCTTTGATTTTAAATTTTTCGTCAAAACGTTTTCACATTTTTTATCATCAATTTTTCGAAAATAGTACTTCCATTTATTTTCCTCAAACTGATGTTTACTTTTACGCCTTAAGTCATTTAAATTTTATTCCATACTTTTTTCGCATTTTTATCCCTTTTCCTGTTCGAACTCGTATCGGTTCCGAGTAAAATTCTCGAAACTAAGGGTCGAACAATTTCGCTAATTAGTTACTTATTTTTTATTATTATTCTAACTCGCACCATTTCATTGCGTTTCATTCAATTTTTATCCTAGCATTTTTCAAGTTCGAACTTTTATCGCTTACATGCGAATTTTTATCGAACTATACAGCGAACTTTTTGTTGCTCACTGAACGCTAATTATCTTAGTTTATTTTATTCTACGTTCTAGTATTTTCAATTCGAGTTTTCGTTCATTTTAGAGCAAGATTTCTCGTGCCGATAATTCGAACTAATTAAATAATTATAAGTCTTTTTTTCCTCTCATTCTCATCATCACCGTTGATCACCATGACTCTTTTTTTTTTGTCATCTCCCCTTGGCCTCCAAGTTCCATTTAATACCCATCTTCTCTGCCATCTTAACCTCTCCCTCTCCATTTCTTTCCACGGCCATACCAGCATTTAATACTTCCTCAACCTCTCCCTCTCCATTTTTTCAAAAAGCCTACTCCCTCTCTTTTTTTCATTTTTCCAAACCTACTCATCTATCCTCCCTCAGCAAATCTGTTGAAGCTTCAGAGCGTCCTCAGCTACACAACCGCTGCGCATCGACACGTCACCCTCGTTTTCACTGACTTAAACTTGGCTATAAATAGCCAGCTTCGCCAAGCTTTCTCCTCACCAAAACACAGACAAACACGCATTCTCTAAAGCACTCTCACTAGAAACAAGCTCAACCAAGGTTGAAGCTCTCTCTCTTTAGCTTTTAAATTTTCATTTTTAAGCTTTTCTCTGCATATTTTTCAAAAAGCTATTTGTTTGTCTTTTGATGAAAATAATGATTGCTCAAGCTTTTAAATCAACTCTATTTCCTTTCTAGATTAATCGCACAACTTTATTTCGTCGAATTACCGATTAATTCGAACGAATTTCAAGATTTTTGTAATTTTCGTTTTAATTAAATTCTTGGCTGTTTTGTTCAAATTAAATTGTTGTAATCAATTAGTTGAATTGATGATACTGTAAGGGTTATTTTTCTGTAAAATTTATTTATTTTCGTGATGGTTGGCCGAACCCTAGTCGCCGGCAGTAGCACCGGCGACACGAGGCGAGGGATGATGAATAGTGGAGCGACGGCTCTCACTTTCAAAATTTTGGCTTGGGTCATGCCAGGCCTAAGCGAGGGAGACACGCGCTCACATGGAGAAGGCTGGGCCATTGGCCCAGCACTTGATGACAGATGGGCTGTCTCGACCCACCAACCCATTAGTTGGGCTGGTCTGGGCTTGGCCCAGTTGGTGGGCCCACTCTCGGCCCAGTGGGCCGAGCCCAACCTTTTCAGCCCGTCATTTTTCGTACCATGTAATTGTATAAATGTACTGTTTATTTATTTTCGTATACTTATACTGTTTATTTATTTTTCGCACACTTGTACTGTTTATTTATTTCCGCATTTGTACTGTTTATTTATTTTTTGCATGCTTGTACTATTTATTTTCGTATGCTTAGATAATTATTTTATGCGTGTAAAATCAATTATTTGCACTCGCATACAAAATCGTCAAATGCTTATCCTCGCCTCATACCAATAACTCCGATAAAAAAGGGTAAATCCACCCATACCCTTCACAAGTAAACGTGTCTCACCCTTTTATTTATTTCACGCTTTTCTCGCACATGCACTCGCACACATTTAATTAAAACTGTTATAATTTTATTAATCTATTGGGCATGATCACTTAATTAGGATTTTTTTATTAAGCATGATTTTAACGCCTCTTTTATCTGGTAACCTTTTTAGGATGTGATTCGGGTACCTAACACCTTCCCGAATCCATAATATGACCCCGAACCGCTGTTCTCGGGTTTAGACCATTTTTTCCTTAGCTTTTATTATTTATGCCATGACATTAGGTTTCCTAAACCTTATAAACAAAATAGGGTGGTGACTTCATTGCATTATGTGAGATGAGTCCGATTTCGTCTCACATCCTTCCCAAACCCGCGTCGCGCAAAACAAATTCCAAAAGGGGGTGCGACATGCCCCCTGAGGAAGAATCCCGCATAGGAAGAACTCCTTTACCAAAGTGACCACATCATTACCCAAAATTTGCCATGTTTTCTTGATAAAACCAAAGTTGAACCCGTCAGGACTGGGTGCTTTATCACTCCCGCAACTCCACACTGCTAACCAAATCTTCTCCTCAGCAGGAATAATTTCCAAAGAAGATGCCTGAGCTGAGCTCAACTTTGAAAAGCCAAAATCAGGTAAGGTAGGTTTGCTCCAGTTATTGCAAGAGAAAAAATCCTGGAAATATTGAGCTACACCTTCCTTGATAATATTCGGATCAGATTCTAGCCTTCCTCCAATCATTAAAGAATCAATAATGTTCTTTTTCCTGCGCATTCTACAGTAAGCATGAAAGAACTTCGTATTTTTATCGCCCTCTATGCTCCACGCAATACGAGCCTTTTGATGCTAGAGCAATTCATAAACCCAAACTTAGTGCCAATAATCAGTCAAGAGCTTATGGTATTCTTCTCTACTCGCATCATTCCACACCCCAGAATGACGAAGCAACTCCACATTATCCACTTTATGCTCTAAATCCATTAAAATACTATTCACATTACCGAAGTTGTTTTGTTCCATTCCCGCAAACAATTTCTCAAGAATTTCAGCTTCTTAAGAAAGGAGAAGTTGCCAGGGAATTTCTGACCAGCTTCGTCCCAATACTTGCGAACCACATCTACAAAACCAGGGAATGTCCAGCACGCATTTAGGACCCGAAAAGGCTTAGGCCCCCAATCCACCTTAGGTCCACCATAATGAATAGCAACATGATCTGAGGTTCCCTTGTATAGAGCGCGAAGTGTCACATCTGGAAAATACATCAACCACGGATCTTGCACTAAAATCCTGTCAATGCAACTCAAAGATATTGCATTCAACCAGGTAAATCGTCTACCTTGCAGAGGTAAATCCACGAAAGAACAAATGTCAAAAAAGTCTATGAACTTGCGCATGCTAGGAGACAAAGATTTTTCTCTGTCTCTCTTCCACATGAAGAACCTCATTAAAATCGCTAGCTATCAAACATGGAATAGTGCATGAATTAACCAAAGCTGCAATATCATTAAGCATAATATTTCTAGTTGTGGTGTCATTTGGAGCATAGATATTCACAATGGCGCAATTAAAACCACAAAGATCGTCTTCAACCCAAACAAATCTCTCCTCAGCTTGAACTCTAGAAACTGAGAACTTGGTTTTGTCCCACAAGGTAAGAATTCCACCAAATCTACCTTGAGCCACGGTTCCTGCCCAACCAATATTACCAATCTGCCATAACCCCTCGCAAAAAGAATCAAGAGTAGTAGCTTTAGTTTCCTATAAACAAACTACCATAACGCCCAAGTCCCTACACTAATCATTGGTGAATCTCTTCTTAATCGAAGACAGAGATCCCTTCATATTCCAATTGAGCAACGAAAATATTAATGAAAGTTGAAAGAATATCCTCTTAAAACAACCAGAAAATGCTTCAACAATTACTTCCCAACCTGGCACTTTGTTGCATCCCTATGGATACGTGTACTAGCAAACTCAACAATGCTTTCTTTATTTGTGAAGGTTACCAAGTCTAGATTTACACCGACATCCCATGACTTATCAACCTCAATTCTATCTTGGGTATCGGTCACTATGTCATTACCACCATGCATATTATTTAAGTAGTTGAGTCTTATAAGTGCAACCATTATGATCTTTCCAATGTCCTCAAAACTCATTTTGTAGTGACTAAGAAAGAACAAGACTAAAATAAAATTGATCACTTTTATAACTGAAATAACCAATTATTAAAATTGTATGAAATTTAAAATTAACAAGGAATGTCGTATCTTAGATGGGGGTACAATATGCATAATAGTATTGTAAGTATGAATCATTGTATACAAATCAATAGTTTATTTTTTTTGGCAAAGGAAAATTATACAGGAGATGGAGCTGTAGAAACGGGATACTCATCACTATAGGCTCCGCCAAGGTAGAGTGAGGTTGTGGGGGAATTAGCATATGGGGCGTTGGTATAGGTTGCGGAATGGAACGGTGCAGGGGTTGCAATGCCTGAACTTCTAGTTTGGTACAATGCACGCCTAGGATTAGCACACACAATAGGCAAGTACGTTCCTGCAAATATATCGGCACAAACAAGTTTGTAAATATTGTATTAATTATGACATTTCAGTTATTTGAATAACATTTGAAAATTGGGCACCGTGTTGCAGAGATGGGTTGAAAATTGAAATTAATCATTAAGTAATTATTTTAGTGATAAAAAAAAGTGAAATAAAAAGTTAATAATAATAGAGGTAAGTTTAATCAGGCAATTGTAAGCATGAAACTTAATTTATCATTCATAGTAAATTATATAAAAAATATTAGAATGAGCAATAACGTAGGATTTGGTTGAACCAAATTTACATACACAGGGAGAGATATGAGATTTCATAAATTTAGGAGTTTAATTGAATTTTTTTACGAACACGGGACTAAATTAATCATTAAGCAATAAATGTAAGATCAATCAAACAATTTAAGCACGAAATTTGATTCATCATTCATAATGGATTGTATAAAACTCCTTAGAAAATGTACAAACATGGGTAGAAATACGAGATCACATAAATGTGGGGTTTAGTTGAAATTATTTTTACAAACACAGAGACTAAATTAACCATTTAGTAATAAAAATAAGATCAATAAGACAATTTTAAGCAGGAAATGGAAGAACGAAGGTGATAATTTAGAAAGCATATACCTTCTCCTAATGCCAAGTTTGAGTAGAGGTCGAGAATGTTAGGGCAAGAATCGTAGCATGCGGGAGAGCAAAGTTTAGCCAAAAAGCGAGGGTGAAGGAGAGAGTCTGAAGAGATGCCAATAGTGTTCCTGTCAAGCCCACAAGCACTGACACATTCTTCACTCTCAATATGTCCCTTCATTGCATCAACCACCACCTCTGATGTTTTGCATTGCCATGTCACTGTTTCATCCCTTGCATAATGCGTCTCCAACAAGCAACGCTTTCCAGTAGATGCAATTGAATATGAGCATAACTCAAGTGGAAGTTGCTCGCATATTAGATCACCTAATCAAATATACACAAAACATTAAGGAAAAAAAACTAAGCTATATCTTAATTCAGCTTCAATCAATACACTCACGCAAAGAAATAGGAAGTAAAAGAGAAAGGAAGAGAAAAACAACTTTACATGGTCCGACATATGGCTATTTCACGAACAAGACAGAGAAAGTATTCTACTATGATGATGAACAATGCATAGTACAACTTAGAGAAAACCAATTGTACGAAAATCCTAATACCTTCACTCAACTCAAGCCTCAGCTCCTTGTAATAATATACTTTGACTTATAATTAACTTTTGCTAGCAAATATTCAACACTCATACTCTACTCAAATAAGTGGGGTGAATCCTACCATTTACGTGAATTACAACTATGAGAGTACTAAATAACTTCTCGTGCGAACAGATGAATATAAATTGCAAAATTTATATGAGAATATACATTAGATAAATGTAATTACCAAGAGCTCCATGGAGGAGGAGAGAAAAGGCAAGGAATGTGATGAGGGCCATAGTTTCTTGGTTATGTCTTGATTAAACTTGCACAGCTTATAAGAGTTTGGATTAATGAAGAAGGAAGCAGAGTATGTGTTGTTGTTGTGGGGGCATTGGGCTCATAGTAGATGGTGTTTATACACACATAGAAGAGAGTGACAGTAGGCAACATTGTAGAGGTCATTCCATTTATCTCAACTTTTCTCGACAGCAATACGTGAGAGGACAGGTGGCGTATTGCCATTTTGGTGGCAACGAAATCCATTTCTTAATTATTCTCTCTTTTGACGTATAACATGATGCAACTTTGGTTACATCTTTAATGCTATTTTGTCCCTGCAGGGACTAAGAATTCTTAGGAAAAGCTAGCATTTCTTAATCATTGCTTAATATATTTTTTTTTTTAATTCCAACCATAGAATTTATCGATCCTACTTTTGTTGTTACTTCGTTACTTGTTATTTGACTCTCCTATTCCACTAATTTCCTGAATTGAATAATGTTATCAATTTCATACCATTTTAGTTAAATATCAATTGATATATTTCATTCTAATACTAAAAATGAGATAAAATATATTATACCATTTTAGTTACTATCTTAATCTATACTACTAATACTAACCATGCCTGTTAAATACTGGTCGGTATAAACAATGTCTCATCCCAATACTAAAAAAATGTATTATAAATTGTTGAATATATGTAATATAAAATAGGATACCGAGATATCAATTGGGAGCGATATTTTACCGAGATTGGTATATCCCATATAAATACTTACCGATACGAGATTGACAACCTTATGATTGGATACTACTTGTCCAACCATGCTGCCGCCGAATGTTTTTTTCTCATTTTCTACACTTGAACTACAACTCAATGATATTTTCTGTAATGAGTTCGATTATTGTGTGAGCACTCTACTGTTAGTGAGCTTAAAGGCTAGGATATCTTAGTTAAACTGCTTGAGATAGTACTTGGAAAAAATAATTAGATGATTCACAAACAAAATCAAGAAAATTATCCCCAAATAATAACAGAAATTATGAAAATTCTCAAGATAGAGTATAAAAATAATGTATGATAATAATAAAAATAAAGTTGTAAATCCTGAAATTAATTGTGAAAAAAGCAAATAAGTCAATTTTCTGGTCTTTTGTAGCCGAACTTGGACAACCAAGCCTCGAAATCTAATCTTGACCGTATAATTTATCCTTTTTTCAGCAGACTATTGAATCAAAGGTTACGATCCACATCACCGAATTAAAACTTATTGCCTTTTTGCTTTAACGCTAGCTTTCTACATTCGCCAACAAATACAGAAGGTAAAAACATGAGATTTGCAGCTTCTAAGACGAAATCTTCACAAGCTGGTTAATTTTTTATTTTATACAAAGCTGGTTAGTCACAACTCTTAACGTACAGATGATATACACGCACAGTACCGTGAAAACGACGTGCATCGCAAAGAAATTCACAGCTGAGTGGAACAGCCTAAAAAAGACACCAATGCAGGGGGGGGGAAAGGAGGAGATAACCATCAAATATAATGTTAGAACAAAGGGAATTACAAATTTCCACTCAATCTTGAGAAATGTCCAGAATTCTCCATCTTTATTTGTCTACAGATTCCCATCTCATTGCTTCAGCTCAGTCTGTCAATGCTGTTACCGCATAAATATCAAGGACATGTAGAAAATGAGTTGATACAAAGAGCACGAGCTACTGAAAAAAGCTTCCCAACAAAAAGCATCTCCTAAACTAAGGTATTAATGCTTGGTAACGGATGTATCAAGCTGCCTGAACCTCAGCCTTCGGTTCAGTTTCTGCTGGCTTTGGAGAGTCTAGTATTGATTTTGTCAAGCTCGGGATGTACCTCCAGCATCGTTTGTGAACTCCACTGATCTTCTTAGGAGCATCAGCAGTTTGTAACCCTGTATCAATCACAACCAATCATACCGATGGGATAGGCCATACCTCCACGTTAAAGCATAGTGGACTCTATATAACAGACAGACTGCCAGCAATTCTCAAATAATTACAAGTGTCAATCAAGTGGAGGAAAACAAAAAGGTTTTGAATTGAAACTTCCCAAAAGAAATACAGAAATCACATTTCAAATAGAGAGATGAATCAACATTTATGAGTACAAGCTTAACAAGGTTGCTCTGAACAAGCACAACGACAAGCAAACAGAACACCGAAACCCAACTTGCTTTTCCCATCAGTAGGCTAGATATCACGAATGTTCTATCACTGAAAGGTGACTTCAGGTAACAAAAAGCAGAGCGACAAGAAATAAGCTCTGACATACATGCAAAGTGAAAACCCATTAAAGCTCCTTGAATAGACTGCAAGCTACTCACTTGAACCTAGCAACAAAAAAACTGGTACCAGCTGCTATAGTAACCACCATAACCAATATATTTGCTAGATTCCTACTGAATCAGATGTCAGGCAGATAATTGCATGTCCACCTAGACTTGCCCAAACTGTATTAAAGTATGAAAATGTAAAACCAAAGAATCAGGTATTCACTCCATAGGTTTCAAACTTCAATCAAACTTTTACCCAATTACACATCATCAAAAATAATGGATTCTCTGCCAAAAGTTTATCTTTGTATAATAAGAAGATTTTTAACTAATTCTCTCTTGATCCAAATATCTGTTCTACCACAAATAATTGGCAGAGATCATGCATCGCTACTCTTACCAATTATACCATAACAAACTTAAAAATCTATCATTCACTTGGTTCACATAGGGCGGTCCTTGAACGTCCATCAACAAGAAAAGAGATCCTAATAAGCTTTGCTGGGTGATTATCGAAGACAACAGATATACGGAAACAAAATCTGAATCCATTATCTGTTGTGATACGGATCCAAGAGTGGCAAAAACATTTGGAGTGAACTCAAATGTTTTTGCCCCTCTTGAATCCATATCATGTTGAGAATAAATTCTTATCCTAGTAGCTAGAACCTAGTGGCTAGTGCATGTATAAAATCCCATCAAAGGCTAGTGCACATATACTCTAAAATCTGCCAACTTAATAAGTTCCTAGGCGGTTGTAGTGGTATTTGAATATTATTAAGGGGAACTATGGGCAGACTATCCATTTCCGAACATAAGAAATCAAATGGGATCTGTTTGAAACAAAGCGCAGTTACTAGTTAGTGATGGTGTTTTTAACAATGAAGCTAAAATCTACCGCAAATTCCAACATCAATAAAATTGAGATGGGCAGTATTCCTGCTCAATTCAAATCTCAAACTCCTGATGCCTACACCTATAAGTTTGCACTTGTCCAACATAGGAAAGAGCACCCCAACTCCCAATCCAATGAATCAAACTCCATCTGTACCATCCACACATTATCGAATAGCATCAATACTAAAATCCCAATCAAAGGAGAGATAAAAAGAAGATTGATAGCACAAAACACCGAGATGGAATTTTTTACAGCGCATCTCATCTCTAACTTGGCAAATAGTAGATGGAAAAAAGCTAGTGGAAGAAAGAAACTAACCGTCTTTGAACGCAATTCCCCAGGCCTTTCCATGCCTACCATCCTGCAACAGAAACCAATATTAAACACCAGAAGATCAAACCAGAAACACTAAACCCTAATACATAAACATCACATCTGAAAAGTAACCTTGTAAAGATTGATTTTTGTAATTTGATAAGAGACATTGGTCCAATGAGACTTGGCCATGTGATAACCGATTCCCCAATTGGGCAGGAACTGAGCCACCTCTATCAAGTTCTTCTTCTTTCTTCGCTTTGGTTTCTTGGAAGCTGAAGACCCATCACCAGTATTACTGTTACAGTTATCGGAACTAGGGGGAGAAGCACTGCTAAAGTGATTAACAAAGCTAAATGAGGACCTAAATAAGCTAAGAGTTAGACTTGTAGCTGGTGGTGCAGCTGCTCGGCTTGCGAGAAATGTTGCCATTTTTAGGTTTTGCTCTGAACAGAGGTGAACAGAGTGTTTCGTTTTGGGGCTCCGGGAAGACTTTGTTTTGAGTAACCGTGCCGGTGTGTACAACACCAGTTAGTTGGGAATTTTGGGAAAAAGGAAAATAATTTTTTTCCTTTTTTAAAAAAAAAACTCTCACTAAAAAAGTGTATGTATATTTGATGTTTTTTTCTCTGATGTTATTATTGTTCTCGTCCTATATCAGTGTTTATAAAAAATTATAACTTAAACAAATTCTCAGAGGGCCTGTTTAACAGAAAGATTTTTTCAGAAAATTTCCAATTTTTTTTTAAAAAAAAGGAATGAAAATGAAACATTGTGCGCAAATAATGTTTTTTTCTAGTAAGGCAAATGAAAATTAAATTTTCTTTTCCAAAACTATCACTGGTTTTGGGAAAGGTCAAAATGATATTTTGCTTTTGAAAACTCGCTTCTTCACACTAATAAAAAAAAATTCAGACATATTTATTCTTATGGATAAATTTTAATTACATTTTAGTTCCATATATAACGCATCTCGTTCTCTTCCATATAACACAACCAGGTAATAAAGTAGGTTTAACGCGCATTCACCTTAATACGGTTTTACCCATATCTGCACTCACATTCAAATAAAACGGGTTTATAGTGAGAATCTGTCCTCGCAAATATATTCCAGAATATTCACTTTCTTTCTTTATTTTTTTAATTGTAGCAAAACTTATACCTCCAACTTGTAACTAACTAGCAATTTATTAATTCTAAAAAGTGCATAAATTACTTATAATAACTAACTACTTCTTTATTATAAAAAAATACATACAACTTTCAAATGAAATCTAAATAAAATAATTGACTTTATAAATGAAAATAAAGAACTCCTACAAATTTTAAGAATTACAAAACTAAAATTATCATATTAATATATATAGTTATAGGAAATATTTATTAAAAATATATAAATATTAATTTGCGGGTATATATGTAAACCCACCCCCAAGAAACCCAAAATATACGAGTAATATTCACCCCGTATTGAGTGGGTACCCGCGGATTCAATTGTCATTTCTAAACACAACCGTACCTCCCCGCTCACCATTCCTCTCGTCATTTTTCTTTACCCAAAAAATCTCATTCTTTTCTTTCCACTCACCAAATCGCCACCATCACAACATCAACTCTCTTATACGATCCCAAGATGTATCATACGACTACATGGACAAAAGTGTCAAGAAATGGTGGAGCAGATGGAGTCCGATCAGGGATCACAAAGGCTTGATGGAAAGCTCTATGTCTTATGTTTATTGTGTCCAAATTTCAGGATGTTTGGACGAGTGGATCGTCCAAAAGATCAAGCTAACATTTTCGTTGACAGTAGTCCTACGCAGACAAGGACTCTAAGACGCATCAGGCGACTTCGTCCGAATCTAGCCGACGTTGTACAGGTTCGAATGATGCGATCGACCACGTTTTGGAAACTTCATGATGTTAGCTTTCGTTTAGAATAAGTTTCAGCCCATTTGGCCCAGTGGTTTGAAAGTTATGAAAGTCGACATTATAGTGCGCAGTGTGTATGCGAGACAACATGCAACTTGAGGTTTCGGCCCAAACCTTGGGCCGATGATGGAGAGCTCGACATGGGCTGCTGGAATGTATTTAAATATATTTATATTTACTTTAATTAGTTAATTAGTTAATTATTTAATTGATTAATTAGTTAATTAAGTTATTTTCCTTAATTAAAACTCCTACTTCTATTCCTATTAGGGTTTGCTTGTAAACTCTTTATAAGGAGCCGTGTAGCTCCATTATTGAGTTGGCTGTTATTTTGATAAATCAAGACATTGTCTTTGCAAATCTCTACCCATTGTTCATCAATTGAACCTTGTTTCTTCTCAAGTCCGCAATACTCGAGTCGTCAACAAGTAAACCCGAAATTGCATTCCACTTGTTCGTCTACCCTAGGTTGATATCCACAAGGGATATAGGCTTAGTGATTCGGCCAAGGATCCTCCCTTATTCGGACTAGGTTGGTTGGTGCTTAGCGATCTGTAGGCTTACGTTGTCTAGGCGAATTATCTTATTCCGTAGCGAAACCCATCTTTGAACAACGATCAGAATTACGT
Organism: Viola odorata; assembly: GCA_963691705.1. Lineage (NCBI taxonomy): Eukaryota > Viridiplantae > Streptophyta > Magnoliopsida > Malpighiales > Violaceae > Viola > Viola odorata. The sequence continues at coordinate 24,124,927 of OY829542.1, forward strand.
GCTATGCATCCTACGTAACTAGGATCGTATCACTCTCCCTCATCAATCCAACTAATCTGTCTCATATTTTTCATTCTTTTTACCAACTCGTCATTCCAACAAAAGTCCTCGAAATCATCATCAATATATCCAGTCAACCGCCATCTCCAATCATGATCCGACTATTCTCATTCTCTTTCTCGCTAAATCTATTGATTTCATTGTGATGGTTGTACTGTTATGGTGATAATGGTGAAAAAAAAATGAAATGGTAGATCTATTTATTTTCATTCTCTTGTAATTCTTCGTCGTTGTCTTCTCCGTTGGTGCTAGCATTGGAGATCCGAAGGAGTGGTGGTGGTCAGTTGGGTTTTTGTGAGGAGGACGAATTTGGCAGCTCATTAATTTCTCCGTCGATGGTTTAATTTTATGTCATCCATCCAATTCAATTGGGTCTTCTTGTATGTAAAAGATAATTTGTAAGGAGGTGTGAGATCAAATTGGGTAAGAATAGAAAAATGATGATTTTTGTATATATATAAAAAAAAGAAAAATGATGACTTAAAAAGACTTTTTTTCTTAGCAAAAAATAAAAAGAAAAGAAGGAGAAGAACAAGAATCTCAGGGGTTGTTTACGAACGGAGATTTTTCTGAAAAAAGTTCTAATTTTCAGAAAATTGGAGATATTTCGAAAATTGTAGTTTACGTAATAGCTTTTTTCCAAAATGGATTTTTTTTTAAAACAAAATTATTTCTAAAAACCGATTTTTTTCTAAATTAACACTGAAAATTAGAAACGTCAAAAATGGAGTTTTTAAAATTTTCCAAAACTATTTTTCTAGTTTTTTCTTTTTAGGGTTTAGACTCTGCAGCTAAAAATCAGAACTTGTTCTCACTTTTATTTTCATCCTTTTCTTTTCTTTTCATCCAGTCCTCGTCCACCTACTCTGCACCACCAACACAACCAGATTTGTCTTCTCCGGCGTCTTCTCCGCATCCTCTGTTTACACCCACAACCACCTTCGTCTCTCCCTCAAAGTTGCATCGCTCCGCTCTCTATTTATTCTTCCGCCTCTTCTCTCCTCCCCTCCGTCGCTGTCATCTATTTTAGGTAAGAAAAATTGACTTGTGCCTTTCTAGTACTAAACCTTCTCTTGTTTCTAGAAATGATTCCTGAGAATTTATTTTGATGGTCGATTACTTAATATCATTTTCTTCTTGATCTTTGAATTGTGAAATTAATGGCAAATGTTTGACTCCAGGTCTAGCTACGTGTGTCACTGCTTTCAACAAGGCTAGAACTTTTTTCTTCTTTGCTACGATCAGTTCCTTTTTATCCTTTCCTTTTCTCTGCTTTTGTGCGGCTATTGTTCTTGTATGCCATGGAAATATTGAAATTAATTTACATGTATACCAAGCACCTAAAAAAAGATTACGTCTTGTTCTTAATATCATTCTCTTCTTGATCTTTGAATTGTGAAATTAATGACAAACATTTGACTCCAGGTCCAGCTGCTTGTGTCACTGCTTTCAACAAGGATGGAACTTTTTTCTTCTTTGCTACGGTCAGTTCCTTTTTATCCTTTCCTTTTCTCTGCTTTTGTATGGCTATTGTTCTTGTATGCCATGGAAATATTGAGATTAATTTACATGTGTACCAAGCACCTAAAAATAGATTACATCTTGCTACAAATCCATAACCTATTTCAATGATGATAATTTTAGTGTTTTTTTTTTCAAAAATGATGATTGGTAATATATTCATATAGATAAGTTTGAACTAATGAGAAATTAGTAGTGAATATTTGCCATGGGTTTACGAATACATGATGATTATCACCTCTTAGTTTTAATGATTGATGATTTAGATGGGAGGAAGAAATGATGGAGACGATGAGGTTAAATGGTCTGACAAAACTGAATCGATATTTTTATCAATATTGTACGAGAGTTAAGAAAGATCCAAATGGTACTCCTAGTTTTAAAGCTATGGATTGGCAAGGCATGGATGAAGAAATGTACTTAGTTACCGGTGAACGATATGGACCAATGAAGTTGCAAGGCAAATACAATCAATTGAAACAAAAGCATCGCCAATTTTTAGATTTGTTAGACCATATAGGAGTCACCTACCAATCAAGTTTAAACACTGTGAATGCACCAGAAGATGTTTGGTAAATATTTTTCATGGTATGTTACGTTTCTTTACAAGTTTCCTTAGTAATTCATGGCATAGATTTTCTGAATTTTGATTAAATTCTTAATGTTGTTTATTTACTTTGCAAAAAAATAAGAGCTACAAGACATTTAAAAAGAAAGGATGTATGAACTATGAGCTCCTTGGACAAGTGTTTAACAAATCTACCGCTACTAGATATCTCCATCATGCTTCTTCGCAATTGCCGCCAACCTCAGATGAAGAGCGCCAAAATGAAGAAGAGTTTATGAATTATGGTGTTCATGTACCTGAAGATGGTCATGAAATTGAAGGAGAAAAGTCTGGTGGTGGGAACTCAAAAGGAAAACGTGTTGCGGAGGATAATGTTCCAAGTTGTAGGCGTGTTAAAAAGGGAGGTTCTCGTAAGTGGGACTCTTGTATGGAGAAGTTCGCATCATCAGCAAGTGCTAAGGCTGAATATTTTGCAGCAAAAATAAAGAAGTATACAGGAGAGCATACTGAAGTTACAAGTCCATTGCGAGATACATACTCTATTGTTGTGTGTATGGATGTGTTAGAGAATATAGATGATATTTCGGATGCCTCTTATAACAATGCACTTGTGCAGTTCAAAGATTCTTATTGATGAAAAGTGTTCAGCAAGATGTCCACTGGGAGGAGGAAGTCCTGGTTGAAGAGTTTAGAATAATCATAGCTTATTTTCAAACTCAAAAACTTATTTTATGAGTTTTATTTGAAGGTTGTGTTCAAATATTTTATGACTATGTTGTTTTTGTATGCTGTGACAAGATAATGACATTTATGTTAAGTATTATTGTCAATTAATTTTAATATTAACAATTAACTTGTCAATTTATCTAAATTTTTAATTGGTATAACTAATACAAAATAATTGTTTAATGATGCAGGTGAAATGACATAATATTTTGACAACACTTCTAATACTTCTATTATTAATTCAAGTAGTGATAGTTCCACTGATGACGATGACGACTTCGAGGATGTTATGCTCCTCCGTATGTTAATGGAAATTGAAAATAGTTTCATTGAAAAAAATACTTTGCCGCACATCTATGGTTAGTGATAGAGCATATATCCTTGAAGTTTTAGTGGGAAATCCAATGAGAAGCTACGACAGTTTTCGTATGAGGCCACATGTGTTTCTGAACTTATAAGACAAGTTGAGAGGGTTGAACTTACGCAACACAAGAGAAGCTAGTGTGGAAGAGGGTATGGTAATGGGATTGGTTGTATTATGTCATAGAGTAGCTCAAAGGCTAGTGGTAGAACGATTTCAGCATTCAACTGCGACAGTCTCATGTTGGGTTAAGAAAGTGATACGCGTTTTAGTTCGTTTAGGAAATTATTTGATCAGACATGTTGAAAGAGGACTCATTCAGCCAGAAATTCAAGAAAATGCTAGAAGGTATCCATATTTTAAGGTATGCATGTTTATTATAAAAAGAACTATGTTTGAATATTTAATTTATTTGTGTAATTTTTCCCCTTATAGAAATGCATAGATGCTATAGATGGTACTCATGTCGCAGTTTGGTCTCCGGCATCTAAACAAAAAACTTTTCGGGGAAGAAAAGTATTTGTTACTCAAAATGTTATGGCGGCGTATTCGCATGATATGATGTTTACCTTTGTGTATACTAGTTGGGAAGGCACAACTAATGATTCACGCATATTTTTTGATGCATTGACAAGACAAGAAAATGGTTTTCCTATGCCTCCAGCTGGTAAAACATTATTCTTGTAATTCATAACAATATTTATTAACTGTTACATTAATGAATTTTTAAATGCCTAATTGTATTTATCTTTTATAGGTTACTATTATGCAGTTGATGCTGGTTATCCAAATATTCCTGAATTTTTAGCTCCTTATCGTGGTGAACGGTATCATTTAAATAATTTTCGTGGACGAGGAAGGATAACAAAAAAATATGCATTATTTAACTATCGACATTCGTCATTGAAAAATGTGATTCAAAGGCAAATACCTCTAGTTTGTTGTGCACTACACAATTTTATTTGAATGGAAGATAGAGCTGATCAACTATTCACAGAATATGGTACAAAAGTTCTGCAAAATTTTAACGAGGGCGAAGCTAATGTGAGGCAAGAAGGTATTCAAGTGGATATGTCCTAACAGCAACAAATGGATGCGGTTAGAGAAGATATTGGAGATCAATTATGGGCTAATTATAATATTGTTAGAACATGAAGAAGTAGCAAGTTAAATTAAGTCTGTTTTTAATGTTCATATTTGTAGTATTATCATAATGAACAAATAATTCAAGACTATTTTATATGTATTTTATTTTCATAAACGAAATTATTATATTTATATTTGATCTTTAACATGAATAGAATTAACATATTTATATTTGTTTAGTTTATTAATCTTCTTAAAAAGAAATAAATGATAGCATGATTTTTAAATTAAAATCAAATTCATTGAACAAAATTAATAATTTTCATTTTTCAAAAAAAAAAAAAGTTGTTAGGTGAAAATGATTTTGAGTTTTCTAAAACTGAAAATTTTCACTTTATGTACCATTGTAAACACGATTTTCAGTTTTCTAGTGTTTTCTAAAATTAGTGATATTTCTGAAAAACAGAGACAGAAAAAATAGAGATTTTTTCGTTCGTAAACGCATCCTATTTTTCATTAGAAAAGAAATTTTGTAAATTTTCACGAAAGTGGAAATAGAAAAGAGAGAAAATTTTTCCCTTACTAAAGAGACCCTTAGTCTTTCTTTTTATAAGTATAACTTTTTGAAAACAAGCATAAGTTTTTTACATGTAAATTATACTACTTACTAAAGGCACCTAAACAACATCCTATCAATTTTATTGTTGTGTATATGTAGAAGTTACACATTAGTAAAATATAATTTGGAAGATAATTGTAATCCTTGTAATTATGATAGTCGTTGCTAACAAAAATACTAGCAACATTGTTCTTCCTTGTATAAATATAGGCATGCACTATAAATACCCATATACTTGTATAATTCAAGATAAGTAATAATAATCACTCTTATTGTTTTTATTAGAGCTTCCAACATGGTAGCAAAGCTTGGCTCTTGAAGTTAATTTTTTTTTGTTTTTTTTTTCGATCATCTTATTCGGCGAGAGAACACTCTTTTCCACCCATCTCTTCCAACCTTCCGACCATCCATTTACCAATCTTAAATTTAAACACACTTCATACTAATAACTTCCTCTTTCACATCTCTAGTAATCTGAAAATTTTCACAGCAAGAAACTTTCGCACACATCAGCACGCGTCATACGCAGTTTGCCTCCCTTCTAACTAGTGGCGACACGTGACCTCTTTTTATTCGACAACTTGACATATGTTTATCCCACATTGACCTTTCTCTTCTGGGTTGATGTTTTTTAATTGGTTCTACTTTGTTGACCTTGACCAATTTATGTAGTTGGTTGGGATGGATGACTTTGACAACTCCAGTTCAACCTTTGACTAACCAATTCACTTCTTTTTGGATCCATTTTTCATGAGGGCAGATCTTTTTTTACATTTTTAGGTGACATTTTTTTCGCTCCATTTTTTCCAAAATTTACTTCTATATATCTAGTTTGGTCGATTTTGCTTGCAATCTCTTGCATATTTCTCACAATGACCCAAGATAATGTGACTCAACCAATTTCCACCACATCTGATGGTTCCGATTATACTTTGTCTCTTCAATACATGAGTAATTTTATTAAAAGGCGTAAATTTTGGCACTTTCACTAGTGATATTAAAGAACTTTTGTAGAGAAAACATCCAAACTTGAGGATGAGACAACAACAACCATAAAATAAACTTTTAGTTGGGTGACACTTTTGTTCGCTCCATTGGACCACAATTTGGTCATTTTGATACGACAAAGAGTTACAATTTTTTTTGGCTATTAAGAACCTAGGCAATCAATCTTAGATTTTTATGTTGAAACGTCTTATTTATGAGGCCAGATAGCTCTTTTCGAACCACAATGACAATATTTTAGGATGTCAAATTATTTTATGATTATCGTGATGAGTTGCATTTATATCAATATCTTATGGCTATTCATAGTGATTTTGTACACATCAAAAAACCAATTTGATTCATCATGATCCTTTACCAGGTGTTGATGAAAATGTTAGTGAGATCATTGCTAAAGAAACACATCGCAATTGTACTCATTTCCCTATGCAATCCATCCTTGCTACCACAAAAAATCCAAGTTTAGACCCAATTGACACTACCTCTAAGAACACTTGTAGGTATTACAAAGAAAAATACCACACAACTCGAAAGTGTGGAAACTAGAAAGTAAGAGAAAGCGTGGACATGGTGAGGAATGACCTAGATGTGGAGCGAATAGGCCACCAAGTGTTATAATTCAATTCACTCACTTTTTCATAAATACTTGGTGTGCACACGACAATAAAAGCAATAAATCAAGGTAAAAAGAAAACGAAAGCTTGCAAAAATATTTATAATGGTTCTCTTACAATGTAAGGTACATCCACTGCTAGAGATACCAATCTCCATGATTTTTAACCTCTACTATGTAGGTTTATGGTTAATCCAAAAACCTAGTTTTTCTACGCTAAGTTAAAACCTTAGAACTAATTTTCCAAAAAGCCCTAGAAACCTCTAACAAGCTTTTTCACAAAGGCTCAAACTCAAACTTTTCATAAGCTTTTTTTACTAGGCACAAACTTTAAATCTATCACAAATCTAATCAAGACTAGATTCAATACTAAGTCCTTAACAAGGGGATTCTAGCCTTTAACCCAAGAAGAATTATGACTCTTCTTAAACCTTCACAATAGTGAAAGTTAAATCTAACACAAGTGGATTACAGAGAATCTTAATAAGATATATAACAATTAATAATCCAACAAATGCAAGATAAGCCTAAAAAAGAAAGCACTTACTCAATCAAGTGAAGCAATACCCTTAGAAAAGAGAAAACCTTTGAAACACATGTACTTTATTTAAGAGAGTTTTGAAAAGATGAATATAACTTTAGAGTTTTCTTCCTCAAGTCTCCAAAGGGTTGTAAATAAGGTATTTGTATGCTAGAGATTGTTTATGGTCATTTGACACAAAAGCGCTAAAAGGGATTCAAATTTGGGAAGAAAAATAATTTTTGGAGGTTCCGGGCAGTGTATCGTTTGAGCAGGACACAGTACATCGTCCCAGACACATCAGGGGCTTAACGATTAGTTTTATGCCAAAGGGTTGTGTACCATTCTAAGGCTTAAGACTAGATATTTGATAAATTTCATGGCGCAGGCCATAGTGCACCGCCCGATTGTACAACCCTAATGTAAAATCTGCTTAAAAAATAATTTCTTTCACATTTTGAAATTCCAAAAAATGAACTATCGAAAATACTTTTTTGTGCAATCTTATCGAGGCTAATATTCAACTTTAATTGGACTATGAATTAAAATATACTTACAAACAAAGTTATAAAAACTAGGTCGGGTCGGCTAGTCCGACCGAAAAAACCAGAAATCACAAGGTATCTGGTTCGATTCAACCAAACGGACCGAAAATGTAAAAAATTAGGTCCAACCACCCAGTTCACCTGGGTTTTATACAAATCGGATAAACTGGGCGACTTGCCTCAAACCGCCCGGTTCGTGCTGGTTTTTCTTTTAAAATCTAAAATGACGTCGTTTTTGGTTTTAAATTAAAAAAGAAAGAAAAGGAACAAAATCGACATCCTCTCCTCTATTCTATCACTCCATCAAATCAAACACAAAGTTCCATTGCAGACTGAGCACCAAACCTAACCTAAGCACGCCGCACGACCGTAGTCGCTTGCACGAGATTGTCCTCACCGGACGGCGGTGCCGGCATCATCCTCTTATCCTCCGTCGCAGCAACAACAACTCCTCCATTAACCTCATCCGCTCATCGTCTTCTCCATTATAGCCATAGGTTTGTAATTTTTGTTCTATTTTTTTAGATTTGCTACTGTCTTGCATACACAACATATGTATATCAACCAATATTCGGTAATATATATATATATATATAGATATATCAACCAATTTTCGACAATATATATAGATATATCAATCAATTTTTGGCAATATATATCATATATATACACAATTAATCGATTTCGGTTATACATAATATGTATATACCAAAACCGAATCACATAAGGCCGAATACACATAGCTGAAACATATATATAAATAAGCATTGATTTCATAAATCAATCATACAAAATAAACGAATGCAAGTGGTTCCGCTACCATTGTTAGGTTTCAATCACAATTGCAGCGAAAGAATGAAAACATAAACATAATCCAAGAACCATGCAAACGAATAAATCATATGATAAACAAGAAATTGAATCGTGTACCTTACACTGAGAAGACAAAATTGGTTAAAGAAACAAAACTGAAACCTTGATTCTGAAGGTGAGATTCGACCACTCAAGCTTGAATCGAATCAATAGATGTTGTTTTATTAAGACGAACACCCTCTATTGGAATCCACACCAATGAACTGAAATCTGACAAATTATAGTGTGCTAGCACCAAGAGAAAAGAGAGTCTGTGTAACTCTTTCACTTTTCTCTATTCTGTGTGTTTCTAATGTTATGTTTCTCTTATGCGTTTTTATTATATATAGGGTTTCACTTATAAGTAGTTATTTAAATATATATCTTAATATATAGGGGAAATAGTTTTTAGCTCCTCTGTACTAACGTCGAAAAGCAAAAACCTCCCATGTATTTCATTTTTTGCAGTCCGCCTCACCTGAACTATTGTTTTGGGGCAAAAAGGCCCTTCCGTCCACTTTCACCAACGGATCCGTTAGTGACACTCCCTACAGCAGGTTATCTTCATTTTTAGGATTAATTAAATAATATAATTAATCTAAAAATTCCAAAAAAAATGTAAGAATTCCACAAAAATTTGTAAAAATTCCAAAAAAAATGTAATTTTTTTTACTTAACCTAAAAATCAAGAAAAAAAATGTTAAAAGTTCAAAAAAATGTACAAATTCCAAAAAAAATTGTAAAAAATTCCAAAAAATGTAATAATTCCAAAAAAATGTAAAGATTCACAAAAAAATATAATTAACCTAAAAATCAAGAAAAAATCCAAAACAAATCCAAAAAAAATGTAAAGATTAAAAAAAAAGTAAAAATCCAACGCCTTTCTTGTTTTTTTCCTGGATTTTTTAAAATAATTATATTATTTTTCTTATTTTCTTATTCAAAAAATTCCAAAAAAAAATTATTTCTTATTCCAAAAATTAACCATTTTTAACTTTTAATATTATCAATTAATGCCTCAACTATTTTATTATTTATATTAAAATAAATTACATCCTTTTTAATATTATCAATTAATGCCTCAACTATTTTTTTTAAAACCTAATTTATTTTTCTTTCTTTCCTTTTCTCTCTTCTCTGTTGTTCTTTCTTTCTTTTTCTCTTCTTTTCTTTTCTTTCTCACTTTTTTCTTGTCCATGATTAGCATTAACAAATTAGATCCAAAAAGTATTCCCGACCCCGTTATGATCTTCCATCCCCATTTACCAAACAACTCAACTAATCAAATGCGAAGAATGACAGTCAAAAACAAATAAACCCATTAATCAAAATCACCCACCCAAGATTTCACCACCATCTGTATCTTTTTTTTCCCAGATCCGGCCACCATCATTTTCCAGATCCGGTCACCATCTTCCCACTTGCTGGAGCTCCACCTCGCCAACTACCAAATCCTGCCACTATCATCTTCCTTCCAGATCCGACCTACCCAACACCAATTCGGCCGGATCTAGGCTTGCACCAGTTCGACGTCGTTGTTGGTGGTTTGGATAAAGGTTTGGGAGGAGGAGGAAGAGGAGGCGAAGAGAGGGGAAGGGAAGTGGGACGGTGAGGAAGAAGGATGAGAGGGTGAAGAAGGTGATAGGATGATGGAATTGAGAGACTTTAATTAATTTTAATGATGGTTATGGTAATTTGTTGAATTGATGATGATGGTGGTAGGAGAGCATGATGATGGTGGTTGGAGGGAAAGCAATGGTGGAAATGAAAATTGAAAAACAAATATTGAATATGAGATGACGGAGATGGTGGAAATGAAAATAGAAAAGCAAATAAGAAATAAAAAAGAAAATGGAAAATAAAAAGAAAGAAAGAAATTCTGGAAATTCATATTTTTCTTACTTTTAAATTTTTTACTGATTTTTTAATTCTTTTTGGAATTTTTAAATTTTTCTGATATTTTAAATTAATTATATATTTTTTCTGATATTTTAAATTAATTTATTTTTTTTAGATTTTTAAAATTAATTATATTATTTAAAATATAATTACCTGCTATAAGAGGTTAAAAAAAAAACTTGTTGTAGCAGGTAATCTGTTAGATTTAACTGCTAAATTTAACTGAAGGGAGCAATTTGCTTGGAAAATATAGTTCAGGGAAGGCGTAATGCAAAAAATGAAGTACAAGGGAGGTTCTTGATTTTCGACGATAGTACAGGGGAGCTAAAAACTATTTATATAACCAAAAATTCCTATATAGTATATGTCATATATTATCAAATTATATCTCAATAAAATCTATTATCAAATAATATCTGAATAAAATATATTATCAAATAATATCTCAATAAAATCTATTATCAAATAATATCTCAATAAAATCGCGACCATAACACCGAGATAAATTTCTCATAGCTCTCCCGATCTATTTCCTTACTTACCCAGACCAACCAATCCACAAAGGTCCTATCCATCCCCCGGTTAATTTTATTCCAGAACGAGACCCATACCCATAACTGAACAGTGAACGAGCAAGTCGCCCACAGGTGAAACGTAGATTCCGCGCCACCATTACAGCATAGGCAACATGAGTCTACCACCATCCCTCAATGAATCAGATTTTCTCGGGTAGGGAGCGACCCATGAGCAAGCCTCCACATAATTTTTTTTAGCTTAGGGGGATAGTCAAACTTCAAAGAAACTTCCACCAACCTTCGAGACCAATCGTTGTAGGAGTTAAAACTTCACTCGCCATCAGACATCGATACCCACTTCGAACAGAATAGTTGCATTAATGGGTACCTCTCCACACAAGAGAGTTTTTCTCCCTAGTCCAACTAAGTGGTAGGCTTAGAATCTCAAAACTATCTTGAGTCGAAAAGATACCACTCACTAACTCTCTCCTCCAACACATATTCTCTCTATCAATGAGATCTAGCACCTTGGCCGAAACTGGTAATCCCAAAACTAGTGATGAAACTCGACAATCTATGGTCCTAGGTAGCTAAGGTTCTTGCCAAATCTTGAATGCCTCTCCATCTCCTATCCGCAAATAGCAATCCTTCCTAAGGACCTCCCGCTCTGCGATGATACTCCACCAAATGAAGCTTGGCCGATTCCCCACTATGGCCATGAAGAAATCCACACATGGGAAGTAATTTTAGCCTTTAGAATCCTAGCCGGGAGAGAACCTGGAGATTTGCACAGTTGCCACTGATACGGTCCAAGCGCCGTGGGTTGTTGATGGCCGGATCTAGTCTCTTGTTGATGGCCGGATCTAGTCTCTTGCGGGGTTAGCTTAGTAAACGCGGATTTGGATGGAAAGATGCAATGGATTTGATTGGAAACTTGTAAGGAGATTGCAGCGGAAAGTATTTAAAGAAAGCAACTCGGGTTTTATATATGAACAAAGAGGAAGAACAAAGCATCAAACGATTTACAAAGAGCAATGCTCATCTAGGCATCCTAAGGATGAACACTTGGATCTAGTATCCCTAGGGTTGGCCTAAGCGGCTTAAGGCTTAAGAGAAACTCTCAAAATCATAAGCAAGGAAAATAGAAGGCTAAGCCCTTCTATTTATAGTGTTGATATTTACAAGGGAAAAACCCTTACTACCCTTAAACAAATGGGTCTTAACTTGAAGAGCATGACCATGGGCGTGGGCTTGGGCTTGACGGGCCTAGGCACTGGCCAAAGGCTGAAGGGTGGCTTTGGCTTTGTTCAAAGGCGCGACCTTGGTTTTGGGCTTAGGCGCGGCCTTGGTACTGCTCGTGGGCGCGACCTTGGTACTGCTCGTGGGCTCGGACGTGAGGCTGCGAGTCGAGTCGTTGGAGTGGACGCAAAGGCTCCATTGATCCGCGGCCTCCGTGCGGCTTTCCTCGAACCTTAGCGTCTTCAAGAGGCAAGCGATCATGGCTTGGCTCATTGTCGTGGGTCCACGTTTGGGCTCCGCTTGGGCTGCTGCTGGGCTCGTATCATCCCCTCCCCCTTCGAATGGATTCGTCCTCGAATCCATGCCCTCTTTCTCCTCGAGCTCCTCGGCATCTCCATCTGCAAAGAAAGGTGATAGGTCATTAATATTAAAGGTATGATGGGTGTTGCCATATGAAGAAGGAAGGTCAAGAATGTAAGCGTTATCGCTTATTTTCTCCAAGATGAGGAAAGGTCCGTCTCCTCGAGGACTAAGCTTGCTTGTCCGACGCTCCTTAGTCAAATGAACCCACACCCATTCACCCACTTCAAAGGTGCGAGTGTGGCAGCCAGCGTCCCTCTTCTTGACTAGCTTCGCATTGATGGCCTCAATGCGCTCCTTGGCCTCGGCATGCATTTTACTCACCAAATTGGCGCGGGCCTCCCCATCTAAACTAGCACAAGCAGTCAATGGCAATGAGAGCAAGTCTATGGGGGTGAGAGGTTGGAACCCATAGACGAGCTCAAATGGAGAAAAGTGGGTGCTGGAGTGCATTGTGCGATTATAGGCAAATTCAATAAACGGAATGCAGTCCTCCCCAAGACTTGGGATTTTGCTTAATCAACACGCGCAACATGTTACCAAGGGTGCGATTAACCACTTCGGTTTGCCCATCCTTTTGAGGGTGGTACGAAGTGGAGAAAAGGAGCTTGGTACCTAACTTGGCCCACAAGACCCGCCAAAAGTGCGCCAGAAACTTGCTATCTCTATCACTCACTATGGTTCGGGGCATACCATGCAATCTAACTACCTCACGAAAGAACAAATGAGCAACATGAGACGCATCGCAAGTAGAATGACAACGAACAAAGTGTGCCATTTTAGAGAATCGGTCCACAATAACAAATATGGCATCTTTGCCGTGTTTAGTGCGTGGCAAACCAAGGAAAAAGTCCATAGAAATATCACACCATGGATGCGCAGCCACGGGTAAAGGCATGTAGCGCCCATGGTTCATGCTTTTGGTCTTAGCCCGCTTACATGCAATACAAGAGCTAACCACACGAGACACCAACTTTTTCATTTTAGGCCAATAGAAATGTTCCTTGAGTGTGGATAGTGTCTTTTCAATCCCGAAATGACCCATTAACCCCCCCCCCCCCCCCCCCCCCCCCGTGTGCCTCTCTCACAAGCAACTCTCCTGTACTACACATGGGAATGCAAAGCTTGCCCTTTCGGAACAGAAACTCATCATGCAATGTGAAATGCTCAAAAACACCATTGGCACACGCCCGAAACATGTCACTAAAGTCCACATCTTCAGCATACAAAGTGGTGATGTGTGAGAAGCCTAGAAGGCGTGAGTGCAATGAAGTGAGAAGCACGTACCTGCGTGATAGCGCATCCGCTACCACGTTTTCCTTCCCTTTGAGGTATTTGATATGATAGAAGAATCGCTCAATATACTCCATCCACGTTGCATGCCTTTTGTTCAGCTTCCCTTGCCCTTTCAGATATTTGAGGCTCAAATGATCGGTGTGTACTACGAACTCCCTCGGAACTAAGTAGTGCTCCCATACCGTGAAAGCTCTCACCAAGACATACAGCTCCTTGTTATAGGTGCAGTAGTTGAGCTGTGCGGCTTTCAGTTTCTCACTGAAGAATGCTACTGGCCTCTTCTCCTAGATTAACACTGCTCCAATCCCAATGCCACTAGCATCGCACTCGACTTCGAAGGTTTTCTCGAAATTTAGGAGGACGAGGATTGAGCTAGAGGTGAGCCTAGCCTTGAGAGTTTGGAAGGCCTTCTCTTGCTCTTCCCCCCCACACAAACGGGACCTCTTTCTTAGTTAGCTCGTTGAGTGGCGCGGCTATTATGGAGAAGTCCTTTACGAAACGGCGGTAGAACCCCGCTAGACCATGAAAGGAGCGAATCTCCCCAACATTAGTAGGCGTAGGCCACTCGGCTATGGCTTTGACTTTCTCCTCATCCACCTTTAACCCTGCGGCACCTACAACAAAACCAAGGAAGTGCACTTCCTCCAAACAGAACTCACACTTTGCAAGTTTAACATAAAGCTTATGCACACGCAACTTTAGAAAGACTTACTGTAAGTGTTCTAAGTGCTCTTTGGGTGAGGTGCTGTAAACAAGTATATCATCAAAATATACTACCACAAAGTGACCAATGAAAGGCCTCAAGACATGATTCATTAAGCGCATGAAGGTACTAGGTGCGTTGGTTAAGCCAAACGGCATCCCTAACCACTCGTAAAGTCCAAACTTAGTCTTAAAGGTAGTTTTCCACTGATCACCTTCATTCATTTTAATCTGATGATACCCACTAACAAGATCGATTTTGGAAAACATTTTCGCATCGCATAATTCATCTAGCATATCATCTAAACGAGGAATGAGGTGCGAATACTTCACAGTGATTTTGTTAATGGCGCGGCAATCCATGCACATCCTCCAGCTGCCGTCTTTCTTAGGTACCAAAATGACTGGTACTGTACAGGGTGACAGACTCTCTCGAATGAAACCCTTGGCGAGCAGCGTATTGATTTGGCTTTGCAATTCCTGGGTCTCCTTCGGATTGCACCTGTATGCGGGTCTGTTCGGCAAGGTAGAGTCGGGCACAAAGTCAATTCGGTGCTCGATTCCCCTCGTGGGCGGCAGGGCCTCTAGGAGGTCTTTAGGGACGACATCCTGAAAATCCAACAAAAGAGGAGCAAGCATTTTGGGCACAGAAGGGTTAGTGTTAGCGGTGGTCAAAGCAAAGGACTTGAAATGAATGAGAATGCACGACTTGCGCATGACTAGTGCTAGCCTTATATCTCTCCCCTTGGCCAACAAGCTTACTTTTCTCTCCCCACTTGCCTCTCTAGAGGCCTCGCACACTTGCTTACTCTTTTCAAGTTGGGTTTTACCTCTCGTGGCTCCCTTTTTCTCTCCTCTCAACTAACTATTTTCACTAGGCGCATGCTCATTCTTTTCATGCCCGCTTTTTACCCCATCTTTCCCGTTCACTTTCTTTTCTCCGCTCCACTCATTTGATTTCTTTTTTTGAAGCGAAGAAGAGATCTCAAAAGTAGCGCATGCCTTCTCAAGCTTGAGTTGGTCTTCGAACACTTCACTTGGTGCCAATGGTGGGATTAGAAATTTGCGGCCTTCGTGCTCAACTTTGTAGCTGTTGCGGAACCCATCGTGAATAGCCTCGCGGTCGTATTGCCATGGGCGACCTAGGAGTAGGTGGCTTGCTTGCATTAGCGCCACGTCGCAATAGAAGTTTTGTAATTTGATTTTATAATTTTAGAGCCTAATGACAAAAGAAATGTCAAACATAGAAGTTTTGTCCCAATAATTAGTATAGTTTTTATCTTGCATTTCATATTTTGATTGATAAAATTAACATAATTTGAGCCGATTGGTGGATTTGTATTAATTTATTTTTCACTAGTTAGAGTAATTAATATATTATTGTTTTATAAATGAGAAATAATTATTACCAATATTCATCAAATTATTATCTGGAAGGAAGAAAGACCCATTACATATTACGATTTCCGACGCTGTTTGACCTTATTTGATTGAAGGACGCATATGCAATCCCTCCCTCCATCATCATCTCACTGTTGTCCCGTTGCCATGTTAGCTGGCTCAGGTGATTTGCGTGGTAAACGTGAATTATTGCTATTAATTATTAATTATACTCCTTTTTTTACTAAATTTTACTATATATTTTATTTAATTTTGTGTATTTCAGAAAGTCATGGAAGACGGAAGGAGTACTATTTTGCCCTTACTTAACGGTTTTGCCTTTCCCATTGACTGCTTGGTGGTGGTGGTATTGGAATCTTGCTAATCACTGCAGATTCTTCCCTTGAACATCATCACAGCTCAGCAGCAGCAGCAGCAGCAGCAGGTCCTCCCTCTTTCAACAACCCCACCTTGTCTAATTCCATCACCTTCATTTCCAGAGGGTTTTAGTGTTTTTGATGGGAACCTCTGGAAATCTTCCTCTTGCCGACAATTGAGATTTTCCAAACTCTTGCTTCTTAGGGTTTTTGACTAGAAGCCCAGGTGAGATTTTCTTCAACATCTTGAATTCTTGGTTCTTATTCAGCACTGCAGCTGCACACGCTGCACTTGATGAAATGGGGAGTGATGGGGTTCATCTTCCATCCGAGAATTCAGTGAGGAAGTGAGTAGGGGCTTTGAGCAGAGAAAGAGTATGGATGAATCGGTGAGAGTTGGAATTGTGTCCTCTGACGAAGGATGCAAAGAAAACTCCCTTCCGGAAGTTGGAAATCAAGAGACAGGTTCAAGCCAGCGATCATCAATGCTACAGATTTCTGCAACAAAAGAGTTGCTTGTCACTTCCTCACCTCGAAGAGGTTAGAGCTTTGCTGTCCATGTTCAAGTTTTTTGCTTTAAGTAGAATTGCTTAAGAAAATTGAAATTTCCAATCGCCGTGGATCGAAATTGTCGTTGTAATTTTTTTGTTCAATGTACTGTAGAGCACTACTACACCTCTTTCATTCTTGAAAAATTAATAGGATATAATAATTCTTTTAGTGAAGTTTTCTAGAAATACGATTAGCAGAAATTAAGCTTGCACAATAGTTCCGTTTTCTGATTTCAAAACGTGACACACTTGTTAGGATTATGTCCCTTTGTACTTTAGCTGTGTGATTTGCCTAAAGGAAGCTACTTTAGTGATTTTCCCAAAGGATTATGTACCTTTATTAGGATTATATCTATCTTTTTAAGTCATGAATCTATTTGCTCAAAGGACTTATTTCCTTTATGCTTTTAGCCCCCCTGCATAATATATTTTCCTTTGTTAAACCGTGTGCCTTTTCTAGTGTAGTTGGCATTGCTTGGTTCTCATTGTTACATAAGAATGAACAAAGATATCAAGCTAGAATGCGTTTCATATCTTATTCTGTTCCTATTGTTAATTACTGTGTTGCATAAAAGTCCAATTAGATGTAATATTAGAATATGCTTTTCCCTTTTGGTTTGACACTAATCGTAAAAGGGCTCTTACTATTATAAAGGAAAATTGAAAAAAGAGTCACATTTTGGTTGTAAGGTGGAGTATTTGGAACTCACAATCTAATTTCGTTCTAGAGATTCAAAAAACAATAGTAAAATGTATAAGATACAGAATGAGGATTTCATCTACTTACGTATGCAGTTTTTCTTTATATCCACCATGTTGTGTTTGTGTATCACAATTAACATTTCTGCAGTCTTCTTTTTGTCGAAGACCTCATCTCTCTCTAGTGTCTTCCTCACCCAATTGTGATCCATATTCTTGCAAGTTGGATGCATACAGTTATTATGCATATAAGCAATGGTGCTTCTTTGTTTTTGGTATTTGCTACACATTAATTTAGTTGTTTCCCAGCCAAGAAGTCATAGCAGTTCACACATTTCGTAATCTCTTGTACAGTTTAATACTTTGATTTCATTGTTCATCATGTTCTAATAACTTTAACTGTATTTTGTCATCATGGGATTTGTATGTGTTTGGCCAGTATGAAGTTGTATGCATTTTCAGTCATGAGTTATATTTTTCATATGTTTGATAAAGCCTTTAAATTTACAAATCATACTTCACTTCTGTATTATTTCTCTCCAAATTTAATCCTCCATGTATGTAGTCTTAATCATGTAGATTGTTCCCATATCATTATGATATTATTTATTGTATATTTTACATGTTATCCGATGCTAACTCTTTTGATCATGAAGGCTTGGATCATTGCATTACAGCACCATTGGATCCGCACAGAAACCTGCTCGGTGATAGTAACATAACTTTCTACAGATCAATGACAGATAGGAAGCCTTGGGGGCATGAGCTAAAGTTGGATCGGCTGTCGGAACGTGAAAAGGTAAACCAGTCACATTCATGAAGCAGCAAGTTTTCTAGTACCTGCTTAATCACAAATTTTCGCTATTGAAACTGCATAAGATTCCATCTCCATGTTTGATGTTGGCATTCTTCATTTCTCACTGTTTATACTTTTAACTCTTTTGTACATATGGATGAAAGACATAGTCCTTCTAAACTACATTCCTATTTAACTATGAATTTTTTTGCTTCCTCCATCACCATTAGCACTTGTTTGTTGTGACAAATTGATGAGTCAGTTATCCTTGAGTAGAATCTAGGAACCTGTTGCACATTTTTCCTGCTCAGCTTGCCCTTTCTCAAATGCCATTTTTGTGATTATTTATCATTTTCTGTGTACATGTCATGATTCCTTTCCTCATTGCTTTCCAGAAAAAACTAATCATTGAGCTGGTAAAGATCCAAAATGATGGAACAGTAGAAGTTGATATTGATAATAGTACACCGGTTGCTTCAGAGTTCTTAGAGCTTCAATCAGCTGATGGGGGATCCTTCTTCATCAATGAGAGCATCTCTGAGCCAAACAAATCAATTCCAAGGTTGAAAATCGCCATGCTTGTGGTTGGAACAAGAGGAGACGTGCAGCCATTTTTAGCTATAGCAAAGAGACTTCAGGCATGTTTGTACTGATCTATCAATTGCTTATCAGCACTTTTTTTTACTATACTGGTGCCCTGATTCCCAACTCATCAACGGAACATTCATTGTTTGCTCTAGATGTTTCATCTTTTCCCTAAGCATCCCTGGATTGTAAATATTTATTTTACATGCACTGTGTATGCTGTCATAACCTTCTTACTCATTTCACATTGCTGTGAAAACTGACATGTTTTCTTGTAGGAGTTCGGCCATCATGTTAGGTTGGCAACTCATGCCAACTTCAGCAATTTTGTAAGATCGGCTGGTGTAGAATTTTATCCTTTGGGTGGCGATCCTCGAGTTTTGGCAGGATGTAAGATCCCCTATTTTTTTTAATTCCATCTATAATATTGGGTTATTGAATTTAAAGTTTTTCTAGCAGCAACTTTCAGGTTTCTTTTTTCTTTTTGTAGCAGTTAATTACCCATGGCTTCCATTATCTATGTCTGATATTGATTAGCATCACTTATCTTTCAAGTTGTTCAGCCTCTAAGGCTAATTCATATTGGTGCAAGTTTTACTCTTCTCCTGGAATTTTCATAATCCTTTGATACTTGCCCTACCTTAAACTATCCAACCAATTATTTATTTTTCCCTGTAAAGATATTTGTTGCGTTTACTAAATTTGGTTGTCTTTGAATTTTAGATATGGCCAGAAATAAAGGTTTAATCCCGTCAGCACCAGGAGAAATATCCATACAAAGGAAGGAACTGAAGGCCATTATTGATTCTCTCCTTGCTGCATGCACCGAACCTGATATAGAAACTGGTGTGCCTTTTAGAGCCCAGGCAATTATTGCAAACCCTCCAGCATATGGTGAGTTGATATATGCTCACTTGCTTATTGCTTTAAAAGTCTCATCTTCTATTGCTAAGTTTGTTATTTTTTTTATTGAAAAAGAAATGATTTGTTCCCCCAAATCTATGGAAGTTCAATTGATTTTACTAGAAATCCTTGCTGATAAAAGCTAATAGTTGAGTTATTTCCCTTCTTTTGTCATCTTGCTTATTTCACCACTAGTGTCATAAGACTTCCTAAAAAAATAATTTATGGCATCTTTTTAGTCATTTGTTTGGTGGTTAAGTTGCTAGATTCTGATTAGAAACAAAGGCTGGGTTGTGCTCTTGTCAACCTTCCTTTCTAGAAC
The DNA here is from genome assembly GCA_963691705.1 of Viola odorata. Taxonomy (NCBI): domain Eukaryota; kingdom Viridiplantae; phylum Streptophyta; class Magnoliopsida; order Malpighiales; family Violaceae; genus Viola; species Viola odorata. The sequence goes on from OY829542.1 coordinate 24,145,027, forward strand.
TGTAGCACTTCAAAAGAGTAAAGATTTTAATGCTTCAGCTATGTGGAAGTATTTAGTGCAAGGAGGATAGAGATTGGTTAGGTTCAAGGCTTTTCTTTGCCTGAAAGTATAGCAATTCAATGGAAGATTAAAGAAAATTATTATGTTGAACTTTTCTTAATCTGAAGCATTCTTAAACTGGATTTGCTAAACTTTGGCGAAACATATATGATTATGATTATGATTATGATTTTGATTGTAGTTGTTGACGATGAATATGATAATGATTGTGTGTGTAGTGATTAGAGGTCTTTAGTTTCTGAGGTCGGTAGGTCTGACTTGTATACTCTTTTTCGAAAATTACAAATTAGACCACTTGAGTTTGAATCATTTTCAATTTGGGTTTTTAAGGATTGATTGTTTCAATCTACCCTCTCAAGTTTATTTTGTTTTCAGTTTGCCTCCTTTGCGAATTAGAACTAGATTTTCCTGGTTAATATATGTAAAGTTAAACTGATTACACAAAATATCAAGAAAAAACCAAATTGGTTGTAGAAAAAGACATTCTTTTTAAGCTCATGTTTATAAATATTATTGTGAGGTAAAAATAAAAAGTAAAAAACGAAAATGGCTTATGAAGTTTCCATACTTCTTGGGTACACTTGAAAGCATTCAATTAACCTTTTAGAATGGATTTAAGGGATCTCTACATATAACATAATTTGACTATATACATTGTACTAATACATGAGGAAGGGCCAAACTGAAAGCAATGAAACTTGAGGGGTAAATCAGAATATTTATATCTACAGGTCCTCTGAAAGCAACCAAACTTATGCTGTAATTTATAATTTAGCCTACTCTTTGTTCACTTGGTTGTTGTGAGTTCTCTTGTTTATATTACTGTAGAGGGTGACAGTATAGTTGTAGATATGGTTTGAGAGTAACAGTGCATGTCTAACTGTGAATTCACTATTCCACAATGTCTTGCAGGACATGTCCATGTTGCTGAAGCTCTTGCTGTTCCAATTCACATTTTCTTCACAATGCCTTGGACGTGAGTATTGTTTGAAGATTACCTTACCTGTTGAATGTAGAAACTAGCATTTCCTTGAAATGACTGCATCATTTCTTTGGAATTGAACACCAGACACTTTAAATTGTAATCAACAACACTTTTCTCTTTGAAATATTATTAAATATAGGACAAACTGAAGGAAAAGACTGACTTTATGCACCGACTTCCACGTTCACCCTCACAGAACTGACTTGAATCTAAACTACAATTCAGATGTTTTCGATTATGATGGTGTTTTTCTGCATTCCTAAATATAGGACAAACTGAAGGAAAAGATTAACAGGTCTCATGGTTTTCTTTAATTTTGATATGGAAGATCTGAATTATCATTTCCTGCTGTTTAGCAGGAAAGAGTGCACATGCTTGCTAGACATTTTATGCCTGTGGTCTTGACATGTGCTTAAAGAAGATGAAACTTCTGTGTGCACTCTCTTTGATGAAAGTTGTTGTTCCGAATCTTGGAGAATTAGGCGGGTCTTGCACAAAACAACCTGGAAAACATATGATAAGAGTATATTTTGACTTGCAAACTTATGAACCAAAATGAAAATTAGAATGGTATCATGATATTATTGCATACGTCATCTGTTAACTAGCCTTTAAGTGTTTGTTGACATTCTTGAAATCTCTGTATTTGAGATACGCCATCTAACTTCAATCTTCAATAGGCAGGCCAACATATGAATTTCCTCACCCTTTAGCGCGTGTACCTCAAACTGCTGGCTATTGGGTATGTTCTTGGTGTCTTAATTTTCTGTAAATTTCTTCATAACAGTAAACTTTAAGTTTATCACCAACTGCTTCAACCTGTTCTTGCTTGATCCAGCTTTCATACATTGTTGTGGATTTTCTTATATGGCTGGGAATAAGAGGATATATAAATGACTTCAGGAAAACAAAGCTGAATCTGCCGCCTATAGCATACTTCAGTATGTACCATGGTTCAATATCTCATCTGCCAACAGGTTATATGTGGAGTCCCCATCTTGTGCCAAAGCCAAGTGGTAAGAATGCTGGATCAATCATTATTCCTTTCCACTTTTTAATTGCAGCACGACCCTTTAAGCTTGTTATGAAGGTTTCAACTATTTGTTCGTGTGTAGATGCATGTTAAGTTAAGCCCCTCAAGCTCCATATATGTACTATCTTTATTTATTTATTTTTTACTAAGGCTTCCTACATTGTACAGTATTTTGGAATGTCTGAACATGATGTAATTTCCATGCTTCACACTGGAGTATTAATTTCGAAAGATAATCTGCAGAGTGGGGACCTTCAGTAGATGTTGTCGGCTATTGTTTCTTAAATCTCGGATCAAAGTATGAGCCTAAAGAAGAGTTAAACCAATGGTTTAAAAAAGGGACAAATCCCATATATATTGGCTTTGGAAGCATGGTATGTTATATATTAAATGGCCCAACCAATGTTCCTTGTTCTCTATTTTCATTTTCTAAATACTTCAAATCTCAGTGAATATTTTACTTTCCGATTCTTTAGTTCCAGATTTATCTTATTTACTTTTATCTATTGTTGGAGAGGCTGTAACTAGACATTTAATTGTTGTTTGCAAGCCTCTGGAAGATCCTATGAAAACTATGGAGATAATACTGGAGGCTCTCAAAGATACTGGACAAAGAGGAATAGTTGACCGAGGCTGGGGAGATCTTGGAAACTGTAAGCTTATTCCTTTTGGCTCTGTTTTGCACCTTCTATGCTTTCTTACAATTCCAAATAGCAAAATCTGATCCATGATGGTTTCTCTGGCTTGATTTGCATCTTGTACCATAAGTGTCCGGCCTGCTGCCTTTGTTGCTAGCCACTTGTAAATTTGAGTATCTATTTCTCGTTTTCCTTTTTGTTTGGTTTTCGCTTCATGTTCTAATATAGATGTTTGATTAAGAAAAACCCTGAAGGGAAATGCTTTATGGAATGCATAATAGAGGCTTCTAATAGCTATGGTTATCTGACCAGCCTACATTTCTAGTTGCATAGTGTTTTGGAATTTCAGAAGATGCTGCAATAATCTCTTCTACCAAGTTGAGTAATTTTTGTTGTGGTGGTTTCCAATGTGAGAAAAGAGATGCATGTTTAAGCCACCAAAAGCACACGTGGTGGATGATATTTTAGTTCTTTAAAGTTTAAACCATTTTGATTACAAAATTCAATTAGCAATAGTTTAATTTTCTTGTGAATCAACTAAACCCTCTTAGCTTTACTATATAAACCTCCTGCACTGTTGAGCTTCCTGTTTCTTATTATGATCTGTCACAAAAAATCAGGATAATAGTAGACATCCAGGGAATAATTGCATTCATTTATGTTCCAAGAATAATAACAATGATTGTTTATGTTATAGTTGTGGTCCTGAAAAGTGGAAGTTTGATTTTTTTAGAGATGGGAGATTTTTTTTCCAGATGTTTTATTCTATTGCAGTCCTAGATTAAAAGCTTTCATGTTTGTGCATTCAAAAGCTTACACCCTGTTCACAACCAAAGTGACTGATGTGATTATCAATTGTCTTTTGTAGTTTATTTCCATGGTTTGAAGTAGGTTTTTCCTGTTGCTGAGGATGTCATTGCATTTTATATGTGCTAATAGCCTAATACTGAAATGTTTTACATAGTTTTGATAAATGTTAAACTTATTTGGTATTGTTGATTTGTTTTAAGAAACACAGTTGTTCTTCTGATAGTTCTCTGTGTGTGTAACAGTAATGGAAGTTCCTAACAGTGTCTTCATTTTGGAGGATTGTCCACACGATTGGTTGTTTCCTCAATGTGCTGCTGTGGTGAGTGGTACTATGTCTTAATCACTTATCTATACTCTTGTCTTGAATAAGGATATGGAAGAGCCATATGCCTAAAGATATTCCCACCTAACCTACAAACATACAAAATTACTCTTAACTTTCCACACAATAAAATACATTATCAGGATAGTTTTGTATATATTTATAAGAAAAAGAGTGTTTTTAGCCACTTCCTGACAAATTATAATTCTAAGTTGTGTTGGAAGAGTCCGCAACTTGGTGCATTTTGCTACATGGATTTTTTTCTTTTATGATTTTGTTACCAGTTATTATCTAGTAACTTTCCAACTGTATGATAACTGAGTTTCCCAGATAGTGAACAATCAAAGGAATTGCTATCTCACTTTTAGCGGAGATATTCCTCATCTGAATATGTTATAGCTGTAAAACAAATTAATTGGAAGTTGTGCTACATTAATTTGCAGGTTCATCATGGTGGTGCTGGAACCACAGCTACAGGACTAAGAGCTGGGGTAAATACTCTTTTAATTTGTTTTTTTTCTTCTTTTTCCCGGAACTGTTTTTAGATCACTATAGCTTGCAATGAAGGAACTTTTTTATATGTAATCTTTCCATAAATTGTTGGCCCTGAAGTGTTAGAAACTCGTTTAAAAAAAGGAGTAAAAATGGATTGTAATGTGAACTATTTAAGTTATATCGTCAGTTTCTGTTTCAATTTTTCATTATGATCTATTTCGTTTTCTCACACGATAACCTGATTTTTTGTCCTAATGGTTAATCACAGTGTCCAACAACTGTAGTGCCATTTTTTGGAGATCAGTTCTTCTGGGGTGACAGAATTCATCAAAAAGGGTTGGGACCTGCACCGATACCAATAGCTCAGCTTAGTGTTGAGAGCCTTTCAAATGCAATAACATTCATGCTTCTCCCAGAGGTATATTTTCCTGTTTCAAATATAGCCGGCAGTGCTTCATTGTACTTGGAGAATTGGTAGCAATATTTCTCATGCTTAAACTTATAAGATAACGTGGTTTTGCCACGTTTCTTGTGAATCCCTGATTCCAGTCTTGCTGAAATGTGTATCAGAGTGCATATGATGAAGTAAATAGTATTTGCGCACCTATCTACTAATTCCCAGGATCTTTCATCCTTCTTCATTGCTGACATGGTTATTAGAGCATGCATGATGCATATAAATGGCATTGCATACCCGTTTACCACTTTCCGGACCCTTGGTTCCTCTTCATCCTTCATAGGAGTCAAGATCTATGTAAAAAGTAACAGCTTTATCATGCTTGAGAGTAGAACCTTCCGGATAGCTCATGTTTGTTGGTACGCAAAAGTACTTGCAAAGTTGAGTTCCAGTTTATTAGAATCTCACGACTTCTGGTAGGTTTTGAGTGTTTATGGAAACTACTTTTGTTCTTGCTTGGTTGGACTGTTCTTAGAAACAAAACCCTCACTTGCACTGAACAGTTTCATCTTTACAATGAAACTTCAATAAAAATTATAGAAAAGTTAGTGTAAGTTTTTTCTGGTTTTTGCATCGCGCAACTGCATTTATATATATTCTTTCTCAGTTCGATGAAGTTATGGTTTGGTGCTCCTGATGAGACACTTTTATTCTCAGGTAAAATCCCGAGCAATGGAGTTAGCAAAGATCATAGAGAACGAAGATGGTGTTGCTGCTTCAGTTGATGCATTTCACCGGCATTTGCCACCCGAGCTACCTCTGCCTGTTGCATCCCCGGATGAGGAAGATGAACATCCAAGCCCCATTCAACGGTTCCTTATTCAGCTTGAAAAATGGTGCTGTCTGCCTTTTAGTCAATAATCATCATTTTGTAGCATCTCTTTGTTAGGTTTGTATTGTACGAGTGTTAGTTTTTTATATAGTTTTATTCGTTATTTATTTGTTACGTCTAAATAATAATGTTCCTCTTGGCATTACATTCGTTTGATTCATCTCTTTTACACAGCATGTTTGATTTTTTTTTGCAGTGTACTGTTTTTATAGTGTTTCAAATAGGTCCAATTATTTAATTTAATTCATTTTTTATTTTCTTAAAATATCAAAAATTATTTTCTAATATTAATATCTAACATGCTAGAAATAAAATAATAAAATATTAGACCATGATGATGTGGCATATAGCTGATGTGGCAAATTAGTAAAAGAATAATTTCTTCCTCATGCAGTGAGACCATCCGAGCCACATCAATAAATAGGGGTCCGCACTGTAGATCTTACCTGGCTTGCACTTCGTTTTGGAGGGAATGAACCAAAAGTAAGGCTGTGCGAAAAATCCTAAAATCCGAAATTCGAAAATCCTAAGCGAACTAGTTGAGAACCAATTTGAAAATTTCGGTATCCAACCCGAAAGAGGGCAAAAGGAACTTGATTCGAAACTGAACCGAATTTTTGTTTGAGCATTGGGTACTCGATCCAAAAGTAATTGGATACCCGAATAACCCGAATTAAAACAATCCCAATGTAAATCGATCCGAAAAAAAACCCAATATAAAAAAACTCTAATTAAGAATTCAACTTGACAAATTTTATTACAATAGAGAGTAAATACTTTTAATCAAGTTAATATTTTTAATTTACGACTTATACACACATATTATCAATATTGATACTTAACTTAAGCATTTCATTCTACTAATTTTTCTGGGATTGTATTAATTATAAATTAGTTATATTTGTTTTTTTAATGAATTTCATTTATTTATGCTTAGACTAGTAACATACATAAAAATTGTATAATAATTATTCATATATTTGATTAAATAACTAAAATTAAAATACATATTAAATTTATTTATAATTGATTGATCAAGTTTCATCATTAATAGCTAATGAATGTCTAAAATATATTGTTACTCATCAATATACTATTTAATTATTTACTAGTCAAAAACTCACGCGTTACGTGATTGAATTAAATATTTTCGATAAATAAATATACTAGAAAACTACACATTATTTTTAAATTTTATACTAAATAATGAATTACAAAAACATTTATAAAAAATGAGCTCATAAAAAAAGACCAACTAGTAAAACCGAACTCAATTTACAAGAATAATCAGATTGATTAAGACGATCCGATTGTAAGAATCCAAAATTTCAAACCGAAACTCATATTTGACATTAATCGATTTACCGAACCGAACCGATCCGATTCAATTAGGTACCTAGTCAAACGAGTACCCGATTTAACTAGGTAAAAAAGTCAACGATCCAAACCGAACCAATCAAACTGGGTACCTAAACCGAAAGCACAAACAAGTAGGGTACCCACCCGTGAACACCCTTAACCAAAAGTTTGGCGTTGAAAAACCCAGCCAATTCCCCATTAAATTCTCTAAGCAATGTCCTAGATGAGATTCAACCGTAAGTAGAGAAGACATCCTTTTATTCTTGGAGAATCTGATACGCTTTACTCTTAGAGAATGATAATTCGTAGAAAATTGTGGTCCACGATTGAGAATATGAATCAACACGATGACTCCACCACAAAATCGGACAATAGGGGTCCTTCTAACATCTAAAACAATGTACCAAAAAACCCCTAACTTTTTTTAATAGACTAAGATCAGTGAAACATGTTTTCTGATGCATATATATGATTGTTTGTGGGGAGGGGTAAATGTTGTGATTAAAGTATGTCCACAATGTTGATTTATTCTTTGATTTTAGTTGTATATATTTAGTAATACTTTTAGATTTTTAAGTACAGAAATGTAATTAAATTCTTTAACTTTTAGATTTTTGCTTGTTGTTGGTTATTGAATTTTGAGCAGAACTGTTGCTTTATGCAATTTCTTGTAAAGAAACAAATATTGAATATACATTATAGAGGTATATGGAAAACAGAAGGAAAGAATGTTGAATAGGTTGATGGCCATGTTGGAGTTTTTCACTAAGTTCATTTCCTTGAGTACTCTAGTTTTATGGTAGAATTTAGAAAATTGGGGTTAGTCAATGTGTCTGAAATACATTTTGTGGAGTCAGGCTACTCATTGTCTACAAAGTTTACATTGCTATGTGACAACAAATTTAAATGTTTGTGCCACTTTATGAGGACACATGGAACTGTTGAAATATATGTAATTCATGATCCACTTGTGGAAAATTGTGCTGCGGTTCTGATTAGTGACATACATGAAGATGTAGCACATGATTTGAATAGTGTAGAGGAGTAAGATGGAAGTGATATTGAGGAAGATGAAGGGATTGACAATGAAGCTGCAATATCCCATTAAGGAGTGATGAAGAAGATGAAGAGCTAATTTCAGGAGAGATGGTCAGCACAATTTTTAAAAGAAAAACAAGAAACAAGTTGAAGCAATAACTGAAAGGGAGCAACAAAGGATGTTTAATATAGTACCCCACACATCAACAAAAAATGTTGTTGATGGTGATGATGATAATCATTCCATTTCATTGTTAGAACCAGAGGAGATTACTGTTGTTCTAAACCGTATGAACAACAATCTAGGACCATAATCAATTCAGATTATTGCGTGAATTAAACGAAATGCGGAAGCGTACCTGATGATGATGTCATAATCTTGCAGAAATCCAAGAACGAAGGTCTTCTGGTGAATCGTTGCTTCAGGGCCGGATGGGGAACCAAAGCAGTTCTCTGTTTTGTTCAACCGTGCGTTTTCTTTTGTGTCTGTACGTACAGTTGTTGTAATAGAAGAACTGTATTTAAAACAACTTCCACTAGGGACCTAATCTCAATTATTTAATTTATATTAATTACTAATTGACCCATCAACAATTAGTAATTAACCCGGGATTCTCACAATTACAGATTGTGCCCCCACACTGTATTAATTAGACAATTGGACCCCTTAACTTTATTAGATCATTAAATTGGTCCAATAAACCTTATATTAACATTATACTATATGATTAAATATACTCAAAATATCTTTCCATATGCTATACGTATATATTACGGTACTAATGCACTAGTCCCGTTGTCCAAAATCCAACAATCTCCCACTTGGACAACTCGACAATGTGCGATCCTCATAGTACCAACCTTTAGTCATATAGGTATATGTTAACTTCCCAAATGCTAGCATGATACCTGTCTAATTCAATCCGGTCCATTAGTTTCATCAATGCAAGAACCAAAGGAGCAGTCGTCGCTGTTCAAGCGACTAAACTCATGATGATTACGAGCACTAACTAATTAATGACATGGATCCAGTGTGCATGTGCAACATGGAAATTACATGTGAAATGATCTATACATGTTTATTTCTAACTAATTCTTTTTACTTTATGAGATCAAAAATCTAGAGCATATATTGAATAAAATCAATATCCATAAACTATGAAATAACATAATACACAGTCAATACATCTATGAGTCACAAAAGTACAAACCAAACTCCCACTAATCTCAGGCATCTAAGCTAAGGACACCCATGCTAGATACATGGCCATGAAACGCAACAGGTGTCAATGCCTTTGTCAGCGAATCCGCAATCATTGCATTTGTACCCAATAACTCAATGCTAACTTGACCACTCTGAACTCTCTCCTTTATAGCAAGAAACTTATTGTCAATGTGCTTAGACCTGGACGAACTTCAATTATTATTGGAGTACAACACTGTAGCCCGGTTGTCACAAAAGATCCTCAAATGTCTCTCAATGCTAGTGACAACTCGCAGTCCCTTAACCATATTCTGCAGCCAAATAGCATGACTGGATGCCTCTTAGCAAGCTACAAACTATGCCTCCATAGTGGAAGAAGCGACGAGTGACTGTTTGGCACTCTTCGAAGAAATCGATCCTCCAACCAATATAAAGATATATCTTGAAGTCGATCTCCGACTATCCTGGCATCCAGCGAAATCAGAATTAGCTGATCTGATTTCCTATATGTGAGCATCTAGTCTTTCATTTTCAGTAGATACCGAAAGACTCGTTTGGCTGCAACCCAATGGTCCCTTGCGGGATTGCTATGGTATCTCGCCAACATACCAACTATAAACGCAAGGTCCGGATGGGTGCAAACTTGTGTATACATGATGCTACCCACAACTGAAGCATATGGAACACCCTCCATGAACTTACGGTCCAAATCTGTCTTAGGACACTAGTTAAGGCTGAATTTTTCACCTTTGGAGATAGGAGTATCATGTGGTTTACAATTTTGCATGTTAAACCTCTTGAGAACTTTATCGATGTAACCCTTTTGTGACAACCCGAGGATACCCCGTGAACGATCATGATGGATCTGTATTCCTAGCAAAAAAGATGCTTCACCAAGGTCTTTCATCTCAAAGTTATCTGAGAGAAAAGTCTTAGTATCCTGAAGAAGCTTTACATCATTCGTAGCAAGAAAAATGTTATCCATATACAACAATAGAAATACAAACCTACTCCCACTGAACTTGTGATACAAGCAGTCCTCTACAGCGTTTACCTCAAAACCATATGAAGTAATAACGCGATGGAACTTTAAGTACCATTGACGAGAAGCTTGCTTAAGCCCATAGATAGATTTCTTTAATCTACAAACCAATTGACTATCCTCGTTAGAGGATAAACCCTCTGGTCGCTTCATGTAGATTTCTTCCTCAAGAACCCCATTGAGAAAAGCAGTCTTTACATCCATCTGATGTAGCTCAAGATCAAAATATGCCACCAAGGCTATGATAGTCCTAAAAGAGTCCTTCAATGAAACTAGAGAGAAGGTCTCATTATAGTCTATTCCTTCCTTTTGGGTGAATCCTTTCGCAACAAGACGTGCTTTGTACCTCTCAATATTGCCTTGTGAATCCTGTTTGGTTTTGAAAACCCATTTACAACCTATCAGTTTCACATTCTTAGGCAATGGTACGAGCTCCCAAACGTCATTGTCCTTCATGGATTGAAATTCATCCGCTATGGCTTGTATCCACTCTTGAGCATCAGAACAACTAATGGGCTCGGTGAAGGTGAGCGGGTCATCCTCCAAAGAGTCAATAGTCTCCTCATGTTCTTGTAGAAATACGATATAATCATCCAGAATCGTATTTCTTCCCACTTTAGTGGACCTCCTAAGTGGCATATCTACCTGGTTCTCAACCACTTGAGGGTGTTGAATTTGATCCGGTTGTGGATCTTCATGGACTTCATGATGATCTCAAGTATAACCTATGGATCTTGTTCTGCAGGAAGATTAATAGTATCGTTTCTTGCCTGTTGAGGGACAAATATAGGAATATGAACGATGAGCTCATCCTGATCCTCAGGAACTGCATGAAGAGGTATAACTGAATCCTCCCCAAAAATGACATTCGACAGTCTATCTTCCCCCTAAACTCAAAATCCTCAAAGAACCCGGCATTTCCCGTCTCAAAAAATATTCGGGTAGTAGGGTTGTAAAACTTATACCCCCGCGACCTCTTCGGATATCCAACAAAATAACAACTAACAGTCCTTAAGTCCAATTTTCTTTCAACGGGCTTATAAGGCCTTGGCTCTGTTGGACAACCCCAAACTTTTAAGTGCTTTAAGACAGGCTTTCTGCCAGTCCATAACTCATATGGGGTTTTGTTAGTCACTTTAGTTGGTATCCTATTAAGAATGTAGACTGCAGTTTTCAAGGCATTTCCCAGAGTGACGTAGGTAAGGTGGTATTGACAATCATACTCCTCACCATATCCTTAAGGGTACGATTCCTCCTTTCAGCTACACCATTCATGGTCGGAGACCCCAACATGGTGTACTGTGGAACTACCCCACACTCATCGAGAAATTGAGCAAATGGCCCAGGACGTTGTTCACCTGATCCATCATATCGATCGTAGTATTCACCACCACGATCTGATCTGACAGCCTTAATAGCCTTTCCGAGTTGATTTTCAACTTCGGCTTTAAAAGACTTGAAAGCGTCTAATGCCTCGGACTTTTCCTTTAAAAGGTACAAATAACCGTAATGAGAGAAGTCATCTATAAACGTGATAAAATACCGTTGACCATTCCAAGATGTCGTAGGGAATGGACCACAGATATCAGCATGTATCAGTCTTAGAGTTTCTGTACATCTCTCAGCCTCAAACCTCCTCTTATTAGTGGTTTTACCCTTTATGCACTCAATACAAACCTGCTGGTCTGTGTGATCGAGTGCTTCGAGGATTCCATCTGACATAAGTCGGTCTATTCTCCTTGTAGAGATATGACTTAAACATTTGTGCCATAGCCTGAATGAATCCTCAGTTGGCAATTTACGCTTAATCCTTCTGGACTCGCTAGCATAACATTCATTATTGTTGTCAACCGAATGCAATAAATACAAGTTATCAGAATCAATCAATATATCAGTTCCAACCAAAGCAAAGTTAAAATAAAGGAGACTTTCATTATTCCCAAATCTGAAAGCATAACCTTCTTTGTCCAACAAAGAAATAGAAATCAGATTCCGTCGAAAAGACGGTACATATAAGGTCTCTCTTAACTCTAATATATAACCAGTACATAGAATGAGTTCAATAGTAGCGATGCCCTCAACCGGTACCGGGTCACCTGCACCCATATAGAGAAGTCTCTCATTTTCCATGGGCCTCCGGTACACTCTGCAACCCTGCAAAGAAATACTTATGTGTTTAGTGGTTCCTGTATCTAACCACCAAGTATTCTTAGGCACAGAAACGAGAAGGAATTCTGTACTAACAAGAGACAAGGACATACCTTTCTTTTCATGCCAAGCCTTATACTTAGCGCAGCCCTTCTTCAAGTGGCCTACTTTCTTGCAGAAGAAACATTTTGGTCCCTTATGCTCAGTATTTGAGCCCTTATGCTTCTTCCAAGAACTAGACTCTGCAGTCTCTTTGCCTTTCCTCTTCTTGAAACCAGATGAAGAGGTAGTAGCCGGGTGAGCACTGTCCAACTTAGCATGTCTCAATCTGTCTTGTTCCTGAACCAACTGAACCGTAAGCTGATCAATTGTCCATTTCTTCTCTTGACAATTGTAACTCACCTCAAATTGACTGTACGGAGATGGTAGTGAGGTAAGCACATGATGCACCAGATAATCATCAGGCAAATCAACTTTAAGTGCTTTCAACTTCTCAGCCAGATTGACAATTTCATGAACATACTCCCGTATGTCGCTATCATCCCTGTACTTTATGGTCGAGAATTTGCGAATGGTATCGCTAATCTCGGCCTTCACCGTATGGGTGTAGCGGCTGGCTAAGATCTCTAAGATCTTACTGGCACTTTGTTCCTTATCTAGTGAACTCTGCATGGACGTAGGGACAACACTGAGTATGACTAAACGGCAAGCTCTGTTCTATTGCTACCAATCCTCAAAAGCCTGGAGTTCCTTATCAGAACTTTCGAGGTCTGGTTCCTTAGGGCAATCCTTATAGAGCGCCAAATCCTTATTCATACAGCACAGTGCTGTCTCTATCTTTCTCTTTCATAACTTGAAGTTACTAGAAGACAACAGTGGTATACTGTTCAAATTTGCAGATATCGAGCCCGCTGAGTTCATATCTGAAAGAACACAACATTTAGTTAGCTCACTTTAGTGAAAATACGAAAGTAACAAACTTAATGAATAACACAGTGACTAAATCAAAAGATTAATTATATGACATTGTGTTTGGTCTTTGGACTAAAAGCACAACTCACAATTAATTAACCTGTCATAGTGTGAATTTTATAGCTTGATTTTGCTAAATGTTTAACCTTCCTTTGGGCCGATCAAACCCTTGCAATAAATCTCTTAATAGCTATAAAGCTTGAAATTCATCATTATCATGTTTATAATTTCTGCCAAACAGTCATCTTCCTTTGGGCCGACAACTATCCGCATGAAATTATGAACACCACACTTGAAATGTCCAACTCGGTAACGTTCGTAGTAGAGGTCACTTTGGTGACTTTACTACTTCTATTAATCGAGTTAGACAAATAAGCTAAGCTTAAAAGCTTCCTTAGTGTTATTCCACTTTCTTTCATAAATCAATTATTTTTGAACTCTGGCAAACATCTTAAACTTTATGATGTTCATGTTCAAATAATTGAATCAACTTTAAGTCCGACAAAATGAACCAGTACATAGAATTGCAAAAATAATTAAAGTATGCAATTAATCTTGTAACCAAAGTACAAGATTACAAATAAATGTGCAAACAATAAATTACAAAGATTTGTAATTAATTGAACTCTGCACCACTTTTCAAAACAATTAATTCTACTAATTGTCATGAATTAGTCAATATGAAGTAATTGCCAATTATCAATTAAATCCAATAACCGCTCCTTCTAGGGAGAAAATTAATCAACTACCATAGCCTTTAAGCAATAAATAACTGATATAGCAATTTTGAAATCAATTATGGTTTACAAATTTAGAACCAGTCATGAAATCAATTAACTGCCATAGCAATTCTCCAATTAATTCCCGTTTTGTAATTGCCATGAATTAACCGCACAGTTTCTTGTATTTTGCGGCAGTCATGAAATTGCTTAATGGGAATTGAATTGGAAGATTTTACTTCATGGCAATTAATTTCCATATACGGGATTCAATTCCCAAATTTCAAAATTCCCAAATTTGGCAATTAAAGTACAAGGATTCAATTCCCAATTTTACTTGCAATGCCAAACGGGATTCAAATTACACATTCTTGCAATCTGCAAACTTTTCATACAACTTGCAATTCACTGCAATTAATTCCCAATTGATAGAATTAATCAAACGGGATTCTTTTCCAATTTCCATGATTAATTCCCAAATTTCAACAAGAAATTGTTGATTGATTTCAAAATCGCTTGATGAAATCAATCAACCATGCATCATAAATTATTTGCAATTCATGCAAAATCGAAATTGAATGGCTCCGCTACCAATTGTTAGAACCGGAGGAGATTACTGTTGTTCTAAACCGTATGAACAACAATCTAGGACCGTAATCAATTCAGATTATTGCATGAATTAAACGAAATGCGGAAGCGTACCTGATGATGATGCCATAATCTTGTAGAAATCCGGGAACGAAGGTCTTCTAGTAAATCGTTGCTTCAGAGCCGGATGGGGAACCAAAGCGGTTCTCTATTTTGTTCAACCGTGCTTTTTCTTTTGTGTCTGTACGTACAGTTGTTGTAATAGAAGAACTGTATTTAAAACAACTTCCACCAGGGACCTAATCCCAATTATTTATTTTATATTAATTACTAATTGACCCATCAACAATTAGTAATTAACCCGGGATTCTGTACAATTACAGATTGTGCTCCCATACTGTATTAGTTGGACAATTGGACCCCTTAACTTTATTAGATCATTAAATTGGTCCAATAAACCTTATATTAACATTATACTATATGATTAAATATACTCAACATATGCGTCCATATGCTATAACGTATATATTACGGTACTAATGCACTAGTCCCGTTGTCCAAAATCCAACATTCATATGATGAACTTGATAATAAAGGCAAGTTGGATGACTATGTTTTAGAATATGAGAATCCTTATTCTCTTCCAAGCTGTGGCAGTGGTGAGGAGGAGGGTAGTGATAATGAGAGGAATATTTAGCGGGAAAAAGGCCAAGGTACCCAACTTATGACACACGAACTGATTTTTTTCTATTTTTGAAGTTGGTATGACATTTAAAGATATAAAAGAGCTTAAATATGTAGTTATGAAGTATGCTATGCGTACAAGTAGGGCTTTGGAATTTGAGAAAAATGATTTGACAAGGGTAAGTTTTGGTTGCAAGACTAGATGTCCATTTATTCTTCATGCAAGCAGGAACCAAAAGGGAGTTGCAAAACAAGAACTTCTATCCACTTCACAAATGCCCCACTACTAGTTACATTAAACTTATTAGTAGAGAATTTCTTATTGACCACTTCAGAGAAAGGATAATTTTCCAACCAAATCTCACAATTCCAGAGTTTAGAGAGAATTTTGAGTAACTAAGAGTATCTCTAAGAGGGTGAAGTGTACTATTTTGGAAGAGTATAGAGGGATATTCTAGGAAGAGTATGCTTTACTGCATAGGTATGTTAATGAGCTAGAGGTAACAAACCCTAGGACTTCTATAGAAGTAATGTTTGATGAAAAAGGTTTTATCCCTCATTTTCAAAGGTTTTATATGTCTTGAGCCATTAAAGCGTGGTTGGAAAGCTAGTTGTAGGCATATAATTGGCATGGATGAGACATTTATTAAGCATTTATACAGAGGAATCCTTTTAACAGTTGTAGGCTGAGATGAAAACAATCAAATGTTCCCTATTGATTGGGCAGTTGTGGATTAAAAGACAAAGGCAACATGGTTGTGGTTTTTAGAGCATTTGTGGGATGAACTTGAAACTTATAATGATGGGAAAGGTTTCACATTCAACTCTAACATGCCAAAGGTGACCTAAATTATGTTGTTTGTATTTCACTATTTGTCATTTAATAATACATAAGTAATTGTGTTATTTGTCTGTTTGTTGTAGGGCCTGAAGTCTGCTATTGACTAGGTATTTCTAGAAGCAGATCACAAAAGGTGTACAAGACGTGTGTTCATTCAATGTCAAAGAATTTGGGGAGGTGAAGACAGAAGGAAACAATTTTGGGCATGTGCAGGACCTACATTTATGGAAGTTCTTCAAGAAGAGCTGAAGATTTTGAAGACCATGGGTAGGATTCTTATACAAGGTGTGACAGTGAAAGTTTTGAACATTGTGGAAGATTTTAGTTAGTATATTCCTAGGAATTTTTGCAAAGCTTATTTCACTACTGAATGCAAGTGTGATGCATATCATATTAGTATGTGAGGCTTTTAATGGTGTCATCATAAAGGCTAGATAAATGCCAATTAAGTTAATGCTAGAAGAGAGTAAGGATATGTTAATAGCCAGAGCACTAAAGAAATGTGCATTTGTAGCTAAGTGGCCTATTGAGACCGCCCCTAGAGTTGTTAAATTATTTGAGAAATATAAAAGAGAAACATATCATTGGAAGGTTAAAGTCAACGATGATGGTTTTTACAAGTTGAAAAGGGAAAAATATGTCTTTGTTGTTGACATAAACAAGAACAGTTGCACATACATAGCAAGAGATCATAGTGGGATCCCATATCCACATGAGATCAACGCAATGTACCATGAAAGAGTGGAACCTGAATCTAAAATATCTAGCTTGTATACTCGAGAAGTATTTTTAACTAGTTACTCCTTCTCTATCAAGCCAACTAGAGGTGAGATTTTTTGGCTACATAGTGGTAGGACCCCCCAAGCCACCAATATTAAAGAAGATGCCTAAAAGACCTAAGAAAAAACAGGAAGAAGGATAAGGATGAGCCAAAAATAAAAGGGAAGCTTAGTACTAAAGGACATTCTAAGAGATGCAGCAGCCGTGGTGATTTGGATCACAACAAGAAAGAATGTAAGCTACCAATAAAGAATGATACAGTTGTAGAGGTATTAGAAGTTAGTAGCAAGTTCATCAGGGAAAAATAGGGGTTTTCAAGTTACCTCTGCTCAAGTATCATCTCAGGTAACTGCTACTAATCACTAACTACTACTTGCTCTAGATTACATGGAAATTTATGTTATAGTGAATGAATTAATTGGATGATATGTGTTGTTTGCTTGAATTGTGCAATTTAGGTATTAGAGGTTAATTCACCATCTTCAGCTGGGAACAATAGGGATTCTCAAGTGGATTCTCATCAAGCAATGTCATCTCAAGTTAACTAGTACTACCTTGTGCTTGCTTATAATTTGTGGCAATCATGTTTCTTTGTCAAAAGATAATTTTTGGCATTTCATTATTTATTTTCTATTGCCGTAGGTGAACACTAACCCTAAAGAAAAGACCCTAAGGTAGAAAAAGTAGAAAAGGGTCCACAAGGCCACTTAATGAAGGAATTAGTAAAGCTCCAAATTAGAAGACAATGTCGGCTAATGTAAGATTTTTTTTTCAATTATACTATACTATTTAAGGTTTAAGAATGTTGGTTGAAAATTGACATTATTTGATGTGATTATTATGTTCATGTAGCCTGGTAGACCAACCAAAAAGTTTAAACATAATTCCACCTCCCAGCCAGCAACCAAAGCTACTTTTCTGAGGACAATTCCAAGGCTTAATCCATTGAAGTGGCAAAGGAAACCAACAATGAGTTTAAACCAACTACAACAATTGAATGCAACACTCTCTAATGTTTCTACACAAAATTCTCATAACAAGAGATGAGATTATAGTCAACATTTTGTTATGTTTTTCTCTATTTTCACTCAACTTTTTTTGTCTAGCTCTATTTTGGTTTGATGTGATTTTAGGTGATTTTTATGGTGAATTTTTTGGCTGCATTTGGGGTTAATATACAGATTAGGTTAGGTTCATCTGTTCTATTTTTTAAATTTAATTGTCCAGTCTTTTCAAAGTGTCCTGTTATGGATATAGGTGATGAAATGGAAGTTTATTTTATATAATTTTATTTTGTACATTTATGATACAACTTGTTCACTTTCCGTTCTTTCATTTCTAAGCTAACAATAATAAACTTGAAATTGAAATTGATTTCATGGCTAACAATAATAAACTTCATCATCTTACAATATTCAGAACACAAGGAAATTGAAATTGAAATTGAATTTTATAATTAACAATAATACACTTTATCATCTTACAATATTCAAAGCACAAAACAACTCAATATATTTTCCTAAAACAAAATAGATCCAGATTACAACCATAAATGCAAACATCAAAATTAGCCTTCTCATTTTCCTCCCCATATAATCATTAGCCCCTTTAAAGGCACCAACCATTGTTCCAAATTGCAAATTCCTCAACATTAAATCATTATTTTCTTTCATCATCTCAAGATTCCTTCAACCTCAGTCTTGAATTCTTAAATACCAACCAACAATTTCTATCGATCAAATATTTTTCACCATCCCTACCCACAACCACCTCATGAGCTCTACCCTAAAATGGTTCATCAATGAATTCAAAAAACCTACACCCACCTTGTGCAATGGTCATCTGCACTTGTTGAACCTTATTCTTGGATGCTTGTCAGTTCATGACGTCCACCTTACCATTTTGATGTCGCAATCACAATAGATCGTCCGTTCGTAGTCGAAATCTGGTATCTACTTTGCAACTGAGCTGAAGAAATTTACACCGTTATTCTAAGAATATGATGACGCCGAACTTGATGCTTCTTACTCCACCATTGTTGAATCCTGCTAATTCAGCATTGTAATTCAATTTTGATTTCTATGGTAGAGAGGTTTTGGGGATTTTAGGTCAGGGATTTAGATGGAAAGAGGTGAAAATGAAAATGGATTAGGGTTTTTGAGGTTAAATCGCTATTAATCGACTAAATTTTTCAGCACCAACTTTTAGTTCATTTCCTCCAAAATAAAATCTAAGTTAGGTAAGGCCTACAACATATGGACCCCCATTTGCTGATATGCTATGGGTGAGCCCCACTACATGAGTGAAGAAATTATTTTTTTACTACTTTGCCACGTCATCAGGTTCCAATATTTTATTACTTTAATTCTATCACGTCAAATATTAATATCCGAAAATAATTTTTGAAACTTCTGAAAAATAAAAAAATGACTTTAATTAAATAAACAAACCTATTTGAGACACTATGATATGATCCGGCCTACTGTAAGTAAGCTGAATGATATGTGGAGCTTATGGAGGATCTAGCCAAAGGAGTTATCTAGCACAACCATGGATGAAAATGGAGGAAACACAAGACACGGATATGCAGCGGAGAAAGAAACATGAAAGAGAGATAGAAGGATAGTAATTACCGGGAATTAGAGGATGGATGGAAGGGATGGAGATGAGCACACGCGAAGTAGCGAGAATCACACGGACGATTGCTTGATCAAGATATACACCAAGGGCCAAGATTGAGACTCGTTTCTATGGATGATCAAGAAAAATGGACATATATTTCATTCACACAAAAATTGTCAAGATGATTACAAACATAGATTTCCCAGAGAGAGATCGGGAGGAGTGCTCTCAACTCAAGCGATCCCTCTCAAGGAAGAAGTGAGCTTACAAAGTGTATAAGGGAGGAGTGTTCTCACTCAACAAAATACACACAAAGTCTAAGCTAAGGAGGAAAAATGAAACAAGAGAACTATATATAGTTAGTGTACAAATTGGGCTTGAAAAAGCCCAAAAATCACATTGTTTCCCATGTCTGGCGGTATACCGCCTGGGAGGGTTGAGGGCTGGCGGTATACCGCTAGCCTCGGCTCTTGGCAGCCAAAATAATTCATTTTCTGGCGGTATGCCGCCCCAGTCAGGGCATTCCTGACGGTATGCCGCTAGACTCGCTCACACTGCGCGCTAAAATGTCGACGAGCATAACTTTTGATTCACCCGTCCGATTGGCCTGAAATTTGTCCCAAACGGAAGCTAACATCTTGAAGTTTCCATCAAGCCTTTGTTCTCTCAAATAGGAATCCATTTTCTTGTCCATCTGATCATGATGATTGGTCCTCTTGGATGGAGAATTTGTTGACGAGCCTTGTTGCGAGTTGAGGAAGTTCGGCTTTGTTAGAGGTCTTGGAGTGGTGCGAGTGTCCTTGAGACTTTCTAGGGCTAGACGTGCCTCTACATCATGGCTTGCTCGGCCAGCTTGGGAGTTCGGTGTGTCTAGACCTAGGTATGGTGATAATGGGGCACTTGGTCCTCGTCCTTGGGCATGAGTTACGCTCGTTTGCAAGGCTCCATTGCCCATGAACGATTCTCTTGGGTCCGCGTCCAGTTGCTCTAGTTTGAAGGAGGTCGGGATCACATCACACTGGAACAAGTAAAAAGACCTATTTGAGTCACTTGTGAATGTAAGGATCATTTTGAGACAATTACACAAACATAAGAACCTTAGGGGTCTTTAAGCCTTTGATCAATGAAGAAATCTCTTTCAAAAAAAGAGAGGTTTAACTGTTGTTTGCCCCCCTAATTTTATTTCATATTCTCAAGTAGCACCCTACGTTTACTAAATTTAAATTTTAAGCAACTATTTCGGCTTTCTAATATGACCCGATTTAACCATATTTCAAATTAAAATTATTTCAAAATTTTGAAAATTAATTTCAAATATTGGAAGCTTGGTGTTTTTTTTTGTTGTTGACTTGGGCCATATATATATATATATATATATATATATATATATATATATCAAACATCCATATGTAATATGTTTAAGAAAATCAACCTAACATAATATATAAATCTTGTTAGCTTTAGAAGATCGAGTTTGAATCTTATAAATTTATCTTTACTTAAATTCGGCTTAATTTAACATGATTAAAAGTTTAATATAATGTGGAATTTTATGATTAACTCAACCATTTACTTATACCTAATAAAAGGCGCATATTATTGACAATTGTTATTTTTCAATAAGCTAATGTTTATATTAGAAAATTCGTTACAAGATGCATGCTAGTGAATATAGGCAATTGTTGTTTTGGCTCGAGGATTTTGTTTTTGAATGTACCAATAGAAATATAATGGACCAAATTGTTAACAACAAATTTTCTTTGGCACATATTGACAATTGCTATTCTTTGGGTCCAAAGCGAGCAATCCAACATATCAGAGGACCAAATTGTGGTTTTTGCTAAAAGTTAAAATAAAACCCTAAAACATTTATCAGGAACCGATACCAAACCTTTGCCTTATTCTTACCTTACCTATCTCCTCCCCTCGATGACACTGTTTCTATTCCTTTCATTTTCCAATGTAACAATCGGCATCAGAATCCCATAGATCCATGGCTATTGACAAATCAGCCCCTGGTAAGATCCGTTGGGGCGAGCTAGACAAGGACGACGGTGAGGATTTAGACTTCTTATTGCCGCCAAAACAAGTGATTGGCCCGGACGAGGGCGGGATGAAGAAGGTGATAGAGTACAAATTCAACGATGACGACAATAAGGTTAAGATCACCACTACAACTCGCGTAAGGAAACTGGTGAAAGCCCGGTTTAGCAAACGCGTTGTGGAGCGCCGAAACTGGCCTAAGTTTGGCGATGCCATTCATGAGGATGTGGGAGCTCGCCTTACCATGGTCTCCACCGAAGAGATCCTCCTAGAAAGGCCTAGAGCTCCAGGTATCGATTTTGTGCCATTTGCTTTTGAGTTCTCTCTCTTAAACGTTTTTATTTTTCCTATGTATAAATGGGTATAGTTGGTTTTACTTGGGTTTTATTGTTTTCTTTGGTTAAGGTGGTTATTTAGCCAATTTAGTTGTTGTTTTTGTGTGAATGGTCGATAAGCTTTCCTGGAATTTGGTGGCGGACAAGACTTTTAGTCTACTGTTTTTGCAGCGACTGCATCTATGACATGTTCAATCTCACAGAAACCTTATTTTTAGTGCATCTGGTCGTTTGAATGAGTATTGCCCATGTCTGCTGTACTATTTACTACTCCCTCTGGTCTCCAATAAATGTCTTCATCGCATCCCAATATTCAGTAGGGAACGTATATCGAGGAGGCCGGATGAGGCACTATTTGACCCCAAAAAATTCCGTACTTTTTTTCGAACGTACGTTAATCCTTAACGTACTTCCGAGAAAAAATTCGGGGCAAAATTGTCTCAAATAGTGACTGTTCCAGCCGTCTTAAGATACGTTCCGAAATAGTAAAAACAAATGCTAAAATGACATATTTTGGAGACCGGAGGGAGTAGTGTTTTATTGCTACAATTGATTTGATATTCTGCTCGTGTTATTCTTTAGGGTTTGTTAGTTGTAATCGGTAATTTAACTTTTATTTTATGAAGGTGGTTTGTGAATTTCTGAAAGTAGTTTCTTGTTTGAATTGGATGCTTAAAAAAGACTTGATTTCGTTAGTGCGTGATATTATGATTTTGATGACTCCCACCACATGTCAAGACCGAAACCTATTGCTTCCTAACCATTTAACATTTTTGCCAATCTATTTTGTTGAGCTTTTAAAAATTTCTTTGTCTGAGTTTGCTCTTCTTTTGTATCATCTTAGTAACTTAACCTGTTATTGTTATCATTTTGCAATACATTGATTTTGTTTTCAAGTTTGTTCAGCTTCATTGTATGTCTGTTGGGTTCTTCACTTCTCTCTTAGCCAATCTGTTTGACAGCTTTAATAGTTTGCTTGGTGATTGTATGGGATGTAATAATGTCACCTTTTGTTGTTTGGTCTGATGACATATCATTGACAAGCATAATATGTTTAAGAATTTCCATGATGAATTTGTATATTGTTGGGGAGTCAACACTTTTTTCCCTTCCATAATTTTTTAAAAAATGCATTGACATGTTATCAGGTTCCAAGGCAGACGAATCAAAGATGGCAGGGGATGACCTGGCCCAACTCACTAAAGGTGGAGTTGTTCTTATGGTTTGCAGAACTTGTGGCAAGAAAGGTGGCCATTGGACTTCATGATGCCCATACAAGGATCTCGCTCCACCGACTGAGAACTTTGTTGACAAGCCTTCAGCATCTGAGACTGTTGGGCCTGGTTCAGGAACGGCCAAGTGTGCTTATGTCCCACCAAGCATGAGAGTTGGGGCAGAGAGATCTGTTGGATCAGATATGAGGCGCAGAAATGAAGAGAACTCAGTTTGGGTTACCAACTTATCAGAAGACACTAGAGAGCCTAACCTGCTTGAACTGTTCTGCACATTTGGTCCTGTGAGCCGTGTTTATGTGGCTATTGATCAGAAGACTGGTGTGAGCAGGGGCTTTGGTTTTTTGAACTTTGTGAACAATGAAGACGCAGAGAGGGTAATAAACAAGCTTAATGGATATGGTTATGACAACCTAATTCTCCGAGTTGAATGGGCCACGCCCAGAGCTACATAGATAGGATAGAGTTGGCATCATTTTCTTGTAAGAACTGTTGTTGGGGTGAAGTTGTTCCCCTCTAGAGAGTATCCTTGCTGTTCTACATATTACGAGGATTTTGACAGTTGAGTCATTCAGGTTTCCTTAAGAACACAAGTTTGGTGTCTTTATTTCTTTATTTCTTTTTTAGTTAAAAGTTTGATGGTATTTGTTTTGCTTACTATGCCTGGTTTTGAAAACTGGCCTTTTAGTTTTACTTATGGAAACACGGGAAAGATGAAAAGCAAGTATCTCTGCTATGCACTAGGCTCCAACTTTCTTTTTTTGATAATGAAATTCTACTTTGATATTATAAAAAAAATCTTATGAACCATTTAATTACTTGAGTTATGATTGAAATAATTATTATTGAATTAATGTTCAATTTGGTAACTTGCCTTTTGAATATAGTTCTCTTTTCTTTTTTTTCTTTTTTGGTTTTCACGAATTGAGATTAATCTCGTTCGAACACTGTCAGGCCTAAAAAAATGGGAACTCTCCCAACATGAATTGATTCATTCTTAATATTCAAACTCGATTGAAACCTTCATTAATGGTGAATAAGTCTTTTATTATTTACACAAATATAAAAATCTCGGAAAGTAATTATATAACTTCTATTTAATTTAAAATAATTAGGAGAGATCAAGCATAACATAATCTATTATTGATACAAAATTACAGTTCAATTAATTAACGTATGTCGTCTTTATGACATTATATCATGGATTTGATCACTTATATATCAATTGATAATTAATAATTTAACGTAATCTTTTATTAGAAACAAGGTTTGGATGTAATAAATAATTAGAGACTAGTATGACTTTTTATAAATCTTAATGTCTCTCCACCTTGACTCCATGTAATAGTTGATATTCCTGGGCTCACTATAAACCCCACATTTGAAATACAAGTCGCATGGGCCTTGGTCCTTATGGCTGTATTTTTGTTGGCCATTAATAAAACACAGTTACCTTACCAGTGTCCACGTCATGGATTATATTAAACCTGAACCATTTGTCGTACAGATCGGTGTCTATTAACTCTCCACTATGATACCTCATATCTCCATCGTATATTCTTAGTATTAAAGTGGTTGCACCGTGAGCCGCACCATGAATCTGCGCTATTGTGGCACTAGAGGTCCCGTTTGGTACGAACCCATAACCTTCAAATTGCCACACTCCTGACAAATAATCAAGACCCTATATGATACGAGCATGGAACCACTCGTGCCCATACGCATCGCACGCGAAAGACCTCCCGCGTGGCCTATCTTCCTCGCACGAACCCTACGGGTTGGCCTGCCAAACCATGAGCCCGTCCGCGCCAAAACTCTAGCAAGCCATGGGCGCTTCTTATTTTGGTAATGTGAATCCTATGTTCAATATTAATGACTTGTCTCCTTACTTTGTAGGTGATGATAATGGAGTTGAAGAAGAGGAGCGTATGGATTCGAGGTCGAATCCTCTCGAAGGGGGAGGGGATGATACGAGCATGGGAATACATGAATACTTCACACAGAGCAAGGGAATGATGGCCATACTCTTGAAGACTCTTAGAGTCGAGGAGACCAACTTGGAAGCGAGAGCTCAATGGACGACGTGTGTACATGCCAATGAGCTCACTCGTGGACCCTCACAGGAAGGCCGAGAAAGTCATGAGGAACCTCGTGCCAAAACCTTAACAACCTATTAGAAGGTCGCACCAACCTTTGAGCCCGTGCGCCTAAGCCATCTTAGCCCACCTTCCAAGCCCGCCAACTATAAGCGTTCCAAGACCATTAGTTAAGGGTAGTTAAGGGTTTACCTAATGTAATAAGTCACAGGTATAAATAGAAGGAGATAGCCTCTTTTATACATTGTCTTTGATTTAAGTGATATCTTCATCATAGGCCAATTAACTTAGGTTAATTATTAGGGTTCTCAAAGCCTCCTCTTCTCTTCTTGTCAAACAGTCAGGTTTCTCACTCTAGTTAGTGGGAGGGTCGGTCTTGAACAAGAGATCCGTGTAAGTGTCATAGAAAGGTTGCCTTACCATTATTGTAAGGAGGGTTTTCTCCACTTCCAAGTTTAATACAAGTTTCCATTTCAATACATCTCTACTCTTCTTCCATTAAACCGCTGCCTAAATACTCCATTTAAACATCTATAAATGAATCCATCCTTTCATCCATCCGAGCACATCAACCTCTTGCCGAGGACTAGATCCATCACCATCTCACATTCGACCTTCTCCAAAACGGAAGCAAGACTATATCATGTGGTAGCGGAGCAAAGGTTGTCCTCTAGGTTGGTAATCTTGAGTTTTTCATCAATTGTTTTGGTTGAAATCATCTTCCCCACATTCCTTTTCATTTTGAGATCATTTGAAAAAAAATCAATTTTTAGCCCAAATCTTCGTCTTTTTGTGATTTGATCTTGTGTGAGCCAAAAATCTAGAATTTTTGTGTTTAAATTGTTCAAATATTCATCTTTCTTCATCTTGGACGTTCATATGTTCATCCATGTTATTCATGACATTCAAATCTTCATCCATGTGCAAGAACAAGTGACAAGTGCGCATGTGGTCCAATTTTGTTTGTTTGTGTAGTTGTCACACACTATACTTGGTGTATAGCCAGCCACATCACCTTAATTTCCCTCCAAGTATTTCATTTAGCATATGCATAGAATATTCTTATAGATATTTTATTGCACACTTGCTCCCACCTCGCTTGACACCTCATTGCACAATCACTTGCCACCTCACTCACTTGTGCCACATCATCACTTTTTGGCATTTAGTGAAAAAATTGTCTTGACTTTAAACTATTTATCACACACTTTTAAATATAAATACTTGTCATACACATTTATTTTGAGCTCTTGCACTCACTTATCAAAAAAAAAGAGAAAGAAAAGAAAGAATTCAAAAAATAAAAAAGAAGAAGAAGAAGAAGAGGAAGAACGAATGAAAAGGGCTGAGTCACAAGTCAAGAGTTCCCTTGTGTTTAGACATTGATGTGTGTAGTTAAGTCTTATTAGGTGTGCACTTGAAGTGATTGCATTTTTCCTCCATTTTTCATGCATTTCGGCTTTCCATTTTCCTTTCCATTTTTTCATTTCCTCTTTGTTGAGCTAGCTTTTGTTTGGTGTCTTTGGTCTTTCCTTTCTTATTTCTTACATCATCACTTCCACTCTAAGCCATTTTAGCTTTCATACATCAAGCATGTGTTCCTTGATCACCAATCCAACTTTCCTTCCCTTTCTTGCTCGCTATTATTTTCTTTGCCTTCCTTGTGCTTTCTCTGATTCTTAGAGTCTTGCTAGCCTAAGGTTTGGTTTATGAGAAGATATTTGAGAGGGTAAGGAGGTGAGATTATTAGAGAGTTGTGTGAAACACTAGTGAAACACGTGAGGGAGAGACTAACCCATTTTTCTAGTTGAATTGTGTTTGTTCTTTTTGTAGGTACCGTTACCATGTCTCAATTTTATAATAAGAGTTGCTCTTATGGGAGTGAGACATCTTATGGGAGTGGCACTTATGGGGTTGTGGACCAAGAGTCATATTCTTATGCTGCATCTTCTTGGCCGGAGTTTGTTCATCATGAGCCATCTCGGTAAGCCTATGGGTTTTACGGTATACTCTCTCCATCCTATGATCAAGCGTCTTTTAGGTATGATAATAATGCGGAGTCTAGGATGGATGGCCAAAGTGTCTCTAGTTATGATGGTTATGCCTTTTGTTCGGATAGTGTGGATGATTATTATAGGCAAGAGGACTACATAGATGGGTCAAGTTGGTATGAGCACCAAGGCCGCGACTTCTACACCGAAGTTGCACTTTCCCCAAGCCATGGCCTAGGTTCCATATCCTACCAAAGTCGTGGTCATGACTCCAGTACTTGTGTTTTTTTCTAGAGACCTCCTCGACTTTCCTATGACCGTGGTAGGCATTCCTTTCATCATAGCCAAGAGCATCATATGGCACTAATGAGTGCCAAAGAGGTGGTTGAGGGTTCAACTAAGTCTTCCACCTTTGTTTCGGTTATGGCTTCCTGTATGGCGGAAATGGAAGAAAACATGGCCCGGATAAAGCTCCAAGGAGAGAACCTAGTACACAACCTTCGATTGGTAGAGCAAGAGTACACCAAGAAATTTCGGCAATGTAAGTTGGTTGGTGCACCGAGAGAGGAGAGTGACGTTACTGTTTTTCCTTTTGGTTTGAATTCCATGGAGGAGGGTTTGGCTCCAATTAGGGAGGAGAAGCTTGTTGTGCCTCCACTTGTTGAGGTTGTCGTTTCACTTGGCGCGGAGATGGATGTTTTAGATGTACCTACGAGTGGTGATGATCATGGGGCGTAGGGCAACAATGGGAGTGACTTAGGGCTTAGTGGGTTGTATATGGTCTGCCATGAGAGAGCTCTTCATTGTCTTGCCTTGTAGCGCACTTTTAGGTCCCTTGGCAGTAATTTTTCCATCATCCCAGCGGTGCCTTCACATAGCTATTCGAATCCGTTCCTCCTTGGGCTTGAACATATTGGTCACGCTTCCTCCATCACCCTTTTGGATCATCATCTTGGCCAAGCCGCCTCCATCACTCCTTTGACTTCTCACCTTAGCCGCACCTTATGTTTCATTACTTGGGCTCCCCTCCATGGCTACTCAGATCCATTTTGTCAATGGTGTGAAAGGGACTGATGTGTTGTCATGGCACATTCAAATATAATAATAAAAACCTGCAGTCAAGTACACAATAAATTGTGTATAGTGGCAACAGGGTCGAACACAGGGACTAAGGGTAGACGTTGACTTTCGTGTATGACTAGGGCAAACAGACCGAAACAGTAACAAATAGGGGGGTTTTTAGAGTGTTGATTAATCTAATATAAACTAAGAAAGTAATAACAAACAATAATAAAGCAAGTAAGAAATAAATAGAGAGAAAGCTTTCCTAGCAAAGATAAATATCCAGTTATGATTTCAATTCGACAGATCATAGATTCGACAATATTCAATTCCTAACTTATAGATGTGTTATGGGGACCAGGTACGTTTAGGTCCCCTGCTTTCCTTCGT
Source organism: Viola odorata (assembly GCA_963691705.1). NCBI lineage: Eukaryota > Viridiplantae > Streptophyta > Magnoliopsida > Malpighiales > Violaceae > Viola > Viola odorata. The sequence continues at coordinate 24,173,805 of OY829542.1, forward strand.
AAGAGAATTTACCCCAAGGTACGTTTATGGGGTAACCTTGACAGTCCGTCATCCTCCAAGGTACGCTTATGGAGACAATATTCAGATGCCCATGAAGAGCAGGAAAGACACACCTAGGGCGAGACACTCAGTACGTTCGAGGCACTACCCTAATTAGTTATTTATTCCAGCTGGATGAGACCAGGAACCCGATTACTTCCAGACTGGTAGTCTACTTTACTCTGCAGCTTCGCGTTAGTTATAACCACAGAGATGGCGGTAAACCGCAAGGGCAAGATGCAGACTGATCAGATCATAAATCAAGCACAAACAATATTGACGTTCAAATAATAAATAAATAAATACAAGCACAGAAATATATTAAGCACAATCAGATCTCACAGTCGAATGAATCAAAACCTTCAATTGTCTTTACTAGAAAATTGAGATTAGTTCCACAAAGAAAGCATAAATAAAATAGTAAATATAAAAATAAAAGAAGATGAAGAAAAAGAAGAGGAGAGGAGGGAAGAGAAGAGAAGAGGCTGAAGAGAGAGCCCCCCCTCAAACCCTAAATGACTAAAAGTATTTATAGAAAATAGAAAATTGAAATCCTAAGTCTAATAGGAGTAATTTCCTAAAATATAAAAATAAAGTCCTAAGTCGAATAGAACTAGGTTTCCTTAATTATGCCTTTGCTGAGCTAGGAACACGGAAGGGAAGTAGGAGAATTAGTCGGATTTATTAAATTTCCTTTTTCACACTTTCCATTTTCTGCTGCTGGCCTGCGAGCGATGAGAAGGTAAGCCTAGACGCTCGAAATACTCCAAAAACTAGTAAATAATGCATCTTTCTGGAATTTTGTCTCCTAAAACCTGAATCTACAATAAGTAAAGAAATAGAGGCTAATCAGTAGCATCAAGATCCAAAAAGGGCTAGGAAAGGAAGAGAAAATGTGCACAAAATACATCATATTAGGGACATCGCGTGAACAAGAGAAAGGGACATCCTTGTGCTTAAATCTTCATCTCCCATTTCGGCATTTCACACCATCCACTATAAGCTCTCTTAGAGCTTCTTTTTTAGACAGGTTAATTTTGATAAAAATACATTATTGTGAAGTATCTCTTATTTGGTTCTAACGAAGAACTCTTAAGCTTGGCTGACTGGAATTCAGTCTTAATTAAGTAAAACAATCTTTTCCCTATCGTCTATTTCGTTCTAGGGTTCTAAACACACGTTGTTTTAGAGACTTAGAAGTCTTGAGTTCGAGATCCTAGTTGATTCCTAATTGGGGTTCTAACCACAGGTTGGGTTAGGAATCTAATTGTCTAAATTAGTTACCTGTTTGCTGCTTGAAGAGGATTCCTTGAGCAAGACCAACAACAAATATTTCCTAATAGACCAGGAACGTATCAGTAACTTGAATAAGTGTCGCTTGAGAAACGAGGTGTTTTAGTTAAAAGATATCTTCCCCTATTTGAAATCAATCACATTAGTAAACCCTTTAACCAACAATGTGCTAGTTGATTAAGGTTGCCTAATAGAGTGTCTCTTTAGGTAGTTTGAAACAAGAGGGAAGTAGGAGTCCTAAATTAATTAGTCTTTATAGCAAATTTGTAAACCAGAAATGCAAACTTTTGCATCAATGATCGAACACCATGAATCATACCCTTGCTTGAGTCTTTATTGGGAACCTTTTACACAATTGTTTGATCACATACTTCACACTTGATTGTTAAATCGAGTTCTTTCTGATTTCATTAGTTTTAGTATTTTCAATTCATAGCTTTAAACAAACCCCCCCATTCTACTTAAGTATTAAAATCTAGTCTTTATCTTATTTTAAGTCTACTAATTCTCTGTGTATCAAACCTCTTACTATTATTTGCAATCTTTTGTACCTAATGTTAAGTTGTATTTATTTATTTATTTTTCTCCATAACTGATCAAGTAATCTTCCTTAACGGCTACCTTTCTTACCTCGCTGTTTATTTTCTCAACAACTATTTTTATTTTTGACATGAGTTCGCCTAAAATTGATTCTTTTGTTACCTCTCCTTCTAGCTCTACAATTCAATCTGTGAGTTTTGCAAAATCCTTGGTGATTCCTTACAGTATCAAGCTCAATGGTATGAACTATTCTCTTTGGTTACAAGTAGTAAAGACGTTTGTTGCAAGTCGAGGTAAGTTGGGTTATTTAACTAAAGAAACCCATTAGTTCTCTGAAACTGATGCTTCATATGATAACTGAAGTATGGAGAACTCTATTATGAATGCGAGGAATATATCTAAAAAAAAATAGAAATAATAAAATTTAAAATGTGAAAAGAAAACCATAATGGAGATGTGTCTTCATGGGTCAATGTGTTTTTTTTTTCTATTTTTCACAAAAGGTTTCATAATTTTTTATAACAAATATCTGATTTTTTCTAACAAAAATTAAAATTCTCTATAATTCGTAAATCTATTTTTGGAACTTTATTTTCCTGGAGAAATGGAAATTAATTTGGATCAAGTGTTATATTAATTTAATTTATTTTAGGGAAAGAGTTTATATCAGACCATAACATTTTCCCTCACTCATAAATGAGACCCTAACTTTAACCTCTTCTAAATAGCCCCTTAACTTTATGTCAGACCATAACGTTTACCCCTAATTTAGTTAATATATTGTTGAAAAATGAAGTCGCTTAAAATACGTATCAGGTAGAGACTAATGACGTTAGTCTTCATTAGTTAAAAAATTAGGGGTATGGGGGTGTAATTAACCAACGACAACTAAGTTAGGGGTAAACGTGCGTGACGGAATATAAAGTTTGGGGTCTATTCAGCGAGGGGTAAAAGTTAGGGTCTGATATAACTCTCTCTCATTTTTTTAGCTGATAAAAGTTTTCATCTAAATATAAAAAATTTAGATTGAATTGAATAATAATGAATATCCACAACAACTATATCCATTAATTATCCATTTATAGTATCCATTGGTAAATGGTATGGATATGGATATGAATATTTATTATCCACGGTAAATGATATGCATATGGTTTTGCATGTTTAATTATTCATATTATCCATTATCCACACATATATATATTACTCTTTAAACTAAAATATATAATATATAGTATTATAATAAGTGAATTAATAATAAGTTTGTACTAATATTTATTTTGTTTTATAATTTAAAAAAATTTGATTAAGAAATTAAGAAATATAATTATTGTATAGCAAACTAGCCAAACGATATATATAGTTTTTCTACAAGTGAAAAATCTCAACCCTAAGTAAATAGTAGAAATATGCAATTAGGCAAGCACTAGCAGCTAATGGCGGAGGTAGGGATGGGCTTGGGCGGGCTTCCTGGCCCTTTTTTTTAATGTATATATACATATTAATTATTTTTATTTTTATTTTTATTTTTATTATTAATAATGAAAATTAAGAGATTTAAAATTTAAATCTACAAAAATAGTACGAAAATATTGGTATATATTTTAACAAGTTATACTTTTACTAATAAAAAATATTACTATATTTTATATATATATACTTATTTGGTATAATTAGAATTCTATGAAAGTCAAAATTTCAATATTCAGATCAAATAATAAAAATTATTTTTATTTTAAAGCTCTAAGGTGATTGTACGAATATTTCATTCTCAAGAATCGTATTGGTGTAGTTGCTTTGTTATTTCTTTCATTTGATATAAAAAAGTATTAGTATACATGTATAATTATAAAGTATTTCGTTAATTAGTTGAAGACTATTATATATATTATAATATTTTTTGTATATTAATGTTAGTCACCTAAGAAAAAATTCTGGCTCTGTCTCTACTAGCAGCGCTGCATCTGTGTAAGAAACCCGCTCTACTCTCACAACCCCTATGTGTGTGAGATATGGTGAATGATGATTAAGCATGATTGCTTGCAATTTTTACTTGTCTTAGCTGTTGCTGATGAATTTGAGGATTTGTAATTTGTTGAGTTTTAGTGTGTTTCTGGATATATATTTTTCATTTTAATTCATGTAGATTTCGACTGCGTGTTTAAACTTTTATTTTCAAATTCTTCGTGTATTTTTAGAAGTAATTTTTTTTCATGGTAGAGTACATTAGTCGATTTACGAACCCATAAATACTAACTCGTGCTTTTTAGAAGTTTTATTTCTTCCATTAATGGAATTCATCCATTATGTACGTGGATAGTTAGTGACGTACATATGTTTTTACCAAATATAAAAATAGGTTGTAATAGTATGGATATAAATATAGTAAAAAATAAATGGTATGGATATGATTTAGGTGAGTATCATATCACCGTTATCCGTAATTTTAATGTGTGGTATATGTATATAGCAAGGATTAAAAAATATTTATTATTTGGGTGTTTATATAACTAGTGATCTTTTAACAATGAATATGTTTTTCACATTTTTTTCTTTTACTTCGTTAAGTTGAATTCGTGAAAATTATAATAAATATGTAATACTAAATAAATTAATATAGGTCATATGTTAGTACGGAAAAAACTTTGATAGATCATGATGTAGGTAGATCATGATCTACCCAAGTTTTACTCATGTTAGTACTAGGGAGGATCGCATCAATACACCAAGGATCAAGATTTGAGTTATAAAAAGCTAGCAATAAAAGTGTATAACTCACTAAATTTTACGGAAGTTAGAAATTAGAATATAGGGATGGATGAAGTGCGGTAAAACGCACCGCTCATAATCGATATTAACCGTTTACGATAATCATTTATAAAAGATGAGGTTGTAATTTTGGAAATATAATTAACTGCATTTAGAAGTTAGATTGTAGATTTATACATTAATAACGGCTTGTTAACCACATCCATTTAAGATTTATATATATTTATAATTTTTTATAATAAAATTAATAATTATAATAATGGATAATAAAAAAAATTACTCCCTCCATTTTTGAATAATCGTCACTTTTATACTTTTTGTTACTATTCACTTTACTTGACTTTTTGATATTTGTTGTACTTTTTGTTACTGTTTCAAAGAGTTAATTATTCAAAAACAGAGGAAGTATATTAATTGTTATCATTTGTAAAGAAAAAGAAAAAGAAAAAGAAAAACAAGAAATTGATGACTCGTTAGCTGAACTAACTCGATGCGACTCATTAAGTGAACTCGATGGTTATTAGTTGTATCACCATGGCAAGATCGACAAAAGAAAAAAGAAAGCACGCTTCTGACTCTGAGATTAGAATTAGATAGTTTTGCTTTCCCACTCACTCTCCAGTCTCCACACTTTCGTTCTTCCAGGTACCGCCCACACCCACTGCAATGAGGACGAGGATCTCCGGTGGTTTGGGGGTGGCGGCCATTTCTTATGTGGCGGTGGACTACCTCCGTTACCATTTCCCGGCGTTGCACGAGCGGCTGCAGCCCGTACTCTGGTGTTCCCTGGCTCTAATCGCTATCTCTCGTGTCCCTTTCTACAAGCACTGGTCCTCCGAGCTCCGCTCCGTCGTCCCTTTCATCACTTCCTTGCTCTTCATGCTCGCTTGCCTCTTCTTCGAGGTTCTTTCTGTGCGCTTCGTCACTGCTGTCCTTGGCCTTGATTGGCACCGGTAATTGCTTTCTTCACATCCTAAAAAAAACAAAATGTTGTATGTTTGATTTGTTTCCAGATTTTGTTCAATTAGATTGTATTGTGTATTTCTTTTCTTTCTTTTGGGAATTTCTGAGATGAATGGTGTCATTGGATTTATCTTAGATTTTACCTTCCATATGTTGTTGTTTGGCTTTCCTTGAATGTGCTTGCAGCTGATCTGATTTAGGTTTGACTTTCCATAAAAAAAATACGATCTTAATCGTATTTAATAATCTAAGTTGCTTATTATTAAATGCCCTGCCTAATATAACTGGGTTTCACTACATCCCTCATTAGATATTTGAAAATGGTTGCAAAAGACATAGGGGACGTTTTTAATGGCGATTCTTTGTTTTCATTTACTCGTTTTCTATTGGTTTTGGGTATTTTAATAGGAGCATAGGGGAATTTGATTTGTTTTGCATGAAGTTGGGATACTTGCAATTGAAATCCCTACATTACAGACTGGTGAAATGGATATGTATGAGTCAATAGTCATGGTGGCCATGAAGTAATATGCTCAAGTTCTCCTACTTCAAAAGCTACAGATGGCTGTTGAGATGGTTTTTATTTAGGCTTTCAGTCCGTGCATTACATTCATTAAGACGTGCAGGTCTGCATTTCGTGTGGAAAATAGCAGAGTACTCATTTCAAAATTAAATCAACAATTACCAATTTCTAAATCCAAATTCGAAATTTTCCATGAGTCATTTTCTTAAAGTTGATGCAGCCTGCCATGATTTGGTTCATTTTGCAAACAATTTTTTAAACCTTAGCTAAATATGCTAACAAGATTATGTATTGGCTTGATAATGTTGAGCAGTGCTACGCCTCCTCTTCCGGACACTGGACAGTGGTTGCTTCTCTCATTGAATGAGAAGCTTCCTCAAACAGTTGTTGAGATGCTAAGGGCTCATGTAATTGGACTGCACCATTACCTGATGTTATTTATGATGTTGGCTTTCTCGGTGCTGTTTGACTCTGTAAATGCTCCAGGCCTCGGGCTTGGTGCAAGGTACATGTTCACTATGGCAATTGGCCGTCTTCTTCGGGCAATAACTTTTCTCTCTACTATTCTGCCATCAGGGCGGCCATGGTGTGCTGATGGTCGTTTTAAAGTACCTGCATACCCTCATCGTTGGGCCCAGAAGTATTATGTGCCTTATGCATCAGATGCTAATGCTATTCGTCAGATATTGTCCCTAGATATGGCCTACGGTAGGTTGTTTATTGCTTTCACGGTTCTGTAACTGTTTGATCTTCTGGTTTATGTTATTCATATGAATCTTAGACTCATTGCTGTTTTCTAGTGTTGACTTTACTACTGATCCACAAGGAGCTAACTACTTGAATGGATGTCATTCTAAGGACTTGTGTTTACATGTTTGTGATTCACATGGAAATAATCTTGTATCTTTTCTAGAGTTGAATTTACTACTGCTCCTTATGGAGCTTACTACATCAATAGATGCCATTCTAAAAGACTTGCAGTTGCATGTTTGTGATTTACATGGCAGTAAAATAATGTTTATCATATTCATTGACTTCCCTTACCTCTTAACCTTAACCATGAAATCTTTCATATAATGCCCATAATGTGGAGCCACATTCGAGTCATGCATGCTACGATGGGAGGCTTACGTGATCTTTTAGTCTGCCACCACAGGCACTAAGCAAAATTATTATGCTATTGGTCATTATTATAATGGTTTGACATCAATGACCACGGCCCTCTAATCACTTTATTCTCTTAGATAATCTAATTTAGACAAAGGCTTGTGGAAGGTTCCTACTAGTTGTTAATTGTGACGTGATCCACCAAAACTCCATTTGGGTTCCTGCTCTGTTCTCATTTTTGAGTCATTCTAAATTTTACTGCATGTATTAATTAGTTCAGTTTGACTGGAATTTTGCTTTACAATTTTTTGTTGAATTTACTTTTTCAGCTGATACTGGCACATATCCTAGCGATTATCACCCAAATTGGGGTTCAATGAGTTTCCTAATAGACTTCTTACGACCAACTGAAGAATGTTCTTGGTATAGTGTCCTGAAAAGAGCTAGTGGTGGCTGCAATGACCTCCTATACAGTGGCCACATGCTTGTTGCCGTGCTGACTGCTATGGCTTGGACGGTAATTTGCATTTTCACACTTAGAAATTGTGTTGTCTGATCATTTACTGTTCATTTTTTGAACTTTTAAATACCAAGTTTCTTGTTGTTGGCTTGTGATTACAGGAAGCATATGGTGGTTTTAGCTCTGCATTCATATGGGCGCTGGTATTGCATAGTGCCCAGAGAGAGGTAAGGGAGCGTCACCACTACACCGCAGACTGCGTTGTGGCAATATATGTAGGGATTCTTCTGTGGAAGATGACAGGCTTTCTTTGGCCTGTCAAGGATGCCTCTAGACGGAGGAGGTTCAACAAGTTTGAGAGTATCCATGGGAGACTAATCCAAGCTGCAAAAGATTCAGACATGGATGAAGTGAGGGAGCTTCTTCAGGAAGTTGAGTTGGACAATCAAGAGAGTCAGAACAAAGGGCAGAGCAAAGCTATGTGGTTATTTTCTTGCGTGACTATAGTTTCTGCGCTTACTGTTGTCCTTTTGGCCTTCACATGGACAGATGACGGGTGATTTTCCGGTAATATTTTTCTCAGGCTGGGGTTTAACGTGTGGATGTTGTATTTTGCAAGTTCATTATCAGCTGTTTGGAGTTACCTCAACTTTAATGAGGTTGATATAAAGGAGATTTATGTACTCGTCCCACGAAAAATCTGCAACACGGTTGATGAGCTAGTTTGTTCAATGCCATGCAAGAATGCCTGATATGAAAGTTAGACTAGTGTTGAGTTTATGTTTACGCTTAAAGTCTCTGCCAGCAGATAGGGTGGCAAAATGGGCGGACGGACTGACGTCCATGAACCATTCCTATTTTGTCCAATAAATAAGTTGCACAGACTAGTCCAAATCCATTTAATAAACGGATAAACAAGACCTGTCCATCTAAATTAGCCGGGTTTGGACGGGTTTTCGTCCAATAATAATTTTTTTCTGAGAATTGAATTTTTTTTTTGAAATATATATATTTTTGAAATAATATATTTTTTGAAAAATAATGTTTTTTAAAAAAAATTAAATAACAAACGGACAGATGGGAACTCGTCGGGTTTGTCCCGTCTGTCCATGTATATAGCGGGATGGGTTTGACTCGATCCGTTTATTAAATGGGACAAAAAATATTGTCCATATCTCATTTAAATTTGGACGGACGGGTCGGGCATATGGACGTTCGTCCATTTTGCCACCCCTACTAGCAGATGATATGAGAAACCTCGTTAGTCGTGTTTTAAAGATGTTACCGGATAGATGCTGTAAGGGGTGTTTGGTACTCCCTCTGTTTCCAATTAACTGTCACTTTCCTACGGATTCTTACTGTTCATAATATGTCATTTTATCTTTTCTGAAACATATATTTTGTGCAAATGACAATTTTTTTTTATGCATTAACCCAATTTGATGATGGTGTGGTAATTTGAGTGGAAATTAGGAGTAAAAATAAAACAATGTGGAATAAAATAAGATCAAAGATCATTGTCTTACGAATTTTTACTATTTCAAAACGTCGTTTAATTGGAAACGGAGGGAGCATCAAATATGGAGTAGTTCAATTAATTTCATTAATAAAATTTAATTATAATTAGATTGATGAATGTATTCTAGTGATTAATATACTATTTATAATTAAAAAATTAAAATGAATTGAAATTAACATATTATTTAATAGGACTAAAAAATAAATTTATTTTAATTATTTTACAATTATACCCCTAAATTAAAATCAAACAACTAATATTTATAAGAAATCAATCCTACTATGACCTCAACACTGTTCACATGCCCACCCTTTCTTTGTTAGCCTCCACCACCGTCTGCGGATACTTCTCCACTAACCATCGGTAGCATGCCAGCATTCCCGTATTAAATCTTCACTCTGGTAATTTGTGATAGTAATTTTGTTTTTATTGTTCTTTCCTATCTCATTACAGTTCAATTCTCCGCTGCTCTGTCGGTGGGTTTAGCAAGGTTTATTTGCTTTAGTTCAGAGAGCGGTTGGTGCGATCGCGCCGCTGATGTTGCTGTGTTTCAGCTTTTAGACGGGGCTTTTAAATAATTAACTAATTAATTATTAAAAATATAAATGAATTTCTCAACCATCACACCTATTTTGGTATGAATTTTATTTTGTATTAATTTTGATGGTTTAATTATGTAAGAATTGAATTCGTTTAAAAAAAAGTATAACAAACACTGAATTTGTTCAAATTTTAGTTTAAATGAACTAAACTCTTTAAAACGTAGATAGTCAATTAAAAATCTATAGAAGAAAGAAAATTAGCAATTAAAAAAAAGAACAAAAAGAGAACAAATGATAAAATAATTAAAATATGATAATAATATACAGATTCTACGGTGATCGGGATGATGACTCCTGTCGGTTGGTGCTGCTGTAGTTGCCGTCGATCTCACCTGCAAAGCGCCGGAGGGGGGGCTCCGGCGTAGACACTCCGATGCCTAAGTCAGTAAACGGTTCAAAAATAGCAGCAGTTCCAATCAGTAAAATTCGGCTTACTTGACGTTTAGATTAAGGGGTATTTGTAGGCCACTGGAGGCGATAGCTGGACGAGAGGGCGATATCCAGGCCAGTCGATGCCCCTGATGGCGTCATGGGCGATACCCACGACGATGTCGGGGGCGATACCTACGATGACCCGGGTACGATGGCCCTATAGGTCCCTGGGATGGGATGATGCCGTGCGTGTAGAGACGCGTGAGACCTTTCCCCCCGCTGACGTCGACCATCCCAGTAAACTCTTCACAGTCTGGTAGCGATAGCTTAGGCGTTCCGTCCTGGCTTGTGGGACTCCCTCTTCAGCAGGGGTCATAATTACGGAAAGGCCTTTCGGATTGCCTTAATAGTTATCATAAGTCCAACTGAAAACGAGCCCGAGTGTTTACCAAGGGCTATCATTCCCTGTCCATGTCTGGAATCTTAAGTGAGGGTCCTTTCTTTCTTAAGGTGGTATGCTCACGGGGTCTCCGAGCTTCTTTGTCTCTTTCGGTATGACAGAGATCCGCCTAAACAATAGGTATTGCCTATATCTTGTACATAATTGTTGGGGCGTCACTTTCGCCTAGCGATATTATCCCAATGGGTCCACCGGTGGGGCTTTAGAAGGTTGCCAGCTCGCCGTACTGTAAGAGAGCTACCGATGTACCATTGTCAGCGTTGCCGCGAGCCGGGACCGGATTCGCACCGTTGAGATAGGCTTGTATACGTTCCGAGTCTATCATCCTTTTGGGTGAGCTGCGAACACCTAGAGGAGATAGGCATTTTATGGGGATGTTAGTAAACTTTATACTTACAGAGATGTTTAGGAACACGCGGGCTCTTTCTCTCCTTTTCGCTCATGGAGACAGCGATATTGACGCGGTTTTATGCCATCAGCTGCCTACGTTCTGCACGACTTTATACCACCAGATACCTGCAATATCGGCGAGGCTTTACGCTGCTAGGAGCTACCTGCGACATCGACGCGGCCTTATACTGTGGATACCTACAATCGTACGTCTTTTATGTTATGGCCACCTGTAATATCGTGCTCCTTGGCGTTTTTTTGGGACTCAGTCTTGTATTCCTTTCGAACATCTGCGTCGTGGGCGATATACGAACGTCGTCCTCCATTTCCGTTTCAGGTCCATCGTCCTTCGAGGGTAACGGGACGACTCGTCTTTTGAGGACATCCTTTTTTCCCAAGACCCCTTTTTCTTCGGAGCCTATAAATCTGGGGCTTTCTCCACCCACGCTCTTCTCATCTTTGGCAATTCGCATCATGGATCATTTGACTAAAAAATTTCTCCTTTCCAAGGGCCACACTCTCAAGAACTTTAATGATGGTGACGTTGGGTTTCTGGAGAACATGCTGGTCAAAACTTCCGAGGACATCCTGGAGCTGCAAGGAATGCTGACCCCACTCCATTCTAGGCTGGGAGCCACGTCTCTGGAGGATTTCAGTCCTTTAGAGAGCGTGTCGAGGTTGGCCACCTCCATCGCTCGGATTCAGGTGGTGATTGCCATGCTGCAGCAGCGCAAGGACATGCTGGGGTGCTGCTTGAAGGGAATGAGGGTCACCTCTGCCGACCTGACTCTGGTCATGGACTCTCTGCGAGAAATTCCTGAAGTGCCCGAGGACGCTGGTTCTGACGCCTAACGGCGGTGGCTTTCTTTGTACCTTTTCTCCTTTCCTACTTTCGCCTCTGTACTTTTTCGGCCATTTAGGCCATAATAAATAAACTGTCTCCTTTTTTGCCGCTTGTCACTATTCTTCTTCTTTAACGTGCCATTTGTCTTTTTTCAGTTGGAGGCCTCCCAAGCCCAACCTAAAATGAGTCAGTTACTGGACGGTTTCCTCGCTAACCGTTCTGCATTAATTCTGCGCCGCCGCCTCCTTATCCGCCGATTGGGCTAAATTTTGGTTTTCCTTGATCCGGGGGAGATTCCAACAGGCGTGACTGCAAATCAGGATTTGCACTCCAGATTGTACACGTGTCTGTTTTCAAAAGTCGTATTGGAAGATCAAAAGCTTCTCCCCTTCTTTTGGCTATTTAATAGGATCCTCTCCCTCCTTTCTGTTCATCTTATTTTTCTTCTTGACAGATCGTTTGTGCTCTCATGGCTGACTCTTATTTTTTAGATACCGCGGCGCGGGATTCTCCGCCAACTCCTCCGACTTCGCCGGACTCGGACAATCCTCCTCTTTCGCCTCCGTGGAGGCCGTTTGTTCGCCGGCGGGGACGCAAGAGGCAGAGGAAACATGCCTCCCGGGTATCTGTGCCGCTTCCCAAGTATCATGCTCCTTCTGCTGAAAAGGGGGACGAACCCTTCCTTCCTCCCTGCGTCGGGCTAAAAATAGCTTTCCCTTCCGCGAGCATTGAAACGGCAATGTCGACCACAGAAGAGAAGCCCGACCGATCACTGGTACACGTGGTAAAGAGGAGGGAAGAGCCTTTCCCTTCCTTTAGCGAGGAGCCATCGCTCTCGGATGACGATGTAGTCTACTGCTATGATATTACTTGGTCGAATAGTGATTAGCTTAGTTTGTCTTGCTTCTTTGTAGATGCCGTATGGCTATTTGGAATGAATAAGATAACGCTTCATTTTCTTTGGTGCCCCTATCGCTTTCTCGCGTTACCTCTTCAAGCGTCAAGGGTTGTCGCAGGGGGACAGCTATTGCTGGGCGCAACCGTCTTTTGGTCTTTTAGTCAATAACCGTCTTCTCTGGAAGACATAAATGACTGTCCACGCGTTCCTCTCTGCTTCGCACGTGTCTCCCTTTTACAGGCTGTCTTCTTCTTCAAGTTGAACCTTTATAAGGGAAACCCTATTCTCTTTCATCATTTTTGCCAATATTCTGCGAATTTTCGCACTTTCTCTTTCTTCTGTGTTTCTTCTTGCTCGAGGAGAGTCTCCACAACTGCTCTTCTGCGGCGGCGGTCTGTTCTCTGGCTACCCCTTCCAGGTACTTTGTCTCTCTCTTGCCATAGTTTATTTTCTCAGTTCCTTATGTCTCATATTAGAGGTTCTGCGAGATTCGAAAATCCCATCGATCTCGAGGCTAGGAGAGCCCATAGTATTTTTGATTGTGATGAAGTTTTGAGGGCTGAGTTGGAGGAGAACGGTATCACCTTCCCCTTGTGCTGTCGCCCATATATCCCTACGAAAGATATTCGACTTCACGCCGCCATGTGGGGGACGTTTCGGCTGGTTTACTTCAAGATGTTCCTCTACGGATTTCATCTCCCACTTCATACTTCTCTAATGAAGCTGCTGAACCACTATGACCTCAATCCGGTTCAAATAACTCCGCCTTCCTGGTGTGGGATTTACGCATTCCTGCGGGCGTGCGAAATGAAGCATATTTTCACTCCCTCCCTCGATTTGTTCCCCACGTTTTTCAAGTTGAGCTGTCGTGCCTGTTTGGTGGATATCACTCCTAGGTGGAATGATGCCGTCGTGCAATTTTTCTGGCAGAATTTCCAAGGTTTTGAAGAGAACGTGGATAATTGGAAAAACGGTTTCTTTACCCTTCGACTGCCGTCCCGCTGGTGGCGCGGAGGCTTTAATCAGAAGATTGCTAGCGCTGATTGGAAAAATCCAGAGGTGCTGGCTAGCACCGATGCGTCCCATGTTTATGCTCTCTTAGAGATAGAAGGGCCTTTCCTCATTCGAGAATTTGCTCGGTTCAGACCCTTGAAAGAATGTGTCGTTGGTGAGTTTTTCTTTCGCCGCATTATCACTTCACTTTGCTTGCCATATTAATATATTTCGTTGACAGGTAGCGCTGAGGGTTGTTCCTCTGGTGGAAATAACGTTCCTCTGAACGTGGTACCGCTTCAAACGCTACCTCCTTCTCCGCGGCCCAAAAGTTCCAGCCATCCAGTTATCCCGCCGAGGAAAAGGAGGATTAAGACTGTCGCAGCGCGCAACGTTTCCGCCCAACCTTCTCGTTTTCTTGAGGATTGGTTGCCACTTCGGGGTAAGGGGGTGTCCTCGAGTCATCCTGCGACTGAAATAGTTGATAGCGATAGCGATAGCGAGAGCATGGATGCCGGTTCCGGACTACGTCATGCCACTCTTGCCCAACGGATGAAGCTTAGGGCGAGGAAGAACGATCCCGTGGCGGAATCATCCGAGGATAATAGCGAGGAGATAGCCGTCGAAACGAAGCGTTTCAAGAAGAAAATCCGGAAGGAAGAGACTGGTCCCCCAATTCCTCCTTTGAAGGAAGTAAACGCAGTCCTCCCCACTAAGGTCAATAATTGCCCTATCGCAAGTTCCTCGCCAGTGGCGGAGGTTGTCAAGGCTCCTTCCGTTGTTCCTTCCAAAACTAATGAGGTTTCCACGGCGGGGGGCCCACCTTTGCCATCTGGTGGCCCTGATTCTCCGATTTCCTCCTGTATTCCGGACGTGACCGTGCCGGTTTCAAACCCAAATATTCCTCCTAATCCCGTCTTGAGGAAGCCTCGGCCCTTGTTCCTTTCGTCTATCTCGGGTGTTGGTGATTCCGTAAAGAGTTGTTCTCCTCCCTTTATCGCCAACCTTTCCCCTCAAGGTCCTCAAGGAGATGCTGCATTTCAGCTGGATCTGTCGTCTTTCGGTACTGACGGGCTTCGCGCTTTAGGGATATCAGATCCGCTATCGCGAGATGAGCCGGTGGGGGCCATAGTGGGCCAGATGTTCAGTTCTTCGAAGGACAAGGAAGAGTTCCTGCAGCATCCTCCTGAAGTTCAACATTCACGCCTCCTGAACGATATGTTGGCCAGCTTTCGCGAGCTAAACTATTTTCTCGAGGATCAGAGCGACAAGGTTCGACGCTCTCCCGATTCGACAGAACAATTGAACGCCGCTTTGGCGAAGGTGACAGAGCTGTCCAAACTTCAAGATAGCACCCGGGCAGAGTTGAGCGAGTGTCGCGCCGATCTCGCCCGAGAAAGATCCAAAGGGAAGGCTAAAGTGGAGCTGCTAGAGGCGGAACTGGTTGCGGCTGACAAAAGAAACATTTTCCTTCGTGAAGAGATATCGTCTCGTGACGCGGATTTGGCCAAAGTTCCCTCGAGAATAGCTTGGTGGAAAAATAAGACTATGGAGGTATGTATCGCTGGCTTCGCAGATCTCTATCGCCAGGGAGCTGTTGATTTGACCAGGCTATCCGAGTATGCTTCCAAGAAGATAAAGGATTTAGGCGAAGACGAGGGTGATTTTCCTTCTCTCGGGGGGGGGGGGGTAGGCGAATGGTGGCAGCGATATCTGTGTCGGCCATTGGCTGGTTAAGGCTGACCCACTGGGAAGATTTTCCTGCTTATTCACTTTTCTGTTTTGTAATAACGCCTTTCCAGGCGAAATGATATTTGTACTTTAATTTTTTTTAGACAATAATAGACCTTGTTTCATTTCCCCGCGCTGTTTCCGTTGCTGCGATATCGCTCTTGTCTTATTCCAGAAAATCTTTTCTGCTTTTCGGAGCATTTAATGCTTATGATCTTTTGACTGATGTGGGAGAAAAGTCTTGATAACTCAGGCACACGTGTCCATTTTTAGGACACCTAGGGCTAGCGTGCTTCAGAATTTTAGCAAAATCGAAGCGTTGCCGCGCTTCTCTAGAATTGTACTCATTGCTTGAGTCTTTTCCTTGCGATCCTCTCACGCAACGACTACGACGTCCGTCATTTCGTTGACCATTAGGGTTATAAAACCCAATATTTGTTTCTTTTGCTTATTTTTGCCGTTCTACTTTCTTCATATTTTCTCTAGCCGTCCCATTTTCTTGCCACCGTTCAAGGTTTTCGAAGAGCTTTCTCTCTAAAGGTACCTCCTATTTTCTTCCGTCGTCTTCTTCATCTTTACTTTTTTATTTCTGCCATGGCTAAGACTCGCCGCTCTGAGTCGAGATCTGCCGATGAGAAAAAGATGGATATTACAGTTAGTAGTATCACCTCTGAGGCTGCTCTTAACGAGCATTTAGCCGCACATAATGCTGTTATTCCTGCCGGCTATAAGGCCTCCGTTGCCTCTGAGTCGGTACGCCTAAATAGCATTTTGACGGGCAAGCTTAGGGTCCTGTACATACAAATGTTCCGCTACAGTTTCCAGCTTCCCATTAATTCTTTCATAAAATAGTTGCTCGTTGCCTGCGATTTGAATCCTGTTCAATTAGCCCCAAATGCGTACTGCTGCGTTTATGCTTTCTTAGAACTCTGTAAATATAAGGGGATCACTTCCCCTTCTCTTTTACTACTTAAATCAGTTTTTAAACTAATGAAGTGTCGAGGAGTGATAACGATATCGCCTCGTTATGATGATGACTCACTCAAGTCTTTCACTTGGAAACTTCTCCATATTGAGTCCTCTATCGATGCCTGGAAGAAAGAGTTCTTTGTGATAGATCTTCCCGAAGACCCCAGTTCCTGGTGGCAGTCTGGGTTTAACCAAGACGTTAAGGACAACGTCTGGGGTCGGCCTGAGACTCTTCCTCAGCGTGAACAAGACTGGTTAGACAAACTCCTTCAACTGGAAATCAGCGTTCATATCCGCCATGTGGCGTGCAGAGTTGATATGAAGAATTGCGTTAGACGTGAGGGTCGAGTCGCTTCCTTCTTTATTATCACTGGTACTAATGCTAATCGTTACTTTGTCATTATGCAGCGACAGATCCTGACTACAAGCCTGAAAATGTTAGAAGGCGACTGAAAAGGGCCCAGGATAGAGAAGAAAAAGAGAAGGCCATCTCTACGGAAGCTGCCGATAACTCAACTATGCTTCCTACCATTTCCGTGAGCCTTGCTCAAGGATCTTCTTCCTCAGCCGGTGAGGGGAATACCGACATTCCTTCAGGTATCCCTATCATGACCGTTGCTGCCGCTCCTGCCCAACCGTCTTCTTCTAAGGTCCTTGCCAAAGGAAAAAAGAAGAAAAGAACAAGAAGCGTTGCCGCTCTTACTCCTTCTCCGGACGCGGCAGGTTCTTCGGAAATACCTCCTCTCAAGACTGCTGCTGTGAGTGTGCTTCTTTGTTATGATATGCTATTTATCGGTGTTTATTGCCATTTCTCTTATCTGTGTTTCGTACTGGGTTCTTAGCAGGAGACCGTTACTGGGTCTACCTCTGCCTCTCCCACAGGCGAAATGGACATGAGTCATGTGCTAGGTGGTTCCAGGAAGAGACCTCGGCCGGAGGGTGAGGGTGGAAGCTTATCCTCTACTGTTGCTGCGGGGGAAGTCGGACCGGACAACACCTTTGTTTCCATGGATGGTCCGCAGACTCATCCTTCAGAATTTTTGGTGAACATGGGAACGACTGAGACTTTCGGGGCTTCACTCAACTCCTTCGGTGGGCCTGTCCACACATATGGTCCTCACTCGGGCTATCAAGAAGGTTTGCAGGACCTTACGGGCTATCACCCTCACGGTTCCTATGCCGTTCAAGGGGGTCCTTCTTCTCAAGTCCACCCTCCTATTCCCGTGGCCTTTGTGCCTTCGAGCATTTCTTTATCGCAATGCTGTGGCGAAGGGGCTTCTACCTTTAACTATGCTGCGGATCTAAGTTCCTCGAGTGAGCCTGGTACTGTGACTCACCAAGTGGGTCTATATGATTTCCGCAATACGGGCTTAGCGGCTCTCGGGGGCGATGGTTCAGTCGAGGTTTCGGCTTTTTTGGCAGCCCAGATACTGTCGACCCCTGCTGAGCGGGAAGCTTTCCTCTCGCAGACAGATGATGATAAGGTGAACTCGTTGCGTACTGGAATCTTTTCCAATTTTGTGAAATTTCAGTATTGGACAGAGCACGTACAGCGTCAGGCTGCTTCTCTTACCGCGTCCCTTTCTGACCTTTCGCGAGAGCGAAATGAGAAGAATAAGTTGCTGGAGGAACGCGCTCGATTTTTACTGGCTTAGCAGGAGCTGTCGGGGCGAGTGTCCGCCCTTGAGGCCAAGAGTGTTGTACTGGAAGGAGAGAAGTCATCCTTGGCAAGGGAGAAGGCAGCTTGGGAGGAAGAGAGAACCGCTCTGATAGAAGAATCAACCGATAAGAGCCTGTGGCACGTCGAGCAGATGGCCACTATCTTGGTTGAATGCTTTGAAGAAATCCATGGGGCAGATACATACAAAGGTGACGAGGTCACAAAGGCCTTCAAACAGAAGTCTGCTGATCTTAACGAAGCGGGTTATCGCCGAGCTAAGGCGGAGGGTTGGAAATGGAGGAACCTCGAGGGTTGACGTACTCCCAAGTTTTGCCGCCTCTTTTACTGCCGTCAGGCTTTTGCTCTTTGCCTCCGCGGCGTTTTTTTTTTTTTTTTTCCAGAACTTGTGACCTTTCTAAGGCACCTTTATGCATTCGAACAGTTTATATATTTGTTGCTGTCTTTTCCCTTTCTTCATTTTGCTTTCTGAAATTCCCAGGGTGTCGCTAGCGTCCTGGCGACATAATATGTTTAATTTCTCGAGCAAACTCGTAACATTTCAGCAATAGATATCGCTGAGGTCGGTATCGGGTTGGTTTTCTCAGCGAGCCTCATAATATCGTTACTTTGTGCAGTCGTCAATCTTTCCGCTACTCGAAAGTTATTCTGTACATTCTCAATTGTAAACCATTAGTAGCAGAACGGGTTACGAGAGATAGTGATTACCCGTAGGAGCTTTTCCGCTGCCGTCATAGGGCGTTCCGTCATGGAAGTCGCGTGAATCGCTTTTTCCGTCAGCTCTACTTCACTAGGGATCACGCATCTAGTTACTAGCTGGAATTTCGCGATTCTTTGCGCTTCCATTTTTTCACGATCGGCCTGGAAAGTGCCCTCACTTAGTGAGCCGTCAGATCGGGACTGGCTATCACAAGGATAGGACTTTTCACTTTCAGGCGTTGTCCTCGCGTCTAGAATTATGCCCTTACTTAATGAACCGACTACGCTAGTCCGGTTACTAAGATAGGACTTTTTATTTCTAGAACGGAGTTACTATATCCTTGGGGCGTGCCTTGTCTTGATGAGCCGTCTCTACGAGAACGGTCAGTACAAGAAAATGACTTTTCAGTCCCAAGGATTCCGGGTAGTGCCCTCACTTAGTGAGCCATCTGATCAGGACCGACATTCACAAGGATAGGACTTTTCACTCCCGGAGGGCGCTAGGGATCTTTCAATCCCCATGCTAGTTCAAGGCATGCTGGGTCGTGCCCTTACTTAGTGAGCCATCTGATCAGGACCGGCATTCACAAGGATAGGACTTTTCACTCCCAGACGCCTCCTTTTTTATCTGCACAAAAGCAGCCGCAAGTACCCAAGAAAGCTCTCCCACAGAGCGTTAGCTGAGGTTAGGGTTGGCGTTAGTCAAAGGTGCAGATAAATCAAGGTCTAGGATAATATAATTTCAAACGAGCAATATTCCAAGAGTTAGATAAGGGAGTACCATCGAGTGTCTCCAGATGATAGGCTTCTTTTCTGATAACTCGGGTAACGTGATAGGGCCCATCCTAGTTTGGACTAAGCTTCCCCATACGTTGACCAGCCACTCGTTTGTCTCTAAGCACCAGATCGCCTGTCTTTAGCAATCGTTCTTTGACGCGCCTGTTATGATAACGGGCCATCTTTTGTTTGTAGTGTTGCGTTTTTAGGAGGGTTTCCGCTCGGACCTCCGGCAACGTGTCAAGGTTAGCTCGTAACCTTTCTTCATTCATTTCCTCCCGGAAGTGAGCCACTCGGAGGCTCATAGTACCGATTTCCACTAGCGTGATAGCCTCGGTTCCGAAGGCCAACGCGAAAGGTGTTTCTCCAGTACTTGTTTTAACGGTCATGCGGTACACCCACATCACGTATGGTAGCTCGTCAGCCCATTTCTTCTTAGACCCTTCAAGGTTTTTCTTGATGCCGCTGAGGATGCTCCGATTGGTCACTTCCGCCTGTCCATTGGTTTGCGGGTGAGCCACGGAAGAAAACCGTTGCTCTATTCTGAATTCCGAGCATTGGTCTTTGAAGAATTGGCTAGTGAACTGTGTTCCATTATCGCTGACTAGGATACGGGGTACGCCAAACCTCATGATAATTTGGTGTTTGAAGAAACGCCAGGTTTTTTCCGCCGTGATGTTGGCGACTGCTTCGGCTTCCGCCCACTTTGTAAAGTAGTCCACGGCTACTATCACAAATTTCAGTTGGGCTCTTGCCTTCGGAAATGGCCCCAGGATATCGATTCCCCATTTAGCGAAAGGACAAGGAGCGATGATCTCAGATATTTCAGCGGCAGGACGTCGAGGAATTTTAGAGAACTCCTGACATTTCGGGCAAGTTTGCACATAGTCGTGGCAATCTTTTCGGATGGTGGGCCAATAGAATCTAGATCTGAAGACTTGTGCAGCCAGGGTGCCACCTGATACGTGCATACCGCATATCCCTTCATGAATTTCGCGCAAAGTGTGAAGACCCTCTTACTCCGTTATGCATTTGGCCACTGGATGCGAGAAGCATCTTCAAACTAGGTCCCCGTCATAATACGTACAACGAGCTGCCTGTCTCAGCACTCTTTTCTTTTCAGCGATATTCTCGGGCAGTTCTTCGTGTTTTAGGTATTTGATTACGGGGACTCGCCAGTCGTTCTCGAGTTCTTCCACACACAGAGACGCTTGCTCTTCCATGAAGGAGGGTACAGATAATTCTCAGAAATACACATCTTTGGGTATGGATGCTTCCGGGTTCGCAGCCATCTTGGCAAGGCTGTCGGCTTCGGCGTTGTCCTCTCGGGGAATGTGCTCGAAACTGACTTGCATGCCTTCTTTCTTTATTTCTAATAGTTCCCGCATCACTTTGGCGAAATACTGGACCATGATGGGCTCTCGAGCTTGAGAACGCCCCAAGACCTGGTCGATCACTAGTTTGGAGTCACCACAGATTTTTAGATGCAGGTCTCCTATTCTCCCGGTATCGTGCCTACCTTTGGAGGAGAGGCTTCTCCCTATCCGGAGTCCGGCTAGTAACGCCTCATATTCTACCGCATTATTAGATAATGGCTGCAGGAATCGGATGGCGTATTGTATTCGCATATCGTGCGGCCCGTTTATAAAGATCCCTACTCCAGCCAATTCCTGATTTTTAGCTCCGTCTACATGAATGATCCAGAGGTTTGTGTAGGTTTCTAGGAACGGGAGATCCAAATCACCGCATTCCTCTTCGGGTACGTCTGTTAACGGATCTTCCGTAAAGGTGCATTCCGCTATGAAATCTGCCAAGATTTGAGCCTTCACAGACGGCCGAGACTGATATCGCAGCCCGTACTGCTCGAGTTCGAGAGCCCAGATCAGCATTCTCCCCGAGGATTCAGGCTTTCAAAATATCCTCTTTAGAGGTTGGTCTGTAAGCACGATAACGGGGTAGGACTGGAAATATCGGCCCATTTTTCGAGTGGCTTGTATTAATGCAAACCCTATTTTCTCAATTCGGGCGTATCGCAATTCCGCATCTTTCAGAACATGACTTACAAAATATACGGGGCGGTGCGCATGGTTATCGTCACGAACGAGGACGGTACTAACCACTTCGTCGGCAGCGCCGAGGTATAAATATAAAGTGTCACCCAGTTCTGGCCTGGTCAGTAGTAGATCGGACGATAGGTAATCCTTTAGGCTGACAAACGCCTCTTCACATTCCAGGGTCCACCCAAAGGATGCTTTCTTGCGTATGACTTTGAAGAATGGAAGACACTTTTCGCCTTGCTTGGAAATAAAGCGCCCTAGGGCGATAACGCGCCCGGTTAGCCTTTGTACCTCCTTGATGGTTCTTGGAGATATCATGTCTTGTATGGCCTTGATCTTTGACGGATTATGCTGAATTCCCTTTTGGCTGACCACGTAGCCTAGGAATTTTCCCGTTTGAAACGCGAACATGCATTTCCGGGGGTTCAGTTTCATACCGTGCCGTTTCATCACATCAAAGACTTCCTTTAGATCCCGCAGGTGATCTGGAAAGTTAGCGCTTTTTACTAGTATATCGTCAACGTAGGCTTCCACATTCCTCCCTATTTGTTCTTCGAATATCTTGTTCGCCATACATTGGAACGTTGCCCCCGCGTTCTTTAGCCCAAATGGCATCGCCGTATAACAATAAGTGGCCGTAGGAGTGATGAAGGCAGTCTTCTCTTCATCTTCGATGGCCATGGGAATTTGGTGATACCCTGAGTTGGCGTCAAGTGAACTCAAATAGGTGTACCCGGCAGTCTGATCGACTAATTGGTCAATTCGGGGAAGCGGGTAACAATCCTTGGGGCAAGCGTCGTTCAGATCAGTAAAGTCGATACACATGCGCCAATCTCCACTGGACTTAGGAACGAGGACTGGGTTGGCTAACCAGGTGGGGTACTGGACTTCGCGGATGAAACCAGCGTCGAGAAGCTTCGCTACTTCTTTATCAACTGCTAAGGCTTTTTCTGTAGAGAACGCGCGTCGCTTTTGCTGGATCGGCTTAGCGCCAGGGTCAACGTTGAGTCGGTGCTCGGCTATTTCTCGTGATATGCCCGACATGTCTGTGGGTTTCCACGCAAATTCCCCTCGGCACTTGTTCAATAATCGGGCTAGCTGAAGGCTTTCTTCTGAACTGAGCCTTTCGCTGACAAGAAAGTCTGCTTTCTCTATGGCGATTACTGGTACGGGCACCATTTTGTCAAGAGGTTGGGCGCGCTTCTCATCACCTTGTTCGTATGGGTCCGCCGTTATACATATATATCTATCACAACTCTTTTGGGTCATGAGCAGATAACATTCGGCCGCCAATTTTTGATTGCCCTTTATCGCTACCACCCCGTCCTAGGAGGGGTATTTCATCTTCAAATGCTTCTGAGATATTACCGCTCCAAAGTGGTTAAGGAAAGGTCGTCCAAGTATGGCATTGTAGGGCAAGTTTAGGTCCACGACAAGGAACAACAGGTCTTCCGATCGCTTGGAGGTGTCTTCTCTGAAGTATACAGGCAGAGTAGTTATTCCTGTGACTGGGATTGGGACCCCAACCACCCCAATTATGGGTTTCTTACAAGGTGTCAGCTCGTTATCGGGCCGTTTCATGAGATTGTAAGCCTCTAATGAGAAGAGGTTCACCGCGCTCCTGTTATCTATGAGAGTTCTTCTGACCCCATGGCTGGCAATGATGGGCGTAACCACCAATGCATCATTATGTGGATAGACAACGCCTTTCTCGTCCTCTTCGGAGAAGGCTAGCACCATGCGATCTAGGACGCTTATCGCTTCACCTTTCTTTATCGTGCCCTCTCGCTTGCATTTTTCCCCTAACGCCGTCGTCGGTAGCTCTGGTTCATCCAGGTAAGGAGTCCCTCCTGCTATGATATTAATCATAGGGAAACCCTCATCATCTACTGCGAAAGTTTCCTCACCTCTTCGTCCGGAAGCATCATCCTTTAGTGGGATGTGAGGGGGTCCCTGTCGGTTATCTGCGACCCTTTTCGGGGGATTATTTCTGGCGTCCTCTCTTACTTTGATTGCGAATTCTCCCAAGTAACCCTCTTCCACTAAACGTTTTATCGCTGATTTTAAATCCCTGCATACTTCCGTAGAATGCCCCCTGGCTTTGTGAAACTTGCAATAGGCATTCTCTCTTCTCCCAGAAGCACTCCGGGCTTCACCGGCGCAGGATAACGGATGGGAAGGTTTCGCTGTTCCACGATCGCTAAAATCTATGCCCTTGGTAGATTAAGGGAAGGGAAATCAGGGTCGTACGCTCGACCTTTAGAAGAATCTCCTTGGCACTGAGACGGGGAACCGCCAGGCTTTCCTTTGGAGGCGTTACCTTTCCGGCCGCTGGTGGTTTTGGGAATGTGATCTTTCTGCCGAGCATACTTGTCAGCAAGGCGGTCATCAGGAAGGGTATTTGCTGGAGCATTGGGAATCAGAGGTATCTCGGGCGGCATGTTATAAATTATGTCTCTACTTTCCTCTTCTTCCATTTTCGCGTAATTATGAGCTTTAAGCCTCAATGCGTCTAGAGTCGCTGGAGGATCCACCATCAGTGCATCCCTCAGTTTACCATATCGGCAGTTCCTCTTCAAGGCTTCTATAGCAAAATCAATGGTAACGCCCGGCGTTAGCGACATTTCCAGATCAAACCGGTTAAGAAATTCCTTCAGAGTTTCCTGAGGCCTTCGTCGTAGGTCGAATAACGCGGCGGCAGATTTCCTGATTGGAATCGCGGTACTAAATCGGCTCCGGAACTTGGATTCCAATTGTGCGAAATTGCTAATAGATCCACCGGGAAGGCCCTCGAACCAAAGGCGCACAACTCCTGATAATGTCATGACGAATATTTGGCATAACGCCGCATCACTGTGCGTCTGAAACTGCACGAAGTCCTTCACCTTATTGATATGTGAGATGGGATCTCTGGTGCCATCATAAGTCTCAGTGGGAAGCTTCACATGTCGACTGACCTTATGGCGTCTTATGCGACGGCTAAACGGATGACCTGACGTGTCGTCAAGGATTTCCCGCTCATGTCGTGGGGGAGATACTTCCGCAGGACGCCTACGATTCCGTGGATCTGGCGTAGGATGTCGCCTAGGAGACCGACTGCGGCTCCTGGGCGAGCGAGTTCGATATCTCCTACTACTGGATCTTTCATTGCGCTCAGGAGATAAATCTCTATTCACTCCTTCTCTTCGACCGTCCCAACGATTTCTGGCCTCCTCGAGGTGCCGATCCTCCAGAGGGATGGGACCTAGGGGCAGTTGCGGCACATAAGGCTCCACTCGTCCCTGAGTGAGCTGCACAAAATTAATCGGGGGATCAGCTATAGATAGAGTTGACCGAAGATTTCCCAGTAACGATGGTGAGAAGGGCCGCTCGGTGACAATAGATGGCGTGAACATGACACGGGGAGGGACACTCGACCTGAAGATTTCAGGTGTCATTCTAGCAGCCATTTCAGTTAAATAGTCCAACCGAGAACGCAGGGCCGCTATTTCACTCTCAAAAGGGGGTTCGGTACTGTTTGGTGCAAATCCTCTTGGAGCAGGAGTAGAGAAGCTGGATCCCGCCATCTGGGACAACAAAATAGTTGCCTGCGAGGAAAGGACTCCCCCTGCAGACCTAGTCAAAGGATTTAGAGATTCTGGACTGACTGGTTGTGTGGTCACAGAAAGATCAACAGTAGCAAAAGGGAATAACTGTCTACGAATGAAAAAAGGAACATTAGAGGTTGAGGGTCTCGTCGGCTCCGATTCGGAAGTCATGATCGCTCCGATCTCCGGATAAAACAGAGCTTGGTTACTAAGGACGCTCACTTAATACACCAAGGCTCTCACTGAAAGCACCAATTTGATAATAATATTTGGATTCTGCGGTGATCGGGATGATGACTCCGGTCGGTTGGTGCTGCTGTAGTTGCCGTCGATCTCACCTGCAAAGTGCCGGAGGGGGGCTCCGGCGTAGACACTCCGATGCCTAAGTCAGTAAACGGTTCAAAAATAGCAGCAGTTCCAATCAGTAAAATTCGGCTTACTTGACGTTTAGATTAAGGGGTATTTGTAGGCCACTAGAGGCGATAGCTGGACGAGAGGGCGATATCCAGGCCAGTCGATGCCCCCGATGGCGTCATGGGCGATACCTGACGGTGACGTCATCAGCGATACCCTAGGTAACGTTGTAGCTGCTGTCTCCGAGGAGGGTGCCGGGGCGATACCTACGACGATGTCGGGGGCGATACCTACGATGACGCGGGTATGATGGCCCTATAGGTCCCTGGGATGGGATGATGCCGTGCGTGTAGAGACGCGTGAGACCTCCCCCCCGCTGACGTCGACCATCCCAGTAAACTCTTCATAGTCTGGTAGCGATAGCTTAGGCGTTCCGTCCTGGCTTGTGGGACTCCCTCTTCAGCAGGGGTCATAATTACGGAAAGGCCTTTCGGATTGCCTTAATAGTTATCAAAATAATTAAAAATATGGGAGAAATATAAATTACTACTAAAGTCATGCTATAAGAACAATTTGATTTTTTTTTACAAAAACAATAAAGTGTCATGTATATTTAGTCATACTTAAAGGGTTAGGTAATATTTCCTGATAATTGAAGTAATTAAATATTTTTAATGAAGCTTAATTATGTTTATAATAATAAGTAAAATATAAAATGTAAGAGAAAAATTAAAGAACTAGAAAAGAAATAAGAAATGAAAAAATGTTAGAAAAATATAATAATAAATGAACAACGAAGATGAAAAAAATAAATGTAGGAAAATTAACTGCAATCTTTGGTAGCAATTTATTCAAATGGGAAAAATAATATTTAGTACTAAAGTCATGGTGCAAGAAAAACATGTTTTATAAATAGATAGTTATGTTGAAAGAGTTAAACAATTACTATTTTAAAATGAGAAATTTTAATTTAACTAATCTATATGTAAAAATAATAGGTAAAAGAAAAAGAAAAGTGAATAAGTAAAAAGATAAAAGAAGAAAAAAGAGATGAGAAAATAAATTTAAAATAAATGAATTAATAAACATGGGGGAAATAAATAGAGGGGAGGAGCTCTCACCATGCAATAGAAAAAAATTACTTTAATAAGTAATATATATATATATACCTAAAGTTTTGTTGCAAATATAATTTGTAAAAAGATTGGTAAATAAATTATCAATGATATTTAAAAGTGGTAGATAACTAATTAAATTCAAATAAAATGATTGAATTTTTTTGTTAGTATAACTCAACTATATGCATACGAAACAAGTAAAAGATGAACATAAAATAAAAGATCTACTAAAGTCATGTGGTAAGATCAATTTGAGCATGCCTGCAGCTAGAGTACATATGACTATAATTTAAAGCGCTATAACATTAAAACATGGAATATATTAATGCGTTAGAATGTAAAAAATAATTAAAAATTAAAATACAAATAAAAATAACAATCGAGGAAATAAAAAAATAAAAAAATATGGGAGAAAAAATATATTGCTAAAGTCATGATACAAGAACAATTTCTAATTTTTTTAACAAATAAAAAGTCATACAAATACAAATGGTTAAATATCTTTAAAGGGTTAGATAACTAATTTTTTTTTTTAATTGAGGTGTTGAAATACTTTTGAATATAGTATAACTATGTGTATAAGTAATAAATAAAAGAGAAAGAAAGAGATAGTGAAAAATAGAAGAAATAGAAAGAAAAAAAAGTAAGAGATTATAAAAATGATAGAAAAATTGACAGTGAAATGAACAACTAATTGAGCGCTAATTTGATATAAAATTATTATCTAATTCATTTTTTATAGATAATGATACTACTAATTATTGTTGGATTTCCTTCCTTTTTGCAGAAACAAAAGAAAATAGCTAAATGAGAAGGAAAGGAGTGATTTGCAGAAACAAGAGAAAAAAGCTAAATGAGAAGGAAAGGAGTGAAAACACCAAGAAAATGAGCCAAAATGAAGACAGTGGCAGAAAAGAACTCAGCAGTAGTGGAACTTGACTCTTCCCTAGGCCTAGGCAGATCAATGTGTACCCGTTTCTTCACTAGAACTAGGATGACTCTTCTATTGGGCCCGGGCTGAAGTCCAAGAGGAATCCAACGCGTCTGTTCTGAAGAGAAGACTCCTAGCGGGATTACGACTCTGTCTCTCTCATCTAGAGGAGTTAGAAATTTTGTAAAAGATTTCCAGAGGATAAGAACAAATTGTTTTTTATTTTATCTTAGAATCTTAGGAGATAAGAACATATTAGTTTTTCTAGGTCATTAAATAGGATGGATCAAGAGGAGAACAAACATCTCTCTTTTTCCAGTTCTTTTCTTCGTACAATTGCTTGTCTGTAGACTTAATCACTTTTTAATCTTTCGGGATTTTATTAATTTTTATGCAATTCTTCTTGCCTGATTTGAGTATGTCGTTATTTTTCTAAATCATTCATTCCTAGTAAAGACTCTAAGAATCATAATTCCAGTATTGTGAGGTCTAAACAAGCTTAATTAATCATGAACTTCGCATTTCTTCACTTTTCAATTTCTTGTCAATTTATTCTTATTTGATTTAAGCCTGATCAACTTGAGTTTTAAATCTGAGTAAATACTGCTTTTCCTAACAACTTTGGAAGCTACATTGTTAGTAGGAATCTGTAGGCAGCTAATTGTGGCCAGCCGGGACTCAATTAGGAGAAGAGAAGAATTAAGCTTATAGGGGCGAGGTGTCTCCCCTAAGTCTAGGGAAGGTCTCTCCCTGTTTCTATCAACCACTTGGTTAAATTCTATAAGTGAACCTTAGGATTGCTAGGGAGGTTAGGGTGCTTAATAGAGTGTCTCTTTAAGTTACTTGAGTAGGAGGAGAGTAGGAAGTCTAAGTGAACCAGACTTCTATAGCCCCCCTGTGAAGTCCAGTTTTAACATCTTTGCATCGATGATCAATACATGAGAATTATGACTTAGGTTGAGTCTTTACATTTATTCCTTTAATTATTTATTACAACACCCCCCAATTGCATTGTTTACTACCACTGTCACTAAATTGGTCATTTAAGGGAACTGAAATTAACCATCAATCCCTGTGGAACGATTCTCTTGTCACTAGCTACAATATTAATTTATTCTAGTGTGATTATTTTCTTTTTTCTGATACACCACAAATTATCTAAATCAGCCATGAATATTCAATCCATAAACAAAGATCTGATTTACGGACACAACATTACAGAGAAACGTGAATTACTGATACAACATTTGAGACTTTATCGGTATTATTGCATTGAGAGTACACATTTTAGATATATAACCACGTACAAGTGGAAAAAAAACACAATACAGAAGAACGAAGGCCTAAATGAAATTGTACTAACTTTTTATACTTATTTACTTTTGGGTTCATATTTATAAATAGACTAAACTTGGTAATTGTGATCGCATTAATTAACTTCAAATTATATTTTGGTCTTGAGGTATTAGTGTTTTCTAAACCTATTTAACAATTGTAAAGAGTACGTGAATTCTAATGTATAATTAATTTTTTTCTATATTGTCTTCTTATTTATCTTTTTGTTAAGTTTATCTAAATATTTGTTATTTAGTGACGGATACTCTTAAGCATTTTTCCATTTTTTCGTTCAGCTCGCTTGCCCTCCCTTTAAAATACTAAAAAAAAAAATTCGGGGGCACCTCCGCCCCCCTGAAAATAATTCCTGGATCCGTCCCTGCTAGTCAATCATTGGTGCAAACATATTTCGTTCCTTGCCATAGGTGCGCTATAGAAGCTACCTCAAGGTGTATTTATGAGGTAACCTTGACACTCTGCTGTCTCTCAAAGTACGTTTATGGGAGTAATACTCAGAGGTCCATAAAGTAGAGAAAAGATATACCTAGGGCGAGACACTCAGTACGTTCGAGGCACTTCCCTAGTTGACCACTTGCCCTAGTCAGATTGGACTAGTTCGACGTGATGAATCTGAACTAGTTGTCTACTTTACCCTGCAACCTCACGTTAGTTATTACTACAAGCACGACTTTAATCACCTAGATTCAATTAAGAGTTGATCGGGCTTCTAATAAATCCTAAGAAAATTGACAAGATCTTGACAAGTGATCAAATACAACAAAGAATTTATTAAGCACAGATTAACCTCATGACTATCCTAAGCAACCATCGAAATACCTCTGCCAAGACAGAGGAGTTTAGCTACTCATGCTTGTAATGAAATAGATAAAATAAATAAAAGAAGAAGACATAGAAGATAGAAGAAAATACTAAATTGTATTGAATGTTACCGACCGGAGCTAGGGCTCCAGTTTATTACAAAACGGAAAAGATACCAGCGGCGGAGGAGGGAGTTCCTAGCTGAAAGTAGCCGAGAGTTTGATAATGAAAAACTTCTTAACCCTAGAATTAAAAGCCATATATATATTGGCTACAAAATAGGAAGTTCGAAATAAAAACAAAATAGGAATTCTATCCCTAATAGGATTACGGAATAAAACAGTGGACTCTTCGCTGGCATAGAAGATCGCGAAAAAAAGGGTTTCGTGCTTCGCTGGGAGTCTTTCTCTAAAGTTTCCTTCTGTGTGTCGGAGTTGTAAGCGTCTGCAACATCCTTCATTTAGGCCTAGACGATCTGCAGCTAGGCCTCGACACCTGTTGTTCGACCGAAACTCGTCCAAAATTTGTGCATTCTGCATCTTTCTCTTCCTCTAGCCCAAATCTGCAAAAAGGTGGAAATAATGGCAAATCAGAAGCATTATGCTCAAAATTGGGCAAAGAAAGTAGGAGAAAACATATACAAAATTATTCCATATAAAATTCCTCCACACTACCTAATGCTCACCCTCGAGCATTTATCAAAATGAAAACCTCCCCTAGTCAGAACACAAACAGTTGACCTCTTGCACATGAACGAAGACAATCAATCACCACAGATACGCTCTAACATTACACAACTCTCCCTAGTCATGCATCTGCATCAAACCAGAAGGATAACAACCCTAAAGGAGAGACTTTTCCACACCAAGCTCATCCACCGACAATCCTCACAAGATAAGGTGTTTGTGCTCACACTCACAAACATGCCCAGGTGTTTAATCACTCAAGGGAATACAGATAGCACAACACAGGGTCAAGTTTGCAATGTCATCCTAAGTGAGTAGTACACATGCATGGGCAATCTATCAATCCAAAAGACTTTGCGAAAAGGGATAGGGGATTCATAGGTGAATCGAAGAAAAAGGAAGATGAAGAAAAGAAAAGAGGAAGAAAGAAATAGGAAAAAAGAATGGAGGAAACCAACTTAGAGTTTAGAAGGGATTCCTTAGCTGGAAAGAAAGAGAAGTCGGTGAAGCGACACTCGACAGCAGCTAGGGCTAGATGCGCAATTCTTCTCAAGTGGGGGAGTTTCTTTTGAATCGATCCTGGAAACTTGCTGCTTTTGGTTGTGCTCCCCCCTGCTCTCATTGTTGTTCCTTTGGAACGTTTTATTTTTGAATTCCTTTTCTCTTTTTTTCTCTATATTTTTTAATTTATTCAGCAGGGATAGCATGAACCGATTTCTATTTCTGGACTTGATTATTGAAGCTTTGTCCTTTTCTTCTTCCATACTACTGCTTTCAGCATCGAGGTCTTGATGTATCGCCTCCCCGACACTTATGTTGTTCTGCATTTTTCCCTATGCGTGGTCGTCGAGGAGTGTCACTCACCTGCCAAGGAAAAGATTAATGAAAACATGCTTAAGTGGTTAGAGAGAGACGAGTTTAAGGGTAGGTGAATGTGAAGAGGGTGAAGAAAGAAGAGAAAAGAGGGAGAGATTTGAAGATGCAAAGTCTTTTGTCATTTTGATGCTTTCCCATGTCTAATGGTGCCTATACCAGAGGTATTATGCGAACCCAACCAGTACCTAGCTACGCATTCATTCACAGAAGAAAGAATAATGTCATGGAGGTCCAAATGTGCTCACAAGGTATGCTTAATGATTGCTGGTATCTAGGCCTAGGTGTGGTCATAAGAGTAGACAGGCAGAGTCATGCATGATCAGGCATAGATGTAGTGGTAGATAGATTCGTGTTATATGCAAGAGTTCAAAAGCGTGTTTGTCCTAGGGGGTTTTAAAATAGTGGCAGTGCATATGTGGCATGATGAGGAGATCTATGTGAAATCCTGGAAGTGAAGAAAATCTGAGTTTTTTTAAAAGGTGCCCAAGAAATCACAACGCAAACAGTCATGCAAACAAAATAAGCAAGCAAGCAAGAAGTATAATTGAAAACAGTCATGCCTAAGTGTGGGGCCCTCGAGCATTTATCAAAATGAAAACCTCCCCTAGTCAGAACACAAACAGTTGACCTCTTGCACATTAACAAAGATAATCAATCACCACAGATACGCCTTAACATTACACAACTCTCTCTAGTCATGCATCTGCATCAAACCAGAAGGATAACGACCCTAAAGGAAAGACTTTTCCACACCAAGCTCATCCACTAGCAATCCTCATAAGATAAGGTGTTTACGCTCACACTCACAAAAAAGGTAAGGTGTTTAATCACTCAAGGGAATGTAGATAGCACAACACAGGGTGAAGTTCGCAATATCAACCTGAGTGAGTAGTACACATGCATGGGCAATCTATCAATCCAAAAGACTTTGTGAAAAAGGATAGGGGATGTATAGGTGAATCGAAGAAAAAGGAAGATGAAGAAAAGAAAAGAGGAAGAAAGAAACAGGAAAAGAGGATGGAGAAAACCAACTTATAGTTTAGAAGGGATTCCTTAGCTGGAAAGAAAGAGAAGTCTAAAAAGAAACAGGAAAATAGAAGTCTAAAAATAAAGAAAAATAAAGAAAATAAAAAATAAAAAGAAAAAAAGGGAGAGGGAGAAAAGAAGAAAGAGGACACGTGGGTTGCCTCCCACGAAGCGCCTTAGTTAACGTCCAGGCCTAGACATGCATTGCTCCATCTAGGGCAAGTCAGGTAGGGGAGACACAACCATCTCCTCAGCGGTGTATGACTTGAAACTCTCATAAAAAGGCTTGAGTCTGTGACCGTTGACCTTGAAAGTAACACTGGTGTCTAAACTCCGAATCTCAATGGCGCCATGACCGTATACAAAAGTAACAATGTAGGGCCGGTCCACTTAGATTTAAGTTTACCTGCAAATAACCTCAGACGGGAATTAAACAGTAAAACTTTTTGTCCAACTTCGAAAGATTTTGGAGAGATTAACTTATCATGATGGTCTTTTGTCTTGCCCTTGTAGATCAGAGCATTCTCATAGGCATCATCGCGAAGTTCCTCTAGTTCTTGGATTTACAGTCGACACTGCTGACCGGCTTCGTTGAGGTCCATATTGACTTTGCGGATGGTCAAGAACGCCTTATGTTCTATCTCTACGAGGAGATAACATGGCTTGCCGTAGACGAGACAGTAGGGTGTCGTGCCGATTGGAGTCATGAAGGCCGTCCTATATGCCCACAGAGCATCGTCTAGCTTCAAGCTCCAGTCCTTTCGAGATTGATTCACTGTCTTCTCCAAGATGGATTTGATCTCCTGATTGGACACCTCGGCCTGTCCGTTTGTCTACGGGTGATAGGTCGTAGATGTCCGATGCGTGACACCATACTTTTGAAGTAGATTGGAGAGGACGCGATTCCAGAAGTGTGTGCCACTATCGCTAATGAGAACATGTGGTGTGCCAAACCTGTTAAAATCATTGGTGCTAAAAAAATCTACAACCACTTTTGAATTGTCAGTTCTGGTCGCCTTGGCTTTGACCTATTTAGATACATAATCAACAACCAGAATGATATAAGTATAACCAAACGAGTTAGGGAATGAGCCCATGAAATCGATACCACAAATATCAAAGATCTCATAGACAATAATGCCAGCGAGGGGCATCTGATTCCGTGCGCCTATGTTATCTGTGGCTTGGCATCTAGGGCAAGCTCCGCAGAACATGTAGCTGTCCTTGAACAAGGATGGCCAATAAAGTCCAGCTTCCAGAACTTTCAATGCTGTCTTTTTAGCTCCAAAATGGCCACCTTCAGGTGTGGAGTGACAAAATTTAAGGATGGAAAGTACCTCGTCAAGTGTCACACACCACCGAATGATTTGATTTAAACAATGCTTTCATAGGTATGGGTTGTCCCAGACGAAATACTTGTCCTGTCTCCTTATGCAATTGCGTTCTGATAGGGTGGCATCTGCAGGATAAGAACCAGTAGCACAAAAATTAGCAATATCAGAAAACCAAGGAAATTGGACAGCATGGGCAAGACATAGGTATTCATCAGGAAAGGTGTGCCAGAATCATCCTCTTGCAATGGTAGTCGGCTCAGATGATCGACCACTAAATTCTCTATCCCTTTCTTATCTTTTATGGCTATGTCGAACTATTGGAGCAAGAGGATCCACCAGATTAGTCATGGTTTGGCGTCAGTTTCGTCAAGAGGCACCTAAGGGATGTATGGTCAGAATAAACAACAACTTTAGTACCCAAAAGATATTGACAAAATTTATCCAATGCAAAAACAACAGCTAATAATTCTTTCTCAGTGGTGGTATAATTGCGTTGTATAGGGTCAAGGACTTTTGAAGCATAGTAGATGACATAGGTTTCCTTATCTTTCTTCTAGCCCAAGACGGTGCCAAGGGTAGTATTACTCGTGTCACACATAATCTCGAATGGAAGCGTCGAGTCTGGGGACAGATGATGGGGGCAGAGATCAGCTTCTCTTTGAGAGTTTCAAACGGGACTTTGCAACGTTCGTCGAAGACCAAATTGACATCTTTCTACAGTAGTTGGCATATAGACTGGGTGATCTTGGAGAAATCCTTGATGAACCGCCAGTAGAAACCTGCATGGCCAAGAAAAGAAAAGAGCGGACTTCACGGACATAAGTAGGGTAAGGCAGAGATTCTATTACCTCAATTTTAGGTTTGTCCACTTCGATACCCTTGCAAGGGACGATATGGCCCAAGATGAGGCCTTGATCGACCATGAAATGACACTTCTCAAAATTAAGCACAAGGTTAGTTTCAATGTAGCGTTGTAAGACCATTTTCAAGTTAGATAAGAATTCAGGAAAAGAGTGACCATATACAGTAAAATCATCTAAGAAAATGCTTACCATACATCGCTGGAAGGTAGCTGGGGCATTACAGAGACTGAACGGCATCCGACGGTAGGCGAAGGTGCCAAAGGAACAAGTGAAGGTTATTTTCTCCTAGTCCTTAAGTGCTACGAGAATTTGGTGGAAACCAGAGTATCCATCAAAATAGCAGTAATACGTCTTGCCCGCGAGAAGCTCTAGTATCTGCTCAATAAATGATAGTGGGAAATGGTCTTTGCGTGTGGAGGCGTTCAGATGACGGTAGTCAATACAGACTTGACAACTGTTCTGGATCCGTGTGGGAATCAGTTATCCGTTCTGTCCAGTGGTTATGGTAATTCCCATTTTCTTGGGCACGACTTGGACAGGGTTGACCCAAGGGCTATCTAAGATGGGGTAGATGACACTTGTGTCCAGTAACTTAAGTACCTCCTTTTTCACTACATCCATCATCGGGGGGGGGGGGGGGGGGGGGGGGGTTAAGGCGGCGCTGAGGTTGTCGGATGGACTTAGTGGCGTCTTCGAGGTGGATGCGGTGCGTGCATAGGGCTGGGGACATGCCCTTGATGTCAACGATGGTCCATCCTATAGCCTGTTAAATGTTTTTTAGTAAGGCAATGAGTTCCTGCTCTTCTTATGCATCCATTTTGCTGGAGATAATAACTGGGAGGGTGTCGTTACTATCGAGATAGGCATATTTGAGGTGTGAAGGCAATGTCTTGAGCTCCAGGTTGGGCGCCTACACAATGGATGGTGAAAGCTTAGTGTGTTCAGTTGGTAGAGGAGAAATAATAGAGTTAAAAGGAGCCAATTGATGCTCCTCTCCTCTAGAGCAGCTACGGTTTCCTCTAATTCTAGTGGAGTCACTAGTGTCAAGGCCAAGCTGTCCAGTGTGGTCGATGTAAGGCTTTTGACTAGGGCAAGCTTTAAAGGGTCAATAAAATATAGGTCAAAGGTATTGTCTACAAAAGGATCAATAATATCAATAAAATTAATGCTTGAAAACTCATAAGGATAACACATGGCGTCAAGCATGTTGAATTTGATGATCTCGCCGTCAAAGTCAAAAGTGATGGAGGCGTCATGAACATCGATCTTGGCCTAAGCTGTGCGAAGGAATGGTCTGCCTAAGAGCACGTCTGAGGGTTTGGCAGATTTTTCATCCTCCATACAAATCACGTAGAAGTCTGCTGGGAAGAGGAAATCTCCAACCTAGACTAAGACATCCTCAATTAAACCCTCGGGGTACACAACAGACCGGTCTACCAGTTGGATAAGAACGGGAGTGGGCTTGAGTGGTCCTAGGTCTAGGCTGTTGAATATCGTCAAGGGCATGACATTGATACCTGCACTGATGTGATCATGGCCCCCTTCGACTTAGAACAACTTGACACATTGCCAAAAGGATCGGTCGCGGGCAGCCGAGCCTTGCAAATGAGCGCAAATCATGCCCAAGGTCGAGGATTAAGCGCCAAATCATTGCAATGCCTAGGCCTAGATGCAAGAAACTCCCAAGATAGCCGAGCAAGCCATGAAGTTGAGGTGCATCTAGCCCTAGCAAGTCATAAGGACCCGTGCACCTGCCCAAGTCCTTCAGTAAAGCCGAATTTCTCCAACGCGTGCTACAAACCCTTGACAACGAATGCTCCATCCTCGACAACGAAGGTCAATCACAAGAAGATCATTTTTGTGTGTTTTAAAACCAAGTCCAGCGAGGAGTTCCCCAAGGCCAAGGATCAAGTCATGGAGGTGAAAGAGTGATACGAACCCAGTCGGTCCTATACAAGTCAGAATCGCATCGTGTATTCGCAACAAGAATATGGACAAGCAAATGAAGTCCGATTTAAGAGAAAATAGGCTTGATGGAAACTTCAAGGTGTTAGCTTTCATTTGGGACAAGTTTCAGGCCAATCGGACGGGAGGATCAAAAGTTATGCTAGTCGACATTTTGGCGCGCGGAGCTGAAGCTGCTGGAAAAATCCTTAGCGTGATTACGCTAAGGTCTTAGCATGATCACGCTAAGGATCACGCTAAGGAAAAAGTTCCCAGTATGATTACGCTAAGCTCTTAGCGTGATTCACGCTAGCCACTGCTTTGATTAAGGATTTTAGGGCTTTTCAAGCCCAATTTGTGTACAAACTATAAATAGGTTTATTCTTTCTTTCTTAGGGAGCTTTAGACATTTTGTGTGATATTTGTAAAGTGAGATTACTCCTTTCTCTTGTCACCTAAGCCTTGAGCTCATCACTTTAATTCCTTGAGTGGGATCGCTTGAGTTTGAGATTATTCCTCCCGATCTCTCTCCGGGAAATCAAAGCTTGTAGTCGTAGTGACGATTTGTGTGAATGAAATATATGTTTTCTTGGTTGATCATCCATAGAAATGAGTCTCAATCTTGGCCCTCGGAGTATATCTTGATCAAGCAATCGTTGGTGTGATTGTTCGCTACCTCGTGTGTGCTCATCTCCGTTCCCTCCCTCCATCTTCTAATTCCCCTGGTAACTCTCATCCTTCCATCGCTCTTATGTGTAATTTCTCCGCTAAATATACATATTTCGTGTCTTTTCTTTCTTGTGGTCATGGTTTTCGTCAGTTAATTTGCTTGGCTAGATCCTCCATAAGCCTCCATATGTTATCCGGCTTACTAGTCCTAGGCAAGATCACATCAAGTGGTAGCGGAGCTTTTGACCACCTAGCGAATTTTTTATAGTTTTCGTCAAAAGTGTTAGATCCTTTCTTTCTTGAAAATCTTGAGTTTTATGTGTCTTTTTCAAATCTATTTCAAGTGGGCAATTGAGTGATTGTGGTGATCATTTTTGCTAGGTCAAAAGATCAAAAATTTACGAAAATCATTTAGGTGTGTTCTTGATGTTCATCATTTGTTCTTGGTGTTCTTGGCCTTGACACTTTTTGATCCAAAATATTTACCCAAAAGTTGAACCAAGTGTCTCTAATAAAAAAAGAAAAAAAAGAAAAGAAGAAAAGAAAGAAAAGAAAGGAATTGGAACACTTGGCCGGCCACACTCTTCCAAGACCAAGAGTTATCCTTTGCATTAATTGCAACCAAGACTTCCACCCCAAGTCTTTGACATTTTGACCTAAATAATCAATTTCCCTAACTATAATCCATTTCTAACCAAATAGCCCACTCTCCTTCAAAGCTAGCACGTCCTCCTCTTCTTCTTGTGTGTCTAGCTATCATTTTCATTTACTTGAGTCTTAAACCAAGTCCTAAAACTCAAGTCCCCAAACCATAAAATCCTAAACTTGAGTTTTAAACCTTTTGAGTCCTAAACTTAAGTTGTCTTAAGTCCTAAACCTTCAAGTCTTTTTCATTAACTCTTTGAGTCTTTCCTTGAGTTTTTTACTCATTTAAATCAAAATTTTCAGCCCTCTTCCCATCCAACGGAAACTTCAAAATTTTCCCAAAATTAAAATTTGATTTCCTTGGAATTCTGAAAAAAAAAATTTTTCCAGCTTTTCCTTGAGTCTTTGTAATCTTCTTAAGTCTTTTGTTGAGTATAATCTTTCCTACTCTTGTTCTAATCTTGAGCATTTGCGAAGGTAGTGTGAACGAAACGCTTGGCCTAAGTCACCAAGTTGTTGGCGGCAACAATTCGGGTGGTGAGCAAGCTTGTGTGTGTGTGAAAAAAAAATTGTGAGCGTTTGTGAGGCTATCTTTTGCGAGAGACTAAAAAAAATTGAGAGAGATTTATTTTCTAACCCTTGTTTAAGTGTGCAGGTACACGGAGATGCGAAGTTGAGTGTTTGTGAGCACGTATTTTTCGAGTTACCTAAAAACCTAAACACGTGAGGGAGAGATTATTTGCTAACATCTATACATATATATAGTTTGTTCAATCTTTTCAGGCACAATGTCGCAAGATAATGATTGTGAATCTTGTGACCAGAAGAGTACTATGATGATGATACTACACAATGCCATGATGATGATAGTGGTTATGAATCATACGGTGATGCTAGTTGCACTCCAATGATGATGAGAATTTTGAACCGTGTGATGAAAATGGCGATGAGTACCAAGATGAAAGTAAAGTAACTTGTAGCGAGAGTGAAGACAATGAAGATCCTCCAAGTCATCATGTCTTTAGTCGTGCTCAAGTTCAATCTCTAGTGAGGATAAAGACCATGAAGAGACTTCAAGTCCTCGTCTCTTAATCCGTGGCTCAACTTCAAGTTGTAGTGAGGATGACGACGATGAAGATTTTCCAAACCTTCATGTCTCAAGCTATGACCTCGGTTCCATTGCACACGAAAGCCTTGGCCATGGCCCCGAACCAAGACACTTCCTCTCCTCAAGTGTACAAGTCCGCACTAAACAAGATGGAATGCAAAACCGAGCACTTCCTCATTTTTATCCTCCAAGGATTCGACCTCACCAAGGTCGAACTCTCCAAGAATTTCAGCAACACTTCCATTCCACATCCTTCCCTTCCGCTCCTTCCAAACGAGCTAGCGAAGTATTTTGCACTACATGTACGGGTAGAGGCCACTAGTGTGACATTTGCCCCAATAATAGAGTGAACGAAGTAAGTGCAAAAGCCAAGCAGCATGAGAAGAATGATCATGCTACGAAAGAAGAGAGTGGCAAGAAAAAGAATAGTGATGAATTTCCAGAGGTGTTAGGAATGATGCTTGGTGGAAAATTTGTCTGGGTTAGTAAAGAATATTGCAAGACCTAAACGTGACAAGAATTCTTCTCCTTCACTTCCCTTGAAACAAGGCAGCAGCTCCTCCCAAGCTCGTCCAAGTCAACAACATTCTCAATCCACTATGGCATTCGAGTCCGAACCGGAAGTGGTGCAACCTACACAAGTCACTCCACGACAACAACCCACACCATTTTAATCTTTTGAACTACCTTGTCAATTGATTGGAAGAGATGTGGCCGAGCTCCAAGCTATGGAAGCTAAAAGAGTAAAAAATGTGAGGTTATGAAGAGAGAAAAGAGTGTGGAGAGAAGAAAGTAAGTGATGAGAAAAATACATTGGCATGAAAAAAGTAAGCATGCCAATGAGAGTGAGTGCAACCGCACCCGCGAGAATGAGTTGAGTGAGCTCAATGAGTTAGATCAATTTCAAGTTTATGACAACCTATTGTTTGAATTATATTTTGACAATCCGTTGTTTGAGCTTGAAATTGAGAAAAAGAAAGTGAGCAAACAGCCCGCATGAAAAAAGTGAGCATGTGGAGAGATACACACACTTGAGAGGAGTGAGCACGTAGAAAAATTGAGCGAAGAAAGTGAGGAAAAGAAGCTAGTGGAAGTTGTGAAAGCTATTGATCCAATGAGCGTGCCTTTGTGCAATGAGGATCAATTGGCTCCTCATAACCTTAATGATTCTTTTCTACCGCTTGTGTGTCTTTCTTACAGAAATTTCGATGGGTGTCCATGACCATACGTGGCCGAATGTTCCAGGAACAAAGGTGGTTTCAAACCATCAATCCTAAGAGGTATCGAAGGCGTAAGTTGCTCAACATTGGTGCTCCAACGGCAAGGTCTCAAGGTAAACCATTCCCATTTTCCCGCTTTGCCCCAAAGGTGCGTACAAATACTTCTTTGAATGCTCTATTGTTTGAGGCTGTTCATTTCACTCATCGCTATTCACATGATAAAAATTTGTATGATAAACCTATAGCATGTGATAGAGAATCATTCTTGCATTTCGTTGAGCATAACTCCTTTGTTCGTGTATTTGAGAACCACTTGGGTACGAATTTTATTGCATTGCCCAAAAATATTTTTGTACCCTTCGTCAAGCAAAATTTTCCTTGGTTTGAGCATGAAAACTACTTGGATGAAAATTTTGTGTTATGTATTAAACCTCCTAAGTTACATTTCATCAAGTATGACTCTTTCTTGCTCAAACGTGCCAGTTTTTGTAGCTTTTCGGATATTATGTATAAATTATTTGTATGTTGTTTAGACTTAGAATCTATGATTAATTTGCATGAAGCATGGAAACAATTCTTTTGCTTCAACTTGTCGAAATTTTCTTGTTCAAAATGTTGCAATGA
The DNA here is from genome assembly GCA_963691705.1 of Viola odorata. Lineage (NCBI taxonomy): Eukaryota > Viridiplantae > Streptophyta > Magnoliopsida > Malpighiales > Violaceae > Viola > Viola odorata. The sequence goes on from OY829542.1 coordinate 24,214,627, forward strand.
ATTGCTTTTCCCTTTGTGCCAATTGTCTATGATTCCGATGTGTGGTATGCGGGCATGTGAAGCCCAATTCTCGTGGCTAATTATCGTTAGCCAAATTGACAAGGAAAACCCATCCTTGTTCCGACATGAAAATTTGTGCTTCTTTGAGTATAGCCTACATGAAGTGCTTATGTGTGACATGTCTTGGAATACCATGAATATGTTGTATGTTGAGAGACAACAAATTTTTGAACTAGATTTGCCGAGGACTAATTGGTTCAATTCTTATGAAAATTTGTGTTATCTCTTGCTGAACTTGTTTGGTATTCCCAAGTGTATTGTGCCTTCTTGTAGTGCACAATTTTCTTGGCCTAATTGTCGCGAGGAATTGTACTCCTTTTTGTGTCGATTATTAGGCATTCCACAACATTTTGTGCATGGGCGTGTGGCCCAATTTTCTTGGCTGGTCCTTATAGGCCGCTTTGAGAAAATAAACCACCGTCTATGTTGTTTAATAAATTGTGATATCATGTGCCTCCTTAACATTGTCTTGGAGACGAATGTGCATAAAGATGAAATGGATGTGCATGATTTTGATTTGGATGAATTTTGTGTTGCCAAGTGTAGCCTACATGAGCTATTTGTGAACAATATGCACTTCAATACCATGGATGTATTGTGAGTTAGAAGAACACAAATTTATGGGCCGAACTTGTTGAGGATTAATTGGTTTAATTCCTATGGAAATTTGTATTTTCTCTTGCAGAATTTGTTTGGTATTCCCAAGTGCATTGTGCTTGTGTGTAGTGCTCAATTCTCTTGGCTTGTCATTGTGAGCTATATAGAGAAATTAACTCATCCTGTCAGTTGTTCTATAAGTTGTGATGCCATTCACATTTTGCATGACATTTTAGGAAGCGATGTGCATCAATGTGCCATCAATATTGTTGAGATTTTCTTGGACCAACCTGTGTATATGTATGCGTGAATGCGCCCTCTTGGTATCTCACCTTTCTTTCCAAGCGTTTTTGAGTGTGTAGGTGAGAAGATTAAATTAAGGGATTCGAGGGCAAATCCTTTTGAAGAGGGAGAGGTTGATGTGATCATGGCCCCCTTCGACTTAGAACAACTTGACACATTGCCAAAAGGATCGGTCACGGGCAGCCGAGCCTTGCAAATGAGCGCAAATCATGCCCAAGGTCGAGGATTAAGCGCCAAATCATTGCAATGCCTAGGCCTAGATGCACGGAACTCCCAAGATGGCCGAGCAAGCCATGAAGTTGAGGTACATCTAGCCCTAGCAAGTCATAAGGACCCGTGCACCTGCCTAAGTCCTTCAGTAAAGCCGAATTTCTCCAACGCGTGCTACAAACCCTTGACAACGAATGCTCCATCCTCGACAACGAAGGTCAATCACAAGAAGATCATTTTTGTGTGTTTTAAAACCAAGTCCATCGAGGAGTTCCCTGATCGTCAGTCAAATAGAGATTTATAATGCCCAAAAACGTGTGTGCACAAGGGATAATGTGTACAGTGGTAGTCGGGGTCGAACACAGGGATTGTGAGAGACTGGTTTAAGGTCTTGAATGAAATAGCAGGACAAGAGCACAAAAAGTAACAATCAAGGGGGAGTTTTACTTGGCTAAACGAGTTAGCCAAGATAGATTTGGGAGCTAACAATTTCTATCTAGGAAAGCAGTATTCGGGGTCTCGAATGTCATGTTCCAGGTCCCGAATGAGTCCAGAAATATCAAACAAAGATGAAATAGTCACAAATAATCAAATAAAGAAGGATTCTCAGCAAAGGCATTCTTGGGTTGCATTCAGGGGCCCGATCATCATCAGCTCAAGGGTATTCTATTCAAGACATCATAGAAATGACATAGGGACCAGATTCCTTGGACATCCCCTACTTTTCTCTTAAGAGAAACTACCCCCCGTTTCCACATATGAGGTAGTCTTGACAGTTTGCCATCCCTCCAGGCACGAATGCGGGAGGGTCATACTCAAACTGCCCATGAAGATAAGAAAAGACAGATCTAGAGCTAAAAGTCCCTCAGTTTGTCAGGCTCATGACCTCACTCTAATCAACTACCCACCCTATCTATTCGAGACCACTTCAGCGCAGTCAAGACTAAATAGATGCCTACTTGTTTCATGCAATTTTCCTTCCGTATTCATCACACAAATGGCAGCATTCACACAAAATAATAATCAATTGATCAAGCCTCAAATTATTTCATGCAAAGATGTAATTAAAACGACAAGCAATTGAATATGGCATCGAGAATATATTAAGCATATTAAGGCCTCGAATCTGCCCTTGCAACCCTTGAATAACCCTTGCTAAGAATTAAAGATTTAGCTACTCATGCTTGAAGATAAATAAATAATAATTGAAGAAAGCATAATAAGTGAATAAATAGAGTAAGGGAAGAAGACTTTGTTACTAAAATCCATTTTGAAGCCCGGCAGTAAGGTTGAAGATGAGCTAACAAGAACTAGAGAGAGAAACTAGAGAGAAGTCTAAGAAAACTAAAACTAATGATTTTCTAAAACTATCCTAAGTGATGAGAGATGTCCTAAACTACTCTTGGATGCTCCTTAAATACTAGAGCTCCAAGCACAAAATATCTTCAGCCTAAAACTAGGGACAAAATGCATTAAATGAAAGCCTACTATAATGGATCCATGCTCCCTAAAGCACAAAGCTGAAAAAGCATAAAGCTGTCTGATTTTCCCAGCTTTGGCAGGTCTGGACTGGGCTCAAGGGCTGAGATGGTCAGGGCGGTAAGTATTTGGTGGTCAGTGCAGACTACTGGAACAGTCAGAGGAGGCACATGGAAGCTCTGGTAAGAGGACACGTGGAAATATCATTCTTCGCCCTTCGGGGTCTCGAATGGAGAATCCGATTCGGGACCTTGAACGCTGCTTTGGACTCAGGACCTCGACTCTGGTCTTGAAGCTCAAAACTGCACAAAATGTTCCAAAAATGCACCTTTTTGCATAAACCCCCATTTTAGGCCTAGATCTGCAATAGTAGTGAAAACAAGGGTAAATTAGCAGAATCATGCCTTAAATAGGTGAGAAAATGGGGAGAAAATCGTGCATAAAAACATGCTATCAAATAATCCCCACACTGCCCAATGCTTGCCCTCGAGCGTTCACAAAATTTAAAACAACCCCAAAACAGAACAGACATACCAAACCATAGCACAGAGAATAAGCATGCTACTTTCAAGATTCGGGACCCCGAATCAAAACAGACTCCGCCTAGATACACCTGTGTCAAATCAGAAGGATAACGACCCTTAAGAAGAGACTTTTCCACATCAGCCTATTCACCAGCAGTCCTCACATGGGTCGGTGTTTGCAGTCACGCTCATGAACAAGGCTAGGTGTTTAAACACTCAAGTATGCAAATAACGCAGCACAAAATCAAGTTTGCACATCAATCCGAGTACATTAGACACATGCATAGGCAATCCAGTAATCAAAAGACTTCGCATCAAGGGTAAGAAGGGGAAACAAAGAAAATAATTGATGAGAGGAAATGGAAGAAGCGTAATGAGAAGAGAAAGTGGAGAAGAGGGAAAGTAGGGAAGTGAAATGAGAAGGTGGTGAAACCAACTCGAACCTGGAACGCTCCCTTGGCAGAAGGAATTGAGATGGTGAGACAATGTTGCTGAGGGCAAAAGCTAGACTAGTTTCTTCTTCTTCGGGGGGGGTCCTTGCTTGGCCATTCAGGACGGAGGCTCGGGACCTTGAATGCAGGCTACTGTTGATTTCCTCTTTTCCATAAAATTTGGTTTCTCCTCTCTCTCTTTTATTTCTATTTTTCTTTTATTTTCTTTTTCTTCGAGAGAGAGAACGAGAGAAACCTGGATTTGAGGGTTGAGACCTTGATCTTCGGGGGCTGGATGTTCTGATTTTACTTCCCCACACTTGTGTTTTGCTGTGGTTGGGAAGTGAATTTTTCGTTTTGCTCTGCCCTTGATTTCTTTGTTTGGTTTCGAGGTCTTGAATTTCTGCCAGCATTTGGGGTCTTGAATTTGGGGGATCCCCACACTTCGCCTTTGCTGCTTCATTTCTCTAGTCTAGCCCTCGATAGTGCTCCCAACAACATTACTTCACCTGCCAAGAGAAAGATCAAGGAAAATTCAAATGGTTAGAATTGGAGAGGTCAAGAAGGGATTCGGGGTCAAGAAGGGATAACAGAATAGAAAACAAATGAGAGTCGATGCGAGAACTTAATCTTTTTGTTGCTTTCCTATGCCTAAATGTGTCTATACCCATGGATATCATGCAAACCCAACCAGTACCTAGTCATGCATTCATTCAAACAATAAACATAGTCACGAAGGCTCAAATGCTCACAAGGTGTTAATTTGTGACCACTGGTGTATAGGTCTTGTAGCAGATATAAGGCATAACAGGCAAAGAATGAATCATTCGGGACCTTGACTACAGACAAAATTTTTATTCTATGTGCGCAAGTCAGGTGTGTGTCCATCATTGGGCGTTTTAAAAAATCTAGGCAAAAATCCGAGAATAAAAAATAAAGAAAAACTAGAAGTATCATGCATAAACTTAGGAAAAATAAACTAGGGAATAAAACATGCATAAAACGAAATATACTAGCAGTTCAAACTCCTCCCCACACTGAGGCATCGCATTGTCCTCAATGCAAGAAGGAGACAAAAAGATAGCAGTTGTAAACTAAAGCATAAATGTAAATTGTTCAACATGAGATAAAATATCAACATCAGCCCACGCAGGGGCAAAGGGTTTGAAATTGTTCGGGATCACGGAGGAGGGGGGTTAGCTGCGCCAGTGTTGGCTTCGAGTGCGAGAGCTTGCAATTCCTTTAGGATCTGGCAATTGCTGTTCAGGAGGAGACGCAACAGCCTGTTGGTGGTCTCGGCAGCTGGCACCTCTTCGGGATCTCGAGGGTTGACAGGTTGTTCCGGGGCAGCTGAAGTGGTAGGATGGATAGGAGGCTCAGGAGCGGCAGACTTGGCTCGGGACCTCGAAGGATCTGGATACTCGAAGTTGCCCTCGATCTTTCCTTTGTTATCTGCATGAAAGCTCAAAATACCATCAATAACACAAAAGAATCCCATCGTGTCTAAGGTCTTGAGACCAAGGAGCTTGAAGGAATTCGGGTGCTGGTACAGGTTTATCTCCCGGGGCTTCCACGAGTAAAGATGCGAGGCTAAGCTTGTGACGAGAGATCCGAGGACAGGAGATCGACCCTGGGGGGCATTCGTGACGTTATGTGCAGAGGTAGCAATCCAATAACCGAGGTTGACCCTCTTCTTGTGATACATGACCCATAGGAAAAATAGCTCTGATTGAGCAAGCTGGCCTGAGGTCCCGAATTTACCCGCGAGGGCAAGGGATAGGAAGCGTTGCAGAATCCGGAGTGCAGGGTCTTGAATGCCATGGGCCTTGGTGTTGCGAGAGTCCAACTTGGCCTTGGGATTCCCTGTGAGCTCCTGAAGGGCCTGGTTGTTGTTGAAGTCGGCTGGGACAGTGGTCAAGGCGTCCTGATATTCATCCCCTGTATGTCTTCACGACTGACAAAGCCTAGGTAGACGTTGAAGTCATCGAGAGACATAGGGTGTCAGTGGTGGTGGGTGACCCGTCGGCGTGGGTGTCTTTTGGCTGAGAGTTTGTGGAGTGAGGGTTAGATGAGTGAGAGGTGGTGGGTTTGTTTAGGTTTAGGTTTGTGCGTGCCATGAGGAGGAAGAGGGGTTTTGAATTAATTTTTGTGAAAAGGAAAGAAGAAGATTTGTTGTTGATTTGATGGAAGGAGAGATGCGGGTGTTTTGGTTGGGTAACGGGCGGTTAGGTGGCGTGGGTTAGTGGGTCTGAGGATACGGAAAGGTGGAGAGAGAGATGGGAGCTGATCGCTTTGTAGTTCGTTCGCCACGTGACGCGCTGGGAGAGGATGCGCAGTGCTAAGGGCAGCGTGCGCCTGCACCAGCACGTGAAACGTGAAAAGGCAATCAGCTTTATGGATTTTGAAAATTGGAGAGGGGAATAAAACAAAAGGGATTAAATGGGGATCAATAAAGTAGGGAACAAAGGCATTTAATGAAAAAGAGGGGAGACAAGGGAATTAAATGAAAAGGAAAGAAGATAAACTTAAATTTAAATTTACCTAGGTAACATAAAAAGTGTGCATAAAGAATTTGAAAAGCTAAGGTTGACTCAAATAAAAATAAAAGAGAAAGGGACAATGGATTTAAAAGAGGAATAAGAAGGGACAAATTTAACTAAGACCACCTACGGAAAATAAAGAATATGCGCGGGAGAGAGAAAAAGTATGCTTAGACTTAGATTTGAAAGACAAGAAAATTAAAGAGATAGGGTTAGGAATTCGGGGGTTGTCCCCACACTGGGCCTTGATTAGCGTCTAGGCCTAGACGTTGTTCTCCTCATTCGGGGGCACTGAGTGCTGGGTCCTCGACCCTTACTTCCGGTCGAGGGCTTGAATCCCTCATAGAAGGGTTTCAGCCTATGACCGTTCACCTTAAACGGCTCCCCATCATCCAGATTCTGGATTTCAATAGCTCCATGATTAAACACCGCGGTGACTTTGTATGGTCCCGTCCATTTGGATTTGAGCTTCCCCGAGAAAATTCATAATCTTGAGTTGTATAGCAAGACCTTTTGCCCAACCGTGAAGGTTTTGATTACGAGGTGCTTATCATGCTGGGCCTTGGTCTTGCCCTTGTAAATCATTGAATTTTCATAGGCATCCCTTCGAAGCTCTTCGAGCTCTTGAATTTGCAAACAGCGGTCCTTGCTCACCAAGTTCAGATCCATGTTGACCTTTTTGATTGCCCAGAAAGCCTTGTGCTCAATTTCGACCGGGAGGTGACACGACTTGCCATAGACCAGCCGATACAGTGTCATACCAATCGGGGTCTTGAATGCAGTACGATATGCCCACAACGCATCTCCCAGTTTGAGACTCCAATCTTTCCTCGACTGATTGACTGTCTTCTCGAGAATAGCCTTAATCTCCCGATTCGAGACCTCAGCTTGACCATTCGTTTGGGGATGATAGGCTGTAGATACTCGATGGGTCACTCCATACTTGCTAAGTAATGAGGCGACTGTTCGATTGCAGAAATGGGTCCCCCGATCGCTGATGAGAGTGCAAGGGGTCCCGAATCGGTTGAAGATGTGGGTTCTGAGAAAATCAGCAACTACCCTTGAATCGTCTGTCTTGGTGGCTTTGGCTTCAATCCATTTGGAGACATAGTCCACTGCAAGCAGGATGTATGTGTTCCCGAATGAATTTGGGAACGGTCCCATGAAGTCAATGCCCCAAATGTCAAAAATTTTGCACGCAAGGATGCTGGTCAAGGGCATCTGGTTTCTCGCCCCGATGTTTCCCATAGCTTGGCACCGAGGGCATGTCGCGCAAAACAAATAACTGTCCTTGAATATTGACGGCCAATAAAGACCGGCTTTTAAGACCTTGAGCGCTGTCTTCTTCGCAGCAAAATGCCCTCCTTCCGTTGTCGAGTGGCAAAACTTGAGGATTGACGGGACCTCGTCCATTGTGACACAACTCCTGATAATCTGATCTGAACAATGCTTCCATAAATAGGGGTTGTCCCAAACATAGGTCCTGGCTTGCCTTCGGATCCGGTTGTGTTCTGCGCTCGGGGCCTCGACTGGAAGCACGCCAGTGGCACAAAAATTCGCTATGTCCGTGAACCATGGGAACTTGGCGGTGTCATCTAAGCACAAATGCTCATCTGGGAAAGTCTCCCGAATGGCTACTTGGGAGTCGTCCTCTTGGTTCGGGAGCCTACTCAAGTGGTCAGCTACACAATTCTCGGTCCCTTTCTTGTCCTTGATAGCAAGGTTGAACTCTTGGAGTAGTAGGATCCAGCGGATAAGCCTAGGCTTTGTGTCAGTCTTCTTGAGCAGGCACCGAAGGGCGGAATGGTCGGAATACACAATCACTTCTGGACACAAGAGGTACTGCCGAAACTTGTCAAGGGCGTAGACAATCGCCAAAAGCTCTTTTTCCGTCGTCGTATAGTTTTATTGCGCGGGGTCTAGCAACTTGGATGCATAGTAGATGACGTACATCTCCTTGTCTTTCTTCTGACCCAGAACAACGCCCAAAGCCTGATTGCTAGCATCACACATGATCTCGAAGGGGAGAGTCCAGTCGGGGGCCCGAATGATAGGAGCAGAAATGAGCTTGGCTTTCAAGGTCTCGAATGTCGTCTTGCATTTTTCATCAAATACGAAGTCCACATCCTTGTGTAACAGCTGGCACATTGGCTGGGCTATCTTGGAGAAGTCCTTGATGAACCTCCTATAAAATCCTGCGTGACCAAGAAAAGAACGCACATCTCGAATATTTGAGGTGTAAGGCAAGGTCTCGATAGCTTAGATTTTAGCCTTGTCCACTTCGATACCCTTTCGGGATACGATGTGGCCCAAGATAAGCCCTTGGTCAACCATGAAATGACATTTTTTGAAATTAAGAACAAGGTTAGTTTCTACACATCTTTGCAGAATTTTCTTTAAGTTCGAGAGGCATTCGGAAAAGGAATTACCATAGACCGTGAAGTCGTCCATGAATACCTCGATGTATTCTTCCACAAATTCTGAAAAAATGCTGACCATGCACCTCTGGAACGTAACCGGGGCATTGCACAACCCAAAGGGCATGCGTCTGTAAGCAAAGGTCCTGAATGGGCACGTGAAAGTGTTCTTCTCTTGGTCTTCAAGGGCTACTGGAATTTGGTGAAATCCCGAATAGCCATCCAGGCAGCAATAATGCGTCTTGCCCGCAAGGCGCTCTAGCATTTGATCTATGAAGGGCAGTGGGAAGTCATCTTTTTGGGTGGCCTCATTCAAGCGTCGGTAGTCGATGCATACACGCCAGCCATTCTGGATTCGGGAGGGAATTGGCAGACCCTCGGGACCTGGAATGATGGTGATGCCAGTTTTTTTTTGGGACCACCTGAACGGGGCTGACCCATGGGGAATCAGAGATGGGATAGATGACTCCGGCATCGAGCAGCTTCAGGACCTCTTTCTTAACTACCTCCATCATGGAGGGGTTCAACCGCCTTTGAGGCTGTCTAATCATCTTGGTGTCTTCTTCGAGATGTATGTGGTGAGTGTACAAGGACGGTGACAAACCCTTCATGTCGGCAATCGTCCAGCCGATGGCCTTCTTAAAACCCTTGAGGAGGTTCACTAACTCAAGCTCTTGATCCCCTTCTAGCTTGTTGGAAATTATGACCGGAAGGGATTCCTTCTCCCCGAGGTAAGCATACTTCAAGTGTGAGGGCAGCGCCTTAAGTTCAAGGTCGGGGGCTTGTACCAGAGAAGAGGGGAGTCGCTCATGACCTATGCATTCGGGGGACTCACTCGGGGGCTCGACTGCTAAGATAGCATTTGCTTCGAGAGTTGCTGCTACCGTGACCAGTTCCATGGGAACTGCAATGGACGATGTCATCTCCTTCAAGGATTCAGGGGTAAAACTTCGGTCAAGAATCAGCTTTAGGGGCTCGATGAAGTTCAGCTCAACGATGTTTTCCACAAGTGGGTCTATCATGTCAATAAAATTGACACTCGAGAATTCTGAGGGGTACTTCATGGAGTCCAGCATATTAAAATGGATGATTTCTCCATTGAATTTGAGGGAGATAGAGACCTCATAGCAGTCAATCTTTGCGCGGGCAGTGGCCAAGAAAGGGCATCCCAAGAGTAAATCCGAAGACTTGGTGTTTGTTGGATTTTCCATAGAGAGAACATAGAAATCCGCTGGGAATAGGAATTCACCCACTTGGATAAGAATATCAGTGATTATGCCTTTGGGATATACACCGAGTGGTCTACAAGTTGGATGACAAGCGTAGTCTCCTTCAAGGGCCCGAGTCCAAGACTGTTGTAAATAGTTAAGGGCCTAACATTAATTCCAGCTCCCAAATCGCACATTGCCTTTCCAATATCGATGGTACCAATTTTGCAAGGGACTGTGAACATGCCTTGATCCTTGCACTTGGGTGGAATTTTGCCCTGGATATGGGCGGACAAATTCGCTCCCACACTAATCCTATTCACCTCCGTGAATTTGTTCTTGTTGGTGCAAAGCTGTTTCAAGAACTTCGCATATCGAGGCATGTTCTTGATGGCCTTGAGGAGGGGAATATTGATGATGACCTTGCTGAACATATCAAAGATGTCCCGATCCTCTTCTTCTTTCTTCTTTTTGATTAGCCGTTGAGGGAACGGGGATTTATGAATTTTTAGGAGAATTCTTCTTCTTCAACGGGCTGTTTCTTCTTACAGCGAGACTTCTTACTAGAGAAGAAGTGGTCAAGAGCTGCATCGCCAAATCGAGACTTCTTGGGCTGTTCAGTGGGCTGTTCGCATTCGGGACCTGGAATGGCAGTGTCAGCTTCGGGACCTGGAATGCCTCCCGCAGACTCGGGGTCTGGATGGACACGAGAAGGGATCTCAAGACCACTTCGGAGGTTCATGGCACATGCCTCATGCTTCAGGTTAGGTTCCATCTGCCCTGGAAACCTTCCTCTATTTTTTATCTCCTTCATCTCGGCCATAAGGGTCCGTATCAATTTATCCATTTCGGCAATTTTTTTTTTATCGAGGGAGGGCTCCTCATTCGGGGGTGCTGGCATGGTGAAGTTATGGTCTGGGGGTGGCTGCCTCTAGTATTGAAAGCTCTGAAAATTGGGTCTTGGCTTGTAATTCTGCATGTTGAAAGGAGGGTGGTGATTTCCGTATGGGTTTTGGCCATACTGATGGCTGGGTCTGGCTTGCTGATTGTTGTTCCACCCATAGTTAGGCTGTTTCCAGCCTTGAATTTGATTCGGACCATATGGGGCATTGAATCCTCCTGCAGCATTGACGGGCATTTCTTCGGGAATAAATGGGCAAGCATCAGTGGGATGGTCTGAAAGTTGGCAGATTTGGCAGGCCTTGAGCTGGACTGGATATCCCGAGGCCATGTTCTGCAGCATACCCGTGATGGCTGCTAATTGATTCTCCATGGCGGCTGAGCGGGCGTCTTGAATGCTAGTGGAATTGTTGAGCTGGAGGTTGTTCTTGGCCATGAGCTCAATGGTGTCCTTGGCGGCAGCAGGAGTAAGTCTAGTAATGGACCCGCCAGCAGCAGCGTTTAGCAAGGCCTTGTCTCGACCCGTGAGTCCTTCACAAAAATATTATATGAGGGCATGCTCGGATAGATTATGCGAGGGGCATAGGGCTTGCATCTTCTTAAACCGCTCATAATATTGCTCAAGATCTTCCGTGTCTTTTTGAAGGACGGACACGAGCTGCTTTCGGGTCACCATAGCAATGAACACCGGGTAGTACTTGTCCGTAAAGTCCTTGGACATCTCAGCCCACGAGTTGATGGATTGTGGCTGTAAGTCATAGAACCAGTCAAGAGCATCGTCCTTGAGGGACCACATAAAGGCACGTAATTTAGCATGCTCAACGGTGACGTTGTGGGGCTTCATAGCATCACAGATGGAGTGTAGTTGCTGGAGGTGACAGTGGGGATTTTCTTTAGCCAGCCCTCGGTAAAGGGGCAGGTGGTGCATGATTGCGGATTTGAGCTCCTAGTCATTCGGGACCACTGACCAAACGATACAACTGGTGGGGGCCTCGGGGGCAGCATTGAATTCATCGATGGTCTGGATCGGTGGAGGTAATGGGGGAACTGGTGGAATACCATTCCCTTCGGGGCCATGATTATCCATGTTGGGTACTTTGGGGGGGATGAGTGGTAAGTTTTCGGGGTCTGGATTGTCCTGGAGAGCAAAGAGACGTCCGAGGTCCCGAACACAAGGATTGGAATTCGATCCTTGGGCAAGTCTTTGAAGGCCTCTTTCTGTCCGTCCTAACTCGTGATCAAGGGGCAGTAAATCAGGTGCAGATCTCCTGGTCATACAAACAAGAAAAATAAATAAGTCTTGAAACAATCCCCGGCAACGGTGCCAACTTGATCGTCAGTCAAATGAAGATTTATAATGCCCAAAAACGTGTGTACACAAGGGATAATGTGTACAGTGGTAGTCGGGGTCGAACACAGGGATCGTGAGAGACTGGTTTAAGGTCTTGAATGAAATCGCAGGACAAGAGCACGAAAAGTAACAATCAAGGAGGGTTTTACTTGGCTAAACGAGTTAGCCAAGATAGATTTAGGAGCTAACAATTTCTATCTAGGAAAGCAGTATTCGGGGTCTCGAATGTCACGTTCGAGGCCCCAAATGGTAAAGTAAGCAAATCAGTAAATCAGTCCAGAAATATCAAACAAAGATGAAATAGTCACAAATAATCAAATAAAGAAGGATTCTCAGCAAAGGCATTCTTGGGTTGCATTCGGGGGCCCGATCGTCATCAGCTCAAAGGTATTCTATTCAAGACATCATAGAAATGACATAGGGACCAGATTCCTCGGATATCCCCTACTTTTCTCGTAAGAGAATCTACCCCCCGTTTCCACATATACCCTTGCAACCCTTGAATAACCCTTACTAAGAATTAAAGATTTAGCTACTCATGCTTGAAGATAAATAAATAATAATTGAAGAAAGCATAATAAGTGAATAAATAGAGTAAGGGAAGAAGACTTTGTTACTAAAATCCGTTTTGAAGCCCGGCGGCAAGGTTGAAGATGAGCTAACAAGAACTAGAGAGAGAAACTAGAGAGAAGTCTAAGAAAACTAAAACTAATGATTTTCTAAAACTATCCTAAGTGATGAGAGATGTCCTAAACTACTCTTGGATGCTCCTTAAATACTAGAGCTCCAAGCACAAAATATCTTCAGCCTAAAACTAGGGACAAAATGCATTAAATGAAAGCCTACTATAATGGATCCATGCTCCCTAAAGCACAAAGCTGAAAAAGCATAAAGCTGTCTGATTTTCGCAGCTTTGGCAGGTCTGGACTGGGCTCAAGGGCTGAGATGGTCAGGGCGGTAGGTATTTGGTGGTCAGTGCAGACTACTGGAATAGTGTCAGAGGAGGCACATGGAAGCTCTGGCAAGAGGACATGTGGAAATGTCATTCTTCGCCCTTCGGGGTCCCGAATGGAGAATCCGATTCGGGACCTTGAACGCTGCTTTGTGATAACAATCCACCTAAGGAAAAGGGTATTTCCGTCTATTTCCCTGAACTGAAAGAAGAGATCACTGTTCCCACCATCGCGGTAGGGAGAGGCACACCACCTTCCCTAGAGGCTGACGCCAAGAGGAGAAAACAGCGCTCGGGAGTTTTTCCCAAACGAACCTTCTAGATGGCTCGAGGAGCTATCTCATTCTGAGGAATACCACGCGTCAGGGGGACCACTCAGTCTCTACCCTATCGTGGTAGCATTTATCCCATGGCTATCGCCACGTTAACATATCATCCGAGGGGCGAACCACGATCCCTAACGTTAGGGATAACTCTCTAGCTATCCCCAAACGCGGAAATGCTCAATTCTTCTATATATATACCTCCCCCTCAAAGAAGGCAGGTAAGCATAATCTGACTGGCCCAAGCTCTGCCAAATTCAGTACACATACTGACTTAAGCATCGGAGTGTTTCCGCCGGTGACCCCCTCCGGCGTATTGTAGGTACCGTGGACCGTCGTGAGCACCAATCTGAGAGGAGCTGTCCCGCCATATATCCTTCGGCAGAAGACAAAATCTTATCAAATTGGTGCTTTCATTGAGAGCATTGGTTCTATTAAGTGAGCATCCTTAATAACTAAGCTCCTTCTCCCAGAAGCTAGAAGGATTATGGCCTCAGAGACAGATCCGGCGCTGTCCCAAACTTCCAACATCCCATACAACACCCGCAGGCGACTGTTTACCTTCGCTACCTCTGATACCTCCACCCCAGTGCAGGACGTCACTGCGAGAGAATCAGATCTTCCTCCTGGGCAAAGTACGGAAGAAATTACATTCCAGATTTGCTCTCCCTTCTCTCACGTAGCAGGAACCAGTCATCTTACCCCCCAAGCAGGGAGATCCATGATGGGTGAAGCGGACAACCCTTTCGCAAATTCAATAGCAGCTCTCCAAGCTCAATTGGATCAGTTGATAGAGATGGCTGCTGGATTTACTCCTCATGCCTCGAGACCTGGTGTGTCCTCCCAAGTAGTTTTCACCCCGTCCATTGTCAATGAATGACCATTATCGCCCCGACAATCCAGAGGACTCCCATCCTCCTTACCATTTTCATTGGCCCCCATCAGCGTCCCGCCGCTCGCGCGTGGACCTGCTGAACATTCTGGACAATACAGGGGAGGAATCTCTATCCCTGAAGTAGCCCGCCGACGTGATGAGTACAGAGAACATTGGGATGATCGACGAGGGGATATATTGAGAGAGCCATCTCCTAGATACAGTGAAAGATCTAGCAGTAGAGGTCGACGAGCTCGAACTCCAAGAAGCCGCAGTCGATCTCCCAGGCGGCATCAGGAATATGACCCTCAGAATCCCATATATGACGTTGAAATTCCACACCCGCATCAGCCTTATGGGGTCCCTGATATTAACGTTGGTCATCCGTTCAGTTACCGTGTCAGGCACCACAGAGTCCATCGACACGTGAAACTCCCAGCATAATCATATGATGGCACGAAAGATCCCATTTCTCACCTCAATAAGGTGAAAGATTTTGTGCAATTCCGCAGCATTATGTCAGATCTTCGTAATGACGCTGTCAGGCGTGGCACGTCTCTGGTTTGAGGGACTCCCGGCCGGATCTATTGATAATTTTTCTCAACTGGAAGAAAAATTCAAAAGTCGGTTTAGCACGGCTATTCCTATCAGGAAGTCAGCAGCTGCACTGTTCGATATCCATCGAAAACCGCAGGAATCGTTGGACGACTTTTTAGGTCGATTTGATCTTGAAATGTCCCTAATGCCAGGTGATATGATCACGGCCGAAGTTCGGAAGAGAAATCCGGCCGGGATGATATGAAACGAATGGAGGATCTAGCTCATGAGTTTGTGCACACAAACAACACAAAAACAACAAGAAAACACATGGAGACGCAGCGGAAATTGAAAGGATAAATACCCGGATTAGAGAAGGCGGTGGGAGAGGGGATGGAGGATTGAACAACAAACGATTGAAACTTGAGTTCGGATTGTTGAACGGCTTGAACACGGGCAGATTGTTCAAGAACATAAACACACTCAAGTTCGGCTTCATTGTTCACACAAATGGAAGTAATAACAGATTACACATTTAAAGGATTCTTGTTCTTTTTACTTGACTCAAGCCATGGCGATCCAAGACCAAGGCAAGCCCCAAGATGGAGCCCCGGATGAATGAATGAGGAAGGAGTACTCTCACTTAACATTCATTCATCATCCAAAGCTTCCTACAAAATGAAAGGAAATAACTATTTATACTAAGTTACAATAAGCCTACACTATTACAAAAATGACCCTAAAATACCCTTGGGAAACAAATCCCGTACACAAAATTGTGCCTGGCGGCATGCCGCCCCACACATAGCTTCCCTAGCGGCATGCCGCTTGACTCGCACCCAAAGACACACGCACGGATTTGGGGCTGGCGGCATGCCGCCCCACACAAAGCCTTCCTAGCGGGATGCCGCTAGGCTCGCTTCAAATGGCCAAAAATGCCTCTTTTGTGCTGCATGGACTTGGCTTGCACTCGGGTCTCCTTCCCTTGCTAGGTCATGGCCGAAAATGTTTAAAAAGGGGTTCCGTGATCATATCAAACTCTTTCCCTTCGAAAGGATTCGTCCTCGAATCCGGAACTTAAATCCGACCTACTCAAAAATTGTCAAAATTTTCTCCAAAAGATATGGTGAATTCTTTCCTGCACAAGTAATAAACATTAGTGTAGAAACACTCCCTCACGTGTTTACACTCGTGTTTAAACTCTCATAAATATTGTACTCACCAATCTCTCAACTTTTTTTTTTTTTTTTTTTTTTTTGAAGTAGTCAAACATCACATATGTTTGACTAGATGGGGAAGAAGGAGGAAGAGTGTGGCCGGCTCATGGGGGAGAATGAGCATGGGAGACAAGGTGGGTGGGGGAGACAAGGTGGGTGGAAGACAAGTTTGGGTGGAAGACAAACTTTAGACAAAAGGAGACAAGTGGGAGGGAACATTTGACCAAATACCTAGAAGAATGTGTGAGTGGGATATTTGTTTATGTTAGGCATAGGAGACAAAGACAAGTGGGTAAGAAAACTTGTCTCTACAATTAATAAACAAATGGGAAACACCACACACATTTGACCAAGGCAAAAGATGAATCAAATGACTCCTCTCTTGTCTTCCAACCAAGAAGACTCAAGAACACAAAATGAACACATGAAGAACACAAAGATAAAAATTTTGCACACCTTCGGCTAGGATGGCC